>OZ024873.1:58581759-60981759 GCA_964017185.1 Rugalucina vietnamica
CCAAATTATTTGTGCAGTATCCTTTGGAGAGGAAATTCAAAGTAATGGTCCAGGAGGTCACATGACCAAGATAAACCTTAAAAAAAAAAAAAAAATTCTCTTGAACCGATGGCCCGAATTCAATAAAACTTGGTATGTAGCATTGAGGAAACTGTCCAATCATTGTTTATATACATCATGACCTGGTGTTGATCTTGACTTATTTTACGGCAAGGTCAAATTTGGTCTCAAAGACTTCTTAATGGCAAAAATTGAAGACATGGTTTTTCAGAATGTGTTGTAGCCTGTGACCTGAAAGCAGGTAGATACTGACAACGTATTGCGTTAGTGAAGTTACATGTATATGAGTATTCGAGGTCAAGGTTATTTTGATCAAAGGTCATTTTTCAAAGACCAAATCTCAGGTCAGCGTTCTCAAGACAAATGATCCTTATGTTTGTTATCTAAATGGAGTTTGAAACAGCTGCGCAGTACACTCTAGGAATGACAAAACGAAGGCTAAAGTACAAAATGATGCATAATAAAGATATATTGAAAGTGTATCATATTTGCTAAATACGTTCAGTGACACCATGAAACGACACAATTATCATTAATTATTTGAAATTTCAACTAAAATGAAGCTATCCATCATGCAAATTACCATACACTGAAATTTAATTCCATTTAAGAGCGTTCATTCTTTGTAAAAGTTGGATTGCCATTTTTGCCACATCATGAAAAAATCTTGTCCTCGGGTCTAGAACTAGGTCGTTTGAAACCTCAGAAAACGCTTAAAATTCAGATTTTTAGCGCACCTGAGTCGAATGCTTGTAGTATACCAATCAGTCCGGCGTCCGTCCTTCGTCCGTCGTCCGTTCGTCGTCCACAATTTCAAAGATCTTCTTCCCTGAAACCGCTTGGCCAATCAAAGTGAAATTTTATGTGTAGCCTCTAGGAAGGGAGAACGAAAGTTTGATCGCAACATACGGGTCACATGACCAATATGGCCGCCACGCCCATATATGGTAAAAACCCTCAAAAATCTTCTTCTCCAGAACCGGCAGGCCGATTTTCACGAAACATGGTATGTAGCATTTGGGACTCCAGTCCATCATAGTTTAATAAAATGATGACCCTAGAATGACCTTGACCTATTTTACGGCAAGTTCAATTTTGGAAACATAGGCTTTTACATGGGAAAAAGTGAAAACTATGGATTTTTAGAAAAATATTATAGCCTGAGACCTGAAAAGTGGTAGATGCAAACAACTAATAGAGTAGATGAAGGTATATGATTAATTTAGGTCAAGGTCATCTCTTGACCTTGGCCGATCTGTCGCCCAAACACATTGTTCAAAGATCTTCTTCTCTGAAACCGCTTGGCCAATCAAAGTGAAATTTTATGTGGAGCATCCATGGGTAGGGGAAACGAATGTTTGATCCCGAAATCCAGGTCATATATGGTTAAAACCACACAAAATTCTTCTTCTCCAGAACCAGGCGGCTGATTTTCATGAAACTTGGTATGTAGCATTTGGTACTTTAGCCCATCATAGTTTGATAAAATGATGACCCTAGGATGACCTTGATCTATTTTACGGCAAGGCCAATTTTGGAAACATAGGCTTTTACATGGGAAAAAGTGAAAACTATGGAATTTTTTGAAAACTATTGCAGCCTGAGACCTGAAAAGTGGTAGATGCAAAACAACTAATGAAGTTGATGAAGGTATGTGATTAATTTAGGTCAAGGTCATCTCTTGACCTTGGCCAGTCTGTCATCCATACACACTTTTCAATGATCTTCTTCTCTGTAACCGCTTGGCCAATCAAAGTGAAATTTTATGTGAAGCCTCCATGGGAAGGCGGAACGAAAGTTTGAACGCGAAATCTGGGTCACATGACCAAGATGGCCGCCACGCCCATATATGGTAAAAAATACTCAAAAATCTTCTTCTCCAGAACCGGCAGGCCAATTTTCACGAAACTTGGTATGTAGTATTTGAGACTCCAGCCTATTATAATTTAATACAATGATGACCCTAGGATGACCTTGACCTATTTTACGGCAAGGTCAATTTTGGAAACATAGGCTTTTACATGGGAAAAAGTGAAAACTATGGATTTTTTGAAAACTAATGCAGCCTGAGACCTGAAAAGTGGTAGATGCTAACAACTAATGGGGTAGATGGAGGTATGTGATTCATTAAGGTCAAGGTCATCTCTTGACCTTGGCCGGTCTGTCGTCCCTACACACTTTACAAAGATCTTCTTCTCTGAAACCGCTTGGCCAATCAAAGTGAAATTTTATGTGGAGCATACATGGATAGGGGAAACGAAAGTTTGATCGTGAAATGTGGGTCATATGACCAAAATGGCCGCCATGCCCATATATGGTAAAAACCACTGAAAAATCTTCTTCTCCAGAACAGGCAGGCCGATTTTCACGAAAATTGGTATGTAGCATTTGGGACTCCAGCCCATCATAGTTTGATAAAATAATGACCCTAGGATGACCTTGACCTATTTTACGGCGAGGCCAATTTTGGAAACATAGTCTTTTACATGGGAAAAACGTGAAAACTATGGATTATTTGAAAACTATTGCAGCCCGAGACCTGGAAAAGTGGTAGATGCAAACAACTAATGGAGTAGATGAAGGTATGTGATTAATTTAGGTCAAGTCAATTTTGGAAACATAGGCTTTTACATGGAAAAAAGTGACAAGTAGGTCTTAGGTAAGCGCTTACAGGACCAATGATCCTATGGAAACTATTGCAGCCATAGACCTGAAACATGACCAAGATGGCCGTCATAGCCATATATGGTAAAAAAAAAAAAAAAAAAAAAAAAAAAAAAAAAAAAAAAAAAAAAAAAAAAAAAAATTGTACTTGTTGACTCTCAGGTGAGCGATCGTTGCCCTTGGGCTACTTGTAATCATTTAGGACAACTTGGATTATATTAACTAGTAAATTTTACCCGTCTCGACGTAGCAGTGAGATGATTGCGGCGATGAAGACAAATAAGACAAAAAACATGACCAACAGAAAAAAAAACATACATTTGACCTTTGACGTTGATAACCTTTGACCTAATTGGACCAAAAAATCGTAATCAGGGATCAACCTGTATACACTCACCAAGTTTCATGCAAATCGGACCAAGGACTGCCGAGATACAGGAATTTGACCTTTGACCTCGATGACCTTGACCTTTAAAAAAATGAACCCCTCGAGCTAATATCCGGGGCCGCCCTCAACCTTCCCACCAAGTTTGGTGAAGATCGGCCAAAGGACCTGGAAGAAGTAGGGGAACAAACAGAAAAAAAACACATAAATTTGACCTTTGACTCAATACTCAATGACCTTTGACCCAATGGGACCCATAAATCTTAATCAGGGATCAACCTGTATACACTCACAAAGTTTCATGCAAATCGGACCAAGGACTGCCGAGATACAGAAATTTGACCTTTGACCTCGATGACCTTGACATTTAAAAAAATGAACCCCTCGAGCTAATATCCGGGGCCGCCCTCAACCTTCCCACCAAGTTTGGTGAAGATCGGTCCAAGGACCTGGGAGAAGTAGGGGAACAAACAGAAAAAAAAAACACATAAATTTGACCTTTGACCTCGATGACCTTGAGCTTTCAAAACATGAACCGCTCAAGCTAATATCCGGGGCCGCCCTCCACCTTCCCTCCAAGTTTGGTGAAGATCGGCCCAAGGACCTTCGAGGAAACAGAAAAAAAAACACACATAAATTTGACCTTTGACCTCGATACTCGATGACCTTTGACCCAATTGGACCCATAAATCTTAATCAGGGATCAACCTGTATACACTCACCAAGTTTCATGCAAATCGGACCAAGGACTGTCGAGATACAGAAATTTGACATTTGACCTCGATGACCTTGACCTTTAAAAATGAACCCCTCGAGCTAATATCCGGGGCCGCCCTCAACCTTCCCACCAAGTTTGCTCAAATTATAGTATGATTTGTAAATCTGTTTAACCCATATTCGACGAAAGGACCTCTCTATGATTATCATTTGGGCGAGTTGACTTTCTTTTTTAGGGGCTTTAGATGCGATTTTAAATTTCTATCTCAATTTTCGATGTAATTTCTCTAAGATAACAGAATAGCCCCAGATGGGACGCCACGTTCTGCAGCGTTTCATCAGGGGCTTTACTGTTTGCCTATGTCCCATAAAAAGGCTTATATGAGTTAACTACAGGTACGTTTGATATCCAAAGTGTAGGCATTCTAATGACATTTTCGATGAAACTAATTTTGATGACGATGTGCACTTGCCAGTCGTGTCGTTCAAAGATGCCTTGTACCTGCCCTATACGTATAATTATATACAGGTGATAACGGGGTACCAGTTAAATTTCAAACATGACCCTATATGCGGCAGACACATATCAATGGAGAAAGCATTGATCAGCCCCCTATAATCATATATAGGTGATAACGGGGTACCAGTTAAGTTTCTACATGATCCTATATGCGACAGACACATATCAATGGAGAAAGCATTGACCAGCCCCCTAGTCAACAGATATCAGCCCAACATTATATTTGTGGTAAATATCCACGTCAATGGTAAATTGACTCTAATATGTACAAGTTGTATAGTATAAAATATTTTTTGTCGTTTCGCAGTGGATCATTAACAGAAATTATCATAAAATGACAATATTTTTACTTATTTTAAGACAACCCGGCAAACTGAGGAAAATGGAGCGTCATGGTTGGTCACTGGGTCATTAGAGTTTCAGTGAAAGTGCGCTATATGTTCCTTAGTACTATAGCTTGAGTTCTATCACAGTGACTGGCAATTTTCCATTCTGGAAACGTAAAAAAAGTTCAGAGATGTAATTTTTTCTGTTGAAATGTTTTGATATTTTTAAAATGTTTACTCAAAACCGAGGTGGCTCTAACGAGTAACAATTTTATGATTTGAATAAAAAATAAGAAAAAGATGTAGACCCTGTATACCCCATTTGTCTATGAAAAGTGCCGTTTAAGGTGTTTTGTATAACACGGACATTTTATCCTAATGCCGCCTTGATTCAGACCGTGTCCATGAGGAAAAAATGTCCGTGCAATGAATACCCACTTGAGCCCCACTTTTATATAGCAATACTGGGGTATGCAAGGGTATACCTATTTTTCTTATTTTTTGCTCCAAAACATAGATTGTGGGTACTCGTTAGAACCGCCTCGCCGAGGCGGTTTTAGCCCGCCAGTAACTTTGTGTTACTGATCGTTCCAAGGCGATACTTCTTTGGTGGTTCTTTTTGTTTTATGTCTTGGTGTTTAAAATTTTTTTGTGCTGTTGGCGCCTTATGTGTGTTTTCATAGTTTTAGTTAAGTTAAGGTAACTGAGTGGCCACCTATTGGGAAAATAGCTGCTCATTCGGCTTACGATATGTTTCATGGTATAAGTACCTGATTGTTAGTTTGGGATTTTCCCACCTCGGTTTTTGGAGTGGGAATCTTTGCGCCTTTTCCTGATCTTTGCCTACTTGTACCGTTTTCTAACGTGTACCCACAATCTATGTTTTGAGCAAAAATAAGAAAAATATGGCGTAGCGGTTCTAACGAGTACCCACAATCTATGTTTTGGAGCAAAAATAAGAAAAATATCAAACGTTTTCTACTGAAAATTTCCATTTTTTACAATTTTAAAAATCACTGTATATTGCATGGGCATGTTTTCGTAATGAATAACCACATTGCGTTTTGTTTCTGTACCCACTTTGTTAATTGTACTATAGGAATCTATTGCCTATTACACAATCTGTTGGTACAAGTGAAACCATTTGGAAAGGTCAGGAACCACTGCAAGTCTTGCCCAAATACTAAGAAGGGAATTAGATAGAATAACAAAGTAGTTCTGATACGAGAACAGTAGGTCATCCGAGTTATCAGCTATTTCTGAAAAGGTGGTCATTCAGTTACCCAAACTTTATGTAACCTATATAGAAATGCACAAAGTAAAACAAACTACTGCACAAGATACAAATGGAGAAACAAAGAAACCTAAGCTCTGTTTTGTCTGTGTTGGAACCGTAAATAACTCATTTAAGCCTGGCTTCATATTTGTGGAACATAGACAAACATATCGCGGCGTTCTGTCTGGGGCTGTTCTGTTTGTTTAGAGGAATTTCATCGAAAAATCAAATCCATTACGAAAACTTGCCCATGCAATAAACAGAGATTTTTTAGCTTAAAAAAATGAAAGTTTTCAGCAGAAAAATGTTGATATTTTTCTTATTTTTGCTCAAAACATAGATTGTGGGTACACGTTAGAACCGCCTCGGCGAGGCGGTTCTAACGGGTACCCACAATCTATGTTTTGGAGCAAAAAATAAGAAAAATAGGTATACCCCTGCATACCCCAGTTTAACTGTATAAAAGTGGGGTTTAAGGGGGTATTCATTGCACGGACATGTTTTACTGATGAAAGAGGACTCGCCCAAATGATAATGACGGGAAATCCATTAGTCGCAAATGGGTGAAGGTCCCTTTAGCCATTTTGTTTCAAAAAAGGGACCATGCCCTCACCTGTCATACAGATGACCCATATGGCTGGTCATAACCGACGTCGCATTTTTACATTTTGTGAGAAAATTATGCGTTTGACCGTATTATTCAAACATGTTCCGGAATAGAGGTATCTCGTCATGACCTAAAATATTGATTGACGTAATCGAACTCCACTTCTAACCACTTCACGCATTTTGTTTGAGTGAAGAGAAACCTATATCGATGCTACACGTTGACAATTCGGGCAAATAAGTGGCGTGCTACTGCCGCAATTATAGCATCATAAAAACATTGGCAGGAAATGAACAAGTCAAGTGGAACACGTCCATTCTGACCGACAATGTATTTCCAGGACATTTGATGTTGATACCGCAATTTCCCCGCCCATCAGACAAGCATATCCTTTTGTGTGCCTGTCGGAGATTTTTGTATCTCAGTACTTGTACTTTTAATTACAATTAAAGAAGACAGCATGTTATCAACCATATTAGGGTTAAAAACTAAGCATGCAGACTTTCGCATAACATTTAAGTTATATCCTATACTTCTGTAAAGTAAAATGTTTTTTTTTTTTCTGAAAAGAAAAAATCAAACATTCCATCCTATAAGATTCTTAAATTTGTAAACCAAGTCACCATAAAATTCTGATTCCGAAAGGCACTTACGTAAAAACATCTTTAACCCAATCTTAATTCATAGTGTCTGTGATAAAATTTAGAAAATGCTTTATGAAATTTATGATACCGATAGTCCTGCTGGAGAGGCTTGGCTGATAAACATTTATTTCGCGCGTTGAAGTCCGCAACATGATTGCAGACTCTAGTATACCTAATAAGTTGCGAACTGTATACACCATAACAAGCACGGCGAGGAACGTCACCATCCAAAAACGGAAAATTTAAACGCGATGGCTTTGATTTTGACATAGTAAATTTTGGAAGAAACAAATCCATTTGCAATAGAAAGATGTAAATCTAAACTGGGGGCTTCGGGTATCTGTCTTTCATTGGGTTAAGATGATCTCATGCGGCAGAGTCAGGCTATAAACATCTTCCAAGTGAGGCATTATCATCATAATGACAAAATACTTTGATAGCTGATGATAATTTACCTGTTTATTCCTTATGTTAAATAAATTCAATATTGCATATTTTGCTCTGCTCATTTCATCTTTTGGTTAATCATGTTAATGACTCTCGTTTCGAAGAAAAAATAATCAGACATTGTAAAGAGATTTTACTTGAAAATTTAATAACAAATAACTGTTTACAAGAGATGGTAAAATTTACTAAAAAAAAAAAAAAAAAAAAAAAAAAAAAAATCTTTAGCTTCGACTGACATACTGTTATTTGAATTCTAATAGCAATCTTAAACTATCGGTTTCCTATCTGTAATTTCGAAAGACAAAAAAGTTCTTCTTAATACAATAGAATAGATATGGCTGCGCTTATTTTCATACTGAAAAAGTCATATATAATTTGCTACTCTCCGTATAATTTCAAGTCGACAATGCAAAAACACGGCCTCCTGTCTAATGCGAGTATTTGCATAGTTCAAAGTATACTGAACTAAAATTGAAACCGTACACTGTTTATTTCAGTCTCATTTCCTACAATATTACTGCTGTGACAATAAAACTTACATCAAATTTATTCGCATTCACTTGTCAAGCAAAACACAGCTGTATTATTCTATCTTTGAGAAATAGCGCGTAAAATGATAGAGGGGTCAAAACTCACACATCACGTTACCCCGTAAAATCACGTGTTTCACATGACGATTCTAGTGTTATAAATTAAAATGTTAAGCGGTCTGTAAGGTTGCCGCCATTGTCCGCTGGCACAAATATGTCATGGCAACTCGGTACATGTACATATCGTCCCTCTGACTCGAGTGCGTTGACAGTGCATTTAGTGCCTCTAGTGTGCATGTACAAAACCCTGAAGCAACATGGAGATAAACATGCAGATGTGTGTCTTTGTCTCTCGCACTGTCACACTGTAGATAAGATCTATATCAGAAATTATCATTAATTAAAGACGGGTTCTTCTTATTATTGTTAGGGCACCTGGCAAATTTTGGTTGGTCACTGGATTACATAATTTTATAAGGTGTCTCCATCTATTTTCTGGTTCCAATGCATGTGGTAACATGCTTGAATAAATGGAAGATAGAACCGCTGTGACAGGATGGATGGATGGATAAATGAATGAATGAATGACATGCCCATCGTGACGGGAGAAATAGCTCTGGGTTTATTCGACACGTGGGTGAAACAACGTGCAAACCGACTTTCGGGTGAAATGACCCGAGACTGTCCACTTTAAATTTTCCGTTGACATAAATCCAAGAGAAAGAAAAACTACTTTGTCGACTTTTATTGTTGACTATTTTGAAATCAAAATTCTGTGCCAGTCAGTGAACGCATCATACAGACATAAGTTGCTTTTCTAGTGTTTTGGAATAATTACTCCTAAGAAATTACTACTTAGATACGAAAGTTCATTTTTGCTTTGCTGACATCCTGTTATTTGAATTCTAGCGGTTTCTTAATTGTAATTTCGAGACAAACAAATGTAATTTTCGTTAAAGAACAAAATAAAATTGCCGACTCTCCATAATTTTCAAACATAGTCAGATGCAGTCTTGTTTTCTAGTTTCTTCTAGTCGCATAATGACAAATCTTCTAGGATTCCGATCAGATTTGACACAAAGCAGACAAGTCATTTATTATGTAATAAGTAAAGTTAGCAGGTTAGGGTACTTTCAATTTTGAGGAATTGTCAACATGTTTACTTGTAAATCGGAAACACAGGCGCAGATCATTTATTTAGTTACAATCTTTCCACAAGTTTCATGTCAACGTTTTATTTTGACACGGCACATTCATATTGTTAATTGCAGCATTTTCGGAATTAACGAGAAGAAATTTCTTGAAAAGAAATGGTATAATTATACACGACAAAGTTTTAGGAATTACAGTACGTGATATTATTAAGGCGTCGCTAGAAAACTTGGTAAACCATATTTGAAAAAAAAAAAAAAAAAAAAAAAAAAAAAAAAATCGCGAAGTTTGATAAACATTACAGACTAACCATCAGGAAAACATGTCCATGGAATGTAAAACCCCTTAAACCTCAGTGGAGTTTGCAGGCCTATACCTTATTTTCTTATTCTTGATCTAAAAAATATCCAATCAGAATTGATTATTGCTAGCGTTGTATATTAGTGAGCTCAGAGAGATGCTGACAGGCTGGTGTCTAAACAAAAACTGAGATAAGAAGTAGTAGTAGAAGAAAGTGGCAGTTTTTCGTCATGCCGGGCTGAACGGACTTAATCCAAGATTCCACCACAAGGACGAAACTGAGATAAGTAGTAGTAGTAGTAGTAGTAAAAAGTGGCAGTTTTTCGTCATGCCGGGCTGAACGGACTTAATCCAAGATTCCACCACAAGGACGAAACTGAGATAAGACCCCTAATTCAGCCTTTTATAGTCCAGGTGCCCCTTTATAATCAATTCTGATTGGATATTGCTTCATGGAGAAAAGTTACCCGTGGAATTATTGAAAGCTCTTATCAGCAAATTAATTATTACAGGTATTCCATTCCAATTGACATATAATTCCTGGGCCAGTACAGTGTAGTTAAGCCACACCCACTAAAATCTCAACAGGTAAATCCTGAGTAATAAAAAGGCGCTCGCCGGATGGCATCAAATGTGTCGCAATAGAATTCGATGTCTGTAACTGACATGTTTACTGGGAATATTAACGCAAAACGTTTGTTGCAACGAAACGCTCAAATGTAAGCAGCAGGGAAAAACACGTCAGTTGCAAATTATACATGTATTGCGGAAATTGTAATTTCATTTGGCATGATTAATACATGAGAGAGAGAGAGAGAGACAGAGAGAGAGAGAGAGAGAGAGAGAGAGAGAGAGAGAGAGGATATTTGCTCATTTGAAATTGAGATTGCAAGGGTTAGTTTTTTTTATTGTACGTGCAGACAGAAATTTTGTATTGTATGTATTTTGCATTTCACAATTCTCAGAATTACCGTTTAGCAGTTTCTCTTTGCGTACAAAGCTTACATGTAATGTAATGTTTTTAAATTGAAACATGACCAATCTATTGCGCAGAGGCTCTTGCAAGCAGGGGCTTCGTAACGTCATATTCGTGTATTTTGATTAAATTACTTGTGTGTGAGGGAGGGGATGTTCGTAAGATGTTTTGTGATTTTATTTTATTAATAATGACATGCCGGTTTTGTAAACTAGTTTTTGAAAATGAAATTCAACTTCTAAAATGTAATAATGTGGACGACATTCACAAATGTCAATTTGTTTTATTTTGTTTGGAACATTGATTTCGTATCAATGTTTTACCTTGAAACAAAGAGACCGAAAAACTTGTGGCTTTCGATTTTTGAAGGTGTCACTTTAAACTATTTTAATTTTATTATTGTATGTGCCAGATGTCTCTGATAATAGCCATGCAATACCGAAGCCATTCTTGTTATGATTTCTAAAATTGTTTTTAAATCGACGAAAGTCTAGTTTTCAAGAAAATGCCAATACAAAAGTGTATGCGTTAGAAGTTTTCTTAGTATACAAAGCACTTCTTGAATACTTTATTAGTACTAGATTAAATCTTCATGTAAATAGTTTTGACATGGGTAAAATACAATAGAGCAGACCAAACTCACCGATTTCGGCCTTTGCGAAAGCCTGTGATATTTTCAAAGCAATGTATATAATGTCTGGAAGTAAAAGTAAAAACTACAAAAACAGATAAAAAGAGAATGCGTGTCTTACAAGAAACTCGGTTGGCACACATTATTTCTTATTTTCCGTTGGTTACTGTATTGAACTTTAATTATCATTTACAAAAAACTTTAAACAAAGCTTATGAAAATATTATAGTTTTTGCCGTGTCTTACATCCTGTTATTTGAATTAAAATAGAAAGGGATGGTTCCAACATGTCATTTTCAGGAAAACATACATTTTGTTTTCTTTCTAATTTCATGTCATTTTCAGGAAAATATATATTTTGTTTTCTTTATAATTTATATAAGTTTTCGTTGTAATACATAATTTGCTGTCTCTCTATATAATTTTGAACGAATGTCACCAGCCTTGTCATGATTAAACCTGCCTTTATAATTTAATTGTGTCGAGAACGAACAGGTCTGTTCGTTGTACGGTTAAAGAACGGTAGTCAAACTTGAAGTTGAATTCTAAGAATTATGGAGTAGATTGATTTTTTTTTTCAGTTTTTGAATCGGACTAACCAGACCGTTAATCTCTGGTACAGTTCTCAACTTTTGTTTTGACAAAATGAACCGCCTCATGAGAAAAGCAACAATCTGCATATGCGAAAACAAAGACGCAGATCAGCTTCGCGGTTACCGCGCAGCTGATCAGCGCCTTTGTTTTCGCTACACGGATAGTACACTTCCTCGTCTTCTTAAATCCGAAATTTAAAGCTTCTAGCCTGTTTCTGTGCTTGTACAGGCCGGTTTGCGTCAGACCTGTTCGGAAACCACATTGTTGGTTTTCCCACAAGGCGGCTCAAATATTAAAACCGAGTTTATTCCAGGCCTACGATTGTACATAGTTGTTGCCTGTATTCGGAACCAAAAAAGAAATGTTTGGAGAAAAAAGTTTAATCATCAGGAATACATGTCCGTGAAATGTATACCCCCTTAAAACACACTTTATACAGTAAAACTAGGGTATGCAGGAGTACGGCGTTGGTTGAGTATGTTGAGTATGTTTCCTTATTTTCTATTCAAATCGTCTATACAACAAGAACAACAAGAACAACAACAACAACAACAACAACAACTACTACTACTACTACTACTACTACTACTACTACTACTACTACTACTAATTAATATCATTATTATCAAATCGTTAAGAAAACACTTGTTGTGGGAAAGCGATATACTCAGGTGTGTGTGTGTGTGTGTGTGTGTGTGTGTGTGTGTGGCTGCTGTGCCAAGAAAGCCGAGCCTTAACACAGAGCAACGAATTGACCGGTTTAGTACAACAGTAATTAGGAGTCATTAGTTTTGACTGGAAATGATGTCCATTCAATTTGAAGTTGGAGAAACCAAATTCAAATCTCATCACTAATTGGATAGATATTGGGCTTTCAAAAAATATTCCTGTATCGAATTTAAAAATAATGAGAGTGATCCCTTTCAAACTTTGAGTAGTATATAATTCGACAAATAGGTCACTGTATGGGTGTTATCTCATGAATACGTTATTGGATATGGTCTACCTTTGACTTAGGTAAAAGCTAAAAGGTATACAGTTGAAAGATTTAACTCACATGTTTTTCCATTAGGAAATAAGAATGAAATACGAGTTTGTCTAATCCACTGGATTGGACAAAATACAGGTAGCTGATTTCTAACAGTAAATATGTGACAGAGGTCCAGGCTGACCATGCTGACTGAGTTCGACTTTTATATAATTTCCCTACTTGAACAGATGGACTAGCCGACCACGCCCAGATATGAATATTAAAGTTGCCGCCTATCCGGTGACCTATTTGCCCAATTATACATGATATAATAGTGCGATTCAATCAGTTATAGGCCATGCTACGTGAAAATTCATGGGATGTAGATATATCTAGAATAAACCGAAGTATTTTGATTATTTTTAATTCAATTACACAAGACAATCATCGGAAACCGTAATCAGGCGATGATGTTTCTCATTTAAGCCGCGACGCGAGAAAACCGGTCTCCGGGGTTTCCGACCAGGTCTGACACAAACCGACCTGTACAAGCACAGAAGATGGCTAGAAGCATGAAATTTCGATTTAGGAAGAAGAGAAATTGTACTATCCGAGTAGCGAAAATAAAGGCGCTGATCAGCTTCGCAGTTACTGCGAAGCTGATCTGCGCCTTTGTTTTCGCATAGGCCAAATTCTGGTTTTCTCACGATGCGGCTCATTTAAGCTTTTCGCTAGCTCAACAATACGAAATGAGTCGCATCATGAGAAAACAACATTTTGCATAGGCGAAAACAAAGGCGCAGATCAGCTTCGCAGTAACTGCAAAGCTGATCAGCGCCTTTGTTTTCGTTATACGGATGGTTCGATTCCTCTACTTTCTAAATCCAAAATTTCCAGTTTCTAGCCATCTTCTGTGCTTGTACAGCTCGGTTTGTGTCGGACCTTTTCGAAAACCACATTGTTAGTTTTCTCATGTCGGGGCTCAAAGTAATTAGCAGGCTATTTATGAACAATGATTATGTTACAGAAACAAATTAACATTTTCTATAACACATCAGAAAAACAAGTCCATGCAATGAATACCCCATTATACCCTACTTTTATTTAGCAAAACTGAGGTACGCAGGGGTATGCCTATTTTTCTTATTTTTGCTCAAAGACATAGACTGTGGGTACTTGTTAGAACTGTCTCGGTTTGTTTATGTTTTGAGCAGGGATCTCCATCGTCGGGCAACTTACTCAATCTGTGAGTCCTCGTTTTTGATTCATCATGGTATTTATCAAGATTTATTTGTTTGTCCATGATGATTCATTGACTAGCTGGAGATTCACCACGAGGACCGAACAACTAACTAAATGTTGTGCCTACTGCAAAAGCTGAGGGTGAGGTAAATCGATTTAAGCCCGCCAGTAATTTTATATTACTGATCGTTCCAAGGCGATACGAGGGTGGGTCAGAATGTTCTGTCATAGGTGTTATAACTTTTTTAATAAACATGATAGGTTGCTGTACTGTATTATACCCTGATTGAAAGGGCTACATTTCTCCTTCATAATGATGCCAAAAGAATACGCGAAAGAAAGAAATACTACGAAATAGACGCCGTGAAAGACACCTGGGGTAAATCTTGAATTTGTGAATATTATTTAAAGAAAAACAACTTTGAAAAAATATAATCCATGCAATATATTTTTCAAAAATAGATGAATATATCCTGCAGAAAACAAAATTATTCAATTGAATTTAATTGAGTTATTGCAAAATGAAATATTGAAATTGGCTTGTTGTAGATACATTAAAATTACAGTTTAAATTCAAAGGGCATTTACTGACATCAACACTTAGACCAGGGACCTTAAAATGCATTAAACCACTTAATTGTTTAATCCTAGTGTGCCCTATAGTAAAAAAGTACAATTAGGCAAAGATCAGGAAAAGGCGCAATCAGAAAAAGACTCCCACTCCAAAAATCAAGGTGGGAAAAAAACCAAACTAACAATCAGGTACTTATACCACGAAAACATTTCGTAAGCCGAATGAGCAGCTATTTTCCCAATAGGTGGCCACTCAGTTACCTTAACTTAGCTAAAAATATGCAAACATACATATAAACTTATATAACAGCAAGCAAATATAATGGTTCAGCGGTGCCAGAAATGCTATAGGGGTACGTATTTTAATGGCGTCATATATATCGCTTTATTTTAAAGTCGGCTTAGCATCGATAACGGTAATTTTTGTCACATTGCTTTTCTAAATATATTATTATTTATCAATGTGAAGTTGGATAAAGTTTGATCGGTAGTTATGAAGATATGACGCATGAAACGCACACAATAATATTCACAAATTCTAGAAAACGTGCCATTGGTTTTACCCCAGTTGTCTTTAAAGGCGTCTATTTCGTAGTATTTCTTTCTTTCAAGCATTATTTTGGCATCATTATAAAGGAGAAATGTAGCCCTTTTAATCAAGGTATAATACACCAATCTTTCATGTCTATTAACAAAGTTATAACACCTATGACAGAACTTTCTGACCCACCCTCGTACTTCTGTGGAGGTTCTTATTGTTTTATTTCTTGGTGTTTATTCTTTGTGCTGTTGGCGCCTTATGTATTTTATCATAATGTTTAGTTAAGTTTAGGTAACTGAGTTTTCACCTATTGGGAAAATAGCTGCTCATTCGGCTTACGATATGTTTTCATGTTATAAGTGCCTGATTGTTGGTTTGAATTTTCCCGCATCGGTTTTGGAGTGGGAATCTATTTCTGATTGCGCCTTTTGCTGATCGTTGTATACTTGTACCTTTTTCGTCTGAAAATTTTCATTTTTTACAACTTTAAAATCTCTGTCACTGTATATTGCATGTGCAAGTTTTCGTCATGATATTTAGCTATTCGAAATATATACTTAAGGAATAAAGAAACGCAACAAACACTGTGGGGTATTGTAGACTGCCTTTGTAATGCAAGATTGTCGAGTATCCCATCTTATTACATGAAAGCAGTATCTAAAGGTCAAAATACAGCAGGTTTAGTCACTATTTCCGTCACGTATGCTTGATGGCGTGCGCATAACCACACTGACCCACCAAGGCACACGCTAGAAAAATGATGAGTTAAAGTCAACTTTGAACCAAACACAATTTTGTTGATTCCAAAACTGTTGAAAATGATTGAAGATGTATTCATTGACCCGTTGGTAGCACTAGATTATGTTTGGGACGCTTAACGTCACCAACGTCAATTACAAAACAAACGCTAGGAGTCCAAATTCTACAATACATGTGATGCCACTGCTGCTTGAAAAGCACGTTGTGTCGTCTCTCGGTTCGATAAATACCGTATAAGCACAAAAGACCCACATTTAATAATCCAAATGACGTTAATTGCTCATTATTCATTATTGTGCACTTTTGCATTCCATGTGCCAACTTTAAAGCAACATGGGATGGCATTCAAGTAAACAATGGCGCAAATCTTTATTGCAGATTATCAAGTCGACATCAGATTACCAAACATGCACAATATTTGGCATATCCACCTGCTCCCCAACGTTTACGTCATAATTTGCATTTTTCGTGGTTTTTGACGTTTTGACGTAAATTTTGTCAATAAAATGACGTTTTCACATTTCATCGCATGCCACAAGTAGTCTGTAAGACATATCTAATAGAGATTTTATTAGAACGTCAAATACATACGTGACAGCTGAAATTTTATGTGTTGCGTATTTTAATTCCTTCAGTATAGTATTACAGTGTTTTCTTAGACAAAAGTCTTCCGGTTACGTTATACATATCTCTCCCCTGGAACAGTTAAACAGGAGAATTGTAGAATAATGCAAAAGAATATGGGTTCAATAGTAAAATAGTGCAGCGTCAACTAGCTAGTAAGTTTCATCATGGACTCAATTTAGTGCACCGCTTGCGTTTTGTCAGTTCCCTACCGGAAAAAGAGACAATGGTTCTAGTTTATTTTGAGCAGAGCTCGTCTAGGCAAGGATCGCTTACCATTTTAGGCATACATAATTATATCCTCAACAGGTTTTCGATGAGGTTAACTCATTTTAGCCTGGCTTTTATGGAACTAGGCAAACTATGTCCCCAGTTGTTAGGCCGCAGCCCCTAAAATGAAAGTAGACTCACCCAAATAATACTCTAGCGTCTACTGCTATGTACAGCACGTTTGTATTCAGATATCATAAGTACCCTGCTCTACATGCACCAGAACAAATAGATCTTTATAGTCTGGATCATCTCGGAAAATCGCGATCGAAATTTTCGCGTATATTCTCCTTATCAAGGGGAATCACTCCAAACCAATAATTCTGACTAAATAATGTAATGAATTAGCACTAAAGAATGAAACGCATCGGAAATGGCTGATCGCGCATATGCGGTGTGGGCTCAAGCAGTACGGTCCTCCTCTTAAAAAAAAAGATTACAACCCAGAAATAAAAGATACAAACAAATATTTTACTATTTGAAACTCTTTCAAAGATCAGAGATCAAAGTTAGTAGTAAAAGTCTGTGATTCTGTCGACAGATGGTTGAAATCCAAGTTGGATTTGCAAAATTTTCGTCTGCTTACCTCTATAGATTCCCTCCACGTTTCCAAAAAAGCCAAGCCGAATCGTCGAAAACCTGGTTACATGATAGCAATCGCATAAGCTTCCTATCGCGCAGAACCGCGATAAAATTGTCTCATTTCTATTGATATATGGAACCTCCTGTACTGCCGTTAAAGGAGTCGTCGCGCGCGATAATTTCGATCACGATTTTCCGATTTGTGTCATAAAGATTTCAGTGGTTTTCTGATTGTTAATTTAGTTTTTTCCCACCTCGGTTTTTGGAGTGCGACTTTCTTTCTGACGATACCAGTATGTATTTTCTTTTACTATTTTTGCAACCTCTGAAAAAAGTAATACCGTGTAAAACATACATTAAAACAAAATTAAAAGCGGGATCCTTTAAGAGCTGTGAACATATTATTGAGAAAGGTGATGGGCCATACCGCAGTTTCGGCTACTTAAGCGTCGTCATTCACCTTTTAGATTTGGCAACATAGCGGAGCCAAAGAGCATTACTATAATTTTGAAACTTTCGACAGGGTAGTCGATACAAAAAGGTACAAGTAGGCAAAGATCAGGAAAAGGCGCAATCAGAAAAAGATTCCCACTCCAAAAACCGAGGTGGGAAAAAACCAAACCAACAATCAGGTACTTATACCATGAAACATATCGTAAGCCGAATGAGCAGCTATTTTCCCAATAGGTGGCCACTCAGTTACCTTAACTTAACTAAAATTATGAAAACACACATAAGGCGCCAACAGCACAAAAAAGTTTTTAAACACCAAGACATAAAACAAAAAGAACCACCACAGAAGTATCGACTTGGAACGATCAGTAACACAAAGTTACTGGCGGGCTTAAACCGGTTTTACATGGCCATAACCTCACCCTCAGCTTCTGCAGTGGTTCATAACATTTAGTTAGTTATTCGGTCCTCGTGGTGAATCCCTAACTAGTCAATGAATCATCAAGAACAAACAAATAAATCATGATAAACATCCTGATGAATCAAAAACCAGGACTCACAGACTGAGTAAGCTGCCCGACGATGGAGATCCCTGGGCGCCGAATAACCTACTAACTCCGGAGCAAAAGAAAAACACCAGTTGGACCCCGGTGGGCCAAGCAACAGACAAGAAGCTCCGGCCCCAACCAACTAAAATGAATAGCTTTATGTCGGGGCCATCATAGAGTCTGACGCCCGACCCACCGGCGTGCAATTAAAGAAGGCAGCGTAGTTATCAACCATGATTGGGTTAAAAACTAAGCATGCAGACTGTCGCATAACATTCAAGTTATAACCTATACGTCTGTAACGTGTTATGATTTTTCTGAACTGAAAAGAAAAATCATTAATTCCTTTAAGTTTCTTAAATTTGTAAACCAAGTCACCATAAAATTCAGGTTCCGAAAGGCCCTCACTTAAAAGCGTCTTTAACCCAACATTATATTTGGAAATCAATTCAAAGACTAGTATTATCCAAAATGGGACCAAATATGTTAAACGTTGCTCAGAAAATGAATACCAAACCGATAATAAATTTCTGATTTCTCAAAATATCCTCGCTGATTTCAAATGACTAAAAGGAAAATATAATCTACACTATACATGGATGGTGTACAGGAAGACATTTTAGGGAATACTTTATTGAGAAGAACCAGAAATTTATAGTTTTTGATTGCCAATATACATGTATCAGGTCGGGTCCACGAAGAGTCGATTAAAGCCGTCATGTATTTTCTCACAGCAGTATAAATATAACTCTCAGCTAACCATGGAGTGCTTATTTAGACAGCATTCTAAACGGGCCCTAGATCTCGATGGCTAGTCTACCATTTGAAATTCCAGTAAAATCTGAACCCAAACTTACCAGATATATAGACAGAAAAAGGTTAATATTAGACATCGCATTAAGTTTAAAAAATAAGTATGATAAGCACGACGTCTGTCTTTTTCCTATATGTAGCAAGGAAGTCATCCGTGTAGCATCAGGTAAAACAAAGATGACGAGCCACTTTTAACCCATATTTGGCGAATGTATTTTCCCATCATTGTCATTAGGGCGAGACCACTTTCATTTTTAGGGGCGCAAGGAGTGGTTATTTTTTTAATTTTAATCAATTTTTTCGATGAAAATTCTCTAAGCAAACAGAATAGCCCCAGATGGGACACCGCGTTCTCATATGGGGCTATTCTGTTTGCCTATATATAGATGTCCCATAAAAGGGACGCTAGGCTTAAATGAGTTAAAATAAGGATGGAAAGAAACATTGAAACCGGCTATATGTACTTCAGCTTGAGTGAACTCACATTGCAGAAATCCGAAAACAAAAATGAAATACATGAATATACATAAGACATAAGCTTGTTTCATTGTTTTAATGGGCTACATTCATAAATGTTGCTGACATTTTATTAATTGGGTTGAATTGGTAAAGTACGAATTCGATTTTATGTTCAAACTATCATGAATACACTCTACAGACTAAGTTCTTCGAATATGTGATCTACAAATGTTTACATCAGCATGATAAATAAAAAAGGTTACATTTGTGATATAATGACTCATATTCAAAATTTGATGGTTTCCACCGATTGCGAGTATTAGAACCAACAGCATGCATAAGCGAAAACAAAGGCTGATCAGCGCCTTGGTTTTCGCTACGCAGATAGCTCGATATCCCTCCTCTTAAATCCAAAATTCCATTCCTCTTAGCCGCTTCTGTGGCTGTACAGCCCCAAAAAAGCGGCGGACCTGGTCGGAAAACTACATTCATTTTTGTTGGTTTCCTAAAGCAGCGGCTCATTCATATTTACACGTATTTGTATGTGACACAGTTCACTCATATTTTGAAAATCAACGTGTTTCATAATCAGTGCAGGTGCCCAAGGGAACGTCTCTAACCACAATGAATAATTCAGTAAAATCAATAGTTATTTTACATCACACAGCATGTTGCTGATGTGTAAGATTATCATTATGACATGAGCCGCCAACATACCAAATACCGCTAAGTGTCTATATGGTCACAGAAATACCTTCCAAAAGGATTATCTTGCACCAAATCCCATCAGCAGTCGTAATCGAGCTCTATCTTCGCAGTCCATACAGTCATTGAAATAACCCAATACAACGTCTTAAGCTTTTATGAAGTTTTAATCATCAAATGTATTTTGTTGCCTCTATAGAATTTGCAGGAAATGCTTGTCTGGACTTTGCACTGAGTGACTTCAGCCTCCGATAATGATCAACTTACCATTCTTGATGAAAGACAACTTAATTTACAAGCAGGAGTAACTGCAACATAAGGCAACGGTTTTCACGGTTTTTACATGTAATTTGCGAAAACGTGTTATTGATATTTTTCAGGAGCTTATACAGTGTAACTCTAACCAGAAAGAACTATAAGCTCCTGTACTTGTATATATAGCAATTATCGTTCGATCACGATTTTGAATAAAAATTGTGGTCTTAATCGTGGAATTATCGAGATTATCACGATCTTGTCATATCTGCATGTCAATGGAATTAGACATTGCTTGTTTTCACTAAAATGGCTCATAAAGTAAAATGTCACTAGTTGTGACCTTCAAAACACTATTGTTTTAATTTACATGAAAGTCATTTTAAGGACCATGTCTCAGGTGTGCGTTTAAGGACCAGTGTTCCTTTTTTTCATAATATGAGTGTACCCAGCCTTAACCGCATGTATTCTAATCCAACTAATTTGTACAGACGTGTTATGTGCTTTTAAATATTGATATACATATGTGCATCCAGCGGTGCTAGGTCATGTAGAAAATGTTTTAATTTATAATTTAAAGGGTCATCTTATGAAGAACTTACCACTATTGTAAGGCGAAATAAAAGCTGTATGATCCCGTAATCTGTTTACTCCGGTTATTGGAAACCTAAAAAACATGTTTTCTCTAAACGCCGTTCGAATTACTTCATAGATTTTTTCATAGGTGCAGCATGTGTCAAGTAATGATGTCGCTGTCATGACCATACAATACAAGAGAAAAAATCGTATTATTCAGATAAACGGGATATTTAAATTTAAATGATAAGGATTAACAGTGTGTGTATTCAGCTGGGTTTTTAACACATTTTCAAGTAAGAAATTTCATTATTTTGTTGATTGTTTTGAAGACAAATATGTTTTAAAGACATGTATCATCAGCTGGCAAAATCTACTTCTAAGCATTGTGGAGAAATTAGTTGTTGATTTAGTCATTTGATTTCCGAGGTTAAGATCAGCAACTGGGTGCGCGCTCGTTTTTGTTTGATTCTTTTTTCGGGTAGATAGTTTTTGTTTATTAACAAAAAAAAAAAAAAAAAAAAAAAAAAAAAAAAAAAAAAAAAAAAAAAAATCTGCCTCAATGTAGCTGAATCGGGCGGCTATGTATAACATGAATGAAACCTGATTGTAATGAAATAGTTGACCATATCATGATGCTCATACAACATTGAAAATGGTGTTCATTCTTTGGTCGTGGCTTTTGGAATATAACGGTATTTTTTCTTCAAGTGCATTCACTATGTGCATGTGCCACCAAACGAGATCAGAGTTACGAGTGTAAGCATGTAGGGTCGGGTACCACAAGTCGCCTACGTTATTCAAGAAGTGAGAAATTGCTACATATATATCTTTAAGCATTGGAGTTGATAATGACCTGTCGTTACATTTCAAAGATTACATATTTTCTTTTACTTTGGGGATTATGAAAATAATATTCTTACTTCATGTACATGCAGTTATGAATCATAATCTAAATAATACTACTTAAGGTAATTACTACACTTTAAGGCGGTAGCCACACTTAGACGGATTACACTACATTTCCAATAGCAGAAGCAGTCGTGAAAAAGCATTAGAAGTAAACGTTTATACACTTTTAAGTATGAGCCGGCATTAAATTCTAAGTCGCATTATCAACCGTTTTGTTCATTGATGAAATGGCCACATATAAGTTGATCGAGACTGACCTTATTTAATCCACCGACCATGCATGTCCAAAATAGGATCAGATTTTACTCATTATTTTATTCATTCTAAGGGTCATCAAAACCTTTTGGGTTGTTTGTGCATAAAATAATGTTTTGCAACTAGTACAAACGGCTTACATCAATTTGTCTATTTACATTTAACCATACTACTAACAATAAGAGGACTTGAGTAAACGTAGTTACCTTAACTCATGGTATAAGTACCTGATTGTTAATTTATTTTTTCCCACCTCGGTTTTTGGATGGGAATCTTTTCATGGTATAAGTACCTGGGGTTAGTAACTCGAAGGCATCGTAAGTTCCCCTTCTTACGACATACTTACGATGATCTTAAGATGGCCACCTTAAAATTCACGCCATTGCTATTCCAGCTACTCTAAACTATCCGAACGTTTTTGAAATGAAAGGGGCCACTTCGTTAGATAATACGATGCTAAGGTGGCCTGAGTTGACCGTAAAGTTGCGATGCTCTTAAGTTGATACCGTAACTTAAGATCCTTTTCAGCTATTCACCATAGTCCCTAAGAGATACTTAAAATGGTCGTAAGATGATCTTAAGCTTAAGATGGCTTAGAGTTACTAACCCCAGATTATTAATTTAGTTTTTTTCCCACCTCGGTTTTTCCCACATCGGTTGAGTTTTCATAGTATAAGTACCTGATTGTTAATTTAGTTTTTTCCTACCTCGGTTTTGGGAGTGGGAATCTTTTTTCTGACTGCGCCTTTTCCTGATTGTTGCCTACTTGTACCTTTTCATTTAAGCCTGGTGTCCTTTTTGTGGGACATATTCATACCGTATAGTTCCAGATGTGACGCCACAGAACGCAGTGCTCTTCTGTTCGCTTAGAGGAATTAAATCGAAATTTTAAAAACAAAACTGGATTTAAAAATTAAAGTGGTCTCATCCGATGATAATGCTGGATGAATCCAATCGTCATTAATTGGTTAAAATTCAGAGTTTTTTTGTTTTGAGGTTTAACGTCCCAATCAACAATTTTTCAGTCATGTCCGGAACGGAGCCATGACTTCCTGGATTTTAACCAGTACCCTAGTGAGTTAATGTGTCTTGCTCAAGGACATAACCCAGGACCTCTCGATTCAGAGTCCGACCCTCTACCACTAGGCCAACGCGCTCCCAAAATTCAGATTTGGGTCGTGGTAAAGTTATGAGTACCTATATCAAGTATTTGAACCAGCTTAGATGCGAAAATAAACACATAAATCAGAAACGTAAAGAAAAAGAGAGTGTAGGTCGATGTTAATTCCATGATTTTAAATCAATCTTTTATTTCAAACTCGACCACGACCACTTGGTCTCCTCAAATATTATTATTATATTATTAGGAACGGTTGCGGATATTTTTAGATGAATGTTCCTATCTATGTGCCACCATCAGGAGTCTTTTATTTTATCTGTGATCTTTCCTCTTGGGTTGTCTTTGCTTGTACCTGAGTACGGTCAGTCTCAGTTTTAGTATTACTAGTGATCGAAATGCAATAATAGGGTTGGTCGATATTTGATACTTGTAACGTTTCAAAATCAACTTTTCTTTCAAGTCTCGATCAAATTGTCTCCTAAAAGAGTACCATGTTATTTGGGAATGGCCATAGATATTACCCCTGTCTATGTGTCATCTTCAACTAGTTTTGTACCACTTGGCATCACATGCACTCATGCTCTTTAACTCTTTTAAGCCTGGCGTCCCTTTTATGGGACATAGGCAAACAGAATAGCCCCAGATGTGACGCCGCAGAACGCGGCGTCCCATCTGGGGCTATTCTGTTTGCTTAGAGTATTTTCATCGAAAAATTGAATAAAATTTTAAAATCGCTCCTGACGCCCCTAAAAATAAAAGTGGACTCGCCCAAATGATAAGGATGGAGAAATCCATTCGTCAAATATGGGTTAAGCAGCACTTTCAAGGATAATTGCGTGAATGTAGGCATCCAGAATCAGACATTTAAAATCCATCAAATGGCAATTTCATTTTGCAGTCATAAACGGTTTATGAAGAGAAAGCCATTGAAGCACCTGCGACAAGAGAATTTCAGATGTCAGTAAGAACACAAAACATGTAGGACGATCTAGTTCCACAATGTGACAAGTTATTACTTAATTAATTTGTCGAACGACCTAACCGAGATAGGCTAATTATGAAAGTTCAAGGG
This sequence comes from Rugalucina vietnamica, assembly GCA_964017185.1. Lineage (NCBI taxonomy): Eukaryota > Metazoa > Mollusca > Bivalvia > Lucinida > Lucinidae > Rugalucina > Rugalucina vietnamica. Next base: position 58,606,318 of record OZ024873.1, read on the forward strand.
TATATTCCATCTTAGGTCTTATAGACTCAAGACCGAAACATATTCTTTTTACATTTTTATCATGCTTAAAACTGATTTCGAAAAGCTTAAATAATTGGCACTGAATATAAAGTTCTGCGACAATAGACAAAATGCGCACCGTCCTATGTTTTCATCATATAGTTTATTTTTTAAATAATGAAGCATAATACATAGTATTCAATTTTATGGATAAACATTCCAAAATCACAGTGGAGGTCACAATTACACTGTGTGTATAATAAACACAAAGCAATATTATTTCGAGACAGTAAACAAGGTTTAGCTGGGATGGTCAGAAGGTTTTATTAATTGTTGCATGAATATTTATTAACTTAAATGTGTCATATTCAAGATAATGATAATGCGTGTCTCTGGCTACATATTCGAATATCGTTTGTGAATTGCAAATGGGTATATTCACACAAATTCTAAAAGAATTTCTAAAAGAATTCCAAGACTTGTCGAAGCACCAACTTTTGATTTCAAAGTGTTTGTTGATTTTTACACAGCGATAACCCTCTCATTAAATTTCGTCATCTATCTCAAAACGTGACATATCAATTACGCCCCCTTCACCAGCAAGCCAAAAAGTTAAATCCTGCTGCAAATTTTAGAATGGCATCGCCAAATTGAACTGTTTTAGAACGCTATCAGTTTTATAGAGATATTGCACACAACTGTGAGATAAACGTTGCAGTTAGTGTTCCAATGCAGTTCTGCTATAATTTACATGTAATATTTACATGTATTGGTAATGCTACGAATTCGAGTTTATATTCGAACTACAATATGCAATCCACAAATATTTACATTGACATGATGAATGAAAAAAGGCTACATTTGTGATATAATGACTCAAGTTCAAAATTTTATATAATATTCATTTTACGGATATTTTCCAGCGACTCTATGTACGTACTTGGATAAACAAAACAGATAAGTAAACCTGCATTTTATCTATCATTTATGTTGACACGTATTTGCATATGCCACAGTTTCCTCATATTTTTCATTATATGAAAATTCATCATTAAAATACAAATTGTTTCATAATCAGTGCAGATGCTCAAGGGAACGACTCTAAACACAATGAACGATAAATTAAAATCAATAGTTATTGTACGTCACACGGAAGGTTGCTGATGTGTAAGATTAGCATTGTGTCATGAGCCGTCGCATACCAAAGCCACCAACCTTACATATGCGCTATGAAAAGTCCACCTAAAAAGTTGATCAACCAAACTGATACGCAATTGCGTAATCGAGCAGTAATTTAACCGAACAATCCATACCAGATGCAACGTTTTTAGCTGTTATGATGTTTAAATCATCAAATGTCTTTTCATTGTCTCTTTCCTCGTGTAATTCCCAGAATGTTTGACTTGACATTGCACTGAGTGACTGAGTGACTTAAGCTTTGGGTAATGGTTAATTTGCCATTCGTGATGAAAGGCAACTAAATTTACAAGCAGCTGTAACTGTAACATTAGGGAACAGTTTTCATTTTTTTCTTCATTTTTTTTATATTTTTTTTTATCATATTTAATTCATAAATTCATACTTTATGATATTGTTCTAGCAGTATAAAGCTTGTACAAGTCAATGTCACATACGAGAGAAGCGTACCGATATTGTGAGGTTTTCACTTTTGATCTAACATTACGAAAACACGCCCATGCAATATACAGAGAAAAATTTTGGTTGTAAAAATGATAATTTTCAATGGAAAAATTTTGATATTTTTCTTATTTTTGCTCAAAACATAGATTGTGGGTACTCGTTAGAACCGCCTCGGCGAGGCGGTTCTAACGAGTACCCACAATCTATGTTTTGGAGCAAAAATAAGAAAAATAGCCCAGTTTTGCTATATAAAAGTGGGGTTCAAGGGGGTATACATTACACGGACATGTTTTCATGATGAATGGTTCGTAAAGTAAAATGTCCATTAGTTTGGCTTTTGTCCCTAATTAAAACATTTTTTTTCAAATTACAGACGTGTTATGTGGTTTTTGATATTGCGATATATTTGTGCATGCAGCTGAGATAGGTCGTGATTAATTGTTTAAGGGTCATCATATGAAAAATGTACCACTATTGTAAGACGACATTAAAACTGTATTACCCCGATAATCTGTTTACTCTGCTTTGTTACTGGTCTAATAGGAAACCTCAAAAAACATGTTTTCTCTAAACGCCGTTCGAATTACTTCATAGATTTTTTCATAGGCGCAGCATGTGTCAAGTAATGATGTCGCTGTCATGACCATACATAATACAAGAGAAAATCTCATCATTCAGATAAACGGGCTATTTAAACGGTAAGGATTAACAGTGTGTGTATTCAGCTGGATTTTAGTAAGAAGTTCATTAATTTGTTGTTGTGTTTCACATTATAGTTAAATGCAGTTTTAATAGCACTGGATATTGGCTGACAAAAATTTGCTCACAACAATTGTTTTGACCATTTTTAAGCTTAAATAATTTGTTTATCTTCAGCAACAAAGTAATTTCACTACTTCTTTCATTCTGGATTCCAACAAAATACATGACAAAATATGAGTGATTCTGGCAAAGACATTGAACACGTACCGTGATGCTGACAGTCTAAAAAGGTACAAGTGGGCAATGGCGCAATCAGAAATAAATCCCCACTCCAAAAACCGAGTTGGAAAAAAACTAAATTGACAACTAGGTACTTATACTTAGAAAACATATCGTAAGTCGAGTGAGCAGCTTTTCCCCAATAGGCGGCCACTCAGTTACCCGAACTTAGATAAAAATGATGAAACCGTACATACGGTTCAATCAGCACAAACATTCGACTCTAAAACAAAAAACAAATCGAATCACAACAGAAGTATCGCCTTGGAACAATCAGTAATATAAAATTACTTGTGGGGGGGGGGGGGGGGCTTAAATCGATTTATCGATTTGACAGGCGCCTAACCTCACCCTCATCTTCTGCGTATGGTGTTCTCTCTTTGATTGTGGCTTTCAAAATATAACATAATTTGTTCTTCCAGTATATTTGTTGGTACCATATGTAGGTGCAAATAACGCCAACATCTAAAAAGATTAATCGTCTAGTTTGGATTACCAGTGTCGGGTACTGCAACTTACGTATGTTCTTTAAGAAGTCAGGCATTGTTAGATGTATCCCTTTAGGCACTTGAATTGACCTGGCGTTACATTTCAATTATTCAATATTTTTCAAGTTTCAGATTTTTTTATCAGATACTGGGCCCTTTCAAAGGGCGTTCATGAATTAATTTTAAGTCGTTTACCCACTGCCGAACATACAGTGGTGTCAACTTTGTCACATTTTATGTGATTTTTGTGTATTTTTGCATTGGTTTTGATTTATTTTGTTTATTTACCTATTTTCATGTTTTTCTTTCATTTTTTTCCACTTTTTACCTGTAAATACATATTGACTCTGAAGAAGGCGAAAGCCGAAAGCGCGCTTAGTTTGATTTATTCTTGCACTGTTAATGGTTTAATCCCCCTATATACTTATTTCAATCATCCTTTCTTAGGATCCAGTGCTACCGGGACGATTTTTGTTTGATGTTTGTCCTATTTGCGCCAGCTATTTCGTGTACTGTACTGCATGTGATTTCAAAAATGTTTTAAATGATGCACATGTATAATTTATGAATCATATTTAAATAATGTTGCTTACGGTAATTACAATACTTTAAGGCGGTTACCACACGTAGACGGATTACACTACATTTCAAGAAGCGGATGCAGTCGTGCAATAGCATTAGATCTAAAAACTTAAACACTTTAGGGTATTAGCCGGTATTACTTTATAAGTCGCATTATCAAACTTATTATGAAAATGGCCACAAATAAGTTGATCGGGATTGACATTTGTTTAATCCAAAGACAGCATGTACATGTTGTCCGAAAATGGGATCAGTCTTTACACATAAGGTCATTGTAATGCATGGATTATAAATTTCCATATCTAAGGGTCATCGAAACCTTTTACAAATAATGCTTTGCAACTAGTAAAAACTACTTACAACTATTTTCCTATTTACATTTAACCATATTACTTACAATTGGAAGACTTAGTTAACTTAACCTACAAATGGTAACCTGGTAGGTCGATCTTCAGATCAGCGCCTTTGTTTTCGCTACACGGATAGTACAATTCCTCATCTTTATTAATCCTAAATATCAAGCTTGTAAACAACTTCAGTGACTGTACAGGCCGGTTTGTATAGGACCTGGTGGGGAAACCCGAATTGCTGTTATTCTCATGTGTCTGATTGTGATTATTAAATAATATTATTTGGAAAGGTCACTGATATTGCCCCTGTCTATGTGCCACCATCAGGAGTATTTTATTTGTCCTCATTTGTCTGTGTATGTATATGTGCTAGAGTGTTAATGTAATGCAACTACTATATATAGAGCGATCTATAGAGTAGGTAGGTCGATGGCTGACGTGTATTACATGTTTTCAAATCAATTTTTATTTCAAATCTCGGCCAAATGGTCTCTTTTAAAAGAATGTTATATTATTGGGAAATGCTTACATATGAGCCGCCTCATGAGAAAACCAACAATCTGCATATGCGAAAACAAAGACGCAGATCAGCTTCTCGGTTACACCGCGAAGCTGATCAGCGCCTTTGTTTTCGCTAAACGGATAGTACAATCCCTCTTCTACTTATATCCAAAATTTCAGGCATCTAGCATTTTTCTGGGCTTGTGCAGCTCGGTTTGTGTCAGACCTGGTCGGAAACCACATTGTTGGTTTTCCCACGAGGCGGCTCATATATTGCATCTTACCATGTGCCATCATCGATTAGCTTGATTTGTTACACTTTTGACATCACATGCAGTACAGTACACGTAACAGCTGATGCAAATAGTAAAGTGCAATGGTATACGAATGGATCAATTTTGTCCTAACTTTTGTGTGCTTGGCGTTTTAACCCATATTTGACGAATGGGTTCTCCCAGCATTATCAACTGGATAAGTTTTTTTATTTATTTATTTTTATTTTTATTTTTTTTTACTTTTTTATCTCATTTTCGATGAAATTCCTCCGTGCAAACAGAATAGCCACAGACGGGACGCCGCGTTCTGCGGCGTCACATCTGGGACTATGCTGTTTGCCTATGTCCCATAAAAGAACGCCAGGCTATATGAGTTAACATCTAAATGCAGAAAACCAAAAAGAGATCCCTTATTTAACATAGCTTTTTAAAATATATATTGACGCCTCATCCAAAATTTTGCATAACTTGGGAAAAAGATACAAAATATTAACGAAATTGGCATTTTCCTTTTTTACGTTCTTCTCATGGCATATCATTAAATTGAATTTGATTACGTTTCTCAAACCTTATGTGGGAGTATCAGTTTTAAAAAGGCACACTGACATCAAGTTACAGGCATTTGTGATGTAAAAATTCGTGAAATCCCTGCAAAGTCATTTGACATCATTCTTAAAACGTAACAATATTGGAATACAAGAAGTTATACAACTGAAAATAACCTGGGGGCTTTTCACGTGAAAAAAAAAAAAAAAAAAAAAAAAAAAAAACCGAACGAAAAACTTACACTGTTCGGTTTCTTGCGTCCGAAGCGACTGCTTACTCAGGGACCATCGTTCACCTCTTTACATGAGCCCCTCTTTCGATTTCATTATTCACTGTAGCGCTTTCGCTAACGCCCCTGAAGCAAAATAAATTGACGTCAACGTCTCTAGAGCTAAAGATTAAACAATTCAGAAGCAATGCCGTAATATTCAAAGGTTTTCATGGTGTGGTAATTTGACGCCAAAAAGATTCTGCTGCAGGTCCGTCAGCGATAGCGCTACAATAGAAAAAAAATCGATAGATGGACTCTTATACCGAGGAGATGGTCCCACTCTCCAAGCAATATCATGGCAGTCCCAAGTTTGTCGTTCCAGTATTGTTACATCAGGAAAACATGCCCGTGTAATGTTTACCCCCTTAAAAAAGGTACAAGTAGGCAAAGATCAGGCAAAGGCGCAATCAGAAAAAGATTCCCACTCCAAAAACCGAGGTGGGAAAAAACCAAACTAACAATCAGGTACTTATACCATGAAACATATCGTAAGCCGATATATAGAAAAAGTGGGCTTTGCAGGTATATACCTAATTTTCTTATTTTTGCTCTAAAACATTCATTATGGGTACTCGTTAGAACAATGTATGTTTAGAGCAAAACTATTAAAAATATCATTTTTTCCTCATAGAAATTTTCAATTTTTACAGCTTATAAAATCTCTGTATATTTCATAGGCGTGTTTTCGTAATGCATTTCAAAATGACGATGTTCTTGCGTTTGTAAAATGACATTGCTGGGCTTTTCACGGATTTAAACGTCAAAAATGCCTTGATCATGACGTCATGGTGCAGTTAATAAAAATGATGCACCCACACAAGTTTTGAAAAAAAAAAAGTACACATCTTAACACAATTCGGCTTATTCTATACAGTGTGAGAGCACGTAAAATAAGGAATACGAAAAATGTGTTTATATATCATAAGTTTCGACATAGTTATGCATTAGTTTCGATGAGGCGTTTTAGTGACGTTAGTATTCATTTGCACGATTGTGGTTTGGACCAACTATAATAATTCATCACGAAAACATGCCCGTGACATGTATACCCCCTTGAACCCCCCTTTTACATAGCAAAACTGGGGTATGCAGGGGTATACCTATTTTTCTTATTTTTGCTCCAAAACATAGATTGTGGGTACCCACAATCTATGTTTTGAGCAAAAATAAGAAAAATATCAAAAGTTTTCTACTGAAAATTTTCGTTTTTTACAATTTTAAAAATCACTGTATATTGCATAGGCATGTTTTCGTAATATGCAAAAAAGCGGTACTTTCAAGGATAATTGTGTGAATGCAGAGAAAAGTGCATTTTATTTTATCAAGAATCAGACATTTAAAATCCTCAAATGTCAATTTCATCTTGCAATCATAAACGGTTTATGACGAGATATATATTAGAGCACCTGCGACAAGAGGATTTTAGAAATCAGTCAAAGCTCAAAACATGTAAGACGATCTAGTTCCACAATATGTCAAGTTTTTTTTTCTGTACTCATTTGTCGAACGACCTAACCGAGATAATTATGAAAGTTCGAGCGTATATTTTAGGACTTATAGACTCAAGACTGAAACATAGTTTTTACATTTTTATTATGCCTAAAACAGATTTCAAAAAGCTTAAATAAACGACACTAGAGCATAATCCATATTATTCAGTTTTATGGATAAACATCCCAAAGTCACAATTACACTGAAAAGTTTAAAAACGCAAAAACGCAAAACGCCATTACCATTTCACATGGAGCTTGTATCAATCCATATATGGAAACACTTTAGTGTTAGTTTTGTCTCTTTTGACCATTCTACGGGTCATCGAAAATGAATTATCCGGCACAATTGGAGTTTTACAATCGTGATGACGTATATATGACATCACTTGAAGTAATACTTGCCATCGTTCAACTATTTGGCACCCTGCTGGTCCCTCCGATGCTATTGGGACAGTGAAATGTTGACGTCGGTCTGATCAACCAAACATTTTACGTCAGTGCGCTAATGTATGTAGAGAATCGACGTCACGGCGCTAAATCACTTCAAAATTATGTCAACCATGACCATTCAAACAAGCATCAGTGCAAGACAATCAGTGCTATTGGCAAAACTTGTGCTTTTAATGAGAAAGCGATGCTCTGTTTGCCAAGAGGCAATTTGTAGTCGTGCTCAATATTACTTTGCAGTTTTTGGTTTTAGGGGTATTGTTATATCAAAGACTGTTGCTCTCACGTTACTCATTATTTTGATGCGAAATTCACAACGTTGTTTACCTACAGATCACTGTTTATGTGTGTGAAATTTTATTGAAATCAAACTACTAAAAATAAGAAAAAAAAATGAATAAAAACGTTTGCGTTTTAAAGCTCTAAATACTTCAGTGTACACTGTATGTATAATAAACACTAAGCAATATCATCAGTCATTTTCGAGACAGTAAACGAGAATTTAGCTGTGACAGTCAGAAAGGGTAGTTTTATTAATTGTTGCATACATATACATAACTAAAATGTGTCTTTCCTATTCAAGATTATAATTATAATGCGTGTCTCTGGCTACATAGATGTATTCGTATATTGTTTGCGAAAAGCAAACGGGTATATTCACGCAAAATTATAAAAGAAAACCAAGACTTGTCGAAGCACCAACTTTTGAATTTCAAAGTGGTTGTTGATTTTCACACAGCGATAAACCTCTCGTTAAATTTCGTCATCATACTCAATAACGCTCCCTTCACCAGCAAGCCCAAAATGTTTTCTGATTTACATTTAAATCCTGCTGAATGACATCGTTGAATTGAACTTTTTAGAGGACGAGCACAACAGAGAATAACAGAATAAACAAACAAAAATAATCAAAACCTTTCTTTCTTTCTCTAAGTTCCTCAAACAAAATTTGCATGTTTGCAAATAAATTATTATCTTTGTAATATTATGAATTCCTCATAAAATCATGCACCAATCAATTGTCTTGTTAATGTCGTCCTTTTCCGTTATAGAGGTACATGTAAACATCCACAATTTGATAATATATTGAGTTACTTAGCATAATAGCAAACAAAAAAAATCTATATATGGTAGGTTCCAGGTGGACTACATAAAAACAGAGTCTTAACACACAAATAGAAACCCCTTGCATCAACAAATAGACACAAAACACATTAAAATAAATGATAATAAACAACTTCTTCCTCAAATGATGTACATTGCAAATAATCTGACGTAGAAGAAACAACAAACCAAACAACAGACCGCAAGATGTTCCTCCAAATAAACTTAACTTTAGAAAATAAAAATAATTGTTAGATCCTTTGGAAGCAGTAAAAATACAAAGCTAGAAGATGGGCCATATTGTACAATTTCGGGTAATGAACCTTCATCAGTGACCCTTTATAGAACTGGCAGCGAAAGCCAGACATTTTGCTGCAATTTCAAGAATTTATATCTGTATATTCTAAATCAAAGACTCAAATTCCCAAAGGGGCCAAAGAATCAAAATACTGTTAAGAAGATGATTCTTAACATATAAAAATTTGAAATACTTCATATATATTCACTGATCCCAAAGGATCAAAAGAAAAATATAATCTGCACTATGGATGATGTACGGGGAGACTTTTTAGGGCCTCCACACGGCACAACACCAGCTGCAGTAATAGCAAATAAAATTATTGTTAGATCCTTTGGAAGCAGTAAAAATACAAAGCTAGAAGATGGGCCATATTGTACAATTTCGGGTAATGAACCTTCATCAGTGACCCTTTATAAAACTGGCAGCGAAAGCCAGACATTTTGCTGCAATTTCAAGAATTTATATCTGTATATTCTAAATCAAAGACTCAAATTCCCAAAGGGGCCAAAGAATCAAAATACTGTTAAGAAGATGATTCTTAACATATAAAAATTTGAAATACTTCATATATATTCACTGATCCCAAAGGATCAAAAGAAAAATATAATCTGCACTATGGATGATGTACGGGGAGACTTTTTAGGGCCTCCACACGGCACAACACCAGCTGCAGTAATAGCAAATAAAATTATTGTTAGATCCTTTGGAAGCAGTAAAAATACAAAGCTAGAAGATGGGCCATATTGTACAATTTCGGGTAATGAACCTTCATCAGTGACCCTTTATAAAACTGGCAGCGAAAGCCAGACATTTTGCTGCAATTTCAAGAATTTATATCTGTGTATTCTAAATCAAAGACTCAAATTCCCAAAGGGGCCAAATAATCAAAATACTGTTAAGAAGATGATTCTTAACATATAAAAATTTGAAATACTTCATATATATTCACTGATCCCAAAGGATCAAAAGAAAAATATAAGTTTGCATTTAAAATACCATTTTAAAGGGGAAAGCAGCTGAAAATAGCGGGCTTAAAGAAAAAAGTCCAACCGTTTAATATACAAAGAATGGTAAAATAGTTCATTTTTTCTGTGACTTGCACAATGTCCGATTACATCATGAAAACATGTCGGTGTAAAGTGTACCCCCTCAAACCCCACTTTTATATAGTAAAACTGGGGTATGCAGGGGTATACCTATTTTTCTTATTTTTGCTCCAGAACATATATTGTGGGTACACGTTAGAACCGCCTCAGCGAGGCGGTTCTAACTGAGGCGGTTCTAACGTGTACCCACACTCTATGTTTTGAGCATAAGTAAGAAAATTATCATTTTTTTTTTACTGTGAAAATTTTCATTTTTACAACAAAAATAATTTTTGTATAATGCATGGGCGTGTTTTCGTAATGACTGTGTTTGATTGTGACCATATTGGAACAACAAGCATGCAGTCTGGCTTCAATTTAGTTTATGTTTTATATTTTTTATTCAGTTTTACGTCTCTTTCAAGATTATTTCAGCTCATATGAGACGGGCCAATCAGTAGGTGGGCGAAAACGGGAGAACCCCGAGAAAAACCACCTGGCACACCCGCAAGCAGAACTTGGCTTGTCTCACATGTAGCCAGTGCGGGGCTCGAACCCGAACCAGACACAGCGGTGATATGATCGAGTGATTAAGAAACAGTGCTCTTAACCGCTCGGTCACGGGGGCCGCTTCAATTAAGTTAAGCTTAGATTTCAAATCGTAATGGATGTCAGAAAGTGCATGTACAATGTGTTGAGTAAACATGTTATTTTAAACCAGGTGATAAAATTCAGTCGCATTGGGAATATGATTCTCCCTGGAAGTCTTGCAAACTACATATAATGCTATTAATAAATATGACCATCAGGAAAACATGTCCGTGAAATAATTACCCCCATATACCCCATTTTTATATAGTAAAACTGGGGTATGCAGGGGTATACCTATTTTTCTTATTTTTGCTCCAAAACATAGATTGTGGGTACTCGTTAGATTTTAGCAAATATTACTATACAAAAAAGAAACTTTTCTCCGCCGTATAACTAACTCATTAGAACCGCCTCTGGTAACGTGTACCCAAAATCTATGTTTTGAGCAAAATTAAGAAAAATAAAAAAAAAATTCTACTGAAAATTTTCCATTTTTACAACATGAGAAAAAATGTGTGCGACATCAAAATAGTATCTGCGATCAGAAAGAAGACAACACAAAATAAATGGCAAAAACACCAACTCCTTCATCCTCGAACGGTGTAAAATAATCTTACATAGAAGAAAGAAGGAACATACCAAACAATATTCCGTACTATGAGACTCCAAATAGACCTAACAAAAAAGTAAGAATCTACATTTAAATGACCATCTTTAAAGGGACAGCAGCAAGCTGCCAAGGGCTCAAAGAAATTCTTTTCACTTCAGTAATGCAATCAGTACAAATGAGGGTAGCAGTAACTGTAGTCCTTAATGTACATCTGGAAAAAAAGTCTGATTTCTTAATTATTGAGACTTCTTTCATTCAAATGACAGAATTAGAACCTCAGTAGAGGCATGTGACCATACAGGCGATTGTCTCCAAATAGGGTCACCATGGATTTCAAACCTTGATAAAGGTCAAACAGTAGAGTGTGTGAAGTAAACATGTTATATTTTAAACCAGGTGATAGAACGCTGTTGGTTTTGTAATTTAACACTCCCTGGAAGTCTCATAGACTACATAAGTGATAATTACAATGCTATTAAACGGCGGCGGCAAAATAAAAAAAAATACAAATACAGGTGTAGCAACAGGTATGCCCATAACAGAATTAAGCCTGAGTAAGCCAAGAATCCGATACGTTTTCAGACTGATCCGATTTTTCCCAATAGTTCTTTGTCGTAGAGTTCAGTAATGTCGGATTCCTTAGCATTATAGTTTAAGCAGCACATGGAGCTCACACTGAAATCAGTATGGTCTGAGCGTTTGTCTGGCGTGTAAAAATCATTTGGAGGAATCTATAACACAGTGACTATAATGTCATCAGTGCGTGCCTGTCGAGTTAACTGGAATAGGCTTGGTTTCATGTTGCATCTGATTTCCTCGTTAACATGGCTTTGAACCGCTTCATCAAAATACCATTCGATTCTAGATGTATCATAAAAAGTAAAACTAACCCTTACATTTTTCTTTTGTTTTCCTGTCAGAAATATTTCCGGTATGGCTAAAACATAACTGATTGTTCAAAGAAACTGTTGACATAACTTGTTATTTTGTCGCAGTCTTTGCGCCAAGCTTTTCACAGTAGAATGTTATCAATCGATGAAAGACTAACAGTTATGACATTTGCGTCACAACATAACAAAATCCGACATTTTACTTATGCTCAATCCGTTACCATGATAAGCGCTTACAATTACCCTGTCTGAAAAGCCATCGCTGAAAATGCAAAAAATTCCCGCTTGATGCAAAAACACAAGCGCCCAATCCGATTGAGAACCTTCCCTCGCCGATCTGAATGTCCTCTCTTGCGTAACTGGTCATTTTCGGTTTATCTGTCGGTGCGGCTCGGTTACTTACCTACTCTCAGTCCTTATAAACAGGCTGCTAATGCCACATTAGCGACATTAAATTGATAGAAACTTGCTGTTAAAACATAAGTGAAATGAAAAACATTGTGAAATGGAATTCTGATAAAGATTTCTAGAAAATATGACAAATACTTTTAGGTTAGTTAATGTGCATGACTGTTTGGTTTTCAAAGTTTTGCTTAAAGTTATAAAATCAGAAGGCGACAGAGGATTTTTACTGTTTAGTCATTGTTTGTTGATGCTAAACATATTATGTAATTACTTTTGTGTTTGTTGTTAAATGTGAACGTGTTTATGCATTTGTTTTAATGTTTGACCTCGTAACATAAACATTGCCAGTATTTGGCACGCATATCGACATAATAAAATCAAAATAGTGATCTGGAATTTGGACTTAGCAAAAAACTGTCAAAGGTGCGTGGCAGGGATACTATGAGCATTCCGTGCGTATTTGACAAATTTGTTAAACACAGCACAAATAGCTTGTATGTACAGTTTGCTGCACCATGTTAAGGGGCAACACCATGAATTCACTTTTTTGACTGAAAGTTTAAAGCCATGTTACATGGCTTTTTACGTAAAAACACACAAAAACAAAGTACATACTATTATGCGTACATGTATCGTTTTTCGACTTCATGAGTATACCTTTATTTAAATACAGTTACTGTACTGATTTATTTTTGTTTATTTACTTTCAGATTTAAATGAGTAACGAGGCAGCCGTTAAAGAAGCCCTTCTTCGATGACTCAAGGCGCCCGAATGCATGCTTCTTCAAAAAGCGTCCCGGACGGTTTTCAAATGTTCCCATACACACTTCAACGCTTCTGTGATATCTTACTCTTCTGTTTGTTCATTTTGACTTGTCCGTACGCGGGGACTGAGGCTTTATTTCAAGACTGTGGCGGTGTTTATGAGACATCAAAGGACGTTATATACACCCCAAACTTTCCGAACGCATATCCAACTCCCATTTACTGTGAATGGTTGATCCACGCTCCTCCTGATAAGAAAATCATTCTTTACTTCACACAGTTTTATATGAAAGACTCATTTTACGTGACTGAATATGACGCTTATCAAGATACGTCGACGTACATTGGACGTCATGACTTGGGTCGTATAGCGTCTTGGCAACATGACTTATTATCCATTGCAGCATATAAACCGTACGTTCTTATTCAGTTTAGCGTTGAATCTATCGGGAACCGTCATTTACGCGTTATGGACAGCCTTCTTGACGTCTATGGCTTCAACATAACGTATGAAATCGTGGACAGGTCTACGGACATAACTAAGAACACGTGCTCTGTTGAAGAATGTTCGTACTTAGGAAACTGTATTGTGTCACATGATTTCTCTGAGTTCCGGTGTGAGTGTTTTCAAGGATTCTTCGGGAACCAGTGCCAGTACGGTCCCTACTGTGACCCCGACGCAGACCCACCAATCAACCAATGCTCAAATGGAGGGCGATGCAAGTAAGTCTTTAATTCAGTTTACATTGTATAAATGAGCATGTGCGTGAGAAAACCAACAATTTGGGTTCAGACCAGGTCTGACACAAACCGGGCTGTACGGTCACAGAAGATGGTTAGAGGAGGATATTTTGGATTTAGAAAGTAGAGGATTTGTACTATCGATGTAGCGAAAACGTAGGCGCTGATCAGCTTCGAAGCTGATCTGCGCCTTTGTTTTCGCCTATGCAGATTGATGGTTATACCATGCTGTGGCTCAAATGTGTTTGTTTGAATTAATTGCTAATTTACCAGCTAACAACTATGGTCATGTCGGGACGTTGTCTTCATTTAACTGAACTTCTACCTTCCATCAGGACGCCATGACATGCAAAACTGAGCACTTGAAACTATTACCACCCAAGAAATCAACTAAGGCTTATTGTCTAATGGCTCTACTTGGACCTAATGTCCCGAGCAGGCTCAGTCCTTCCGTCAAGCAGTTAACCAGTTATAAGATAGGCAGTCAGTTGGCAATGTAAGTTTTGCTCAGGATACACAAGCAGCCAATGTATTTCTTACAGCCCGAATGTGTGTTAATAACGAGTCAAATTGAAGTTATATTCAATGTCAAAAATGTTCTGCACACTTTGGATTTTCAGGTTAATTCTTCTCTGTCGATAGCATGAATTCATGTTTCAAAATCCTTACAGGTAAAGGCTGCACTTACATGTACTTAAGGTTTCATACAATTTAATACACCCAAATCCGAAATTCAATGTTAAAAGGCGAAACTACAAAGCTCCAATAATCACCAATAAATGCAATTACCAAACTAATGCAAATTAAAGCTGAAAACAAGAGACACTGCTTTACACTACGTTATTCCAGAATAATTTGGCATATCTTGCATTCTAGGAACTAATTTCACCCCCATCCGAACCCCTGGTGAAATAATGTCATTTGGCGTGTCACCAGTAAACTATCATAATTCTGATTCTGGATAATCATTGTTCTGTTATTTGTCCTCGTCAATAGAATTTTGGTCCTTTACAGGTTTTGAGAGATTTGTTAGCTTATGATTCAATAATTTAAGTATATCAGACACATAATGTAACGTAACAGTTCAGCTCATTTGGCCACGAACTGGCTTGGGGAGATTAGGTTCCCCGTCTATTCGAAGGTTTTCACCCATCACAGTGAGCCGTGTGGAACAGATGGCCCGGGTTACTTGTGCCTCCAGAAAGCTTTAAGTCGACAAGCGCTAAGACGTCCAGGGAAAGTGGTTTACTTAGTCAAACTATACATACATCAGTCTCATTTGTTTACTTGGGTGTTTATATTTCTTAACACATTTCGGGTGTCCCCTTTGTTGGTTAAAACTCTCAGAAAATAAAGGCAACGTCCCGACATGACAATAGATATTGACCGTGATGTTATGCAACAAATCAAACAAAACGATTGCACTTTGTTTGTCTGTGTGTGTTACAAGGATCTCTATGGATAAGATGTTAAAAGTCTCTAAATCACAGATTTGGGAGGACAAACTTTTCAAGTTATGACTTTGGGGCTGGATTTAGCGGAATTTACAGGAAAAGAAATTATACACTTTTGTTTACAAAACAGTCTGGCTGATTTGATAGAATCCAGATAGTGTAACTAAATAATTTCACAACCCACTCCATCTTTGGCCATAATGAACCATTAGACATTGAACTGATTTGCATTTGTTTGTCAGCACACATATAATTATGGGCTTGTTTGCCATATGAATACTGAACAATGTCCACACCTTGATTGTTTATTGTTTTGTGTTTTGAAGTTTATTTTGAATGAAATGTTAGCTTACTGAGATCTTCAATTTACAATCTTATAGTTTATTTCCAGGTGTGTTCCCCCTAGATCCAGCATGTGTTTTCGCCAATCTATGTGCTTTTCACATTCACACATCATATCAAAGTGGCATCCTCCCAGCAGGCACATGACGTCAAAAGGACGTCAGATCGACGTCGATGCGACGTCATGACGTCGCATCCACATCGATCTGACGTTATTTTGACGTCATGTGCCCGCTGGGCTGGGTCTAGGGGGGAACAGTATCAGCAAGGCGAAAATGCTTAATTTTCTGAAATTTTCCATGAACTAAAGTAAGCATAGTTATTATGGACAATTTTAAAGACATCAGCTGTAGAATTGTAAACATTTATGGTCGTATTTCTAAAATGGCTGTCCAGATGAGTATATTTAGTTTCTGCAGATGTGTAAATAAAGATACAGTACACGTTCAAAAGTAAATGTGCTTTCAATCTTAGACTATTTGTTTGTTTGTTTGAATTGATGCTTTACGTCCAAGTCAACAGCAATGGTCATGTTGGGACGTTGCCTCCATTTTATGGGACTTTAACCCAATATTACGATGTTAACACACTCAAAATGTGCTTCATAAATAAAACCACCCAAGCAAACCAATAAGGTTTATATTTCATACGTCGTAGATACGAGGAGAGAGTCGAGGATACGCCATACATACGTCACACATAACGCCACACATACGTAGCAGGGTACGGCGTACATACGCCATGGTTATGTGGTATGTTAATCTCTACGTGTGGCGTATCAGGAGTACGAGCTAGGTATCTTCGGCGTATCTGCTATGTTGCTTTTGTATGCACGGCGTAGCACCTCGAAATATGAGTAGTATGAGCTACGTATCGAGGAGTATGAGCTACGTATGTTCGCTCAAGTACGACGTACGTGTGACGTACCTTTCGTATCCTGATACGCCGTATACGCAGTAGTGTGACAGCCCTGTTAGTTTTCATGCTAGATATAGAACCTCCGATGAAGGACGAAGCCAAACGCGCTCAGTTTATTTTTGCCCTGTTAATGATATAATCCTAAATACATTTTAAGCGTACACGAATTGGTCCTTAGAAAGTTTAAATGAAATTAGGCTACCAGAAAATAGAAAGTCATCTCTATAGCTAGTACCTTTGTAGGTTTGTTGCCAGCTACCTCAGACAGAGGCTATTTTTTCACACTTGATTAAGTCTACAAAGTACTTTTCTTTCAGAGCGGTTTGACTTCACGAAGTAAAATACGCCGAAAACGCTTTTTGTAGTCCCATTTGTAGACTCATAGCTATGATGCATGAATAATTGAAAACAACAAGAATAAATCGAATTTGTAATTGAATTTCCTTCTGATGTAATTATTAGTTGTAATGATACAGCTAATTATTCAGTCAAAAATTTAATTACGTTTGTTCTGTTAATGGCATTGATATAATAAATTATAAATTCGCTGAATTAGATTACAGTACGCCTACGTGTAGCTTTGAGCTTGCAGTAATGTGTGCGCCATTTGGTTGGTAACAAAGTCAATTTTATCACCATTTATGGTTGCAGTAGACACATATTCAGGCAAAATTAATTAGCACTCTGCTTTTCGCCAAAACAAAGCGGGAATAAATAAAATAGAAAAACACATTTGTAATACTTGCAATTGATGTTGATTTCCAGATGATTAAAGCCGATGATGGTGTACATTTTTTCTCCTTTTTTATGCCCCCAACTTCGAAGAAGTTGAGGGGGCATACTGGTTTGGGTTTGTCCGTCCAGTGGTGTGCAGTCAGTCTGTGATGCGTGATTAACGCTTAGCACTCGGTCAGGAACCGTTAAAGCTAGGATCTTGAAATTTGGTACAGTATGTAGTTTGTATATGAAAATGAAGAGGACCCGTATTTTTTTCTTTCAGGTAAATTCAAGGGGCTAGGGGCCCATACTGTGAGAGTTATTTCCCTTTTTAATTCTTGATAAAGTGAATAGATAGTGGGTACGTTGTGTGCGCAACTCCTCTTACAGTTTAACTGTTTTATTCCGAATCTCTTGAAACTTTACAGATGTTGTGACCATGCTTTGAAGATATGCATGTGGTTTGGATATAATCCTCAGATTAATTTTTGTCACTTTTTTCGCAATTTGAACTTAGCCATTTTTCGGGCATTTTGACAATGAAAGTGAATGGGCAGTGGGTACCTTGTGTGCGCAACTCCTCCTACAGTTTTATGCCAATTCATTTAAAACTTTACATGTGTTATGGGCATGGTCTGAAGATATGCATGTGGTTTGGATATTATCCTTGGATTATTTTTTGTCATTTTTTCACAGTTTGAACTTTTTTTCGGGCATTTTAGTGAACGGATTGAGGGTACCTTGTATGCGCAACTTCTCCTACAATTTAATACCGATACTTTTGAAACTTTGCAGACATTGTGACCGTGCTTTGAAGATATGCATGTGGTTGGGATATACTCCTCAGATTAATTTTTGTCACTTCTTTTTTACAATTTGAACTTACAGGTAGTCATTTTTTGGACATTTTTACATCTTGAAAGTAACTTACCTCTTTTATATGGTAAAACTGGGGTATACAGGGGTTACAGGGGTATACCTATTATTCTTATATTGCATCAAAACATAGATTGTGGGACACGTTAGAACCGAGGTGGTTTTAACGTGCCCACAATCAATGCTTTGAGAACAAAATATGTAAAAAAAAAAATAAAACAAATGTACGACAGAAGTAAATGAGAGAACTCGTGTGAAAATTATTTAAATTTTATTGTATGGTTCGTCCGTGTGTACGAGACGATAAGTCACGAGCTGTTAGCGAGTGGTTATCGTTTGTACACACGGACGAACCATATAATAAGTTGATAAATGCATTTTTAGCACCCTGCACCTTGTTCATCTCCAGGTATCTGAAGATCAGTAGGTTCATTTAACGAAAAGGGACACTGTATATGCACGATAGAGGGCTTTTAGATATTTTCGTTTATTTCTCTGCATTGTTGCTTCATGACATTGTACTTTAACTTGTCGCATTACAAATTAATCAGATATAATCTGTCACTGTTCCATAAATAAAAAAAAACTTTACACAATCAGATTGTTTTCGAATCAAATGTCACAGCTGCCTCAGTATATTATAGCACATCCTCAAACTTCAAATATTGTAGAATATTTCCATTATAGATTAATGAACTAGCAGTGTTTATAAACACGGTCAAGTTCGAGATGTACTTATAGCCATATAACTTTCCACATTTAATTACATTCATCAGGAAAACATGTACGTGAAATGTATACCCCCTTTAACCCCACTATCATATATATATATATATATATATATATATATATATATATAAAAAACAAAAACAAAAAAAAAAAAACTGGGGTTTGCAGGGGTATACCTAATTTTCTTATTTTTGCTCAAAAACATAGATTGTTGGTACCCGCTAATTTGTACACATGTAATGTATGTTTTAAGCTGAAATGATAAAATTAGTTTTTTTTTTCCAATGAAATGTTCAATTTTTGCTGTCTTTCTATATTGCAAGGGCAAGCTTTCGTAATGATTATGTTCATATAACGAAACGTGACACGGTATATGCACGATAGAGGGCTTTTAGATATTTTCGTTTATTTCTCTGCATTGTTGCTTCATGACATTGTACTTTAACTTGTCGCATTACAAATTAATCAGAAAAAAGTTTACACAGTCGGATTGTTTTCGAACCAAATGACACAGCTGACTCAGTATTACAGCACATCCTCATACTTCAAATATTGTAGAATATTTCCATTATAGATTTATGAACTAGCGGTATTAATAAACATCGTGTTGTTGTGAGAACAAGCTCGAGATGCACTTATACATCAGGAAAACATGTCTGTGCAATATATACCCCCTTAAACCCCACTTTTATAAAGTAAAACTGGGGTTTGCAGGGGTATACCTATTTTTCTCATTTTTGATCCAAAACATACAACGTGGGTACTCGTTAGAACCGCCTCGGCGAGGCGGTTCTAACGTGTACCCACAATCTATGTTTTGAGCAAAAATAAGAAAAATATCAAAAAATTTCCACTGAATTTTTTCAATTTTTTTATAACTTAAAAAATCTCTGTATATTGCATGGGCAAGTTTTCGTAATGGCCGCTAACTTTCCACATTACATCCATCAAGAAAACATGTACTTGAAATGTACACCCCCTTAATCCCACTTTTACATGAACATGTATATAGAAAAAAATTGGGATTTGCAGGGGTATACCTAATTTTCTTATTTTTGATCCAAAACATGCATTGTGGGTACTCGTTAGAACCGCCTCGGCTAACGTGTACCCACAATGCATGTTTTGAGCAAAAATACATAAAATATCAACTTTTTCCAACAAAATTTTCAGATTTTACTGCTGTTTTTTTTTGTATGTTGCATGGGCAAACTTTCGTAACGTCTACATCATAGATTTTATAATTGATACTTCCGTGCAATGCTGGCACCAGCCCGATCGCCTGATTACTAATTGACCACAACGACGGTGTGAAGCTGCACAGAAAGTGTGATTTAGTCAACACATTGACTATAACAAAAAAGCAAACAAAAAACGCAATGAATCCTTAGGAAGAAAAATGATACAGTATAATAAGCAAAGACATAGTAAATACTTGACTTGATCCAACCTGTTTTAAAGATCAACAAAATAATTTAAATAGGTAAATTAGATGCTGCAAAATTTGTAAAACAATCACAATCTTACACAGTGACAGAAAAAGGTACAAGTAGGTAAAGATCAGGAAAAGGCGCAATCAGAAAGAGATTCCCACTCCAAAAACCGAGGTGGGAAAAAACCAAACTAACAATCAGGCACTTATACCATGAAACATATCATAAGCCGAATGAGCAGCAATTTTCCCAATAGGTGGCCACTCAGTTACCTTAACTTAATTAAAAATATGAAAACATACATAAGGCGCCAACAGCACAAAAAATTTTAAACACCAAGACATAAAACAAAAAGAACCACCACAGAAGTATCGCCTTGGAACGATCAGTAACACAAAGTTACTGGCGGGCTTAAACCAGTTTTACATGATCCTAACCTCACCCTCAGCTTCTGCAGTGGTTCATAACATTTAGTAAGTTCTTCGGTCCTCGTGGTGAATCTCTAACTAGTCAATGAATCACCAAGAACAAGCAAATAAATCATGATAAACATCCTGATGAATCAAAAACAAGGACTCACAGATTGAGTAAGCTGCCCGACGATGGAGATCCCTGGGCGCCGAATAACCTACTAGCTCCGGAGCAAAAGAAAAACACCAGTTGGACCCCGGTGGGCCAAGCAACAGACAAGAAGCTCCGGCCCCAACCAACTAAAATGAATAGCTTTAAGTCGGGGCCATCATAGAGTCTGACGCCCGACCCACCGGCGTGCAATTAAAGAAGGCAGCATAGTTATCAACCATGATTGGGTTAAAAACTAAGCATGCAGACTGTCGCATAACATTCAAGTTATAACCTATACGTCTGTAACGTGTTATGATTTTTCTGAACTGAAAAGAAAAATCATTAATTCCTATAAGTTTCTTAAAGTAAACTAAGTCACCATAAAATTCAGGTTCCGAAAGAAACTACAGTGCGAAAGATATACATATTTACATTTTCTAGACGTAAGGCTGCGTGTATATAAATTCTGTAGTCAGTTGTATGATTTTATGTCAATAAATTTTAGAAACAGCCTGACAAGTCGGATTGTTCTAACCAACTGTGACAAAGAAAATAAAGCAAAGGTGGCTCCGCGGACACGTAAACTTTGTGTATTGTAATGCGATCTATTCTATCGAACTCTGACAAATGTTGACTAGGTGTACAATGTCGCAAGAAAAACTGTCAAAAGCTTAACGAGATTTTTTTTCAGCCGTAAAAATTGAAAATTTCATTGGAAAAAAAAAAATGATATTTTTAGTATTTTTTGCACAAAACATTGATTGTGGGTACACGTTAGAACCGGCGAGGCGGTTCTAACGAGTACTTACAATCTATGTTATGGATCAAAAATAAGAAAATAAGAATGTCCCTGCAAACCCCATTTTCACTATGCAAAAGTGAGGTTTAAGGGGGTATTTATTGTGTTATGTCCCGTTACACCAATTATCTGCCGTGGTTGGAAGGTCGGGTTAGCAGATAACATGATGCTTAGCTTCTATAAAAAGCACAGCTATTCGATATAATTTATCATATAAGTACAATCTCTGACATACTGCTTCAGAGAGTCGACTCTTTGGCTCAGTGGTTAGAGCATTGGATTTCTACCCCGGCGACCCGGGTTCGAATCCCATCAGTGACGAGGGATTTTTTCAAACTATGCATCATTTCTTATTTACCAATTTTCATATTCGTAAGATGGGGGCTCCTCCGCATGGTCCATTTGAGTCATGACATTCTCGTACTCTCCCGAAATGGGGGGGGGGGGGGTGTTATGTCCCATAGCACCACTCATTCATTCGAGATTATCTGCCGTGGTTGGAAGATCCGGTTGGCAGATCACATGATGCGTAATTTCTATAAATAACACAGCTTTTCGAAACAATGTATGATATAAGATCAATCTCTGACATACTGCTTCAGGGAGTCGACTCTTTGGCTCAGTGGTTAGAGCATTGGATTTCTACCTCGGCGACCCGGGTGAGAATCCCACCAGGGACGTGGGATTTTTTCAAACTATGCATCATTTCTTATTTTAGCCCCAGATGGGATGGGACGCCGCGTTCTGCAGTGTCACATCTTGGGCTATGCTGTTTGCCTGTGTCCCATAAAAAAGACGCCAGGCTTAAATGAAATAAACAATATAAAAGGAGTACCTACTTGCTTAAGACATTTTTAGTGCCATGTGATGAACGTGGGCATGTCTAGTTTACCATAAAGAAATCGCATTGTTGGAAACATACCCATTTAAAGCAGTCCGATCAGCAAATGAGCCACCGCATGGGAAAACCAACAATCTACATAGGCGAAAACAAAGGCGCAGATCAGCTTCGCAGTAACTGCGAAGCTGATCAGCGCCTTTGTTTTCGCTACACGGATAGTACAATTCCTCTACTTTCTAAATCCAGAATTTCCAGCCTCTATCCATCTTCTGCGACTGTACAGCCCGATTTATGTCGGACCTGGTCGGAAACCACATTATTGGTTTTCCCACGAGACGGCTCAAGTGCAAATCGATGTTACGGTGAAACGGCAGGGTCAAAGTAATAGCACTATACACAGGCCATCGATGCGTCGTTGCATTCCTGCATGCAGACTGTCATCGTTATATATGAGCCACCTCGTGGGAAAACCAACAATGTGGTTTCCGAACAGGTCCGACACAAATCAGGCTGTACAAGCACAGAAGATGGCTAGAGGCTGGAAATTTTGGATTTAGAAAGTAGAGGAATTGTACTATCCGAGTTGCGAAAACAAAGGCGCTGATCAGCTTCGCAGTTACTGCGAAGCTGATCTGCGCCTTTGTTTTCGCCTAGGCAGATTGTTGGTTTTCCCATGTGGCGGCACATTATTTATTTTGTATATCCTTATTATTATTAAATTAAAGCCCTACGTCTGGAGTATTCTTAGAGATGCAAGTTTGATAGACAGTATGACAATTATTAATCGCTGTAAGATTTCCATTCCTTATTGAATTGTCTATCTGTGACAAATAATAATTCCAATGCATTATGTTCATTTTCACAATATTTTGTATTTTAATAGAAAGGCATACGTGCGTGCCGGGCCACAAATCTAGTCGGGCAAAATTCAAATCTTGCAGCGCATATTTATACAAAGTTAAAAAATATGAAATTGATTACATTTTACTGTTTATACACTATCTTCCAAAAACTGCATTTTTCAAAATCTCACTTTTTTGAAAGACCTCAAGAAAATCATTACTATGTCACCATTTTGCATTACAAAAGTCTTAAAAGTGCCACAAAAAATTTGAGAATTGGTCGACAAATAAAACATTTGAATCGGGCTTTTCCCGTTGAAAAAATGTCATCAAGGGAAGTAACTGTTTTCCCGAAAAAAAATCTAAATTGGTTAATTCAATTTAAAAAAAAAAAAAACCTAAACGAAATTGTATTGTATGCATAGCTGAGCGCCAAACTCTTAAAAAATATTTCACAGATTTGTTTGATTTTCAAGTTTAAGGTATTTTGATTACCTCCTTGCACATGCAAAGGGCATATTCAAAATATTTTTGGCATAATTGTTTTATTTGTGGTCCGATTTTCATTTTTTGCAGCACTTTTTACGACTTTTGGGTTGCAAAAAGACGACATGGTCATATTTTCTTGTGGTGTTTCAGAAAGGTGAGATTTTGAAAAATCTGAAAGATGGTGTACAGACAGTAGACCAAATGAACAATTTGAATTACAATGTAGAATGGTGCTGAGTCGCTTAACGACACAATATCAGCTGCGCAGTATTAAATGAAAAAAATACACTGAGTGAGACACGCCTGCCCTATTTTTGTTAAAAAAGGTCAGATCAGTGGTATGGCGGTATACCAGACACTAAAACTGATTCAAAAACAACAACTATTATCCCCGTCTTTGCCATAGAGTCAGCTCAATAAAATAAGAATATAACATGACATGTAAGACATGTCAGATTGTTCCAACCGTCTAGATTGCAATTATTTGCCTGTCACAAAAGATCAAATTGTATCAGCTTGTAAGGTGTGACACCACAGACACATGTCACAGTTTGTAATCTGATTAATACAATTGAGCTGCATCAAGACCAAACCGGATTTTTGCCAGTGCGAAAACAAAGGTGTAGTAGCTGTACAGCTGATTAGATAAATAAAAAAAGTTCCTTTAAGAGCAGTGAAAACATTAATGAGAAATGCGATGGGCTGCTCAGTTTAAAACCGGGAACAAGCCGTGTCCAATATTCGCGAGCTTTACCAAGCTCTGCTGGAGAAGTTGGACGGGGTACCAGGTGAAAGGCAAATGAAACTAGTGACGTCCATGATCAGCAGGTGCCCAGAGGGGATAATGCACGCAATGTTAATCGGATGTGGTTGAGTGTTCAGTGGTGCCATCGGACATATTTCATCATATTCTGAATCTGGATGCTCAGAAAAAATCTTCTCCGTCATGAAGTTTTCTGAGACGTTGTGCTCACCTTTGGCCTCCAGAATTGTTCTATTGAATTTTTACAATTTTCTATGTGCAGTTACAACCCTTTAATAACTTATGCATTAGTTAGTTTTTCTTTATCAAATTGCTGGTATAATGTTTTTGTCAAAATTTATTGCAAAATTTTGAAATGTTTCAAATAATTGTATGTTTGGCGTTCCAAAATCCCAAGTGAAGTTCACAAATGGAATATGCTTTACTTTATGCCAACAGTATATTTGCATTTTATCTGTTTATATAATTGCATTCATTTAAGCGTATATTTTAACCAAATGATTGCGGCTTCTGCGAAGCTACTTTTTGCCGTTCATTATTCATCAGAACAGAAATGAGAATATGAGCCGCCACATGGAAAAAACAACAATCTGCCTAGGCGAAAACAAAGGCGCAGATCAGCTTCGCAGTAACTGCGAAGCTGATCCGCGCCTTTGTTTTCGCTACTCGGATAGTACAATTCCTCTTCTTATTAAATCCGAAATTTCAAGCTTCTAGCCTGCTTCTGTAGCTGTACAGGCCGGTTTGTGTCAGACCTGGTCGGAAACCATATTGTTGGTTTTCCCACGAGGCGGCTCATATGTCTGAACGAATCCGATTACAGCATTTCGTTATTGTCCTAATATATCATGATGGTTTGAAATTTGTTTTTAGGAATAGTTTCATATAACAATATTTCACTTTGTCATTGTATGTCTGGCTCAGTCAAATAATTCGAACGTTTTCGCAGCTAATCTAGTAACTTCCTATTGATGTTATTGCTAATATTAGGTTTGACACATGTATTTTAAGTGTGAACACTATACCCTGAATAGAATATTTACATGTAAATGTAGGTAATTTTGCTTGATATACACAATGCTATCATAAGTTGTCTTGCAGAAAGGGAGTGTTCAATTTTGTCTAATGACTATGGTTAATGATACATTGTACAGTGTACCTAAAATAGGCTGGTCTAGCGGATAAAGGTTCCCGCCCTTTGGGGCCGTGAGAAACAGTCGGACTGCTTGTACCTCCAGGCAATGCTTATAACCATCAGGAAAACATGTCCGTGTAATTTTTACCCCCTTATACCCCGCTTTTACATGGCAAAACTGGGGCATGCATGGGTGTACATATATTTCTTATTTTTGCTCCAAAACATAGATGGTGGGTACTCGTTAGAACCGCCTCGCCGAGGCGGTTCTAACGTGTACCCTCAACCTATGTTTCGAGCAAAAATAAGAAAAATATCAAAACTTTTCTACTATTTTTTTTTTAATTTTATAAGCAAAAAAAAATCCATATATTGCATGGGCAAGTTTTCGTAATGACTGATTTACTAACCACGTGATGACTGGTCTACTGCTTAGAAATTCTGAGCCTGCCCAGAGAAAGTGGTTAAGTCAAACCATCCATACATATATGTATAACCTTAAAGTGCATACCCTGGTGGTAAGATTTGTTGTCTTGTTTGTCTTTTTTGACTTCAGGTCCCAGATATTTATTTGTTCAAGTGTCAAAGTGCTTCAGTATCTCCTGATAAGATACATGTATGTATCCGTTGTAGTGTTTTTGTTTAGTATCATTCGTTTGACAAGACCTTAATACAGACAAGGTCGTACTTGTAATGCAGCTGTCGTTCTCCTGTTTGTCTGCAGGCTCCAGACATGTATTTGTTTGAGTGTCAGAGAAATAATATTTTCATCTTGTTTAGACATTTATTCCTAATTTGATTGTCTGTTTCCATTTCTTTGTATTGGATTGTTATTGTTCATAGTTTGTCCGGCCTAAATGTACAAAAAAGTACGGTCAGGTTACATATCATGAAGTCATTAGTTTTCCTAAGCATTAGTTTTCGAATTTCACAGCAAAATCGGCACCCTGAGAAAACTCTGAGAAAACTTTTCCAAAAAAGGCATCTCATTTTATATCCATTTTAAGTAAATAGTAGTTAATAACTTGATTGTGAATGCGAACTTGATTGAGAATGCGTATCTATTGTTTGAATTGTTGATTTACGTCCCAGTCACCAGATATGGTCATCGGGACGTAATATTTATTCTGCTCTTAAACACTGAATGAGTGACAGGAAGCTCCCAGATAGCTTTCACACACGACATATTCCACCTTAACTGACAGTGTAATAAAATACCTCGAAAGAACCATCCTGTGGAGTTTGTTGTCTTAGCTATACATAGAATATTGACAACAAAGACACTTTTATTCTGGAAAAGGATATTCCATTTATATTATAACGAATATGGTTTTCTGGAAAAAGAAAAAAAAAAATAACATAAATTGCAGACCGCAGTGAAAATGCGCTGTTTCAGGATTGCCACAGACCGCTGTAATTATTTTGATAAGAACGAAACAAAAAACGCTATCATTACTGTATGTCTGGGCTTGGCATGTGTGTTCGCGTTATCAATACAGTTGCATTATCTGTTAATACCAGTAATTTCCAACAATGTATCACTGCGACATCAAAAACTGTTTCTATTATCAGACATTAGTCTGAAAATGCGACTATTACGACAACACGCCCATGCAATTATACAGAGACTTTTAAAGTTGAAAAAGATGAAATTTTTCAGTATAAAATCTTTGATATTTTTCTTTATTTTTGCTTGAAACATAGATTGTTGGTACACGTCAGAACCGCCTCGGCAAGGCGGTTCTAACGAGTACCTACAAACTATGTTTTGTAGCAAACAATAAGAAAAAATAGGTATACCCCTCGGCAAGGCGGTTCTAACGAGTACCCACAATCAATGTTTGGAGGAAAAAAATAAAATATAGATATACCCATGCAAACCTCAGTTTTTCTAAGTGGTGTTTAAGGGGGTATACGTTTCATCAATTTTTTTCCTGATGTATTCCATTTCCTTTTGTCATTCGATTACGCATTCATGTCTTGCCATTATGGTATTTTACAATTATTATGACTTTCCCATTATGATTAAAGACTGCATATATGCTGTTTGTCGGAAATTAAAATAGCAGAATGACATAGGAATTTAACATGACACCTAAAATATATTTCCATGTAGGCACAAATATAATTCCATGTTTTTCAATTCTTATTAGTTAGATTGGTTAAGGAATATACTACATAAAATACATTCAGGTAGAAACCATTGAATGAAAACATCAGGAAAACATGTCCGTGTAATGTATACCCCCTAGAACCCCACTTTTATATAGAAAAACTGGGGTATGCAGGGGTATACCTATTTTTCTTATTCTTGCTCCAAAACATAGATTGTGGGTACTCGTTAGAACCGCCTCCGTCGGTGAGGCGGTTCTAACTTGTACCCACGATCTATGTTTTGAGCACCGAGGCGGTTCTAACGAGTACCCACAATCTATGTTTTGAAGCAAAAACAAGAAAAATATCAAAATTTTTCAGCTGAAATTTTTCAATTTTTAAAGCTTAAAAATCTCTGTATATTGCATGGGCAAGTTTTCGTAATGAGGATAAGAGAGAGAGAGAGAGAGAGAGAGAGAGAGAGAGAGAGAGAGAGAGAGAGAGAGAGATTTGATAAGCTTGTAACAGCTTGCACATCTCTCAGTTGTCTCCAATACATGTACCTGCAAATAACAAGATAAACGGTGTAATATTATTAAGTTTGATTCCAAATGTTTGAAACTATTAAATTGGTAAGCTTAAAGCAGTTAAAGCATGCAAATCAAATACAAACATCAGGAAAATATGTCCGTGTAACGTATACCCCCTTAAACCCCACTTTTATACTGTAACAGTAAAACTGGGTTTACATGGGTATACCTATTTTTCTTATTTTTGATCCAAAACATTGATTGTGGGTAATCGTTGAGGCGGTTGTAACGTGAACCCACAATCAATGTTTTGAGCGATAATATTAAAATTATCCAAATAAATTCCAATTGATTTTTCATTTTTTGCTCCTCCATTTTTTGCATGGGCAACTTTTCATAATTTATTATAAATCTTTAAACAGCCCGCCACATCCTGGAGTGCAATGTGTATTATGAAGGAAAGGAACGTGAGAACAACCATTAAGAGACGTGGCTTTACGGTGACTATATTACCTGCAATTCTGACTCCTGCAATCAATTCTTTTCTGCAACTCATGAGTTATTTGTTTGCCCATGATGATTCATTGTCTAGTTAGAGATTCACCACGAGGCCCGAACAACTTACTAAATGTTGCGAACCGCTGCTGAAGATGAGGGTGAGGTTAGGGCCCTGTAAAACCGGTTTAAGCCCCCAGTAGTTTTATATTACTGGTCGTTCCAATGCGATACTTCTGTTTTGGTTCTAATTGTTTTATGCTTTTGAGACGATTATTTGTGCTGTTTGAATTATTATCCACTACCATTACACATAGTTTAAGTTCGGATAACTAAGTGGCCGCCTGGAAATCGCTGCTCACTCGGCTAACGATATGCTCTCAAGTATAAGTACCTAATTGACATCTTTTTCCGCCTCGGTTTTTGGAGTGTGAATTTCCTTCTGTTTGCGCATTTTCCTGATCACTACATACTTGTACCTTTCCAAATCTATAACTTTGTTCCAAGAATCACCCATTTGCACAAAACATTTCAAATTATAATACATGCAATGCATGCGCAAATCCAGAAATTTTCATGAGAGGGGGTCCAACGAAAATGGTAATTTTTGGTCACAGACTAGGGGGGTCCAACCCCCCAAAAAATCCCAAAATTACCTTTTTTTAGGTAAAATTTTCTGGATCCGCGCACGCAATGCATGTTTTAATGAACTATTGTACAAAGTAAATGATTGCGGTCTCAACAAAGTTACTTTATGTGCATTGTTCAGAACAGAAATCAGTATATGTCTGCAGAAATTCGATTACAGCATTTGTTATTGTCCTGATATATCAGTATGTAGTTTGAAATTTGTTTTGATAAATAGTCTCACATAATAATATTTCATTCTGATAGTATACACTGTGATGTCAAAAGTGGCCTCGCAGAAAGGGAGTGTTCAGTACCTCGGTGTACCGTACTTATTTGTTTAATGATTCTGTTTAATGGTACCTAAAAAGACTGGTCAATTGTGAAAAAGGCTTGCCCTATGGTGCCGCGAGAAAAAATGGACTGCTTGTGTCTCTAGGCAAAGCTTATAACTGATAGACCGACCAAGTGATTACTGGTCTACTGCTTAGATATTCAGCCTACGAACCATCCATACCTATACGCCTTAGTTGCTTACTCAGTTGGTTATACTTATAGCACATTTTACATGTCGTGACATCCTTGTGTTGTGTGGAAGTCACTTAAATCACGGTATGATATAAATATTGACTGCAACAAACAAACAAGATACTTTTTGAAATAGTGGTGTACTCGCATAACTGATGTTGTCCTGTATGTCTTAAGTCCCAGACATTTATTTGTTCAAGTGTCAAAGTGCTCCAGTTTTTTTCCTGATTCCTTATAGTGCTTTTTGTTTCATATCATCCATTTGATAAGACCTTAATACAGACAAGGTCGTACTTGTAATGCAGCTTTCGTTCTCTGTTTCGTCTGCAGACTCCAGACATGTTTTGTTTGAGTGTCAGAGAGATAATCCTTTCATCTTGTTTAGATATTTATTCCTAATTGGATTGTCTGTTTGATGGGACAAACGTTTCCAGTTCTTCATATTAGATATTCGTTGTTTTCCCATTTTAGTTTATAGTGTGCCCGGCCTAACTATACATCTTAATACATGTTTGATCATGTAAGATTATCATAAATTCTTTTACAGGGGGGTGACTCAAATGGTGCTACCTGTGCTGTTGTCCGAGTACTTTGTAAACCATAACATGCAAAAACTTGCTGTTGTCCGAGTATATCGACAGTCCTATCATGTGTCGGACGATCATGAGCAAAATCACTATTATCATATTTATGCCGTCGACCATATACTCGGACGAAAGCAGTGTTTTGCATGTGATGGTATACAAAGTACTCGGACGACAGCACAGGTAGCATCATTTGAATCACCCCCGTGTTTTATTTACATTGCATTTCGAATTTTACAGAAAATGATTCAATGATTGCGACTCGCTACGGTTTGAGTGCTGAATATACCATCTAACCTGTGCTATGAGAAAACCTTTTCGTCATACGTTCAGACTCCGTCAAATGTTTGATCATTTTAGATCAGCGAAAGTATTTCGGAAAATTTTATGGCGTTTACTTTATCTTCTTTTGTGACAGAATATGCGTTAAACCCCTACAGGCCCTATGGGAAATTATAATGGAGTATTTATGACTTAGTGAACGCATTTATTACGAATACACGCCCATTTATTATACAACAATTTTTTAATGCTGAAAAATTTGAATATTTTCAGCTATAAAATTTTGACATTTTTAATATTTTTGGTCAAAATATTGATTGGATGTACATGTTAGACACTTTATGTTTTGGAGCAAAAATAAGAAAATCAAGTATACCCTTGTAACAGTTTTACTATATGAAAGTGTGGTATAAGGGGACGTCGCTGTTTTCCAGTGGATAACGTCATGTAATAAAAGTGTTATGACCACACATGTATTAACATTTGTGCGGGAATACGTAACGTCATTGACGACGTCCGTAACAACAATACTAATTTTCATGATTGCATAAATACCCGTGCACACGATATTAACAGCCGTTTATTAATAAAGGGAAAGCCATGCATTAATTTTGCAATTCACGCGCTTACGTGCTATTAATATATGGCTTTATCTTATGCTCGTTACCGGGCGCCACGCAAAGCACGTGGTAATAATGAGAAACAGAAGTCCGCCGTGAACGAGCATAACAACGAATGCTTTTACGTGTATGAAAATGTGATATAGTGCGCAATCATTTCTTTCGTTTCTGCAGAATTTATGCAATAATAGCGATCAAAAATGATTTTGTCATTCACCGCATTAACATTCGCTAGATCCCTCGGGAGTGTTGCAAACTTCGGGCTACGCCCTCGATTTTCAACACTCCCCTCGGGACCTTGCGAATGTTTAATGAATGGAAAATCATATTTGATCCCTATCTT
Source organism: Rugalucina vietnamica (assembly GCA_964017185.1). Taxonomy (NCBI): domain Eukaryota; kingdom Metazoa; phylum Mollusca; class Bivalvia; order Lucinida; family Lucinidae; genus Rugalucina; species Rugalucina vietnamica. The sequence continues at coordinate 58,638,390 of OZ024873.1, forward strand.
GGAAATATGTCGACTTTTAAGGCGATAAAATCGTATTTACGAAGTCATATGATAAAACGAACCTTCACACTCACAGAAGGCTCGTTTGATAAATTTCATATGAAATGACCACTGGAGTAAGGCCCTCTCTATATATTTTTTCTTGAATTGATGATTTACGTCTATGGCTCTGGTCATTTCGGGACGTAATATCTATTGAAGCCACGAAGCTCAGAGATATTTTTCTCTCACGACACATGAATTTATTGTAATAAAAACACTGAAAGAACCACCCTATGGCGTTTGTTGTCTGAGGCATACAATAATGACACTTCTACTCTTCTGTATTATATTTTATATTACAAGGAAATGAACTTATAACGACTATTGCTTTCTGGTATGCGCTGCAAAAATAACATAAATTACAAACCAAAGTGACATTGTGCTGTTTCAGGATAACCACAGACCGTTCTAATTATTTTAATAAGACTGAAACAAAAGCGCAATTATTACTTTATGTCTGGGCCCTGAAACTTATTTTTGTATGTACGTGTAAGTGTGTTCGCGTCATTAATATAGTTGCATTATCCATTAATACCTGTAACTTCCAACAACGTATCAATGAGACATCAAAAATATTTTTATTATCCGACACAATACTGTAAATGTGTACTGTATATTCAATTTCCTTTTTGCCTAGGTCACACTAGCGCTTACGGATGACGCGGATAGTTGCGAATACTGTACGTAGCGATCCGCAGAATTTTGTGGGCGGGGCTAACGGTTCTTAATGAATTTATTACTTTTAAATGCGAATAAATACGGGTAGTTCAGGATAGATACGGATACGTTCATAGATAGTTACGGATAAATTCGAATACATACGGTTAAGATACTTGACTACATACCTTTCGATACCATCTGTTACGTTTAGATACAAACATACACCTTCAGGTACGTAATGTTGCGTTTTCTTGCGTTTATAACGGTGAAATCTGATGCAAGAAAACGCAGGTTTTGGTCAAACTACAGTCACACTAGCACATACGGATGCTGCGGACGCTGCGGACTGGCCTTTCGTATCTATCCGTCATATCCGTAACAATTCGTATCTTTTTCGTATATGTCCGTATCTTAGCGTATTGTATATGCAAGTCCGATTCCATCCGCGCCCAAATTTTGAAAAAAGTCAAAAATTTGGCACGGATGAAACAACCGTAACAATACGTAATGACATGTAACTGAAGGCATTGATTCGAATCTGTCCGTATATTAACCGTAACACAAACGTATCTACACCGTAAATGAACGCATCAACCCACAATCAAGCATTGGCTGCCGACAAATACGACACGAGAGCGTAGCACGAGTGAAAATTTTTATGATTTCAACTCACGAGATGAAATATACATGTACCGTATTCGTTCTAATTAGCGCACAGTGCGGTTAACTTTTCAAAATAACTTAAAGTTAAGGTAACAAAATACCGTTCTAATTAGCGCACACTATGAAGGAAAACTACTCATCAAAATGCTTAAAAATAACAACGTCAAATCTATCAATGGTGATGTCATTCAAGAATTCAAATGGTTTGAAAGTAGTTTTCGATCATTTAAGGTTCAGTTTTAATGCCTCTAATGCGGTATTAATGTGTAGAATTGGTGTAAAATACCAATATACTTTTCAAGCAGTGTGCGCTTATGCATGTTTTTTTTTTTTTTTCAAAAAATACCGGGGTGTGCGCTTATTGTTGCATGTGCGCTAATTAGAACGAATATGGTATTTGGTATTCACCGAAAAAAAATCTTTTTATTTTATACAATACACGGGCATTTTCCAATTCACAAGGCAGGCCTTGAAAATGAAAAAAAAATATGAAAACACAAAAAATTGAAACGTCAGAAGTAATCCAAAATCTACAGTGAAGATATAGGCTGATATCAGTCACTAGTGACTTTTGATATCTGTGATATTTGATATCAGTGAAATTTCATATCAATGAAAATACCAATTTTATCAAGTTTTGATGTATGCTTTGTTTTTTTCTGCGGAAAATTGCGACTATAGTTACTTTCACATACGGATTAATAATGTTTGTTACTGACTGGTACCTTCGAATAAAGTCTTTTACGTTGAAATACTTATTATAATTACATGTTCACATTTGTGGCGTGACACAGTGGTGCCATCGATTATGTGACACAGGCGAACCGTAACATTACGTGTTCGTATCTGAACGTATTACTTGTATCGAAAAGTATGAAAACGACAAAGACCGCAACCGAGCGAAACAACACGTATGGAACAGTATCGATCCGCAACAAATGCTTGATCGCGGAATGATACATTTAGATACGTTTTTATACCGATTAGATACGGACAGCTTCAAATAAATGCCTTCAGTTACGTACCATTACCTACCATTACCTATCGTCCATCCGCGCATGAATTTTTGACACTGTTATGAAAATTTGCCCGCGGATCTTCCGCGCACTGAGGATACGATACGTACAGTTACGGACATTACGGATAAGATACGAATCGTTACGGATAGGACGGACAGATACGGAACACCTATCCGCAGCGTCCGTAGCGTACGTAAGCCCTAGTGTGACCTAGGCATGAATGAATCGATTACGTCTTCAGTTGCATGTACTTGCAAGCAAGGTATGACAGAAGCGGATTTACCATTATTATGACTTGTCTGTTATGATTAAAGACTGCACATTTGCTCAGCGGTTTGTCGGAAATTAAAATAGCAGAATGGCATAGGAAGACAATATGGTACCATAAACATATTTCCATATATGCACAAATATTTTAAATCGTTTTATTGTTACTTTATAAATCATGTAGATATCATTGAACGACAGAGAGTGAGTTTAGTTAGCTTGTTACAGCGAACACCAGCTTTATCTGATCAATTTGCAATTCATCTTCTTTCATCTCTCCATTGCTCGCAAACAAAAAGATGGAGGCATGAATAGTTTTAGTTTAATTATGTTTCAAACCATTGACACAATTAACTTAGAACACATAACAATAAAGTTGAACATGCAAATCAAATACTAATCTTATTAATTTCTTTAACAACCCGCAATGTGTATTGCAAAGGAAAGAGACCTGAGAAACCCTCAGAGGCGTGGCTTTACAGTGGCTTTATTACCTGCAATTCTGACTCCACATTACAAAAACTTGCCCATGCAATATAAAGAGATTTTTTGAGCTTTAAAAATTGAAAATTTTCGGCTGAAAGATTGAGGCGGTTCTAACGTGTACCCACAATCTATGTTTTGGGCAAAAATAAGAAAAAATAGGTATACCCCAGTTTTGCTATATAAAAGTGGGGGTTAAGGGGGTATACGTTATACGGACATGTTTTCGTGATGAAATCTTAAACTTAGTTCCAAGTCTAGATTCTTTCTTTCCTTTGCATAAAACAGTGCAAAGTATATTACATGTATATATCTGTAAATGAGCTATTGTATAATTAACATGAATTTGAAAATATGAAAATAATTTGCTGAATTTGCACAAAAGAAAAAAAGTGTTTGGGTCAGATAAAAATTATTTTTTTAAATTTTTATGCTCGTTCCGGGCGAACTTCAGTTTCTCATTATTAGCGCCTATTAGAAATACGATATATCCTCACATAATATTCCAATTATTCATACTTTTGGTAAAGTTTATTTAAATCTCTAGTGAACTTCAATGGAAAGAAAAAGGACCATATGTCACCTTTGCTCTGAGATATCGTTACACATAACAGCTCAAAAATCGCCTCATTGTTGGGACGACACGTGCATAATGCACGAGTTGTGGTATTTGATGCTATGACACCACTGTTAAGTAACGTCCACGACGCTTACATGATGACGAAAAGTGAATCTGAAAAACTGGATTGACTTATTAAGCAAAGTTTTAATTGATAGTGCCTTTATTTTAAAAACACATAGTATTTATATAATCTTACAAAATGCATACCTTATAATTAAAAACATTTATTTACCTAAACGAAGCATAACGCATTACATATTTTCAAACGCCTAGCATATTTTTAACTTTGAACACAGTGCCTCACTCACTTGTTCTGTTGATAAATATTATACACACATAGATTATGTGACGGTATATCTTGACTGCAAGGTGCAGATTTTGACAAGAGTCTTCAATTTTCTAAATCACGCCGCTTCACTTATGGCTGTGCATTACGAAAACATGTCCTTGCAATATACAGAGATTTTTTCACCTGTAAAAATTGAAAATTTCATGAGAAAAATTTTGATATTTTTCTAACTTTTGCTCAAAACATGGATTGTGGGTACACGTTAGAACCGCCTCGCCGTACCCACAATCTATGTTTTGGAGCAAAAATAAGAAAAATAGGTATACCCCTGCGTACCCCAGTTTTCCTATATAATAGTGGGGTTTAAGGGGGTATTCATTGCACGGACATGTTTTCCTGATGGTACGCCATATATATTTTATCATACCTCATATAAATGTCCCATGTTAAAATTCCATAATCCGGAAGGTGAAAATTCTTACTATCACCCTGCGATAAGTTCGACTATCACGTGCGCGTAAACGATGCCCGTACAGTTCGTTTTTCTGAAACGTTTTGTCTCAATGACGATGCCTTATTTCAATAGTATTTTGATGACAATAAGTTAAACATATGAGCCGCCTCGTGGGAAAACCAACAATGTGGTTTCCGAATAGGTCCGACACAAACCGGCCTGTACAAGCACAGAAAAGAGCTAGAAGCTTGAAATTTCGGATTACAGTAGAAGAGGAATTGTACTATCCGAGTAGCGAAAACAAAGGCGCTGATCAGCTTCGCGGTTACCGCGAAGCTGATCTGCGTCTTTGTTTTCGCCTATGCAGATTGTTGGTTTTCCCATGAGGCGGCTCATATAAAATATTTCAGTAACTTAAAAATGGGCTAGATTGATTTAAAAAGCGTGAACGGCGAGCGGTTATTGTGATGACGTTACGGTTGCGAACTAACGTTAAGCAACGTCGCGCCGAAATTGGTGTTTTCCATTCCACATTTCTTATAATATTGATCAATTTCGGTGTGATAAAATTTTCACCCTTCGAAAATGATTATAAACATCGGCTTCGCCTCGGTTGATAACCATTTCTGTAGGGTGAAAATTATTACTCTCACCCCCTCAGCTATCTAGTATTTATATAAAGCAACCGTGTCCGAATTGTTGTTTTGTTTCATGCTTTTCTTTTACAACTGAAGCAGGGGCTTTAAACATCATTCTTCAGTGCAATAAATAAAAATAAAATCCAGATCTTTTAAGAGCAGTGAACATATTAATAAGAAAGGGGATGGGCCATGTCGCGGTTTCGGCTACTTAAGCCTCTTCAGTGACCCTATAGATTTGGCAACGTGGAGCCAAAGAGAATGACTGATTTTGGTAGTCGAAACAAAGACAGGTATAATCCAAATGTGACCAAATATATTAAACGTTGGTTCGAAAATGAATCTAACCCGATTTCTCAAAATACCCTCGCTGATCTCAAAGGATGAAAAGGAAAATATAATCTGCACAATGGATGATGTACGGGTAGACTTTTCTTGGGCAAATAAGACAATTTTAAGACAAATTGCTATTCTTTTTTTTTTTTTTTTTTTTTTTTTTTTTTTGTGGGGGGGGGGGGGGGTGAGGGGTTCTGGAAACACACTGTTGAGGTTTTTGTGACACATCCTTATGTTCGTTAATTTGATTTTCTTTAGGTAACACTACAAGACTTAGGGTTTTTGTCTGTCGAAGATTCTAAATCAAAAGTGACACACAAAACTTTAATAAAGACAGTGAAAAATAACAGCATCCTTGGAATATATACGAACAAGGTAATTGAAAGATCGTGTTCTTCCTGCACGTTTTCCGTGTAACCACAGGTTGCTATAAAATACAAAGTTTACTAGTTTTATTCAGGTGGTTGAAATGGAGTTTCAGAAAACTTGTAATTTTATTCTGATTCACATGTATTGAAAGCTTTATTGTTTAATTATATAAACTGCGATATACATGTACACCATATAGTAAGAAACAATGCACTAGTCAATTGTAACCACGGCCCCTACCCCGGGGAATAGCGGGGACTTTGACTTTTGGTATAGATATTCTCCGCTAAAAACAACCCTGCAGGGACTGCTCGTTGGTAAACTTCTGCTGTTTCCCCCGCAGCCTGTTATCTTTTTTTCACCTATATAAAGCAAACCCCGGGTATTTACCCCGCACTGCCGTGGTCAAGCCCCGCTCATTTTCCGGCTATCCTCCGTCCTCCCCCGGGCGTTGGGCGGAGGCGTGGTTACAAATGGCTAGTGCATAAATTCTTAGAGTAACATTAAAATTCTGCCTTAGTTTGGCCAGTTTCGAATTACCGTAAACTGATAAATAAATTGGAGATACTTTTTTTTTTAATTTTCCTTTGAACGTATGAACTACGTTATACTATTGATGCAAGCTATAAATATTGCTGTATAGGGCGTAAATGTACTTATTTTCCATCAGGAAAACATGTCCGTGTAATATATACCCCCTTATACCCCACTTTTATTTTGCAAAACTGGGGTATGCAGGGGTATACCTATTTTTCTTATTTTTGCTCCAAAACATAGATTGTGGGTACTCGTTAGAACCGCCTCGGCGAGGCGGTTCTAACGTGTACCCACAATCTATGTTTTGAGCAAAAATAAGAAAAAAAATCACAAATTTTCAGCTGAAAATTTTCAATTTTCAAAGCTAAAAAAATCCCTGTTTATTGCATGGGCAAGTTTTCGTAATGCCTTGAGTTACCTTCGAAAGTACGTATATCTTGTCCATCATCAATGATTGTCTTTACAAATGAGCCGCCTCATGAGAAAACCAACATTTTGCATCTGTGAAAACAAAGACGCGGATCAGCTTCGCAGTAACTGTACAATTCATCTTCTTTCCAAATCCATAATTTCCAGCCTCTAGCCATTTTCTTTGTTTGTGCAGCTCGGTTTGTGTTAGACCTGTTCGGAAACCTCTTTGTTGGCTTTCTCATGAGGCGGCTCAAATGTTTGCGCTGCCTGACATTTTATTAACTGAAAGAACAAACCATATGTTTGAAATGAGACAAAATGCTTCTTTTTTTGCTTGTTCTGGTACTTCTAGATTCAGTAAATCGGATTATGCCTTTTTATTTATCGTAACGTATTATTGTACATGTAACAAGGAAATTGTATTGCGACCAAGCCCATAGTCATTTTGTCACAGAAATAGAATCAGGAATGTTCTTCAGTACCTTGATTTTAAGTTTTAGTGGCTTTTTCTAACTCGTATTTATGTTCAGATTTTGTGACCTTTTACTGATACGGACGAAATGATTTGACTGCTTAAGGGAAGGAAAGAAGAAAAAATGGTTTTGCATGCACATCAGGAAAACATGTCCGTGTAATGTACACTCCCTTATAACCCACCTTTACATAGCAAAACTGGGGTATACATGGGTTTACCTACTTCTGTTGTTTTTTATCCAAAACATAAATTGTGGGTACTCGTTACCTCGGCGCGAGGCAATTCTAACGTGTACCCACAATCAATGTTTTGAGCGAAAATATCTAATTTTTTTTTCTATTGAACATTTTCATTTTTAAAACTTTATTTAACATCTATGTATTTAGCATGGGCAAATTTTCGTCATGTGTTTATCATCCATTTTCACTTAAAAATTGTTTCTGTGATAGGCTGTTCTATTTTAACATACATGTACGCTCGGTTTAGCCTTCGTATGCATTAAAATGTTTCAGCGTGTATGATTTATTAATTGATTTAATTTGTTATGCCTTTGCAAGTCTCAGCATGTCAGAAATTCCTGGCAATTACCATGGTAATAAATAATCATTTGAGCGTATAAATCAAATATCGCCTATGGGTTCAAACTTCTAGAAAAGAGAAACGAAATATCATAATACTATGGTGTATAGTAATTGGCACACAGCGCACAATATTTGTGTTACATTTTATTTATAAATTTTAATAAGTTCTCATTCAATTGTCAATTGGCCAGTGCTTGTTGACATTGATTCCGCATGTCGACATTCTTTTCGTTTTTTCTAGAAAACAAATTAGGCTTCAGTCTGTACATCTTAAGATAAAACATGACTATAAAAATGGGAGCACGTTCAATAATTTCTTTTTTCTTCATTTTTCTTTTTTTTTTCCCCTTTTTATTCTTTTTATCTGTATGCATTCATTTTTTAATATAATTATACGTCTTTAGTTATGCAATGTGTATAAAACACTTTCCATCGGGCTAGTCTGAGTACTAAATTTTAACGATTGCATGTCTATAGAGAATTACCTGAAAGAAGATAATCGGTTAAGTTGTCGCGTCAGATATTTCCCTTTCCCATTGGACCTATACATCCGCCAACTGTCTATTTCTATGTGATCAAAAGAGTAAAAATGGGCATGTCAATCGTCTGATATGCAGTAGCACTTTATAAAAATGTCTGTGTCGTTTCCCAGAAAAGAATTTATCACCATCCTCGATATTGATAGTTCAACATCCTAGAAATATATTCTGCAATTCTGTTATATTTCCGTTACGAAAATATGCCCATGCAATTATTACAGAGATTTTTTCCAGCTCTACAAACTGAAAAATTCATCAGAAAATATAGATATTTTTAATATTGTAGCTCAAAACATAGACTGAGAACCCCATTTTTACTATCGGGTCAGATAATGTCAGATGACAATTTTAAATTTACCAAGTGTTATGCGGTTGTGTAACGAATACTTCAACACTAACATACTTAAATTGAACTGCAGGGTGTCAGGATCTATTAATTCTCACTGGCATAAAAAAGTCATGTTGATTGGACAAGCCATTTTTTACAGTATATGTTTGAATAACCAAAAATACCCCCAAAACAGGAGTTATACTGTCTCACTTGAAAATTGCTCCTCTTTTATGGGTCAGGGGATAGAAATTGACACCTTATGTGCATATACGAGTAAAATAGTTTGTGGCTTGTAAGCGACCATATCCCCTTTATTGAATGGGCTACGACTTTTTGTTTTTTAGTTATGCCATGATTACTAAAGCTGATGACATGTGTCAAACTGAGTTATTTTAAAGTGAGAAAGGAGTGAACTGCCAGAGAAGCCAGACTTTTACATCCCATACTACTTTCAATGGGTTATAAACAATATTTGGACACACATTAGTAGTAAAAATAACCAGTCGCGTGGCTTACTTTTATCACTGGATAGAAATTTATAGACAATGTAACAAAAAAGTGTCCTGTCCGTAAGAAATACATTTTTCTGCGACGTCACATACATCTGGAAGTTTAAAATCACACTGGGGAATTGAGTCTTCAGAACTGATAATTGTCATAAGAAAATTATTATACCAACACCAATGACAATGTAGAATTATGGAAATAATTATTTGGTCAAAAATGTCCCGTCTGTAGAGAAAACATTTACAACAAAGTATGCAAAATTCCTGAAACCAATGAACCCAGAGCCATCAAATTACACATGACGCATACTTTTAGCGGGACAAAAGTTTCATTTGAATAAAGGGTGGAATTGATCAAACGTCTGGTTACCATGGCAACGGATAGGTCCCATAGGGTTATAATGGCGAAAACAATGTTTTCTTATTTTTTAGCTAGCAATTACTCTGATTCTGCTCAAACTTATCTGTAACCAGGATATACACATCAGCTTTATTTATATTACGTTTCGGCCAAATCCGATTCCTAAGTAAGGAGTAAGCTCCCCGTTCTGAAATTTTCATGGTTTTTAAAGTTGGAATAGAGTTTTGGATATAACGGAATTCTGTGGCATAGAAGGATAAAATGGTATACTGAGCCAAACTTATAACGCAACACGGTTATGGCATTTTTTCGCATTTTAATGTAACGCAAGACGGTCTACCAGACATATGCTGGTAAGCAATCGCCAGTGAATTAATTGGTTACAAAAATTTGATTTTCGGAGCATGAGTCACTGAGCTCGTATCTGATTGGTCAAAATGGTTATTTGGGTGGCATGCGCCTCCTGAGAGATTCTGGAAGTCAGTTGTAACACAAATTGCTTCTTTATGGATCGTCCAGTGAGGCTCGATGAGGTAATTATTGCAAAATGCCTTCCATTTGTACCCAAAATTTTAAATCAAAGTTTGCATCATTGAAAATTGAACGTTTAATACTGAATATTGCATTGAACACAATAGAAAATGGAAATGGTGAAAAATTCTGACGGCGAATGTTTTTATTGAAACCTTTGTGTAAACATGTTCATTCCATCATTCAGCATTGTGAGAAAACGCAATCTTATCCAATTGTTGGGTCAGGAACGTCTGTAACAAATGTTAAAATGTGAGTGATCTTGAATGGTTGGGGGCGAAAATAAGTCTTCAACTCTGCTCAAAACTGAGCAAAATTGCTCTTTTGACAGTAAAATTATCCATTGTCTAAAGTGAAGCATGGGTAATCCTGAAAACCACATTAATTTCTAGGGTACGAATACACGTCACATGTCGCGTTCTAGAAAATCACAATGCATTTCATTTTTTGCCAAGACCCTACCTCCGAAAAATGATTTATTTCTCGAAACGCATAATGCCGAATGTTACAACCAAGATGATGTGAGATGAGTCGATCATCCGGCAATCTCATTAAATAGAGACAACGTTTATTTGATAACGTTCCGGAGTATAACATCAAAAATAAACCGATGTTGTGTTATATGTTTGGCTCAGTATATATTTTAACCTATAGATTTTTGAAAAAGTCAAACAAAGCCAATGGTACAACTTTGACAAAAAACCGCTGAAAAGAGGTGAAACAAAAATTTGCATCTGATCGTAGCTGACACGTATATAATAAAAGTGGTTTATGGGGGTATACTTTTCACGGACATGTTTTCCTGATGGTTTAGTGAGACGCAGTCCCAATAAAGATATAAACCCACTGCCCAAGGTTACATTCTATGAAGTACTTACATAATTGAATGGATTGGACACCATTCAGTCGTGTCAAGAACATCAGGAAAATATGTCCATGAAAGGTATTCCCCAGTCAATCCCAATTTTATGTAGTAAAATGGGATATGCAGGAAAAGGCGGTTCTAACGAGTACCCACAATGTATGTTTTGGACCAAAACTAGGAAACTAAGGTATACCCCTGCAAACCCAACTGAGATTTGCTATATAAAAGTGGGGTTTAAGGGGGCATACATTTTACGGACATGTATTTTCTTGATGATTCAGTCGTGTCCAGACACGGTGACCCTGTTTAAGAACTAAGTTAGGATTATAAGAATCTTACATGAGTGTCAGGTATGGATAGACAAATCTGTCCCGAGGGTCACATTTTGGCATCACGAGGCTCGCCGAGTGATGCCAAATTGTGACCCGAGGGACAGATTTGTCTGTCCATACCTGACACGAATGATGGATTCTTTTTCTTGCTCACCTTAATGCAGCGAAGATTGATTTTTATACTATTTACCTAGAAAAATGATAAAAGCGCGGCGTCCGCCATTTTGATTTAAAACGTTTTGACGTCATTGTGACGTGTGCGCTTAGCGACGAAATTACGTGACGTCCTATACAACCAGTGTTAAAAAAGAACATTTGAACGCAGGGTGCGACCGGGGTGAGATAACGAGGGTGAGATAAGAATTTCTCACATGGGGTAAAATGTAGGATTTTTCTATCTGGTGTGCAAGAAATAACTTTACAAGACAATGCTTAAGCTCTATAACAGCTGTTGTCATTTGAACACAAAACAATCTGTTTGCAATTTACATCGTCTTTTCAGGCGATGTTAGATTTTTTTTAATGAATCGTTCAATCTAGCAGCTGTAATGATGAACAATAGGCTTGCACACTTCTACAATGAACTTTGAAAATATATTTTAGTACGAGCATGATTGAGTTCAATTGAAAATATGTTTATGGCTATTTAAAATCCGTTCTTTTTACAATTTGGAAAAGAATAACTTCTCGGTCGTGCTTACATGTACAAGGGGTATTCTTAAATTATTGTAATTGACCAGTTTTCTCCTAAACCAGCATCTGTACCAGAGCAAAGAGACTTGTTAATTATAAATAGGTTCTTTGTGATATTGAAGTCACCCACCCATTTTAGGACGATGCAATTTATCATTGCAAACTGAGTGTCTGAATAGGGGTACCATTATGATACTGCAAATACCTACTTTATCCTGTTCCAATAAGCATTATAATGTTTTAATTAAAAGGGTTAGAATCGCGATTTTATACCTACGGAGTCTTCATAACCTTGCAAATGCACAAGTGAAAAGTTATTTTCCTAAAACAGAAAATTCAATTTTTACGAGAGCTGTAAACATGGAACTACGCCAGTTTTTATGAGTTGATAAATTGAATGAACGTCGCCGAATAGAAGTTTCAGAGCCTAATAGTTTCCTGTCCAGTTACATGTATGACACATCCAAACTGTCAATGTTGCTTTGTATCAGAGTTTTGTTAATTCCACTGATATAAATTTTGGATTATTAACTCACTAAAATCTTGGTTTATGAGTGGAAACGTTTTGAAAAATAACACAAAATGTCTGTGGAAGAATGTCCATACCACAATAATAGCATGTACTAATACAACTACAACTTCCAAAAAGGTACACGTAGGCAATGATCAGGAAATGGCGCAATCAGAAAGAAATTCCCACTCCATAAACCGAGGGGTGGGCAAAACTAAAATGACACTTAGGTACTTACACCAGGAAAACATTTTGTAAGCCGAGTGAGTAGCTGTTCCCCAATGGGCGGCCACTCAGTTACCTGAACTGAACTAAAATATGAAAACGGAAATAAGTCTCAAACAGCACAAAAATTCGACTCCAAAACACAGACTGTGATTCGAACCCGCGACCGACGGATTGCTACATCATATTACAATAACAGCGCCTCTACCGATTCGGCTACCTGGCCATCCACAGAACAATTAGAACCACACAGAAGTATCGTCTTGGAACGATCAGTGATATAAAATTACTTTGGGGCTTAAACTGATTGTACAGGGCCCTTATCTCACCCTCATCTTCTGCAGTGGTTCACAACATTTAGTTAGTTGTTCGGTCCTCGTGGTGAATCTCTAAGTAGTCAATGAATCATCAAGGACAAACGAATAAATCATGATAATCACCCTGATGAATCAAAAACGAAGAATCAACCGATTCAGTAAGCTGCCCGACGATGGAGATCCCTGGGCGCCGAATAACTTACTGAAACCCAGAGCAAAAGAAACCCCGGTGTCAAAAGTCTATTTACTTGGTAAGTTTACGAAGCTTTTTGGTAGAAGTTTTCAATCATGAAATTTGACAGTGTTTCTATTATAATATAGATGGACAGCCTTTTTAGAAACTTAGCGAATCTGACGTAAACGTTAAATTGCAAGTTTAGTAATTTACAGCGAATATCCATTTAGACCATGTTAGACAAAATTGAGATAACTATGAGTTTGAGATATTCACCATACAATTCAATTTACAAAATATAAAACTACTGAAAGATGTAACCTGTGCGGTGATTTCGAATGACGTATGTTAAAAATATGACACCATTAAGCAGGGGCAATAATTCTATAAAGTCAAAATAAACAGATTCTACAAATTTTAAAGCATTTTCTGTTGCTCATACGAATGGCGAATGCATGTGTAAAATGAAAGTAGGCCTAAAAATAATGTTGCGAATGCAATAGCATTTTCTAGTGATCGAAATTACATAAACTAAAGTGCCATTGCTGAACCCTGTTTAAAATGCGAATACTATACGACCGTGCGTCAGACAGCAATAATTTTGATACCAATCTAATCAAAAAATGATAGGACTTTCATCACATATTTACAACATTCTCATTGATTGTCTACAGGAAAAGTTATCAAGCAAATGACAAGAATTAAAGAACACCCCTCGTAATTAACTTCAATCAAAACATGTCTGCGTCGGTCTTTAATAAGTGCCATTGCTGTACCCTGTTTAAAATGCGATTACTATACGACCGTGCGTCAGACAGCAATAATTTTTGATTTTTGATACCAATCTAATAAAAAATGATAGGACTTTCACCACATATGAACAACATTCTCATTGATTGTCTACAGGAAAAGTTATCAAGCAAATGACAAGAATTAAAGAACACCCCTCGTAATTTACTTCAATCAGAACATGTCTGGGTCGGTCTTTTAATAATAATAATAATAATAATAATAATTATTATTATTATTATTATTATTATTATTATTATTATTAATAATAATGATAACAAGGTTATAACTGTAGTGCAATTCTCAAAGAACAAAACTAAAAAAGTCTTTAAACGATGCAATAGCCTGAAATCGTCGTTGTACAATTCATTATAGACAGAAAAAAGACTAGTTCAATTTTATGCAGTATCATCAGGAAAACATGTCCGTGCAATGAATACCCCCTTTAACCCCACTTTTATATAGTAAAAGTGGGGTATGCAGGGGTATACCTATTTTTCTTATTTTTGCTCCAAAACATAGATTGTGGGTTCTAACGTGTACCCACAATCTATGTTTTGAGCAAAAATAAGAAAAATATCAATTTTTTTTCAGCTAAAAATGTTCAATTTTTAAAGCTAAAAAATATCTGTATACTGCATGGGCATGTTTTCGTAATGGGTCTCGTTTACTAGCAAAAATGAACCCATAATGTGACCATTGGTAGAGTGGAGTCCTCCCTCTCTGACATAATATGCAACATTCGTTTTTCTTAGTCAGAAGGTTTTCCAAGTACCCTCAAAATGTCTGGTAGTACGTTCTCGTAAGTACTATTGTCGTTTCAGCATTGCGTGTCAAATCATTTCTGTGTGAGAGGAAAACAGAAAACAATGTTACGAAATTTTTATACTTTGTCTGAAAAATATGAGCTTTAATTAAATATATGCGTGTGTCTGTCAGTCAGTCTATGGTATTTCTTAAATTCAGTCAGTGATATCAAAACGGGGGCTTTAGCTAGACATGTGGCAAAAGACATGGTAAATGTTATACAGCCTGTTGTTATAACTCGGAAGTCATCCAAAGGTATTCTGTGACCGTGTCTTTTGATCTTAAATAACAGATATGTATTCGTTGACCAGACGGCTTCAAATGGACATTTTAAGTAATAACATTCTGAACAGACTAATTAAGACATGTCCATGCAGTTGATGTGACACTTGAAAAATGTCTAAAGAGTGTAGAAACTCCTCCGCATCTTAACTTATAGTATCAGACAATGTGCCTTTAAAATGATCCATCGAGCTGATTATGTCAAGGGACCGCCCAAAATGCGATCCACTGAGTTTACCTTTGATTATCACAACAAAGTAATTGTAAACTGGTCTTAACGCGATCTTGTGTCGTAAGAGCAATGAGCAGCGCTATAATCGATAAATTTGTATAATTTTGCGTGGTTGTACATGTATCAAAATACAATGCAACATATGTTTTTATATACTTGAATTCGTGTTGAATTGTCACAGCGATATCCATCATATGTCATACACATTCACGGGTATTCTTTAAGACACCAGATACTCGTTTTTAAAGGTTACCAAAAGCATTAAATCACGCCAACTCTTTAAAGGCTGTGACAAACAGTCAAGTCCAAATAAATCAAATACACCAGGGACCCCAATAACATCTGGCAAAACTATATGGTGTGAAGGGGTAACATTTTTTTGTCAAAAGTCATAGGCGGTTCTAACCTGTACCCACGATCTATTTAAGTTGTTCTACTGAAATTTTCAATTTTTAGATCTGGAAAAAAAAAAAAAAAATAATAATAATAATTATTTATTATAATAATAATAATAATCGCTGTATATCTTATGGACAAGTGTTCGTTATGATTGTCGAAAGGAGCGCTTCTCTCTTTAGTATTATAATGACATTTTCATGTTATGCAACACTCTTGGTGTCTTGGCCAAAAGGTTTTCTAAGTGCCCTAAAACTGTTAGTAGCACGTTTATGTTAGCACCACTGTCGTTAAAGTATTGCGTGTGAAATCATCACTGAAGAATGAAAATAGTAAAATATGCAATTTGCCTTAATTATCTGAAAGTGGTTTACTGAATATATGCGTGTGCCTCATAATCATCTTACGGCATTATACGTCATAATATTATGGTAGATGTATAATATACATGGTCAACAGCTAATGCCATATTGCGGCAGTAAGCTGTCCTAGTCACATGCTCTTCTCCGACCATTCGAAAAGAAAGTATGGTTGTTTGCCTGGTAACAATGTTATATACGAAAATGTTTGAGATTTAATTATTCTTAGTTCACATGCATACAAAAATTAAAAACGCGCAACATTAACAATAAGGTTTTATAAACAGCCTTTAGAACCAAAACATTCAATGTATTTGGCCTAATTTGGATGATACTAGTCTTTATATCGACTACCCTGTTTAAATGTGCAAAATGGAAGTAATTCTCTTTGGCTCCGTGTTGTCAAATTTAAAGGGTCATCGATGAGGCTTCCGTAGTCGAAACCATGGTGTGGCCCATCCCCTTTCTCATTAATATGTTCACTGCTCTTAAAGGATATCAGTTTTATTTTTTGTTATTTATACAATGTTTTGTTTTTTGCATTGTGTAGCATCTGTTAATCACAAGACGACAGTGTCTAGGCAATGATCGACGTCTGTATTTTATCATACACTGAAATGACGATAGATAGGTGTGTCAAAGTACAATGTGATATACGTAATATATAATTTAATTCTTGGCGAACGGTAGAATTACGGCAAAAGCATTCTCAGGCCATATTCGGGACAACACTGAATATTCCCAAGGTTAATTTCAAAAGCGTGAAATGACTTCACGCACATCCTTAAAGTCTGACCGTCTGATAACAAACAGTGATGTAAACAGAGGGAAGAGTAGTGGAAGCAAGATCTAGGCGTTTAATGTAAACGTCTTTTGGGGCATAATAATACACTATTACGATGCATATTGCATTTGTTTTTGATTCTACAGCAAGTAGTCGAGCAGTGGTGACAGAAGTGGTATCAGTACTTTATCTGTTTGTGAGAAAACATATTTTGACAGATATTCAAGTTTTCACATTCTACAGCAAGGCACACAGGATTCCAAGACGATACTTCTGTTGTGGTTCCATTTGTTTTATGTTTTGGAGTCGAATTTTTGTGCTGCTTGAACCTTATTTACGTTTTCATACTTTGTTTAAGTTCGGGTAACTGAGTGGCCGCCTATTGGGAAATAGGTGCTCACTCGGCTTACGATATGTTTTCTAAGTATACGAGGGTTGGGATTTAAGTTCATAGACTTTGGCCACTGATTTTCTATTACAGCATTTAATCAATATTTGATGCATTTTTTATAAAGAAACAAGGTATCCTTGTTTCGTGTTTACAATATGTTTTAAGAAATCTTGCACAGTGCACATAAAAATTGTATCCATAGCAACCTAGGTTTTGCTACCCGGGGCACGTCATATTTTCAATAATTCTTAAGTTATATGTGTTTGAAGAACACACCATTAGTCACCATATTATAGACCAAATCTTGAGCTAAAACAGTTTGAGGCATTCTAGTTTCATGTTCTCCATATAAATTTTTAAGCAGTATGTCGACGACTTAATTTGTTATTGGAGAAAATGTAAAGCCAGTCATGCTTCTTGGGAAAGAAAAATAGCGTTAACAGACAACGTTGAAACAAGAGCAATGATCAAATCTTATGTTTTATTAGCATAAATGCTCACAGAAATATTCAAAACGAAAAGGACATGTAGTATGGTAGTAGAACAGATCATACAGTGGTGTTTCAATAACTTGTAAGATTTAGATTTACTTGAATTTTACACGATGAGAAATGCACATATCTACCATTCATCTACAAATGCTGCGACCAACATTCTAAAGTAAAAACACAAAATATGCATGATGCACATAACATTTATTATATCTGGTGATTGTAGTATTTCAGAAATAATGATTTACAACCCCGTGAAGGAAATCTTGCAATAGGTAAAGGTATGACTTGTTGTGTGGTTCCAAACAAGGCATTTTAATGCAGACATTTATTGAAATTTGACGTAGTTTAGATGTGCCCCAGTTGTTGAAAGGTCATGGTGTTTAATTCATTGTTGTGCTGAAACTCGTGTGAGTAGAACTATGCTTGATATCTTATACGATAGGTAAAAGAATGTGTTTTCAGAAGATATCATTTGTATTTCTGCGTGACAGACATCTGGTCTTTTATAAAGAATTGAAAGTCTACGAACTTAAATCCCAACCCATGTAAGTACCTAATTGTCAATTTAGTTTTCCCACCTCGGTTTTTGGAGTGGGTATTTCATTCTGATTGCGCCTTTTTCTGATCATTGCGTGCTTGTACTTTTTTTTAAATGTACACAGTTTTTAATTTAGAAGCACACATATTATGGTCGTTAAAAGTACTGATCAATCATAAACAGCTGTTTCCAGAGTTACAAAATGTTGAATATTTTTGAATTGTTTATTTCATTGTCCACAGCTGGCGGAATTTTAAATCAATCATACAAAATATGATTAAACTAAATTAAGGATGGTCGAAATTTTTTTTCTCTCAGTCGTACTCATTACTCGACGAGGCGGTTCTAACGCGTACCCACAATGTATGTATTGGATCAAAAATAAGAAAATTAGGTATATCCCTGAAAACCCAAGTTTTTCTATATTAAAGTGGGGTTTACGGGGGTATACATTTCACGGACTTGTTTTCCTGATGATTTGATGCTACATGTACCAGAAAATACATTGATTGTCAGCCATAGTTAATCTCGGAGACAATTTGTTTGAGCCCTTTGAGTGCTTACCTTAGCAGTCTACTTCAGACTACTATTTCATAAAAACGCAGTAAGCAAATATGAAACTTTTTAAACTGATTGATAATTTGTAAATAAAGAGACACGAATATATAATGGCTATGGACTATTTTCTCAGATCGAAGATTTTAAATTTCGAAACAATAGCTTTATTCCTGGGGCCAAGGAAGCATCATGTAGTAAGTAATTCCTTCTGTCGTTAAATTAACCGTGCAAGAGCAGTTAACGTCATTTTCTCGAAGGAATGGGTACCTAAATCCTGTTTATTACGAAAACTTGTCCATGTAATAAACATAGATTTCTTTAAAAGAAAAAAAAAATGGAAATTTCATTGAAGAATTTTGATTTTTTTTATACTTTCGCTCGAAACATACATTGTTGGTACACGTTAGAACCGAATCGCCGAGAGACCTCAGTTTTGCTATGTAAAAGTGGGGAATAAGGGGGTATACATTAAACGGACATATTATCGTGATGTTATGATATTTGCAGCTGTTTTGAGAGGGCTGTTCACATTTTATTTGAAAATTTTGATTGGTTCATCCTGTTATTGCGCATAACTCGAGAATACACCCTTCTGTCAGTCTTTGCATGTTTTCTTCCATTGGGTCTTAAAATTTTGGAAAAATACATGTATAAGTAATCTGTTTGTGACAAAGCTAATATAATGTCTGGTTTGGATGTTAACAAATCTGATTACGACATCAGCTATTGTTGTAATGTAATAATCAAACCATCTAGAATCGTAATCATTAGAAGCATTGTCACCAAGCCCTAGTTATTCATTAAGCATCTTTATAAAGATCTTGCACGTATTGGCCTCTAGTTTCGCAAGAAAATCAGGCTTTAAGCCTTTCGGACGTATTGGTGTCAGTTATTGTCTAGTTTCGCAAGAAAATAAGACTTTAAGGTTTTCGAACAGATAAATCAAGCACATCTTTTTAGAGCAAAAGTACAGAAAGTAGGCGTGTTGCTCCAAGTGATTCAAAGTAATGATCCGAACTGGAGCTACTTTGTGTATTTTATGGTAAAACACTAGACATCACAATTGTTTTGAGACATAATTGCTGTAGTCTTTTGACATTGTGGAAAATCTGACTTCTTATTCTGAATTTTCTTTTTGTGTGACGAGAAAATGGTTTTGTGCCAGAAGTTTGGTCTTAGTACGTCCTTATAGGACATGAAACCATGTTCAAAATCGGTTAGCTTAAGTTTTTTAATCTAAAAGTAACTTTGAATTAAGATTTTACTTTAAAAATGAGATTATCCACGGTGGCTAAACGTTTCAAACTGGTGTACCTAAACATGCTAATACTTTTTCACATAGGTTCACTGTGTCATTACTTAGGATGTTTTTCATTGACTTTTTATTAAGAACTAATAACTAAAAATGAAATACTGGATAAAAGTACAATGTGATATACATGTACGTATATCATGAATTTTACTGAAAATACATATGTATATTTCCCAACTATTTTTGATAAAAAAGAAATAATATAAATAAAAGGTCAGGTCAGTGGTATGGAGAGCGCAGCACCAGACACTAAAACTGATTCAAAGACAACAATTATTATCCAATTATTATCTCTGTCTGTGCCATACACAGCCAAGTCAATAAAATAAGATTATAGCATGACATGTCAGACAAGTCAGATTGTTCCAGCCGTCTTTTGCAATTATTTGCCTGTCAGAGAAGATCAAATTTTAGCAGCTGCAAAGGTGTGTCACCACTGACACATGTCTCAGTTTGAAAGCCGATTTATATATTCTATCAGACGATTTTATCGGACTTAGGCAAATGCTTTGTAGACAAAGACATAGAAATTTGATTTGTCTAGTAGGGCATTTACTGGTGGTCGGGTGAGAATATGTGCCCCGCCCACTGGGGCCTAAAGAAATAGATGGGCTGTTTATGCCTCCAGGAAAAGCCTCTACGCTACTGACTGACCATTTGATTACTGGTTAACCGCTCAAGTCTGAGCCTGCCCAGGAAAATTGGTTTAAAGTCAAACCATTCATACTTATGAGCCTCAGTGGATTACACGGGTGTCTATCTGGATGCCAGGCAACGTCCCGACATTACCATAGCTGCTGATTGATTCAAACAAAGGCATTTTATTTGTTTATAAAATTACATACATATATGCGTATATTTTAACCAAATGATGATTGCGGCTTCCACAGAGTTACTTCATGGTCATTGTTCATTAGGACAGAAATGAGACTATGTCTGAACAAATCCGATTACAGTCTAATATATCATATTTTCAAATTTGTTTTGAGGAATAGTTTCATATAATAATATCACTCTGTCATTGTATGTCTAGCTCAATCAAATAATTCAAACGTTTTCGTATCTCTTATTCTAATAAAAATAAAACTGAGATCCTTTAAGAGCGGTGAGCGTATTAATGAGAAAAGGGATGGGACAGACCGCGGTTTCGGCTACTTAAGCCTCTTCAGTGACCCTTTAGATTGGCAACATGGAGCCTAAGAGAAATACTGTAATTTTGCAACTTTCAACAGGATAGTCGATACAAAGACAAAAAAGAGTCAAATAGTTTGAAAATGAATCTAAACCAATTATGAATGTCTGATGTCCCATAATACTCACGCTGATCTCAAAGGACCAAAAGGAAAATATAATCTTCACTATGGATGCACTATCTGCATGCACTAAAGCTGTTATTGCTAATGTTAGTTTGGTAGTTTTACACAAATCTGAGCCTAAGTTAGAATATATACTGAATTATTTAGACCATTAATTATGATTGTACACACAGCTCTGAGTATAACGTGGATTTGCAAAAAGGGTGTGCTCGGTCACTCAGCATACACATACCATAGGTCGTGCATCTTGAAAAATGTTTATGCACTGTATCTAGGGGTTAGAAAGGCGTTATGTTTATTGTGACGCTTTTCTAGTTATGTTACGGTTTAGCTTTTATCGGACCTTGCCCTGTGCCATTTGCCATAAAGTTTGAAGACGTGCATTTGTTTCAGTGACAGATGAACATTTTGATTCTCTCTGGTCAAACATACCCAATGCAATATTCAATAGATTTATCTTTTGTTACAAAACTGATACTTTTATTCATGGTAGTGTCGCTCTCGCAATGCTGAAGTTGGTTATTTTATGTTTGTTATATTTTTGTCTTCAGGCCCAAGACCTTCATTTGGTCAATGGTCAAACAACGTTTGTCTTTGTCACATTGTATTCAGATATATATTTTGGTCTGACACATTTCAATTGACGAGACCTTAATACAAACATTACGAACACATGACCATGTAATCTACTTATTTTTCCTTATGTGTAAAAATTGAAAATTTTCAGTAGCAAATTATTGGTATTTTTCTTATTTTTGCTCAAAACATAGATATCGGTTACACGTTTGAACCGCCACAGTGAGACGTCTGTAACGAGTAACCACAATCTATGTTTCAGAGCAAAATAAAGAAAAAATAGGTACATCCCTGTTAACGCCAGTTTTGCTATATAAAATTGGGATTCAAGGGGGTATACTTTTCATGAACATCAGGCTGATGAACAAGGTCGTACTTGTAATGCAGCTGTCAATTTCTTGTCTGTCTGCAGAGGTCTTCAGGTTCCAGACATGTATTTGTTTGAGTGACAGAGAAATGAACCTGTGCATGAGAAAACCAACAATTTGCATATGCGAAAACAAAGACGCAGATCAGCTTCGCGGTAACCGCGAAGCTGATCAGCGCCTTTCTTTTCGCTACACGGTTAGTACAATTCCTCTTCTTTCTAAATCCAAAATTTCCAGTCTCTAGTCATCTTCTGTGCTTGTACAGCCTTGTTTGTGTCAGACCTGGTCGGAACCCCAAATTGTTGGTTTTCTCATGCACAGGCTCAAATAATATTTTCATCCTTTTTAGATATTTATTCCTAATTGGATTGTCTGTTTGATGGGATAAACGTTTCCAATTCTTTATATTAGATGCTTATTGTATTCCTATTTTGGTTCATAGCGTATGAGATCTAAATATACATCATGATATGATCATGTTAAATTATCACAAAGTCTTTTCCTAGCATTATATTTCGAATTTCACAGAAAACAAAGTCAAAAATTGCGACTTGCTGCGGTTAAAATGATCCATATACCATATAACGTGCTATGAGAAAAATGTACAAGTATGCAATGATCAGGAAAAGGCGTAATCAGAAAGAAATTCCCGCACCAAAAACCGAGGTGGGGAAAAAACTAAATCGAAAACTAAGTACTTATACTAAGAAACCATATCGTAAGCCGAGTGAGCAACCATTTCCCAATAGGCGGCCAACTAGTTACCCGAACTTTACTAAAATTGTGAAAATGTACATTTGGTTCAGACAGCACAAAACTTCGACTCCGAAACATAAAACAAATATAACCACAACAGTAGTATCGCCTTGGAACGATCAGTAATATGAAAAATACTGGGGGGAGGGGCTTAAACCAGTTTTACAGGCGCGTAACCTGCAATGGTTTTTGCCATAAGTTCAGATTCCATCAAATGTTTAATCATTTTAGATCAGCGATGATGTTTTGTTTATTCTATATCTTCATTTTTAACAATAAAATGTGTTTAACCCCTATTTGAAATTATAATTTAATATAGAACGCATCTTGATCATTTTTCTATCTATTTTGAGTAAATGGTAGTAAATAATAATTTGAGCGTGTATGCTTAACTTTTATTATATTCAGTGTCTATATTGCTTTAATCGTTGATTTACGTCCCAGTCACCAGCTATGGTCATTTCAGGACGTAATATTCTTTCTGCTCGTGAACATTATATGTATAATTGCAAGGAATCCCAGAGACAGTTTTCTCCCGCGAAACATTCCACCGTTTGTCTGCAGTTTTATTGTAATAAAATACATTGAGAGAACCACCTTTTGGGGTTTGTCGTCTAAGATATACATAAATTCAATTTTACTCTTCTGTATGGTATGCCTTTATTACAAAAATGGAATTATCAATATCACGACTATTGCTTTCTGGTATGTGCCGCAACAGTAACATAAATTACAGACCGCAGTGGCAAGGTGCTGTTTCAGGATTACCACAGACCGTTCTAATTATTTTAATAAGAATGAAACAAAAAGCGCAATCATTACTGTATGTCTGGGCCACGAAACTTATTTTCGAATGTATGTGTAGGTGTGATCGCGTCATTAATACAGTTGCAATATCCATTAATACCTGCAACTTCCAACAATGTATCATAGCGACATCAAAACTATATGCGCCATTGCATAAGAAAACCAACAACATGCGTAGGCGAAAACAAAGGCGCAGATCAGCTGAGCAGTACATGTAACTGCACAACTGATCAGCGCCTTTGTTTTCGCTACACGGATAGTACAATTCCTCTTCCTAAGTCCGAAATTTCAAGCTTCTAGCCATCTTCTGTCGCAGCACAGATCGGTTTGTGTCAGACCTGGTCGGAAACCCAAGCTGCTGGTTTTCTCATTAGCCAGCTCGTTTCTATTATCAGACATCAGTCTGTAAATGCGACAGCCAGACAGTATACTCCAATTTCCCTTTGTTATTCGATTACGCCTTCATAGCTTGCCATCATGGTATTCCAACAAAGCATTAACGATCATTATGACGTGTCTACTATGATTAAAGACTGCGCTTTTGATGTTGGTCGGAAATTAATAGCAGATCGGCATAGGAAGAAAATATGGTACCATAAACATATTTCCATATTACACATAAAATTCTTTGTATTTCTATTTACCATTTTGATTGAAACCGTTATAAATTACATTTGGGTATGCATCATTGAATGAAGTTGGTGTAGTGCAAGGCATTGACAGACAGACAGACAGACAGACAGACACGCACGCACACCGACCCCCACTGAATTTTGAAGGCATTCAAAATACAACACCAGTTTTTCATGGTGATTAGCTATATTAAATCAACTTAGTTTGCTTAAGCATTTGCTGGAAATATAGAAAATCAAAGCTGAGACAAATAAAATGTAATAAAATCCAAAATAAAAACGTTTATAACTCATTTTGTATAAATGATCTTTATGGCGGCCATCTTGGATGACGGCCATTTTGAAGACTTTCACCGGCCTAAATTTTTATACACAGTCTTGTTTTGTAGACTTCTATTATATATTTATCAAAAATGGCACCAAACCATGGGGTCAAGACCCTGTAGGGTAAACCAAAATTTGAGCTCTCCTGGAGTTTGGCTCCCAGGCTAGATATGATAGTTGCTTTTACAAGTAGTATCATTTTCAGGCATACACAATCTTATCACCTAAGCACACAGCATAAGTTCATAATTATGATGCTATATCAGTAACGCTGTAAGACGTTTTGAAACTTCTGATTTCGCATTTTCTTTTTATCTGTCTTTCAAAGATTCTAAATGAAACGCGATACACAAAACTTTAATAATGACAGTGGAAAATAACAGCATCCTTGGAATATATATGAACTAGTTTATTGAAAGATCGTGTTCTTCCTGTAATCACAGATTGCAATAAAATACCAAGTTTATAAAATTAATCTTCTTTTGCATAAAAACTTTGATTAGCGATCGGGTAAGTCGTCTTTAGCTTAGGATCGGAAACTTGTAAACATGAATCTGAATCTACTATCTCAATAAAGTGACGTTTATTTTTGATCATTTTTACTTACATGGTTTTCCTTTTAGAAAACTTGCAATTGTATTCTGAGAAAAAATTGGTTTGCAGGGGTAAACCTATTTTTCTTATTTTTTTTTCTCCAAAACATAGATTGTGGGTACTCGTTACACGCTAACGTGTATCCACAATCTATGTTTTGAAGCAAAAATAAGAAAAAAATAGGTATACGCCTGCAAAACCCAGTTCAAGTTTACTGTATAAAAGTGGGTTTAATACATTTCATGGACATGTTTTCCTGATGTGTACGATATACATGTACACCATCCAGCCACAGCATAAATTCTAAGAGAAACATTGACCTTTGCCTATGATTGGTCAGCATCAAGCTACCAATGTGGACTGGTGCTAATTTACAATGTTCCTTTAACATATAATGTGTACTTTTGATGCGAGTTATTTATAAATGACTATTAAGTGCTTACTGTGTGATCATTTTCCTGAATGATTTTCAAAAGTGCATACGGTATATCGTCTTTGTCATCAAAGGTTGTTCTAACAACTGCTTGCGCTGTCGGCATTTTATTACTAGTAATTGAAGGAAAAGATAAAAACGTGTTTAAAATTAGAAAAAAAAAAACACATTTGAGCCCTCATGGGAAAACCAACAATCTTCATATGCGAAAACAAAGACGCAGATCAGCTTCGCGGTAAACCCGAAGCTGATCAGCGCCTTTGTTTTCGCTACACGGATGGTACAATCCCTCTATTTCCTAAATATGAAATTTCATGCTTCTATCTGTCTTCTGTTACTGTGCAGTCCAGTTTGTGTCGGACCTGTTCGGAAACCACATTGTTGGTTTTCCCACGAGGCGGCTTATTTATGCTTATTCTGGTAAACATAGATTGAGTAAAGCGGATTATGGTAGTAGCTTTTGCACTGAGAAATTCTATTGCGACCAAGCCCATAGTCATTTTTTACAGAAATACTTCAGTACCTTGATTTTAAGATTGTGTGACTTTTCTAATCAAAAGGAAAACGTGTCCGTGCAATGAAATACCCCTTAAACCCCACTTTTATCATATTGTAAAGTAAAACTGGGGTTTGCAGGGGAATACCTAATTTTCTTATTTTTGCTCCAAAACATAGATTGTGGGTACTCGATAGGCGGTTCTAACGTGTATCCAAAATCTATGTTTTGAGCAAAAATATTAAAAATATCAAACATTTTTAGCTCACCTGAGCCGTCAGGCTCACAAGGTGAGCTTATAGTATACCCATGCTCCGTCGTCCGTCCGTCCGTCGTCCGTCCGTCGTCCGTCGTCCGTCGTCCGTCCGTCCGTCGTCCACCATTTTCAAAGATCTTCTTCTCTGAAACAGCTTGGCCAATCAAAGCCAAATTTTACATGAAGCATCTATGGGAAGGGGGAACCAATGTATATATAAATAATCCAGGTCACATGACCAAGATGGCCGCCATGCCCATATATGGTAAAAACCCTTCAAAAATCTTCTTCTCCGGAACCACTGGACCGATTTCAACCAAACTTGGCATGAAGCATCGATGACTCAAGTACTACAATGTGTATATAAATCATGACCTTGCGGTGACCTTGACCTATTTTACGGCAAGGTCAACATAGGTCGCCTTTGCATTTGAATGGGAAAAATTGTTAAATTGTCATTTAAAGGAAAAATCTTGCAGAAAATGAGCAGTAGGACTGAATATTAATGATTCTGAAAAAAATTGGGCACCAGGGGCTCATCCGCCCCCACCCCGGGGCAATATACATGTATATTATCATAATATTCAAACATCTTCTTCTCTGAAACCGCTTGGCCAATCAAAGCCAAATTTTACATGAAGCATCTATGGGAAGGGGGAACCAATGTGTATATAAATAATCCAGGTCACATGACCAAGATGGCCGCCATGCCCATATATGGTAAAAACCCTTCAAAAATCTTCTTCTCCAGAACCGGTGGACTGATTTCAACAAAACTTTGCATGAAGCATCGATGGCTCAAGCACTACAATGTGTATATAAATCATGACCTTGTGATTGACCTTGACCTATTTTACGGCAAGGGCAACATAGGTCGCCAATGCATTTGAATGGGGAAAACTTTTAAAATGTAATTTAAAGTGAAAGTCTTGCAGGAAATGGGAAGTAGGACTGAATATTAATGATTCTGAAAAAAAATTGGACCCCAGGGGCTCATGTGCCCCCACCCCGCAGCAATATACATGTATATTTCCATAATATTCAAACCTCTTCTCCTCTGAAATCGCTTGGGCCAATCAAAGCCAAATTTTATGTGAAGCATCTATAGAATGGGGAATCAATGTGTATATAAATAATCTAGGTCACATGACAAAGATGGCCGCCATGCCCATATATGGTAAAAATCCATCAAAAATCTTCTTCTCTGAAACCAATAGACTGATTTCAAGGAAACTTGGTGTGAAGCATTGATGGCTAAAGTACTCCAATGTATATATAAATCATGACCCTGTGATGACCTTGACCAAGTTTATGGCAAGGTCAACATGGGTTGCCTATGCATTTGAATTGGGAAAACTGTTAAAATGTCATTTGAAGGAAAAGCCAGCAGGAAATTGGCAAATGGACAGAATATTGAAGATTCTGAAAAAAGAAAATGGCCCAAGGGCTTCATCTGCCCCTGCACTGGAGTTAAATACCATAATATTCAAACATGTTTATTGCCCGATTATTATTGGTATATGCAGCAGATCTCAGGTGAGCGTTTACCGGACCACTGGTCCTCTGGTTCAATGAAATTTACAGTTTTTACTACTGAAAAAACTCTGTGTATAATGCATGGGCAAGTTTTCATAACGACTGGGTTTTATGTTCACATTTTGAGACTTTTAATAAAGAACAGTCGATTTAACTACTTGAGGGAAGAAACGAATTAAGTCTAAGGGTTTTTCTGCATGTATTTCTGCGATAGGCTATATATGCCATTATATCTTACGCTTCAGCTTGTATGATTTATCAATTGTTTTAATTTGTTAATCCATAACAATGATTGCAAGTATCAGCATGGCTGCAATTCCAATCAATTTCCATGGTAATAAATAATCATTTGAACTTATAAATCAAACAGAAAAATACACTACGGGCTCAAAATTATCGAAAAAAGAAACAATATCATGCGAACCTGCCAACTAACTACAGTTTATCATTTAATTTAACCCATATTTGACGAATTGATTCTCCCATCATTATCATTAGGGCGAGTCCACTTTCATTTTTAGGGGCGTCAGGAGTGATTTTTAAATTTTATTCAATTTTTTGATGAAAATTCTCTAAGCAAACAGAGTAGCCCCCGATGGGACGCCGCGTTGTGCGGCGTCACATCTGGGGCTATGCTGTTTGCCTATGTCTCCAAAAAGGACGCTAGGCTTAAATGAGTTAAGATTCGGGCACAATTCGCACCATTTCGAAAACTTCCCCATGCAATATACAGAGAATTTTTTCAGCATTAAAAATTGAAACTTTCATTGTTTTTTTTTTTCGCTTTATAATTTTAATGTTTGCTCACAAATGTTTTGGAACAAAATAAGAAAAATAGGTTTACCCCTGTAAACCCCAATTGTGCTATATTAAAGTGGGGTACATGTATGTGGTTTTTTGGACATGTTTTCCAGATACAATACATGTACGTGTGTTGAATTCCATTTCTAATATTAAGTTCTTATTCCATGTCGATTGGTCATTGCTTATTGACGTCGATTCCGCGTGTCGACATTCTCTTTAGTTTTACTATATACGTACATGTAGTAACAATATATATTTTTTTAAATATTTTTTTTCTTACTTCCTTTCCTCGTTATTTTTTTCTGAAAAATAATACATTCATTTTTATTCAATATGCATACAACAAGCAGTACGTCTACTGTGCGCTGTCGATTTGGTTAAGTCCTGAGTCCTAAATTACAACAGTTGCATGTTTATAGAAAATCACCTCATTACGAAAACACGCCCATGCAATAAACAGATATTTTTGAGCTGTAAAAATTGAAAAGGTTCAGCGGAAAAATATTGATATTTTTCTTATTTTTGCTCAAAACATAGATTGTGGATACACGTTAGAACCGCCTCACCAAGGCGGTTCTAACGAGTACCCACAATCTATGTTTTGGAGCAAAAATAAGAAAAATAGGTATACCCCTGCATACCCCAGTTTTGCTACATAAAAGTGGGGTTCAAAGGGGTATACATTACACGGACATGTTTTCCTGATGTGATAGAAGATAATGGGTTAAGTTGTCGCGTCTGATATTTCCCGTTCCCATGGGACCTATACTGTCTTTTTCTATGTGATGAATTTAAAAGGAGTAAAAACGGGCATGCCAATTATTGTCTGATATTCTGTAGCAGTTTATAAGAATATCTATGTCGTTTCCCAGAAGTAAATTTATCACCATCCTTGTTCGTTCATCAGCCTTGAAATATATTGCAATCGATTTAAGCCCGCCAGTAATTTCATATTACTGATCGTTCCAAGGCGATACTTCTGTGGTGGTTCTTATTGTTTTATGTATTGGTGTTTTTGTGCTGTTAGCGCCTTCTGTATGTTTTCATATTTTAGTGAAATTTGGGTAACTGAGTGGCCATCTATTGGGAAATAGCTGCTCACTCGGCTTACAATATGTTTTCTTAGTATAAGTTCCAGTTAAGTTTTTCCCGCCTCGGTCTTTGGAGTGGAATTTTCTTTCTGATTGTTCCATTTCCTGATCATTGCTTTCTTGTACCTTTTTCATAAAATATTTGCAGTTACTGTACTGTTACATTTAAGAGGAAGACACAGTCTCAATACAGATACAGAAGGTTTCTATCATGGTGTATTTACATATTAACCGAATTGGGAGTACCATTTAGTTACGTCCAGGGGCGGCCCTCGTGGCCGAGTGGTTAAGAGCACTGATATTTCGTTACCGCACTTGACCATTCGATTATCTCACCGCTGTGTCTGATGTGGTTTCGAGCCCCACACGAGGCACATGTGAGAGAAGCCAAGTTCTGCTTGCGGGTGTGCCATGTGATCTTTCTCGGGTCTCCCGTTTTTGTCCCATCTACAGATTGACATTCTCCTGACATTATGAGCTGAAAAAATATTGAAAGAACGTCAAACTGAATAAAAAGTTGTGTCCAGAAACGGCGATCCTGTTTAGGATTTAGGTTAGAATGTAACTTTAAAAGACAATGCTTTAGACAAAAAGTCACCGTCTGTTTATAACAATAATAATTTCTTTGCAATTAACAATTTATATCGTCTTTTCAGGCGATGTGGGATTTTAATGGATCGTTCAATCTAGCAGCTGCGATAATTTAAAATTAGATTGCATACTTCTGCATACTTCATACTTGGAAAAAAAATATTTCTCAGTAGAACGAGCATGATTAATTACAAATTGGTTACAATGTATTTAAAATCCGTACTGTTGCAATAAACTTGAAAAAAAAAATAATTATAATATAAATTTCTCGAGCTAGCCTGATTTACTTCAATCAACACGTCAGGGTCTGCTAAGGCTACAAATGTAGTGCAGTGCAATTCACGTCATGTTTATACTCGACGAACACAACAAAATTAGAAAAAAAAATAAATAAATAAAAAAAATAAAAAAATAAAATAAAAAAATAAATAAAAATAACCGATACATGAGCATATAATCTCTGAGAGATTATATGCTCCTGCCGATGCAATAGCCTGAAATCGCGGTTATGCAATGAATTATAGACAAAAAAGACTTGAATATGAGCCACCGCATGGGAAAACAAACAATTTGCACAGGGAAAAATAGCGTAACAGCGCCTTTGTTTTCGCTACACGGATAGTACAATTCCTTTACGTTCTAAATCTAAAATTTCCAGCCTCTAACCGTCTTCTGTGACCGTACAGCCCGGTTTGTGTTGGACCTGGTCGGAACCCAAATTGCTTGTGTTCTCACGCACAGGCTCATATTTCATTTCGATTCCATGCATTTATTATAACTAGCACAAAATGAACGCAAAATTTCATGAGTCAGTTTCGCCTAAAGAAAGCACCATTTGTAGAGTGGAGTCCCCCATGTCTGACAGTATATACAGCACTCGTTTTTCATGGTTAAAGTTCTTGCCCTCAAACTGTCGGACACGTTAATGTAAGCACCTCTGTTGTTTCAGTATTGCGTGTCAAAGCATCACTGTAAAATGAAAATAGTAAAATATTATGTAATATGCCTTATTTGTCTGAAAGAGATTAATTTGAATATACATATGTATGTGCCTCATAATCATCTTACTGCAATATAAGTTAAAACTCTTAGCGTTTCTTGTCCCTTTAGACGTTGTAAAATAATAAAATGGGCACTCTAACTAGTAATGTGACAACAGACGATCAAAAGCTATATAATGCCATATTGTAATTATGTTATGGCAAAGGTCATTTTGGTTCCCTGTACCGTAAAAGACAGGGTTTTCATGCCGGGGGGTCTGGTTCCCAGCATCACAGAAAACAGGTAGCCACACTGTAGAAGTGGGCGTGGCTAACACTATGACATTTTCCACAGTATAAAGATCCAGTTAGGGTGAAATGTATCGAGTTTGAATTCAAAATTTCGTTTTATAGTTATGGTATCAAATATCTTACGATGAGTATTTTCACAAATTTGCGGTAGTTGAAATAAATTTCTTGTCTGTTAGGCAAGGACACGACAGGCACGGCACGGTCAAAGCTTTCATAACGCACTAACACGGAGTTACGCGAATACAAAAATGTGTAATGTTTGAGAATTTATACTAATTAAATATGTTTAAACCAATACAAAACTAGAACAATCATCGCCAAAAATAGAAGTTAAGCTTAATATAGTATAATTAATGCTACGTAGCAAAAAAAAAAAAAAAAAAAAAAAAAAAAAAAAAAAAAAAAAAAAAAAATGAAATATTAAACCATTGCTAAAAACGACATTCAAACTGAATATAACTTTTGGGAACTTCATTCTTTTATCGATTTTAGTAAATATCTGCAATTATAGTTGATTTTTCTGGAATTCAGAAAAATCCAAACAGTAAGCAGTTCATTAAGTTCACATTCCGTAACACATATGCCAAAGTTATAACATCACGACATCCACAATATTTTTTAATAAGCAGCTGTCATTCATTTATTTTTGTCAACTGGGCCGCAGCTGTTTATCACAAGAAGACTTTGTCTGCGGAATGATCGACGTCTTTGTGTATTTTATCATAAAATGAAATGGAGATAGGTGTGCCAAAGTACCAGATGGTGTACGTAAATATATACATATCTAATATTTGTGGGCGATCAGTAGTTTTACGTCAAAGCCTTCTCGGGTGTTGGAGACTCTCATTTTAAGCTCACCTGAGCCGAAGGCTCACAAGGTGAACTTATAGTATGGTAGTCGAGCCTGCGTCCGTCCGTCCGTGCGTCCGTTCACAATTTCAATTTTGAATATCTCTAAGACAACAAGGCCAATCGCAATCAAATTTTATCTGAAGCATCACTGAGGAGGGGGAAAGGTTGCATTAGGTTTTGGGACAGGTCGGATCAGAACTCTGGTTTCCATGGCAACAAATAGCTCCCATTGAGTTATAATGGGGAAAATGTTGCGGCCACTCTAGCAACTTCATGTTTGATTTGATCTTCTTTATTCTTGTGAATAACAAGGACAACCAGAACATCTCGGATACGTTCGAATTTTGGCTAGGTTCGATCTCAGATTGCGGAGTTAGCTGCCCTTGAGCGTCTGGAAAAAATCCACATAGACGTATAATGGGTAAAATGTTGTGGCCACTCTAGTGCCTTTATTTTTCAGTGGATCTTCTTCATTCTTGCAGGTAACAAGGACAACTATAATATCTCGGATGGGTTTGAATGTCTTCTTGATCCGACCTCTGACTGTGGGGTTAGTTGCCCTTGAGTGTTTGAAAAATCATTATTTTGTGTTGTGGCCTCTCTATCGCCTTCAATTTTGATCGAATCTTCTTCATACTTGGAAGTAACAAGGATAGCCATAACATCTCGGATGAGTTTAAATTTCAGCCAGATCCGACCCTTGACTGCAGAGTTATCTGCCCTTGACTGTGTGAAAAATCAATATTTAGTGTTGTGGCCACTCTAGCGCCTTAATTTTTATTCGGATCTTCTTTATTCCTGGAAGTAAAAAGGACATTCGTAACATCTCGGATGACTTCGAATTTCGACCAGATCCGCCTCTGAACGCTGAGTTATCTGTCCTAGAGTGTTTGAAAAATCAATATTTAGTGATGTGGCCACTCTAGCGCTTTCATTTTTATTCGGTTCTTCTTTATTCTTGGAAGTAACAAGCACAACCATAACATTTCGTATGAGTTCGAATTTCGACCAGATCCGACCTCTGACTGCGGAGTTATCTGCCCTTGAGTGTTTGAAAAATCAATATTTTGTGTTGTGGCCACTCTAGCATCTTTGTTTTGCAGTGGATCTTCTTCATTCTTGCAGGTAACAAGGATAACTACAATATCTCGGATGAGTTCGAATTTCGGCCCGATCCCACCTCTGACTGCGGAGTAAGCTGCCCTCTAGTGTTTGAAAAAATCAATATTTTGTATTGTGGCCACTCTAGCGCCTTCAATTTTGACTGGATCTTCTTCATTCTTAGAAGTACAGTCCAACCTGTCTTAAGCAAGCGGCCAAGGGAAACTCTAAAATCGCTTGCTTAAGACAGGTGCTAGCTTAATAGAGGTTATGTTCTAACACTAGGGTGGGCATCCTAACCAAACCATGTTAGCTAATGTAGAAACAAATAATAGCACTGCCACTGTCAGTGGTAACTGTCACTAAGTTCTCCAAAATGCCCAGACAAGTTGTCTAGGATTACCTTTTGAGACAATAAACAGTGAATTATACCATCTGGAAGGTGTGAAGAAAATTTTGACACCTGACAGAGTTTAAATATCCATGTCAAAATACTTCATTTTTATGTAATTGATGAAATGAGTGGCTGCTTAAAGCCAAATTGGGACAGAAACTAGTTGCCTCTGGCCACATAAGACAGGTGCTTGCTTAATAGAGGTTCATTTACATGTAAAATCAATTGGGGGGAAATGAAACTGCTTGCTTAAGACAGGCAGGTGCTTGCTTATTACAGGGCTTGCTTAATACAGGTTGGACTGTAACAAGGATAACCATAATATCTTAGAAGAGTTCGAATTTGAGCCAGATTCGACCCTGGACTGCGGAGTTAGCTGCCCTTGAATGTGCCTGTCTGTCATCTATACATACTTTTTCAAAGATCTTCTTCTCTGAAAATGCTTGGCAAATCAAAGTGAAACTCTATGTGAAGCATCCATGGATAGGGAGAACGAAAGTTAGATCGTAAAATCCGGGTCACATGACCAAGATGACCGCCACGCACATTTATGATAAAAAAACACCCAAGAACCAGATGTCCGATTTTCACGAAACTTGGTATGTAGCATTTGGGACTCCAGCCCATCATAGTTTGATCAAATGATGACCCTAGGATGACCTTGACATATTTTACGGCAAGGTCAATTTTGGAAACAGAGGCTTTTACATGGGAAAAAGTGAAAACTTAGGATTTTTTTAAAACTATTGCAGCCCGAGACCTGAAAAGTGGTAAATGCAAAAAAAAAAAAAAAAAAAAAAACAAAAAAACTAATGGAGTAGATAAAGGTGTGTGATTAATTTAGGTCAATGTCGATTTTGGAAACATAGGCTTTTACATGGGAAAAAAGTGTGACACCTAGGTCTCAGGTAAGTGTTTACAGGACCAATGATCCTATGAAAACTATTGCAGCCATAGAACATGACCAAGATGGCCGTTACATGCATACCCATATATGGTAAAAAAAAAATAAAAATAAAAAAAAAAAAATAAAAAAATAATAAAAAAAAAAAATAAAAAAAATATTGTCCAGTGACTGTACTTGTTGACTCTCAGGTGAGCGATCGTTGCCCTTGGGCTGCTTGTTAAGGTTACCAAAAGCAGGACATAACATCAGGCACACCCTTTTGGGGGCAAAGTTAGTAATATAGTGACTAACCATCTGAGTGCCAACAGTAATACGGGTCATGGGGTTGTTGGTAGAAGGAGCAAGAACTATGCATTTAGTGTAAATGTTCAATGGGGCATTTTTTAAAATGACCCCAATATGGCCGTTTCTAGGAACTTTGAATCAGACACTTACATCATTTACAATAATTCTTTTTAAACTAAATTTTCTAACACTGTTTATCCAAAGTGAAACGTTTTAGGGATCTAATAATAACACAATCTGCTGATTAAATTTTCAAGATTTTTCAACGTTTTGTTCTTGAAAAAGATCAAGGTTTTCCAAGGTTTTTCAACGTTTTGAAAAACGCTGTTTTCCTAGGGTTTTCAACGTTTTGTTCTTGTAAAAGGCCACTAGATGCCTGAAACGTTGAAAAACCTTCAAGTTGGAAAACAGCGAATTTTGTAAACTAAATTTGACAAGGAGATCGGATTCAAAGTAAACATCTTTCAGAAAAAAGGTCAAAATTAACAATTTTCAAAAATAAAGAGATTGGCCCATGCATTAATAAGAGGATAAAACATTCTTTCCCGTGCATTAACGTTTGCCAAGCACAAGGGCAATAATGTGTTGCAGCCCGAACCGCGTAGCGGTGAGGGCTGCAATACATTATTGCCCGAGGGCTTGGAAAACGTTAATGCACTTGGAAAAGAATGTTATATCGTCATTGTTATATACCTTTCCTCCAGCATATGTACATTTTATTTATTTATTTATTTATTTATTTATTTATTTATTTATTTATTTATTTATTTATTTATCTATTTATTTATTTATTTATCTAATGTGAATGCTGAAATCGCGCATAATGAAAATCCACAGCCGTTGATCGGTCAGTGATTTGCTGCAAAGTGACACGTTAAATTAAGATGAAATATACGTCTGAAATGTGACCCCACCTGCCATGTTAAATTTAGATGAAATGAACACATGCCAGTGTCCATAACATGTAAACAGGTGTATGTCATAGGCTCAGGGCAATAACACCATTATTGCCCTAGGGCAATAACACCATTATTGCCCTGCTGCGGTGTCATCTCAGGGCATTAACACCATTATTGCCATGCTATGACGTCATCTCAGGGCATTAATGGTATTAATGCCCTACGACGCCTAAAACAGCAGAAAGTGCTGTCCGTTACAACATAGCAAGTTTCTATTGTAGAGATACATTAGGTATATAACAATGTTTATTAATCAGAAACTTCGAGGTGCTATTCCTATTGTGCGAACCAAGCTGAAAACCGGTATCTTTCGGACATGTTTAGAAATGTGAGTCAAAGTTGGGATTCTTAATATTGTAGTTTATGGAAAATAGCGCAGTGTTCCTTTAATTAATTTAAGCAGTGTAATACACTATGATTACCATATTAGCGCACAGTGTGCTTAACTTTTCCAAATAACTTAGTGTTAAGATAACAAATATAGTTCTAATTAGCGCATGAACCTTGTTCGTTTATGAGAAACACTATATAATTTACAGATATCTAAATTTTTACATCCTAAAGCAAGACACACAGGATGGTACAACGTTTGATTTAAAATAGAAGTCTGAATAGTTTACTGGTGACACGCCAAATGACATTATTTCATCAGTATAAACAGTACGGTCGTTAAAGGTACTGATTTTCCGGAGTTAAAAATTGCGCGAATATCATTTTAGTCTTGTTTATTACATTGTCCACAGCTGGCGGAATTTTACACCAATCATAATTAATATCGTTAACTAGATTGAGGATGGTCAAGTTGTTTTTTTTTTCCCTGTCGAACTCAAGTCATTTAATCCTACCAGCATAGACTGTGATTGCCTTCAAGAATTTATCTCAGACGACCTTTTGGATTTCTTACCTTAGAAGTCTGCTTCAGACTACTCATTTGAAAAAGAGAGAAAAAAGAACCACAGTAAACAAATATGAAAATCGAATGACAATACGAGTATATTGCATCAGGAAAACATGCCCATGTAATATATACCGCCTTATACCCCACGTTTATGTAGTAAAACTGGGGTTTACAGGGGTATACCTTTTTCTTATTTTCGCTCCAAAACATAGATTGTGGGTACTTGTTAGAACCGCCTCGCCGGGGCGGTTCTAAAGTGTACCCACAATCTATGTTTTGAGCAAAAATAAGAAAAATATCATTTTTTTCTGTTGAAATTTTCAATTTTTACAGCTGAAAAAATCTCTGTATATTTCATGGGCATGTTCTCGTAATGGTTATGGGCTAATTTCTGAGATCAACGTCATTCAATTTTAAATTCACATGCTGTACTCCTGTACCCTGGGAGGCATCATGTAGCAGTCCCTGCTGTCGTTAAATTTACCGTGGTACAGCAATTAACATCATGTAGTTCCACTCGAAGGAATGATTAGCTATATTGCACATATAGGTGATTTTATGATATTATGTTTTTCAACTTTGCAATCGATCTTGGTAAAGCAGGTCCTGCACTCATTCTTTACTGCGGAAATATCTCGAGTCATTGCATTTTTTTCTTCTTTCGGGTCTTAAAGTTTTAGAAAAATACATGTATAAGCAATCTGTTTGTGACAAAGCTAATATAATGTCTGGTTTGGATGTTAACAAATCTGATTACGACATCAGCTATTGTTGTAATGTAATAATCATACCATCTAGAATCGTAATCATTCGAAGCATTGTCACCAAGCCCTAGTTATTCATTAAGTATCTTTATAAAGATCTCGCACGCTAGTCTTATAAAGATCTCGCACGCTAGTCTAGTTTCGCAAGAAAATCAGGCTTTAAGCCTTTCGGACAGATAAGTCGCAAGACCGCAGTGCATATCCTTTTAGAGCAAAAGCCTCCAAAAAGAAGTAAAGAAAGTAGAATTGTTTCTATGCTACAAAGCAGTGATCCGAAATTGAGCTACTTTGTGAATTTTGATAATAAAACACTAGACATTACAATTGTTTTTCAGTCATAAATGCTGAAGTCTTTTGTCATTGCGGAAAATCTGACCTTTTTTTCTGAATTTTCCTAATGTGTTTACATGTGTTAGACAGGCGAAAAAGCCAGAATCTTGTCATTAGTAGGTCCTCAGAGGACATGAAATCATGTAAAAACGGTCTGCTTTAGATTTTGTTGGTTTAAAATAACTTTGAATATGCATTTTACGCTTATAAGGGACATTTTACACGGTCACGAAACGTAATGTTTTTCAAACTATTGTACCCGAACATGCTCATATTTTTCACATATGTCCATTGTGCCATTGCTGGGTATGCTTTTCAGTGACTCTTATTGAGAAAATAATAACTAATAAAATGCAGGAAAACAGTCACATCCCCGTATCATCAATTTTACTGAACATACACGTATATTTCCAATTTAATATTTTATATTTTCAGGTATTTTTTCGGATCCATGATTAACCAGTGTGATTGCCCTCATGGTTTCTATGGTGCTCATTGCGAGACGGCCACTGGTAGTGACGCCGAACTCGACCAAGGTATTGTAACGAACAGCCGAGCCAAGCCACAGAAACCCCGTCGGTGGAAAAGCATGCTCATCCACCAAGGGTGGTTTACTGCGCCATATACCTAACACTTACTCTAATCACAAAGTTTCGAGTTTCTAATTTGCATATTACTACCCGCTAATATGCCGCTAATACGTTGCACCAACGTATTCTACAAGGGAGACTATCCCGTTACATAACTTCCCCCTCCGAGAAGACTCGCCCCGAGTCTTGGCCTGGGGACTACATGGGTAAGGCAACTCCGTTCTGGCAGTTGTCATCATCCCACCGCTGCCACCAAATGTAACGAACGGTCGAGCCGAGCCGCAGAAACCCCGTCGGTGGAAAAGCATGCCCATCCACCAAGGGTGGTTTAC
Source organism: Rugalucina vietnamica (assembly GCA_964017185.1). Taxonomy (NCBI): domain Eukaryota; kingdom Metazoa; phylum Mollusca; class Bivalvia; order Lucinida; family Lucinidae; genus Rugalucina; species Rugalucina vietnamica. The sequence goes on from OZ024873.1 coordinate 58,677,848, forward strand.
TGCGCCATATACCTAACACTTACTCTAATCACAAAGTTTCGAGTTTCTAATTTGCATATTACTACCCGCTAATATGCCGCTAATACGTTGCACCAACGTATTCTACAAGGGAGACTATCCCGTTACAGTATTTCTATCTAATCATCAGGAAAACATGTCGATGCAATGAATATTCCCATACACCCAACTTTTATACAGGAAAACTGGGCTGTGAATGGGTATACATTGAAGACCGCTGAAGTGTTTTTAGCTCGCCTGTACGAAAGTACAGGAAGAGCTATTGCAATCACCCTGGTGTCGGCGTTCGCGTTCGTGTTCGCGTTCGCGTTCCCGTTGATCAAATGTTAAAGTATTTTTATAAAAGATTTTATAAATCTTTATCTCTTGAACATTTATATGGATCAAGTTGATACTTTGCATCTTGGTAGAAATTGGTCTGACGTTTTATGCAGTACCATCATGACTTTTGGTGACATTGAGGTCAAGGTCACGGACATAGAAATTATTTGTTAAAGATTTTGGTAAATGTTTTTACAAGTCTATATCTCTTGAACATTTAGATGGATCAAGTTGATACTTTGCATGTTGGTAGATATTGGTCTGCAGTCTTATGCAGTACCATCATGGCCCAACCTGGGTGACCTTGAGGTCAAGGTCACGGACTTAGAAATTTTTTGTTAAAGTTTTTATAAGTCTATATCTTTTGAGTATGTTGATGGATCAAGTGATAAATTTGCATGTTTGTAGATATTGGTGTGAAGTTTTGCTATGCAGTACCATCATGACCCACCCTGGGTGACCTTGAGGTCAAGGTCACGGGTCATAGATTTTGATAGATTTATTGGCTTAGTGGCAAAGCACAAGTCAGGCGAGCTACGCTGTCCTGCGACAGCTCTCATTAAAATTAACATCGATTCGAACGGATTGTATTGAATTAGATCAGTCGATTGTCGTTCTAGAATGTTAACCGAGATGTTACAATAAAACAAATATGCATGTTTATATACTTCGAAATGAGACATCTAGCAAACTATACATTATTCTGTTAATTTAGAGAAAATTCCATTAAAATAGCTCAAACTGTGTGACGACAATCAATTTGTACTTTTAAGAGAGTAAAAACCGAGGTTAATGTAACCTTTATATATCTCGAAATTTCCATTAGAAAATATCAAGAGACACATTTTGGTCACATCTAGAACATTATGACATCTTAACACCACCATTATCAAATCATCGCCTATGAGCTAATTGTCAACGCAATTCCATGGCGATTTTTGTTCCAGTAATGGGTTAAGAAGATCGAGAAGGTAACAGAACACTATGTTTTCTTTTTGTATTATGGAACTATTTTAAATAAGACTTGTTTTCAGTTACTGTATCACTGGTAGATATAAAAAGGTTTTGTATGACTTTTAATATAGATCCCCATAGTATTTGGTTTTGTTTGATCCTGGTACATGTATTAGGTTTTTTGTACAATAAACTCATAGAATAAGGTCAATGATTTTATTTTATTCTGACTTATGACGTCATTGAAAGAATTTCAAATCATCAAACAGCGCTTTGAATGCAATTTTATAGTAAGTTTTTACTTGATTTGTTAAGAAGTGATATATACATATATTATGAAATTGATATTATTGCCGACTCTGTTTTGCGGAGATTTGTTGTGTTAACGTAGTGAAACAAAATCCGTTTCCAAAAAGTCAAACAATTTTTTTTATATTGGGACCAGGGAAGCATCCAGTGTGTATTTTACCTACCACAACCAGTATGAAAAGTAAGCGATGACTAGAACTGATTCAGCTAGAACCAAAGTCTCGCCCTACAGCACACATTGGAAACAACCAATTTGACAGTGATAATTATGTGTTGATATAAAGAGAACAGTGAGGCTTGTGCAGCTATTTTCCCAAAGGTGGCAGTCAGTTACTTGCTCGTTACTACCGATTTCTGTTCTTCAAAGTGTGACTGACAGGTGTATAACCGGTTGATTTCTGATCAATTTCTATTTAATTCTGATTAATGTGCGTATTTGGAGAAATATCTTTACACTTGGTTTACCTATTTTCTCTATGTATCAATACTTTTTGTTAATTTGGTGGTTTCCCACACCGGTAATGAGGGTGGTACCTTGATTCTGATTGCACCAGCTCCTAATCATTGTCCTATAATAACTTTATTCTAACTGAGCAATTTTTCCCTTTCAGAATGTCAAGCTCTGAAGTGCTCCCAGTTGTGTGAAAATATTGATGGCAAGGCGACGTGTCTCTGTCACGAGGGATACAAGATGGACATGGACAACGGGACTTGTATACCAATAGGTTAGTGGTTGGGGTTGGGTTGGGTAAGGCAGGGATAGATAGGGAGAGGACATGGTTGGAATTTTGTGTTTTATGACTTGGTATTCCATCTTATAACACACACACACACACACACACACACACACACACACACACACACACACACACACACACACACATATTTATATATATTTGACGGATATAACTGTGTTTGTCTATGTTTAAGGGAAATATTTAAGCGCATTCACAACATGAATTTCAATATTTGTCATTGATTGTCGAACACTTTAGCCGCCATAATCTTGCTCTATCCTAGCAATTTCCTGTTCTCACAAGGATCGTGTCACACTTTGTAAAACAAGCCTAGTATTATCCATGGCCAGTCCGCACGGTCAAGGCGAAGTCATTTCCCCTTCATGTCATAAGCGCTAAGCAATGTTCTGGTAGGTATGCATGTCTTTGCCATATTAATCAATGAGCACACATGTTCCATAGACCATTGTTTTGCATGGTGCATCTGTTTTGATGTCTGTTTTTGACGTGATTTAATGTACATTATTAGCTTCGATTTGCTTATTGTCCTTGTATTCGAAATTAGTTAAAGGATCAAGTTGTTTTTCTGTTGCTTGGTACATTAAGGTGAGGCTACAGAACTATTTAACTCATACAAGCCTGGTGTACCTTTTGTGGTATATAGGCAAACAGAATAGCCCCAGATTGGACGCCGCAGAATGCAGCGTCCCATCTGGGGCTATTCTGTTTGCACAGAGAAATTTCATCGAAAAATAAATCTGATTATTGTCCTTGTATTCGAAATTAGTTAAAGAATCAAGTTGTTTTTCTGTTGCTTCGTACATTAAGGTGAGGCTACAGAACTGTTTATTATCGGCTGATAAGTATGCCATGACTTGCATAAAAAGCATCAATAACAGAAAACACTTTGCATGGGTTAACTTCACTCAAGATATTGTGGCTTTGAAAGTTTCGGCCAAAGGTAGGTCGCGACATGACCAAGAATGTTTAAAAGTGGGGCATGTGTCCAATAATCATGCAGTGGGGTTTTGAGGCACTGTATCTAACGGGCACTTCGTTTGTAAACAACCATTTTGTCTTATTACGCACTGACAGGAGCTTATGGAAATAATTATAAGTAAATAAATAAAGCTCCTGGCACTGAATAATTTAATTATCAGAGACGTTTTCATGGAGTACTTTGGCATTTGCAATAAATGCAAAAATGGAAACATTATTATCGGGCTGGTGTGACCAACACATTTGATTGAATGAGCGTGCAAAAATCACAGCGTGCACTCAATCAACTATCACATAACTCGATTCCACGCGTACATTTAGTCAGATTTAATAATCAGACAATACTTTAAAGCGTCTCATATATAGAAATAATGTTTGATTCATTCGCAATTATGCCGTGAGGCTAAACACAAATTCAGAGAATTTTCACGTGCTCTTTCTGACAGAGTAAAAAGTCTAATGATTCACATAACCAATATACAGTGTAAATTTAGGGACAATCACGATAACATGTCCGTGTAACGTAAACCCCCTTGAACCCCACTTTAATATAGCAAAACTAGGGTATGCAGGGGTATACCTATTTTTCTTATTTTTGCTCAAAAACATTGTGGGTACTCGTTAGAACCGCCTCGCCGAGGCGGTTCTAACGAGTACTCACAATCTATGTTTTGAGAAAAAATAAGAAAAATATCGAAGACTTTCTACTGAAAATTTTCATTTTTTACAACTGAAAAATCTCTGTATATTGCATGGGCGTGTTTTCGTAATGACCTATTTAGGAGACAGAAACGAACAGTATAGGTAAAACGCCACCTAAAGCTGATTTCTTGCACAATTTTCTTTAAAAGATAATCTTTTATAATTTTTTCTGAATGCTCGTCTAAAATTTACTCGTTTTGAATTTAACATTTTGACAGTCTATTATTGTTTACACACTTTTTTGGCAGATCTGAGATGGCACACATAAGGAAAACATGTTCATAAAAGGGTTACCCCCTAAAACCTCAATTTCATATAGTAAAACTGGGGTATACAGGGGTTTGCTATTTTTCATCTTTTTGATCCAAACTATAGATTGTGTGTACTCGCTAGAACGTGTACCCTCAATCAATGTTTTGAGCAAAAACGTTAAAAATATAGATTTTTTTTTCTTCTATTTTTACAGCTGCAAAAATTTCCATATATTGCATGGGCATGGTTTCGTTATGTTAGGTTTCCTAGGTACCACCACACAGAGGCTTTTTGCGTGCATTTATAAACTCTAACAGTGTTGAATTATGACGCACGAACTATCATTTTATTATGGAAAATATTTTATGAATAATAGCTTCGTGATAATTTGCCAGAAGATTATTGCATGCTGGGAATCAATACTATTATTAGTATATTTAGTATACAGACATATATTTACATATATGTGCGATATAGTGACAATGAAGCTGCATATGAAAGACAAAAAAGCTTGCACCAAAAAAGTAAAGTTTCCAAACAACCCATGCCAGTAGGATCCAGTAGGTGGTTTCGAAAATGCAATAAAAACTATCGTATTTTTCATTCGCACTTATCGTTACATGTACATGTAGCTGTCTAAGTAGTCGTATTATCTGATTATCTATGATCAATCTATATATGAAAAGGCTTAGAATTATTCGTCTACATGCTACAAGATTGTCACTGTTTCGAATATCTAGTTGATACATTTACTCTAAACTTCGCCTTTTATAATTGAGAAAATATTGATTTTTACGGTCACCTCAATACATTCATTCTATATATCACAAAAGCAAGCAACGTCTTGCCCATCTACCTGGAAATATTGCTTTAGCTTTAGACCTGGATCAAAGACAACGTTTCATAGGAAAAATAATAAAGTGCGTTTATAAATTAGAGTAGGAGATCAAACGAAGAAATCAAAACGTTTAAATGCTACATGACTGTAGCAATGAATGTCGCTAACAGCAAAGAGTCGAAAGTCTTATAGGTTGGTGAAACATTTAATATGTGTAACACCGAAGATGTGACAATGAATGTCGCTATCATAAAAAAGTCGAAAGTCTGTTTTCCCAACAAAATGACGGGTGGCCAGAATAGGTGGGTAAAACGTTTAAATACGTATTACATGTAGCACCAAAGATGTGACAATGAATCAAAGACAACGTTTCATAGGAAAAATAATAATGTGCGTTTATAAATTTGTGTAATTAGAGTAGGAGATCAAACGAAGAAATCAAAACGTTTAAATGCTACATGACTGTAGCAATGAATGTCGCTAACATCAAAGAATCGTAAGTCTTTTTCTTCCAACCAAATGACGGGTGACCAGATAGGTTGGTGAAACGTTTAATATATGTAAGTCGCTAACATCAAAGATTCGAAAGTCTTTTTTCCCAACAAAATGACGGGTGGCCAGATAGGTGGTGTGCTTTAGACTTCTCAGTATATTCTCATTTTTTTCGAATTTCGCTGACACGCATACACTATAATAGGCCTCCTACATATATAAAATAAATGTAACTGTTTTTGATTATTTCAGCTCGCTACCGTATGGATGTGACACTCGAATTGGCGTCATTTGTACATGTTCCTGACAGCGATTATGAAAATCAAATCGACAGGGCAAAGCAGCTGGTAAGCCCGTGAACATCAAGAAAGCATGTCCATGAAAAGTATAACCCCTTGAACCCCATTTTATATAGTAAAACTGGGCTATTAATTGATACACAATCTTTCTTAATATTATCCAAATCAATGTTTTGAGCAAACATAAGAGAAAAAAACATATGATTTTTACAGATATAAGAAAAGTCTGTATATTCCATGGGCATGTTTTTGTAATGAAAGTAAGTTTGATTTTCCACACCTAGCATTGTATAATATTTTAAAATACTTCGTAAACAATGAAAATGGGAACAGAAATGCCAGAGATGAATACAATTGAATATAGGTCAATATGGGGAACGTTTTGTGAAAGCAGATTAATTTACAATTTGACATTGGCAATGGCCTTTATCACAGTCATAGAATTACTGTTTTACATCAAAATGGGCTGACAACCTACATAATAACGCACTGACATGAAACCATTGGAATTTGAAAAGATAAATTGTGTCTAAATTAATTATGCCTTTAAGCCATAAGTTTTTTTTATTTCTTAGAATTCTGTGCCGCGTTACTTGAATATACCAATTAACGGAGTAAAAAAAGAAGTCCAAGAACATCGTCATTCAGGTTGCCGACCGATTACACAGTCCGTCTCATTAGGGGGTCCTCTTCGGTTTAAATAATACAAAATGTTTTACAATTATTTTAAGTTTTCATTCCACACATAAAGGCATCAATGAACTCGTGCTTGGAACATTTTAAGCCCGAGTTTGAATCTTGAAAACGAGCTTTTTGTAATATCAACAAGAAATATTCATTTCTGCTGGATAACCATTTCATTGAGAAAAAAGATCAATTTTCTAGAATTCCTCTTTTGTATCGCTAGCTACATGCCTCTGTGTTGGTTGTAAAGAGTTTATCACTCATAAGATAAGTGACACTAGAAAACATCTGTTGCGGTTCCATCAGGAAAACATGTCCATGTAATGTATACCACCTTGAACCCTGAGGTAATCAGGGGTATACCCATTTTTCTTATTTTTGCTTCAAAACGTAGATTGTGGGTACTCGTTAGAACCGCCTCCCTGAGTACCCACAATCTATGTTTTGAGGCAAAACTAAGAAAAATATCATTTGTTTTCCTACTGAAAATTGCATTTTTTACAACTTAGGAAAAATCTGTATACTATACGGGCATGTTTTCGTAATGGGAATGAAAAAATAATTAATACAGTAGTGTAGAAGAGGGAGGCAATGTTCCTGCCAAGGTAGACATGGGTCATAGAATTAATAAACAGTTGTTCTACAGGCATTTGCCTTTGAAGGCCCCCAGAGACATGCTAATTCCTTTATTATGTCAGTCAGTTGATCTCTGGACCATATTGTACCGGCAGGGGTAAATTCATTTACATATACGTTTTTAATTTTTACAGATTGCAAAGGCAATAGAAGAAAATGGAGTGTCAACGATATCAAAATTTGGGATCAAAGGACTCAGGTTTGTTAAAACGTATTTGTCTCCTGAGCTAAATTCTGAGAAAATATATATGCATAAAATTTTATCAACTTAATTAGTATTAATTGTTTCTATCTATAATTTGTCTTTAGCTTTCTAAGACACGCACATAGATTTTTCGGGTTCTCAATGATTTAATGATAATAATAATAAATAGATCCTTTAAGAGCAGTGAGCATATTAATGAGAAAAGAGATAGGCAATGTTTCGGTATGATATATTTGGTAAACTTTGCATGATCTGTTTAATTGCTCTGTATTCACTTGAACACTAGAGAAATGCAAGATAAATGCGATATTTTGCCATGTTTCATTAAAGCATTTTAGAACTTTGATGTGCTGTAAACTATGTCTCAGTAACAATGGCAGATTATATGATTGAGGAAGTTTGTAGGACAAATATCGCTTGATGAAACTTGGCCCTGGGATTTCGAAAATACTCTCATGCAATATACAGAGATTTATTTTCAGCTGTAAAAATGAAAGTTTCATTAGAACAATTTTGAAAGTCTTAATATTTTTGCTCAGTACATTGATTGAGAGTACACGTTAGAAACGAGTGCCCACAATCTATGTTTTGCATCAAACATAAGAAAAGTAGGTATTCCCATGTGCACCCCTGGTTTACTACTGGGGTATAATGGGCTAAACATTACATGGACATGTTATCGTGATATTTTTGCACGCTTTTCAACTCATTTTACCGAGTTATACTACATGTTCTAGGAATTCGACGTTTACAACACTGTTGGAGTTTTACTTCTATTGTAAAGTGTCAGAGGTTGAGTATGTAGACCAAGCACTCCAAGCAGTCGTCCGACTTGGAACGGTTGGCAGCTTCACCCTGAAGAATACCACAGCGACATATGTCCAAAGTCCAGGTAGGTAATGCATATCAATGGTTATATAGATTTCCTTCCATTTAGTTTGCTGATTACGAGACGGAACCGTAGTTCTGTTGTGATTCATTTTTTCATATCGCCTTCATGTCAATTTCAATTTAACTTGCTTTTGTATTATTATTATTATTATTATTATTATTATTATTATTATTATTATTATTATTATTATTTTTATTATTATTATTCTTAAACTCAACCAAAAAAGTTAAGGAAATTGTGTTCAAGTGCTCATTACGATAAATCTAGCCAAGTTTTAGAAATTTTAATTTCAGAAGGTTCTTACGTGTATTTTAATCTTTCCAATGAGGCTTTATTTGGCCTGATAGCACCTGCAGTGGCTGGGAAATCAATTGCAATACTGATCAGTCGCCAAATGATCCAGTTTTCACAAAATCCCAATATTGTTTGGTTTGAGTAAAACTCTTTCCTTAAAAGCATGGACTTTGAAGATAAGTTTTCCCGTGAGAACTGCCCAGTGCACAAAACAAGATGTTGGGGCATGTCAGCCTGCTTTTCCTGCACCAGCATCAATTCCTAGATGACAATATCACGCTGCAACGCACCACTACCAACTGACATTTCGTTAATCTGACCAACTAAATGCCCATTTAGGTGCTGAGAATTCAGCATCACAGCCTGGAGCCTGGAGAGTTCCTGGTGCCAATATTCCACACCAGACCCTACAGGGCTGTCCCATAATGTGCAACACTTGGTGAACGGGAGGCGTGTCTGGTTAGTGGGTTGCCTTATCCTTGACCACAATGTTGTTCCGACAAAAGTAATCTTGGGTGATCCTGTGGCGATTTTCATATGACATTGTTTTCCTGGTACCAACAATGACACTTGTTGCTGAACAATAAGCTTTATAAGAGGACTGCTCACCTCAGTTTGTATACTGTGCAGTTTTTCATGAGAAAATGTGCATACTGGGATATGGTTATTGTTAAAAAAAAGCTCCAGTGACAACTGATACACAAACCGAACAACATGGCAATTTTGTGAAAAGTGGAGGGGCGACCAGTCCGCTTTGACATTGATTTTCTAAGCTTCTGTAAAGGCTATCATCTCTAATAAGCCCTCATCTGAAAAATAAAAAGACAATTTATGATAATTTGAAGTCCATATTTCATGACATATAAGTGTTTACAGTTCTTGTGTTATAGGCTCTCAAACACATTTTCCTTATCTTCTTTGTTGAGTATATTATTATTATTATTATTAGTATTAGTATTGGTATTATTGTAGTAGCAGTAGTAATACATGTAGTAGTAGCAGTTCATAAATACAGGCTTTGTTAAAATCTTTCTATGATTCTTTTTACTGCAGCCCTAAACTTTCTGAAAGTACGTTTACTGTATGTGTCAGTGAACAAATACCTTTTTAAACAAATAATACTCAAAATCTCTTTAAACTTGCATGGAAGCTTTGCATACATTCGAAATAATTTACATAGAACAGCGGATGCTCGTTATGGTATTTAAATGTCGTTACACAATACCACCGTTATGCTATCATACACTGAGACGGATGTTACGTTTTACAGAAAATTCTTGGTAACGAGTATTACGTAATTATAACAACTAATTGTCGTCGTTAAATTTGATTTCGATTCGTATATCTGCATTAATGAGGGATGTTTGAGCAAGAGATTCAAATTAGTCTACTGGAATCGTGCTTTGTCACAGCACTGAAGAGGTTTGTTTTGCTTTCAAAAACTTCCAGTAAATTATGACTGAGCCGTTTCATGACCAAACAAACAAACCGGATTTTGCCTATGCAAAAGCAAAGGCACAGATCAGCTGTGCAGTAACTGCACAGCTGATCAGCGACTTTGTTTTTGCTACACATAAAGTACAATTCCCCCTCTTCACAAATCCGAAATTTCAAGCCTCTAGCCATCTCCTGTAGCTACACAGGCCGGTTTATGTCGGATCGAGTCGGAACTTCCGAAGACCGGTTTTCTCGCGTCGCGTCTGAAGTAGATATTGATGCACAAGGTGACATTGGGTAAAATGACTGTGAATTAATGACTTCCTAGTGTTCATCACGTGGAGCAGCATGTGCAAAGAATGTTTTATGAATTATACTTTTTTTCATCTTTTACAACCTTTTTATTGACTAATATAAATGTTGAATGCAATAACTTGGCAGAGTTACCATCGCCAAGAGTTAAAAAGAGCTTCATTTATGTTAAAATGACAAAATGCAGCGCGCAAAAACTCGAAATAAAAGCACTTTATGGCCAAAACCATTGGTACTGTTAATGTAAATGATGTTTTTAAGACTAAGATATTGTTTCAGAATTACATCTCGGTGAAGTCCAGAACTATGATCCAAGCCCGGCCCTCCAGGGCAAGCTTCTGACTCTGGTTTGTGCAGCCCGGGGATCGACAGATATGACTTTTTGTTGGTATAAGGACGGGTACAAGGTCGAGACAGAGCTGACCCAGAGAAATGCCTGGGAGACAAAGATACCCCACACCGTACAAGGGATGCAGCTTTCCGTCCTCAATATTGACAATGTAACGCCGTTCGATGCAGGTATTTATCTGTAAAAACCATTTAATAAATCAGTGAACATATTAATGAGAAAGGGGATGGGCTATAGCGCGGTTTCGGCTACTTAAGCCTTTGCAGTGACCCTATTGATTTGGCAACAGAGCCCCAAAGACAGTTACTGAAAATCTGCGACTTTTAATAGGGTATTTATACAAAGACTAGTATATTGATCCAAATGGGGACAAATATATTAACCATGGTTAGAAAAAGAATATATTCCCCGTATTCTCTTCTTAGTCAGCAAGCTAATTAACTCGTATAAGCCTGGCGTCCTTTTTATGGGATATAGGCAAACAGCATAGCCCCAGAAGTGACGCCGCGCTTGCGTTTTTGAAAACTGACAAGTTCTGCTGACATCCGATAAACCAGCTGCAGCATGCCTCTCTTCTTCATCCTACAAATAAACATTACAGAATGAGTTGCAGCCCTTATAAACTGATGGACTTTCGTTCAGGTGGAAAATCATCATATCAAAGATAACACTGTTACAATATAGCACAGTATCCGTTATCTTTCCAGGAACTTTTACGTGTGAAGTATCAGACTTTGGTGACGTTCAACACAAGCACGTTATGGTGGAAGTAAAAGGCTACCCACAGGTTGATCTAGGTCCGATGTCTGCTAGTATTCGGAAAGGAGAACAAGTCAGCATAAAGTGCATATCTCCAGATGATAGCTGGCAGGAGTTTACTTATGACTGGTTTAAGGTACATATCTGGTTCCCATTGTTGATCATGGTTGCCAACCATTTTTCATATTCAAATTATTCGTGCTAAAATATAGCCTGCTCATCGACAAAGGCCAGCATGGGCGCTAATCATTTTAATTGAAGACTTAATGATTTAAATCATATTTGAATGTACGGAATATTTAAGAAATTTGGCAATACATGCACATGTATAAGCAATTTGATTTATAAGGATCAGTTGAATTTTACATTAAAAATGTACTCATAATCTAAGGCGCAGGATCTGTAGGCCGAACTAGTCGGTCGTAACTGTTGTTAGTTTAGAAGACTTAGTTTTCGTTGTCTATAATGGATGTAGATCTGTTTCACATAATTTTCCAAACAATGTTTACGCGTTTTTTGGTCGCAAATAGTGACGTAGTGTACATGTGACGACATCACGCATTTGAGGACTGTGTCACAGACTGATTTATAACATGAGGGAAGGAAATGATTATGATCATATCTAACATCCATTCATGAATAATTCAATTTTGTGATGCGGATCTCGCAATAACTATGTAAAGTTCAAGTAGGCAAAGATCAGGAAAAGGCGCAATCAGAAAAAAGATTCCCACTCAAAAAACCGAGGTGGGAAAAAACTAAATTAACAATCAGGTACTTATACCATGAAAACATATCGTAAGCCGAATGAGCAGCTATTTTCCCAATAGGTGGCCACTCAGTTACCTAAACTTTAAAAATATGAAAATATACATAAGGCGCCAACAGCACAAAAATTTAAACACCAAGACATAAAGCAAAAAGAACCACCACAGAAGTATCGCCTTGGAACGATCAGTAACACAAAGTATCCGGCGGGGTTAAACCGGTTTTACATGGCCATAACCTCACCCTCAGCTTCTGCAGTGGTTCATAACATTTAGTTAGTTCTTCGGTCCTCGATACTGGTACTCTCATCTGTAACCGGTGTCTTTCAAAAAGATTGCTCAATTGTGTACTGTGAATCGATGAGAACTGGAATTAAGTGCAGCACCGCAAATGTTATTCCATGTGTAACATTTATGTAAGAAATGGAATTAAAGACATTGCAGCTGCGCCTGGTTTCAGTGATTGTTAGTAACTTGAAAATCCAGAAGGTCAATCTCACTTGACACGTCTCAAATTACTTGATTGCAGATATCAATTAAACGTGTTCCCCGTAACGTTTACGTCAATGTTTACATTTTCAGGAAGGACAATTAATAGCTTAGAGTCTGGTTTCGACACATACATTATACATCAAGTTTTATGTGCACTCGTTGTATATGAAATAAAATAGGAATGCCATATTAAGCAAAAATACCAAGGCCATTAGTCGACACACAGTTATAACGTTACTACAATTCCAGTATTCATACGAAAGCTGTTTGAAATTTAGGACGAGCATGAATGTATCTGATAATTTGTCTACAGTTGACATAGTTCGTAATCGAAGATACTCCATAATATGTTCGTGTTTTTTATAAGTATGGAACGCAATACAACATTTGCTTACGAACACTTGAATAGTCTCTTTGTCGTATTAAAACATGCATCCGTATTTGCGTATTCAAAATTCTCTGATTGTTAATTTTGCGTATTCAAAATTCTCTGATTGTGCTAGTAGATGGGCTCTTAAAATGTTTGAAACAGAAGTTTCACATCTTTGCAAGGCAAATGGACAATTTTCCTCATTCCGTCCTTTATGACTGGCCGATACGGAATAGTCTCTTTGCCCTTCGAAGAACCCCTTAACATATTATTTACATTTTCTCATGCAGAACGGTGTAAAGATCCAACCGGACAGCCGTACGGAGTACGCGGAAGAGATGTTCCCTACAGGTGTACGGCTTGTGGTCTCAGCCGTGACAAGCTACGCGGAATACACCTGCAAAGTCACGAATGAGGTTGGCTCGGCTAATGTTACAGCATACATATATGCTATTACTGGTATGAATGAGATTCAGTTTATTTGAATTAATATTATGATATGACAACTTTAATATTAATGCCTGAATGACAACGGTATGAAACACATCTTACACAGTTTGCTGGTATAAATAAATTAAGAAGTTTTTTTCATATTAAGCTATTACTGATGTGAATCATTTTGATATTTATTTCTAATAATAATAATCCGTCAGAAGTCCAAGCTTTTTATAGCACAGCTTTAACATGTACATGTATCATGAGTGAAGTACAAAAAATTGGATTTAATTCAAACTACAATTTTCCAATAAATGGTTCGACACTTGACCCAATTTGTCATATTTTACATTCACTCGTTTGACTTCCAGAAAATGAGACAGGCCTGTATTGTCCGAAAGACTACGAGGGCAATGTAATGTGGGGTCAGACATCAGGTGGACATTTTGATATACAGAGGTGTCCAACAGAACAGGGAGGTGCGTCTTAATTTGCCAACAGTTTAATTATTTCTAAACAAATTGTAAACTTCAAAAACAAACCACAATGCATATTGTCGTAAACCGATGAATTTCGAAATAAAAAAGGATATTGCTGGAAGGTTTGTTTTCAGCTTTAAAGGAGATATTCGTTAACAGAATGATTTCATAAGGATCAAAATCAAATTCAACCTCTTTGCTTTTGTAGCGTTAAAGGAAAATGTATATCGTATTTACATATTCACGACACGGGCTTTTTTTTCTCATGCACTATCTATCTGAATAATTTCACCCTTTTCACTTATAATGTCTTTTGAATTGATGTGTATTTAATCAGACATTTGTATATATCAAACGTTTCTGATTAATGTGGATTTTGTATTCTAATAGGCTTCTCTCTTAAGTCATTTTTGCTATACTTTATATATGTATATGTATTCGGAAGGAAATTGATTCCATATCGTTTAATCTATATTCAAAATTCTTTCAGCTTTAACTTACATGTGCGCCCTAAAGGCCTCGTCACACATTGCGAAAGAAAACAAAAATGTTTTTATTTGTTTGATTTATTGCTTTACGCCCCTTTCAACATCTAACGTCCCGACATGACCATAGCCGTTGACTGGAACGTCAACAAACAAAAACTAGTTTTCGCAATTAAGCGCAAGTCTTCGACGAGAGATTTTCGTTGATTTGTGACGAGTCCTTAAGACACGTGTTGATATCTAAATCATTGTATTGGACACATATTTCATTCAAATTTGTAAATCTACCACGTATGATTTCGTTTGAAAGAATTTTGATAAAATTATTAGTTACAGGATATCGGAAGGAGGTAGTAGAGCTTAGATTTTGCTCACTGTGTATTCCGTGAAAAATAATAGCATTAATATTGCATGTGCCGTTTTGTCGACTGTTTTTGTCCATGGATGTATTCATAAATTCGAAAAAATCACTTTGACCAACGCCATCTTATGTTTATGTAATAAAATATGCGAACGAACAAAAACAGTTGACAAAACACGCGCCATATTTGAATATGACTGTACTGAATAATATGATAATAAAATTTCAGTTAATTCTCCACACTTTCCTGGTAAGCGACTCATGCAATTATTAACACATAATACATGTAGCTTAGCTTTTATTTCGCTCTTTCCTATCTTTAATTATTATTTCAGTTACCTCTCCTTTCTTTGCTGGTAAGCAGTTAATGCACTGTGAACACACTTGCTTAGCTTGTAGTTTTTGCACTGTAAGCACTCTTTAATATGTTAATAATTTCAGTTTCTTCTCCTTTCATTACTGGTAAGAAACGTATGAAATCAGCTTAGCTTTTAGTTGTACCACTGCCTGCACGTTAGTCGAATATATCAGATGATTTCAGCAGTTTTACCATTCTGTGTAGGTAATGGTCCACGTACTGTTAACGCACTAATTACGCTTTTATATGTTGCAGCTTTTATATGTTGCACTATTAACAATCTTTGGTACTTTTTTCAGTTTCTTTCTACTTTATTCGATCCTGGACCTATGCACACTTTTAGATGTCGTATTTGAAGCGCTTATATATCTTTTTGTCGTTTTGTTCCATAAAATGTGAACTGAATCACGTGGATCGGGATTCCATAGACATTTATTTCGTGTTTTCGAATCAGAAAAAAAACATGTAACATTTCTGTTAAACAAGAAAAATAATGATAACTTCAGAACCCAAGCTTTGCATCGTTCTGGGCGACCCTAATCGTTCCAAGATACATATCTGCAAGGTACTCGAGGAAGGCAAGCGTTTACGTTAGCTCAGTTTTTACTTTTAACTTGTTTACGTACTAGTAGTACATGTAGCTCAGCATTTGCATTTATCTTGTTAAGTCGATCTGCGTTTATATTGAACATGGTTAAGTAACTCAACGTTTACATTGACTTGTTAAGTCGGTTTGCGTTTATATTCGGCATGGATAGGTAGCACAGCATTTACATTATCTTGTTAAGTCGTTCTGCGTTTATATTCAGCACGAACAATTTGGTTAATTTGGGGGGTTTAACGTCCAATCAACAGCTTATGTCACATAGAGACGGGACCTCGGTTTGTAGTCTCATTAGACAGACTGGAGAAGTCCGGGGTCGAACCTGCGATGGGTCCTCGGTTTATAGTCTCATCCGAATGACTGAAAAAGCCCTGGATCGAACCAGCGACCCTGGATTACAAGACGAGTGTCATTACCACTGTGCCACGGAGGCTGTAGCATCAATAAGTACAGCATTTACATTGACGTGTTAAGTAGCTCGGCGGTCTCTTTCGACAGGTTAAAGAAGCACGGCGTTTAAATTAACATGATAGTAGAAAGTTACAAGTAGGTAATGATCAGGAAAAGGTGCAGTCATAAAGAAAATCCCAACCCAAAAACCGAGGTGGGAAAACTAAATTGCCAATTAGGTACTTCTACTTAGAAAACATATCGTAAGTCGAACAGCGTTTAATTATATGTACATGTAGTATGCGCTTGTCAGGTTAAGCATTTCACAATAAATCAATCAGTGTTTTAGCCATGCAAAGCTGCATGTATCTGAACTGATTTTATCCAGAGCCATCACAATTGCACGATATTCCCTCTAGAGCTTTTTGTTACTTTTATTGTGAATGTATGACAATTTATGAAATATTTTCGTCCCTGAGGAAACATTTTCAACATTCAAAATATTTAAATGGTTTCATTTTACCACATTGTTATGACTTTTCATATGTTAGAACATCTGGGGCAAAAGATCAACCCACTCAATTGCAAAACATTAAATTAAAGACATTGATTTTGACATTTGTCTCAATTTTAGCCTCACATTATCAAACCCATAGAAGACAAGAATATATCTTGGTAACAATCCTTCGGATATTTGAGCCGCTTATGGGAAAACCAACGATGTGCATATGCGAAAACAAAGGCGCAGACCAGCTTCGCGGTCACCGCGAAGCTAATCACCGACTTTGTTTTCGCTGCACGGATAGTATAATTTGTCTACTTTCTAAATCCAAACTTTCCAGTCTCTAGTCGTAAGCACAGTTTGTGTCAGACATGTTCAAAAACCACATTGTTGCGGCTCATTTGTTATAAAGATGAAGCATTGTCACCTACTCGATAAGGGCCAAATATAAAAATAATCCTTAAAAAGGTGCACATTCACTTAATCATAACTAATATGTACTTGGTTCTTCTTCACTTTATATGATATTATTATATAATAATTCAGCCTCTGTATAATGCACAGTTTTCACAAAAGTGCTACAGAGCGCGACAATTGTTAACCATAAGGTGACCTTCAATATTCGCCGTTATATTATTCCGATTCCCAACAGGTTATGCGAGACGCAGGTGCCAATGCGAAGAGGGAGCTACACGCACAGAGCAATGCGCTTGGACGAAACCAAATTTTGCCAAATGCCAGTCTCTGTTTCTAATAAAGATATATGATGAGGTACGTTCCAAGTACATGTATATGGTCTAAAATTATATTAAGAATTGTACGTTTTGCACAGGCAACATAATGCCTCAAACTATTTCGGTGGGGAAGTCACCTCGAAGAATATGATATCAGAAAACTGAATCCACATTCCACACATTCCTGAAAATTCTAGTTTTTATTAATAACATCACTGCATGCACGATAATAATAATAATGGTAATAATGATGATAATAATAATAATAATAATAATAATAATAATAATAATAATAATAATACATGTAATGATAATAATGATGATGATGATGATGATGATGATGATGATGATGATAACATAATATTATTCAGTTCTTATCCGTTTACACAGGTTGACACCTGGTAATTAATAAAAATGTATAATACCGCAATTATCAGTTTATGTTTTCGATTCTAAACGAAGTTGACAATCCGATTTTTAGCTTGAGGCTTTGAGGCTAGGTTATCAACAAACTACTCTCAAGAAGGTATTCGAACACCTGTACCGCTATGTCCTCCCTAACAAATCAACCATCTTGTACTCTGGAGACATTGATATGGTCGCGGGTATACTGAAAGAACTTCTGGTACATATGAAGAACTTCCCTCAACTGGTGCTCAAGGATGACAAAATCTCGGGCCTGGTGAGTATGCTTATATCTTGCTTCGATTGTGGTTGAGCATATAAATAGGCTAATAATATACATGTACGTCATTTAAGGAAATGTAAGCTCAAAGATGTATGATTCGTTGACGCCAGCATATTGTTAGAAGCTGTTGTTTGATTTAGACATAGTCGTTCGTAGCGGCATTGAGAATCGTGCTTGCACAGTTTAAGTTATATAAACAATTAAAACTGAAGTTGAATATTTCGATTCTTCGATTTTTATGTTGTATAGGTTGTTAGTAGTTGTATATATGCTTGTCTGTTTTCAGAAACTAGTACAACTAATGAGTGAAATTCTGACACGACTTGCGGCGGCAACATCAGAGGAAAAAGAGGTAGATTCCTTTAATAATTTTATATTTCAGACTTCATATAGCATTCACGTGTGTTTTGCAGCAAGCTTTCTCTTGTAATTGTAACCAATTCATTTCGAATCAATATTGGCAAATAAAACAAATCTGATCCGCCTGACAATCACGGATGTTTCCACATATCAGGTAACTCATTTTCAAAGTTTCACAAGAAGAGCTTGAGATTACCAAACTGTTTGACTTTATGCAATTATTTTCAATGTTAATGTCTTGGTTTCAATTTTGGCCACTTGTGGGAACATATATCTTTTGAGATGCCTTTTGCGCTTGAGATGTAAACTCATGATATACATGTACATGTAGAATGCTATATCTAAGTAACCTCGTCATAGATATGACTCAGTTACCATGGGGTTCTTTGGTACTTGAAATTATGTTTTAGCATTAAGACTATTGCAGTAGTATTTATAATGTAGGTACATTCCTTCAATCGTGCGATAAGATAATACGTTACCATCATATTCACTAATCGGTAAATCCTTAATTATTTCAGCAAATGCTTGGAGGTGCTAGCATCATCCGAATGGCAAACGTGTTATTTACGGAGGCGGGAAGATCTCTCAATTTTACCAGAAATGATAAACTAACGTCTGACGCCATTGGTGAGAAAACTTCATAACATAATCTTCATAGTCATTTTCCAAAAACATTGCGAAAGCATGCATGCCCCCATACGAGATACAGAGATTTTTAAAGTTGCAAAAAATGAAAAGTTTTAGTTATTTTTTTTTTGATAGTCTTCTTATTTTTGCTCAAAACATAGATTGTGGGTACACGTTAGAGTCGCCTGGTCGATGCGGTTCTAACCAGTACCCACATATTATGTTTTGGAGCAAAAATGAGAAAAATAGATATACCCCTGCAAACCCCAGTTTTTCTATTTAAAAGTGGGGTTCAATGTGGTATACTTTTCATGGACATGTTTTTCTGCTGAAAGTGCTGGACCCAGACAATGAGCATAGTCGCACTGTGAATGAGTCGCAATGAGCATAAGTCGCATATCTGTCGTATGCGAGATGGTTACTGGTTAATGTGCGTTTAATAGAATCATTGAGATCCCTATGAACTCAGAATTTTCCGTCAATGCAATAATGATTGTTATTATTTACAGTCTATGTTTCGAGACGAAATATATTTATGCATTTAGAAAGCGGTAAAACTGTCAGGTTTAGAATATATGCTCCAATTGTCTTCTCTTGTAGAAATGTATGTAGACCAGTATGTGGAAGTTCCTGTCCCAGAAAAGTTCAAAGTAACTGAAACGAAGCATGTGAAAACACTAATGGAACGGAGTGTGACGCCAGAAGGTATGTGTCTGTACCAAAAACTTCTAGCCTTGATATCTTATGAAAGCTATTTTTCTTCATTCCCGTACCATTGAATGTTATATACATATATCTTTTAAGCTATAATGTTTACTTTTTTGAAAATCGGCTACATATAAATATAATTTCAAATATCGACATCATTTGACGCACGCCATCACATTTCATTTGAACATTTCCGTGTGCATGAAATATTGTTCACAACATTAACAATAATATGTAGATACATGTAATAACGATGTGGCATTCGGTCTATATACATGTACATGCATCTTTACCCTACTAATATTCAAGGAACTATGAGCAGATAGTTTACCGAATTAATAAAACGGCACGTGCAACATTTCTTCTGCCATCCATTTAACGTGCAATTTAAACAAAACTCTTAATTGCAGTTGTATACAACAAACCAATAGATGTTTTAGTTATAACAATGCAAGAGCTCACAGAGCTGCTCTTCTATAAGAACAGTGAAAACTTCGACAGAACAGACTCTCCAAAAAGGTAATTTTGCTTTCAAGTTTTGACAACACTCAACATAAATGTATCAGTTAAAATATACTAAAAAGGTACAAGTAGGCAACGATCAGGAAAAGGCACAATCAGAAAAAGATTCCAACTCCAAAAACCGAAGTGGGATAAAACTAAATCAACAATCAGGTATTTATACCATAAAATTAGAACTTGTGTCCTCTAAGATCAGTGAACATATTGGTGAGATATGAAATGGGCCATACCTAGGTTTCGCCTACTTAAACCTCGTCAGTGACCGTTGCGTTTTGGCAACATGGAGCCAAAGAGAATTACTGTAATTTTGCACCTTTCAACAGGATAGCCGATATAAGACTAGTATTATCAAAATGGATTCAAACATATATCAAACGTTGGTTAGAAAATGAATATTAACCGATAATAAATTTCTGATTTCTCAAATGACCAAAAAGAGAAGAAGCTACAATCTAATCAAAATGAGAACGTAAGCCCCAATGCATTCAACTCTGCAACCTCTGCTAATTCAAACTTTAGCACAATCGGTTCCACTTGCAATGCAAAAATGCTTATGATGAAAATAGCAATGAAAAGCACCAGGAGCCTATAATTTCTCACGGGGCTATCACCTGGTGTAAGGGTTAGGCTTAGGAAGACAGGGGTCTATTGGCTGTTGTTCCCAGCAGAGATTGCAATGTATCTGTCAGTTTGTTAGATTTTAGTATGCTCATTTCAAAGAAAGCCTTGTCCTGGGAATTTTTTCAGCATTTAATTCAAAGTGTATTCTGATAATTATGGTTGAGTACTGGTGTATTCCGCAATTTTAATCCACTTCATGTGAAAGGTGATGTAAATAGTGTATTTTGGTGCTTTTCTGTTCTTGACAGTTCTAACACATGGAATTTGTTTTGCTTGTTTGTGGCCAGTAATATGCCGCGGCTGTGGATTATCCATTAAAATATGTTTACACTTATCATGCCATGAACTTGAAAATGGCTAATAAAACAAATGATACTGATAGTGAGCTGATGAACCTTTCTCTAGAAATCCAATGCTGGGGAGTTTGCCACCACACTAGGCTTTCGCAATACTATAGAGAAAACTACTAGCTCCATGAGAGATTATATGCTCCTAAAAGCATATAATAAAGGACGTTGAAAACGCCTCGCCATACATAGGCATTCTATCTTTCAGAATACAGGATACATTGGCAAAAATATTTTCGAACAGAAAGTACAATCAGTCTGCTTAAATTTCATAGTATATTTAGGTATTTTAAGTGTTCGTTGCTCATTATTTTGTTGAAACTGTCATTAAGATAATTATATATGTGTTTCTTTAAAAAATTACATGTAGGTCTTCTTACACTTTTGCTGAGTCTCATGTTTGCTTTAATGAACACAATACATGCCGATGTAACTTAAAGCAAAATCTGTATTTTTCAGCCCTTTTCCTGACATTATATCTGCAGTGCACTCAGTTGCGCCCTATGTAGGGTCAAATATCACCTACGCAACACCGTTTGTGAAGATGAAAATAAATCACGACTCCAAGGTGAGAATATAACAATAAAGATCCATCAAGAAAAAGTGTCTATGAAACGTTTACCCCATCGAACACCAATTTTATGTAGTAAAACTGCGGTGTACATGGGTATACCTAATCATAGATGAGGCGGTTCTAGCGCGTACCCACAATCAATGTTTTGAGCAAAAAAATTAAAACTATCATTTTTTTCCATGGAAATTTTTATTTTTCACACCTGAAAATTCCCTCTGTATATTGCATGGGCGTATTTTTGTAATGTCATGTCATCTTGCAGATGTTTGTTACCTGTTGACACTTAAGTAAGATGTGACTTACATGTACATGTAACTACTTATTGTTCAAAAGTTTGCCTATGGGAATATCTGTGTTATATCTTCCTGATTTTATTAGAACTGACAGACAGGTCACAAGTAATGTTCCTCCAACAGAAGTTGTTATTGAATAGTTCACTAAGATGTTGACAGGTTGCGCATGTCACCTTGATAATTTGTCTTTTCTTTACTTAAGTGTAATTTTCCTACCTTTGTGATATCAATACGTAACAGAGGCTGCATCACGAAAACATGTCTGTGTAATGTATACCCCCTTGAACCCCAATTTTATATAGTAAAACTGGGGTTTGCAGGGGTATACCTATTTTTCTCAAAATATAGATTGTGGGTAATCACTGTATATTGCATGGGCAAGTTTTCGTAATGGGTGTCGAGGATATGTGAGTTATAAGGCATCAACTACTAACCTTTTCGTTTGAACCATGAAAGGTAAAAGTAGGCAATGATTAGGAAATAGCGCAATCAGAGAGAAATTCCCACTCCAAAAACCTAAGTGGAAAACAAACTAAATCAGCAATCAGGTACTTATACTAAGAAATATTACGTATGCCGATCGAGCGGCTATTTCCAAATACGCCGGCACTCAGTTACCCAAACCTAACTAAAAAATATGAAAACGTACATAAAGTGCAAACAGCACAAAAATCAACACCAAAACATACAACTATTAGAGACACCACAGAAGTATCGCTCTGGAACGATCAACAATATAAAATTACTGACGGGCTAGTTTAACAGGTGCCTAACCTTACCCTCAGTTTCTGCAGTGGTTCACAACATTTAGTTAGTTGTTCGGTCCTCGAAAGTTTAAGGATCTTTGTTCTTCATAACTTGAATTGAATCATGTAGTTTTCCGTTAATGCGCCACAAGCATATTTGATTCACGGATGGTATATGCTTTACATTGAAGGAAAGAGTGACTTATTATTTTTACATTTTGCTTCAGACTAAACTGAGTGGTATCAACACAACAACTTGTTTGACATGGTCGGTTGACTCAGGGTAAGTATCCATAAATTAAATAAAACGTGTTTAACATCCGGCATCTATTATCGGCGAACAAGAAAGGCGCAAGTCTGACTCAGTGAAATCCTCTTCTGATATAATATTGGAATCTACATCAAGAACATCAAAGGTTTCAGGATATGTGAACGTATTAGCAGTAAATCTGAAAAGGATTGTTGTTCAAGTTCGGCCTGCTTTTCACTCTCTCGAAAAAGTTTTAAACGAGGTACCGTCGACGGGCGACCGTGGCAGTAAATGAGACATTTAAAATAAAATATAAAAATATAATTTGGACAAAAAGCAGAATTTATATTGTATTGATCCTGGTCAAACCACAGTACATTTTAGTATCAGTTATATTTACAAATTATATTTTTAAACCTTGTGGTGATTTTTCGTATGGGTTGAAATAAGTATAATGCTGTAATCTATGTTTATTCCAGTAACCAGTACCAAGGCAGCTGGAGCACGGACAGGTGCATAACGTTCTACTCAACATCTACATATACCACGTGCAAATGTAGGATTCCAGCCCATATAATTGTTGCCGTAACGAAGAGGAATTCATCGGTAAGACGTTTTTTTTTCATTTTTTCTTTTTTTTTTTTTTTTTTTTTTTTTTGAAATGACCCATTCCAAACATACGGTAGCTTTATAGTGCGATTCCAATTGCTCGGTAACTAGCAAGTTAGGCTAAGTGCATTTCATCTCTTTTAAGAAAGTATTCAACTGTTGCTCTGTGTCAATATGAGTCATAAATCGTGAAACAACCGAATAATTTACACAAGATCATGATTGCTTAAAAATGATTCATATGATTTTCAGATTGAAGAGATAGACTTGACATACGAAGATCTTGACACGTTTCTACTAGTCGCATATACGCTGGCGATGGCAGTCATGTTTGTTACGTTATACATTTATCTACGAACTTGTGGGTTAGTATAGTCTAGTTTCAATCATGCAACTATTTTGTTGCAGCTGTTTTATCTAGCAAAATAAAGGAGATAAGTGAAATTGTTTGCAATAAACGTCCGATCCATGTTGATCGTTTGAATTACTGACTCAGTCATTGTACGAACACTTAGCCTATCAATGGGAATATACGTTCACTTCTTAACGATTAGCCTATGAAATAAGTCTACAGTACGCTTGATAACGAACCGAACAGAATTTGAAGACTGTTCAAAGTAAGGATTTTACATTAAATTTTTTGAACCTATGTATAACGTTCACAGCATATCCGTGTTGTAATATTGTTGTACACTGGAAGATCGCTTCTGTTCTTATGCTGTTCGATCTTGTACATATATTTATGATTGTATTATATGTTCATCAGTTGAGTTAAATAATTATGTTAAGATTAATATCCACTAACGCATATTCCAGGCAACTGAAAAGGAAGATGTATGGAAATCATCTCAGCTTTATATTCTGCCTCTTTGTATCCAACGGGCTTGTGCTGCTCTGCATTCTTAGAAAACAGATTAAGATAGTAAGCTTTATTATGTACATGTTTGAATTTTTATGACGAAACAGATACTGTCTTTTTGTGTATGCAATAATTTTACCAGTTTCGGCTTTCTTAACCCTTTGTGTGCGTAGTTCATCGTAAGCTGGCTATAAATGTTCATTTTCTGCCTTATAGGTATTTACAATATTTATGAAATTAATAACTTATAAAAATGTCGAAGTCTGCTTTGATTTTATATAGTTAAGTATATATAAAGCTGTCCATCGTCGGGCAGCTTACTCAATCTGTGAGTCCTGGTTTTTGATTCATCAGGATGTTTATCATGATTTATTTGTTTGTTCTTGATGATTCATTGACTAGTTAGAGATTCACCACGAGGACCGAAGAACTAACTAAATGTTGTGAACAACTGCAGAAGCTGAGGGTGAGGTTAGGTACCTGTAAAACCGGTTTAAGCCCGCCAGTAACTTTGTGTTACTGATCGTTCCAAGTCGATACTTCTGTAGTGGTTCTTTTTGTTTTATGTCTTGGTGTTTAAAAAATTTTTTGTGCTGTTGGCGCCTTATGTATGTTTTCATATTTTTAGTTAAGGTAACTGAGTGGCCACCTATTGGGAAAATAGCTGCTCATTCGGCTTACGATATGTTTCATGGTATAAGTACCTGATTGTTAGTTTGGTTTTTTCCCACCTCGGTTTTTGGAGTGGGAATCTTTTTCTGATTGCGCCTTTTCCTGATCTTTGCCTACTTGTACCTTCTCATTCGTTATATAGCGTCACAAATAGCAATAACTTGTTTCATACTTCTATTAGAATTTGCGAATCGTTGTAGAGTCACAGTATCGCACAGAAAATGTATGTTACATGTGCTCGTTTGCCCATTTTGGCCTGTTTTGTATACTGAGCTACTTTTAAGGTTCACAGAACATGATAAAACTTATTAAAACTTTATTTTGGGATGGTTTTGTTAATGGAAATTGATATCACGACGTGAAAATGACCTTCCTGTCTAATTGCAGGATCTGACAATTTTGACAAGAATGAGCCTTCATTTCCTCTACACTACCGAGTTCAGTTTTCTGACAATCGAGATGATACATGTATACGCACTCATAAAGGACTTACAGAAGCTGCAGTTCTCGTCGATCAAGTGCTTACTATTCGGTTGGGGTAAAGGAACATTCATTCAGTCTCTTTTGCATAACTCGTGCAATACCTCCGCGAAAACGACAATTTCTTCACTTAAGGCTTAAAAATGTTTACATACTTGTTTTTTGATTATATAAGAAGGGACATCATTATTCTCTCTGTTACCACATTTAAACCAAATCACATCATCTTTTAATCCTTTAAATACAGCTACCAAAGTCCAAAATGTGTATTGGTAGCACCTTTCACTTTCATTAATTTATTTAAGCCTGACGTCTATTTTATGGGACATAGGCAAACAGAATAGCCCCAGATGTGACGCCGCAGAACGCGGCACCCCGTCTGGGGCTATTCTCTTTTGCTTAGAGGAATTTCATCGAAAAATGTGATAAAAATTACACCAATAAAAATGAAAGTGGACTCACCCAATTGATAATAATTGATAATGATGGGAGAATCCATTCGTCAATTATGGGTTAAGTGAGTCAGTTACCAGTATCTGTACCTTAATCTTTGTATCAGTATGCAGCTCAAATTTTATCATTATACTTTATATTTTAGGGAGTTCTATATCTCTGATGGTGGTAGTTATAATTACATCAGGCAAGCTGGGACACGACGGCAGCTGTAACAAAATGTAATTACATAATTTTTATGCAAAATATGGTTTTTATTTTTTTTAACTATTCAAAGAGGCAAATGGTTGTAGGCTAAACGCGTCTCCATCATCAGTGAGTAAACTGGTACATTAAAATGGCAAAAATATCTATGTACACATTTTAATATTTCATAAAAGAAATGCATGGAGATTTGACTGCAGTATTATCGTTAGTTCTGCTTGGTATTACATGAGCTGCGTCATGAGAAAACAAACATTTTGCATAAGCGAAACCAAAGGCGCAGATCAGCTTCGCAGTAAAATTTCCAGCCTGTAGCCATCTTCTGTGCTTGTGAAGCTCGGTTTGAGTCGGACCTGTTCGGAAGCCACATTGTTGGTTTTCTCGCTCATATATTTTATCTTCCTATTCAGTAGAATAATACGAAAAAAACTTTGTCAAGAAACAATAACAAAATCATTATACGCATCTGCTATACAATGGTATTAAATTCGTAAAGAATAAACCGGAGACGTCTTCACCAAAGAGCGTTTAATAAACATTGTGGTAATTTCAAAATTACACCTATACAATTTGAGCCACCACATGGGAAAACCAACAATCTGCATAGGCGAAAACAAAGGCGTAGATCAGCTTCGCGCTAACCGCGAAGCTGATCAGCGCCTTTGTTTTCGCTACACGGATAGTACGATTCCTCTTCTACTTAACTCCAAAATTTCAAGCTTCTAGCTCTTTTCTGTGACTGCACAGGTCGGTTTGTGTCGGACCTGGTCGGAAACCACATTGTTGGTTTTCCCACGAGACGGCTCATTTAATTTTCCAGCTGCTGGTTGTCATGGGACCATTGGCAGTTTCATTCCTTCATTGTACCAGTTGGGATGTTTGTAATGGTGAGTATAAAAATCAGTGTTTTACTAAGACCTTTCCAGCCATTATAGTGATATTGTAGTAGTACATTGTCAAATTCGTAGTAAATAAAATATAAAAGTTTTATCCTTTAGAAGCAGTAAAAAGTTCAAAGGGAGGTAGTATGGGCCATAATGGTTTTGGGTCTTAGTGAAACGTTACTTACAGTAGACAATATACTAGACTAGTTTATATTGTCTCAGCAAAACAACCGCAAAGAAGGCGATAAAATTAATATACTTGAACAGTTACATGTAGCACATGGACAGTAATAATGCATGACACATTTGTGTATATGTGTAAAAAAGAAGAATGGAAATTGCAGTGAAGAGGAGAATGCCTTATAATATGCCAAACCTGAACTCAAGGTAATATTTCTGTCAGTTTATTACAATCATTTGAACTGTTTATTATTTTCCAGTGTTATATTATACTTCTGGGGTTGTGTTTGTGGCAATTGCGACAGTGGAAAGAAGAATGGCGATATGTAGAGAAGAAAATGCATATGTAAGTGTAGCGTTGATCCTCTATAGATCCCGGACGATTTGATTAGACTTACGTCACAGGTTTACCGTTATACATATGAATGAAATGAATGAGGCCCTCCCAGGGGTTTTGGGGATTCAAGGAGAAGGGCTATTTATTTTCAGGGATTTGGGGAAAAGGGTCATTTATTTTCAGGGATTTGGGGTGAAAGCATAACTTTTTGGGGAGTTTTAGGGAGCAGGGAGCAGGGGACTGAGGAAAAACATTTTAGGGAGCTGGGTAGAAAGGTCATTCTTCTTTCAGGGAGCAGGGAGCAAAGACCACCCCTGGAGGGCCTCATGAATGTATTTGACCAATAGGAACAGGCGTGCCATTTAGATTTAAAATGGTACATCTGAGGCGAAAGTCTACTACGATCCTCCGGGAGCAATACCTGTTCACTTGCTTATTTTAAAGATAACTTTGGATCAAGTTTACAATCTCAAAGTTCAAAAATTCTCTTTTCCGGGATTTGTCATTCACTTTATCTGAATGTGTTTCATATCCTGTTAAAATATCCAGAATATACTTTAATGTTAATTATCGAAAACCTAAAACATAGATCGAATTTGAATAACTATAGATTATCTAATCCATATGATAATTTGAAATAGGATTCAATCTTGTGATACATACGTGTATGTAACGAGAATTTCATTTTTGATTTGTGTACACGTCATGGTTTAATCATTATAGTTTAATCACAGCCGTTTTACGGAAATTCTTTAACCATCTACACTTAGTTTTACTAATTATCAATTGAAGCGTTTGACCATCTTTTACTTATATCTGCTGCATTTGCATTTCAGGAAATCCATAGCTAAATCCTCAAGCATTTTGTTGCTGTTGCTCATATCATGTTTGCTCGCCGTGAATCTCACTTCACCAGGAGGACAAAAATTTGCTCATGCCTTTTGTCACATATCTCTGGTTAGTGAATTCATGAACTTATGTCACTTTGACACACTTTGATAAATGCCTCTACTGACTTTGACCCATATTTGACGGATGGATTTTCCCATCATTATCATTTGGTCAGTCCACCTTGACTTTAAGGGGCGTCAGGAGTGATTTTTTCGATTTTATTCAATTTTGTTTTTAAATAAAAATTCTCTTAGCAAACAGAAAAGCCCCAGATGGGACGCCGCGTTCTGCGGCGTCATATCTGGGGCTATTCTGTTTGCCTATGCCCCATTAAAGGGACGCCAGGCTTAAATGAGTTAAAGAAATATACAGGTATATTCATGTAAAACATCTTTGGGTTAGAATTAAACAGGATAATAGTGGAAAAAGGTACAAGTAGGCAATGATCAGGAAAAGTCGCCTTAAGAAAGAAATTCCCACTCCAAAAACCGAGGTGGGAAAAATAAATTGACAATTAGGTACGTGTACTTATACTTAGAAAACATATAGTAAGCCGAGTTAGCAGTATTTCCCAATAGGCGGCCACTCAGTTACCCGAACTTACGAAAACTACGAAAACGTACATAAGGTTCAAACAGCACAAAAATTCGATCCAAAACAAAAAAAAAAAACAACAACAAATAGAACCACAACAGAAGTATCGCCTTGGCACGATCAGTTATATAAAACTACTGGGGTGTTGCTGGGTTGCAAGTCTTGGTTGTACGGTTTTGTTATGGATAAGAATGATATGCAAAACCCCTGTGAAATCAAAACCCTGAAGATGTACATGTATGAACTTTGAAGTCCTACAAAATTTTGATAGCAATAAAAATCGCTTTAATTTTAAAGCAACAGTGATTGCTGCGGTTCTTGCCTTGATGGTTGGCTTCCTAATATTGTATTTACAACAAATGAAAGTAGTTCGAAACACTTATTGGAAGTTAGCCGCCTTAACATCACGAAAACATGTCCGTGTAATGTATACCCCCTTGAACCCCACTTTTATATAGCAAAACTGGGGTATGCAGGGGTATACCTATTTTTCTTATTTTTGCTCCAAAACATAGATTGTGGGTACTCGTTAGAACCGCCTCGCCGAGGCGGTTCTAACATGTACCCACAATCTATGTTTTGAGCAAAAATAAGAAAAATATCAAGATTTTTCCAATGAAAATTTTCATTTTTACAGCCAAAAACTTTTCCTGTATATTGCATGGGCATGTTTTCGTAATGAATAGGTGTCTGAACGGACAATACTCTTCTGTAAGCACGGTCTTACGTAAAGGTGAGTTTAAATGACATATTAATAAGCAAACACTGTGCAGCATTTTCAACAGATATTTTGTTCTTGTAGGTTGTTGCTGTTTTCCTGGGAAGATGTATTTTTGATAAACATGTAAGTTGTTTTCCTTCAGATTCTTGCTGCTACGCGTACGATTTTGAATATTGCAGGCATTAAGTCCTAGTATAGAATAATAATAATCATGATAATAACGAAGGTAATGGATTCTGCTGTGAAGTTTCATTTGAGTTGATAAAAGAGTAATACATATGAATTATGTTTGTAAATTAAACCTTGAATTATACAGTTTAAATGTGAGTGTGTGACCTGAAGATAGTTGAAACGAGTTTCTGTAAATGTAACTAAAGTCTAAAAACTTGCCTCTGATAATGGTTTTTAGCAGATTTTTTTGTATGGGAGACGACAGAAAAATTATTTTCATGTCAAAATCTTGATCTTAGGTTGTTCTAATAGGCCCTGCAAAAATTTTGAAAGCAAATAAAGTTTTTATGGCCAAAATGAATTTTGCATAGGAATTTTGCATTGACAAGGGAGATAATCGATGATCGTTAAAAGGGACATGTATATTGTTCGAGAATTTTTACCTGATCATGAAGATTTTGTCTCAGGAATGTCATTTGTGCCAATTTATAATAACTTTGTGCAATCATGATTGAAAAGTTAGAATTTAATTTTTGCGGGAAAATATTTACCTCCCTTCTATGAGATTTTTGTACAGGAAATCCTTATGCAAAAATGTTTTTGACCGAACTTTTTTATTTGTCAACCGATTTTCAATTTTTTTATGTTGCACATTTTGCGACAAACTAGATGCTTCATTGTGCCAAGAAAATATTTCTTCTACATTTGAACAGTTGTAAAATATCTGCGAAAAACCATTATCACACACTACGAAACAGACTTTACATCAACATCGGTCTGATTGTTTGCTCAAAGCCAGTATATAAATTTACCATGCAACATACAGAGATTTTTTTCAGCTTTAAAAATTGAAATTTTCTAGCTGAAAAATTTTGATATTTTTCTTATTTTGGCTCAAAACATTGATTGTGGGTACACGTTAGAACCGCTTCGGCGAGGCGGTCCTAACGAGTACCCACAGTCTATGTTTTAGAACAAAAATAAGAAAAAATAGGTATCCCCCTGCGAACACCAGTTTTACTATTTAAGTGGGGTTAAGGGGGTTATGTTTGCATGATGTCATTAGGCAATACTTAATTGATGACTTTGTAAATCTTGCAGATAAGATTCATATTGAAAGGAACATTCCTTGGGACATTTACAAGAGATCCAGCCTTAAAATCGGTAAGAGCTTAATATAGTTACTTATAAACTACCATCTGACACCAATCCAACGCAGGAGTAAATTTTCATTAGATATGTACAGATTGTATGACAATGATGACTAAATAAGTTTACCATTATAACTTGCGCAAAGTATATAACTGAGCCGCCTCGTGGGAAAACCAACAATGTGGTTTCCGAACAGGTCCGACACAAACCGGCCTGTACACGCACTGAAAAGAGCTAGAAGCTTGAAATTTCGGATTTAAGTAGAAGAGGAATTGTACTATCCGAGTAGCGAAAACAAAGGCGCTGATCAGCGTCTTTGTTTTCGCCTATGCAGATTGTTGGGTTTCCCATGAGGCGGCTCAACTGTTGATACTAAGTTCAGACCCCCACTCAGTTAACACAACATTTGGTTTAGCTCTGTCACTTGCTTACTTTTTATGAGTGTTTTTTTTTCTGTGTAAGGAGTGTAAGATTTTTTTCCACTCCAAAGCTAAAAATATTTAAGAACCATTCTTCATATTTTATTGAATCTATTCAAATATTAAACTAGACATATTATGGTACAAATAAAAAGGTACAAGAAGGCAATGGTCAGGAAAAAGCCGGATTTGTCTGCAGTGTCAAATACCACTTTCAGTTTTTTTTAACCCAGTGTCACACTTTGGGGCCTTTTTTATTGAAATTGTCCATAATTGTTTGTGATTGCATTGGAGTCGACATCAATCATGAATTCTGTTTTTGTTTCAGGTGCGATCCAGTGGATCATTTCGTGGTATGTATAAATCGAATATAAAACAGAAATATCCGATTTTAAATTAAAGGTTTAAAACTTATAAGTATAAAAATGAACGATGCAAAGGCAGTCAAAGTTGTAACTAATTCGTTGTATTCAATGTCTTCTTCTGAATGTTTCTGAATAAGGAAGATTTTTTGCATATATGAAAATACAGAAGGCCGTGAGGCCTATCTTATATCGTATGGTTAATTCGTTTAAAATAAGTATACGTGTTTTCCGATTTTAGGACTGTATAAAAGCTGATGTTGAGTATTCATTTGGTGTAATTTCAGCCTTTATAAAACCAGAGAAAGTGGCTAACACAGTCGTTTCTCAAGAGGAATACAGTGTTTCAAAATATTACGAAGAAGTGAATAGAACAAAGTATACAAACGAAAGGAAGAAACAATTATCGTATTTACTCGGTTCTAGCGCCGGTTCGAACGGCTCAAATTCCACCGGTGGTACGAAGAGTACGAACATTAGTGGAGGTACTGGGGACTCAGATATCAGTAATATCAAACCAGCTAACAATAACAACGACACAGTAGCACATGATAGTAGAATAGTAGTTGATAATACAGGGGAAGCATCTGATCAAGACAAGCTAGGTGGAACAATCAAAGACACTGACATACATACAAGTATATTCACTGACTCATTAGCTGCATGCAGATCAAACGAAAAGGAAAAATCAAAATCATATCATTCATCTCATGACCATGGTAATGACTCGAAAGAAAAGGAACTAACAAAACTTTCTGTGCCTCAGGAAGAGGGCAAACGAAAGGTGAAATCCGCATCTAGGAAAGCAGAGAAAGCATCGAAACAAAATGAACAGACACCTCATACAAAACTAGAGGGCAACCTCCAAGAAGTTTGCGTCGCGGGTTGTGAGGGTAAAAGTCGCAATGGGTATAACAGGACTCCAGAATCAAAACTAAATACTCTGTATATAGCCCGGGAAGGAGATTTGGACGCAATAGATGAATGTTCAGTGCTTGTTCATAACAGTGGTGGTGTAAAAAATGATACTGATACAGAGCCATCTACGTGCAATTCTAAACTTCTATCATCATCATTAGAGTCAAACAACAGTAGTTCTGTTTCATTAGATTAAATACACCATTACGAAAACTTGCCCATGCAATATACAGAGATTTTTTTAGCTTTAAAAACTGAAAAAAATCAGCTGAAACATTTTGATATTTTTGCTCAAAACATAGATTGTGGGTACACGTTAGAACCGCCTCACCGAGGCGGTTCTAACGAGTACCCACAATCTATGTTTTGGAGCAAAAAATATGAAAAATAGGTATACCCCTGCAAACCCCAGTTTTTCTATATAAAAGTGGGGTTTAAGGGGGTATATATTGCACGGACATGTTTTCCTGATGCTGTGCAAAAGTGCCAACCGTCCCCTCACCGTTTAATTTGTTTTTGAGAGTTAAATGCTAACTAATGAACAGAAACTGGCACAGTGACTGCCCTTTTATCATTCGTTATCGTCGTTGAAACACAAACGAAAAAAAAACATTTTAAGCTGAAATAAAAGCGTACATTTTTCTGACAAGGCAAACGCGACACAGTGCTAATAATCATTCATTAATTTTCGTTCTTATTAAGTCTATCGGTCTTATTAGGTTTGATTAGAGAATGAACAATCTTTAAGCATGAAAATCAGCGCATGTTGTTAACGAATACATGCTCGAATCTCCACATAATGCCCCTTAAATGGTTTAAAGTGGTTGGCAATTTTGTCAGTGTAGATATAGATCGATTTTGTATTACAATGTAACATATACAAAGCTTGCCATTCGGTAATGATGCTTACATTAATTAACTTATTATTTCATATTTTGAAAGTAAGTATTTGTAGCTGCATGTCACTGTTGTTAATCCGAAGAGCAACCAAGCGACCTGCAGATTTGTTAAGAAGTAAAATGGTGCACACAGCATATAGTAAAATAAATGTGCAATTACATGCATCCCTTCATTAACAAAACGTGTGTCTTTCTAAGACTGATTTCAGTACAATCAGACGTAGTATTTGCACGTTCAGAAACACACTCCGTGTTTACATTATTTGTTTTTCGGTCCACAAATGTGACAGCTTAAATCACAAACGTACAGTTCTTTTTTTTCAATTAAATTCCAGGGCGCATTTTATACCACTCGGGTACATGTGATACTGTCAAGTTAGCTATTTGGCGTCATTGTTTGAATCGTTTCTGATGCCATTGTCACGTGTCCATAACCATCATTAGCGTTTTGTCATTGAAAATATATATTCATTAGTGTTCTTGTACATCTACATTATGTGCACCATATCATAATTTATTCTTAAATCGTGAAACTTCTTTTGTGTCACAGCAGCACGCTAAACTCGTTGTTAAATACTGTAATTATTCCTTTTTTGAACATTTTGTAAATATTTCTTTCAGAAAATTTGGCTGTAAATAATTTTTTATTTGCACTTTTTATTTTTATTTTATTTTTACACTAGTACATGTAGCTTCACAGAAATTTATGATCTGAACTGCAAAACTTCAATGTATATTTCATTGATGTGCAATTTGACTCATAGTCGAAAAAGTCAGCATGCTATAGAATGTGCATTTAAAACAAAATAAAATCACAATACGTTTTTTTTTCATAAATTTAATCAAAGCATTACTACTGACTTTTAAAATTTACACGCATTACCATAAAAAGTGTTTATCTTAATGGAAAGATACCTCGACAAAGTTTGTTATATTAACTAAGGTTGTTGCTTAACTTTAATGTATATTTGTCCTGTAGACACATCGGTCCTTTGACAATATGGTAATATGAAAAAATAAAACTTAAGCATTGACAAAGAACCGGTAAAGCTACATCATTACCATATTGATTAATAAATAAGGGGCACAAATTCAGCGCATTTGATTTGGTTTAAACTTTTATTTCATTTGTACATGTACAGTTCATATAACAGTAAAGCAGCATAAATAGATGTGAATACAAACATTATACAAATGGGATCCAGAAAGAAGTCGAATGACTTATTGAATCTGTATCCCAATCTGTATCGCAATTAATTTGACAATGCAGTCGTTGAAGTATAGTGATATTGCATGTAAATATTTTCATTTTACATCTAAAAACAATGAACGGTGCTTTCTAATAACTGTTATACATTAATGTATACGTACCTGTACATGCTTATATTTTGTGAAGTCACGTCGTTCATCATTCGAATATGTGATTAAATATACTCAACACCAAAAGTAACTTTACACTTTTCATTTCTAAATATATTTTTATTCTTTTTGAATTGTAACAAAGTATCTATTGGAGTGTGTCTCCAATACGTGTCCAAGCATAATGCATGTAAAAAGGTCTATGTAACTCAATCCACATGCGAGTTATCTGTGCCTTCATGAAAAGCACAAAATTGACATTGTACCAGCAAATCAAAGGTAGACAGCAGATTTGAACACACTGTGCCAAGGACCACTTACTGTCCTTCAAAAATACCGCCAGACATTTTCGCTCCGACATTTGGTTAGGTTTTTGCAGGCTGTTAAAATTGATTTGCATCGAAATTAACTCCCTTGGAAATAAAACAATAGTAAACTTTAATCATTTCTGAAAGTATTTCCTTCAATCGTATCGAATTTCTTTGCATTGCAAATCGTTGGGGCCTCTCTTGAAATGTGTGACAGCATTGGCTGGTGAAACAAATCCGATTGGTCCGAAAGAAAAACGGCAAACAATTTGTAATGGGATTTTCCATTGAAACCATATTATTAATGTCGCAAAATGGGCCTTGGACCTGAAAACATTACTCCAGTTTGTTGTTTAAGCAGGAGCATTCGAGTTAATTTGAACTCAGATAAGCAATATAATAACATCTCTTAAAGACTGTGTCTTCAAACTTTAAAACTGTTAATTGATAAAACTACAGTTACAGATCAAAAGTGATGTGATTTTGAAAAACTTTATTTTGACACCTTACATGCTTTATAGGGGCGTGTGACAGCATTCTGTCATAAAAAATCCTTGAAATTTCGCCTACCTAATGTGTATTGACTGGACTTCAATACATATCAAACACTTTATTAATATTACACAACTTTACCCGAAAAAAAAAAACTATCTACAAAAACAGTGTAAAGTTACTTTTGGCTTTGAGTATATTTCTGCATGAAAATATTTAGTGGGTAACATAAACTCTTAAACATGTAGAATGTTATAAATATATTTTACGTAATAGCATAATATTTTAATAATAGTGATATTACTGTGATCCTGAACGCCAAAAATTGTGTAAAGCACTCACATTACCACCATGAAATCCAAAATTGAGCTCACATCCGGAAAACATGTCCGTTATATGTATACCCCTTTAAACCCCACTTTTATATAGAAAAAAGTTTTTTTTTCTAAGTCTTATTTTTGATCCAAAACATACATTGTGGGTACTCGTTAGAATCGCCTCGGCGAGGCGGTTCTACTGTGTATCCAAAATACAATATGTTTTTGATCAAAAATAAGAAAAAAAAAATCATTTCTTTTCCAATGAAAATTATTTGTTTTCTTCCTGTACATTGCATTGGCACGTTTTCATAATGACAAAAGTCTACGGCCATAGCCTGCATTCTACAAACAGTTTCTCTTCACCAAAGATTCCGTGCGTATACACTGCCCAATATTATTGGTTAAGTAGGATGAGTGTCGACAGTAGACTCATTTCAATGTTCAGATTAGACATTTTCTCACCTGAGTCTACACAGTTTTATGATATATTTAACTTCTCCGGCTAGCGCAGTATTATAAGTAGTTTGTTAGTGCATCTTGACTGGCATTCGGGAATGTTCTTTATCATAATGTTATTTTTACTGTGGTAAAACGTCGTGTATATCTGTTGGGCGAACAGGTATACGACTCAGAATTTGACAAGTATCAAGGTATTGTTGTTCCTATAGCACAGTGTAAAACACTCTGAGTTTGATTCAAATGTAATTACAATGCCCAGTCAGCAAGAACGCCGTTCTCATTTCCTTATCCTTAGATAATGCCTTGAAGTGTCTTAGTACATGTACAAGAAATTTTAAACAGCAAATATCTTACCATAGCCCATTGAGCGTACTTTGTATTTTTTCTGAAATCCTAAAATTATGGAATTTTTCCTGAAGTCCACAGATGCACGAAAATTCGACTTGAAATTTATTTATCTGTGAAAGTCAGTTTGAAATACACTATGACAGACGTGTGCATTGTGGAATAAAAGCTTGATCGCAATGGTCATGTGTGGGCAAACTTTCAAAAGAACCACTGTTTTGTAAAATTCAAGTTTTAGAAGAAATGTTCCATGGACTTTGGTAGGAGATTTCTTGTTTCAAAATTCTTTGAGTCGGTAGCTTCGAGACATTTTCTAACATACGCAAATGAGACCTTCGTTCTTGCTCCTTGGGGATTGCCATTGAATTTGGGTCAAACTTGGGGTGTTTTACACTGTGCTGTATGGCAAATAATGCATTGATGCTTATCAAATTTTGAGAAGTATACATGTATCACAAAGACAGAGTACTGAAAAGTCTAGTAAGGGTGGCTTAAAGTCCTTCTTAACATAGATACTGAACAGGATCAAACAAAAAAAGGAACATGTATTTGGTTTCCTAATTGTGCTCATCTTTCCTTATCTGTGATATTTCATATGCTTGTATTTATAAATCCCAATCATCAGGTCTAAGAGCTGACATAAATTTACAGACTGTCTTTAGATTTACAGACTGTCTTTAAATCTAAAGACTTGTAAGTCTATAGAATTAAAGACTAAAAACGAAGAAATAGCAAAAATTATGAAATACGGAAAATTCGCACTGATAAACAATTGTGATTCGCTTAGTTACAGAAGCAGTTTCATAGTGCAGAAAAATGTTCATTGTTTGTTGACTTAACATTGAATAATGGAAGAAACAAATAAATGTGTTTTGATATACAAAAGTTTTCTCCCATATACTATAACTCTACAACTGATAACGCAAGCAATCATCGGATCGGATGACATTCTTCGCCAACAATGGTCAAAGGGAGAATAGCCAACAAGGAATACATACATGTATAATTATCATTTGCTATCAGTACATGGAAATAAGGCCATACTTGTACAGGAACTTTACACACTGAATATCGCACATATATAGGTCATTCAGTTACGTTAAATATAGAATGCGCTTTTTCTTGATATTCCAAAACTCGATGAAATACTGCATAAGTCTTTAAATATAAAGACTTGACAAGTCTTTAGATTTACAGACTGTCTTTAAATCCACAGACTTAACAAGTCTGTAGATTTACAGACAGTCTGTAAATTTAGTAAGTCTGTAGATTTAGTGACTTGAAATGTCAGCTCTTAGACCTGATCATATAGCATTGCAAAACAATCGCTTTCTAATGACTTGTATTAACATGATCACATACAACTGAGCCGCTACGCGAGAAAAGCTGTTGCAAAAACCCGGTCTAGGCGTTTCCGACCAGGTTTGACACAATCCGGTCTGCGCAGCTACAGAAGAAGCTTGAAATTTCGGATAAAGAAAGAAGAGGAATTGTACTACCCATGTAGCGAATACATAGGCACTGATCAGCTGTACAGTTAATGCGCCTTTATTTTCGCATAGACACTGAAAATCCGGTTTTCTCATTTGCAATTCAACTACATGTAGTTGAACGTTCATCCTCTGTAAACTTATAGTGGGATCCTTATATTACGGATCTAGCTTATTCAGATCAATCTCATGTGAATTAAAGTGTATATAATGTGATCTGACACAACTTTTAACACGCATCTTCCTCAGCATGTTAATAAATATACATGCACATATACATAGATGTACAAAACAACTGCAATAACTGGATATTAATCTGATGTATCACGTTTGAACATCTAGAAATTTTTATCTACAAAGTCCTGAGCGCAGTGAGCGCAAAGCCAGAGACAATTTTTAAGCATCTACTTGAGAATAGAACATCTTTGTATGTACACCTATTGTAAAATTTAAGTACTTTTCTTTCGTTACATGTTGTTCTGACATTTGTCACTTGCTATGAATTGTTATAACTGTTCTTGTCACATGAAAGCGGATATTATAATATTTTCTTAAATCTGTATTTGTCAGTATTGTACGTTGTGATATTAAACAAGTTGGCCTTTGTCTTATGTTTGCGTAACTTTTCATTCCTCAAAATGATTCGAGCCTCGACGCGAGAAAACCGGTCTTCGGGGTTTCCGACCTGGTCCGACACAAACCGGCCTGTACAAGCTCAGAAAAGAGCTAGAAGCTTGAAATTTCGGATTTAAGTAGAAGAGGAATTGTACTATCCGAGTAGCGAAAACAAAGGCGCTGATCAGCTTCGCGGTTACCGCGAAGCTGATCTGCGCCTTTGTTTTCGCCTAGGCAAAAGTCCGGTTTTCTCACGATGCGGCTCATTCTCCAGTCCCGTTGCCGAGCTGTTAAGAGTACTGTTTCTTAATCACTCGATCATCTCACCGCTGTGTCTGGTGTGGGTTCGAGCCCCGCTCTGGCCACATGTGAGACAAGCCAAGTTCTGCTTGCAGGTGTGTCAGGTGGTTTTTCTCGGGGTTCTCCCGTTTTCGCCCCACCTACTGATTGGCCCGTCTCATATGAGCTGAAATAATCTTGAAAGGGACACAAAAAATTAAAAAGAAAAAAATCTCCAGTCTCAGATTTGTCTAAAACGGTTATTAGCGAAACACAGCCACCTGTCACATTCAGAACCAGAATACCGCCATCTCCCCATTATTGGAATAATCCCTGGCTGCGGTAGTGTACATGTAACGGACAGTGTATTCGCTTAGCGGGTTCGACATATGCCTGTCTTGTTGGTGACAAAGCGCCCATAGAGAAATAACCCAAACAAATTTTTTGACAAGATACAATACATATAGTTATAAACAAGAAACATCTTTAAAAAAGATAATTGTCGAAGATTAATATCTGTTCTGCAATAGGGTACAGGATGCATGATGTACATTTTATTTATGCTTTATTCTGAAATATAAATTGTTGACAGTGCATAGAAGCTCAGTGATGTAGTAGTGATACCCAAGCACGAGATATATAGTTTTGGGACTGAAATCTATTTTTGACGGACACATGTTGTTGAAATTACATCACTACATTAGCCTGACAGCTAAACGCTCAGTGAAAAAAGCTGTACCTATTCGTTTTAACGTTGAATGACAGTTTTAATGCATATATACCTACCCCAAAATTCCTGGATATTAATCTGATGCAAAAAAAATGTAGCAAAAATATCGTTATCGTGCGGTGAGCCCTTACTGGCGGAAACAACTCGTTTTGTGAAGCAGGGCCTTTGATCCGAACACGCCTATATTCAATGGAAAAAATCCGAACGCATCTTATCTACGATGGCCTGCATACATCATAAAATTTCAAAATCCCCAGATTTTTTATTTTAATTTTCCTTTGCAAAAGCTTTCGTCACACAAAAAGTGAATAACAACAAGGATCAATGATGACTTGTATAGTAAAAAAAACATCATCTTAAAGTACTTTTTAAAGAGATGCAGTTTGTTGCCTTTTTCATCTTCCATATGGAAAAAACCCGGATGCAGGTCAAAAATGATCTGAGATGTCTTCGACAAATAAGGGGCAGCTACTTCCTTAAAAGGTAGCCACTTAGCTACATATTCTGACTTAAGTCTCAAAGGAATCGGATCAGAAAAGTCAAGAAAGTTCACAAGCACAGCATGCCCAAATTTCAAACTTATCCACGATAATCCAAAGGAAAAGAAACACTGAAACGCTTTAGACCATTAAATTAACGCATGTTTGGCGATTAACGATTAAGACGTTCAAGAGCAGCAAACTCAACAGTCACTGGAGAAATCAGCTGAAATTCAAAGTCACCGCAGAAAGATAATATCAATGTTTTGGACACTTTTCGTGCCGGTGGACGGGATCAATATAGCAACTAAGAAGAAATTACAGTGTATATGTTTCAAGAAATTATGGACATCTTACCATATACTTACTTGCAATGACTCGTAAAGATATGTGCGAAATGCTAACTAATCTAAGCGTTTTAAGCATGTCCTTTTTACCTGGGATATAACTGCAAATTGGCGATCGAGAACCTTTTTTTCTTCAAAATTTTACGTGACCATGCCTCCGTAGCCATAGTAATATTTTGTCGACAGTTTAACTCATTTAAAATATTATAAACGAACTACTTTCATGTACACTTTAAAATGATAAGACGTATAACTATGCGGTGGAAACATCATGGTACAGGGCTGCTACCATTGAGTCAGTGGTTGGGTATGGCCGAAATTAAACTCAACCAAGCGTTCATGCATGTCCACGAGTCTCCGCAATTGTCAATAGGATTTAATGAAAATGTGTATGTATGCATTGCCCTGCTCTACTGCATGTCTCCTTTTTAACGAGCTTCATATCATAGAATAGTTTATTGAACAAATTTGTCAGTGACACATTCAAATCAATATGATACTTATTAGTAAAGCGACATGATAAATAACCTTTCAAAAGTGTACTTAAGTTCGTAAAGTCGGTCTCTGATTTTCAAACCGCCAACAAGGAACGTTATTTTCTAGCACCATTGTCAAAGTTAATCTACGAGGGGCATTCGAGAACTGCGTGGACGGGTATACTTATTAACTAATATAACATTAATTACCGATGTCTATTCATCAGGCTTCACCTCATTATAGCTATAGCTGTAACGTGATACTTGGACATGCAACTTCATGAATTTATCTTCCTTGAAGATTTTAAATGAGCCGCCTCGTGGGAAAACCAACAATGTGGTTTCCGACAAGGTCCGACACAAAGCGGTCTGTACAATCATAGAAAAGGGCTAGAAGCTTGAAATTTTGGATTTAAGTAGAAGAGGAATTGTACTATCCGATTATCGAAAACAAAGGCGCTGATCAGCTTCGCAGTTACTGTGAAGCTGATCTGCGCCTTTGTTTTTGCCTATGCAGATTGTTGGTTTTCCCATGAGGCGGCTCAAATGTGCCTATGATAATGGAACTGGGTATTTAATCCGTATAAATCATCTATATAACTAAACAGTAAGTCAAAAAGCATTATTGAATAAACCTCAAATTATTTATTTTAGAACAAAGCCGTTGTAAGAGCATGCTAGTGACGCACAGAAATTAATCAGAAGATGATGTTCGCGCCTTATAAAGCTGATTGAACAAGACTAATAATACGCTTCCACATTTGGTTTCCTTGGACACTACATGGAAATCGGATTTCCATCGTGTTATTTTCTGCTACACTGCAAAGATCAATCAATAGCAAGAGGTTAACACGCTAACGATCTATGGATTACTTGCTTTAGCTGTAATATATTCACCAGGAAACACGGTAATACACATCGTCTAATTCATTAATGTCAATCTATTTGACCTTTAGTTTTCTTTTCATTTAATACATGGATGAAGGTTTATACACCATACAGGTATGGCATACCGTATTACTTTATATTTCTTTCGGTAAAGTGCTCTCTTTCTAAGTTTCTGAATCTTTCAAAATTAATAAATGAATATGCCGATTATATCACTGATTTGTCCAAATTTAAGAATGCTAGCATAGCCTAATCATATATAGTTTAACTGCAAATTGGAGCTTTTATTATATACGAGCATATAAGTTTTGGATGTAAAGGCTTTGTTTAGGCCTTTAGACACTTATAACTCGGTTAACTGATGTCAGTTGAACTGTGTTTGCATTATTTAAGAAGATATTGCCGTATTAACCATCCATCATATGTACAATATACATGTACAGTACAACGTTTTTACATGTATATTTCAGTTTAATTTGGCAGTATGACATTTTCAAGCTTTACTAATGAACACATTTTATTATAAAGTGTAAACCTCTAAAGAATAAAAACAGAAAACGTCGGACTACATGATTATGTTGGAGTGATGAAAATGGAAATAACGAACCAAAGAGGTGCCAAATAACAACGAACTCTATATGAACGTTAACTTATGAATGTAACATAAATCAACGAACAAGGGCACAACGAAGAAACGAACTACGATTCAATACAAGAAATGAGTAACATTACTTACAATGTTGTAACGGGCGGTGGGTCAAACAAGAGCACGGGCAATGTATCGTCGGGACAACATAGACACGTGCGCCCAGCGTGTTCGGATGTGTTTCCATCAACTACTGTCTACTTTCAAGGTAAGTGTCCCGCCTTTTCTTCGTTTTGTAAAACGTCAAGCAAATGGACATTTTCGAATTCATGCAGCAACGAAGTACACTCATTTATATGCGCATAGCCCTTAAAGGGTCTTAGTTTTTTTTATCCTTCTCTAGTCTTATAGCTGTATTTGATACCGACGAGTATCGTTGGGCAACATGAAACAATCAATCAGATAAATCATTCAAGGGTTTCGGTCATAGTGA
The DNA here is from genome assembly GCA_964017185.1 of Rugalucina vietnamica. NCBI lineage: Eukaryota > Metazoa > Mollusca > Bivalvia > Lucinida > Lucinidae > Rugalucina > Rugalucina vietnamica. The sequence goes on from OZ024873.1 coordinate 58,721,524, forward strand.
ATGTCCGATTGCGAACATTACTTATTATCATACATATTTGTTCGTTAACATATATACATATATAAATGACTTGATTCCAACTTCTTTGATTTTCAGATTTACAGGCCAATTATGGTGAAGCTATCCTCGTGGGTATATGTTGCCTTCTCACTCTGCTACTGTGGATATACTATTGTATTCAACTTCGCAGCAGGGATTACAAGTTCAAAGATGTCACAAAACGATTTAAGACATTGTGTCTTTTGGGGATTTACCCTGTAAGTAGTACTCTCTCTCTCTCTCTCTCTCTCTCTCAGATTACTACAATAATTCCCTATCAATTGGACTGCACCAAACCTTTAATCGTCACAGTTTTGCATTGACTCTTTCAAAGTGATCGTTCTTGAATATCAATATTACATGTACGACTGTTTTAGAGTCAAAAGTTTGTCACCTGTAAGTCTGTTCTTATCTTTTCTCTCCTGAATGGTGTCTTGGATGGGATTTCTAGACCCTGCATTCGTATGTTTACACTCTATATCATCATTAGCCGTATGTTCTCATTTAAATTCGATTACCGCATGTCAATTTTATTAATAAATACAAGTAAGTACTAATGTATGGAAAAAACGTTGTTTTTCAGATGACTGCGTTGATGGCAACATTTTCTCTTCTGGTTCCAAGAAGTACAATTTTGGTAGACCTCGTAGCCTCGTGGTAAGTCTATAACAATAACTGAATGCACGTGGCACTCGGCATTCCACTTCCTTTTTCTTTATTGAATAATAGAATAATTACATATACATGTATGCTAATATGTTTCAACACTTGATGTGAGAAATATTCATTAATTTTAAGTTCGTCCATCTCGACAATGATAGTAAATGATTTGTTGACATTTCTCTCTTTTCGCTGTCATTGAATGTTTCTTTCTTTCTTTCTATGCAGAGCAGATCATTACATGTAATCAGTTTAACATGTAGTTGTTGTCTGTAAGTTGCATAGTTATGCAATACACAAAGACGGAAACTTAGAGGAAATTGATCTCCACTTAAACGTATAATTTCCCACATTATATTGTGTTTTGCCTGCAGCATCAATTGTCATTTACGCTTGAAAAGTAATGAGCATATTCATGTGGTGAAATGAACTAAGGTTGCTATTAACAACTGTTCTTCACTTTAAAGTGAGAGTAAATGAAAGGACAAACGATCATTTATACCTTTATATTAAACTCTACTAATAATGAGACAAGAACTAGCGTTGATTTTGAAAGCAAAGACACAAATTTGACTTAAGCCCCCTGTAATTTTATATTACTGATCGTTCCAGTGCGATACTTCTGTTGTGGTTCTAATTGTTTGGTGTTTTTGAGTCGAATTATTGTGCTGTTTCAGCCTTATGTACATGTACCTTTTCATATTTTAGTTAAGTTCGGGAAACTGAGTGGCCGCCTATAAGAAAATAGCTGCTCACTTGGCTTATAATATGTTTTCTTGGTATAAGTGTCAGTTTATTTTTTTCCCAACCCTCGGTTTTTGGAGTAGGAAATTCTTTCTGCTTGCGCCATTTCCTACTTGTACCTTTGTACAAAACCCCACAAAAATACCAGAAGCATGGTTGTGTGCTATGAAGTATGCATTGTATCAAATCCATCAAGTTAAAGAGCTATTCTCGGAGAAATAAAAAATTAAAACTGAAATCCTTTAAGAGCAGTGAAAACATATATGAGAAAGTAGATGGGCCATACCGCGGTTTCGACTATTGAAGTCTCGTAAGTATCCAACATCTAACCGGTTTTGTTTTAGTGTCTACTGTGTACACTCTACACACCATAAACTTTATCATTCACCTCAATCAAATAAATACATTAAGATACAACTTTGTTACCCTTGAAATTAATTGTACCTCCCCTTAAGTCATTCAGTAGAGAATAGTTGTTGACGAAAAGGTCATCAGGTAAAATGAAAACAATTTTTAAAAACAATTTTAACATGGACTGTGTAATGTAACGTATAACATTTTGGCCAATAAAATTATGACTGTACGAGTATATGGGACCTGAACAATTGAGCAAACGAAAATCTCCATATATGGTTATTTTAGTAATGTGGTTATGTTACATGTAACATACGTTCTAAGAGTAACATGTATGGACATCCTACGCCGCTAAATTCGGTTAACTTTGGTCACAGCTGAGAAACACGTGGTCAAACCGATAAAATGATCGGTGACGCACATTGCAATCATGGCCGAAGCTGAGTTTTCCCCTAAAACGTTTACTCTATTGACTGATAGATAGGTGCAAGCAGTGCAGAAATTGAACATTTATTGAATGAAAGTAACATAAGGAATCCCATGTTATTTCGCTTTTGCAAACACTTCAGAAAAATGAAACTACATTACTTCCACCACAATAACATTGAAGTGTTTGCAAAAACGAAATAACCGGGATTTCTTACATGTTACTTTCTTTCTATAAATGTTCAGTTTCTGCATTGCCAGCACCTATCTATCGGTCAACAGAGTAAACGCTATAGGAAAAACCTCGAAAATCTAACCTCAAATTCGGGACAATTGCAATGTGTGTCACCGATCATTTTATCGGTTTGTATACAATACCACGTGATTCTCAGTAGTGTTGGTTGCACGACGCCATATAATGATATAATCCGAATAAAGTCAGTTTATGTAAGGTAACAGCCAAGTCAACAGTCATGGTCATGTCGGGGCGTTGCCTCCATTTTACGGTACTACAGAACAACATTCGGAATGACATGACAGTCGAAACGGGCATTGGATATACACTGAAAAAAAGTTATAAGAGGCCACTTTTCAAACTCATTTTTTTGTTTCTAAGCCATGTTCAAAATTGCACGATTTTTTGCCGAAAGACGTGTCTTTCAAGTAAGTAAAGTTCCAAAGTGTTAAGAAATAATTTTCTTTCACTAAAAGCGTTTTTGGAGAAAAAATGCAAAAATCAATGTTTTTAAATAAAAAAAACTGGATACAGCACACCATTTATTGAAATTAGAAACGGGCGTCATCAAAGGGGTTGTTACGGCTCGGAAAAACATCAAACATTCGAATTTTCTCTACTGGCAGAATTTTTATGCATTTTTAAGAATCACCAATTTTGAGATTTTTTGGAAAATTCATAAATGTGCCTCTTACACATATTGACCCCTGTTAAATACACTTGATGAGGCCTTGAAATGAGAGATATAACTCGACTGAACTGTTTGAGGCCATTTTCGAGGACCAACATGCCAAGGCTGCCGCACACTTCCGGTTTCGATGCCAATTTTTAACGAACAAAATAACAAAATTTGTGGACGATTTTTTGAATTTTCAAAGTTTATCAGAGTCTAGTATTTAACCTTAATAATCGCTGAAAAGTTCAATGCCATGCTGCTGATAATAACGCAACTGGAGAAGAACAAAGTTGGTATGCAAATTGCATACAAAAGCTGAATTCCTGTTATTCAGGTTGTTGTCTTCTTGCATGTACAAAACAGAAACAAAGATTCGTATTGCAGCAACACTTTTGACTTAATTTTATCTTGTATCATGGCAGTCAGTAGTATTTTCAAATAAATTAAAATGTAAAAACACAACGTCATAATATGACATTTAATTTGATGTTAATAAAGTGTGACTTTTTGAAATGAGGGTACCTTTACACATGCTTCGTCTGTGTGAGAAGTATCACGCATTTTGGAATGCAGAAACCTACAGAGCCACTGTTAGACATTGGTTTATTCATATGATCATGAATTTTAATTGATCGTGTTTTACTTTCTGAACTAGAAGAAAAAATATGAGGTGGCCTCTTATAACTTTTTTTCAGTGTACATGCCAAAGTAACAATTAAAATGTTATGCATATGTATGTAAAAAGACCATTCAAAGAACACAACCTGAATCTAAGGAAATCATAGACAAACCTGCCCCTTATATCACTGCTGGCCTGTTTGGATCCGACTTGGTGGACCTCATTGATATCAAACAGTGACCCTAGATGTAGATGTGCCCAGTAATGATGGATTCTTAACTTATGTAAGCATGGAGTCCTATTTTTGGGACATAGGCAAACAGTATATCCCCAGATGTGACGCCGCAGAACGCGGTTTCCCATCTGAGGCTATTCTGTTTGCATAGAGAAATTTTCTCGAAATTTTGAATAAAATTTAAAAATCACACTTTAATTCCCTAAATTTGATAGTGGACACATCCGATTGATAGGTATGGGCAAATCCATTCTTCAAAAATGGGTTAAACTACCTTTCCTGTTCCAGCTATCTTTCCCTCTGTATCTACATTTTCATCACCCTGATATTTCACTATTTTGGCGGGAAACAACAGATGATTGTTGAAATGGAACCATACAAAGTCACAACCAGAACGCCGCCTTGCTGCTGTTGTTGTTGTTGTTTACCAGATCTCAAAGTTACAAAGTAAGTAGGCCTTTTTCTAAGTTCAAACCAACGCAACGGTGTCGTAGTTGGCACGACGGTTTAATCAAACCGTTATATGATCCATACGTTTGTGCAGAGCAATAAGCTCAAAAGCATCTATCTCTATTACAATCAAATTGGTCCTACTAGTAATGATCCATTAATACATACTATCGTTTTGCTGTCCCCCAAAATTTAATCAGCTGCTATTGACAGACATCGATGAAATAATTAATCATTTTTCTTTTAGTATCAATCAGTTCGAACAACTCATCCAACCTTTTTTCATTTAAATCAGCGTCATCCAACTCATCGTTATCATCCTTTATATATCTAACTCAACGAAATTAACGTTTTTATCGTTATCATCCTTTATATATCTAACTCAACGAAATTAACTTTTTTTTCGATCAGCTTGTCCAACGGGTCAGGGGCCTATCAATTAATCGAACTTTTCGTTTACCAAATTAACCGTACAATTCCCATAACTCTTTGCATTTTTTACTTTCTTCGTTAAACTCGACATGTGGATTTATAATCAATTTCCTTAAAATACTTTTATTCCATTTTCGCAGAGTGAATGTAAGAAAATTCGAAGTACTCACGATGCAGATTGCTATTGTTGTACCATTTGTGCTATTCGTAAAGGCTGTTCTTTGGACGGACGATGTCAGTGTTTTGCATGGGGTAAGTTTTGAATATCAAGGTGAGGAGTATACTTGCCTCAGTCTGTTAATTTGCAGTAAGGAGATTACGTAATACTAAATATATATTAAGGTTATTTATAATAATTTACTAGTTATTTAAGCCCCTATAGCATAATCCGTTAATACACTGCAACTCAAAATGCTTAGGAGTTTTACTAGCATGTAGCACCGTTGCCATTTATCGCCATTCTGTAATATAGGCGACACAACTGTCATTCGAAAAGTATTCGCGAGGTATTTAGTTTGCTTCCCTTCTCTCATATCTAGTCATATAACGCATATAACGATAACGAGTGTTACTGACTACAGGCACTGTTTTGATTTTGTAGGGTGCTCGTTAAAATCGTATTCCCTGTTCCTTTAATTTCCAGGTTAATCCAAACAATGTGCTATTCTACATCGTTCTGGCGACAGTAGTGAGTACATTGCTAGCAATGTACGGACTAGTCGTGACGGTGAAAGCAACAGAACTTATTTTAAAGAAACATCGAATACGACTGAAGTTTGTCGTGCTACAGCTGGTGCTCATTTTTACGAACCTACAGTCAGCTATCATAAGCATTTTCTATCGGTTTGATTTGCCGTCATGTCGTGGAACAATAGGAACCAAAGTCAGAGGTTCTGGTAAGTCATCAGGAAAACATGTCCGTGTAATGAATACCCCCTTATACCCCATTTTCATCTAATAAAACTTGGGAATGCAGGGGTATACCTATTTTTCTTCTGTTTGCTCAAAAACATAGATTGTGGGTACTCGTTAGAACCGCCTAGGCGAGGCGGTTCTAACATGTACCCACAATCTATGTTTTGAGCAAAAAGAAGAAAAATATAAAAAAAAAATTTACTGAAAATTTTAGATTTTTACAACCTAAAAAATCTCTATATATTGCATGGGCATAATTTCGTAATGTCACTCACGTGTTTAACGTGAATTTGTACAGAATGTGCATAAATGTTTGTTTGTTTTGCTGCGAGTCTGTTCAATACAATAAATTCTGAACTGCATGCATGTACCGTCAACATTTAGCAGTTGTCCCCATCAAATTATTTTATATAATAGGTGGTGTTCTTTAAGGAAGGAGATAAAACATAAATGTTTCGACTCGTGCTTGTTTCCTAGTGTAACGATATGGACTAAGCCGTCGTTTTATTCCCATCATCTCAACAGCATCGTCATGAAACATACCTATGCTTTGTCAACTTTTATCGCTATACATACATGAGCCGCATTATAAGAATACAGTGTACCAACATTTCGAATTTGCGAAAATAATGGCGCAGATCAGCTTTACGAAACCGCGATGCTGATCGGCGCCTTTGATTTCGCTACAGGAACAGTACAAATCCTCTACTTTCTAAATCCAAAATTTGCGGCCTCCAGTCATCTGCGCTTGTACAGCTCGGTTTGTGCCAGGCCTGTTCACAAACCACTTTGTTGGTGTTCTTTTGACGCTACACATATTTGAGCCGCCTCATGGGAAAACCAACAATCTGCATAGGCGAAAACAAAGACGCAGATCAGCTTCGCGGTAACCGCGAAGCTGATCAGCGCCTTTGTTTTCGCTACACAGATAGTATAATTCCTCTTCTACAAAAATCCGAAATTTCAAGCTTCTAGCTCTTTTCAGTGCTTGTACAGGCCGGTTTGTGTCGGACCAGTTCGGAAACCACATTGTTGGTTTTCCCACGAGGCGGCTCATTTGTATATTTCCAGTGATACAGCACATGCTGTTGGTGTTAGAAATGTTCCTGTTGGCTATTCTGGCATCAGTGGCATACCGTAGGTCAGAACATCGAAATCTCACAGAAACAAACTTGGCCGAGGTAGGCGGCGAACCGACGTTTGACTGTCGAAAACTGGGGACGGTCGCCACATCAACAGGCGACTTACATGTAAGTAATTATACATGCGTTCGTGTCTAAACGAAATAACACACGTTCTACTTTAAACATACGTATGTACGTGGGTTGATCAAGAAGTAATGGAACAGACCAAGATACAATGCATCATTGTCATACATGTATTATAATTCTCATCGATGAAATCCAACCTGTTTGCGATGTTTATGCAAAAATGGATGAAAAATATACCAACGGCAAAGTGGTGACGGAATTCGCAACGCTGTCACGCATATATCGCCGCACGCTGTGCGACGCCTTATACCTTTGTTTTCGCTACGCGGACAGTAGTAAATTCCTTTTCTTCTTTATATATCCAAAATTTCAAGCTTCTAGTCTGCTTCTGTGATTGTTCAGGCCGGTTTGTGTCGTATCTGATCGGAAACAAATATTGTTGGTTTTGTCATGCGGATGATAAATGTTCAAAGCCAAAATAATTTCCTGTAACCTTAAAAAATTGCATGTACGTGTATACGGGATTAGCAATTATCACTCGGAATTTTATATCCAGCCTTGCTGTTTTGAGTACCCTAGCTACAGCGTGCAAGATACTTCCGGATCATCGCAATGGCGCACTGAGAGAATTTGAGCCGCGACGGGAGAAAACTTGTCTTCTGATTTCCCACCAGGTCCTACACAAACCGGTCTATGCTGTCCCAGAAGCTTCAAATTTCTGATTTTGACAAGAAAAGAGATTGTTCTATCTATGTAGCTAAAACTAAGGCGCTGATCAGCTGTGCAGTCACTGTTGCATGTTGTTGGTTTTCTTGTGCGGATGCTCATTACGACAAATTGTTATTTACAATGAACAGCAACTACATGTACCTTACAAAATATGTTTCCACGTCCAAATACAGAGTTCTGGTCGGGAAATATTTATTTATTTATATATTTATTTTTTTATTTATTTATTTATTTAATCAAGAGTTTATTATAAATGGCAAATTCAGAGGACCAGAAAATAAGACGACTTTGCTGAAACACTCCCGGTCCTGGTTGTGAACTCATGTTACCAGCTTTGTGATGTAAATGTTCCTCTGCCTACACACCCATTGTCTTTGGGCACAATGCATTTTGATAACTCGTTAAATTATTGAAATCATCATACACGTGCATTTTGTTTATTAACGTTTGAGTCAATGCCAGTCACAAAATACTTGAAACTACACTAACCAGGTTATTCTTGATTTGTCGTCAGCTGTATGTTAGTGGATCTGAGATGTCCACACCACTTGCTTATAACAACGGTAAGAAACCGACACAGAAATTGTGCATTTTTGTTGTTCAAGAGTGTACTATCATATTAGCTTTTCTTACCACGTTTTGTTGCAAATGGCCGCAATCCTACGTTGACACTGTCGCTTTGGACAGATTTGTTTTTCAAATGTATTACGAAACCCCAGAAAACTGTTTTACACCTATTATAATTACAAATCATTCTTTATTGCTTAAGGTCTGTCACTTAGCTTCCGTGGCGTATTTGTCAAGTATTTGTTTGGCACATATTTTTGTTTTGTTTTATCTTTAATTCATTTTTTTTAATTCATGTTGTTGTTTTTACTAAGCTCAAACATATTTCATTGTCTTTTCCCCTCGTAGCGGCTTACATTTTATGTAATTTTCTTGGTTTTGTTAGACGGAATGGAGAGAAATTTTACTCTCCTTCAGGCTCATGTATCAGGGTAACATGTACCCCCTTTTATCTCACTTTTATGTGACAAAACTGGAGTATATAGTGATATTGCTTTTCTTATATTTTTGCTCCAAAACATTGATTAAGGCGGTTCTGACGAGTACCCAAAATCTAGGTTTTGAATCAAACATAAGAAAATATATAACCCTGTAAATCCCACTCAAAACTAAATGTATATAATAATGGGGTATAAGGGGATATTAATTTCACGGACATGAATATCCTGATGTAGACTTGGAAGGCCATGAAACTCGGAACGATAGTTTTTAAAAAATATTCCCGTACATCGTCCATAGTGTAGATTATATTTTTCTTTAGGTCTTTTGGGATCAGAAAAGATATTAAGAGTGTTCAAAACACTTACATTTAACAACATAAGTTTCTAAGTTTCTAATGTTCGTCTAATGTTTTGTTTTATTATCAATATTTAACCACATGTAGGAGTGTGTCTTTGATATAGACTTTCTTGTAATTGCAGCACTATAGTCTGGCTTTCATTGCCTACTGGTGAGGGCTCATTACCCGAAATTGCGCAATATAGTCCACACTATCTCCCTTTGAATATTTTACTGCTTCCAAAATGGTGTTTAAAAAATATTTTGTGCTGTTGGCGCCTTATGTGTGTTTTCATATTTTTAGTTAAGTTAAGGTAACTGAGTGGCCACCTATTGGGGAAATAGCTGCTCATTCGGCTTACGATATTTTTCATGGTATAAGTACCTGATTGTTAGTTTGGTTTTTTTCCCACCTCGGTTTTTGGAGTGGGAATCTTTTTCTGATTGCGCCTTTTCCTGATCTTTGCCTACTTGTACCTTTCCAAAGGATCTAACAATTATTTTTATTTGCTATTACTGCAGCTGGTGTTGTGCCGTGTGGCGGCCCTAAAAGGTCTTCCCGTACATCATTCATAGTGCAGATTATATTTTTCTTTAGGTCCAGGCCCTTTGAGATCAGTTAAGGTCAGGGTGAAGTAATGGTTGTTATGCAGCGTCACGAGCGACGTTGTGTTGCAACGACGTCGGTTCAAGAGTTGAGACGTTAACGTCGCGCCGTTTTTACTAGAAAATAAAATAAGTTCTAGCACATAATAATATATGTAAATTATGTATCCTAATTGTCTGTCTGTTATTGTGAATATCACTGACTGTAGCATGCTTTAAAAGGACGAGACTTTAGTTGCCGGATTGGACTAATACATATATGATTTATAAAAAAGAAGCCTATCAGTAAAATCCAGTTACTTTTCAGAAAGAACAAAAATTGCTGACAAACTCTCAGATCTTCATATTGGTGGGGAGGGTGTCGATTCCAAGCGCGATCAGGCAATGAGTTTTCCATACAGTAAACGAGCTCGCAACAGACCTACGAATAAATGTGCTACCGGGTTTGGATTAGTTTATTGGTGAAACGCCAAAATGCGGACCGCATATTTCTCACCAGTCCTTCTCTCGGGGGGGGGGGGGGGAGGGGGGGGGGGGGCAACTCGGAGGTAATTTTGGTACGGACGTGCCGCCCGATACTTTAAACATACCCTATTCGTATATCTGGTAATCGAAAAAAGGGACCCATTCATATATCATGCCTTCGAAAAAGTGACCCATTCATATATTTGATTGTACAAAATTTTGACCTATACACAATTATATACAAATATTTCGACTTTCTGAGCTGTGTATGTCAGCAAAAAAGTGCTCTTAAACATGGATGTCCGAAAAATTTGGTCATTCATAGACTAAATATGGAAAAATGGGGCCATTCATATATTGACTTGAAAAAGGTAACCCATTCATATATCTGGCGAGGAACATGGATGTCCGAAAAATTTGGTCATTCATAGACTAAATATGGAAAAAAGGGGCCATTCATATATAAGTTGACTTGAAAAAGGTAACCCATTCATATATCTGGCGAGGCTGAAAAAGGGGGCTATTCGGGCGGCACATCCCTACTACGTCATATATAGGTAGTTACCCCCACCCCATCCCCGAGGTCCTTCTCTCTCACAGATGTGAAATTAATGATGTCAAGCGCTCGTGTGCAGACAAAATAAGGTATTGCTAGAGTTGACCACTAGCGAGTGCATGAAGAAGCACATGAAAGGTAAATCAGGAAGAAATGCCGCAAGATTTTTGTTATACTTAGTTGCACACACAGCAAGTATGTCTGAATATCCTTTCACGTGCTCGTCGATCTTATGACGCGCCTGCAGTCAAAATCGAACAATAAGGCCGCGTCTCCACGGACAATGTTTCTTTGACGAAGATTCTTTGTCACAGAAACTTTGGCAATGAGATTGTGTTCACAAACAGCATAGATTACTTATACTACTTAGCTCGCTCAACTTTGTCACAGATATTTGACAAAGAAACTTCGCCACAGAATTGAGTTTACGCGAGCTTATTTTCCGCGACAAACCTACTTTGCCAGAGAAAAAGTGTCCGTGGGTACGCGGCCTAGCGAGAAATGTTTGGCTAGTTCACGATCTTCGGTTGACCCATATGGGCCTTAGGCCAATAGCTTTGTTCAAGTTTGGGATCAGGCCTGGTTTCCACGGACAATTTTTCTAAGACAAAGTAGGTTTGTCGCAGATAAACTTTATATCCTCGTGTAAAATCAATTCTGTCGCGAAGTTTCATTGTCAAATATCTGTGGAACGAGCTCAGTAATATAAGAAATCTTTGCTGTGCGTGAACTAACTCACTCATTGCCAAAGTTTCTATGACATATTATCTTCGTCAAAGAAACATTGTCCGTGGAAACCAGGCCTGAATAAAATGATCAAAAATGATTTCGTCGAAAATGTGTTTTTCCCACCTCGGTTTTTGGAGTGGGAATCTTTTTCTGATTTCTCCTTTTCCTGATCTTTGCCTACTTGTGCCGTTTTGTCGAAAATTTTGTAACTTCAAAAATATTCACCGCAAAATTTTGAGATTTATTCCGTAGAAGACTAGCCTATAGAAGCTCATTTTGAGCTAACAACCACTAGAGTTAGGGCATGGGGACATTTTCCACAAATGTTATTTTCGACAAAATGTCGCGGAGGCGATAAAGTAAATATCATGGGGTCTATAGAAGCAGAATCACGTCACATATTTACTATTATAAATATCAATGAAATGAATCTAAATCTGACCTAGGCCTATAAAAGCAGATGTGTCCGGTAAATCTGTGAAGTGAGTATAACACGATCGTCCAGGATCTTAGATAATTCCCCCGAACCGTCCATTATAGAAGTTTTACACGGAGGATGAACGAAATCGTTATTCTTGGTGCTTTCTTTCAAGGGAAGTTTGGAGAGGTAAACGACAAAAACTACTTACAGTATATGTGTAGTGAGTTCCAATTTTGTTTCAAATTCTTTGTAGATCTAAACCCCGATTAGTAAGCCGTTTGCTCTGGATGCTAGATTTTGAACGTTTTATCAGCCGACGTCACATAAAATTGTGACGCCCATTTGCGCCACGACATTACGTTACATCGTGGAAAATACCAGAAAAAACCGACCCTACACGTGAAAGGTGTTAAATAGCTCGAAAACGAGCCTGGTTATCAAGGACTTTTTTCAAGCAACCTGTTCCAAAATAATTCACGCAGATAATGTCAGTTTTTAAAAAAATTTCATCGTGGAATTTAGGAGAAAAATATGTTTATGTGCGAAATCAGACATCTATTTCCCGTTTCCCATTGAGTTTAATGGTAAAAATGGTGGTTTTGGATTGCCTGTAGCTCAAAAACTAATCTGGTAGTCAAGGAATATTTTTACATATTCCGATGGGGGAGCATTTAAAACATCAATATGCAAAAAATAAAAAAAAATCGGTCGTGGCGTTTTTTACTTCACCCTGACCTTAAGATATTCGGAGTGTTCAAACACTAACGTATTAATATAGAAACATACTTCTAAGCAATAGTTTAATTATTTGACCCCATTTAGGAGTGTGTCTTTGATATAGAATTCTGGTATAGTTTATTGAAATTGCAGCTCAATAGTCTGTCTTTCATTGCCGATTGAAAAGGGCTACTGATGAGGACTCATTACCCGACATTGCGCAATGTAGTCCATACAATCTGCCTTGGAATGTTTCACTGCTTCCAAAGTATAAATTTTTTTTATTTTATATTCAGTCGTTGAGATTTCTAGCAAATTCTGTCCCCTTGATTACTACGTACGATGAATTTATGCAGTAGACTGGTATTAGTAATTTTATATTACTGGTCGTTCCAATGCGATTCTTCTGTTGTGGTTCTATTTGTTTTGTGTTTTGGAATCGATTTTTTTGTGTACGTTTTCATAGTTTTAGTTAAGTTCGGGTAACTGAGTGGCCGCCTATTGGGAAATAGCTGCTCAGTCGGCTTCCAATATATTCTCTTAGTACAAGTACCTAATTGTCAATTAGTTTTTTTCTCGCCTCGGATTTTGGAGCGGGAATTTCTTTCTGATTGCGCCTTTTCCTGATCATTGCCTACTTGTACCTTTTAGTCCACTAAATTAAACAATATCACTTGGTAAAAGAAAATACCCATCACACGTTACTGAAAACATTTACTATCTGATCCTGTATTTCAGCAGAAGGACAAGTAATAAGATATCTTTCTACAAGTACATGTATCTACTGGGTTGTTTCCCTTGGTTAAAACATTGACGTTCAGGTTTTTTTACGCACAAGTGGCTCAAAATTTGGATAGGTCTGGCGCACATTGAATTATGGAATGTTCCACTTTAAGCAATTATATTGGCTATTTGCCATTATTAGTGATTCCATGTTGTCCCTTATGGTTTGCGTCGGTGTTATGGAATTGGCAACTGCTTAAATATACTTTTTTACATGCACCCAGTAAGATTTTCTGTTTTTTGTTTGTATACGAATTCGATGTTTTAGTTGTGCGTTGGGGGCCCCTAAATGCCACATGGTAAAGTGACATTTGTAAGGCTTCCTCTACAACATTCCTTTGTTCGGGGAGCGTGCTAGGCTGTTGTGTTACTTTGATTGTATACTGGTGTAAATTTTGTCGACACTGGAGGCATTTAAGGACCTGGGGTTAGTAACTCAAAGGCATCGTAAGTTCCCCTAATTACGACATACTTACGATGATCTTAAGATTACCACCTTAAACTTTACGCCCTTGCTATTCCATTTACTCTAAGCTAACTTTTTGAAATGAAAGGTGCCACTTCGTAAGATAAGACGACGCTAACGGGGGCTTGAGTTGACCAAAAAGTTGCTGTTGTCACCGTAACATAAGGTCCTCTTCAGTTATTCACCATAATCCCTAAGATATACTTAAGTTGATCGTAAATTGATCTTAAGCTTAAGATGGCTTCGAGTTATTAACCCCTACTATATAGATGACTTCATTGTAGTTCATTTGCATTTTCTTTCATTTTATTCTGGTGTAGCTTAGAAACGCTAAATATCGTAAAAAGAAGCAGCTGCTAATTAGTGTCATGGTCTATGCGTCAAAAAAAAATGCAGAGTTATAAGATTTATTATCCCCGCTTTCTCATCTAGATAATATGATTTCATAGGAGAAAAGAAAAAAATACACGTATTCTCAATAAAACGTATTTAATAGTATAAAACAAAATATGTTTATTTGTTTTACAAAAGTTAGGCATTGGATAATGAGTTTTTGATAATGTGCCACTCATCCCACCAATTAGGGCCTTGAGAAATAAATGGACCGCTTGTGCCTACAGGTAGAGCTGTTAAACTACCGACTGACCATCTGATTTCTGGTTAACAGCTCATAAAGGCTGATCATGCCCAGGAAAAATGATTCAAGTCAAACTACCCATAGATGTTGGCTTTAGTTTGATGATTTTTTCAAGCACATTTTGGGTGTCATGCCATCCTAATGTTGGGTAGAAGTCCCAAAACTGGAGGCAATGTCCCAGCACGAACTTAGCTATTTATTTAGACGCTTAGCCACAACTAAAAACGATTTTTTTTTACATAATAAAGGCTATTAATAATAATAATGAACATGGTGCCATTATCCGCTCCTTTGTTGTATGCTTCATTTCACCATTCTGACTTTGATTACAATAACTGCGTCGGATATTAATGCATAGAGAATCGCGTTTCTTGAATTCCAAATATGGTAACATGTGTGTGTCGTTATTTCAATATAAATTGACATCACACATTTTGTTTGAAGTGTAGAAAATGCAATAGAAACCTGACCACCAAAGCATGCACATCAAACCAGATGCAGCATTTTGCATAATTTCTGCTTGCGAGACTGGTCCAGAAATGTGACTGTTTCGAATTTTACTCGAATTCTGGAAGCAATTATACATATAAATGTAGCTACCAATGATGGACATTCATATAAGCCTAAGTTAGGTTCCATGGTGACGATATTCGAATATGGTGTTTTGATGAAGTTAAGTGCACACTAGAGAATATAACTTAATTTGCTAAACATTAAATGCGCAATATTGCATCTGTGACTTGATTTATGGAACCCTTTTGATTATTAAATTCTCGAAAATAGAATAATTGTTAATGGTTAATGGAAATTGCAAATAAAATATAACCCAAGACGTCTGCCATTCTTGTGACATTCGATATGTAAACCATACAAAACTAAAGAAAATAGATTAAAACATTCGAGGCAACTAAGACGGGTAGCTTTACAGATTGATTAATATGACGTCAATAATTATTTCTGTGCTTAGGTTCGCAGATATAAAATCAAAATAAATCAGTTGAAAAAAAAAATAAAAAAAAAAAAAAATAAAAATAAAAAAAAAAGAGTTTTATTTTTCGTATATTTGCTCAACAAGAGTACCCACAATCTATGTTTTGGATCAAGAATAAGAAAAATAGGTATACCCCTGTAAACGTCAGTTTAACTATATAAAGGTGAGGTTTGAGAGGGTATACTTTGAGCGGACATGCTTTCCTGGTGACATATGATTTGGTCACGTTTATGGCAATTGTTGCTAACACGGATAAGGATATATTATCTTTGTGTCAGTACCGGATTGCCAGTTTTCTTTTTCTCGCCTCTATTTAAGGGTTGAACAGTGATGTGTTTGCGTCAGTCCATGGCCGTTGCTTGCTGTTTTAAAATGTGATAATCCTTAAATAAGAGCAAAAGGTGACAAGTAATCCATCGTCAAGACGGTTCTAACGTGTACCCACAATCTATGTTTTGAGTAAAAATAAGCAATATATATAAACAAGAAAAGATATGACACAAAGTGTCATATCATTTGACTCAATTATGAAGAAGATGTTGCTGCAGTTACTCTTCTACAAGGCCGAAAAATGTTTCTCAAAAAATCCCCCTCCCTAGTCTGTTTTAACCGCCCCTCATCTTATGGCTCAAATAAAAAATGGCCTCTTTTTTGTTCAAATGTGACAAATTGTAGTAGTCTATACTTGGTATTATAGCCATGGTGGCCATCTTGGTCATGTGACCTGGACCATTTATACAAACTTTCGTTCCACCTGCCTAAGGATGCGCCACATCTCGGGGCAGGGGGGGGGGGAGTTACTAAGGGGTAATTGTGGTACGGATCTATGGCCCAAATTTCTGAAACCTACTCCAATCATATACCTGGTCATTGAAAAAATAGACCCATTCATATACTTGATTGATCAAAATATTGACCCATTCATATATTGTCCTTTGAGTTTTTATACCCATTCATATACTGTCCTTTGATTTTTGATACCCATTCATACGTATACAAATTGTTGCTTCGTATCATCTGCGCAGAGATTCTGAGTTCGATTCTGAGGACGTATACTGGGGGCGTATATCTTGTGACTGAGTCCTTTGCAAATACCATTTACAGGAGTGCCAGAAAAGATGGGCCATTGATATACCACACAGGAAATCTAGGGCTATACATATACTGGTGTGTGAAAAAATGGGTCCATTCGTATATTTTTACTTGAAAATTGAAGCCTATTCATATACTGCCGAGGCTGAAAAAGGAGGCTATTCGGGCGGCAGCCGTGACCTGTTTGTCCTCGAAAATAGTCTTTAACAACTCATTCTAGTTATATCTCTCATTTCCAGGCCTCATAAATTGAATTTAACAGGGATTAACATGTTTAAGAGGCACATTGATGAATTTTCCAAAAAATCTCAAAAATAGTGATTTTTAAAAATGCGTAAAACATCTACCAGTAGAGAAAATTCGAATGTTTGGTGTTTTTCCAAGCCGCAAGGACCCCTTTGATGACACCCGTTCCTAATTTCAATGAATGTTGTGCTTTAGCCATTTTTTTTTATTTAAAACAATTATTTTTGCATTTTTACTTCAAAAACACGTTTTGTTAAAGAAAAGTATTTCTGAAAACTTTGAAACTTTACTTACTTGAAAGACACGTCTTTATGCAAAGAATTGTGCAATTTTGAACATCGCTAAGAAACCAAAAATGGGTTTGAAAAGTGGCCTCTTATAACTTATATAGGCTCAGGTTAGCTATAAACTCAAAGGTTTAGAGTACATTTGTGTTACGTCCCAGACACGCCGCTAAGCACGAGCTGTATGCGCGCAGCAAAAGTATTCAACGCGCGTCTCACACACGCTTATGCCACGCTACCGTAGCAATATCTCATTAAATCGGAACGCGCATGTAGCGTACACTGGCGTGCCTTAAACGTGCACCAAACAAGCATGTTCAACGAGCCTGGACCGCGAATGGAACTTATTCGAAACGTATATGGCAGACGTCCAAAACACGCAGAGCTTCTAGAAAATTTTAAGCATGCTTAGTTTTTATCCCAAACGCGCACGAAACACACACCGATTTTTAGCGACGTACAGCGTCGTGCACCGGACGTACACCAACGTACTCGTATCGTTTTAGATTTAATTCGAATTTTAGGTGACACTAAACTTGACGTTGTTATTGTTTTTTACTTTTTCATTTTCTCCGTTTTCTTCTTTTGTTTAAGCGCTTTATTTTTTCTGTCTATGTTGCATAAAACATTACTCGCCAATTACGATTCTGCATGTATTATTGTCAAATTTAAGTCAAGTTTACGTTAAATTAAACTCCAAGTTTTGTATGAATTAAAGCTGAAACAATTCCATGTTTACAAGGCATATAATTCGAGTTTACCTTCTTTAGACTTAACGTTTTGTTTGAGTATAATTTGCACATAAACGCAGTAAACTGTAACTGTTACAGTTTAAGTTGCATTAAACTTAAAAGTAAACCAGAAGTATATTTGAAATATATGATTCCAACGTAAACTCACAATTTAAAATTTCATTAAGTTTTGTGCGGATAAAAAGACAAATTAATGAAGCCAACAGTGCATCACGAAAAACAACCATTATGAATAATTATTCTAACGAATAGACGAACGGACTATTTTGTCCCTCGGACGAATATCTATAGTAAGTTTTGCAATACATAATGACATCTATAATGGGTTATGGAGTGAAGAATTTTGAGTCATAAAAAAATCTACTGAATTTTTTCTATTTTTACAACTTAAAAATTCTCTACATATCTCACGGTCGTGTTTTCGTAATGAGTCTCAAACGCCATATGAATGAATGGAGTAGGCCGTAGAAGACAATTTCAAATGAGCCTGTGCATGAGAAAACCAACAATTTGGTGTTCCGACCAGGTCTGACACAAACCAGGCTGCACAGTTACAGAAGCAGGCTAGAAGCTTGAAATTTCGGATTTAAGAAGAAGAGGAAGTGTACTATCCGTGTAGCGAAAACAAAGGCGCTGATCAGCTTCGCGGTCACCGCGAAGCTGATCTGCGTCTTTGTTTTCGCCTATGTAAATTGTTGGTTTTCTCATGCACAGGCTCAAATTATTTTAATTGGTCCAAAACTCCTTAGCTCTCCGCAGTCAGACCTAGCTCACTAACCTTGAACTTATCACGCGATGTTAATGGATTACAAAGAGGAATGACCAATCCTTGACATTGCGTGAACCCGTAGAAAATAGCTTGCCCATTGTCATAATAAAATGAGCCGCCTCGTGGGAGAACCAACAATGTGGTTTCCGAACAGGTACGACACATACCGGCCTGTACAGTCACACAAGATGGCAAGAGGTTGGAAATTTTGGATTTAGAAAGTAGAGGAATTGTTCTATCCATGTTGCGAAAACAAAGGCGCTGCGAAGCTGATCTGCGCCTTTGCTTTCGCATATGCAGAGTGTTGGTTTTCCCATTGGGCGGCTTAAATATACTTAGAATTGCTAATCTTGTGATAGCTGTTACTTTGTGCTGAGGTTTATTAGGTGGACAAACGACATGCAAGTGTAGATTCCGAACTGACACATTGACAACGCTTTCTTGAAATTAATAAAGATTATTTGTGCCGCAAACTATATGTGTATATGAACACTAGGCTTATATAAGACGCATAAATCATCAGCTTTAAGAAAGCTTCTTAAGACCTCATATGTAAGCATCCATTAAATAAAGATGGCAGTTTCAAACATTGATTGACCCTTAGCACACATTGTACTATGTGATACACGTTTCTTTTCTTTACGTGTTTGTTTTTCCTGCTGTTTGAGGATATTTGCCACGTACCGTTTTCATTATTCTGAAACTGTAAATAGTACAACCATACCATGTATTTGACGACACCCATGTCACGATTATTTTCAGTTTACTGTTCTATACTTAACTCTCCTTTTTGTAGGATCAAACATGATTTTCCATCATTGGTTATCAACACTTCCTCGGACCTTGCGAATGTTGATGGTTGACCGAATCATGTTTGTTCGATATTTTTTAAATTACATAAATTCAGCAAAAACATTTAATTGCAAAAACGTAAGAAACAATGGCGCATTATATTTTGTAGCATTGTCACATTTTCATACTTGTATAATCCTTCTTATTTCTGCTCGTTTCGCTTTGAGATCAGCTACTCTTAATTAGGTACATGCTTTGCGCCTGGCAATGAGCATAAATGAAAGCTGTGTATTTTCAGACTGTGCGCACGCGAATGGCCTGATTGTTTACGAAAATGCAGAGACAAGGTTAGAAAAGACCAAAATTTAAAACAAAATTACCAAATGGAACAAAAAAAAAAAAAAAAAAAAAAAAAAAAAAAAAAAAAAAAAAACGACAAAGTGTACATAAAAGTGGAAGTCGTTACGAAAGGACCAGGGTACGAACTTACTGAATACCTTTTTTATCATATACACGTGTCTTTAAATTTGTTCTTCGCAAAAATATTGTCGTGACAAAAACATTTACAATGTAGAGCATGCGTTCCGACACATCTTGTCACATTACAATTTCATACATGTATCTTGCCATTTTTCTCTTCTAGAAATACATGCTTGATGGACCAGAGGCCGAAGTAAACCCAATCTATCCAAAGAATGGTAACTTCGTGGTGGAGGATGTTTCCGCTGTTCCGAGATTTACCATCGAATAGCCGAATTCGGGAAATCATCGAAGTTTTAATTGGTTTACATAAAATCATAGGCAGCGCGGTGGCGTAGTTGTAGAGCGTCGGACTCCGAATCGAGAGGTTCTGGGTTCGATCCCCACAGGCGGCATAGTGTCATGTCCTTGAGCAAGACGCATTTAACGCTTTACAGTACTGATTAAACCCATGAAGCATTGGCTCCGTCCCGACATGACTGAAAAAATGTTGACTGAAACGTTACGCCTCAACACAAACAAACATAAAATCTTTATCGTTTTTTTGTTTTCACATTGTATATGAACTTCTGTACTTACAATATTGTTTTTTACTCTTCGTTTCTCACACAAACATGACACCCTTTTTGTTTGTGGAAATTTTACTTGTTTCATGTATAAATATTGTGTTGGGTTGTAAGATAAGTTATTGTTAATTTAACCACCCAGTTCTGTGCTACTTAGTCATACATTTACATTAGAAATAAATGAGCCACCACATAGGAAAACCAACAATCTGGACAGGCGAAAACAAAGGCTCCTTCAAATTTCAAGCTTCTAGCTCTTTTCTGTGCTTGTACAGGTCGGTTTGTGTCGGACCTGTTCGGAAACCACATTGTTGGTTTTCCCACGAGGCGGCTCAAATATACACCCGATCGATAACAGCGTGTGCATCCTGTTTATTCCATCACCACTTAGAGAGGAAGCGAAGACATTGGAATGATACAATCAAACTTAAAATCTTTTTTTTGGAGCAAACTGTCATCCAATGTAAACAATGCTGGTCCGAAGTAAATTCCGAGCTGAGATTTTAGTGGGCCATATGCAATATATTTTTCTCACTGGAGAGGTTGAAAATGGCGTTAGAAAATAATTTTATTTATTTTATTAAATACTTTGAATAGCTTTCCCAAAATTAAATATTTCTTTGTCCCGTTGCACCTGTAAAGGTGTATCAGAAGAAAATGTTACCCCACCCCCCACAAAATACATGGAAAATTCACCAAAGTCACAGAAAAGGCAAATTTAAGCCAAGTGTCAGGGTTTGAAATGAATTTCTATGCAGAACCAAATGTTTTCTTCAACACTGAGTGGAAGGGAATGCTGTAAGCAGAAAAAAATCAGTCCTTCTGGCTAAATGAAGGTACATCCTACTTTCAGTTTAAACAGTACTACTATAAAAGAAATCCCATTGCTACTAATGCAAAATCAGGTCATTTCACCAACCTGTCAAATTTTGTCTGGGCTAAAGTCACTATTATGAATTGTAACATTCAGCGGACAAGAACATTACTTACCAGTAGCAGTCAAGAAAATATGGGGTTATGCGGCATTTTTTGGAGCAAACTGTCATCCAATGTAAACAATGCTGGTCCGCAGTAAATTCCGAGCTGAGATTTTAGTGGCCCATATGCAATATATTTTTCTCACTGGAGAGGTTGGAAATGGTGTTAGTAAATAATTTTATTTATTTTATTAAATACTTTGAATAGCTTTCCCAAAACTATTTTACTTTTACCAATAACAATAATCAGCAGCCAGAAATGTTTCATTAAGAGGCGGCGCTTGCATTATGAGTAAATATTTATAGAAATGCAACCTACAATCACATTGGAAATAGCAGTATAAAACTTTGCCTGGAGTGAATGTTTTAACCTTATACAGGGTACAATCCTCAGGGTCCTTCTGTGTTCGCCCCACCTACCGATTGGTCCGTCTCATATGAGCTGAAATAATCTTGAACGGGACGTAAAATTCCATAAAAGCAAAATAAGAGCCTACCTTGCCATTAGAGTTAAGTTATATACAGTGTTTAGACAAACTGGCGCACACACGAAGACATTAAACCAAACCCCCGAACATGCAACTTACTGTTCATAACTAGGCAAGGTGGGCGAACATCTATTTAAAGGGGAGCTTCTAAAAGACTAATGTGGTACCATGTATTATTCGATTTATGAACCCTGCTTTGCAATATCACCAAGAAATCAATGTCAAAGGACTGTCATAACGAGATGATTATCTCAACTCTGCAGGGGGTAATAAAGAGGCACCTAAAGGACAATACCTGTGGTACCACTTTATTGAGTTTTATGGTTCCTGATAACCCGGCTATGCGGTAAAACTGACTAACTCTGCAATCAATATAGATTTTCTTTTTGGGAACCCTACTTGTATTTAGAGTCATTGTCAGGCCACCCGGTTTTCCAGTGCCCTGTCTCTTATTAGTGATCAGCTAATTGCCCTCAACAGATACATGTAAGAATACTTACAGCATCATGAAACAATGCAGTATACAGAGTTTTTTTTTCAGCTGTAAAAATGAAAGTTTCGTCAGAAAAAGTGATAGTTTTAATATTATTGCTCAAAACATTGGTTGTTCTCGATTCAGAGTGCTACTATGTCATGAGACCCCCATAGTTTCTGAAGTGAATGATCATATGGTTCACAAACGAGTTCTCTAATTCACAATCTTTATGCTACTATACAGAAAGGTACAAGTAGGCAAAGATCAGGAAAAGGCGCAATCAGAAAAAGATTCCCACTCCAAAAACCGAGGTGGGAAAAAACCAAACTAACAATCAGGTACTTATACCATGAAAACATTTCGTAAGCCGAATGAGCAGCTATTTTCCCAATAGGTGGCCACTCAGTTACCTTAACTTAACTAAAAATATGAAAACATACATAAGGCGCCAACAGCACAAAAAAATTTCCAAACACCAAGACATAAAACAAAAAGAACCACCACAGAAGTATCGACTTGGAACGATCAGTAACACAAAGTTACTGGCGGGTTTAAATCGATTTTACATGGCCATAACCTCACCCTCAGCTTCTGCAGTGGTTCATAACATTTAGTTAATTCTTCGGTCCTCGTGGTGAATCTCTAACTAGTCAATGAATCATCAAGAACAAACAAATAAATCAAGATAAACATCCTGATGAATCAAAAACCAGGACTGACAGATTGAGTAAGCTGCCCGACGATGGAGATCCTTGGGCGCCGAATAACTTACTAACTCCGGAGCAAAAGAAAAACATCAGTTGGACCCCGGTGGGCCAAGCAACAGACAAGAAGCTCCGGCCCCAACCAACTAAAATGAATAGCTTTAAGTCGGGCCATCATAGAGTCTGACGCCCGACTCACCGGCGTGCAATTAAAGAAGGCAGCATAGTTATCAACCGTGATTGGGTTAAAAGCTAAGCATGCAGACTGTCGCATAACATTCAAGTTATAACCTATACGTCTGTAACGTGTTATGATTTTTCTAAACTGATAAGAAAAATCATTACTTCCTATAAGTTTCTTAAATTTGTAAACCAAGTCTCCATAAAATTCTGGTTCCGAAAGGCCCTCACTTAAAAGCGTCTTTAACCCAACATTATATTTGGAAATCAATTCATAGTGTCTACGATAAAATTTAGAAAAGGTTTTTCGAAGTTTATGATACCGATAGCCCTGTTGGAGAAGTTTGGCCGTTAAACATTTATTTCGAGCGTTGAAGTCTGTAACATGATTGCAGACTCTAGCAAACCTAATAAGTTGCGAAATGTATACACCATAAGAAGCACGACGAGGAACGTCACCATCCAAAAACGGAAAATTTACTATATCAAAATCAAAGTCATCGCGCTTATCATAAATTTTAGAAGAAACAAATCCATTTGCAACAGAAAGATGTAGATCTAAAAAGGGGGCTTCGGTATCCGAGATATTGGCTTTGTTCAACTGTAGTTCAGATGGATAAATTTGATTGACCATACCTTCAAAATAAGGGTGCATTATTGAATGATAAAGGTAGTGCCACCCTATTGTAAAGGCAACAAGGCGGGCCATATTTCACCATACTCACATGTGAGCCGCACCATGTGTAAACCGGCTTTATGCGTATGCAAAACACTTCGGCAACGCATCGTACTTTATGCGTATGCAAAACACTTCAGCAACGCATCGTACTTTATGCGTATGCAAAACACTTCAGCAACGCATCGTACTTCATGCGTATGCAAAACACTTCAGCAACGCATCGTACATTATGCGTATGCAAAACACTTCAGCAACGCATCGTACTTTAATAGCTTCATGGCCCGAGGTGTCGCGTGTGCATTATTGAATGATAAAGGCAGTGCCACCCTATTGTAAAGGCAACAAGGCGGGCCATATTTCACCATACTCACATGTGAGCCGCACCATGTGTAAACCGGCTTTATGCGTATGCAAAACACTTCGGCAACGCATCGTACTTTATGCGTATGCAAAACACTTCAGCAACGCATCGTACTTTATGCGTATGCAAAACACTTCAGCAACGCATCGTACTTCATGCGTATGCAAAACACTTCAGCAACGCATCGTACATTATGCGTATGCAAAACACTTCAGCAACGCATCGTACTTTAATAGCTTCATGGCCCGAGGTGTCGCGTGTGCATTATTGAATGATAAAGGCAGTGCCACCCTATTGTAAAGGCAACAAGGCGGGCCATATTTCACCATGAAAGCAGAACCATACTCACATGTGAGCCGCACCATGTGTAAACCGGCTTTATGCGTATGCAAAAT
This sequence comes from Rugalucina vietnamica, assembly GCA_964017185.1. Lineage (NCBI taxonomy): Eukaryota > Metazoa > Mollusca > Bivalvia > Lucinida > Lucinidae > Rugalucina > Rugalucina vietnamica. The sequence continues at coordinate 58,746,204 of OZ024873.1, forward strand.
CAAAGGAACAGATCAGCTGTGTAGTTACTGCACAGCTAATCAGCGCCTTTGGTTTCGCTACATAGTTAAGTACAATCCCTAAATCCCAAATTTCAAGCTTGTAACTCTCTTTTGTGACTGCATATACCGTTTATTGTCGGGCCTGGTCGGAAACCCCGAAGGCCGGTTTTCTGGCGTCTCGGCTCTTATTACTTCGCACATTGATAAGTTATAGTTAGCTTTCTCAAGTGTAGTAAATGGCGATTATTTGACAAACGTCAAAGGGTAACACAATAATCACGATGCTCATTGTTCCATGTGATAACGTGATCTAGATCTACACAATTCTAGTACCATGATATTGATATCTCGTTGCAGTTCTATGAAATCGTGTTCGTAGACAAAAACACGCCTCAAACGCGACGAATAAAAACAAACACATCGTACTAGGTGGATGTCCTGATTGAGTAATTGATAACACAAGCTAGGATTGCGCTAGTCACTCTTTGCATTATGTTCATTGGGTATAAACTGTCATACGTGAGCTTAGTTCTGAAGCATTTATCACGTCGCATTTTACACATGACCAAATTGAAACCGAGAAGGCGTTACATGAAGATGTCATTTAAACATAATACCTCGAAAATTGACGGATCGCATTGCATCACATGTGTTTCTGCATTTGCAAATTAATATGCTTTTTAGAGCAAATGCTCCTCTAACTGGGAAGATTACCGAACACAGAATTGGTTCTTTCCATTATGAAAACATGCTAATGTAAATCATGTAATTTTTTTCAACTGCAGCTGTATTTGAAAGTTGCATTGAAAAAATGACATTTTAACATTTTTGCTCAAATTGATTGTTAGTACACGTCAGAACCGCCTCGGTGAGGCGGTTCTTACGAGTACCCACACTCTATGTTTTGGATCAAAATAACAAAAAATAGGTATACCCATGTACATCTCATATTTACTGGACTAAAAGACTTTGAAAACGCCTCACTGTAAAACTTCCTTAAAGTTAAGCAAATGTAGAAAATAATCATAGTATTGTGTACCTCAACAGGATAAACAAGATTTATCCATAAAGATCCATAAATATTTGTTCACCGGGTTGTTTGCTACAGCTGTTTTTAGACGTCATCACCTTAAAGCGGCTACAATAAAACAAGCCGTCTTTGGTGATAGCTAACGACCTTAAGTACAAGATAAGAGGACCAATGGTCTTGTAAACGTAATCCGGTCTGGAGAGCTTTACTTGCATATATACAAGAAGAGCCAACGGGTGAGTTTGAAGGGTTTGTAATAGTGCTAAGTCTATGGAGACTATCGACCCCCGGGGCGAGGCCAAATTTGACCCCATGGGCATGACTGGCATAATTTATGTAGAGAACCATTAGCTATTGCCACATACCAAATATCAAAGCTGTGGGCCTTGTGGTTTCAGCCATGGCACCAGAGTTCCAGTCCGACCTGCCCCAATACAATATGCAACCTTTCCTACTGCCCAGTGATAATTTGTGTGTAATTTGATCAAGAAGTGCCTCCTGCCTTTATTGAATTTTGTCCTAGTAAAGTCTATGGAGACTATCGACGCCGGGGCGTGGCCAAATTTTACCCCAGGGGCATGATTGGCATAATTTATAATGGGGACTACCAAATACTGCTACATACAAAATATAGAAGCCCTTGGCCTTGTGATTTCAAAGAAAAAAAATTTTTTTTTTTACTTTTTCCCATTGTAAGTCTATGGAGACTATCGATCCCCGGGGCGTGGCCAAATTTGATCTCAGGGCCATGGCTGGCACAATTTATGTAGAGGACCATTAATCATTGCCACATACCTAATATCAAAAGATAAAAGTAGGCAACGACCAGGAAAAGGCGCAACCAGAAAGAAATTCCAACTACAAAAACCGAGGTGGGAAAAACTAAATTGACAATTAGGTACTTATACTCAGAAAACATTTCGTAAGCCGAGTGAGCAGCTATTTCCCAATAGGCGGCCACTCAGTTACCCGAACTTAAATAAAATATAAAAACGTATATATGGTTCAAACAGCCAAAAAATTCGACTCCAAAACATTAAACAAATGGAACCACAACAGAAGCCGTGGGCCTTCTGGTTTTAGAGAAGATTTCTCTTTTTTTTTCATTAAAACATATATGTTGTAATGGAAACCAGAGTTCCAGTCCGACCTGCCCAAAATCAATATAGGGAGCGCGTTGGCGTAGTGGTAGAGCGTCGGACTCCGAATCGAGAGGTCCTAGGTTCGATCCCCACAGGCGTCATCGTGTTGTGTCCTTTAGCAAACCACATTAACTCCCTAGAGTACTGGTTAAACCCAGGAAGCGTTGGCTGCGTCCCGACATGACTGAAAAATTGTTGACTGGGACGTTAAGCCTCAACACAAACAAAACATTATGCAACTTTTCCTACTGCCCAGTGATGCCGTTTGTGTAATGCGGTCAAAATCCACCTACTGTCTTTGGAGATATTGAATTTTGAATGGTTTCCTATCGTAAGTCTAGAGAGACGATCGACTCCCGGGACGTGGCCAAATTTGACATCAGTGGTATGATTGGTACAATTTATAATAAGGACTAACTAGCATTGCTTAATACAAGATATAGAAGCTCTGGGCCTTGTGGTTTCAGAGAAGAAGATTTTTTTAATTTTTCCCACAGTAAGTCTATGGACACTATCGATCCCTGGGGCGTGGCCAAATTTGACCTCAGGGGCATGGCTGGCATAATTTATGTAGAGGACCATTAGCCACTGCCACATACCAAATATCGAAAGATACAAGTATAAGCGTTTTCAAAACCCTTGCGATCTCTCAGCACTATTTTCACTGTATGACCACGTATAAACCCACGGCGATAACCAAAGACCGAAAAGACTGTAGCAGCTCGGTTTAACGTGAGCTTTCATTCTTGAGCTATCAGGATGCGGTATTCAGCCTGTGACTCAATCGGAGCGGCCTCGTCTAATCAAGTACGACCGGGAGTCTGTGGTCGATTAACAAAAAGATTCCAGCCCTGTTCAATTATACATGCGCTCTCGCCGTGGCGAGATCGCAACAAGTACGAGCTATGTGACGTCATGTGCCTGCTGGGCCGTGCCTTACACATTACGAAAACTTAACCATGAATTATACAGGGACTTTTTTTTTCAGCAGATGCTGTAAAAATGGAAGAATTTGTTTGAAATATTATGATAGTTTTAATATTTTTGCTCAAACATAAATTGTGGGTACACGTTAGAACCGCCACGGTTTCGGAGCAAAAATGAGAGAAATAGGTTTCTTGCACCCCAGATAGAGAAATCCAACGTTTTACCCCATGTGAGAAATTCTTATCTCACCCTCGTTATCTCACCCCGTCACACGCTGCGTTCAAGTGTTCTTTTTTAACATTGGTTGTATAGGACGTCACGTAATTTCGTCGCTAAGCGCAAACGTCACGATGACGTCCAAACGTTTTAATTCAAAATGGCGGACGCTGCCATTGTAGCATTTTTTCTAGGTAAATAGTATAAAAATCAAGCTTCGCCGCATTACGGCGTGCAAGAAAAAGAATCCATCATTCGTGTAAGGTATGGATAGACAAATCTGTCCCTCGGGTCACAGTTTGGCATCACTCGGCGAGCCTCGTGATGCCAAAATGTGACCCGAGGGACAGATTTGTCTATCCATACACTCATGTAAGATTCTTATAATACCCTTACATACTCCAGCTTCTCTTTCAAGGGTGTATACCATGTCAGGGACATGCTATCCTGATGATAATGTGACCTTCGTCATATTCTGTGTTTCCGGGAAGTCTGGTCTACACCATGACAGGTGTAGTTGCTTTCTTGATTCATTTTATATTATTAAATCTGCATATGTTCTTACCAGACAAATGGAAATGGTGGCATCTTTTGTTTGTTTGTATTCCAAGTCAACAATTTTCCAGTCATGTCGGGACGGAGCCAACGCTTCCTTGCTTTTACCAGTACTGTAGGGAGTTAATGTGTCTTGCGCAAGGACACAACACAGTGCCGCTTGTGGGGATCGAAACCAGGACCTCTCGATTCGGAGTCCGACGCTCTACCACTACGCCACCGCGATTCTCTTGGCTCTGCAGCTTTAGGCTCGATTTATCTATTGTCTATAAGAAAACGTCAATAAATTATATCCCCTTGAATCCCATTTCATACATACTTATTCGCAAAAGAAACGTGAAAAAAATTGAAATCCATTTTCTTGAAAAAGACCATTTTGATGGAGTTTTAAGTGATATGGCTAATGAGTAATTACAGTAAGTAACAATCGACCAAACATAGAGTTTTGAAGCATGTTTTATTATGACGTTGCAATGACGTTTGTGTACGAGCTGGCGTATAAAAAATTGCGTCTAAAACATTCATAATTAATGCGATTTGAAAACAGATGACATGAAGTAGTGGCCGGATGTCTAAGGTAAAGAAATCGTAAAAAAAAATATGAAAAATACCGCTTGTCAAAGCTCCCAGTGGTCGCGTTTATCTGTTGACGTCAGCCTATTGTTTTCAAATCGTCATTACAAAAACATTATGGTCTTTCATATCGCGATACTTCAGATGTCAGTTCAGTGTGTTAAATAGCTATCTTTTGGCATTAAAAAAATCGGGTACGTCTATTCACTTGATAGAAAGCGACAATTTACGTCAGAAATAAAAAAATACGTCACGTACAAGAAATAAGCATCGAAGGAGGCATAATTTTTTTCTGATTTGATTTTGTCTACCCTATCACTTTCGAATACTGGTGTCATTTTGTATTTTTTTTTTTTTTTGCAAGATAATTAAGGGTATCTTAACCCTTTGGCCACGGAAAAGGGGGAGCACTAAATTTTTTCGCGGTAACGCGACAAGCGTAAGCCTTAACGTCATGATGTTTAAATTGTGGGATAGAGAATTAACGGGACTATGGAAATTTTTATCACTAAAATAAATTTTGATGTTATAGAAAAAAAAAACAAACAACAACAACAGCAACAACAAAAAAAAAAAAAAAAAAAAAAAGTGAATTATTCTTTCGCGTTTCTTTTGCGAATAAGTATAGTAAAAATGGGGTATACATGGGCTTACAACTTTTCTTATATTTATTCAAAACATAGATTGTGGGTACTCATTAGAACCCCCTCCTACAATCAATGTTTTGAGCAAATATATTAAAACTATGATTTTTTTCTTCTTAAATGTATCAAATTTATTTTCAATTTTTACAGCTGAAAAAAAATCCATATATTGCATGGGCAAGTTATCGTAATGGTTTTCAAGGCCAATCCTATTTCTCAGATATGATGTAAATGCACCGGACATAACGTAGAACCGGATATTCAATATTGGAGTATTACATCTTACTTTGCTATGACCATGAATTCTGACCAATGACAGGTATTATTCCAAGTAATCGATCTTAATTCGAGATTCTGTTATCAAAGCAAATGAATGGTTATCAAGAACAATTGAGAACCGAGTGGATGACCATTAAGGTAACTATTTGAGCCTGTGCGTGAGAAAACCAACAATTTGAGTTTCTGATCAGGTCCGACACAAACCGGGCTGTACAGTCACAGAAGCAGGCTAGAAGCTTGAAATTTTGAAGCTAATGCGAAGCTGATCTGCGCCTTTTTCATGCGGCGGCTCATTTACGCCTACTGCGGTTTTTTTTTTTTTTTTTTTTTTTTTTTTTTTTTTTTTTTTTTTCATAGCGCTCTTCTGTAACAATTTGAGCGCATTGCCTAGATATTGCAACTCTCAAATCATTCAGAGAACCTATACATTACGAAAACTTGCAATTTTCAGTTGTTATAAATTTGTAAAAAATGAAAATTTTCAGTAGAAATTTTAAATATTTGTTCTTTTTTTTTTTAGATTGTGGCGAGGCGGTTCTAACGAGTACTTTGGGGCAAAAATAAGAGAAAATATGTATACCCCTGCAAACCCCACTTTTACTATATAAAAGTGGGGTTTAGGGGTATTCATTGCACGGATATGTTTTCCTGATGATCAGCCACACTTAACAACGTATATTATTTTGTAACATTATTTTATTAAAGTTTAAAACTCAAATCAACGCCATTTAATACTAAAGTCTAGTCTATATACACACATCAATTTATTTGTCCCAATCTGTAGTCTTACCGATATCGATGACATGGTGAAACATTATTTCAAGGTATTGCTAAAAGTACTGAGCATTTTTTGACCTCTCTACGGTACTTAAATGAAACTGGAAACAATGCAAACAATGCTTAATTGCAGAGGTCGCAAAATGGGCCTAAAAGTTGTACCAATGACATCAATGAATCATAGCACGCACTTTTCATTAACTAGGAAATGGCCCACGCAAAAACGTGGGTCATACATTATGCTAACGATATGGGATCATAGGATATTGGCAGAGTGCAGTAGTAACACGCCCTAGATTGCAGTCGTTTCAGTATGCCCATTGTTGGTTTTACAAAAAGGTACAAGTATGCAATGATCAGGAAAATGCACAATCAGAAAGAAATTCCCACTCCAAAAACCGAGGTGGGAAAGAACTAAATTGACAATTAGGTACTTATACTTTGAAAACATATTATAAGCCGAGCGAGCAGCTGTTTCCCAATAGGCGGCCACACAGTTACCCGAACATTTTTTCAGTTACCAGAACTTAATTTAAAGTTTTAAGATTTAAAATTTATTCCAAAACAAAAATAAATAAAAAATAAATTAATATGATTAAAGTGATGGTCTATATACTGATACCAAGCGAAAAAGCTTACATTTGAGACACACCACGAGAAAACCGGACTTTTGCATGCACTAAAACAAAGACACGGGTCAGATGCACAGAACCGTGCAATTGACCAATGTCTTTGTTTTCGCTATATTGATAGTACAATGGTACAGCTTCCTATAACCAAAATATCAAGCCTTTACCATCTTCCCATTACGAAAACATGTCCATGTAACATACAGATTTTTCTAAAGTTGTAAAAATTGAAAATTTTCAGTATATTTTTTTCTATATTTTTCTTATTTTTGCTCCAAAACATAGATTGTGGGTACTCGTTAGAACCGCTCTCTATGGCGATGGTACCCTTATTGAATAAGGCCAGGGAACTTAAATTTGTTGTGTTGACATATATTTTTATTTTATGCTTCTACGAAATAACATTAAAACGCGGTTAATTCAAAATGTTTGCTAATGGCATACATCTATTGTAACCCTGTGCCCTTGGTCAACGAATCTCACCTGAGTTTAAAGCTATCTTCCCAGAGATTCTTTTTTGTCAGATGTAAAAAATGTAAATTTTATTGGAAAAATTAATGTTTTTAATATTTTTGATCAAAATATTGATTGTGGTTACACGTAAACGAGTACCCACAATCTATGTTTTGGAGCAAAAATAAGAAAAATAGATATACCCCTGCATACCCCAGTTTTCTATATAAAAGTGGGGTTCAAGGGGGAACACAATACAAGGACATGTTTTCCTGGTGCTCTGTAACCTAGGTTTGCGTCAATCCTGTTAATAACCCCAACAGCCTGTTTTCTTGTGTTGTGGCTCAAATTCATTGATACTGTCAATAATACTCTTTTAAACATAAGGGGACATGAAAATGATACATGAACAACACAGAACACCATATTCTGATCAGCCTGGATTGGATAGTATTGTTAATGTTTTTTACAACAAGTCAACAATTAGTTCACTCATGTTTGTGACAGAGCCACCACTTCCTGGGTAAATAACCAGAACTCTTGGTAGTCATTGTAGATCATTGCATCCTGTTGCATCCAGGATCTCTTGGTTTGGAGGTCCATACTCAACCACTAGACCACCTGATCTAGGTCTAAAGTAACTCTATGAAAGTTTTGTATTCAGAACAATGATAAACATGGGGGTAAACACTAAATTTTTCTCACTATCTGACCTTAAACTGAATGGCTTGTATACGAAATGACAAACATTTTCATTACCCATGAGCCAATTAGATTTGAATGCAAAAATGCTTGGGCTCATTTAAGGCAAATCTGTATAACGATCCCCTATTCTGATCATGTAATTGACATACCGATACCACATGCATTTTATTCTCCACCAGTTAAGATTACAAATTACATTACTGTCTGTCATCAGAAGGAATGTTCGGAATACAACAACAACAACGACCGGTTTCAATGAAAAGTCTATGACAGCTAATTCCCAATCGTGTTAAAGTCTGTCTTAATATGTACGTGTTTAAGATAAGGTTCAAATTGAAACCTGCAATTATATTCCTTATATGAACGGTGTTTCTCACTTTGGTTAAGTTCAGAGTTCCATTTATTCCTAAAATGTTGCTGAAGTTGGCGTTTAATCATTAAAATGTCCTTGGCTTTACAGTATTTAGGACTACTTAGGCTTTTCAAAAACATACATTTTAATATATTTCAATATCGCACAGCTGTAGTATTTAAACATTTAACCCAATACACATGTCCATTACTAAATAAACTAACATTGTCTTTTAATGCCTCCTGCAACAGTCGGTCACCATATTTATCACCATGTTACCCATGCCAGTATTTGGCCATACTGCAACCTGTATCAATATAAAGCGGCTACCTGCCCAGTTGCCCGTACACCTAGCAGGCACATGACGTCATAATGACGTCATGTGCCTGCTGGGACAATGATGTCGCATCGACGTCGATCTGACGTCATTATGACGTCATGTGCCTGCTGGGACAATGTCATATATGGTGCCATCTTCGATACACCAAGTGTGTACTTACAAAGATTAGTATTCACTTTTTCTAAAGGCGACCTTGTGAAAATATCTGATTGTCTTTGTGACTCTTACATCTTGTCTGTCTGATAGTACGTGTTAAGGCATAGTCTATGAGATGCCAGTGTTTGGCTCGGGGATGCATCTAGGCTGTCTTGTGTCGATAAGGTAAACAGACAACTGTGTTGGTGAAAAAGATCATGTTCAGAACACTTTCTTAGAAGCAAGGGACCATTGCTGTTGCACTTTTTAACTCCTTCTGGATCTATGACTCCTTCCCAGTCTGGTGGTCTGTTAAAGTCAACAAGAATGATAAGCTTGTCTGTACGGGGTGTTGCAGAAATAACGTAATCTACGTCAGAACTTGAATTTGTCCTTAACCTCACCAGGATTGGTCATCGCAAGTGCATATGCACTGGAAATGTTTGCATGTTTATTGCCTGACAGAGGAAGTCTCAATGTCATAAGGCGGTCACTGGGGCATTTCGGTAATCCTGAAAGCTTACCAACAGATCCTGCTTAATGGCACAGCCAACTCCAGCTTCAAGCCCTCTTGGTTTTTACGTCTACTCCAGAAGAAAGTGTATCCAGCGCCAATACTCTAAAACGGTTTGTAGATCTACCGCAGTTGTCAGAAGGTCATCTAGTTTCATTTAAAATGCACTTTATTACAATTATTATACCTTTTCATTAAAGTTCATTTTGTTTGTTTGTTTGTGTTGAGGTTTAACGTCCCAGTCAACAATTTTTCAGTCATGTCGGGACGGAGCCAACGCTTCCTGGGTTTAACCAGTACTGTAGGGAGTAGATGTGCCTTGCTCAAGGACACAACACGGTGACGCTTGTGGGGTTCGAACCCAGGACCTCTCGATTCGGAGTCCGACGCTCTACCACTACGCCACCGCGCTCCCTACTAAAGTTCATTTTGTAACAAAATGAAAAGGTAAAAGTAAGCAGTACAATCAGAAAGTTAAAATTGTAAAAAAAAAAAAAAATGAAGATGTAAAAGTAAGCAAGGATCAGGAACAAGTACAATCAGAAAGTTCAAATTGTAAAAAAATGAAAAGGTAAAAGTAAGCAATGATCAGGAATTAGTACAATTAGAAAGTTTAAACTGTAAAAAATATGAAAAAGGTAAAAGTACGCATGATCATGAACTAGTACAATCAGAACCAAAATCCCACCATAAAAACCGAAGTGGGATAAACCTTCTTGATAAGTAAGATAAACGTACTGATATAATGAGAATGTTTCGTAAGCTGAGTGAGCAGCTATTTCCCTTAATATGGCCACTCTGTTTCCCAAACTCAACGTACTGTATAATACGCAGAGCATAACCTGAAAACATTTCGACACTAAAATAATAAACAAATTGTTTCACAACAGAAAATATTAAAACAAAACGAGTAAAGTCAAAGTTTGCTTGAAAAGGTAAACTTTGTTCTTTCTTTTAAATTAGAATTTCTAAATTGAAGTCAGTCATAAATATAGATTAGCTGGCTAACCTGCACTCCGATACACTGCGTGACCTAGCTCCACCCCCATGGGTATGTAGAGGTCTAACGGAATGCCGATGGAAATATTCCGTCTATCATAAATAATATTCAGAAAAAATAACTAAATCTAACAAAATCTTGCATGAAACGAATTGCCAGCAAAACAAACAGGAATAAAATACTGGAAAAGTCAGAAAAAAAAAATCCATCTTTTTCCGGTACGGTATCGGAACCTAAAGTGAAATGCAGAATATCTTTTTATCTTGACTACTGGTTTCATATTTTATAAAACGTTTGTTTTTCTACATACATGTAATTATCAGCACAGTTAGACACCTGTGGAGATTTTCTTATATATACTGAACAAAAAAAAAAAAAGAAAAAAGAAACGCAACAATAGGCCACCGAGAATTTTCGAGTTTAAACGTAAAACCTTGATAATTTCAGGTCTGTTGCTGTATGACTCCAATTCCTGGGATATTAGGGTATATCATGCAAAAAAACTGATTTTCATTTGAATAAAAATTGAATGAAATTTTTCTGTCGTCATGCCAAAAAAAACTGATTTTCATTTGGATAAAATATGAATGAAATTTTCATGTCGTCATGCAAAAAAAAAAAAAACAAAACTGATTTTCATTTGGATAAAAGTTGAATGAAATTTTTCTGTCGTCTTAAATAATGCAAATCGGGAAAGATTTGCTCTGCGCATGCGCACATTTTGAACCTCCGAATCATCAAGAAACAATGTCAGCTGCACCCTTATCAAAGTTAATGATTAAGAAAAAAAGTTCCACGACACACAAGCTCGTAATTAAAACCATCAAAATCCCTATATGTTTAATTGAAAGGGTGATAATTTCAATTTTACTCCTTTTATTTCTTTAATGTGTGAGTTATCTGCTGAGTAGTACATAGTGATTTTGGATGGGGGTTTATAGCGGATTAAAATCATACAATTATTTGAATGCTTGCGCATGCGCACTGTGTGGTTTACTACTTTCAGCATGCCCACGGTCGGCATCGCATAACTCCGTAAATACTCATCAAAATGAAAATCAGTTTCTTGCATTCGGAAGCCTGAATGCAGGAGTAGAAAATGCAATGATTTCTGTTTGTATCATAGTTTGCTCAAAATTCAGTGGAATATAACTGTTGCGTTTTGGAAGCTGGAAGATACTTTCTTCCGCAACAAAGTCTCCTCATTGGCTGAGATTTTCTGGAAAGATTATCGCTGCCTCTGTGTAAGATAAACAATCTTGGTGAGAGCCAGAGGTCACTTGTAGAAAATCTAATGGATGCAAGATGCCAAACAAACTGCAAAGATACAAGTTGCAGCATTGCAAACCACCATTGTATTATAGATGCGTTAGGTTCTGCAAATAAAATCAGGCTCCCCTGAGTAGCCTTCATCTGTTTCTGATCATGAAATTCAAATATAAACCCAGATAAGGCTGCAAAATTTTGATGCATGTATGTTACAAATGCAGTGAGGTTTGTTGTGTTATGGCTTCTTTTATGAAAATGTGAAGATGATAGGTTTGAGTGTAGCTGATGACTGTGATGACTGTGGCTTGTGGATTTCACACAAAATAACCTCCAATAATCTGGCAGATGTGAGCCTTGCAAGGAAATAGCATGTCTCTACAGGCCAAAGTGGGACTTGCTAGCCACCTGACAATAATTACTTTGATTTTCCACTGAAAACAAAAACAATATACGGAAATATTTTTGTAGGCACTAAAGAGGAGAAGTCACGCATGTTTGTTTCACCAACATGTTCATTTATTAGCCAATTATTAATAAAAGCTAGTTCATTCAGCAAACATTGCTATATGTACATTTAATAACAATTCAAACAGATTGAATCACGCAGACTCATTAAGAAAAGTACTTTTCTTAGCGCTTAGAGTTTCGTTAAATGCCTGATGAACAGCACATAATGATGTTATTCTTTCAAGTATAGTATCGACGTGCCATCTTATTAATACGCCAAATGCAATTGAAGGCACCATTTATGTTTTACTTTAACGGAAAGGGGTAATTGTGTTTGCGCTACGATTTACGATGCCATCGTCACGTTAAGTGCCGGTCCAACTGAATCGTAAGCAATTGTACGATTGTCTGTCTAATCATAAGTTTATTGATAAAGCTGCGCATGCAATTTGTAAAATATTTTCCAACGTGTTTCTGCTTTCTTCATTGGCATATAGGTGTCAAAAATGACCCCCGAATTAATATTGAGACAATCGTATAACGATATTAGGCCATCTTAAGCGTAGTGGGACCAAGACTTAACGGCTATATTTGTTTTTGTGAAATAGCCTTGTGTAAGAGGTACACAGTGTTTCAGTGACAAAGCTTCGTATTTCGGAGGTAGAGGTCGAGACATTAAATCTCAGCATCAGGAAAACATGTCCGTGCAATGAATACCCCCTAAACCCCACTTTTATATAGTAAAACTGGGGTTTGCATGGGTATACCTATTTTTCTTATTTTTGCCCCAAAACATAGATTGTGGGTACTCGTTTACGTGTAACCACAATCAATATTTTTGATCAAAAATATTAAAAACATTATTTTTTTCCAATGAAATTTACATTTTTTACATTTGACAAAAAAAAAAAAAAAAAAAAAAAAAAAAAAAAAAAAAAAGATAGCTTTAAACTCGGGTGAGATTCGTTGACCATGGACACAGGGTTACAATAGATGTACAGGTGCGTTCACTTATTAATATACCCCTGCGATATTCACAAATAAATTGACAACTTTTCTTGTTTTTGAACAATCGTCACTGGCAAGAAATAGACAACTGGATGAATTTGTTTATAAAATATGTTATGTATGTCTATAAATATATGCTCTGTATAGAATACTTCCAGATCGTGTGATGCTGTATGCCTAAATTGATTACATAACATATGGAGCCAAATTATTTACAAAAAAAATCGCTGATATTCGAGTTTCAAAGATTGCACAAGGAACCATGGTAAATGGTTGGTAATTTTGTTTGTATATTATGAAAGAATAGCCATTTTTGTGCTACGGCTGAAAATTTGTTGGTTTTCTGAGCTTTATTTACAAAGTTACATCCTGATTTTCATTCATTATACATTTTAGAATTTCATGATAAAGCGGTTGTTACAATACAAATCCAAGCATGTCAGTCTTATTTGGCAAGAAAACTAATATTCATCTAGGACGGTTTTACGACCAAAGCTTGCTAGTGGGTCCCTTCATGAATTAAGCATGGCTTACAGCACTGTGGAGTCACCCATGACTTTGTTGTCTGCCAAAACGTGGGATTGGCATTCATGATTGTTTCCTACCCACCGAGGGGCTATGTTGGCTAAGTATATTGTTAGGCAATGACTCTAATCTCCTCTTCGTGATATTTCAAACCTCTTCTACAGCGTTTAAGTCATGGAAATATACATGCCAATAAAGGATGTCAAAAAATTATGCAAGGCAATGTTCTTTGTATTCATCCTTAATCCGCAAACACATTATTGATGTTAGAGGAATGTCTGTCTTTGCATGTCCTGGTGTTTTCCTTGACTTATGGATTTAAATATTATGAATATATAAGCAAAGAGAGAGAGCCTAGCTATTAAACATTATATGTGAAAGTCCCAGCTTCCTGTGGTATTCTGTCCCGAGGAAACAAATCATAAATTGTATGATGAAATGTCAGCCCTCGTTTTGGCTGAATACAAAGCCATAGTTGACTCCACAGTGCTTTAAGGCACGCTTACCTCATAAAGGAACCTACCAGCAAGCTTGGTTTGTAAACTCGTCCTGGTAGAATGTTAGTTTTCTTGCAAAATGACACTGGCATGCTTAGTTTTAAATTGTAAAAACCGTTTTACCATGAAATTCTAAAATGTACAATAAACAAAAATCAGGGTGTAACTTTGTAAATAATGTTCTTAAAGACACCAAATTTTCAGCCGTGGCACAAAAATGGCTATACATTTATAACGTACAAACAAATTTACCAACCATTTACCATGGTTCCTTGTGGAATCTTTGAAACTCAAATATCAGCGAAATTTTTGTTAAAAATTTGGCTCCATATGTTATGTAATCAATTTAGGCATACAACATCACACGATTTGAAAGTTTTACATGCAAAGCAAATATTTATAGACATTCTTAACATATTATATAAACAAATTCATCCAGTTGTCTATTTCTTGCCAGTGACGATTGTTCAAAACCAAGAAAAGTTGTCAATTTATTTGTGAATATCGCAGGGGTATATTAATAAGTGAACGCACCTGTATGTCATTAGCAAACATTTTGAATTAACCGCGTTTTAATGTAATTTCGTAGAAGCATAAAATAAAAATATATGTCAACACAACAAATTTAAGTTCCCTGGCCTTATTCAATAAGGGTACCATCGCCATAGAGAGCGTATCCTTGGTTCTAGCCGATGGTTGTAAAATAAATATATTACAAAATAATTCAGCATTTAAGTCAAAAGTGCGTGGCACAAAACCATGACAGATCGTTAAATACCTCCGGGATTTAGTCAATGAAATTGACGTCATAATTGAGAGATGTACTTGTGTTGTTGACCGTCTCATAGCATCAAATGCATTGTACATAATGCTTCAAAGTTCTATTAGAGCAAATAATAAACAAGACAAAAGCATTTATTGGCATAAATGTCAATCTTAATGCATTTAGGAAATATATGAGAAGCAAACTTAAAATCTGAACGTATCGATTTACAGCACTTACATTATGACAAAAGTCATGAAATATGTGGATGGCAAAACAAGTCATATAAGAACTAATGATGGAGCCGCATCGCGATATTTTCCGTTGTCTGCACATGGCAAACCAAACTCTTATATCAGATACGTAGTAACCGTTCGTCTTATCAGTTCCTTCATTATGAAACCTCATAATACCAATCCCGCATTTCTTAAATCCTATATCACAAGCCTCTAGACACCATCCTCTATGGATACTCTAGTCGATTAGTCATGGAACTTAGCAGAAACTGTAAAACTGATTTTCCTTTGATGCGGTCAAAATGATTGAAATTGCTTAACACTTAGGGAAGGATGCTATCGGATATCCTGGCTATATAAGCACGTGCTGCCTGCCTGCAGTAGCTAGAATAATTCCAACGCAGGAAGAGTATGGTAAGCTTTGAGAAATTTTTCACCTTAGCGCTTTCTTCTTTCTTAGTCTTTCCAATTTATTGTTTTAGATCTATTAAGCCATTTCAAAACCATATAAATCAAAATTAAGAATCGTTTTACACCGCTTATGCCCTCCATTATTTCAAATGGCATTTGTAATAAAATTGAATAAAATATTGAAAGCTAAAAAAGAAAAATATAACCTCTTATTTTTGCTTCATATGCATTTTTAGCAAGAGCAAACTTCTCACTTCGCCAAAGTTGTGCGGCAGAACTTAATGAACAGTATAATTTGATTTGCTGTTATTGTTGTTAATCGTTAGTTTAAATGTACAAATATGAAACATACTAGAAGCTGACGTGTGATCTTAAGCGAGAACATTTTATCATTATAACTGAAGCGTATCCCGTTTGCGTCTTGACTAACCATAGCACAAGGCTGTAAGTGATTAAGCAAGTATTAAATTATTTATTTATTTATTTATTTATTTATTTATTTCGGTTTATGAATCTTGGTATGGAAATGAAATTGTGTATAAATTTATTCTACATTACAATTCTGAATCTTACAAAGGTCGAATCTACTGCATATGACTACCCTTTTGGTAAAAAAAAAACCGTCTGACTTTATACATCGAGTTTCGTTCGTTTAACTACTACCAAAATAAGACAACCAACGCTCCTGTAGACGTTCACATGGCCTCTGGTACATGTACAATAGGATAACATGCCTGTGTAATATATACCCCCTTATACCCCACTTTTATATAGCAAAGCTGGGGTATGCAGGGGTACCTATACCCATTTTTCTTATTTTTGCTTCAAAAATACATGTAGATTCATTGAGTGCCGGTCCCACTGCGCTTAAAATCGCTTAAGATCGCTATACGATTTTGTAAAATATTAATTTAAGGGTCATTTCGTTGGCCCCGATATGCATATTAAGAAAGCATACACACATTGGAAAACATTTTGCATAATTTGCATGCGCAAAACTAATGATTACATAATCGAACGATTCATTGGGACCGGTACTTCAGAACCGCCTCGGAGAGGTCATCATAACGAAAACACACCGATACAATAAATAATTAAACGCATTTTCCAACAGCTTTCTCTAGTAAATAATCCACCTAACTTTAAAAGGCTATTTTCAGAAGCATACTCTATGTTTTCGTGCAATAAAATATGATCTAGCAAAAATCACGGTGGTGTTCATTCTTACGTTAAAATGACGTAGTGTTTTCACTATGTTTTGTCTAAAACATTGTTGATAAATTCGATATAAAGACAAATAGTAAAAATGATTGTCAAATCAATAGATTTACAGAAAACACAAAACTTCGGTAAATTACTATTTTATGGCAGTCACAGTGGCTTCGTTTATTTGTTGGCGTCATCCCACTGTAAACGATCGCAATTGCACGGGTATTACGAGGGTTGCTCTTTAATTTTTGTCATCTACCCATTTTCTCCTAAACCAACATCTGTACAAGAACATTGATACTTGGTAATTACGAATAGGTTCTTTGCGAAGATGCAATTAATCAGTGCAATCTGAGTCTCTAAAGATTTGTAGTCGTTCGATTTCTGTGAAATTTGACACACACAAAAATTGATATACTCAAGGACTTTGAAAACGCCTCACTTGTTTTATTGCACGTTACTCTCACAATACATGTTATATCGGCAAAAATATTATTGAACTAAAAAGTGCAACCAGTCTGCTTTACTTCGATACCAAAACCGAAGTGTCAACGCCGGTTATTAACGTCATATACGATGAATTCAAGCGTTACCCATAATTCAACAAAACTAAAGTATGGGGACGGCAAATATTCGTCAGATACAACATGATCTTTTGAAAGAAACACCAAAAGCCAAGCAAATGCTGTTGGTTTGCTTTCATTTGCACTAAAACAGCGTTTGTTACGTCACTTTTACGTTTATTCAGAAATCTTTAATTTGTGCATGTAAAATGAAACGAATTCACACGTTTTTGTGCACAATGAATAGGCAAAGACCTGCGTAAAAATACAATATTACTTTCGACGCTGTAATCGAATGTCTAGAGGTATTTTCAACACTTACGCTTAACGTCATCAAATAGCGTTAGCGCCTCAAACGACATTGAAAGAAATCCCCCATTTTGATCTTGCTTTTTCTTGTGCTTAATGTCGTTAGCTATCACAAGAGACGGTTTGTTTTTACAAAATCCATTTATTGTAGTAAGGTTTTCTTACGTCTCGATGACGTCTGTGAAAACTGCTGTAGCATACAAACGAGCGAACAAGTTTTTATGGGACTTTATGGATAAATAGTGTTGATCGTGTTGGCGTACACGATGCTATGTTTATTTTAAACATCCGCTCAACTTTAAGGACGTTTCTAAGCAAAATGTAACCGTTGTACAGTGAGGCGTTTTCAAAGTCCTCTAGTATGCAAAAAATTTCGTGTCAAGATCATGCGGTACAAGAAAGCAATGATCAGGAAATGGAGTAATCAGAAAGAAAATCCCACTCCAAAAACCGAGGTAGGGAAAACTAAATTGACAATTAGGTACTTATACTACGAAAACATATCGTAAGCCGAGCTATATATATTGAATGAAGTAGAAATAGAAGTTTCAGAGCCACATAAGTTCATGTCCAGCTATGACTGATCCAAACTGTTAATGCTGCTTTGTATCTGATCTTCGCTAATTCCATTGAAAGAAAGTTAGGAATCTGTATCCTTGATTTATAAGTAGTAATATTTTGAAAGAAAACACAAAATTCCTTTAAAGGATGTGTCCATACCACAATGCAACCATGTGCTAACAACACCACAACTTCACAGAACTTATTTACCGGGTAAGCTTAATAAACGTTTTGATAAACGAATTTGACTTGGTTTCTGATGATCCGCTCTGTTAGAAACTAAGCCACTGCTTCGCCTTAAACCTGTTATAATTGTTATATTGCCAGTTTAGCAATTTACAGCGAATATTCATTTAGACCATTTTAGACAAAACTAAGATAACCATAAATGAGATATTCACCATATAATCCAATTTGTAAAATATGAAAATCATACAAAGCGTAACCTGTGCAGTGATTTTAAATGATTAAATATATTATTATGGCGTCATAAAGCATGGACAATAATTCTATATATAAAGTAAACGTGAGATCATTCTACAAAAGTGTTTTCTGATGCCAATATGGATGGCAGTGTAAAATGACAGTGGGTCTGTAAATATTATTGCGAACATTACAGCATTTTCTATAAAAATAATCGAAATAACATACGAGTATTTCAAGTTAACTACAAAAACACGGTTTTATCAATGTACCCTGTTCTATATGACTGTGTGTCAGAGAGCAATAATTTTAATACCAAACTGGCCAGAATGGATGAAGCTATCACCATTTATAAACAACATTCGCGTTGGAAAAGTATTCAAGCAAATGACAAGAATTAAAGAACAACCCTCGTATAACCGTTCATAATGCGTGGATTTGTACCCTACGCAATGTGTTAAGGGCTCTTATATGGTACTGCAGGATTTCTCACACATATTTCTCCCTGATGGGCAGTTTGCCTTTATTAATTTAGGATGAAAGTCACATATATGGCAGGCATTTCCAAGCGCTAGCATAATAATGCTGAGCGCCCAGCAAGATTTGGTACAATTTTGTAAAGTCTTTGGCATGACCCGGCACAGGATCGAATCGGTTACGTTACGGACTTACGTCAAATACTAAAGACGTCGGATCATGTTACGTCAAATGCTAAAGACATCGGGTTTGAACCTGATTAAAGCATATCTGTAGATTATAACAGTAACTTTAAAACAATGATCCAAGGACGCGATCAGTATAAATATGTGATATGCCGAGCACCCATTTCATTTTCCCTTGAAAGTTATACTGTATATTAGTACTTTTTACATTAATTTCATTGTTATTCCTTTACTCCGTCGTAATAAGATGTTTTGTTAATTATTTTATGTTTTTGTTGTATCAGTTTTTTTTCTTAATGATGTTGTAAAAGTAATGTACTACGTATAAAGAAAACGACGCCAAATGTTCGCAAGTATTGGATCAACGTTGACAACAGCAAATTTAATCTACCAAGGGGTAAAAACAGCAAATTACAAATTAAAAATACTGCCGAAAACCCTACCCTGCCATGCCCAACTGTGGTCATGTCGGGACATCGCATCTATTTAATGGAAAGAGCATGCGTAAATAACATTGTAATTGGCATCGCACTGTTTTAGATTAAGGTTCAAGACCATTCCAAGGCCGTTCTGTTGTGATTTATCTTTATGTTGCCTCTTTAATTCCCCTGTCTGTCTGTTGTGATCGTAATCGTTGTCTTTCTTGGTTGATGTTGGTTGATGTTATCCGGATTGATATCTCGCTTGGGAAGAGCATAATGAGTGCTGTTATGTTTTCTAATGGGTTGTATCTATTTCCTAACTGAAGTCACTAGTTTCGGATTTTGAATTGCGTTGTATTTAAGGATTGAAATTCCGATTTTAGCTTTCACTCCAGATGATGAAAAATATTAGGCTGTTTTAATGTCTGTGAAGCCCGAAGGGCTTTTCGGAGACATTAAAACAACTACATGTTTTTCATCATCCAGTGAAAGCTAAAACCTGAATTTCAATACTTATATTTACATTTTAATTGCACATATCATCGCTCATTTTCATGTTATTTGACATTAAATCCGACTTGACGTAATTTTGGAAAAGCCAAAGCGTCAAATTTTCGCGCTTAACGTCATGACGATACGCGACCGACGTCACACCAACACGAGTAAACAAACAACGTCACTGGCTGGTTTTGACGTAGCCCCGTCCATAAGCGTGGCCTCTACATCACGTGACTTAATGTTTAGATACTTTCAGCTAGGGCGATTGCATTAAAATGTAAATATTAATTCGTGAACATTCCATTTTTACATGTAACAAGTGTGCCCCTTTGTGTTAACTTATACGCCCGTGGACCAGATGACAGTCTCAGTTACGGCCTAACCTAAAATAATATAATTTAAGTGATGGACCTTGAGACTTAACGTGTTTTCATGTGTAATCGTTTTGGAATATATGTCTTTTTGAGCTATTTGTAGAATACATACACAGTAATTATCCCCGATTTAAGAGGAAAACGAAACGGGGTGCTTGCCATATCGTACATCAGGCGCCCTTGGATAATTATTTGGAAGATAAAAGCCGATCCTACAAATTCGTGTAAACAAATTTACATGTAGATGTAATTATCGCGGAGGACCAATGCGACAACCAAACTATGAGCAATGATCTAATGGTCACTCTACAATTATGGAAATCCTGTTTAAATTATTCTCATGAGACACATTGAAGCAGAATCGCAGAACCGTTGAACGAGACATGCATTTAATCATGCCAATAGACATATCCATGAACTAGTAGAGTAAAAGGTTAACACTTAAGAAATCAATGAACCCCAAATCACCGACCTAAAATACAAGATGAAAAGCAATGAACATAATGTATTTTGGCATTGAATGTTTTCATCTCGGGGTTTAGCACTTAAACATTATGCATTTTGGCATTGAATGTTTTTTCATCCTGGTGTTTAGCACGAATGTTCTAATGGTAGTAGTCTCCATTTCCAATGTGGACAATAGACAATGGGTGTACGCTCATGCCCACTGTACCGTCCGAAACTCGTTTTCTTTCTCACGGAGATACTTACAATGTATACGTACCTCTCTGGTCCCGTCCCCATATCACTTTAGGTGTTGGTGGGACGTTGAACCCCAAATCAACCAAAACCTTTTTGACGATATTTCATCTTTTTCCCGCATGTTGTCTATTTTCAGAACTCTCACGTGTGTTTAGTCGCGGTTTTTACCTCCGCCTTCGTCCTCGCCACCTTCGGGGCACCACAAGAATTGAGTTGTTTAGACATGTGTATTGAGTCCATCTACAGTTGTGATGCCGAGTGTACTCAGAAAGACCCACGAGATTATATGACCAGCGTGTGTTTGAGAGCCTGTGGGAAAAGATACTTGGCATGTGAGAGATCCTGTCAAAAAACCAAGATGCCTTTCTTCAGAAGATCTTTCAACTATTAAACCAAATGGCGTGAGAGACTCACTAAAAGGTGCTCAAGTGAAGTTGAAATGTACACAAACTGCTTGACAGAAATGCCATCTTAACTTAGCCATAACACCTGGCTCAAATATAGTTATAATGTAAAGAGCTGTCACCTAAGCTTAGCTACATAACATCTGGCTCAAATGAAGTTGAAATGTACTCAAACTGTTTGAATGAACTGTCATCTACTTGAAGCCATACCACGTGACTTTTACCTCCAATTTTCTCCAGAAATGTGTTCATTTAAAGTAATAATCAATGTAGCTAATATGAGCCACCTCGTGGGAAAACCAACAATGTGGTTTCCGAACAGGTTCGACACAAACCGGCCTGTACAGGCACAGAAAAGATCTAGAAGCTTGAAATTTCGAATTTAAGTAGAAGAGGAATTGTACTATCCGAGTAGCGAAAACAAAGGTGCTGATCAGCTTCGCGTTTACCGCGAAGCTGATCTGTGCCTTTGTTGTCGCCTATGTAGATTGTTGGGTTTTCCCATGAGGCGGCTCATATTTTAAATAATGTAGAAAACTCGTGACTAAATGTTTTATCGGAACGCCTTTAAACTTTTTTTCTTTTGAACAACGTAAGAACAATGTGGTAAACGACTCTTTCATTTTAAACAAAAACAGATTAATATGTTGCCATAAAATGGGATTGCCCAGTTCAAACATTTACATCTGCCGCCTTGTAAGAGGATCTCAAGATTAAATTCTTATCAAAGTCTTTGTTTTCATTTACTTCATGTCCTCTCAAGCTTTTATCATAGACAAATGACTTAAGATAAGTTAAAGATAGTCTTGGAATCACTTCCCGTTCTGATCCGAGGTCATGCAGTGCGTTAGGCAGTTACGAGAATTCCATGTTTGACATTGATGTTTACTATAATATATTTACATTTTTCTAAAACCTCCTTAGATGAACCATTATATGTTCATCTGTGTTCATACTTCCATGAACAACATTGTGTCACGCGACGTGACGTAATCCAAACTTGACGTAAAAAAACATGAATCTCGCCAATCTGATTGGACGTTGTAAACGTCGATGCCGTTCCGCTGTTTGAACACACACTGTGTGTAGATTCTCTGTTTGCTGGTAAATGTGACCGCCTTGGAGATTTTTTAACAAGCGATAGAGAGAAAAGAATGTAAATATAAGCAATGAGTTTAATTTTTCTGTTGTTCATTGAGCTATGAACCGCAGTGGGTCGCTAGCAAAGCTTACATGAACCCCTTCGGGGTTCATTCACTTTGCACGCGACCCACTGCGGTTCATAGCTCCATGAACACCAGAAAAATGAAATTCATTTCTTAAGAGAACACCAGTTGAGCATTGGCCGAAGTCAACCCTTATAAAAACTCGTTTCACGAGAAATACTATTCATTCCTTTGAACACATAAAGGAACAGGCAAATTTGTGTTTTTCGTAGTCTGATCAGCCGTTCAAAAGCTTTTGTATATACTATCCAAAGATCGATAAATTCATATTTCAGGACTCCAACATGACCCAATATAGCTGGCCTCAAATGGTATAGGTAGTTTGGAAGAGATCCGGAAATTTGGTTATCCCATAACACGTACATGTACAACTCAGATTACATTACCAATATGGAAATCCGTCACAAACAAGACAGTAGTGTGTTTAAGAATTTTTAAGAGAAAAAACAAACAAACTATGCTATAGCACACCATTACGAAAACTTGCCCATGCAATACGTATAGAGATTTTTTTCAGGTATAAAAAATGAAAATTTCATTTGATGCTTTTAATATTTAGTCCAATACATTGATTTTGGGTACACGTTAGAACCGCTTAAGGAGTATCCAGAATTTATGTTTTGGACCAAAAATAAGAAAACAGCATTTACCCCTGCATATCCAATACAAGAGTGGGGGGCATAAGGGAGTATTTATCTGTTTATTGCATGGACACGTTTTCTCGATGCTAAGGAGAGACGCCGAAGTTAAGTTATTCTATAATGCGACTCACATTACATTTACAATACGGAACCCCGCCACAAACAAGTCTGTTGTTGAAGAAATTTCTGATATAAAGTATGACGAAGCACAGTCTGATCGGTCATAAGTTCTCTGGTTACTAGTACAGTAATATCGGATATCCGAAATTTCAACAATGACGAATGACCTAGCATTGCATAAGATGGTTTGTGTCTGACGTGGTTAGGAATCCGATAATCCATTTTTCTCGTGGCACTGTTTACTTTGGCCATAATTTCTAAGAACGCGTAGCCATCATTGGGATGGTGAGAAACATCACAAATCTTAATGGACTCTAAGTGCTTATCAAACAAATAACACTATGGTTCCATAAGGTCAGTCTTTCGTTGTATTTTGCATTCTCTAAAGCTATGTGTATGCATCCACTTAATGGTACAAAGTCTGATGTAAGCTTATGTCAATGTCCATTCATGAAACTCAAGATAACCGTTCCCAAGCAAATGACACTGTAAACACTTTACTCGA
Source organism: Rugalucina vietnamica (assembly GCA_964017185.1). NCBI lineage: Eukaryota > Metazoa > Mollusca > Bivalvia > Lucinida > Lucinidae > Rugalucina > Rugalucina vietnamica. Next base: position 58,770,250 of record OZ024873.1, read on the forward strand.
TTTTAAAGGGCCCAACCATGAAATCATCGCCCTTAGTCTGATAGAAAAGACTTACAAAAATATTACACAATTTACATTAACAAGACTTATTTGGAAAAGACACAAGAAATGCATTCAATGATTTGTGAACTGGCGCAGTCAGGACCAGTGTCAAACTCAAAAATAGTTACTGATACAAACAGTACACACTGTAGGACGAGCAGTAAGCAGTTATTATCTGCAGATACCGAACCTATTAATATAAGAAGATGCATGTAAAATGTACTAAAATCGACACCGATCCATATAAGAAGTGACACCTTGAACTGCCAGTGTTATAAAATACTGGAGAAAGTGGTGGACTTAAACCAGATTAACAGAATCCAGACATACATGTACATGTAGTTATGCTTAAGATTAACATAAATGCATACTACGGCAGTATTCGCATGAGAAAATAATGGGCTAGAGTCTTATATTATTTGAATCTATCTAGCCTTCGAAAAGGGAAACCTCCCAATCAGTGTGATCCTGTCAAGTTGAATGAAAACGCCACATATTATATAGCGCGGCTTCGACTCTAGGCGGATATGTCCGTGTCTGTGGATGGTATCACACATGGTTTCTTTTTAAATGGCCTCTTCCGAGCCAGATGTTCAACTGTGCGTGGGCTGACTAGAAGAATGCTGCTGTCCTAAACAAATGCTAAGCTAAAGTTTTAATCAAGAACTTGATTGCACCATCACGTATCGAAATTGAAATCTTTCTTTGCAATTAAATAGAAATTCAAACGTAATTGTTTAACACTCAGTTACGTGCAATTCTCTGTAACGTCCTTGCATGTTATGTTTATGGAAAATTCAACAGTCACTGTGTTTGAAAATGTGGCGAGGCTTGAAAACATAATGCGTCATTAATTCTTACGTTTTCGTAGAATATACAATAACGGCGATCAAACATCGATCAAACATGAATTTGTCTTTCATTAACATTCGTTTTCAACACTTACCTCGGGACCTAGCGAATATTAATGAATGGAAAAATTAATCATGTTTGATCCGTTCATCGTTTTGTTTAGTGGAATGATATCCGTCTATGCAAAAATCAACGTTCTTGTCAGCACAAAAAAGATGTAACCTTATTTTATGCTTAGTAGTGAAATCAATATATATATATAGAGGATATTTGCTTTTTTGAGGTGAATACCAAATATATTTCATCGAGTGAGTTGAAAATATCAGAATTTTCACGAGTGCGCAGCACGAGTGAAAATTTTGATGTTTTCAACTCACGAGATGAAATATATTTGGTATTCACCGAAAAAAAGCAAACTTTCTTTTTATTTTATACAATACACGCGCATTTTCCTATTCACAAAGCAGGCGGTGAAAATGCGAAAACCAAAAATTTTTGAAAACACGAATAATTTTGGTACGACATTGTTCCTTACGTTCTAACTAAGAAAATGAATACCCACACTTTATGTTTTCGTTCATAAATAACGGAGTTATAGGCGTTTGAATCTGTGAAGTGAGACATATTTAATGACGTCAAGTAAATGGAAACGTCAAAAGTAATCCAAAAAATCTGACGTCATTACAGTGAAGCTATAGGCTGATATCAGTCACTAGTGACTTTTGATAGTGAGATTTGATATCAGTGAAATTTCATATCAATGAAAATACCAATTTTATCAAGTTTTGATATACATTGGTTTTCACTGTAGAGTATAAAATAAAGTGATCTCTTTCACTGACAGATATTGATATTTTCATTTGTGATTGATACAGGCCGATATTTTTAGCGGCTTTCCTGTTTTCAAGTTAATAAGTTAAAAGATTTGTTCAAAGACCTATCTGTTGAACGCATTTTCTCATTTTAAAACAAACAAACCTTTTTTAACAGAATATAAATTTTTAACACAAAGCATATATATACCTTTCTCCTTGTGGACAGAGACCAGTAAATGTAACGTTGCCTGTGATTGGCCCGAAGTGTGGGCAGATCTACCGCGGCAAATTTAAGATGTAACGCTACCTACCATTGGTCATAAATGCGTATCTATCAAATGTCTTTTGTCATATGATAGTATAGTCGTTCTTGAATATTTTGCTATATATTTCTATTTAATCGGCTGCTGTTTTGCCATGCTATGGCCAGATTGCGGATGTAGTTATTTTTGAATAATTATTTTTTCATTGTTGAGAGATTTTGGGGTGTCCCTAAACAGCGAAAAGTACCGTCCTTGAATGCTGGCTAACCCCCTATTTTTTTGCTGCACTTGTACACGGCCTGGGGCGATCTCTCGTCTGCTGAATGTGTCGAGGACCACTATAAGCTGTGAAGCCTAAGAATGAGTCTTGTTTTGGGGCAAATTACAATGGGAGTCTATGGGAACGATAATTAGAGGTCTCTGCCCTAAAGAGAATATCACCTTCAGGCGTGCTCCCTGTTTCGACACTGAAATGAAACTGTGTTTTCAGGAACCAATACCCCCTTTGTATCTCTTCATGATTTCACATCTGAAGCCCAAGGCGGAACAGACAGAAACTGGCCATCCTCGAATTTTAAAATAGAAAAATTCACATAAAAATGCACATACAAACAGATCAATAAACAGACAACATAAAGATTTTTCACAACAGAACAGCACTGGAACTGTTATTTAAGAAATGACTTGGGTGCTTTAACGAAATTTACTGGACCAAACCTCACCCATTGCATCAGTGGTGGTTCCAAACACCTCTGGGAAGTCAACAAGGTGCAGTTATGACCCTTATAATGTATAATGTAATCATTAATGATTTTCAAGTTTTTCACGTTCTCTGGTGTAATAAGGTTAAACTCACCATGATAGTACATCATAATGTTGAAATGAAAAGAACAATATACAAAACAGACAAATTGAAGGTCAAGGTCACAGCTTTTACCCGTTATTTTGTGAAGAATAGGTAATTTTGGTGCAAAAATCCAATTTTAAGTGTAGAATTGTGACTATCATAAAGGTCAAGGGTCAAAGGTCAAGGTCACTGAATTGCCTTATCTAACCTTTCCTGTCATAGTCCTTAACAAAACGATACCAGAATTGGTGAAGCGCCAATGCTTTGAATTAATTCAGTGGCTGTATCTTTACCATGTAGAGAGGCAAATTTGTCTTATTTTGGACTTATTGAAGTAGGGGGTCGGTTGACTTTTTGAATAGCTCCAAGACTATGATACGTTTAACCAAACATCAAACAGCATCGTTGTTATTGTAAGAGCTCCCTTCATTGTATAATTGCAATATTTCGTCAAAATAAACGAGATAATGGGTGTCTTTAGGACAGAGACCAGTAAATGTAACGTTGCCTGTGATTGGCCCGAAGTGTGGGCAGATCTACCGCGGCAAATTTAAGATGTAACGCTACCTACCATTGGTCATAAATGCGTATCTATCAAATGTCTTTTGTCATATGATAGTATAGTCGTTCTTGAATATTTTGCTATATATTTCTATTTAATCGGCTGCTGTTTTGCCATGCTATGGCCAGATTGCGGATGTAGTTATTTTTGAATAATTATTGTTTCATTGTTGAGCGATTTTGGGGTGTCCCTAAACAGCGAAAAGTACCGTCCTTGAATGCTGGCTAACCCCCTATTTTTTTGCTGCACTTGTTCACGGCCTGGGGCGATCTCTCGTCTGCTGAATGTGTCGAGGACCACTATAAGCTGTGAAGCCTAAGAATGAGTCTTGTTTTGGGGCAAATTACAATGGGAGTCTATGGGAACGATAATTAGAGGTTTTTGCCCTAATTGTATACCATTTCAACTTAATCACATTATCATTCTGCTGGCAGAATAATTGTTTAAAACTTTGATTCATTCTTACCATATCACATGGGTTCTGAGTTCGATACCTACTGGTATCATTTTTTTTTACTTTATTATTCTTTTACATTCTTTATCCTTTGTTTAACTTGTGTTTACCTGTTTGAAATTAAGTAATATTTCGAGCCGTATTTGTGTCCTGCAGTGAAAATTAATCATTGCCACGTGCATTCGTATACACACGTCCAAGAAGATTATAGACTTATTTCGAAAACAAACACGGTGATGAAAAAATCCAAGGAAATATGATTTTATCATGATAGTAGGGGTCTATAGAATGACGACTGCAAATATTATGGTTGGGTCCTTTGGGAAGCTATGACTGAAACATCCAAAGGGGATAGTTTGGGCTTTGTTGCGCTATTTCGGGTAATGATCCCTCATCAGTGACGCTTTATAAACTATCAACGAAAGCCAGACAAGGCTATAAAGTTTGATATATGCGATACTTTTTCTTTCTTCCTATTTTTCTTTCATTCTTTTAAATATTTCCCAACCATCACCCACGTGTGCATGTACACAGGCTGGTGAAAAGAAGCGAGAAAATGTATATATGTATTTTCAGATTCTTATTTTGCTACGTTGATCAAATGGCGAGAACCTTCTCTCGCCATTTTGGTTCCTAAGCCGGACACATTCATTGCTGGATTTCGCCCACTAGGGCCGTGAGGAATAGATGGTCGGCTCGTACCTCCAGGTAAAGCTTATAACTGACTAACCTACCACCCGATGACTGGTTATTTGCTGAGTAGGTCTTTGTCTGTCCAGAAGAAGTGGTTTAGTCAAACCATCCACACATGTAAAGCTTGAGGGGAGGGGAGTATAGTTTAAAGCACATCTCTCCTGTCATGTCAGAGATCCAAATGTCAGTGGGTAGAAACTCCATAAAACTGAAGCAAGGTACCGACATTGGCATATCTGTTGACTGGGGCGTAAAGCAACATATCAAATAATCAAACAAACGGCAAATTTACTAAAAACATTACCGGTAAAGTTCCATGAAAGCAATGCTAATATCCCGACATGACTGAACATTGTGGACTGAGTGGTTAAGCCACATCGTACATGTACCGCAGGAGTCTTGATACTTTGTGCTGATTCGTTTGAAAAGTAAAGTTTTACTACAACACGAAGTGAAAAAACTCTCACTCTTGCACACGCAGACACAACCGTCTTTATTCACGCAAGAAAAATAAATAAATAATAACAAAAAAAAACAAAAAAAAAAAAAAAAAAAAAAAAAATGTGATATCACGTGTTACGTTGCGTTGCGTTGCGAGGCTACATAATGTGCATAAACATATTATCAAAACTTTGTAAATAATGCTTAAACTGAGCACAATTTGTCTAGCTTAAGTAAAATCTTAAGTTAAGGTAGCAATCGAGTAACCTTAAATAGTTAAGTATTTACTCAAGTTAAGGTCTACCTTAAAGTACGAAAATCGATTGTAATACACTTTTGTAAATTTTAAGGAAAATCTTAAGTTAAGGTCGACCTTAAGAGAAAAGGAAGCACTGTAATTCTGGGCCCTGGTCAATGCCTTCATTTACAGATTTTGATACACATGTACCATCCAAAAGATACGCAGAGTCTTCAATTTCAAGAATGTTTGACCGAGCCTTTGTGGTCATTATTGCAAACAACTGACGTTACCTTCAAATTACCTACACGTACTAAATATGCATGTCTCAAAACATTTACATGTACTTCCTGAATCGTTTAAATCCGGCGCCTCTTCAATTTTCTGTTTACTTTTCTAACTGATTACTCTTCAGAACCGATCCCGAAAGAACTTGTATCAAAATGTGTTAAAATCTGAAGTAAAGTTGCTAATACAACGAACAGGTACTCATTTAAGCCTGGCACCCTCTTTGTGGGACATATGCAAACAGCATAGCCCCAGATGTGACGCCGCAGAACGCGGCGTCCAATCTGGGACTATTCTGTTTGCCTGATGGAATTTCATTGAAAAATGAGGTGAAAATTAAAAATCACTCCTAACACCCCTAAAAGTGAAAGTGGACTCACCCAATTCATCATGATGGGAAAATCCATTCGTCAAATATGGGTTAATTGTCACAAACATGTAAGAAATCGGAAGAACGTAAGCGCAAGCCCATGAGTGAACAGGTATAAAGTCATTAGAAAATTTCAAAATAAGCCATAGCAGACATGTTTAGTAAGCACACACTCCCAGACAGAATACGTTATAGCATTTTAACATGCGATTGTTTAAATTGCTTTCACTGAAGTTAATGGCCAAGAATGCCATGTAAGAATGGAAGTATATCAATGTTCAGATTGACCTGCGTCATCTTTAATGTTTAAAAGAGCAACAAATATAATCTAAAACCTCTCCTATATACATGTTTAAATAAATTTCAAATGCAAGGCTTGTTGTCTTCCTTAAAGTTGTATTTATTTTATATCATAATATTCCACCATATTGTGGTACATTGCCAAGGGGTAACTCTCAAGTGAGTCACTACCTTAATGTTCGCTGATTCGTCCAGATCCACAATCACAATGCTTCTGAATCCTCAAAGTCACGGTCATCAGGAAAACAATGTCTGTGAAATACATGAAAAAGAAAACCTTTACACCCAACTTTTATATAGTGGAACTGCTGTATACAAAGGTATGCTATTGTTTCTTATTTTTGTTCCAAAACAAAGATTGTTGGTTCTTGTTAGCACCTTCTCGCAAAACATGTACATGTACCCACAATCTATATTTTAAATAAATAAAGACAACTTTTCAAATTTTCAACTGAAGTTTTTCATTTTTTACTGCATTTGACATTGCTGTATATCGCATTGATGTGGTTGTGAAATGTTAGGTAATGTTATAAAATTCAGCACACAAAAATATAATAATTCTCTTTGGCTCCATGTTGCCAAAACAAAAGGGTCACTGAAGAGGCTAGCATACCGCGGCTTAGGCTACTTAGGCTACTTAAAAGTAGCTTCTTTTATTTTCATTAAACAAGACATTGACGGCAAGCAAGGCTTTCTGTATACTTCGAAGCCTCAAGTGCTTGTGATTACCAGGGAATGAAAATATTGTGATTACTTTTCAATATAATCCCCCTTCAAGACAATGCACTTAGTCCATCTCTGTTCGAGCTTGCTTATCCCTTCAAATAGAAGTCCTTTTCCTGGTCCTCCAAATACTCGTTTATTGCGGCTATGACGTCTTCATTGGTCCCAAACTGCGTTCCACGAAGGTTGGATTTCAATTATGGGAACAGATAGAAGTCAGAAGGGGCCATATCAGGTGAATATGGGGGATGAGGAAGGACTTCGAATCCGCATTCAGTCGCAGTAGTCATGGCAACTTGCGACGTGTGAGCAGGCGCATTGTTCTGCAAGAGCAGAACACCTCGAGTCAATTTTCCTCTCCTCTTTCTTGCAATTTCCTGGTGCAAGTGCTTCAGTTCTGCTGCATAATATGCACCATTTATTGTGCGACCTTGTTCAAGATAATCAATCATGATTACCCCCTGGCTATCCTAAAAGACTGAGGCCATCACCTTCCTTGCCGAAGAAACTTTCTTAACCTTCTTGGGAGGGGGTGAGCCAGGCTGCTTCAATTGCACGCCGGTGGGTCGGGCGTCAGACTCTATGATGGCCCCGACTTAAAGCTATTCATTTTAGTTGGTTGGGGCCGGAGCTTCTTGTCTGTTGCTTGGCCCACCGGGGTCCAACTGATGTTTTTCTTTAGCTCCGGAGTTAGTAAGTTATTTGGTGCCCAGGGATCTCCATCGTCGGGCAGCTTACTGAATCTGTGAGTCCTGGTTTTTGATTCATCAGGATGTTTATCATGATTTATTTGTTTGTTCTTGATGATTCATTTACTAGTTAGAGATTCACCACGAGGACCGAAGAACTAACTAAATGTTATGAACCACTGCAGAAGCTGAGGGTGAGGTTACGGCCGTGTATAATCGATTTAAACCCGCCAGTAACTTTGTGTTACTGAACGTTCCAAGTCGATACTTCTGTGGTGGTTCTTTTTGTTTTATGTCTTGGTGTTTAAAATATTTTTGTGCTGTTGGCGCCTTATGTATGTTTGCATATTTTTAGTTAAGTTAAGGTAACTGAGTGGCCACCTATTGGGAAAATAGCTGCTCATTCGGCTTACGAAATGTTTTCATGGTATAAGTACCTGATTGTTAGTTTGGTTTTTTCCCACCTTGGTTTTTGGAGTTGGAGTCTTTTTCTGATTGCGCCTTTTTCTGATCTTTGCCTACTTGTACTTTTTTGCATGTTCGACTCTGGGTCAAAGTGATGAACCCATGTCTCATCTTGGGTTACAACTCGGTCGATAAAATCACCGGAATCATCTTCATAGCGAGACAAGAGATACCTAGAAATGTCGAGCCGATATCAGTCATCAGTCAACATTCTTGGTACCCGTCTTGCCGAGACCTTGGACATACCCAAGATATCCGTTAGAATTTTTTGCCCTGCCCCAAAACGTATGCCCACTTCGCTGGCTATACTTCGCAAGTCTCGCATCCTGTCACACATAGCCAGGTTGTGAACGGTATAGATCTACATTTTCATCAGTGGTGGCATCTTTGGGGCTGCCAGACCTTGGATCATCATCAATGCTCTCTCATCCCCGCTAAAATTTTTGCAGCCCATTTTTTCACCGTGCTATAAGAAGGAGACTCATTCCCAAGGGTTTTCATAAAGTCTTCGTGAATTTCCTTGGGAGTCATTCCCTTCTTACAAAGATAATTTTATCACCGCTCTCACTTCAACTTTCTTCATTTTGCAAGTTTGACGCACTGTCCTCTCTCAATACTGTCGTACAAAAGCAATCAAGCGTGACCAAATGCTTTTTACTCTCCAGATGCTTTCAATTAATAGAATTACAGACTGAACAAGGTTTTTGTCTTATGGAATTCTTTGAATTGTATCAGGCTAAGAACTGTCTGATCACACCTCGTATGTACATGTTCATAACTGGAAAGTAGTAGAAGAATACATTGAAAACTCCAGGAGGAGTTGGTTTTACAATGATGCACTACCAACCATAATACGAGTATACTGAACAAAAAGTAATTTTACACATTTCAGATACAATATTTAAAACGACTAATCACGCCTTTTATTTTTTCAACATACTTGCATGAATGATGGCCATTCATCCTTCAAGGCGATATCATAAAAAAACAAGTTTGGCGTTAACGCTGAAAACTGAAAAGACGTTAAAGACAGGGTTTTCATGCCGGGGGTATTTCATAGTCTGTTACAATTTTACGAGTCGACTTTGTGAACAGCTTATTAGGTACCCCTCAAGTCAGTACAAAGAAATCAACCAATAGATTTTCACAAATATACGTAAACGTGATGAGTGATGATACAAAAATAATGTCAACATGAAAACTGTGTTGTCTCATGGTTAAGGTGTGTTGACAATTTAATCACCAAAGGATCAATGGTCCTGAGAACGCCCACCTGAGATTAGGTCTTTGGAAAAAAAAAACAAAAAAAAAACCTAATGGCCAGTTTGGCTATGGTCAAAAATTACCTTGACCTTAAATACCCAAATTATTCATTACCTCTGTAGACTGACTGTAACTAAGAATTTTATGTCACACACTTTCTGCAATCTGCAAAATCTATGTTTACACTTGTTCCTATGTAACCAAATTTGTCATTGACGTTAATAGTCCAAGGCCAATTCATGGTCGTGATGTTTGTATATTATACTAAGCTAGAGTCTCTGATGCTATATACTTAATTTCACACACTTTCTGCAATCTGCAAAATCTATGTTTACACTTGTTCCCATTGAAAAGCCTATGTAACCAAATTTGTCATTGACGTTAATAGTCCAAGGCCAATTCATGGTCGTGATGTTTGTATATTATACTAAGCTAGAGTCTCTGATGCTATATACTTAATTTCTTTGACATCGTTTCTCTGATTCAAGAGACGAAGAGTTTTGAAGGATTTTTACCATTAATGAGCATGGCTACCATCTTGGTCATGTAGACCGGACATTTTATACAAACTTTCATTCCACCTTCCCAATGAAGCGCCACACAAAATTTGCTTTGATTTACCAAGTAATTCAGTGCGTACGAAATGCAATAAAGCACAGAAAATCACCTCGAAGCCCTTAAATGAGAGTGGTATTCAACATACTTTCAATATTATCAACACGTACAGCTGTAGTCAGGAGGCTAAAGACTTGAATATTGAGAAGACAAATCAACAAAGAACCTGATCATGCACTGATCAGAATCATAAGACTCGCAATCCACTTTAGAATAAAGTACCATCACAAACGCCATAGTCTCCCTTCATAAGGGTTATAATATCTTATTTTTCAGACAGGATTGGTCACGAAATAGAGGCTGTTAAGAAAGACGAACACCTTACAATATTCCTTATAACTTCACAATAAATACTCATACAATCTCTATATATAAATTAAATCTTAATTTTCACAGAAATCACTCAGCCAATCAAAGCCAAACTTAATGTGGAGTAGCCATAGGGAGTGGGAATCAAAGTTTGTATATATGTTGCAGGTCACATGCTATGCTAATATATGGTAAAATGTATCGTAAAAATCTTAAGATTTTATTTTTCTCTAGATGTAGAACTGATGGACAGATTTCAATGGATTCTCCAGTTCATCATTATTTGTATAAACCACAGCCGTTTGTTGACCATGACCTATACTACAGCATGGTCAAATTTGGTCACACAAGCTTTGCATATGAATGTTTCAGACGGACGAGTTCACACGAAGAGTAATGCATACTAAACTGTCCACTGAAGGTCATTTTTCAAAGACAATAAAATCTTCGGAGTACGTTCTCAAGACCATTGGACCTGTGGCTGGTTTTTAAGTCATGAGAAAAATAAACAAACGATTTTAGTGATACAGGTATGTTCGTTTTATTACAGACCACAACCAAGTGCGATTTGTCTTAGAAAGGTACAAGTAGGCAAAGATCAGGAAAAGGCGCAATCAGAAAAAGATTCCCACTCCAAAAACCGAGGTGGGAAGAAACCAAACTAACAATCAGGTACTTATACCATGAAACATATCGTAAGCCGAATGAGCAGCTATTTTCCCAATAGGTGGCCACTCAGTTACCTTTACTTAACTAAAACTATGAAAACACACATAAGGCGCCAACAGCACAAAAAAATTTAAACATCAAGACATAAAACAAAAAGAACCACCACAGAAGTATCGCCTTGGAACGACCAGTAATACAAAGTTACTGGCGGGCTTAAACCGGTTTTACAGGCGCCTAACCTCACCTTCAGCTTCTGCAGTGGTTCATACCACGTAGTTAGTTCTTCGGTCCTCGTGGTGAATCTCTAACTAGTCAATGAATCATCAAGAACAAACATATAAATCAAGATAAACATCCTTATGAATCAAAACCCAGGACTCACAGATTGAGTAAGCTGCCAGACGATGGAGATCCCTGGGCGCCGAATAACCTTCTAACTCCGGAGCAAAAGAAACACCAGTTGGACCCCGGTGGGCCAAGCAACAGACAAGAAGCTCCGGCCCAAACCAACTAAAAGGAATAGCTTTAAGTCGGGGCCATCATAGAGTCTGACGCCCGACCCACCGGCGTGCAGTTAAAGAAAGCAGCATAGTTATCAACCATGATTGGGTTAAAAACTAAGCATGCAGACTGTCGCATAACAGAAGATGCCTAATTGGTTGAAGACAATGCCAATGTGTTCGATTAATGTTCTAAAAAAGGAAGAACCGTATTTCTTCTCTTTTCATTTATTAATAATCTAATAGTATAAAATGTCTTCTATTCTTATGAGCTCTTCTGATTATTCCGATTATGCGGAACAAAAAGTGGACGTCGGAAGATCGTGGCCTTGGAAGCAATATATTTTCAGTTCCTTTTGGACTTACAGTCACGCAAATAGCGGCTTAGCGATCCAGGAGATTCAATGGTCTCATAAACACGTGGTATTGTTTACATACAAATCGATAAATGATCGATGACGCACAATGCAATCTGCCCGAAGTTGAGATGAAAAATTCGAGTTTTCTCCTATACCAGTTACTCTATTGACTGATAGATGGGCGCAGTCAAAGCAGAAATTGAACATTGATTGAATGAAAGTAACATAAGAAATCCAGGTTATTTCGTTTTCGCAAACACCTCCGCCCCATGAACATATAGTGCTTGAGATCAGTTAGAATATTCAGAGTAATAAAAATTGTACGTTTATACCCATCTTTTAAACAATGTTTTAATTATTTGACCCACTTAGGCATGTGTCTTTAATTTAGACCTACCTTGTGTAAATGCTTGAAATTGCAGTATATTTATCAGGCTATAGATATGCGCAATATACACCCCTTTGCACGTTTTCACTGCTTCCAAAGGATCAAACTTTTATATTTTATTTACTATATAAAAGTGGGGTATAAGGCGTATACATTAAACGGGCATGTTCTAGTGATGTATAAGAATGACGCGATCTTCTTGTTTACGTGGTATGTGTAACTAAATGTCAGTATATATATATGTTATTCATTTTCAGCTTCTTAGTCTAGTATAGAATTACATTAACACTAAGGCTTGTGTATCGACTGGTTTCACGTTACATGATTAATTAGCTTTTTTTTCGGAATCACAGTTTCTATATAGAGACGGGAATGGTGCTAAGTCGTGCTCATGTGTTTAATATCACTGGCTTTGATTTTTAATGGGTATTGTGGTTAATTGACATATGGTGGCTGTGGCAGAATAATTAAATATCATGATCATGTCATGATAAAGAAAGCGTTGGATGTGTCAACTGAATCGTTATGTATGACAAAACCAGACGGAACGTTACAAAATGACATATAAGTCTCGGATGTCCCGTGCAAGAGTAATCATGTGGTAACAGAATATGGCCTGCTATTTCGGAGGGCATCTGACAATTTAATCCACCAAGATCAGACAGGATCCACTAATTTAGTCAGTATGAAGTTTTCGCATCTTCGATGATACTGCTTATTTGATTATCTCGTGATGATGCTTACATTTATGTTTGTTTCTTCGGTCATCATAACCACATCACGTCTAGGCGTGAGGTTAATATTGCTAAGGAAATCTTAAACTTGTCTCGTGTTTTCTTATACCTGTATAATACAAGTCTCCATACTTGGTTGGAATAAACAAAATGGTAAGAATAAACGATTATAAAATAGTTTATATTTGTTTAACCATTGCTTCCACCAGGAGAACATGACCTATTAAAATCAATCAAATTTTTCTAATTAAATTGCAATTATTTACGGCTGAAAAACATCTCTGTATATGTTCGTATTGGATGGGCACGTTTTTGTAATGGCTTCACTTTTCATTGTCACGTTAGCGATAAATGTATTACTATACTGTAGAGAGTTTTTAAATTCGCGAGCGAGTACACGTGTACATGTAGTCTATAAAACTTACAGGTATTCTTTATAATCGAGAACTTGTGTGCGGATGTATTAACATGTATATTGGTTATTTCCGTGATTACCTTATACACTTGGCAAAAAAGCCAACGCATCAGTTTTTTAAATTGAAAAAATTCGTTTAAGATATTGTTTTTAAATTTTGCATACTCGACGAACATTTACGCATATCGACTAGATTATTTCAAATAAATTTTATCACGTGACCACGTCACATGAAGATTAATCATCGGCTGCAATAAAATTTCAGCATTCTATTTTAATATGGTTATTTTTCAGCTTGCAGAGAATTTGAAGGCTCACAGTTGTTTCGTCGCTGAAATATTTAATAAAATATTCCAAGGTGTGTTGGTAATTTGGTTAACTAAATTAGAATCGTGTTTACTGAATGTACGTAGGTCATCAAAAATAAAGTAATGCAATATGTAGGGTATTGTTGTGTATTTTTACTGACAGAGGTAATCTGTTTGATTTCGCAAAGTTTGATTCAATCTGCATTCAGAAAATAAACGTCAACGAAATCCGAACATACACTTTATGTTGCTTAGCAACCATAGAATGGCAGCGAAGGCGTCATAGCCGCGAAAATCACTTTTCAAAAATCAAATGAATAAACATAAAACTTTGGTATTTCTTAGATGGTGTTTTGAATAGCTATCTATTTACATGCTTGGGTAATGGCACCTAAGCCAGAACTTCCTAGGCAACTGCAATGTTCATACAGCCCCAAGCGTGTCAACTATTAGCAACACAAGAACCTATGCAATTTCGGTTTAATGCATGTTCCGTAGATTTTGGTTGCTAGGCAACGAAATATGTTATCTGAGAATTGCATTTTATAGCAAGTAGTTCATAAAGCGTCACTAACAGATACTAATTGGTGCATAAATGTTCGTTTAAACAAACTAGATGTCCAATTGTAGCAGAAATTGTATCTCTACCCCCATTTTTCACCCTTTGATCGAGAAATTTTAGTCAATTTTTCAACTTTCATTGGGTGTCATTTGAGATATATCAATCAAATTACATTATCTTGAACACTATGTGTTTAAGTTCGGTGTGAGAAAATGAAGTGAATACGTTAAATTTGGTTTTCCTCTCACCATGGCAACAGTTTTAATAGTCGTGGCCAAGTGCCATTTCCCAATGTTCTATTGTTGCTAGGCAACAGTGAGTTAAGCATGTGACTAGGTGTTAAACTGTCTCACAGAGGGCGAATTGAATTTATGTTTCAAGAAAACTAAATCAAACTTTAATAACATGTTCAAACAAAACGTATAGTCAATATTGCATTACTTATTGCATGACCCTCGAATAATTGTTTTACTAAAAGAGGCATTTACAAGGTTTTACAGAAAGGGGTATTTCACTACAAAATTTTAAATCTAAGTGTTTTCGTATGTGAACTTAAATAATGTTGCTATTTGGATTTCAATGCTATAAGAATATTGCCAACTACCGTGGGATATTTAATTAAGCCCAAACATGAGAGCCGACGCAGTCCTGTTATTTAAGAAAAAACATAAATGTTTCTTGATAACGTAAATATTACAAACATACCTTCCGGTTTATCTAAATTACTTTACATTTTAATCTAGGGCAAGTTTAGAATATGGAAACAATACGGAATTATACTATGCATCCTGCTAGACTTACATAATGTTACGGGCTTGACGCACTTGAAAGACAAGTGGAACTACTCTAGTGGCACAGTAACCACCATTAGCAAGCCCATGTACACCAAGATAAGAAAGTGTGAAGCAGCTTGTGTTGACAATAATCAACTATGGAGATGCGATATGGGGTGTGCGACTAAATATCGGGATTGGAGACATCAAGGGTTCTGTTTGCAATTATGTATCACAACTGTTTATGTATGCTTGAGAAAATGTGCAACTTTGGAAAAACGAAGTAAGCTGAAAGCGTTCCAAAATACTCTGGGATTACCAATGTTTTAGAATAAACACTAAAACTAAAACTGTCTTTTGTTTTATTCATGACATATCATAGGAGTTGACTATGCAAATGAAATATAGATTTTATTAACCGTTAAAAATGGTCAGATACACCCCGTGGTATTTGATTATCATGATATGAGAGAAATTCAGATATTCTTGAAATTTGCAGGAATTGTCTTGTGGAATGATCGATTCTTCGAATAAAGAACGAAGAAGTTAATGGGTGAATACATTCAAAATATTTACTACTAAAGTGGGATTGACATCAGGAACACATGTCCGTGAAATGTATACATAAAAGTCTCCCCGTACATCATCCATAGTGCAGATTATATTTTTTCTTTTGATCCTTTGGGATGAGTGAATATATTTGGACTATTTCAAATATACTAATGGCATAAAGTTAAGCATATTTTGATATGTGTGTATATATTTTTCAGACTGTGAAATTTACAAAAAATGTTTATTGCCTTTTTGAAAGCACTATTATTCAACATTCCAAAATTCAAAACCATGACCTTCTACTAATCTCTGTGACGTCATGACAGACCAATTCATGTGCCTAATTAGACAACCCCTATAGCCAAACATGTGTATTTCTCCAAAATTCGGGAATTTTACCACTGATTTTCTATCAAAGTTTTAAGATATGCATCTCTAGTTTATGGAACTGGCATAGTTGAATAGTCATATCAATAAATACAGGTATAAAACAGTAATGAAATTTTGCTCATTTGATTTAAGGTGTTTTCATGATAATGGCTTGCAAAAACCTTTGACAGTTTTCACTGTCCTTAAATGTGACTGTGCCTCTTTTTTCATCTTCAAACAATATTTTGAACCAAGTTTGGGCAGCAAAAACAGTCAAACAACAAATCTATGGACAAAACTTTGAAACAATAGCACTTTTTGTGATAAAAATTTGTAATTTTTTTACTTTCATTTTTCTGCCTACAAGATCACGTGATCTGTAAAACTTGATTGTCAAATCTTAGATTGAACAATTTCCCTTAAGTTCTGAAACAATTTTACCCACTTTATGTCGTTATCTTAGAACAGCATCAACTTTTGGCATTTCGCCTACTCGTAGTACATGTCGAAATGCCGTTCATTCCAGTTGATAATTGTTATTTTGAAAGCCAAAATTTGCCCCCTACATTCAAATAAGTTGCTCTGACTGGTGTATGAAGCATTTTATTTTCGGACATCTGATTTCATCATTTTTGCTGATGAAAGTGGAATATGCTTAAGTATATATTGTTCGTTAAGAATCATCTTCTTAACTGTATTTTGATTATTTGGCTTTGATTTTGACTACACAGATGTAAAAAATTATTGAAATTGCAGCAAAAATGTCTGGCTTTCACTGCCAGTTTTGTAAAGGGTCACTGATGAAGGTTCATTACCCGAAATTGTACAATATGGCCCATCTTCTCGCTTTGAATGTTTTACTGCTTCCAAAGGATCTAATAATTATTTTTATCCCTTAAGCTTAAACCCCAATTTTATATAGAAGAAACTGGGGGTTGCAATGATATACATGTACCTATTTTCCATAGATTTTATCAAAAACAAAGATTGGGGGACTAACGTGCGGTTCTATCATGTACCCACAATTAATGTTTTGAGCAAACAAGTTAAATATATTAAACTTTTTGTAATGAAATTTTCAATTTTTACAGCTGAAAAAATCTCTGTATTTGTAATGAACTCTTATCGCCAATTTGCAAAATAGAATTGCCCGTACGTTTCTTACTGACATTTAAGCACTTGGCAACAGAAGATAGTAAAAGTAATAAACTAATTTTACCTTGCTAAATTCACATCTACTTGGTCTATATTTGTAATAAGTTTTTGTCTAAGACATATCATATATGAAAAGCTTGTACATCTGTATTCTTATTTAATAGCTGTGGTTAGCTTATCAATGATAAGTGTCGATGCATTAGAAAAACTTTGGGACTGACAATGACTCTGGTTACAGGTCAGGCTGACTGCCCATAAAAGAAAAACAATACCTGGGCCCAGTTGTTCAAAATTAATCCACATCGTTAATTAACGATTTGTTAAAATTTCAAACATGAATATTTCAAATACACTTATTTTCATTGATAAAATGTGAGAATCCTTTGCAATGATTCTCATATTTTATCAACAAAAAATAGTGGTGTATTTGCGTATGTAGTCGGCATTGACGTAATTAACGAGTTGAGGTCTTAACGATAACGTTTAGCTAACGAAGTTTTGAACAACTGGCTCCTGTGTTATATAGGGATAGAGTATTACTGCTCAGGTAATCTAGGCTATCTAACCAATGGACAGTGGTACCACATGTATTTTCCTTGAGGGACTCGTTATCACGTCATTATGACAGTCCTTTGATGCTTTGACTAGCTGGGCTCATAAATCAATTAAACTTCGTTTTCACTTTTAGCTTCTTTAGAAGCTACACCTTTAAGGGAAAGACAAATCCTAAGACAAAATACA
The DNA here is from genome assembly GCA_964017185.1 of Rugalucina vietnamica. NCBI lineage: Eukaryota > Metazoa > Mollusca > Bivalvia > Lucinida > Lucinidae > Rugalucina > Rugalucina vietnamica. The sequence continues at coordinate 58,788,004 of OZ024873.1, forward strand.
TGTATGTGCTCAGATGTACTTAGGACCAAGACGGGTCATAAAATCTTTCATGAAACGAGTATCTGGGCAACATGTTGAAGCGAACAACATTTAATAATTATAATAAAAAATGAATAATGATGAATTATAATATATCTTATATGTCTCTGTGCGTCATCCGTGACGAAGTATGCACATTGCAATAGAAGTCAATCATATTATTGTTAGCACGACGTCTGCATTCTTGTTGACAGAACGCGTTAAGTAATTTGCCATTATAGCCTAAAGTTTCTAAATTCCCAGTGGTACGCCAACATACGAGTACACCGTATGTGGTTCGATTCCCGGTCGATTTTTGTACGCTAATTCTGTTTGTTTATATATATATATATATATATATATATATATATATATATATATATATATATATATATATATATATATATATATATATATATATATATATATATATATATATATATATTTGATTAAAATCCCGAAAATAAAACTCAAAAAGAAGAGTGGGGGGGGGGGGTGGGGTGGAAATAAAAAAAAAGAGAAAGAAAATAGAAGTAAACAAACACGACCGTTCACTTCGAAGGTTGCATAACTACTGAAGGTGGGCTATGCAAAGCGTGACTTTAAACACAATGCTACAAACGCTGATCATTTTATGGTTATGTAAGCTGCTGCGGGTGTGGTTTTCCTAAATAATTGGCTAAGTTGAAGACTACTTGGTACAATATGGAGAATGACCGGGTTTGACTGGATCAAAAGATACAAGATGTATATAAATTAATAATATAGTATGAGATTTGGGTGATATACATCAAACAAACAAACCTGTCGGTAGCACCGGATCCATAAATGGATGCTTGAATGATATGCTTTAAGTATATGTGGATATTCTATCATTCACGGTGCAAAATTTTATTTGTGCCTGAGCTAGCTTTCGCCTTTCGGCTTCATCAGAGGCAATTTTAGGACAACCTCACCCACAGCAGCTTATATATATATATATATATATATATATATATATGGAGATTTTATCATCAACAGTGCAAAATCCTATTTGTGCCTGAGCGCGCTTTCGCCTTTCGGCTTCTTCAGAGGCTTACTAAATACTACATAATAAGAGTGTGATATCTACATCTGCCTGTCATAGGCAGTCCAAAACTAGGAGACAAAATGTAATCTAAAAATTCTACATACTACTCATAACATTGTAAAACCTTATATAACTACATAAGAAATAAACACACCGCTACAAACTAGAAAAATGTAACTACAGCAAAATGGCTACGGAATTTTGAAAATGAAGAAATTTGGAAAATTAAACAGAAATTTAACAAAATTATGATTTTTGTGGGCTAATACATCTTGGAGAGGTTGGAAACAGTGTTAGAACTGTCAAAGTTGAAAATAAAAAGTACTAAATGGCGTAAAATCGTATAACTGAAATTGAGAGAATTTCATGACCGTTCACCTGTAGGATTATCGGACATCTGAAGCGTCACCTGTAAGATTATCGGATTTCTATAGCGTCAGTCGTTAACACACCGCTACAAATGTAAATTATAAGAACAGCTTATAAGTAAGGTACAGGTGAAGGCGGAGTCTCTATGTGCAAAATGAAGGAGTAAAGCCTATCAGGATATGGATAGACAGTGTGTAAAGGGGGATGAAGTCCAAGACGGGACATCAAATCGGATCAAATATCCATGTTAGGCTAACTATACATGCTGGCCTATTGCACTATGCTGTAGCACTACTGTGTTTAATCACCTTTATTGATACCATGTGGCTGGAGTGTGTTCAGGCGTCTGATCCAATACGTTTCACGAGCTTTTCTTGCCGAATCAGACCAGTTGATGTCATGGTCAAGACAGCATAGAGCAACGTGGCTGTTAAAGTCATGTCCAGGTAAAGTGAAGTGTTCCGCTACCGGTGCCCTTTGAAACCTCCGGTGTTTCCAATCAGAGCGGTGACCATTGATACGCTTATGGAGGGGTTGTCCAGTCTCACCTATATACTGCTTGTTGCACTTTGTGCAGGTGATCAGATAAACCACATTCTTGGATTTGCAGTTTGTCTGGTGTTTGAGTTTCACTGGCGCGCCGTTGGACGACTTGGCAACCTGAGTAGGTGTATGACCTTGCAACAAGAACATGCCCTTCCCCCACAAGGCTTCGACTCCCCAGGTGGGGTGTTGTCCATAGGGTCTTGTGGTAGTCTAGCTTTGACTAGAAGGTCCCTGAGACTCTTAGGGCGTCTATATGCCATCACGGGCTTCTTAGGAAATACCTTCTTCAGGCGTTCTGAGGAATCAATGATAGACCAGTGTTTGTTGACGATTTCCTTAACTTAAAGGAAATCGTCAACAAACACTGGTCTATCATTGATTCCTCAGAACGCCTGAAGAAGGTATTTCCTAAGAAGCCCGTGATGGCATATAGACGCCCTAAGAGTCTCAGGGACCTTCTAGTCAAAGCTAGACTACCACAAGACCCTATGGACAACACCCCACCTGGGGAGTCGAAGCCTTGTGGGGGAAGGGCATGTTCTTGTTGCAAGGTCATGACACCTACTCAGGTTGCCAAGTCGTCCAACGGCGCGCCAGTGAAACTCAAACACCAGACAAACTGCAAATCCAAGAATGTGGTTTATCTGATCACCTGCACAAAGTGCAACAAGCAGTATATAGGTGAGACTGGACAACCCCTCCATAAGCGTATCAATGGTCACCGCTCTGATTGGAAACACCGGAGGTTTCAAAGGGCACCGGTAGCGGAACACTTCACTTTACCTGGACATGACTTTAACAGCCACGTTGCTCTATGCTGTCTTGACCATGACATCAACTGGTCTGATTCGGCAAGAAAAGCTCGTGAAACGTATTGGATCAGACGCCTGAACACACTCCAGCCACATGGTATCAATAAAGGTGATTAAACACAGTAGTGCTACAGCATAGTGCAATAGGCCAGCATGTATAGTTAGCCTAACATGGATATTTGATCCGATTTGATGTCCCGTCTTGGACTTCATCCCCCTTTACACACTGTCTATCCATATCCTGATAGGCTTTACTCCTTCATTTTGCACATAGAGACTCCGCCTTCACCTGTACCCTACTTATAAGCTGTTCTTATAATTTACATTTGTAGCGGTGTGTTAACGACTGACGCTATAGAAATCCGATGATCTTACAGGTGACGCTTCAGATGTCCGATAATCCTACAGGTGAACGGTCACGAAATTCTCTCAATTTCAGTTATACGATTTTACGCCATTTAGTACTTTTTATTTTCAACTTTGACAGTTCTAACACTGTTTCCAACCTCTCCAAGATGTATTAGCCCACAAAAATCATAATTTTGTTAAATTTCTGTTTAATTTTCCAAATTTCTTCATTTTCAAAATTCCGTAGCCATTTTGCTGTAGTTACATTTCTCTAGTTTGTAGCGGTGTGTTTATTTCTTATGTAGTTATATAAGGTTTTACAATGTTATGAGTAGTATGTAGAATTTTTAGATTACATTTTGTCTCCTAGTTTTGGACTGCCTATGACAGGCAGATGTAGATATCACACTCTTATTATGTAGTATTTAGTAAGCCTCTGAAGAAGCCGAAAGGCGAAAGCGCGCTCAGGCACAAATAGGATTTTGCACTGTTGATGATAAAATCTCCATATATACTTACCGCATATCATTTTAGCATCCAAATTGGATCCAGTGCTACCGACAGGGTTTGATTGTTTGATGTATATTACCTAAATCTCATACTATATATATATATATATATATATATATATATATATATATATATATATATATATATATATATTATATATATATATATATATATATATATATATATATATATATATATATATATATATATATATATATATATATATATATATATATATATATATATATTCAAGGTAAAATTAAACCACCGTGAATGAATTCAAAATCTATAATAAACTTTTATATTCATGTTACCGTCGTTGGCTCAGCCCAAGCGGCTTTTAACGTTTATATTTGAAACCTGATGCAATAACTACGTATTGCAGACGTATTGTGTCAGTTATACATAAACAGGTTTGTTGAAATTAAGCACTTTTTCGTATTTCATTCATACCTACATGTAACACAAGGGGCTTTCAATATGGTAAGTTCTGCATTTTCTGCCTTTACTTTTATCTAAAACTTAACTTTAAATTTAATTTGCTAGTGTATATATAAACTTTCAGTTTTAGCCCTTTCTAGAAACCATTTGGGCTTCAAACAGACAGTAAAAAGCATAGCGTATGTTTTATATCCAGCGGACGTTTAAAATATAAATTTCAATCCTAAATGTATTTAAGAACATTTCCCGACTCGACACAAATAATGGTTTGGGTTGAGGTCCGCTACATGTATAAGGTTGCATTTTTCGTTGAAGTTGGTCAGAGCATTGTAAAGCATTTATTAGAAAGGTTCAATTTCTACTTAGAACTTACTTAATGTTATCATTTAATATTTGAATAATATATATTTTCAATTAAAATATTTGCAGATGCTTCTGAAACGACATACAGAAGTTTTGACAACGTTTTGCGTAACACTGTATGCATACAGTAATATTGTTCTGGGAATGAGAAGAGGGACTGACAACGGCGAGTACGTAGTACAAAAGTTTTAATGGAATGTCAAGATGGCTGCATTAATGACTTTAAACAAAACATTTGCGACCAAGACTGTGTAATCAATCACCTGGTCCTGGTCCAGTACATGTGTTTTCGCCGGTGTGTGAGTAACATACACGATTGTCTCCAGAACTGTACGCATTTGGACAGCATTCGACGTATGGGAAAATGGAGCAATACGTTAGGCTTACCATATTTCTGAATATTTCCTTTTTTTCTTTCACAAACAGGAATTCTAGTAGATGTTGTTAGATTACCGAATAACAGGCACACTTTTGTGGTCATTCTTGTGGGACTCAAAGCAGCCTTTAGTTAATAAGAATGTAATGTTATGAAATATTCAATTTTGTGGTGTCAACATGTCAACTTAACAAATTACGTTAATTTGTAAACAGATAAAATTTCTATATTAACTGATAATATCTGAAAACGCACACTGGAACCGAATTGGTAACACTGGATATAGAATATCACAAATCATTTTTTCTATGTAATAGGGTTGAATCTATCTGAAATGTCAGATTTTTATCAGAAATATATTTCATCTTGGGCCTTATTCATGAGCAAGCTAAAAATCCAAAGTAACGAACATATATTACATGAAAAATTATTCGGTAATAGAGACATCACTGTGAGAAACAATCCATCTTTATTCAGACTTCAGCAGAAAAAATATTAAAACAATAAGTAACATATGGAATGCACAAAATGGCGATTTTCACACTGATCATTATATACAAATCAAAAGCGCAGCAACTCCTAATTGGCACCAAAATATAACAAATTGAAAGCTAATATTCCAGAAGGCTGGATCAACATCTTAAAATCGAATATTGCACGAGTACAAATTAATAAATTCAGACTTGAAACACTGAGCATGAAAAAAGTTTTATAATTTATTTTAACCCAATTATATATTGTAATTACACGCTAGAACCGCACACCGAATACCCACACTGTTATATTTTGGAACAAAACTAGCAAAACATGTTTATCCCTATTAATCCTAGTTTATCCATGTAAAAGTGGGGGTTAAGTGGGTATACTATTCATGGAGTTGTTTTCTTGATCAATCTCAAATACGAAGTACTTGTAATTAATGATTTTCTCGTTCTGTCAATATAAGGTGGAAATTATGCTCTCTTGTCTTTAATACTCTGGCTTTTAGCTCACCTGAGCCAAACCTCATGTTGAGCATCCTTAGGAAGGAGGAAGCAAAGTTTGAATAAATGTTTTAGGTCACATGTCGAACATGGCCGCCATGCTCATATATGGTAATAACCTTAAAAAATCTTCTCGAGACTTATGGATTTGGTTAACCAATTCCAACAAACCTTGGTACATGTATGTAACACCTGGGACTCTGGCCCAATATAGTTTGTATAAATCATGGCCTTTGGTTGACCTTGACCTAGTTTACGGCAAGTATGGTCACATAGGCGTTTCAAAGGGACAAAGTGGAAACATTACTTCGGAAAGTTTTGTAGCCTGTATCCTAACAGTAGGTAGATACAGACAACTTACTAAGTAAATGAAGTTTTGAGAGTATTGAAGGACAAGGTCGTTTGTTAACCTTGGCAAAAGGTCATTTACATATAAAAGTTATAACTTACTTTTCTCATAAATCCCTCGGCCATTCGAAGCCAGACTTCATGTGGAGTATCTAGGAAGATAGACTCAAAGTTTGTATAAATGGTGCAGTTCACATGACCAAGATAACCGCCATGCTAGTATATGGGAAAAACCTTATTTTTCTCTAAAACTTTCGGACATAGAAAATTGGTGTGTACTATCGAGGACTCCAGTCCATCATTATTTGTATATACCATAACGTTTTGTTGACCATGACCTATTTTACAGCATGGTCAGTTTTGGTAACACAGGCTTCGGATATGGATATTTCAGAAAGTTTTGAAACCTGTGGCCTGAAAATTGATGCAAGACAGTTTGCTGTGTGAATGATATTATGTGAATATGCAGGGTCAAGTTTATATTTATCTTGGTCAGCATGACCTTGGCTAACGGTAATTTTTCAGAGACCAAATCTCCGGTGGGCATCCTCAAGACCATTGGTCCTCTGGTTGGGTTGACGTAAGGTAGCTGAGCATTATGTAAAAAAAAATCATGGAAATCCAACAAGTTATAAGCAAGTTATGGAGGTTTTAAAATTTTGATGGTTTGAATCCAAAACGAGGCTGTGATCGTATGACGTCACTCCCTCACACTAATAAAAAAGTTACATTAGCCATTACTATGTAAATGGAAGAAAGTAGCTGGATAAAATTCTTTCCTTTTATTCAGGGAACGAACTTCTTCAATTTTTAAGTGGCAAAATTGAGCAATATGCTGTAAATTTATATTTTTCATTTTCTGTCACGTGACGAGATAAACAAAATGACAGCCGTCATTTTCAGCAATTTTTAAATGTAAAAATGGCCATATCTTCAAAACCGCTGGGTCGATTTTCATAAAAATTAGAAGCAAAATATTTGTCTCTGTGCCCACCATCCCCTGAAATGACTGAGAATCCGTGTAAGCTTTTTCCTTTATATTTAGCAGGGCGGATATGTGAAATGATTGTGCACTTTTTGATAAAAGCATGAAACTTGGTACATGACTATATCTATAATTATAAGAATTTTTGAGGGTCAGTGCCACGTGAAATTCGCCCTGTGACGGCCGCCATCTTGAATTTCAATATGGCGGCTTTTTCCCATATACAGCCTTTACAGTTAGTTATCAGTTTACAGTGTTGCTTTCTTTAAAAGTTTTAAAACCCGCAAATTCAATAAATGAAAATTTCAAGATATCAAATTATGAAAATAAACTCGTAATTTTCAAATATGGCGGCTATTTTCAAAATGGCCGCCATTAAATTACCTGAAATTTAGTACACACAGTACTGAAAGTGTGATAAAACATGCTGTTTTGATCAGAATGAAGGATTTGCATTGATGAAATGTTCTCAAGCACATAACACCACAAATGCAAGTTACATTTTAGTTTGTATTAGGCAAATTATCTTTTTACTGATTAATAATGGCATCCAAAATGGCTACCAAAGTAGGAAAGTATTAACATTTTCTTTTTTTTTTTCTTTCATTTTTACATGTTGTTTTTCAAAGTTCTTATGATTAAAAATATTTAACATGTATTTGTTTCGTGTATCTAAGTTTTAGTCAATCATCATCATCATCATCATCATCATCATCATCATCATCATCATCATCATCATGTCCATTTTTGTCGTCTTTTGTCCTCTACCGAGAATTGTACTTGTCTGACAAGTTATCTTCCTAGACGACTTCTACACTATGAATGATTCTGAGGATCAGCATTGCATGAAGAAAACATGGCCATGAAAAGTATACACCCTCATACCCCACTTGTATAAAGCAAAACTGGGGTTTACAGGGGTATACCTATTTTTCTATTCTGTTTTTTTGTTCCAAAACAAAGATTGTGGGTACTCATTAGAACCACCTCGGCGAGGCGGTTTTAATGTGTACCCACAATAAATGTTTTGAGCAAACATTTTAAAATTATCAGAACTCTTCCAATGATTTTTTTAATATTTAATGCTGATAAAATTCTCTGTATATTGTATGGACAAGTTTTCGTAATGGCCCTTTCCAAGCTCCATTCTCATATCAAACAACATTTTATCCCATGGTTTCGTTACCAGTCTCTTTTGTGCAACTACGTTTAGCTTGTTTAGCAATCTGGCCATTGTTGTGCTCTACATGCTGCATTTAGCATTATACGGGTAATCAAATTCATTTTACCGTTTGTCAGAAGCAGCAGAAAATGTTGGTGAAGATGGTAAGCAATTGCCGAAATTTGTCAAAAGCTTATTGTAACAGCCAGTAATGACAAATGGGTCATATTCACAACAAGCAGAAAAGATGTCTACTAGATAACAGACTTTTGGAACTACTTCAATGATTTCATTATCAACTTCAAGCTTCTTCACCATTCGTCCATCAATAGGACGTTTCTTTCCTAGACATCAGGCCCCTAGATATAACCTCTAGCACAATGATGCAGCGTGCTATTGGCAGAGCCCTTGTGAACATCCACTAAGACACCAAAGTCCTCAGTGTACTCAATACCAACTCTAACCTTACTTCTCACATCCCAATACATGTACATGGATTGGACAAGAGGCACTAGCCTCTCATCGTTCCCTAGTTTTCACAGTGTCTACCAGATGAAATCCAATTTGACGCAATTAAATGTTTTCTGCAGGTCAAATGAGGCCATGTAGAGAAGCTTATTATCAGCCGAGTGATTCTCTAAAAATAAAAACTGCATCTGTAGAGCCTCAACCTGACATCAAATCACAATTCATCTCATCAAGCTCAGATCTTTTCCCTTTATGCTCCAACACCTTCACCACTTGTTCAATCAGCATCAAGCCCTTGTTGCCTCTGTTCAGAATGTGCCCTTTTCCCTTAAACCGGTGGACAATGAAGCTCTAGTGCCAGTCACTTGGAATGCAACTGTCTGTGGTGATGTCAACAAGATCAGGCACTTTGGGTGTACCAGTTTTTCCCGAGTGACTTCAGAATTTTTGTGATGGTACCTGAAGGCCCAGCTGCTTTGCCAGATGCTATATTACAGATGGCCTTTGTGTTCGACTCATTTCGGTTTTCGACATGGGTTTTCTCAGACTGGTCCTCCAGATTCCAAGGAAATTCAACAGGAGATTTTCATAATGCTCTTTTTCTGCTTTCTGGTTTAGCAACAGTTGGTCTTCATTATTCCTGACAGGTCTATCTACCAAGATATCCTGATTGCCACATCATATTTACTTGGTAAAACAAAATACATTTTCTGAATTAGGATATAAAGTCCCCCCATTCTATTCTACTGGATGAACTCTTACCAGTTGTATGCAGTTTGCCTGACACCTGCCTTTCACAGTTTAAAGGACCTGAACTCCTCCCTTACTGCTTCCTCTACCAGCGCGTTAAACTACCATTTCTGCTTTCTCCATGGTTAATTTGCATACTTCTTTTGCAGCATGCAGAAGGTTGTACTTAGAGAAGACATATGCTCATTTACTGTGCTTTTCTGTTGCAGCTCAATGTCTTATGATATAGGAAGTAAATTACTTCAGAAAGTGGAACTCTGCTTGTTTCTCTTGACCCTTCAGCTCCTGCAGTTTGATGTGTGGCACAAACTCGCTCTTGAGCTAGTAGAGATAGAAATTTTGAAGTCTCAAGCCATCACCCCATGCAATGGGAAGTCCTAACGTAGATGTCATTGATGCCAAAAACTCATTGAAAGGTTGCAATTAGTATGGCACTTGCCACAAAGCAGGCATGAGATGACCTGTTACTCTTAGACTAGTAATAGATGTAGGCGGATTCAGATATTGATTCGGATATGTAGAATTACTGACCTTTAGAGGAATATATATATATTTGCTAAATTTGTTTCAATGATAGCTTGTTTGCTGGATGTATGCACATATCTTTACAGGATTTAGTAAAATCTTAAACGTGGAATAGTTTGCATCAAGGATTTGAATGTGCTGCAAGACTGGCAGTAATGTCTATTACAAAAATCACAACTGATGACCATATATGATTTTGACAGCCATTTTGAATGTCAAATATAATGTCATTACTTCTATTCCAGGATAGTTAACATCAACATACATGTACTAGAAAATTAATAAGATCTTCAGCAGTTCAAACTATTCAATCAACATTTTCCTAAAATATGATTTTTTTCTTTTTGTCCTTTGGCAGCCATCTTGAATACCATTCTGATTTAAATATGCAACTGAAACAATACAGATAGGTAAGATTTTTGTGAAAGTAGAATGTTTCTATCCATTAGAACAGATTAAGAGATTCCCATCCAAAATCATAATTTATAGTATCCATATGTAACATACCAATATACACTGTTCAAGAAGCTATATATGGCAACCATCTTAAGAATTAGCATCATTCTTGATATTTCTAATCAGCAGTATGAGTTTAAGGTGTATGAGAATGTTTATGACAGCAATTTATGTAACATTATTCGAGGAAAGTATGATTTCGGCAATTATATATTAAATGTCATATTGATAAAGAAGCTGCAAATATGTGGCCACTTTGCAAAAAAATAATAAATTTCGGCCATTACAGGACATTTGTGGCACTAAATCTATTTTTGTTTTGATATTATGTACTTGTAACTTGTATTTGTGGCGTGTAGTGTGCTTAAAACATTTTATAATGAATAATTCTTCTTTTTATTAACTGCGTCATATTTTCGTCTCGCTAACTTGATTTTTAGTAAATTAATGGCGGCCATCTTTGAAAATAGTCGCCATCTTGAAAACTTTTAAGATTAAAATGCATTAAAACATATCTTGAAATGGATAAGCATTAGAACTTTGGCTTTTGATACTTTTTACGAAAGCAGCAGTGGAAACTGATATCAATCTGTATAATGCTTTTAATGAAAATGCCGCCATCTTGAATTTCAAAATGGCGGCCGTCACAGGCCAAATTTTGCGTGGCACTGACCCTCAAAAATTCTTATAATTATAAGTCTACACCTTTGCCAAGTTTCATGCTTTTATCAAAAAGTGCACAATCCACCAAAAAATTGTTACATATCCGCCCTGCTAATTATGGTGGAATTAACAATGCTTAGTTGTATGTTCGTTTTACTACAGACAGCAACCAAGTGCGATTTCTCTTAGAAGATGCCTTATATACATGTACGTTGAAGACAATGAAAATTTGTTCGATTAATGTTCTATTAAAGGAGGAGTCGTATTTCATCTGCTTCCATTTAATCTAATACTATAAGAGGTCTTCTCTTCTAATGAGCTCTTCTGACTCTTCCAATTATTAAGCAAAATTTGAACGGTGGAAGGGACCGCAACCAAGTGCGATTTCTCTAGTAAGAAGATGCAATGTAGGTTGAAGACAATGAAAATCTGTTCGATTTATGTTCTATAAAAGGAAGAATCATTTCATCTGCTTCCATTTAATCTAAGATGTCTTCTCTTCTTATAAGCTCCTCTGACTCTTCAAAACGTGGACGATGGATCGTGACCTTGAAAACATTCTTCTTTCCATGGTATTCTGAGTTAGACTTGGTTTACAAATTTAAGAAACTTAAAGGAATTAATGATTTTTCTTTTCAGTTCAGAAAAATCATAACACGTTACAGACGTATAGGTCATAACTTGAATGTTATGCGACAGTCTGCATGCTTAGTTTTTAACCCAATCATGGTTGATAGCTATGCTGCCTTCTTTAATTGCACGCCGGTGGGTCGGGCGTCAGACTCTATGATGGCCCCGACAAAAAGCTATTCATTTTAGTTGGTTGGGGCCGGAGCTTCTTGGCTGTTGCTTGGCCCACCCGGGTCCAACTGGTGTTTTTCTTTTGCTCCGGAGTTAATAGGTTATTCGGCGCCCAAGGATCTCCATCGTCGGGGAGCTTACTCAGTCTGTGAGTCCTGGTTTTTGATTCATCAGGATGTTTATCATGATTTATTTGTTTGTTCTTGATGATTCATTGACTAGTTAGAGATTCACCACGAGGACCGAATAACTAACTAAATGTTATGAACCACTGCAGAAGCTGAGGGTGAGGTTATGGCCATGTAAAACCGGTTTAAGCCCGCCAGTAACTTTGTGTTACTGATCGTTCCAAGTCGATACTTCTGTGTGGTGGTTCTTTTTGTTTTATGTCTTGGTGTTTAATTTTTTTGTGTGTAAGCTGTTGGCGCCTTATGTATGTTTTCATATTTTTAGTTAAGTTAAGGTAACTGAGTGGCCACCTATTGGGAAAATAGCTGCTCATTCGGCTTACGATATGTTTCATGGTATAAGTACCTGATTGTTAGTTTGGTTTTTTCCCACCTCGGTTTTTGGAGTGGGAATCTTTTTCTGATTGCGCCTTTTCCTGATCTTTGCCTACTTGTTACTTTTTTCAAGAAGCATCAAAACGCAAATACCATGTACTGTATCTTTAAATGACTACAGATTGTATACGTTTGCGCTAACATTTATACGAAAACTTGCCCATGCAATATACATAGATTTGCAGTAAAAATTGAAAATTTCGTTGGAAAAAAAATTGATAGTTTACTTTTTTTGCTCAAAGCATAGATTGAGGGTACACGCTAGAATAGCCTCGCATTAACTGGTACCCACAATCTATGTTTTAGAGCAAAAACAAGAAAACATTGGTTTAGCCCTGTAAACCCCAGTTTTACTTTATGAAAAGTTGGGTTTTAGGGAGGTATACATTAAACGGGCATATTGTAACGAACAGCCGAGCCAAAGCCACAGCAAACCCCGTCGGTGGAAAAGCATGCTCTAATATGATAACTGGCAACGGATAAAACCATCCGCCAGCTGCCACCAAAATATAACTAAATCTCAAAGAGAGAAGTAACTCCGAGCGGTCACTACTACTAACATTGGCTCTAGCCACTACAGTACGTGGCTGCCAAAGCTTTATACGATAATCAAATAACTTGATTGACCTGACGAACGGGTAGGTCATCATATAGCATCTAACGCTTATACAGAATATGTGAAAATGACCTGCTTCAGGTCCGATAAGTATGAGCCGTACCAGGAGCACCGCCTTGGAACGGTTAGTAATACAATTACTAGGGGGCTTAAACCGGTTTTACGGGATCCCAACCCTCGCCCTAGGTCCTGGTATGGTTCATCTGCATCGTTCATATCGTATTTGAATAACGATTAAACATACATTAATAAACAACGGGCAACTCAGTCCCAGCTCCTTGCCGACACAACGCACACACAATCGACTTTCAACTACTACCAACACAACTTAACGCCACACCTGAGACCACAGTCAGCTACCCGAGCGCTAGTAATAGTAATCAGACATCTCAATATCCCTCTCGGTAAAGCGAGGCTTCACAAAGAACCCGGGTAAAGTCTGCTACTGACATGGCCCAAAGTACCTGAACTGCTTAGTCCCTACGATATCTGTCTTCCAGCTCTCTACAAACCTAGAGCTGCAGATCAAGAGTAACACAGCAACCAACCCGAGCACTAATAGTAGACTACCATCTTGCCCTCTCCGTACAGCTAGGCTACACTCAGAGAACCCGGGAAGATAGTTTGCCAAAGTCCGCTACTTGTTACTCTAAAGGTAAACCTCTTATGTTACCTCTTCGTGGCTCAAGCACAAACTAAACCGCAAACGTCTTGCTCTCGTTCCGGCACGTGCACTTTTGGATTGTTCCATTACAATGGACTAGTCTATTAAAATTACTATGTGGGTAAATCGAGTGTAAAACGTTTCCTATTTAATCATCACCGTGTATGACAAATTCAATAGGAGGAAAATGAATTATGTTGAACAACTTTACTCGACGAATATCAAACTACGAGCGTTTGAAGATACTTTAGCAGAAACTATGGTTTTAATACAGATATTCGTCACATTATTTTCGTGATGTATAAGAATGACATGATCGTCTTGTTTACGTGGTGCAATGCAAATACCAATATACATTCTTTCATTTTCAGCTTTTTAGTCTATTATAGAATTACATTAACACTAAGGCTTGTGTATCGACTGTTTTTAACGTTACATGGTCAATTAGCTTTGCTTTAGGCATTACAGTTTCCATATTGAGACGAGAATAGTGCTAAGCCGTGTTCTTGTTTTTATTATCACTGGCTTTTATTTTGTATAGTGATTATACGTATTTTGTGGTTAGTTGGCATATTATCAAACTTCTTCTTTGTTGTGGCAGCATAATTAAATATCTTGACCATGACATGACAATGAAAGCGTGGGATGGCGTTTATTGAATCTTTATGTAAGGCAAAACCGGACAGAACGTTTCAAACTGTCATATAAGCCCAGGATGTCTCTAGCAATCTGATCAAGAGTAACCATGTACTGAGAGATTATGGCCCACTATTTTGGAGAACTTCTGACAATTTAATCCACCAAGATCAAACATGATCACTAACCTTCTCAGTCTGAAGTTTTCTGATCTTTGATGATACTGTTTCTTTGATTATCTTGTGATGCGGCTTACATTTGTATTTGTTACTTCGGTCATCATAACCACAACACGTCTGGGTGTGGGGTTAATATTGTTAAGGAAATCTTAAAAGTGTCTTGTAATTCCTAAGTCCTCTCTACAAGTTTCCACGCTTGTCTGGAATTAACAAAATGGTAAGAATACTAAACTATTATAAAATAGTATATATTTGTTTAATCATTGCTTCCATCAGAAAAACATGTCCATGTGATATGTACCCTCTTAAACCCCACTTGTATATAACAAAACTGGAATATACAGGGGCATACCTATTTTCTCTTATTTTTTTATCCAAAACATACATTGTGGGTACCCGTTAGAACCGCCTCGGCGAGGCGTTTCTAACGTGTACCCACAATCAATGTTTTGAGCAAACATATTAAAATTCACCGTATGTTTCCAATGAAATTTGCAATTTTTACAGTTGAAAAATATCTCTGTATTTTGAATATGCAAGTTTTTGCAATGGCTTCTTTTTTCTTTGTCACGTTTGCAATATTACGATACTGTTAGTTCGGAAATTTTCGCGTGACTTCGATCTCGCGAATTCTCTATTTCCGTTTTTTTTTATTCGCGAGCGAGTACACGTGCAGTCTATAAAGCTTATAGTAAAAAAATACAAGTAGGCAATCAGGAAAAGGTGCAATCAGAAAGAAATTAGAGATAGGAAAATGCATAGATAGGAATCCCTGAGGACTGGAAAAATAACAGCGTTAAATGGATGTACGTGGAAACATTTTATGACCGCCACATGGCACAACCACAAGAAATTTGATATAAAAAAGGTTATTCTTTTTAGCGATAACTTTAATTTCGAGATGCAACAAAGTCGCGAATATTAGCAAAAATTAAGTTTTCGCGAACATTTCCGAATTAACCGGCCTCGGTAGCTCAGTAGGTAGAGTGTGGGAGGTACCGGGTTCGATCCCGGGCCGCGACATACCAAAGTCGTTAACAATGGTACTAGTTGCTCCCCGCTTGGCACTCGAATTTTCGGGGTAGGGCTATGACTGGTCGCTCCGGTGTCAGTATAATGTGACTGGAGGTGGTATCAGGTAAAAGTGTTTGGGATCTGATACCACAGTGAGGCAGCACTATAAAAGTGAGCATTGAGCTCCCTGTCACAACAGACACCGTCGTGATATGACAGATAATGTTGAAAGCGACGTTAAACCCAAACAAACAAATTTCCGAATTTACAGCATTCCATTCTTAAGAGGACAACCTGTGCATTATGAAAACATACCCATGCAATATACAGAGATTTTAAAAGTTCAGCATTTTGTTTTAAAATGGTTATTTTCAGCTTGCAGAGAATTAGAAGGCTCTCAGTTGTTTCGCTGTTGAAATATTTAACAAAATATTACAAGGTGCGTTACTTTTACTCAGTAATCGTGTTTACTGTGTGTATGACTGTTTTACAAAAAGAGAAATTTGCTAGGTTTTACAGAAAGAGGTATTTCACTACAAAAATTTTAAATCCATTGAAGTGTTTCCGTGTGTGTTCTTAAATAATGGTGCTATTTGGATTTCAAGGATATTTAATTAAGCCCGAACATGAGAATCGACGAAGTCCTGTTATTTAAGAAAAATGTGTTCAAGGTAACATACATATTACCAACAGACATACCAGTTTATCTAAATTGTTTTCCATTTTAATCTAGGGCAAGTGTAAAATATGGAAACAATACGCAATGATACTATGCATCCTGCTAGACTTACACTATGTTACGGGCCTTACACACATGAAAGACAAATGGGACTACTCTAGTGACACAGTAACTACCTTTAGCAAGCCGCTGTACACCAAGATCAGAAAATGTGAAGCAGCTTGTGTTGACAATATTCAACTATGGAGATGCGATATGGGGTGTGCGACTAGATATCGGGATTCGAGACATCGAGGGTTTTGTTTGCAATTGTGTATCACAACTGTTTATGTATGCTTGAGAAAATGTGCAACTTTGGAAAAAAGAAGTAAGCTGAAAGCGTTCCAAAATACTCTGGGATTACCAATGTTTTAGAATAAATAGTGTGTGTAAACATAGCATATTGAACGAACAAAGTTAATACGGTTAGAAAGAAGACGGTATATAAAATGGAAAAAACGATAAAATTCAAGTAGATATGTAATTATTTCTATACATTTATTGGCGATGATTTTTGATGTGTATACAATTTAAGTTTTGTTATATTGAATACGTTTAACTGAAATTAATTTGCCTTGCATGCAACTGTATTCTAACCTGTAAGTCGTTTCACGAGGATGTGTTACTGTAGCACGTACATGTCTTATTTGAAGTAAAAAACTAGTCATAGATAAACGCTTAAACGGTCTTCTGTTCCATAGGAGTTGACTATGCAAATTAAATATGGAGGATATTCAAATGTTTCTGTTGAATATGGCTATGGGTCGCTGAAGAGGCTTCAGTAGCCGAAACCGCGGTATGGTTCATTACCTTTCTCGTTAATATTTTATCTTCATTTATTTCACGGGTGAAGCGAAAAATATTTATATTTCATGAGTGGCGAAGCCGAAGCCAAGAATGAAATATACATATTTTCACTTCACGAGTTGAATTAACTCATATAAGCCTGACGTCCTTTTAATGGGACATTGGCATACAGTATAGCCCAAGATGTGACGCCGCAAAACGCGGCATCCCAATTGGGGCTATTCGGTTTGCTTGGGTGATTTTCATCGATTATTGGAATAAATATTCAAAATCACTCCTAATGCCCCTAAAACTGACAGTGGACTCACCCAAATGATAGCGATGGGCGAATCTATTCGTCATTACTGGTTAAAGCCATATTGAACAGAAACATTTGAATTTTAATTTTTATTATATACAATGAGCAAAGGGAAGCATAATTATATGTGTTGTCTTTTTTACAATCTGAGACTCGCTTTCATGTAAAACTTGTTCTGTCTTTCATGTAAAACTTGTCACAGGACCTGGCATTTGAAATGAGCATGCAAACATGTCAGATGATTGTAAATTAAGTTAAAATACTGGTGATAATTTTTGCATGACTAGTGACGTCTGTTACAATTCGATGACGTCACATAACACAGACTGCTCACTGAAAAGAACGCACTGAGGTGGGGAGGTGCGAAAAATGAAAAACAAAACACTTGATTAGCAAACCTGATTTATTTTAGTACCAGTATGTTCCTCACGGTCTAACTAAGAAAATGAACACCCACACTTCATGTTTTCGTTCACAAATAAGATATATAGGCGTTTGAATATTGGAGTCACCTGTGGTGTGCAGTAAGTATATGGAAAAGGCAGAGGCAATCCAAACATGTGAAAATATAGAATATAACTTTTTTCACATGTGATAATATATAACATTTCAAATATGTTATATTGGATAAATATACACTTATTCGCAAAAGAAACTCGAAAAAATTAGTTCGCCTTTTATTTTCTGCACTAACACAATTTATTTTAGTGATTCAAATTTCGATAGCCCCGCTAATTCTCTATCACACGATTTGAAAATCATGACGTTAAGACTTACATGTACGCTTGACGCGTTACCGCGAAAAAATGTTAGCCCCCATTTCTATAGCTAAAGGGTTACGATACCTTTAATTATCTTGCAAAAAGTCTCAAAACTGACACTGATATTTCTAAGTCATGGGGGAGACAAAATCAGGTAAGAAAACAAGAGGATCAATGGTCCTGTAAACGCTCACTTGAGATCTGCTTCATATACCAATACCATTTTAAAAGCAGATGAGCCACTGGGGTCCATTTTTTTCAGAATCATTAAATTTCAGTCCTACTGCCCATTTCCTGCAGGACTTTCACTTAAAATGACATTTTAAAAGTTTTCCCCATTTAAATCTAGGGCAAGTGTAAAATATGGAAACAATACGCAATGATACTATGCATCCTGCTAGACTTACACTATGTTACGGGCCTTACACACATGAAAGACAAATGGGACTACTCTAGTGACACAGTAACTACCTTTAGCAAGCCGCTGTACACCAAGATCAGAAAATGTGAAGCAGCTTGTGTTGACAATATTCAACTATGGAGATGCGATATGGGGTGTGCGACTAGATATCGGGATTCGAGACATCGAGGGTTTTGTTTGCAATTGTGTATCACAACTGTTTATGTATGCTTGAGAAAATGTGCAACTTTGGAAAAAAGAAGTAAGCTGAAAGCGTTCCAAAATACTCTGGGATTACCAATGTTTTAGAATAAATAGTGTGTGTAAACATAGCATATTGAACGAACAAAGTTAATACGGTTAGAAAGAAGACGGTATATAAAATGGAAAAAACGATAAAATTCAAGTAGATATGTAATTATTTCTATACATTTATTGGCGATGATTTTTGATGTGTATACAATTTAAGTTTTGTTATATTGAATACGTTTAACTGAAATTAATTTGCCTTGCATGCAACTGTATTCTAACCTGTAAGTCGTTTCACGAGGATGTGTTACTGTAGCACGTACATGTCTTATTTGAAGTAAAAAACTAGTCATAGATAAACGCTTAAACGGTCTTCTGTTCCATAGGAGTTGACTATGCAAATTAAATATGGAGGATATTCAAATGTTTCTGTTGAATATGGCTATGGGTCGCTGAAGAGGCTTCAGTAGCCGAAACCGCGGTATGGTTCATTACCTTTCTCGTTAATATTTTATCTTCATTTATTTCACGGGTGAAGCGAAAAATATTTATATTTCATGAGTGGCGAAGCCGAAGCCAAGAATGAAATATACATATTTTCACTTCACGAGTTGAATTAACTCATATAAGCCTGACGTCCTTTTTATGGGACATTGGCATACAGTATAGCCCAAGATGTGACGCCGCAAAACGCGGCATCCCAATTGGGGCTATTCGGTTTGCTTGGGTGATTTTCATCGATTATTGGAATAAATATTCAAAATCACTCCTAATGCCCCTAAAACTGACAGTGGACTCACCCAAATGATAGCGATGGGCGAATCTATTCGTCATTACTGGTTAAAGCCATATTGAACAGAAACATTTGAATTTTAATTTTTATTATATACAATGAGCAAAGGGAAGCATAATTATATGTGTTGTCTTTTTTACAATCTGAGACTCGCTTTCATGTAAAACTTGTTCTGTCTTTCATGTAAAACTTGTCACAGGACCTGGCATTTGAAATGAGCATGCAAACATGTCAGATAATTGTAAGTTAAGTTAAAATACTGGTGATAATTTTTGCATGACTAGTGACGTCTGTTACAATTTGATGGCGTCACATAACACAGACTGCTCACTGAAAAGAACGCACTGAGGTGGGGAGGTGCGAAAAATGAAAAACAAAAAAACTTGATTAGCAAACCTGATTTATTTTGGTACCAATATGTTCCTCCCGGTCTAATAAAGAAAATGAATACCCACACTTTATGTTTTCGTTCACAAATAAGAGAGTTATAGGCGTTTGAATTTCTGGAGTCACCTGTGGTGTGCAGTTAGTATATGGAAAAGGCAGAGGCAATCCAAAAATCTTATATTTTTACATGTGAAAATATAACATATAACTTTTTTCACATGTGAAAATATAACATTTCAAATATGTTATATTTGATAAATATACACTTATTCGCAAAACAAACTCGAAAAAAATAATAATTCGCTTTTTTCTTTCTGCAGCATCAAAATTTATTTTAGTTATTCAATTTCGATAGTCCTTTTAATTCTCTATCACACGGTTTGAAAATCATGACGTTTAGACTTACGCTTGCCGCGTTGCCGCGAAAAAAAGTTAGCCCCCATTTCCATAGCTAAAGGGTTATGATACCTTTAATTATCTTGCAAAAAGTTTCCAAACTGACACCGATATTCCTAAGTCATGGGGGAGGAGACAAAATCTGAAACTAGAAAAAAAGCCTCCTTCGACGCTTATTTCTTGCACTTAACGTCTTGTTTTATTTTTGACGCACATTGCCGTTTTCTATCAAGTGAATATACGCAATCGAAATCTTTCAGTGCCTTAAGATAGCTGTTGACATACTGAACTGAATTCTAAAGAATTGTGATATGAAAGACCACACTGTGTATGTAGTGACAATAATGGCGATTTGAAAACAATAGGCTGACGTCAACAGATACATGCGACCACTGGGAGCGTTGACAAGCGGTATTTTTCAACTCTTTTTACGATTTCTTAAGTTTAGACATCCGGCCACTACATCATGCAGTCTGTTTTCAAATCGCATTAATCATGAATGTTCTAGATGCATCAGCTCTTACACAAACGTCATTGCAACGTCATAATGAAACTTGCAACACAACTGTATGTTTGGTAGATTGTTACTGACTGTAATTCGTCAATAGTCATATCACTAAACACTCTATCAAAATTATCATTTTAAAGAAATTTGGTTTCATTTTTATCGCGTTTCTTTTGCGGATAAGAATATTTCTCTATATTTCATGACTTGTATATAATAAAGATATATATATTTACCGTTAACAAAACTGGTACAAGATATCTAATAGATGAGCCGCCTCATGGGAAAACCAACAATCTGCATAGGCAAAAAACAAAAACGCAGATCAGCTTCGCGGTAACCGCGAAGCTGATCATCGCCTTTGCTTTCGCTACATGAATAGTACAATTCCTCTTCTTCCTAAATCTGAAATTTCAAGCTTCTAGCCTGTTTCTGTGCTTGTACAGCTCGGTTCGTGCCAGACTTGGTCGGAAACCACATTGTTGGTTTTTCCACGAGGTGGCTCATATCTAATAGATACACTCCGTGGCATTGTCATCATATGTGCGACATTCAGCTATTCTTGAAATTTGCAGACATTGTCTTGTGGAATCATTCTTCGAATAAATTACGATGAAGTTAATGGATGAATAAATAAAAAAAAATTACACCTAAATTGGGATTTACTGACCTCATATCGCAATTCCGCAAAGTACCTTTCTAAGACTTACTGACGCTTAACCCATACTTGACGAATGGATTTTCCCATCATTATCAATTGGATGAGTCCACTTTCATTTTAGGGGTGTTAGGTGTGATTTCTATTTTTATCTCATTTTTCGATGAAATTTCTCTGTGCAAACAGAATAGCCCCAGATGGGACGCCGCGTTCTGCGGTGTCACATCTGGGGCTATACTGTTTGCCTATGTCCCACAAAAGGGACGCCAGGCTTATATGAGTTAAGCACTTGACAACAGAAGATAATAAAGTTAATAAACTGATTTTACCTTGCCAAAACATTTATTTGGTCTATATTCGTAACATGTTTTTGTCCAAGAAATATCATATATGAAAATCTTATACATCTGTATTCTTATTTAATAGCTGGGGTTAGCTTATCAAGATAAGTGACGTTGCATTAGAAAAACTTTGGGACTGACACTGACGCTGGTCGCCCATAAAATAAAATCAATATATGTTGTATGGGGATATAGTATTACTGTTCATGCAATCTAGGGCTTCTAACCAATGAACAATGGTACCAAATGTATTTTCCTTGTGGGGGCTCTGTATCACGTCATTATGACAGTCTTTTGATGCTTGGACCAGCAGGGCTCATAAATCCATTAAACTTCGGTTTCCATCAGGAAAACATGTCCGTGTAACATATATCCCTTTATACCCCACTTTTATATAGCAAAACTGGGGTAACAAGGGTATACCTATTTTTCTTATTTTTGTTCCTAAACATAGATTGTGGGTACTCGTTAGAACCGCATCGGCGAGGCGGTTCTTACGTGTACTCACAATCTATGTTTTGAGCAAAAATAAGAAAGATATAAAAAAATTTCTACGTAAAATTTTCAATTTTTACAACTTAAAAAATATCTGTATATTGCATGGGCGTGTTTTCGTAATGCACTTTAGCTTCTCCAGAAGCTCCATCTTTAACCCATTTGTGACGAATGGATTTTCCCATCATTATCATTTGGGTGAGTTCACTTTGATTTTAGGGGCCGTAGGAGTGGTTTTTCATTTTAGCTCATTTTTTGATGAAAATTCCCTAAGCAAACAGAACAGCCCCAGATGGGACGCCGCGTTCTGTGGCGTCATATCTGGGACTATACTGTTTGCCCATGTCCCACAAAAAGGACGCCAGTCTTATATGAGATAAGAGAAAGAAAAATATAAACTTTTCCTAAGACAAAATATGTGCTCAGATGTACTTTAGAACAAAAATGTGTCACAGAATCTTTCATAAAACGAGCATCTGGTCAACATATTGAATCATTTAATTTTTACAATAAAAATGAATAATGATAAATTATAAATAAATATATTTTATATTTCTCTGTCCGTCAGCTGAACAGATGCAGTATGCACATTGCATTAGAAGTCAATCACATTGAAGGTAGCACGACGTTGACAGAACGCGTTAAGTAATTTGCCATTATAGCCTCAAGTTTCTTAATTCTCGGTACACCGTATATAATATTAATAGTCAAGGTAAAATTAAACCACAATTTTTAAGTCCATAATGAACTACTTTTATATTCATATTACCGTCGTTAGTCAGTCCTTATGAGATCAGACCAAACGGCTTTTAACGTTTACATTTAAAACCTGATGCCCTAACTACGTGTTACAAACGTATTTTGTCAGTATATAAACAGGTTTGTTGAAAATTAAGCACACTTCGTTTTTGCATTCATACCTATGTAACGCAAGAGGCTTTAAATATGGTAAGTTCTTCATTTTATTTTAAAACTTAATTTCAAATTCTATTTGGTAATGTTTATATAAACTTTCAATTTTTAATACTTTCTAGAAAACCATTTGGGCTTCACACAGACAATAAAAATGCATAACTTGCGTTTAATATCCACTGGACGTTAAAAATCTAAATTTCAATCCGAAATGCATTTAAGAGCATTTCACGACTCGACACAAATAATGGTTGAGTTGAGGTCCGCTCTAAGGTTGCATTATTCGTTGAAGTTTGCCAAAGCATTTTAAAGCATTTATTAGCAAGTGTCAATTTCTACGTTTAATATATATAGGCCCCATTTGGAAATGCTAGTCTTTGTATCGACTACCCTGTTGAAAGATGCAAATTTACAGTAACTCATGTTGGCTCCATGTTGTCAAATCTACAAGGTCACTACAGAGGTCACTACAGAGGCTTAAGTAGCCGAAACCGCGGTATGGCCCACCCCATTTCTCACAATATGTTCACTGCTCTTGAAGGATCTCAGTTTTAATTTTATTCTGTCTTAGACTATTCACCATCTTCCAGAAACTGCATTTTTCAAAGTCTCACTTTTCTGAAAAACCTCAAGAAAAATATTCAGTCCATGTCACCATTTTGCATTCCAAGTCTTAAAATGTGCCGCAAACATTTTGAAAATCGTTTAGCAAATATAATTCTATGCCAGAAAACTATTTTGAATTGTAACTATTTTCCCGGGAAAAATCTCAATTGGTTATTTTTCATTTAAAATGCACCAAACCAAAACAAAATTGTATTGTATGCATAGCTGAGCGCTTGATTTTCAATTTCAAGGGATTATCATTACCTCCCTTGCACATGCAAAATGCCTATTAAAAATAATTTTTGGGCATAATTATTTTAAGGGAACCGATTTTCAATTTTTTGTGGCACATTTTACGACATTTAGGTTGCAAAAAGATGACATGGTCATATTTTTCTTGAGGTGTGTCAGAAAAGTGAGATTTTTCAGTTTCTGAAAGATGGAGTACAGACACTAAATGTTATCATTTATTCGAATGATATATATTTCCAATTACAATATTTGCAGGTGCTTCTGAAACGACATGTAGAAGTTCTGACAATGTTTTATGTAACACTGTGTGCATACACAAATATTGTTCTGGGAATGAGAAAAGGGACTGACAGTGGAGAGAATATAGTACACAATTTGACGGAGTGTCAAGATGGCTGCATAAATGACTTAGAACTCAACATTTGCGATAAAGACTGTGTAATCAATCATCGTAACACACTGATTCAGGACATGTGTTTTCGTCGATGTGTGAGAAACATAAACGATTGTCTCAAGAACTGTACGCATATGACAAGCATAAGACGTATGGGAAAATGGAGCAATACGTTAGGCTTACCGTCTTTCTGAATAGCTCGTTTTTTTCTATAACGGTATATGCTATATTTATGCTAATTGTTAATAACGAACACTTACCCATTCAATATATGAAGATTTTTTTAGTCATAAAATTCATATTGAAAATTTCATCAGAATATTTTTGATATTTTAATATATTTGCTCAAAACATTATGAGCACACGTTAGAACCGCCTCGACGATGTGTTCTGAAGAGTACGCATAATCTATGTTTTGGACAAAAAATAAGAAAAAAAGTCTTCCCCTGTAAACCCCAGTTTTACAGTATAAAAGTGGGGTATGAGGGTTATATATTTCACGGATACAATGTATGTATTCCTGATGTTCTATCCAATACACTACGACCAAAACTAGGAGGCCGTATTGGACATTTTTCCACTTTTACACATAAATATTAAATTGCCTAATTGCCTTTTGATATGTGTCATTACATACAGTACATGTATATATGTGTCTAATTTTCTTTCAAACCTGTTGAACACAGAGCGTCTAAATTCCCGTTTAAACAACCCTCTTATATTGTCTAGGAAAAACATCTTTCTGAATCGTCCTTTGTAGATCTCCTCCTCAGTATCCTGCCTGTGATTCCCGGTGTATTTTAAAGACATTACGAAAACTTGTCCATGCAATAAACAGAACTTTTTTTAGCTTTAAAATTGAAACTTTTTTCATCTATTTTTCTTATTTTTGCCCTAAGATAGATTGTGGGTATGTACGTAAGAACCACCTCGCCGAGGCGGTTCTAACGAGTATGCGAAATCTATGTTTTGGAGCAAAAAATAAGAAAATAGGTATACCCCTGCATACCCCAGTTTTGCTACATGTATATAAAAGTGGGGGTCAGGGGGTATACATTACGCGGACATGTTTTCGTGATAGTCAATTTTCATCGGTGTAACTGTGTATTGTAACTAGGTTCTATCGTGAAGGCATACAGCATCTAAGGCACTCAAAAAAAATACAAGTGCCATTTTTAGTGCCACACCAAACGAAGGAATATTCAAAGTTCACATTCTGAGGACCTTTCCACTGTGTTGAGGTTGAATACAGTAAATTTTGAGCGTGTTCTATTTATTTGTCGAAGACATCTCAGATCATTTTTGACCTGCATCCGGGGTTTTCCCATATGGAAGATGAAAAAGGCAACAAACTGCGTCTCTTTAAAAAGTACTTTAAGATGATGTTTTTTTTTTTACTATACAAGCCATCATTGGTCCTTATTGTTATTCATTTTAATCGCGTTTTGTGTGACGAAAGCTTTTGCAAAGAAAAAATAAAATTTAAAAATCTGTGGATTTTGAAATTTTATGATCCATGCAGGCCATAGTAGATAAGATGCGTTCGGATTTTCTCCATTAAATATAGGCGTGTTCGGATCAAAGGCTCTGCTCAACAGAACGAGTCGTTTCGGTCCAGCGACTCTTAAGGACTCTCGCCGTAAGGACATTTGAGAAGCATTTCCTCTCAGTCATGTCTGGAGCTGGCTCTGCAAGAGTCATACTGTCTGTCTGTCTGTCTGTCTGTCGTCTGTCTGTCTGTCTGTCTGTCTGTCCGTCTGTCTGTCTGTCTGTCTGTCTGTCTCTCCTGCATCCTGTACCCTATTGCAGAACAGACATTAATCTTCGACAATTATCTTTTTCAAAGATGTTTCTTGCTTTACTTCTAAATTGACCATCGCTGACGTCGAAAAAAGATCGATACAAGAAACCCGTCCAAATTCACTGTACAGAATCCAATACGCAGCAATATGCATCATGATCATGTAAACAATGGAGATAAGACAGTTCACCAACAAGCCGACCACCGACCCGGTGTATACATTTCCGATAGATTCGGAGTGAGTAACAACAGTTAAAAGTCTCGGTTTATTCATAATTATATTTAAATAAAATATAAACGTTTGATCCTTTGGAAGCAATGAAAACATTCAAAGGGAGGTAGTATGGGCCATAATATAAGTTTTTAGCTCACCTGAGCCGTTAGGCTCACAAGGTGAGCTTATGGGATGACCATGACCCGGCGTCCGTTCGTCGTCCGTTCGTCCGTCGTTGTCCACAATTTCCAAAGATTTTATTCTCTGAAACCGCTTGACCAATCAAAGCCAAATTTTGAATGAAGCTTCTATAGGAAGGGGGAACCAATGTTTATATAAATTATCCAGATCAGATGACCAAGATGGCCGCCATGCCATACACATGTATGATAAAAACCCTTCAAAAGCCTTCGGAACAGGTTGGCCGATTTCAACGAAACTTGACATGAAGCATTGATGACTCAAGTACTACAGTGTGTATATAAATCATGACCCTGTGATGACCTTGACCTATTTTACGGCAAGGTCAACATAGGTCACCTATGCATTTGAATGGGGGAAAACTGTGAAAATGCTATTTAAAGGGATTTGAATGGGGGAAAACTGTCAAAATGTTATTTAAAGGGAAAAACTTGCAGGAAATGAGCAACATGACTGAATGTAAATGATTCTGAAAAATAAATGACCCAGGGGCTCATATGTCTCCACCCCGGAGCAATATACATGTATATTTCCATAATATTCAAACATCTTCTTCTCTGAAACTGCTTGGCCAATCAAAGCCATTATATGAAGCATCTTTAGGAAGGGGAAATCAATGTAAATATAAATAATTTAAGTCACATGACCAAGATGGCCGCCATGCCCATATATGGTAAAAACCCTTCAAAAATCTTCTTCTCTGGAACCGGTGGACCGATTTCAACGAAACTTAACATGAAGTATTGATGCCTCAGATGTCTCAGGTATATATAAATCATAACCCTGCGATGACCTTGATCTATTTTACGACAAGGTCAACATAGGTTGCCAATACATTTGAATGGGGAAAACTTTTAGAATGTCATTTTAAGTGAAAGTCTTGCAGGAAATGCGCAGTAGGACTGAATATTAATGATTCTGAAAAATTTGGTCCCCAGGAGCTCATATGCCCTCACCCCGGGGCAGTATACATGTATATTTCCATAACATTCAAACATCTTCTCCTCTAAAACCACTTGGCCAATCAAAGCCAAAATTAATGTGAAGCATCTATAGGATGAGTTCATCAATGTGTATGTAAATAATCCAGGTCATATGGAAAAGATTGCCGCCATGCCCATATATGTTAAAAAACCTTCAAAGGTCTTCTTCTCCGGAACCAGTGGACCCATTTAAAAGAAACCTGGCATGAAGCATTGATGGCTAAAGTACTACAATGTGTATATAAATCATGACCCTGTGGTGACCTTGACCTATTTTACGACAATGTCAACATAGGTCGCCTATGCCTTTGAATGGGTAAAACTGTTTAAATGTCAGTTGAAGGGAAAGACTTGCAGGAAATTGGCAAATGGACTGGATATTGATTATTATGAAAACAAAATGGCACCAGGGCTTCATTTGCTCCTTTAATGGGGGCTATTTTCATACTTTGAAGGAATCTTTCAGCCATACTGAAGATGTGCATGAAGATTTTTCTTGAAGAAAGAACAATTGTTAAGCATATGGATAAACTGCAGCTCTATAAAGGAATTTGACGCCATTAAAATATTTTGTAACTAGCAAACAGGTTTTACAAGTTATCACCTTGCGGGTGGGAGAGTAAAATGTAAGCCTTGCTTGCAGCCATTTTCTTGTTTCCTCTGAAAT
The DNA here is from genome assembly GCA_964017185.1 of Rugalucina vietnamica. Lineage (NCBI taxonomy): Eukaryota > Metazoa > Mollusca > Bivalvia > Lucinida > Lucinidae > Rugalucina > Rugalucina vietnamica. The sequence continues at coordinate 58,816,507 of OZ024873.1, forward strand.
CTCTAAAATGCTTTACTTGTGAGCCAACTCTATCAACTAGCAGCAGACCTTTCTTTTGGATTCTTTTTAAAGAAGCCAACTTGTATATTATAGGGCAATGTCATAATTTATACGTTTGTTGAGCTTCAGTCCCTAATGCTTCATGCTGTTTCAAGACAACATGACTTACGAGTCTGGCTAAGAATAACAATAAATGGTCGTGATGGTCACCCTAACTTTGGTTTTATTGGCCATGTGGTTCCTAAAAAAGCCTTTTTTAAAGCCAGATGTACGTAATTGACCTCACGGTAGAATTTTTTCATTTTTTGTATGTGAGTATATTTTGATGTCCTACATACGAAAATGAAAAGAAATCGATACCGTTCCGAGCTTGTTTTCGAGATATCGGCCTTCAAAATCGTCAAATTTGAGAGCGAAAATACATTGACGTCAACGTAAAATGCGATTTTTAGACCCCCTTATTGTTAATTTTCTTGATATATTTCAAAAAATCCACGGTAGGATTTTTTAAAAAACTGATATGTATTAGAGAAATTCCTGAACTACATATAGATAACGAGAAAGTCCTTAGTTACCGGATTCGTTTTCCTGCTATAGGCCTGCGAAGAGAGGTAGTCGTTGCTGAATTCAGTACATTTTAGGCGCGACGTCGATTTTGCGCCAAAATTTCCGACACTGTTAAGTATTCAATATTGCTAACTGTCATGGAAATGTTGTTTTCTTTGGGATAACATGTCCACAATCTATATTTTGAGCAAAAATAATAAATAATATCAAACTTTTTTACATTTCTGAAGTCCTCTGCATAATTGTATGGATATAGTTTCGTATACCGAACGTAAAATGACGCTAGAAATGACGTTTCGAGCGAAAACTGACGTTACGAATGCGGCGTAAAAATGACGTTTCGACCCTTAGATACGCACGTTCCTTTGAGCGCCTTCAATTACGTACATCTGTCTTTAAACAATAGAAGGAAAAAGGCAAAAGTAAGCAATGAACAGTATACGGGCAATAAGAACGTAAGAACCATTCCAAAAACGAGGTGAGACAAAAAATTAGTTGATTGTCAGAGCGCACTTATCGTAAGCTGAGTTAGCGGATACAGACTCTAGCAAACCTACATGTGATCACATGTACATTGTAATAAGCTGCTAAAATGATCACACCATACAAAAGCACGGCGAGGAAAATCTGCAAAAAAAAAAAACAAAATAAAAAAATAAATAAATAAATAAATAAATAAATAAATAAATAAATAAAGGAAAATTTACCAGTGATCAAATATTTATCCCTATGACAATGTTTTTGAAAATAATGTGAAGAATTGAAAATTTGGAACAAATTCTCCCCCTCCGAAAGATACCTTCATCTCTCCAGATAATTATTGTTACACTAGCACCACTGTAAAAAGTTGGTCGAGATAAGAACTATCGGGCCTGGTTCCAAGTAGGGGTCATTTCGACAATACACACACCTATGATCATGAAGCCGCTGAAAATGACCAAAAAGGCAAAATTGTAAGGGATCTGCATGCGTCCTTACACAGCGAAATTTGTTGTTAAAGTTTAATTCGCAGTTAGAATTAGGTGCATTGGTATGTGTGCAAGCGTTAGAACTGACATTGAATGCTGGAGACAGAAAGGTAAACCGTTTGGATAAGGCATCGATAAAAACAATAATTGGTTCCTTGTTAATCATTTGAAGCATTTTCAAACATAAATGATTAGGTTATCTTACAAAGATTATTTTGTGAATAACGCGAATGAAACTGCAAAGCTCACGTTAAACATTAAGACACAAGTAGTCATTTGTGATTTTGAATACCTCTCTTACAACTTCGATTATGACTATTTTCAAAAACAGTGTTTGCGATCTGATTCATTTCTATATAAAAGCAAATCAGTCAGGCAACATTATGCATATTTTCATTATTCAGTAGACATTCTATAAATGTTCAAACAAAACTTTGTCATGATCAGAGGCTCATGTTACAGAATATAGTTTCACAGACATTCTTTGAAACGATAAGCTGTGACCGCTTTGAACCATTGTGAAAATTAAGGCAAATTAATGTCAAGATAATGTAGCCTCTTAAGCGTCAAATTGCTAAACGTGAAACGGATTCCTGCTTTCTTGACCTCCAAAAGATGTTTTTAAGCAAGTTTGGCCTAATGTCATCGCATATAAAATGTGGTCACACGAGTGGTATAAATATAGATAAAATACGTTAAACGATGTCAAGTAAACTTTTTAGTACACTTCTGCTATAAACCTTTTCTTGAACACCAGGAAAACAAGTCCGTGTAATGTATAACCCCCTTGAACCACACTTTCATATAGCAAAACTGGGTTATGCAGGGGTATACCTATTTTTTCTTATTTTTTCTCCAAAACATTGACTGTGGGTATTCTAATGTGTACCCACAATCTATGTTCTGAGCAAAAGTAAGAACAAAATATCAAAAGCTTTCTACTGAATTGTTTCAATTTTTACAACTTCAGAAAAAAACGGTATACTGCATGGGAATGTTTTTTGTAATGAATATGTTGCTCGTTTACTGTATAATTGCTCGTTTACTGTATAACACAAGTTAAGAAATATGGGATACAGATTCTGAAAAAGTCGTTTCGACTTTCTTCTGAATCCCTTGTTATATATGCAAAGGTTGTATAAAATGCTTTGTTTGTCTTGTTATATGTGCATGTATTACAGAAAATAAAAGTTTAAACCAAGTTAAAAACTATCACACAAACACACAAGATTAACATACAATTAAAAAGTATGAATAAACCTTTTTAACATCATATATCAAGATCAAAGTATCCGCGCTGATCATATAATGGGATATGAATTAAATGCATTATCAATAGAAGATAGAATGATGTAAATAAAAAATGGGGATTCGGTATCTGTGGTGTTGGCTTTATTAAACGGTACTTCAGGTGAATAAATTTGATTGATAATACCTTCAAAATAAGGGCTGAGGTAAACCATTCAAATGGAGTTGGGATGGTGGGATATGTTGCACCATGTTGGGTAGAAAATCTTGATCATTGACCCTAGACAAACTAGCAAAGAAAGACAGATACCTGAGCTGCAATTTCAAGAATTTGCATCAGGGTTGTCTCAAACAAAGACTCATATTCCCAAACGGGCAAAATGACTGAAATAGTAATAAGAAGATATTACGTTTATATCGGATATGTTCTGGACATTTGAAAAAGCATTTTTGTCATTACAGGAAAACTAAAGTGAACCGTAGTTTTAATTCTCTTTTGAAGGTCCACTTAATCAAATCCAGAAGTATTTTTAACCAAAGTAGAAAAAGCGTACGTTGCCAAGCTAGTCGCACGGAACCCCAGCCTTACATTTACAAAGCTCTCGCCAGAAGTTTTTATTGACCAAAACCAACTTTTATTTGAAGTTTCATACACTGTCTCACAGTATCCTGTGACATGAGATTTGATAGCAATAAGACAGGAAATTAATATTTTAAAAAAGTTCAGTAGTAGTACAGGAAATAGAATTGGCAAAACATCTTGCTTAATATGGTCTTTTTTAATATTAGGTAACCAATCCACCGTAGGTAGTTTGTATTGACCTTCGTTTACACAAATAGAAACTTTTACGTGTAATTATTTTTAAGCATAAACTACATACATTTCATCAATGTCTGTCTCCTGTTAAGCCCTGGTACCATCACACCTGTGTTAACATAGTGAATAAAAATAAAACTGAGATCCTTTAAGAGCAGTGAACATATAAATGAGAAAGGGGATGGGCCATACCGCCATTTGAAGCCTACAAACGACAACAGTAGTTTTTGCAGTCTTGTCTACTGGAACCATTACATACTTTCTCTTAGTCTTACCGCAGTACCAGATTGTCAATTAAGTTTTTTCTTCCAACCTTGATTTTTGGAGTGGGAAAATCTTTCTGATTGTGCAATTTCCTGATCACATTTTCCATGAAATTTGTGTCTTGATAAATTGTTTAATGCCTAAAAGACGATTTAATTCTAGCTCACCTTGTGCAGCTTCAGTCATAGTGTTCAGGTGAGCCAATTAATATAGCATTGTTGGATCATATTTGTAACAAAATATATATGTAACACCTGTTACATATATGATCACATATGTAACATGTGTTACATATATGACTCGGAAATCAAGCATAAATGTAACATATTTTGTGACGAATATGATCGATGCCGGTTTTTGATGTGACATGAAATCACATATGTCACAGGTCAATTTTGATTTAAAAACAGTACAAAAAAAATGCATATTTACATCTGAAACACATTTGTAGCAGGTTTTTATTCACCAGATGGGCCAATATCTTGATACTGATTTGTTGTGTCACTTTGTCCATCGTCGTCATCGGCGGTGACGTCGACGTCACTCTTTCGCGTCCGCTCCATATTTCCTCAACTCTTTAAAGGATATTCATGAATATAATGAGCCGCTCCCAGGGGTTTTAGGGATTCAGGGAGAAGGGCTATTTATTTTCAGGGATTTGGGGAGAAGGGTCATTTATTTTCAGGGATTTGGGGAGATATATATGTAACACATGTTACATTTGTGATAATATATGTAACACATAGACAACTAAACCTGTTACATATATGCTTCTCATGTCAACCCCCATTTCGGACAGACACATTTGTAACACACTTTATCTGTTACGAATGTGATCATGTACGTAACAAATGTGTTACATATTTGATTTGTTACAAATATGATCCAACATAGCATACACAAAATAATTTACTGAAGCCGTATGGGCCGTATAACAAATGCGCAAACCGTGGCGTTTTTTTTTTTTTTTTTTGACAAGCGCTAGAAATCGATGTATCAAATGCACGGATGATCTTTAGGGTAATTAGCCGATAATCCTTTAGATAACCTATGTTCACGCCGGCTTTGGGCAGGTACATGTACGACCGGTTTGTTAGTCATATTTTTGCTTTTGTAGGTTTTAGACGTTTTTATTGTGTTTTTAAAGAATATTTTATCCTAGAATATCATCTTAACCATCATGGATTTTAGAATTACTGACACTTATAAAGGAAAAAAAAAAGCTAGTTACTTAATGGTCATAGGTATAGAACTGATGCTGTACTCAAAAGCGCTGATAAAGGAGGCAACAAATGTTGGCTAATGGCAGAACTACGTTTGAATATCGCTATCATACTTTGGTCTTGATAGCGAGATACATTCATAGCATAGGTATACCTGAAAAAATACCTGTAAAAGCAATTAAATTTCGCGCATTTAAAACGCGCTTTTGATAGTCTTTTATCGCATTTGATATATCGATCCGCGCTTTCGTAAAACACCGACCGTGTGTACATTGCGCGGCCAAATGTGTGAATTAATGTAATTTTGATTTTTTTAAAGTGTGTGGTCGAGAAATAAACTAGATACTTTCTGTGCGCAAACGTTTTAATGAAAGAAAAAGAAAATATGCATTTCTGAATTATCAGTTGACTATTTTGTATCACTCGACCCCTCAGGGGGCAATATATCAATTTGGATCTAACAAGTCTGAATATTCCAACACAATCCCGAAATGTCTGACGATTCTTGACAGTTGTGGTCACATAATGAAATATCACTAATTGCTTGATACGATTATTGTCAATCTGATATCCGCGGGGGACTATGGCATTGAATGGTGCACGCATTTTGATGAAATTATTCAGTCGATTGCCAGATATTTACACCAAATCTTACGTTGCGGCATGTGCAAAGGAAATGGCAAGAAGGGACATTACCTGTGCGCCTTTGAACTGTGGACACTGGTCGAGATACTATAGCGACATTCAAATATGTGCAGTGGCATGCGTCTTAATCCGTTATGACCCAGAACAAAGTGAATGTAGTATTACAAGAAAAGACCGAATGGGTGCCAATGCGGCTGCACGTGCAGCGACTGATTTTGGAAACTATTGTAGCACTGACCATTCCACAATATTATATATAAGCAGTCAGTGTTCTGAAGATAAAGAGCATTTAATTAAATAGCTATTATCTTAACGGTTATGTGAAATAAGTTTGCAGATGGTGAGTAATTTGAATATAATATAACAATTATCATTAGGCCAGTTAAAAGGTATCGCAAGGGTTCGCAAAACTATACTAAAGGACTTTGAAAACGTCTCACTATACATCGGTTATCATTTTGCTTAAAACTGGATAAAATTAATCTGAAGTATAAAATACATGTACACATAATAGTGTGTATCGTAACATGATAAACGATATTTATTCACAAAGATGTTTTTGCTAATTTGTTTGCTAATACTGTTGTCTTGATACTTAACGTTTTGTTGTTTTGTCAAAGAAAACCTTAGGACAGCTACAAAAAACATCAGGAAAACATGTCCATGCAATGAATACCCACGATTATATAGAAAAACTGGGGTATGCAGGAGTAAACCTATTTTTCTTATTTTTGCTCCAAAACATAGATTATGGGTGCTCGTTAGAAGGCGCGGCGGTTCTAACGTGTACCCACAATCTATGGTTTGAGTAAAAAGAAGAAAAATATCAAATTTTTTCAGCTGAAAATTTTAACTTTTAAAGCTCAAAAAATCTCTGTTTATTTGCATTGGCAAGTTTTCGTAATGAAACAACTTTTTTGTGAAAGCACACACTCTCCAGTGATAGCGTACAAACGTAAGCACAAGATAAAAGCAAAGTTTAACGTTAATCATTATCGATTTTTCGTTTAAGTCGCTATTGACAAACGTTTGTCATTAGTACTTTTTTTCGAATAAATCGCTATTGACAAACGTTTGTAAATAGTGGATTTTACGTATTTTCTCTATTGACAAACGTTTGTCAATAACGATTTATACAAAACATCGCAAATGATAAGCATTTTCACAAGCAGTGTTCAGTGATTATTTTCGAATATAAGCTAAGACAAATGCTTTAGCAGCTTCGTGAAAAGGGCTACCGATTACATCAACAATATGTTCCAATCTTACAAAAGAAAGGATTTATGTTGAGTAATCATATCATTAGTCTCGTGGTCACGAAACTGAATTATATGGATTTGCCGGTCTCTGAAATGAATGAACAGCACGTGTACAATCCCGTTAAGAAGTTACACCATGCGTTCCCAGACACACATATGCGAGTATTCAGCTCCTGGTCATCGCTTAATTTTACTAAATCAAAAGCGGTTGTTTGTCGCAACATACCCGAGAACATTTCTTTTTCGCATGTAAAAAAACAACAAGACACAAATTAGCTACGTATCCTATACGAATTGCCAAAAGTACTGAACCATTTTCAATTTTCCCTGCATGAAAATGAATGTCACTTTTTGCGCTTTCTGCTGCTGGTGTTGCAAGCTTGAAGCTATCCTCTGTACTCAAGCTGTCCGATTTGTAGCTTTTCGGGCACATGGAGGACAATTAACAGATGTTATGCGGCTCGAAGGCGGCGAATTATTATGTTCGATGAGATCAAACCTTGAATCGGTCAGTCGAAGCATATGAATATTTCATGGTGCAAAAAGCTTAAGTATCATTGTCAAAACAGCCTGCCTTAACTAATTTAAGCCTGGTGTCCTTTTTGTGGGACCTAGGCAAACAGCATCGCCCCCGATGTGATGCCGCAGAATGCGGCGTCCCATCTGGGGCTATTCTGTTTGGACAGAGAAATTTCATCAAAAAATGAGATAAAAAAAAAAATAAAAATCACTCCTAGCACCCCTAAAATGAAGGTGGACGCACCAAATTGATAATGATGGGAAAATCCATTCGTCAAATATGGGTTAATCATCTGTTCGACCACGTCCTCGTCATGAAAACTATGGGAACAATGCAATGATTCAATCCCATCCGTACTAAGAGGATAAGTACAAATAGCTTTCGAATTAAAATTATTTTCTGTGGGAGTATTTCATTTTTGAAAAACAGTTCCTAAATTGGAGTTTCGGTGTAATATGCAGGCGACAGTGAGTTTATTTTTCGTCGTGATTTATTGTATACGTACATGTAGAACGTCTACAATTATGTTTTTATCTAAAAAAGATTGAATTTAATAATAATAATAATAATAATAATAATAATAATAATAATAATAATGATGATGATGATGATTATTATTATTATTATTATTATTATTATTATTATTATTATTATTATTTTAAAAGGGTAATATTTAAGAAATAGATCAGCTCTAGCAGTGAATTGTTGAGTAATAATTCACTGTTTGGAGGTCAGTTGTAAAGAAGATCAAATCACGAGCGCGTAGCGCGAGTGATTTATCTTCTTACAACTGACCGACAAACAGTGAATTATTACTCAACAATTCACGCACTTGAGCTGATCTATTTCGATTCTAACACACAATAAACGGAATGAATGTTGCTGAAACCGTCGATATCGTTCAGCTTTCCGCCATTGCATTGAAGATATCCCGCCAAATATTTGACTGTAATGCTGGTATTTACACACACTTATTACGTTTGTTGTGCGCTAAAACAACGTTTCATCGTCTGACGCTGCTTTGTGGGATAGCTGACGTCACAAATGCCGCAAAGTAACGTCACGCTTATTCGCCCAGTGAAATTGTTGCACAATATACATGTAACACGTTTTTTTACCATTGGCTATATAGGCGATGTGTGTTAGAACTGAAACTGAAATGTTCATGATAATTCCATCTTGTCACGCGACGACACATGATACAAACATAACGTCAAAACACATGGCTCGCACCAGTGTGATCGGACGTTGTAAATATAAGCAATGAGTTTATTTTTTCTTATGTTCATGGAGCTATGAACCACAGTGGGTCGCTAGCAAAGCTTTCATGAATCCCGCCGGGGTTCATTCTCTTTGCATGCGACCCACTGTGGTTTATAGCTCCATGAACATGAGAAAAATGAAATCATTTCTTAAGTTATTACTTTCTTAAAAATAATATATGTACATAGTGAAAGTTATTTCCTTGATTACAACCTTAGTAATAAATCTTAATTAGCTCAGTTACAACAAGGCCTGGCTGTTTTTACAAGTATACAGAAATAGCTGGTCTTTATAATTATTTGGTTTAATTGATGTACATGCATTTTTCAGGATACAACAATGACAACATCACTCAGTCACCTACTTCTCACGGGCCTCATAGTAACGGCCGTAATTCTACAGAGCGACACCGTCAGGGGCAATGTCATTGATTCGATAGACCTCGAGGTCACAGAGTGCCAGAACAACTGCGTCACCAGCCCTCTCCTCTATAGTTGCGACCACCTGTGTTATGAGTTCTACGATGACCGGTTACAACAGGATCGGTGTATCAGTAAATGTTTGTCCGAGATCGCTTCCTGTCTACAAGATTGCTCCTACGTGGATCCGCCACGGAGATTGTATAATATCATCCGACAGTTGGGACACCGTGGAAACAGAATCAAATAAATAGACTTGTTGATGTGCATACATATGTGACTGAGCCGCGACGCGAGAAAACCGATGTTCGGAATTGCCGACCAGGTCTGACATTAACCGACCTGTACAGTCACAGAAGCATGTTAGAAGCCTGAAATTTTGGATTTAAGAAGAATTGTACTATCCGTGTAGCGAAAATAAAGGCGCTGATCAGCTTCGCAGTTACTGCGAAGCTGATCTGCGGCTTTGTTTTCGCATAGGGCAACAGTCCGGTTTTTCTCACGATGCGGCTCAGTTGTAGTATACAGCTCTTTCTTGGCATCTATTGGATATTATTGTGATATGTCTTCTTGATTTTTATTCAAAACATATTGCAAATGCCGTTCGAACAGAATAATGTATGATAAAAGATGATAAAAACATGTTAAAGAATAGACATACTCTGATGACGTCCTAGAAAGACGTTTATGTATCATGTCATATGTCAACTGAGGTCGGGACCATCCTATACTGACCTTACAGAATACCAAATATGATCCGACGGTTAATTATGACTCGTGAACAGAACAATACCGTTGCTCGAGGATTTTTTTTATTCAGTTTAACGTCAATCTTTCAAGATTGTTTCAGCTCATATGAGACAATCCAATCAGTAGGTGGGGCGAAAACGGGAGAACCCCGAGAAAAACCACCTGACACACCCGCAAGCAGAACTTGGCTTGTCTCACATGTGGCCAGAGCGGGGCTCGAACCCACACCAGTCACAGCGGTGAGATGATCGAATGGTTAAGTGCAGTAATGAAATATCAGCGCTCTTAACCACTCGGCCACGGGGGCCGCCTCGAGTAAAATCACTCAGTATTTAAAAAAAGATGACATGGGATTTACATGTACACTGTACAATGGACAATGAAATAACGTAGCTGTGAGGAAGTGTTTTACTTAAAAAGAATAATCTTCTTATGTGAAACTTATCCTTGACGAAGATGTTCGGCGCCCCTAGCATGGCCCTTTGATAATTAAAATGATATCAATAAATGAGCCTCCACGAGGGAAAAACCAACAATCTGCATAGGCGAAAACAAAGGCGCAGATCAGCTTCGCGGTAACCGCGAAGCTGATCAGCGCCTTTGTTTTAGCTACTCGGATAGTACAATTCCTCCTCTACTTAACTCCAAAATTTCAAGCTTCTAGCTCTTTTCTGTGCTTGTACAGGCCGATTTGTGTCGGACCTGTTCGGAAACCACATTGTTGGTTTTCCCACGAGGCGGCTCAAATACGTATATGTAAGCTGCGTAAATGACACGTTTTTTTCCGAGTTGCTTTAACCGAACATCAGGAAAACGTGTTCGTGAAATGTATACCCCCTGGTATATCCCCTTACATCCCACTTTTATACAGATGTAAAACTGGAGTTTGCAGGCGCATACCTACACTGAAACAAAGTTATAAAGAGGCCACTTTTCAAACTCATTTTTTGTTTCTAAGCCAAGTTCAAAATTGCACAATTTTTTGCCAAAAGACGTGTCTTTCAAGTAAGTAAAGTTCCAAAGTGTTAAGAAATAATTTTCTTTTACTAAAGGCGTTTTTGAATTAAAAATGCAAAAATCAATGTTTTTAAATAAAAAATTGGATACAGCACACCATTTATTGAAATTAGGAACGGGTGTCATCAAAGGGGTCGTTACGGCTCGGAAAAACATCAAACATTCGAATTTTCTCTACTGGTAGAATTTTTATGCATTTTTAAAAATCGCCAATTTTGAGATTTTTTGAAAAATTCATAAATGTGCCTCTTAAACATGTTGACCCCTGTTAAATTCACTTGATGAGGCCTGGAAATGAGAGATATAATTCGACTGAACTGTTTTTGACCATTTTCGAGGACCAACATGTCAAGGCTGCCGCACACTTCCGGTTTCAATGCCAATTTTTAACGAACAAAATAACAAAATTTGTGGACGATTTTTTTAATTTTCAAAGTTTATCAGAGTCTAGTATTTGACCTAAATAATCGCTGAAAATTTCAATGCCGTGCTGCTGATAATAACGCAACTGGAGAAGAACAAAGTTGGTATGCAAATTGCATACAAAAGCTGAATTCCTGTTATTCAGGTTGTTGTCTTCTTGCATGTGCAAAACAGAAACGAAGATTCTTATTGCAGCAACACTTTTGACTTAATTTTATCTTGCATCATGGCAGTCAGTAGCACTTTCAAATAAATTAAAATGTAAAAACACAACGTCATAATATGACATTTAATTTGATGTTAATAAAGTGTGACTTTTTGAAATAGGGTACCTTTACACATGCTTCGTCTGTGTGAGAAGTATCACGCATTTTGGAATGCAGAAACTCACAGAGCCACTGTTAGACATTGGTTTATTCATATGATCATGAATTTTAATTGATCGTATTTTACTTTCTGAACTAGAAGACAAAATATGAGGTGGCCTCTTATAACTTTTTTTCAGTGTATTTTTCTTATTTTTGCTCAAAACCTAGACTGTGGGTACACGTTAGAACCGCCTCTGCGATGCGGTTCTAACGTGTACCAACAGTCTATGTTTTGAGCAAAAAAATAAGAAAAATATCATTTTTTTCCAATGAAAATTTCTATTTTTGTTTCTGAAAACAAAAATTCTCTGCATATTGCATGGACGAGTTTTCGCTATAAGAAAAACAAAACAATACAAAACACACCCATGTCGTACACAGTAATTTATTCATCTGTGAAAAATGGTAATTTGTGATTAAAATTTTTTATGTTTTCTAAGTTTGTGCTCAAAAGATTGATAGTTGGTTAACGTTAAGCCGTTAGAACCGCCTCGCCGAGGTGGTTCTATTGAGTACCGAATACTTTGTTTTGGGTCTAAATTCAGAAAACTTGTATACCTCTGTAAAACCGAGTTTTAGTAATACCAAGTTTACGTGGGCATATTAGCCCGTATACATGTAAGTCTCGCACAACCAACATTCAGATATTAAAGTCAAGTTAAAGTACTGTTCTCGTTAACAATGTTCAAGTTTTGTTTTCATTGATTACAATATAAACTTGGTAAAAATGACATGGTAACAAATAAAGAAACAGCTTGTCTCACTTTTGTGCATTCTGCTCGTTTATTGCCTCATTTGTTTTGCCTTTATTTATTTTATACATGTAAAGCAAAAATACTGTATACATCAAATGTTTGCGAAGTTTCTCTGGCATATCGCATCAGGAAAACATGTCCGTGCAATATATACCCAATTATACCCCACTTTTATATAGCAAAACTGGGATATGCAGGGGTATACCTATTTTTCTTATTTTGCTCCAAAACATATATTGTGGGTGCTCGTTAGAACCGCCTCGGCGAGAAAAATATCATAATTTTTCAGTTGAAAATTTTCACTTTTTAAAGCTCAAAAATTCTCTGTATATTGCATGGGCAAGTTTGCGTAATGGTATGGCTGCACCTATCTAGCCAACTATGCTTACAGTCGCCGCTGTGTGGTTTACTTCACACAAAGGGTAAAACTGTAATGCACACGACACATCATCCCAGTGCCAGTTGTGAATATGGTGAAACCCAACACAATCTGATGCCCCACCATAATTATTGTCAGGCTGTCCAGGAGACCAATCTGTGAAACCACCAAGTGAACCACGCCCCTCCCATTTCCACGCACCTTCCGTCACCCTATCGCTTAGCCCGATCCAAAAGTCATTTTTGACCAAGCCTCTGCTGTACTCTCGTAAAAAATCATTTTCGTCCCTCGACTCGATGGATACCAAGTTAGCCCCAAACTTGTTACAGTATAGTTCAGAGTCAGTATAAGTGGCGCGAGCGTCTTTTCCGAATAGGTAGCAAGATCCTTGAAACCTCACCCAGTTATCTTTGCAGTAATGACAGGTACCACTCGTGGAATAAGCGAACCCTGGAACAATTTTATCGGATAGTAAAGGACGTGCTAATTCCACGTATGTAGCCATTCGATTTAAATCGATTGGAAGAAGACAAAAGCGTTCTTTGACACATGTTGGATGTAGTTTGGCATTCAATTACATAAACCAAACAGAAAAAAAACATTGCGTTTTGCTATTTGCATGTCAGATTCTCAATCGAGGTTCACTAAAATATAGTTTGGCATGATGTGACTTCTGCTTGTGTACACATGCATTCATGTTATTGAAAAATAATGTGATATTGAATCACTTTTATCAATTTTGTCGAGTTTTTTCATCACCACACTACACTTAAAATTGCGAAAAGAACAACGAAACTGGCAGACATTGTACATTGTATATTTTACAAACGGCGACCATTTTGTAACAGCCACCCTCGTTACAGACAATGAAAACGGTTATTACAATGCATATTTCTTATACGTGATAGTATTTTCGCAATGCGTACTAGTATATTATATAGTCTTACCCTCTAGAACAATGCCACACAAGATCACACGAAGCATTAGGAGCATCCTATCATCAAATCAGATATATGTGTGTTAAATTTGGTGACCTAATTTATAAACAGATGCTTTATCACATCGCCTGTTCATGATAAACCTTACTTTGGTTTTCACGCTGGCCGTTTGCACAGCTCAGTCATGTCTTTTTGATTGCTCCATTCTCTGGTCATTGCGTACTTGTACCTTTTCATTCAAATAGTCTACCGTAATGAAACGATGTACATGTACCTTGGTTCTGCTGTAGCATGCGCAAGGAACAAGTGTTTAATGACATAATGATACTAGCTCTTGTCTTTTATCGAAAGTGTTTCTTCCCTTGACACGATGCTTCCGTTGTAACTTTTAAAGGGGTTATGCGCGTCATATCACTTATTCATTTTAAACCTCGTATATAGTAAGTAAGTAAGTAAGTAAGTAAGTAAGTAAGTAAATTTTTATTACAACCAATTAAAACACAAATATAAGACATAAAACGTAATAACACCCAGCCAGTTAGGCTTACGAGACACGGCATAAGAAAATTACTACATACAATATCATCTGTAATTACAATATGTTGAAAACAATAATTGGTCCCACAATATCGGTTTATTTCATATATGCATATATTATTGTATTTAATTCTATTTCGTTTTAAGTTGTGGTTCAAATCTAACATACTTTAAAAATACTTAAGATTTCATTGTAAAAGAAATAATTAAAATTGCTAATAAATAGTTTTAAAAATCATTCAAATACCACTATAATAAGCGTTTTCTTCTGTTAAACATCTGAGCAAAAGTATTAGACAAACTATGTTGCAAAGACAAGACAAAATTTCTAACCGGCCACCAAGGTTTTATCGATTTGCTTCGAACCAAAGCACTATATTAATCTTTTTTGCTTCATACAATACTCCAACATATCCGTAAGAATTGCCACAAAACAGTTTAGCATAACTCAGAAACATGCATCAGGGAAGCCTTGCCAAACACAAGTAACATCACTTTAAAAATCACGCGGATTTACACAAGGTGATGGGGTAATGTTTCACATTTTGTTCAACAGCGACGAAACTGATGCCCGGGAAAACCAACTTTTTGCATAAAAGTGTTCAGTATGTGTTTAACTGTAGAAATTGTAGAAATTAAAATGTTTGAAGGATAAAAATGGGAGTTGATAATGACGCTTTGTATCTCTACAGGTACAAAACAAATTGTCCCTAAAATTCACCGTCTGTGCCGTGTGTGTGTGTCTTTGTATACTGTATGGCAAAACTTCTATGATAATTGCAGTAATTTGTTTTGCAAAGGAGTCAAGATCATAGCTTCAATGGAAAGTAAGATTGAAAGAGCCAGGAAATGATTTATTTATAATTTGAATCCAAATCAAAATACTGGGTGAGAATAAAATAACACTGCTGGAAATCACATTCCAGTAATCTAAAACACAATTGTCATAATTTGTATCCTTATTGTTCAGTAGTGGCCGATGGCAAGTCCCTTTGCCTTCAACTGCTGCGAAGATGGCTGGGTATGAGTTCAAGGATCATGCTACGTTTTCGATAACAGAGTCCCTCTTAATGTTACCGAGGCTGAACACTTTTGTAATAAGACAAGACGCACACTCAGTAACTATAGAATCGATTCTTGCGTTGGATATTTGTGCTGTTTGCACCTTATGTGCGTTTTTATATTTTTGACTGAGTGGTCGCCTATTGTGATATAGCTGCTTAGTCGGCTTACGATACGTTTTCTTAGTATAAGTACCTGATTGTTAATTAAGTTTCCCATCTGGGTTTTTGGATTGGGAATTTCTTTCTGATTTCTTCATTTCCTGTTCATTGCCTTCTTTTATCTCCGTAAGCGTAAACCTGGATCTCATCGTATCAGTAAAAGGGGTAATGACAAACAAAAACGTCTCGCTGCAATGAAGTTTAGCATTTCCATGAATGACTTAGCAGTTCAACTAAGAGAACACGGTCGACATTCAATGCTTTCTTATCTTAGTTCTCTGTCTATTGCTGTATTACGTTCCTTGGACACTGAAGATAATTCTTATCTTAGTTCTCTGTCTACAGCTGTATTACGTTCCTTGGACACTAAGGCTAATAGATTTGACAATAAAATCATCAAATGGAGACACTGCACTGATGACAAGATGTTATACTCAACATGCTCTTCGTCTAATCATCGATTCCGAATCTAATCACATAATACATTTTATCAAAATTCCTTTCATTAATAAAGGAATTGACTATATTGATTTACCAAGCATATTCCATGACAAATCAGTGAAAAAGTCTATACCTAAGTACTTCTAAAATTCAGAACATCCTATTTGTTTCAAATATAATAAACCATTAGGAAAGAGTTTGAAGCAGGGTGTCCAAGAATTTTTTTGTTTGTTTGTGTTGAGGCTTAACGTCCCAGTCAACAATTTTTCAGTCATATCGGGACGGAGCCAACGCTTCCTGGGTTTAACCAGTACTGTTTGGAGTTAATGTGTCTTGCTCAATGACACAACACGATGGCGCCTTTGGGGATCGAACCCGGGACCTCTCGATTCGGTCCAAGAATTTTATATAAAGTATGTCTTGGCTTCAGCAGACAAAGCGGCAAACAATGTTGTTTTCGTTTTTACGTTACACCATATACACACCTTAAAATAGGAGCTTGTTTGGTACTTATCAGGAGACATACTGATGAAATGTCTGTAGTAAATGCGCACTTAAACGAATTACCTGTGTAGTTTTCTGTTTGTGTAAATGAAGGCCAAGACAAACTTCCTACGATGTATTGGTTACATAAGCTACACACACACACACACACACACACACACACACACACACTTGCAAATTCTAGTTCTTGTTCTTTTACTGAACTTTCTAATTTATAAATTTCCTTTTTACTGCTAACAAATCTCATGTCATAATACGATACTGTGAGACTGTGTATGAAACTTTATATAAAATTGGTTTTTGGCACTAAAATTCTGTCGAGGTGCTCAGTAAATTGAAGTTTAGAGGGTTCTATGCAACGATCCTGTCCACATACGTTATGTTTACTCTGTATACCACAACGCCACATATTAATCTGGTTAAAGAAAACCTTCTAGATTTGATAGTATGGACCTTCAAAAGGGCATTAAAATCTGCGGTTCACTTTATTTGTCATATTACGGCAACAAGGTCTTTTTCACTTCCTTTAACAGAAGTCGATATACACATTGATCATGTCAGAATAAATGCGGCGCCTTATAAAAAGGTACAAAAGTAGGCAACGATCAGGAAAAGGCGCAATCAGAAAAAGATTCCCACTCCAAAAACCGAGGTGGGAAAAAACCAAACTAACAATCAGGTACTTATACCATGAAACATATCGTAAGCCGAATGAGCAGCTATTTTCCCAATAGGTGGCCACTCAGTTACCTTAACTTAACTAAAACTATGAAAACACACATTAGGCGCCAACAGCACAAACAAAAATTAAACACCAAGATATAAAACTAAAAGAACCACCACAGAAGTATCGCCTTGGTACGATCAGTAACACAAAGTTACTGATGGGCTTAAACCGGTTTTACAGGCGCCTAACCTCACCCTCAGCTTCTGCAGTGGTTCATAACATTTAGTTAGTTCTTCGGTCCTCGTGGTGAATCTCTAACTAGTCAATAAATCATCAAGAACAAACATATAAATCAAGATAAACATCCTGATGACTCAATACCCAGGACTCACAGATTGAGTAAGCTGCCCGACGATGGAGATCCCTGGGCGCCGAATAACCTACTAACTCCGGAGCAAAAGAAAAACACCAGTTGGACCAAGGTGGGCCAAACAACAGACAAGAAACTCCGGCCCCAACCAACTAAAATGAATAGCTTTAAGTCGAGGCCATCATAGAGTCTGACGCCCGACCCACCGTCGTGCAATGAAAGAATTGAAAAGAAAAATCATTAATTCCTATAAGTTTCTTAAATTTGTAAACCAAGTCACCATGAAATTCAGGTTCCGAAAGGCCCTCACTTAAAAGCGTCTGTTAACCCAACATTATATTTGGAAATCAATTCATAGTGTCTGCGATAAAATTTAGAAAAGGTTTTTCATAGTTTATGATACCGATAGCCCTGTTTGAGAAGTTTTGCCGTTAAACATTTATTTCGAGCGTTGAAGTCTGTAACATGATTGCAGATTCTAGCAAACCTAATAAGTTGCGAAATGTATACACCATAAGAAGCACGACGAGGAACGTCACCATCCAAAAAAGGAAAATTTACTATATCCAAATCAAAGTCATCGCGCTTATCATAAATTTTAGAAGAAACAAATCCATTTGCAACAGAAAGATGTAGATCTAAAAAGGGGGCTTCGGTATATGAGATATTGGCTTTGTTCAACTGTAGTTCAGGTGGATAAATTTGATTGACCATACCTTCAAAATAAGGATTGTCAATGTTCAAAAGGTCATCGAGGTACCTAGATGTGGAATTGAAAGCCTCGATAACATCAGCTTGATTATCATGGTTAAGAGAATCCATGAAATCTCTTTCGTAGCAGTATAAAAATAAATCAGCTACGAGAGGTGCGCAATTTGTACTCATCGGAATTCCAACAATTTGTCTGTATAACTTGGTTCCAAATCTAATATAAATATTATCAAGAAAACATATCGTAAATATTATGAAAACATATCGTAAGCAGAATGAGCAGCTATTTTCCCAATAGGTGGCCACTCAGTTACCTAAACTTAACCGAAATATGAAAACATACATAAGGCGCCAACAGGACAAAAAATTTAAACACCAAGACATAAAACAAAGAGAACCACCACATAAGTATCGCCTTGGAACGATCAGTAATATAAAATTACTGACGGGCTTAAATCAATTTTACATGGCCATAACATCACCCTCAACTTCTGCAGTGGTTCATAACATTTAGTTAGTTCTTTGATCCTCGTGGTGAATCTCTAATTAGTCAATGAATCATCAAATAATGAAACAAATAAATCTGATGAATAAAAACCGAAGACTCACAGATTGAGTAAGCTGCCCGACAATTGAGGTCCCTGGGCGCCGAATAACTTACTAACTCCGGAGCACTAGAATCCGAAATGTACCTTTCTCCTAAGCATTGCACCCTTTTGTGTTGCTCAAAACAGGGATTGCATCTTATTACCGGTTCATTAGACTGCTGTATATGCAAAAAGGAAGAAATTAAAAAAAACGTAGATGTTCTCAAATAAATATTCCAGAGGGAATAGATGATAAACACTAGGTTAATTTTTCACTCTATTTCAAATTTTCTCTAACATGATTTATTCATAGAGATGAAGGCCTAGTGCCGAAAATTTGAAATAGAGTGAAAAATTAACCTAGTGTAAAAAAAACGAGCCATGAAAAACGATTCAGTTTGGACAACTAAATTATTAAGTAAGTTCAATTCAACAAGAGGCGATTTACCCATTCTGATTTATTAAAACATGTCATTCATAAGGAATCTAAGAACTACTATGCAGATTTATCCAATGATATCAACAGTAGACGCTGTGCTGTTCTTCTCGCACAACGGAAAATGATTCGCTACACATACCGTATCGGCCCATAGCCATTTGGTACTATAGTCGATATGAACGCAGTCGTCGTTGTGCGCATTGTCGGGCTGTCCTGGCATCCAATCTGTGAAGACAACCAGTTCACCACTTGACTGCCATTTCCAGACGCCTTCTATCAAACGGTCCGTCAAACCGATCCAGAATGTATTCTTAATTAGTCGACTACCGTAATCCTTCAAAAACATACTCTCAGGTTTGGACTCGATGGTTACTAAGTGCCCGCCCTGTTGGTTACAATAGTGCTCCGCCTCGGTATGATGTACGGGAATTCCGTTCCCAAACAAATAACAGGACCCTTGAAAGCCCACCCAGTCATCCTCACAGCAGTTATAGGCGCAGCTCTGACCAATAGCCAAGCCTGAAAAATACATATCAAACCTGATGAAATCAGGACTACAGTAATAGTAACTGATTAAAGAAACCATGCAACTAACATTGTATAGCTTGCCGAATAGGTCACTGCATGGACGGCAACATAATATTCATATCTGGGAGTCGAACTCTGTAAGCGTAGTCCACCGTCATATGTTTGCCGTTTTAGAAAATCAGTTTCCTGTATTTTGTCCAATCATGTGAATGAGGTACGCTTGTATTTCATTCAAAATTCTTACGGTAAATCAGTGAGTTTTGAATTAAAATGTTTTCTTATAGATTTGTCTTATGTTAATTAAACGTAGACGATACCCAAGAACGTATTCATGAGGTAACGCCCACACAGTAACCCATATGTGAAGCTATACTTATACTTGCGCTTACACATTTGTAGTTTTTAAAAGACATCTGTTGCAAATAAGAAACGTGTTTGCCTGTATTTTCCCATTTTACGTTACTGAAACACTTTATAAAGGCACCACCTTTAAGTTTCAGGGATTTTTCTCAAATACTAGACTTTTCTCAAACACCACAAATACCGAATAAAAATAATTGTTAGATCCTTTGGAAGCAGTAAAAATACAAAGCTAGAAGATGGGCCATATTGTACAATTTCGGGTAATGAACCTTCATCAGTGACCCTTTATAAAACTGGCAGCGAAAGCCAGACATTTTGCTGCAATTTCAAGAATTTACATCTGTGTAGTCTAAATCAAAGACTCAAATTCCCAAAGGGGCCAAATAATCAAAATACTGCCCCCTTTTTGGATTTACATCTTTCTATTGCAGATGGATTTGTTTCTTCTAAGATTTATGATAAACGCGATGACTTTGATTTTGACATAGTAAATTTTCCGTTTAAGGATGGTGACGTTCCTCGCCGTGCTTCGTATTGTGTATACATTTGGCAACTTATTAGGTTTGCTAGAGTCTGTAATCATGTAGCAGACTTCAACGCGCGAAATATATGTTTAACAGCCAAACTTCTCCAGCAGGGCCATCGGTATCATAAACTTCGAAAAACATTTGCTAAATTTTATCGCAGACACTATGACTTGATTTCCAATTTAATGTCGGGCTAAAGACGCTTTTACGCGAGGGCCTTTCGGAACCAGAATTTTATGGTGACTTAGTTTACAAATTTAAGAAACTTATAGGAAGGCATGATTTTTCTTTTCAGTTCAGAAAAATCATAACACGTTACAGACGTATTGGTTATAACTTGAATGTTATGCGACAGTCTGCATGCTTAGTTTTTAACCCAATCATGGTTGATAACTACGCTGCCTTCTTTAATTGCCGGTGGGTCGGGCGTCAGACTCTATGATGACCCCGACATAAAGCTGTTCATTTTAGTTGGTTGGGGCCGGAGCTTCTTGCCTGTTGCTTGGCCCACCGAGGTTCAACTGGTGTTTTTCTTTTGCTCCAGTGTCAGTAAGTTATTCGGCGCCCAGGGATCTCCATCGTCGGGCAGCTTACTCAATCTGTTGAGTCCTCGTTTTTGATTCATCAGGGTGATTATCATGATTTATTCGTTTGTCCTTAATGATTCATTGACTAGTTAGAGATTCACAACGAGGACCGAAGAACTAACTAAATGTTTTGAACTACTGCAGAAGACGAGGGTGAGGTTAGGGCCCTGTAAAACCGGCTTAACCCCGCCCCCCCCCCCCACAGTTATTTTATATTACTGATCGTTCCAAGGCAATACTTCTGTTGTGGTTCTAATTGTTTTGTGTTTTTGAGTCGAATTTTTATGCTGTTTGAGCCTTATGTATGTTTTCATATTTTAGTTCAGTTCAGGTAACTGAGTGGCCGCCTATTGGGGAATAGCTGCTCACTCGGCTTACTATATGTTTTCTTGGTATATGTACCTAAGTGTCATTTTAGTTTTTTCCCGACCCTCGGTTTATGGAGTGGGAATTTCTTTCTGATTGCTCCATTTCCTGATCATTGCCTAATTGTACCTTTTTAGAATATCAATTTGGCTGTATATCATACCTGACACTTTGCTGTTAATATTGTTTTCAATGCGATACGTTTTGACGTAAATGCAATTTTTTAATTTTGTAAAGGTCATTTTTGGTTCCGTATTTCGTTTTACTAAACAGTTAAAATGGGGCACAGCTGTTCACGGGGAGGTGCAAATAAACAATGAGCCCACTGTAATCGTGAGTGTTGTTTTGATTCGAAACAATATATTAGTTAGTCATGTGTCCTCACTGATGGAAAGTAAAATCTAATCTCAACAGTCATCTTACATGTACATGTACGTTCACGGATGCAACGTTTCTTTGTTTTCGTCAGACTTAGAGCAGGTGTAAACTAGTGTTCAGCCATATGTTAAGGGTACACGACTTGCGGTCTTGCCTCGTCAGCATCGATACTCGATACTTTTGTCTACAATAGCAGGAGTTGCAGGCGGTCTATTGCCACCAAAAGAGTTTGATTGTTTTAGCATTACATAGGCGAAGAAAGACAAACTTTTACAATAATAATGTACACAGAGACAAAAGAATTTAGGACTTGATTTTGTCCTTTCTCAATCATTCGAAAATGCATTTTCATTGCAAAGGTAAATACGTGTTTAAATATATTAAAATTCGTGAACATAGTGATGCATGAATTCTTACTAGTATGCAGAATTCCACAAAATATCACAACACGCAAGCACATCATTTTCATATCAAATTTGAACGGTCAGCGTGGGACACTTGGAACAGCTGTTTGGTCACATTGCCTCATTTCATGTCATTATCTACAAAGTAAAAATCTGTTTGTGGACAGCGATACCTCTGAACAGGCATGTCGGTAGACCAAAATCATATTTTGTGCAAAATCATATTACGAAAATCATATTTTGTGCAAAATCATATTACGAAATTACGCCCATGTAATTTATGGATTTTTCTTAAGTTGCAAAAATTGAAAATTTTCAGCAGAATTTTTTTGACATTTTTCTTATTTTTGTTTAAAACATAGATTGTGGGTACACGTTAAAACCGCCTCAGCAAGGCGGTTCTAACGAGTACCCACAATCTATGTTTTAGAGCAAACATACTGAGAATTTAGGTATACTATTTTATATAGTTTTACTATATAAAGTGAGGTATAAGGGGGTATACATAACACGGACATGATGAAAAAAAAATCGATTTGTCTATTACCATTAAGACGACGTTGACATTACTTTTTTAAACCTCCCAATGTGTTTTGATTACCTTATCATATCCGCAATATCATAAAAAAGCACATAACTTCAAGCGATTAAATGATATATCTATCTTTGCTTCAAGGACATTGGTATATCTTCTATCGAATCGTCCTTGAAAAGTATATGGCATTGTCCTGATTTTATACAAAAATGATTTGTTTACACACAAAAAGAAACAAACTCATTGCATTGAATTTAAACAGCGACGGTGTTTTTCAGTTAGTAGCATATATCTGATATCACATACACGTACATGTATATGTAGTTCCGGTGGCGTTGGTACAATAAAATACAACCAATTTGTGTAAGCAAAAACAGAAAAAAAAGTGTTACTTTCAAAGGAACGGCAATATTTTGGATATTTACAGGTGCTTAGCACTTCATCTTAAACATTAAATTTGTTCTTTATCACCGGCCATCCTAAAGATCAGATTTGTTCCCTATTGGCTATCCTTTAACTCACCCAACAAGTCACAACCTCACTCAGACTCCTGAAAAAACTCTCTTACTCTTCCTTTCATATTTTTACACCTGTGTTGCCTCCTCAGTCTTAACAGCGCCCTACTTAATGTCTCCATTTGCCTATTCTATTGCCTTGTACTCCTTTGAGGTTGTATTTCGCCTGAAAAGGTTTTTGTTCCTAATCTGGGTGTTTTCATTTGTTGTGCTTCGACCCTGAACAATCCTCACAGATTTTGGCTTTATCTTTTCTCATACTACTCGTTTCTGACATAGATTAGCGCTGCTCTCGGGGTAGAATTTTCTTTTTCAACCCTCTCAAGATCTAGTCTCTATTCTTTCAAATTTACCTTTCGCCTAGAGCTATTCGCTATTCACCAGGGGCCTTCTGTTTGTATGGATGGGGTCTTTTATGGCAATCCGTGGAATAATCCTGGCCATCAGCTGCTAGCCACAATATCATCCATCCCATACGTTCTTCCCGGTATTCCTGTTTGATTTCAGTCCTCGAAGTCCGGATCTGGAGGTAGTAAGTTAGTTTTCTTCTATCTCTCAGATCATCCTAGTGTTTTCGAGTTAATGTGACGTTTCCAAATGCTGAGGCTAAGCGGTTTATCGGTTGTCAGAATCTTCACTGGTATGAGTAATTACCCATTTGCCTTTTGGTACTGAAGCACGTGCAGTGTTGAATCATTATCGTCATGTTTGACAGGAATTCAAACCTCCTCATTTAATGTTGGATATGTAGTGCGTTTAACGCGTCCATCATTTACTATATATTATCTAGAGTGTCTCCTGTATATTTTCTAGGGTGTTAAGCTTTATTCAAATTGTTGGTCGGGAAGGTTCAGTCTCCTTCTGTTACGCGGGCTGGTAAGTTTCTTCCACTAGGTGGGTGCAAACGTCATCATCAGACTGTTTAAACCACCTGCGGTGTTGGCTAGAGTAGTTCAGGTGCACTCTCCAATTCTGGTGGCTCGTAAGAGACATCACCCAGTTCGTTAAAGGAGATATCGTCTGGATTTTCAATCAATTTTAGCATTGGTTGTATATGTAGATAGGGGTTGGGTCGGAACAACAAAGTCGTCAAAAATATTTCAGAAATCTGTAGCTTTGTCATAAATATTCGGTTAAGCTATTTAACCCCTGTAAGAAAATAGAACACGAAGCATTCGACGCCCCCACTCTAATTCTCGGATTTTCTCAGAACCACAATTTCCATTTATTCAAACGAGAAACGTAGAAAATCTGGATGATTACATCAGGATACCATGTCCGTGCAATGAACACCCCCTTAAACCCCAGTTTTATATAGTAAAACTGGGGTATGCAGGGGTATACCTAATTTTATTGTTTTGATCAAATACATACATTGTGGGTACTCGTTAGAACCGCCTCGCTGAGGCGGCTCTAACGTGTACCAACGATCTATGTTTTGAGCAAAAATATCTAAAAATTAAATTTTCTGGTGAAATTTTAAATTTTTACATCTGAAAAAATATTTGTATATTGCATGGCTAAGTCTTCGTAATGTAGAAAATCTAGATGATTATCTACATCGGAGTTCATGTCACGTATATGGCCGATTATGTGACCGGAGGATAATGCGGCACGTGCTGATATATGTCCATCAATGATTAACAAAAGATATAAACGCTCCTGGAGCACGGCATCAGGCTTACCAATGTGTATTTATTGATAATATCGCTGTATGCAAGTGCCAAATATGGACTTAGATCGACACTTAGGCCTAGCATTGAACGTTTCCTTACCGCAAAAAAGGGGCTAGTCAACAGGCACCCGTTACGGTAACTAATAGGTAAACAACCAGTCATTTGTAGCAAATGACCATCTGAGACTAGTAAATACCATAGAATCCTTAATGAGTGGCGAACGTATTAACGAGAAAGGGGATGGTGCATACCGCGGTTTCGGCTATAAAGCCTTGTCATTGACCCATTAGACTTTAAAACATGAAGCAAAGGAGAATAACTTTAATTTGTTTAAACTATCAAAACAGGGTAGTCGATACAAGGAATAGTAATTACATGTAACACCATGTCTACCCGTGCCGTGACGAAACCGTCGGCCAAATTCCCTTATTGACTGATTCAACATCGCATGACACGTGACAATATGCAGTAATGATGTAATTGAAGCTGGATCAATGTACAATCTACAGCAATATCGAATTGGCAACAACCTATGGCGAGGCAATTAACCCTTCGATGTACATGTAGGCTGTTGCAAAGTCGATCTAGCATACAACCACGGCACTACATTTTGTTAAGTGCCGTGTGATGTTGCATCAATCTGCGATGTAGCACATATGATTGCATTTCGAGTACACAGGCCGCTGTATATGTAGTTGTTATTGAATGGAAAATCATGTTTGATCCCTATAATGATAATGGTAGTAGACATTCATTTGTTATGGCTGTAACGATGTTAAAATTATAAAATGGTTGCGACAATTTCCTCTGAGTTGACGATTTGTAAAATTATATAACAACTGTCTGAAAACGTAATCAGATGAAAATGGTTCACGCCTACTTTGTTCAAAATTGAGCCGCGACGCAAGAAAACCGTTCTTTGGAGTTTCCAAACCGGCCTGTACAGTCACAGAAGCAGGCTAGAAGCTTGAAATTTCAGATTTCAGAATAAGAGGGATTGTACTATCCGTGTAGCGAAAACAACGGCGCTGATCAGCTTGCAGTAACTGTGAATCTGATCTGCGCATTTGTTTTCGCATAGGCAAAAATCCGATTTTCTCATGGTGCGGCTCATACAATGGTAAACTTTTTGAACGAAGATTTGCTAAGAGAAAGGAAGATGATGACCCTTATGAAATATTGTTGTAACTATTTTATCAATATGCACCAGCTTGCAGGGATAGGTTTGGCACTGAAGCAAGTCCTCAAATTTTCTTAAGAGAGTTATTATCATGTTTATCATATAAACTATTTGATTTCTTTATTCAGACTACAACCACCGTTTTTGTTGTCGTTTGGCTTATACTGTACAGAACATGTTAAAATGCACTAATGAAAGTGTGATTAGTCGCCGCATGGGAAAACTAAAATTCTAAATATGCGAAAACAAAGACGCAGATCAGCTTTGCAGTAATTGCAGCGCCTTTGTTTTCGCTACTCGGATAGTAGATTCTACACTTTCACTACTTTTCAAGCTTCTAGCCTGCTTCTGTGGAGCTATAGCCTGGTTTGTGTCAGACCTTGTCGGAAACCCAACCTGTTGGTTTCCTCGCACGAAGGCTCTAATACTTTGCAAGATTGCATCCTATTGTCGAATGAACAAAGGTCGTCTTTCCTTGAACCAAGTACATAATACTTTAATCAAATGACGGAATTCTAGAAATAACTTCAGCATTTAATTATGTCTATTCTTGAGTGCCTTTATCATTAATTTGTATCCCAAGAGCACATGCAAAACTTAGAATGATTTAGAAAATGAGCCTGTGCATGAGAAAATCAACAATTTGCATAGGCGAAAACAAAGGCGCAGATCAGCTTCGCGGTAACCGCGAAGCTGATCAGCGCCTTTGTTTTCGCTACACGGATAGTACAGTCCCTCTTCTTCTTAAATCCAAAATTTCAAGCCTCTAGCCATCTTCTGTGCTTGTATAGCCCGGTTTGTGTCTGACCCGGTCAGAAACCCAAATTGTTGGTTTTCTCACGCACAGGCTCAAATGAATGTGTGGGCTTCCGCCATCTTGAAAAATCATTGCAAAACAAACTGTTGCTATATAAGTGAATATCATGTTCGTCCATTGGCAGTGTTTACGCTCAAGGCGCCTTTAATATTACGCATTGGCGCTTATTATGAATTAATGAACTTTAAGCGATGGGAATAATTAACTATTGTCTTCTATTTATATAAGCTAAATAATAATTCTAAATTAGAGATACAAAGGACATCGACTTGTGATATTTATTAAAGATTTTACAGCGGATCTTACCAACATGGTAAATACAAATATCTTAATTGTTTAATTCTTTTATATTTTGTTAATAGGCTGAATGCAATCAAAGTCTAAATTTCCAATTTTAAGCGTTTTTACCCATTTACTTTGTAAAATCATCATGTAGTTAACGATTTGAATTGTGATTTAGAAAGGTAAATAGTAATGAAATGGTGCAGTCATGGCAGAGCGAAAGTCCCACAACTAAAACCGCGGTGGAAAAATTAAATTGATAATCAACTAGCTACTTGACAATCAGCTATGCTGTCTCGTTATTGCACGCCGGTGGGTCGGGTGTCGGACTCTATGATGGCGCCGACTTAAAGCTATTTATTCTAGCTGGTTTGGGCCAGAGCTTCTTGCCTGTAGCTTGGCCCTACGGGGTTCAATTGGTGTTTCTTTTGCTCCAGTTTTAGTGATGTTGTTTGGCACCCAGGGATGTCCATCGCCCGACATCTTATTGTATCTGTGAATCCTCGTTTAAGATTCATCATGGTGGTTATCATAATTTATTTGTTTGATGATGCATTGACTAGTGAGGACCGAACAACTAGCTAAATGTTGTAAACCACTGCAGAAGATGATGATGAGGTTAGGGCCCTGTAAAACCGGTTTAAAACCCCAGTAATTTTATATGAGCCGTTGCATGGGAAAACCAACAATCTGCATAGGCGAAAACAAAGGCGCAGATCAGCTTCGCGGTAACCGCGAAGCTGATCAGCGCCTTTAGTTTCGCTACACGGATAGTACAATCCCTTTTCTTCTTAAATCCGAAATTTCAAGCTTCTGGCCTGCTTCTGTGACTGTGCAGCCTGGTTTGTGTCGGACATGGTCTGAAACCCAAATTGTTGGTTTTCTCACGCACAGGCTCATATTACTGTTCGTGCCAAGGCGATACTTCTGGTGTGTTTCTAACTGTTTTATCTGTTGGTGCTGAAGTTTTTGCCATTTGCACAATTTATACGTTTTTATATTCTAGTTATTTTCGTGTAACTGACTGGCTGGCTACTGGGAAATAGCTGCTCAATCGGCTTACGATATGTTCTCCTAGTATAAGTACCTGATTGCAAACTTTGATTTACTCATCTGGTTTTTTGAAATTTTGCCATTTCCTGATCGTTGACTACTTTTACCTTATCATACAAAGAGAACATATCGTAACCCGTACCAGCAGCTATTTCCACCAATAAGTGACCACTCAGTTACCCGTTATTTTTTCTTAATTTAGTTTTACATCCATTTCTAGATTATTTCAGCTCATATGAGACAGGCCAATCAGTAGGTGGGCGAAAACAGGAGAACCCCGAGAAAAACCACCTGGCTCATCCGAAAGCATAACTTGGCTTGTTTCACATTTGGCAAGTGTGGGGCTCGAACCAGCACCAGACACAGCGGTGAGATGAACGAGTGATTAAGAAACAGCGCCATTAACCGCTCGGCCACGGGGGCTGCTCCGTTATATGTTATATGAAAACGTACATAAGATGCGCAAACAGCACACAATTCCATCAGGATAACATTTCCGTGTAATATATACCCCATTAATCCCTATTTTATATAGCAAAACTGGGGTATGCAGTGGTATACCTATTTTTCTTATTTTTGCTCCAAAACATAGATGGTGGGTACTCGTTAGAGCCGCATCGGCGAACTATCTTCAAATTCGATAGATAAGATCGAAACAAAAATCAATACAAGTATGGTTAATAAAATATAAAAGCAGCATCTATTTCTTTGAACTAGTTTTAACATAACTGAGTCGTCGTGTTACCGTATTTAACTGTTGCAGAGCACGTTATAATTGTTATAGATAGTGTTAGGCTTTACACCGGGTGGAACACCGGGGATCAACTGGTGTTTTTCTTTTGCTCTGGATTTCAGTAACTTATTCGGCGCCCAGGGATCTCCATCGTTGGGCAGCTTACTGAATCTGTGAGTCCTTGTTTTTGATTCATCATGGTGGTTATCATGTTTTTTTTGTTTGTCCTTGATGATTCATTGACTAAGAGATTCACCACGAGAACCGAGCTACTAACTAAATGTGTGAGCCACTGCAGAAGATGAGGGTGAAGTTAGGGTCCTGTTAAACCAGTCCCCCCCCCCAGTATATTACTGATCGTTTCAAGGTGATACTTCTGTTGTGGTTCTATTTGTTTTGTTTTGAAGTCGAATTTTGTGCCGTTTGAACCTTATGTGCGTTTTCATATGTTTAATTTAGTTTGGGTAACTGAGTGGCCGCCTTTTGGGAAATAGCTGCTCAATCGGCTTACGATATGTATTCTAAGTATAAATTCCTAATTGTCAATTTAGTTTTATCCCACCTCGGTTTTTGGGGAGGGAATTTTTCTCTGATTGAGCCTTTTCCTGATCATTTTAGACTGTCACGTGTTTAGCGAAATTAATATATTATATATAGGTAAATGCGAATTGTCAACAACTCGAGCATTTATCTATATGCAAACAAGATAGAATAGTTACATGTTTCTGTGTTTCATTTCTTTTGCTTGGCAGGAAAAAGTAATAGTACATGTAACTTAAAGTTATATTCAGGAACTGGTACAATCAAAAGGTACATGTAGACAATAATCAGGAAACGGCGTAATCAGAAAGAAATTTCCACCCCAAAAACCGAGGTTGGGGTAACTAAATTGACAATTAGGTACTGATACTTACAAAATATATCGTAAGCCAAGTGAATAGGCGGCCACTCAGTTACCCGAAATTAAATAAGTATATGAAAACGTACATAGGGTTTCAAGGCGATACTTATGTGGTGGTTATATTTGTTTCATGTCTTGGTGTTCAAATTTTTGTGCTGTTTGCGCCTTATGTATGTTCTCATATTTTAGTCAAGTTTTTAGGTAACTGAGTGGCCACCTATTTGGAAAAAAAGCTGCTCATTTGGCGTACGATGTTTTCATGCTATAAGTACCTGATTGTTAATTTAGTTTTTTCTCACCTCGGTTTTTGGAGTGGATATCTCTTTCTGATTGCGCCTTTTCCTGATCTTTGCCTACTTTTTCCTTTTCAAACAGCACAAAAATTTGACTCCAAAACATAAAACAAATGGAACCACAACAGAAGAAGTATCGCGTTGGAACGACCAGTAATATAAAATGACTGGAGAGCTTAAATATCGATTTTACAGGCGCCTAAGCCAAAGTCCCTCTCTAAATACCCTGGTATGAAAAAATGGACAACCAAGTACTAACTTGAATACAAAGAGAACATATCGCTCCGAACCTATGTATTTGAATGGGGAAAAGTGGGAAACCGTAATTTAATTGCAGAACACTTGCTGGAAATGAGCAAATGGACAGAATATTAATGTTTATAAAAAAAAATGACCCCAAGGGGTGTTTGCCCCTGCCCCGGGGCTAAATAATTATGTATTTGAATGGAGAAAAGTGGGAAACCGTAATTTAATTGCAGAACACTTGCTGGAAATGAGCAAATGGACAGAATATTAATGTTTATAAAAAAATGACCCCAAGGGGTGTTTGCCCCTGCCCCGGGGCTAAATAATTATAGTATACAATTTAAATTTTCAAACATCTTCTTCGTCTCTGAAACTGATTGGCCAATAAAAGCCAAACTTAATATGGAGGGTCATTAGGAAGGAAGAACCAATGTATACATAAATAATCCAGGTCACATGACCAAGATTGCCGCCATGTCCATATATGGTAAAAACCTTCAAAAATCTTCTTCTCCGGGACCGGTGGACAAATTTCACTAAAATTTGCCATGTAGCATTGCGGACTAGAGTACTATAATGTATACATAAATTATGACCCTGTGATGACCTTGACCTATTTTACAGCAATGTCAACATAGGTCGCCCATGACCATAATAGTTAAATACGTTTATTGGTGTATATCCGCCAGATCTCAGGTGAGCGTTTGCATGACCATTGGTCCTCTAGTCATATTTTTAGTTCAGTTCGGGTAACTGAGTGGCCGCCTTTTGGGGAATAGATGCTCACTCGGCTTACGATATGTTTTCTTGGTAAAAGTACCTCAGTGCCATTTCAGTTTTTCCCACCCCTCGGTTTATGGAGTGAGAATTTCTTTCTGATTGCGCCATTCCTGATCATTGCCTACTTGTACCTCTCTACAAATAAAATGTTCTGCTAGGCAACATCCCTAAAGCGCTACTGATGATAATCAAAGCTTACTTTAATTTCTGGTCCTTCTTTGCTTTCTTTTGAATGTTTTTACTGATGTAAATAATAAATCTACTTTTCGAATCTATATATAAGCTAACTCTTGTCTGTTGCTTCGCCCTCCTTGGTTCAACTGGTGTTTCGGGTTTCAGTAAGTTATTCGGCGGCCAGGAATCTCCATCGTCGGACAGCTTACTGAATCTGTGAGTCCTCGTTTTTGATTCATCATGGTGGTTATCATGATTTATTTGTTTGTCCCTGATGGTTCATTGACTAGCTTGAGATTCACTCTGAGGACCGAACAAATAACTAAATGCTGTGAACCACTGCAGAAGATGAGGTTGCGGATAGGCGCCTTTAAAATCGATTTAAGCCCCCCCCCCCCCCCCCCCAGTTATCGTTCCAAGGCGATACTTCTGTTGTGATTCTATTTGATTTTATGTTTTGGAGTCGATTTATGTGCTGTTTGAACCTTGGGGAATAGCTGCTCACTCGGATTACGAAATGTTTTCTAAGTATATAGTAACTTATTGTCAATGTGGTTTTTCCAACCTCAGTTTTTGGAGTGGGAATTTCTTTTAGACTGCGCCTGTTTCTGATCATTGCCTACTTGTACCTTTCTATTTCGACTACTTTCAGATCAGAGAAATCATCACGCCCGTTCTTGCCCTTTGCTTCTGCCAGAGTGTTCTATCGTTACCGACCTACACCAAGAAAGATTTCATCCACCAGATCCCTGACAATCCTTGTCAGTCTGACTGTTCACTAAGCCTCAACTCCTGCGACGACAAATGTCTCTACCTACATTACGGTGACGCATTGGAATCCACGTCTTGCCTCGATGGATGTGCAGCGACGTACGTGAATTGTTACAGGCGATGCCTGCGTCCAAGACGCATTGGGCTTGCGCCAAACAGAAGAGACAGGATCTGACATTTCACTGAACACTTTAGAGAAAACGTCTTTCAGCGTTCCATTTAAACCACTTTAGCAGATGATTACCGAGTTGAACTTGAACTTCAGCGTGACACCTGCATACCATGTGCAGGTTCCCATTCTTCTCGATGTTAAATTAACTACTTGTGACGCCACAGGTTCACCTAGGTATTAATATACTGAAGAAAGGTGTTTTTGTCGGTGCGGAATTTATTTTTTACTTATTATTTTTTTTTTATGTTTTCTAGATAATTTTGTTATTAACATAAACATGTAGATTTAAAAATAACAGTGCGAATGATAACACTGTCAGTCAAGAAAGCTGTTCTCGATTTACAACCTCACCCGTTGCCTCACAGTTCATCATATGGCCATTAACCACTATAGATGCTGGAAACATTGATTTTGATGACGAAACTGACATTATTGGTGGAATTAGATTTGCTGGCTAACCTGCACTCGGGTCACAGTTCGTGACCTCTCTCCACTTCCGTGACAGTTTAGCATTGTTTGCATTTAAACCAATGTCGAACGGAATACAGATTCTGTAAGATACTTGTAGCTATGTTCTTTTGGTGTTAATCAAATTATTTTTGTTATGTATTTGTACCAGCAGAAAAATTCTTCCAGTAAAAACACAGGATTGTCAGAAAAGTTTAAATTAATGCGGAAAAACAAAGGCTTTTCGATTTTGTGTCACTAACTCTACAGTAGTCTCCCTTGATCTATTTATAGACATCTTTGAAACTTTCCACAGATACAGAGAAGTACTTTATGATTCTGCGTACTTTAACAAGTAGAATATTTATCATTTATGTCATATATGCCAGAGAAAATCTAACATTAGTTATACATGTAACAACACAGTTGTTCCTTTAGTTGCTGTTTTGCTGATTTTTTTTTCGACCAAGGGTTCAGTACATCCCATTTCCGTCGGTGTGTGGAGAGGTCTAGCAATATTCCGTCTTTGGTGTAATATATTATATATTGTTTGGAAAACAAAACCTTTATAGTTGCACTTATGTATACATTTTAAGATTTATTCTGACATGCTTTCAGAATACACATGGTGTCATACCGTGAAAATAGTGCGAAGGATGAGCAAGCTTTTTTGCAAAAAGCTTTAACTTGTGTAATCTAACATACATGTTGCAACTTTTGAAAATGGCGGAAATATTCCTGTTTGGATCTCCTAAATAAAATCATTGCACATCAACAGTTTTTGGTGTGGGCGTTTTCATTTATTCTGTAAATGTCATCAACGATTAAATATATCAGTTTGTGCAGCGATGAAGTTCATTACGAAAACACGCCCATGGAATAAGCTGAAAAAAAAAATTCACCAGAAAATGATATTTTTAATACTCTTGCTCAAAACATAGATCGTTGGTACACGTTAGAACCACCTCGCCAATCTATGTTTGGACCAAAAATAAGAAAAATAGGTAAACCCCTGTATACCCAGTTTTACTACATAAAAGTGGGGCTTAAGGCGGTATTTATTGCACGGACGTGTTTTCCTGATGTAAATTCATCAGGAAGCAGGAGATTAAAGTTTATAGAATACTTTTATACTCGGAGATGGTGTCCTCTTTTCGCGGAAATTAACTCTCAAGCTCTTGTCAAAACTCGATTTTTCCGGCCGCTTCATATTTCAAATACAACACTGAACGAAATAGAACAATGCTAAACTCTGAGATACGACATGGATTAAAGAATTATTCTGAGTAAACTTCCTAATATTGTTTATTTTCAACCTTTTATGGCTAATAGAATTGCCCATCAGTAATAGTATTTTTATTATGAAATAAATCCCATTGAGTTGTTTCCCTCTTTCGCCCAAGTTTGCATAGGCTATTGCTTAAGCAACTGATGTTATAGTTCTAAAGTTGCTCAGCCAGTCCACTTTCACTTTTAGGGACATTAGGAACGGTTTTACTGATGTTTCAGTTCAAATTTACGATGAGATGTTTGCAAGCAAACAGAAAAGCTCAGTTGTAACAATATCAATTTTCATCATCTCCGAGGCGGTTCTAACGTGTACCCACAATC
This sequence comes from Rugalucina vietnamica, assembly GCA_964017185.1. Taxonomy (NCBI): domain Eukaryota; kingdom Metazoa; phylum Mollusca; class Bivalvia; order Lucinida; family Lucinidae; genus Rugalucina; species Rugalucina vietnamica. The sequence goes on from OZ024873.1 coordinate 58,851,148, forward strand.
AATGTTTTGTGCAAACGCAAGAAAAAAAAAAAAAAAAAAAAAAAAAAAATCTACCGAAAATTTTCATTTTTTACAATTTAGGAAAACTCTGTATATTTTATACTTTACAGTGAAAACCAGTGTATATCAAAACTTGATAAAATTAGTATTTTCATCGATATGAAATTTCACTGATATGAAATTTCACTGATATCAAAAGCCACTAGTGACTGATATCAGCCTATATCGTCACTGAAGATTTTGGATTACTTCTGACGTTTCCATTTACTTGACGTCATTAAATGTGTCTCACTTCTAAATTCAAACGCCTATGACTCCGTTATTTATGAACGAAAACATCAAGTGTGGGTATTCATTTTCTTAGTTAAAACGTAAGAAACAATGTGGTACCAAAATTATTTGTGTTTTCAAAAGTTTTTGGTTTTTGCATTTTCACCGCCTGCCCTGTGAATTGGAAAATGCCGTGTATTGTATAAAATAAAAAGGAAATTTGCTTTTTTCGGTGAATATATTTCATCGAGTGAGTTGAAAACATAAAAATTTTCACTCGTGCTGCGCACTCGTGAAAATTCTGATGTTTTCAACTCACTCGATGAAATATATTATTTTGGTATTCACCTCAAAAAAGCAAATATCCTCTATATATTACATGGGCAAGTTTTCGTAATGTGATGAAATGGCACTTTTTGCCTTTACTGTTTGTGAGTTAACCTAATAAAACACAATCCGATACTAAAAACTCAAACACCTTTTTACATCGGGAAAGTACTCATGGACGATCGATTATCGATGGGAATAATTTCTGAAAATCTGTTTTTCATTTTCGCGTTGATGATCACCGCAAACCACAACGTTTTGGTCGTATGATTGTGCGATTCTCTTTAGGTATCAGATATCAGACAGCATCTATTCAATAATGATCTAGTCATTAATGAACTTAGCGGCCCCTGTGGCCGAGCGGATATGAGCGCTAATTCTTAATCACTCGATTATCTCACCGCTGGGTCTGGTGTGGGTTCGGTCCCCGCACTGGCCACATGTGAGACAAGCCAAGTACTGCTTGCGGGTGTGCCAGGTGGTTTTTCTCGGGGTTCTCCCGTGTTCGCCCACCTACTGATTGGCCCGTCTCATATGAGCTGAAATTATCTTGAAAGAGACGTAAAACTGGATTTAAAAAATGAACTTTATCATTAAATTTATAAAAAGTTCAACCAGTACTTTTATTGGCCAACATATTTAACATAACGACCATTTTTTCCCAAACAAAACAATTTAACAATGAAGGGTAAGTATATACTTAACAATTGTAAGACCTTTTTACCAAGCAAAATATATAATATCTACAATCTTTACAAACACAGTACTATTTTGCCTCGACATTTTAACATAATAACGATGGCGTATTTTTCCAAACAAAATTTTCCAACAATAATTACATGTTTACAAACACAATATCATCAGGAAAACATGTCCGTGTAATGTATACCCCCTTGAACCCCACTTTTATATGGCAAAACTGGGGTATGCAGGGGTATACCTATTTTTCTTATTTTTGCTCCAAAACATAGATTGTGGGTACTCGTTAGAACCGCCTCGCCGAGACGGTTCTAACGTGTACCCACAATCTATGTTTTGAGCAAAAAATAAGACAAATATCAAAATTTTTCAGCTGAAATTTTTCAATTTTAAAAGCTCTAAAAATCTCTGTACATTGCATGGGCAAGTTTTCGTAATGAGTACCATTTTATGTAAACTTTCTAACATACATGTACGATAAAATAAGAATTTTTAATCATAATTACATAAGGGTTACAAGCCCATAAGGATATAACACATACATACACTGAAAGAAAGTTTTAAGAGGCCACTTTTCAAACCCATTTTGTTTTCTAAGCTATTTTCAATATTGCGTGACTTTTTGCCTAAAGGCGTGTCTGTAAAATGACTTCAGTTACAAAGTCCTTAGAAATAATTTTATTTCAATAAACGCGTTTTTGGTGTAAAAGTGCGAAAACAAAAACAATTGTTTTTAATAAAAATTTATTGAAGCACAACAATTATTGAAATGAGGAAGGGATGTCATCAAATGGACCCTTCTGGGAAACATTTGAATTTTCTCAACTGGGAGGTTTTTAGCTCACCTGAGCCGAAGGCTCACAGGTGAGCTTATAGTATACCCATGCTCCGGCGTCCGTCCGTCGTCCGTCGTCCGTCGTCCGTCGTCCACCATTTTCAAAGATCTTCTCCTCTGAAACCACTAGGCCAATCAAAGCCAAACTTCATGTGGAGCATCCTTAGGAAGGGGGAACGAAAGTTTATATAAATGGTTTAGGTCACATGACCAAGATGGCCGCCATGGCTATAAATAGCAAAAACCTTTAAAAATCTTCTTCTCCAGAACCAGTGGGCCGATTTCCACGAAACTTGGTATGTAGCATCGGGGACGCTGGCCCATCATAGTTTATATAAATCATGACCCTAGGATGACCTTGACCTATTTTATGGCAAGGTCAACTTAGGTCGCCAATGCATTTGAATGGGAAAAAATGGTAAAATGCTATTTAATGGGTAAAACTTACTGGGAATAGGCAAATGGACAGAAGATTAATGTTAATGGAAAATTTTAGCCCCTGGGGGGTTGTCTGCCCCTGCCCTGGGGCTATATACATGTATATGACCATAATATTCAAACATCTTTTCCCGTGAAACCGCTAGGCCAATCAAAGCCAAACTTCATGTGGAGCATCCTTGGGAAGGGGGAAAGAAAGTTTATATAAATGGTCAAGGTCACATGATCAAGATGGCCGCCATGGCTATAAATAGAAAAAACCTTTAAAAATCTTCTTCTCCAGAACCAGAAGGCCAATGATTTTGAAACTTGGTGTGAAGCATCAGTGACTGGAGCTCTACAAAGTTTATATAAATCATGACCCTGGGATGACCTTGACCTATTTTACGGCAAGGTCAACATAGGTCGCTCATGCATTTGAATGGGGAAAAGTGTTAAAATGTCATTTGTAGAGAAAAACTTGCAGGAAATGGGCAAATGGACTTATGATTGATGATTCTGAAAAAATTTGGACCCCAGGGGTCTGTCTGCCCCCACCCCGGGGCAATATACATGTGTATGACCAAATTATTCAAACATCTTTTTCTCTGAAACCGCTCGGCCAATCAAAGCGAAACTTTATGTGGAGCATTCTTAGGAAGAGTGAATGAAAGTCTATATAAATGGTCAAGGTCACATGATCAAGATGGCCGCCATGGCTATAAATAGCAAAAACCTTTAAAAATCTTCTTCTCCAGAACCAGAAGGCCTATGATTTTGAAACTTGGCATGAAGCATCAGGCAATGGAGCTCTACAAAGTTTATATAAATCGTGACCCTGGGATGACCTTGACCTTTTTTACAGCAAGGTCAACTTAGGCCGCCCATGCAATTGAATGGGAAAAAATAAGAAAATGTCAATTAATGGCAAAAACTTGCTAGGAATGAGAAAATGGACAGAATATTCATGTTTATGAAAATGTTTTTGGCCCAGAGGGTTGTCTGCCCCTGCCCAGGGGCTTTATACATGTGTATGACCATAATGTTCAAACATCTTCTTCTCTGAAACCGCTTGGCCAATCAAAGCCAAACTTTATGAGGAGAATTCTTAGGAAGGGTAAATGAAAGTTTGTCAAGTTGGTCAAGGTCACGTGACCAAGATGGCCGCCATGGCTATAAATAGCAAAAACCTTTAAAAATCTTCTTCTCCAGAACCAGAAGGCCTATAATTTTGAAACTTGGCATGAAGCATCAAGCAATGGAGCTCTACAAAGTTTGTTTAAATCATGACCCTGAGATGACCTTGACCTTTTTTACGGCAAGGTCAACTTAGGTTGCCCATGCATTTGAATGGAGAAAATTGTTACAATGTCATTTGAAGGGCAAAACTTGCAATAAATTGGCAAATGGACTGATCATGAATCTTTATGATTTAAAAAAGAAATTGACTCCAGACGTTGCTCTGACCCTGCCCTGGGGTTATATACATGTATATTACCATTCTAGTCAAACAAGTTTATTGGTATATATCTCAGGTCTCAGGTGAGCGTTTACAGGACCATTGGTCCTCTGGTTTAAGCATTCTTAAAAATTCGATATTTTCGAGACTTTTTGAAAATTAATCAGTGAGCCTCTTAAAGTCACTTGATGACATCTGAACATGAGAGATATGAACTTAATTAGACGATCTACGAGGACAAACTTGTCATGACTACCGCACACTTCCGGTTTCAATGCCAAATTTTTAACAAACAAAATAAGGAAATTTAAATTTTCAAATTTTCAAAATTGATCAGAATCCTGTACTGGACATAAATAATCGCTGAAACATTCAGTGCCGTGCTGCTGATAATAAAGTATTCGTAGTAGAACAAAGTTTGTATTCCTGTTGTTGTCTTCTTACAACAGAAACGAAGATTCTTATTGCAACAACACTTTTAACGTGATTTTATCTTACATCATGACAGTCAATAACACTTTCAAACAAATTTAAATGTAAAACATAACTTCTGAACATGATATTTAATTTGATTTTAACAAAGTGTGACTTTTTGAAATGAGGGTACCTTTACTCATGCTTCATCTGCGCGAGATGTATCATGCATTTCGGAATGCAGCAACTCACAGAGCAATTGCTAGACATTGGTTTATCCATATGATCATGAAGTTTGATTAATCGTATTTTACTTTCTAAACTAGAGGGCAAAATTTAAGGTGGCCTCTTATAACTTTCGTTGAGTGTAGATGACAGAGATACATGCAAATATATCATATATTTAATAGACATCTTATATATACATATGACTCATATGAGCCTGTGCGTGAGAAAAACAACAATTTGAGTTCCGACCAGGTCTGATACAAGCCGGCCTGAACAGCCACAGGAGCAGGCAAGAAGCTTGAAATTTCGGATTTAAGAAGAAGAAGGATTATACTATCCGTGCTGCGAAAACAAAGGCATTGATCAGCTGTGCAGTAAGGCTTTGTTTTCGCATATGCAAATTTTTGGTTTTCTCATGCGGTGACTCATATTTGATGATAAAAAAAGACACATCATGACTGGTGTGCAATGTTGATTGGAAAGTCGCAGAGAAGGTGTTCTAAGTAATCAAAAAGCCACTTTCTATATGTCCATATGAGTTGCGCTTTTACAACACTGTAGAATAATGATGAGCGAAATAACGTGCTCAATGTATATAAATATAAAGATCTTGATCAAATACAGTTTGTCTCCATATAAGTACCAAATTATTGAAATCATAATCCAATATGAATCATAATGCAATATCAAACATCAAAGTGCAAATATATAACGTTCAGATATGGCATTGTATAGATCCCGGACGATCGTAGTAGACTTTCGTCACAGATTTACCGTTATAAATATGAATTATACCCCTGTTCCTATTGGTCAAATGCATTCATTTCATTCATATGTTTAACGGTAAACCTGTGACGTAAGTCTACTCACCCTAACCCTAACCCTTTTTTATAACAAACAAATTTTGTATTAAACACAGCAAAGCAACATATTTACAAAACAAGTACAGTCCAACCTGTCTTGAGCAAACCCTGTATTAAACAAGCACCTGTCTTAAGCAAACTCTTTCATCCCCCCTCCCCCTCCCAAATTGAATTTACATGTAAATGAACTTCTATTAAGCAAGCACCTGTCTTAAGCAAGCGATTTTAGTCTTTCCCTTGGCCAATTGGACTGTACATATACTCACCATAATGAAAGCATTGTAAATGTGGACATACGAAATGTTATATCTACCATTATAATTTACTTCTATAATGCTTAATTATAGATCTAGATCATCACGATAACATGTCCGTGTAATGTAAACCCCCTTATACCCCACTTTTATATAGAAAAACTGGGGTATGCAGGGGTATACCTATTTTTCTTATTTTTGCTCCAAAACATAGATTGTGAGTACCCACAATCTATGTTTTGGAGCAAAAATAAGAAAAATATCAAAAACTTTTCAGTGAAAATTTTCATTTTTACAGCCAAAATGTTTTCTATATATTGCATGGGCAAGTTTTCGTAATGTGTGATTTATATTATATGTTACAGTCAACATACTGTATCATAGAGATTTCCTGTATGAGCCATCGCGTGAGAAAACCAATAAGTTTGGTTTCCGACGAGGTTTGACACAGACCGGTTTGTACTGTCACAGAAGAATGCTAGAAGCTTGAAACTCTGGATATATGAAGCAGAGGAATGATATTATCCGCGTAGTGAAAACCAAGGCACCGATCAGCTGTGCAGTTACTGATCAGCTGTACAGTTACTGCACCTTTGCGCCTTTGTTTTCACATGTGCAAATTTTTGGTTCTCTGGTGCGGTGGCTCATATTTGTTGGTGAAATATAAAACGGTATGTATTTGCAATAATAATTTGTCAGAAGACATACTTATACACTTATATGATAAGTCAGAACATAGTTTAAAGGTTTGATGAATAAAAGCTCCTTATTTTCTGATACAAAGACGATTTTCTTAGTTGAGTAATTCTACAAATTTTGCCATTTTTGTTCTCCTCAAATAATGTTTAGCTATTTCTTGCGTAAACCATTATATAATTCCATAATAAAGTTACACTCATCTTCAATGACGTTACAGACTGAACATTTTTCTTTCATCTATATAGGTTTTCTTACTTGTCATACCCATCTCTCAGATTCAACATCTAAGCGATGTGAAGACATTCTAAGCTTACTAAATGCTTGACAATGGTTTTTACACATACACATGGTTATATATACCTGACAAATTGTTAGGAACATCATGACATCATGGTGGTTATTATGATTTGTTTGCCTTTGATGATTCATCGACTGGCTAGAGATTCACCACGAGGACCGAACAACTTACTAAATGTTGTGAACCACTGCAGAAGATGAGGGTGAGGTCAGGCGCCTGTAAAATCGATTTAAGCCCCTCAGAAATTTTATATTACTGATCGCCCTAAGGCGATACTTGTTGCGGTTCAATGTGTTTTATGTTTTGGAGTCGAATTTTTGTGCTGTTTAAACCTTGGGTACGTTTTCATATTTTCATTTGGGTTCGGGTAACTGAGTTGCCGTCCATTGGGAAATAGATGCTCACTCGGTTTACGATATGTTTTTAAGTATAAGTACCTAATTGTCAGTCGGATTTTGGGAGGGAATTTCTTTCTGATTGCGCCTTTTCCTGATCATTGCATACTTGTACCTCTTTATAATCTGTACAATGATGAGACCGTAACGTCAAATGAACCTTTATACCAAGCAAAACAAATATTACACAGTATTTACAATATACTAGTAATCACAAAATCATGTATCATTTTACACAATATTTTTTCACATTATTTCGGCACAAACACTCTAACACTGTATTATTTTCGGTCAACAGTTAAACATAATGTCGAAGGGGTTATTTTTCCATGAAACAATGTTTGTAAACTCTACACTAGTGTTGGTGAAAGTTTTTTTTTTTTTTTTTTTTTTTTTTTTTTTTAATTTAATTTTACGTCCCTTTCAAGAATATTTCAGCTCATATGAGACGGGCCAATCAGTAGGTGGGCGAAAACGGGAGAACCCCGAGAAAAACCACCTGACAGACCCGCAAGCAGAACTTGGCTTGTCTCACATGTGGCCAGAGCGGGGCTCGAACCCACACCAGACACATCGGTGAGATGATCGAATGATTAAGAAACAGCGCTCTTAACCGCTCGGCCACGGGGGCCGCGGTGAAAGTTCTAACAAACCCCTTTCGATGAATTGAATACGATTTCCAAAACAATAGTAGGTACAGACATTTGAGCATGTGCGTGAGAAACCCAACAATTTGGGTTTCTGACCAGGTCTGACACAAACCAAGCTGTACAGGCACTTAATAAAGTTAGAAGCTTGAAACTTTTGATACAAGCAGAAGATGAATTGTACTATCCGTGTGACGATAACAAAGGCGCTGATCAGCTGTGCATTACTGCACAGCTGATCAGCGCCTTTGTTTTCGCATATGCAACTTGTTGGTTTTCTCATGCGAAGGCTCATTTTAAAGAAACATTGAAATAAATGTAGGATTTTGTTTTTGGCATAATTATGTCTTCTGCCTCTTCTGCAGATACAAGATTTGTATTTGCCAGTAAGTGATAGGAAATGCACATGTACAGGTACAATATTTGAATAATATGAGCCACCGCTTTAGACAACTTATAATCTGAAATATACGTAAACAAAACCACAGATCAGCTGTGCAGTAACTACACAGCTATTCGCTATACAGATATTACAATTCCACTTCTACTTAAATCCAAACTTTCTAGTTTGTAGCCTGATTCTGTGAATGTACAGACCGGTTTGTGTCGGACCTGGTCGGAGACCCAAATTGTCGGTTTTCTCACGCAAACGCTTAAATTGTACTCTACGTCTGCAAGGGTTGCCCAGGAAAAGTATGGTAACCTGACATGAACTTAAGGTCTATTACGCATTTTAGCATTAAATCAAATAAACTTGATTTTTATCTGAGTCTGTCAATAAGGTAGGGCGTCAGATCGGTTTTCAAATTCTCAGGTCTGACGTAAGGAACTGAGTAATTTTTCAGGAACGCATAAACGTCTTCGTGTAGATCCTCTTTGTTCAATATTATGTCTAGTAGAACTGGAACTATAACTCTTCTTCTCGTATAAATTCCTTCCATGACTGCCATATTAAACTCAAACACATTCCAGTAATCTTTGCAATAATCCTTAGTGAGCAAAACAATCACCCGCTCAGTCCTCCGTAAATTGCTAGTGAGTTTGTCATAAAGCCTAGATCCTGGATCTAGTTCTTCTCTTATCAGTACTTTCAATCCTCTGTGGATTAACGCAGGGTAAAGTGTTTGCGTCACAAAGCTGTGTAAGGTCTCATTTTCAGATATTGCGAAATCAACATCATATGATATATAAACGTCATACGTCATATTGATACAGTTGTCTTCCAATGGGTGATAAGGGTTTATATTTCTGCGACCAATGCCAAGCAGGTAGTTAAAATTCAAATGTTGATAGTAATAATTCCATCGTTGATAATGGATGCTAGCGACCAAACTTCCGAAAAGTGTTAGTCCGATGAACAAAGATGTACAGCTAACTAACACCACCCTTGCAATGCATCCGCCCTCCAGAGAGTTGTGAATATAGGCTATATGGCGTAGACTCATAAGAGAATCATTCCTGTACTTACATACCAACTTATTTTTGTCAATAATTGTGTTTGAGTATCTTAACCATTCAACAAAATCTCTGTGGTCGCAGTTGCACAAAAGTGAATTATTTTGCAAGTTTATTTTAATGGTTGAATGTCTAGCAATCCAATTGATACCTGCTATAAATCGTTTGGTTAAATACTGTATACTGTTATAAGAGAGGTCTATCAGTTCAAGCTTTGACATTGAAATCAGGTCAAGGTCAAGAGTTAACAAAGAGTTATCTCCCAACCACAGACGCTTCAATAGCACATTGTTGATAAACATTGTTGGTGGTATTTCTCTAATTTTGTTACCGCGCAAATCGATCTCTTCAAGTTCAGCTAAATTCTTTATGACGTTCCACAGCCTTGTGACGTAGGTAGTGCGTTTGTGGTATGAAATATTGAGCACCCTCAATGAGTTATTTGTGTTACAGAACATGGGTATAAAATGTGGTAATAAATCACTTCGACTAAGATTCAACGTTCTTAGCTGGTAGGGTAATGATAAGCAAGATGTATGTCCTTGTTCCAGTGTTTGGTTAAGCAGGATGTTACGTGATTCGCTTTGTTTCATTGATATCCCTTCACCATCCTTAATCCCTTGCATGTCCTGGCTGTGTGATCTAGTGTGAGACACATCTAAGGAACTGACCCGTGGACGTGTATCCTGATTACTTAAATCAAGGAAGTGCAAATTTTCAAGATCTGTTATGTGTTCAAAGTTAGTGCTTCGCGCCATAAGCTTGTTCTTATGAAGATCTAACTCTTTAAGTGTCTTGGGAAGATTCTGCCAAAAGTTGAAAGGTGTTAGTATACTTATTTCGACCGCATTACAGTTTGACAAGTTCAAGTGTTCAAGTTTGGTTCCCGAGAACGCACCAAAATTGTTACTAAGAAAGAGTTCTCCGGTTTTACATGTACCGGCCAGATTCAACGATCTTATATTGGTATTGTTTAGCCCACTAAATAGATATGCTGCGTTTTTATAGTAGTCACACAGAAAATTGTCCCGAAGGTCAAGTGTCCTCAGTGATGCTATTGGATCGAACGTGTGAGGCATAATATTTGATATAGAGCATCGAACAAGACTTAGAGTTTTCAGTGTAATAGGTCTTAAAGAATCAAATATTTTACTGTTTATGCTTAGCATGTCACTTCCAGGTTTTCCGTCGTATTGGTCGTCTCCTAAATAAAGACTTTCCAAATGTATAAGCCTCTGATAGCCATTACCAAGCGTTATATTAGGGACTCCTGTTAAACAGATTTCTCTCAAAGATGGCAAATGGCTAATCTGTTGGTCAAAATATGTACAATTACCAGAAAATTCCATTTCTCTTGAACATTTGTTCTGCAGTTGCAATGTTCCCAAACTTACTAAAGGGCTGAACACTTTCAGGGGCAAAGAATCTCTGAAATGTAAGGGATTGTCAGACAATGAGAGAAATTCAAGCACACCCAAACCCACAAAAGCATTTTCATTGATATGCGTGATTTTGTTCTGCTGCAGCAACAATATTCGTAATTTTGTATTGTAAATAAAGGTATAGCCGTTTAACTGTCTTATTTCATTAAAATTTAAAAAAAGACTATATAGTTCTGGAATGTCTCTAAAATTACTGTTTTGTACAGTCCGGAGTTTATTATACCGTAGGGGCAGTTTTGCGAGCTTACTAAGTCCTTGAAAACAACCGTCTTCTAGAAATTCCAATTTATTAATAGCGAATTCTATCTCTTGCAGATCCCCGAATTTAACAAATTCTCCTTTGTGCAGTTTTACTAAATTGTTTCGTGTCAGTAATAAATACTTGATGAAGGACGGGACACAGTCGGGAATCGCTGTCAAGTTCCGGCGTTGGCAATCAGCTGTCTTCGCGGTGATATGTATGGTACATGGGCAGTGATCAAGACTCTCAGTACGGACAATCAATGACACGTGAGCAATTAACACGAGACTACACGCAATGGTTATAAACAAGCTTAGTGGTGACATGTTTAGTTATATACAGTCCGATAACCCGGAAAACAAAACAAACGATTTCCTGAGAAAAGAGCTCAGCGTTTCAGTGGTAAAGCGATTGGACTCTGAATAGAAACCCGGAGTTCTGCCACCGTGTTGTGTCTTTGTCTTCCTGGCAAAGCGATGGAGCAGTGGTTCATGAACAGTTTTAGACAGGTACGTAATGCCTAAAAGTAATCAAACAAACGTTTGGCATACATGTAGGCTGGTTCAGAACTTCAAAAAGGTAAACTGTTACAAATTCCCAGCAGGCACATGACGTCAGATCTGACGTCATTTTGACGTCATGTGCCCGCTGGGAAGTTACCTGTCAGAGTATATGCCGTTAGGATGGAATTTTTTTAACATGTTCCAATCTTGATGAAACTTGCGTGAGTTACATCATTTACAATTTTGACTCAAATACGCATCGCACGGACGTGTGTGTGTTTTTGAGTGCTTTGCCATTCGGGCGTTGCGTGTGTTCTTATTCAATATGAATATACAAAATACAACTTACATGCATATGTTATCCATCAGATTCAGTTTGCAGTTTAATTATAGGGTTGATACTTTACTGTACTTGATAGACAGCAACTCAGTCTGATTCACTATGATATCACTGTTTATTTAATTTCCTTTTTCTTCGTTTTTCAAACGAACCAATTTCCTTTGCACTTGTCTAACAAGCGCTTAGACATAAGTTTATTTTCATGACACAGACCCCCAAAATATTTTTTCTTGACATCTTATCCAAACAAGCTGTGCACGTTTAATAGAAATAAAAACTGAGCTCCTATAGAAGCAGTGAATATCCTTAAGAATAAGATGGACCACACCGCGGTTTTGGCTTCTAAAGCCTCGACAGTGACCCTTAAAATTTGACAACGTGGAGTTAAAGTGAATTAATATTGTTCAGGAAAGTTGATACTAAGACTAGTATTGTTAAGATCCGTCATGCGTTTATTTAGTAATCTTCAGCACATGTCCTTGTAATATATAAGCCCATTTATCCCACTTTTATATATATATAATAAAAGTGGGTATACAAGGATACACGTAGCTTTTTTTTCATATTTTGATCCAAAATATGATAATCGATTCATCCGCGGTGTCACGTGGCCTTAGAGTTGGTCGATGATTGGCTGGCGTTACTTGTTTGGTCTAGATGCTTCCCAGCGGGCACATGACGTCTGTGCCCGCTCATGACGTCGCATCGACGTTGATCTGACGTCATTCTGACGTCATGTGCCCGCTGGAAATTGATTATCCAAAGAGAATTTTGCTGCGCTGGAAGGTTTAACTAATTGTGGTCATTACGAAAACTTGTCCATGAAATATACAGAGATTATTTAAGCTGTACATATTGAAAATTTCATTTAAAAATTATATTTTTACAGTTTTTCTTAAAACATTAATATTGATTGTTGGTACACGTAGAATTCCCAGCGGGCACATGACGTCAAAATGACGTCATATCAACGTATATGCATCGGCGTCGATCTGACGTCATTCTGACGTCATGTGCCTGCTGGGAAACTCCTCACATATGCAGTTCAAACGAGTAGCCCGAAACCTTCAGTCCAACACTCATTAAGAATAAGAAAATGAATCCTGTGGGAGCAGACAGAAGAGTGATGTGGATCATTTCGCCACCTTAAAGCAAACTGTCCCGACAACTGGGAGAATCAGACCCTAAAGTCCATGTGACTGAAGATTAGCATGCGGTTTTGTTTATAGGGTGCAGCAAAGGTGGAATCGTCCAGTTAGGCGTGGATGCCTGTAATGGCGCGGTTCTGAGGCCCCCATGGGGGTCTTTGCTCCCTGCTCCCTGAAAGAAAAATGACCTTTCTCCCCAGCTCCCTAAAATGTTTTTCCTCAACCCCCATGCTCCCTGCTCACTAAACCCTCAAAAAGTTATGCTTTCTCCCCAAATCCCTGAAAATAAATGACCCTTCTCCCCAAATCCCTGAAAATAAACAACCCTTCTCCCTGAATCCCCAAATCCCCTGGGAGGGCCTCGGTTCTGGACAGTGCACGTAGTAGCACTGTTCGTGAAAAGGGTTGCCTTGATGAATATCTAGCCCGAGAGCCAGCAATATGTTTATTCATGTTGTTGAGGCCAAAAGGTTTGAAGGCATGTTCTGAAGCAGAAAGATATGCTGAAAGCAAAAATCAAAGTCTTAGAAAAATCCGACGGTACACAACTTGGCAATTTGCGGACGAATACTCCCGGCATGACCCCCTTTTAAAATAGCGCAGAAATGGGGATATACATACAAGATCAATCATATCTCAGCAAAAATTTACTTGTCCTAAACCATTGAATATTGTATCAAATTAAAGCAAAGATATACCCATTTTATATCATGGTAACATTTGCAAATTATCATATTTGTATTTTCATGAAAAATAATGAAAACATGGAAAATCACTGAAAAAGCAAAGAAACACTGTTGTACCCCGGAAGCTAATTCAAACTACCTTGCACAACCAGGACAGTTTTTCGTGGGTGCCAAATTGTTCATGGGGATCCCAGAAATGCAAATATTTTTCATCTCAAAGATAAACTTGTTTTCACCATGACAATATGTATGGTTTCCATGGTAACCGTTAACGTTAAAATCCATAAATAAACTAATTCCAGGCCCAAGTTATTATTATGATAATTTGTTAGTGAACCAGTAATATCATTTGACAGTTATTGATGTCATGGGCCTAAATTAAAATTATCTCATTTTCATATTCATGAATATTAATAAAATATCGAAAATCAAGGAAAAGCGAGGGAAAAACTATAGCCATTGCAAGGTGTTGTATGTGTTATAAGATCCATTTTGCATCCCAGAAACCAATTTTCGTGGCTGCCAGTGTGGTCAGATGGACAACCTTAATGCCATAAAATATTGTATTCAACAATAAACAAATTTGCATGATGTAAAATTACATAGTTTCCACACCCACCCCTAGCGTGATTCTAAAGAATAGGCTGTTCTCACAAAAATATTCATATACCAACAATAGCATGCTCTAGAATACTAAAATTGTTTTGATAGTGATGCATGGACTTAGTAGTTTAACCTTAATACTTATTATACAAATCATTGAATTTGCATATTCTTGAAAATTTAATAAAACACAAGAAAGCGGAGAAAAACCTTGGAAAAATAGGGGGTATACGCACAACATCACTTGTATCATTGCTTTTAACAAACATAGGATACTGAAAGAAGTATCAAATGAATGCTATGGGAATGTGCTAGAACCCTAAAGTCTCATATAAGAATGATCGATTTTCAGTTTCATAAATGTTAATGAAAACTTCATAAATAGGAATGGAAATTGGAAAAATTAAACGGGTAAACCTACAAAATAATTTCGGCAACCAAAAGCTCTAACATGCTGAAAAGGGCAATATTATACCATCCTCTTCTACAACATATAAGTCATTTGATTTGTTTGCTTTATAAAGATAAACAAAACCTTTCGATATCTAAAACATTAGTGATTTTTGTTGTATGGGTATTATTTATATAAATAAGAGAAAATCAACGATAAATGAAGGGGTGTAGCAACAAAATCGCTTATAACTCAGCTGCCAATTTCTTTAGACAACTGAAAGTGGTATCAATAGAACGCTAGGATAATGCACTACCGCCATGCAGTCTGATTGCATAGCCATATTTTTAATTTTTCAAATGCTGAATAAAAGTTAAAAAATTTGTAATATTAACAGAAAATTGAAGCTTGTGCTCCAATAAAATTTATTGAATCTTGGTTGCCAGCGAGCAAGCCTTGTATATCTCAATGCATGGCAATAAAACATTGTCCTAGCTATTAATTGATACCATGTTAAGTTCTATACAGCTATTTTTAGTCGAGATATAAGCCATTTTGTTGGTATACCTTCTTCATTTCTCGTTGACTTTACACTTATTCAATATATAAATCTCATTAATTTCCAATCAAAAGAAATACCTAATAGTTTAAATATCAGATAATATGGTTATAGAACATTGTCCAAGCAATTATTTGATACCAATTATAACTATCTAGGTCTATCAGTAGCCAAGATATGTGCGATTTTCTTTGTACACGTCCTTAATATTTTTCGTAATTTTCCTATCAATTCGAAAGGTTTTGTAAATATACATAAAATAAAAATCAAATGACATATATTTTAGTACGATATGATATTGCCCTAGCAATCATTTAATGCCATTTTCAGCATTTCAGGGCTTTTGGTTGTCGAGATACAAGTCGTTTTATAGGTTTACCCGTTTAATTTTTTCCACTTTTTCATGCCAATTTATGAAGGATTCATTATAATTAATGAAATTGAAAATCAGGTCATTCTTATATGAGACTTTAGGGTACTAGTACAGTGCCATAACGTTCATTTGATACTTCTTTTAGTATCCTAGGTTTGTTTAAAGCTATGATACATGTGATTTTGTATGTATACCACCTATTTTTTCCAAGATTTTTCTCCAATTTCGTATGTTTTATCAATTTTCATGAATAAGCAAATTCAATGATTTAAATAATATGTACGTATTTATAATTAAGATTAAATTGCTAAGTCCAAGCATCACTATCAGACCAACGATAGTATTCTATCGCATATCATTATTAGTATATGAATATTTTTGTGAGCACAGCCTATTCTTTAGAATCACACTTGGGGTGGGTGTGGAAACCATTAAAGTTTAGAGAAGGCAAATGTGTTCATTGTTGAGGACAATATTTAATGGCATTTCGGTGGCCCATTCGACCACACTGGCAGCCATGAAAGTTGGTTTCAAGGATGCAAGATAGATCTTATAATCAATCCAATCCATCCAAAACCTTGCAATGGCTATAGTGTTTCTTCGACTCTCGATTTTTTTTTATTAATATTCATGAATATGCAAATGAGATAATTTTCATTTAGGCCCATGGCATCAACTGATCTGTCATATGATATTACTGTTTCAATAACAAAGTGTCACAATGATAGTTTGGGCCTGAAGTTGGTTTATCTATGGATTTTAATGATTTTCTGTCATTTTTCATGTTTCATTACAATTCATGAATATGAAAATTATATATCTTGCATAACTTACCATAGGATAAAGGGGAAAGCCTAAGCTTTAAAATGAGACCAGGTTTAGTGGTCTAGAGTAAGTAACAGCGGATATTTTTGCAATTTTGTATGTACAGCCCCATGCTCAAGAAGAATGTTAACGGTTGTCATGGAAACCATACATTTTTTCATAGTGAAAACAAGTTTATCTTTGAGGACAAAAGTTCTTTGTATTTCTGGGATCCCAATAATCGATTTGACACCCACGAAAAACTGTCCTGAGGGTGCAAGGTAGGTCAAATTAGCTCCCTAAATACCAGAGTGATTCTCTCATTTTTCAGTGATTTCCATGTTTTCATTTATTTTCATGAAAATGCAAATTAGATAATTTGCAAATGTTACCGTGAGATGAAAGGGGTATATCTGTGCTTTAATTTGATTCAATATTCTATGGTTTAGGACAAGTAGTTGCTGAGATATGATTGAGCTTGTATGTATATCCCCATTTTTGCGCTATTTTGAAAGGGGGTCATGCCGGGGGTATTCGTTCGCATATTGCCAAGTTGTGTAGCGTTGGATTTTTCTAAGACTTTGATTTTTGAATTCAGCATACCTTTCTGCTTCAGAACATGCCTTCAAACCTTTTTGGCCTCAACAACATGAATAAACATATTGCTGGCTCTTGGGCTAATCTGAAATCATTGGATTAAAGAAGAAAGTGGTAAGGTGTGGCCCTTTTTTACTTTATTTTACTTGGGTCCATAATCGAAACACAAGTCGTTTCGTGATAACATTGTTCTTCCCCAGGTTCGTTTAAACTTCTGGTGTTTAATATAACTACGACCGCATTGATGCTATTCTGCATCGCTAATAGCGGGATCTCATCTTTATCCTGCCTACCTACGTCACTCTCAGGCATTCATTCAGTACAAAAAAATATGTAGATAGTTATAAATATCATTCACACACAGAGTTTCTCACGCTCGCTACTTCATACGCATGTTTTCAGACCTGTAGTGTTTCAAAGGTTGCTAAGACTGATCATTACGAAAACTTGTCCATGCAAAAAACAAAGATTTTTAAAGTTCTAAAAAGTGAAAAAAAAAAATGATATTTTTCTTATTTTTGTACAAAATATAGATTGTGGGTACACGTTAGAACCGCCTCGTCGAGGCGGTTCTAACGACTACCCACAAACTATGTTTTGGAGCAAACATAAGAAAAATAGGTATACCCCTCAGTGCAAACTCCATTTTTGCTATACGAGTATAAAAGTGGGAATTTAGGGGGTATTCATTTCACGGACATGTTTTCCTGATGTGGGATGAAAATATTCTGGAGGTGGTAGAGGAGACATACAGCATTCCAGCTGTTAAAGCGAGCTAAGAAGTAACAATACAAACAGATGCGATCTCAGTTCGGATATATTCCCCTATTACTTTCTAGAATGACAACGAAAAGTGGTGTTGCGAAAATGGATCTGGAACATGACATACAGGGCAGAAATATTTGGACAGGATGTTGCCCGTAAGCTAACATAATCTGGACATTACTGCATACCTTTTGATAAAACTGATGGGTTTCAGGATAAGACAGTATGTGCAGCGAATATGGATAACATTGATAAAGGTACATTATACAATGTATTGCTTAAATTGCATCGGCCGTTTTGCACATTCGTCAAAAGGTAGATTGGTCGCTCCGTTAATGGATACTGGTGTATGGAATGCCCACTACCATGGAATTTTGACAAGGATAAAAGAATTTTGGAAAGTATGCGAAAGTTACACTAAAACTCCTCCTCGTCCAGTTGCAGGTACGACAATGGCACATGAATTTAATGAAAATATTGCAATTGATCTGAAACAGTGGAAGGGGCGATGGATTTTGCATATGATATTTATATGGTCTAAATACAGTCTTCGTTGATAGTAAGAAGCCAGCTGACATTTAAGAGCCGCAGAAGAGAAAACGGGATGATTGCCTATGCGAAAACAAAGGCGCAGATCAGCTTCGCAGTTACTGCGAAGCTGATCAGCGCCTTTGTTTTCGCTACAGGGATAGTACAATTCCTCTACTTTCTAAATCCAAAATTTCAAGCCTCTAGTCATCCTCTGTGAGTGTGCAGGCCGATTTGTGTCAGACCTGTTCGGAAACCCCGAAGACCGGTTTTCTCGCGTCGCGACAAGATGATGGCGCACTGGATAGAAAAAAAATGGAAGAATAATCATCAGGAAAACATGTCCGTGCAATATATACCCCCTTAAACCCCACGGTTATACAGAAAAACTGGGGCATGCAGTGGTATACCTATTTTTCTTATTTTTGCGCCAAAACATAGAGTGTGGGTACTCGTTAGAACCGCCTCGCCAGGGCGGTTCTAACGTGTACCCACAATCTATGTTTTGAGCAAAAATAAGAAAAATATTAAAAAAATTCCATTGAGATTTTAGATTTTTACAATCAAAAAAAAAAAATCTGTATACTGCATGGGCATGTTTTCGTAATGTGAAGGCCGTTCTGATTTATTATGGTGGGGAATTTAATTCATATGAAACAAGGGAAGTTGAATCAACAACATTAAGGTGTTTACAAAGGCTGGGGAAAGACCTCCGTGAAAGAGTTCATGCAGTCATTGACATGAGGCTTACATAATTAGAAGATGAGCAGCAGGAAACAGATAGTGAAACGCTATTTAGCTGGGCAAATATAGCTCGAAACTGTCCTCAAATGTGAAATGTGGAATGAATTTAACAGTCATCAACTAGAGTTTGGTACAAATCCTAATCATGCTTTTACTGGAATAATGACTGATAAATTGCCTGTTCTTGATCATTCAACAAAAAAATGAGACTTTTGCTTAACATCTAAACACTTTGCATGCCCCAAGAAAGGCTTTCACTATGAATTGATTTCCAAATATAATGTTGGGTTAAAGACGCTTTTAAGTGAGGGCCTTTCGGAACCTGAATTTTATGGTGACTTGGTTTACAAATTTAAGAAAACTTATAGGAAGTAATGATTTTTCTTTTCAATTCAGAAAAATCATAACACGTTACAGACGTATAGGTTATAACTTGAATGTTATGCGACAGTCTGCATGCTTAGTTTTTAACCCAATCATGGTTGATAACTAAAATTAACTATGCTGCCTTCTTTAATTGCACGCCGGTGGGTCGGGCGTCAGACTCTATGATGGCCCCGACTTAAAGCTATTCATTTTAGTTGGTTGGGGCCGGAGCTTCTTGTCTGTTGCTTGGCCCACCGGGGTTTAATTGGTGTTTTTCTTTTGCTCCGGAGTTAGTAGGTTATTCGGCGCCCAGGGATCTCCATCGTCTGGCAGCTTACTCAATCAATTTTGATTCATCAGGATGTTTATCATGATTTATTTGTTTGTTCTTGATGATTCATTGACTAGTTAGAGATTCACCACGAGGACCGAAGAACTAACTAAATGTTATGAACCACTGCAGAAGATGAGGGTGAGGTTAGGCGCCTGTAAAACCCGTTTAAGCCCGCCAGTAACTTTGTGTTACTGATCGTTCCAAGGCGATACTTCTGTGGTGGTTCTTTCTGTTTTATGTCTTGGTGTTTAATTTTTTGTGCTGTTGGCGCCTTATGTGTGTTTTCATAGTTTTAGTTAAGTTAAGGTAACTGAGTGGCCACCTATTGGGAAAATAGCTGCTCATTCGGCTTACGATATGTTTCATGGTATAAGTAACTGATTGTTAGTTTGGTTTTTTCCCACCTCGGTTTTTGGAGTGGGGATCTTTTTCTGATTGCGCCTTTTCCTTATCTTTGCCTACGTGTACCTTCTTTTCATTGAAACAGAGGCAAGTGGACCAAGGACAGAGTAGCAGAACAGAACTATACGAATGGAGAACTAGTGTTCTACAAGCGTAAAGGTAAAGAAAATTGTAAGGACTGGGAAAAGTTGTTTTCAAAGATAGCAAAGTGGATTGTGTAAGGTATCTGTAAGGGCATCACCTAACAGACTCTGCAAAATCAACTCTTGTGAACATGTCAAAAATAATAGTACTCATTACAAATACTGATAGCTGAACTGTGAAGCTGACCAGCTTCTTTGTTTTCGCTGCATGTGTAGTACCACTTCTTCTTTCTCAATCCAAAATTTCCAGCGTCTAGTGATCTTCTGTGCTTGTTTATCTTGGTTTGTTCGGGCCTGTTCGGAAGCCTCATTGTTGATTTTCTCATGCGTAGGCTCAGATACATGTAATTTTATTCTACATAAATAAGGATTGTCATAGCATCCGCTTGCACGAAGTCGTAGGTATCAAAATAGCATGGTCCAGTATTACTGGAAAAGTAAAATTGTGGGTAGCTGTCATGATAATCATATGAGCATGAATAAATGCCTTGTCCCGTTACCACCAATGTGTAACCACCGTCAGTTGCGCACGATCCCCACGAAGTTAGAGCTCGAAACCATCTTTCATGCCCAATCCAAGTTCCTTTTATAGTAAAATCTAGGAATGTTGTACTGAGTGTAAGATCTGACCATGAGGAGCCAATAATTCGATCTGCCGTAAACCAGTCCTCCAAAGTTGCGCTTTCGCTTCCGTTGAAAGTGATATACGCAACTTCCTGTTCATTGGGATCTTTGTGGAGAGCGTATTTTATCCTAAGGTGCGCCGTCGAAAATGAACCCCAGGAATTCACAAGATGGTGTCGAAAGAAACTGCATGACCTTTCCCCGGAGTTGGCGCATGCCGGGTCATTCAAATTCTCTGGAATACCCTGCAGCCAGGATTCGACCGTCATACCCATGCCGGATACTGCACGGAAAACCAGCAATTCTACAAAGACAAAAGCATTGTCATGCGGCTTTAACATAAGTGTTGTAGAATCTGCTTTACACACAAACGTTTTGCGGTTGTCACGCAAACATGAAAAAGGCGCACACCAGCTAGATTGTAAAACAGTATCAAACACCAGATAAACCAGGGCGACACCGGGACAAAACGTTCTATACCGTGATAAATCCTATAATCTGACAAGGCCCATGTGAAACCGGGGCGGCACCGGGCTATTCCGGCAGCGAACCGGAGTTACATCGTGACACCTTCGTGTTTAAGCCATGACTTTCCGGCTTGAAAGATTTAACCACGGTACATGTAAACCCCAGTTTGGTCTATTGGGGTCCCGGTGAAGCCCGATGTGGATACACTTCAATGAAGAAGAAGAAGACGAAGAAGAAGAAGAAGAAGAAGAAGAAGAAGAAGAAGAAGAAGAAAGGCAGAAAGGCAGAAATTGCTTTGCTGTTGATGATGATGGTGATGATGATGATACTAGTACGTTACCAGTTTTTACAGAATATGTACTCCAGACCGAATCGATTTCAAAGTTACCATTCACGTCAAAATAAATGATTCCACTTATAAGACATTCCTTCGTGTCACCATTGTAGCTGATTGAACTGCAGCTAGGATTGGCCACACATTTGCTGCAGCATACTATTTTAGAATCCGCTGTGCCAGAAGATATGAATACACTGAGTCGTCCATTTGACGCGTGGCCAAGAAAGCTGCGATCCAGTCTTTGCAAATACACAGTCTGAATCAATGTGACCCAACCGGAACTATAGTCGTATTTCAATATAGGCACATAAGCGAGCAATCGATTTCACTAGCGCTCAGGTAAATTTACGGAGACTCTCCGATAATATCCGATATTGGCCGGCGATATTCGATTATCATTCGGCTAATCTGTCCAGGTAAAGTCAGTGTTGCCTGGGGACAGTTGTTTTAGGGATTAAAGATTTCATCTCTTTACTTTAGCAGCTTTCTCTGCAGCTTTCTCTGTGTGAAAACTTGATTTTAAAAGACTAAATGCATGACGCAGGGACCGGGGGTATTCATCTGCTACCCCCATGTCACTTCGGATGATATTATATACTAGGATATAACAGAGAACCAACGTAAACAAAATCATTCGTCTTGCAGACGCGGACACGCCTTTGCATTTTCAAGATGATTTAAGAAGCTGTATATTTTAATAGACTTCATTGGTTGTTTGTAACCTTATATGGAGTATAAACGTGTTGTTCCCCTTTAGAAAATATTTGCGCAGTAGTTATCATATTGTTAGAAATAAATTTAGAAGGCTATCAGGATCCGAATGTGAAAGACACATATAAAATAACACATTACGAAAACATGCCCATGCAATATACAGAGATTTTTAAAGTTGTAAAAAATGAAAAAAAAATCAGTAGAAAAATCTCAATATTTTTCTTATTTTTGCTCAAAACATAGATTGTGGGTACACGTTAGAACCGCCTCGGCGAGGCTGTTCTAACGAGTACCCACAATCTATGTTTTGGAGCAAAAATAAGAAAAATAGGTATACCCCTGCAAACCCCAGTTTTGCTATATAAAAGTGGGGTATAAGGGGGTAAATATTACACGGACATGTTTTCCTGATGATACGTTTTTCTTTATATAGAAATTAAATGTAATTCGCGCCAAATAAATGAATTTAGAATATTTATACATTTTCGCTGGGTAAAAAAAAAACTTTGATATTCACAGTTTATATATCATGACAGATATAACCGGGCGGTGATGACCTGCACAGCGCTGAAACACCATTTTCCACCGGTTATTCTTCTTATCCAAGTATGCAGTTCAACCTTGATACAGTTTTAATGATAAACAATCTGGTCTTTGTCTGACATGGTCAGAAATGCCGACCAGAAAGTAGGTTTTCACGCTTTGCTGATTATAAGGTAGTTAAAACGATCATCATGGATGACTAGATCAGGGGTTAACACCTGACATCCAGCGTATTAGGCTGTCGCCGCAAGGTATTAAAGGCACGCTTCTTATAAAAACATTCTCACATGATAATTTGGCAGCGTCATAGGAAAGCTGTTTTGACAGACAAAACTGATTCTGCATATTAGACAGGCTACTCTTAGCCAAGTCTGCATATAGAGATCTAGATTCTTAAAACGAAATTTCATGTTTAATTAAACTACATTTTTGTTTTGTTAATTTAAAAGCACCATGCGGTGTAAACCTGACATGCCTCAATAAATACAAACGGTTTATTTTCTATGGCAGGTCAAGAAACAATCGCATGTACAAGAATAAAATACCAAATGGGCCTTCGCACGAGAAAACAAGTTTGGTTTCCGACCAGGTCAGGCACAAACCGGCCTGTACAGTCACAGAAGCAGGCTAGAAGTTTAAAATTTCGTATTTAAGCGAAAACAAAGACGCGGAAACTTGCCATTTTCATTGAGAATTATCTCAAATTATTACTTTGTCGTCAAGGATTTCATATATCGTATATAAGAAAGAAAGAAAGAAAGAAAGAAAGAAAGAAAGAAAGAAAGAAAGAAAGAAATGAATGAATGAATGAATGAATGAATGAATGAATGAATGAATGAATGAATGCGCATTTCACGAATCCGTAATAACACATATTTAGGTTGATAAATGTAGGAGTCTTCTCTACTACGATACATGTATAATGATTAAATGTTTTTGTTTCGTGTCAAAATGCTTTGAGAAAGATATTAAAAAATAGATTTTAAATATCTTTGAATTCTTCACCTTGATTAAATAAAGCATGCATAATGTGTTATGGCACAGTGTCATCACCATGCACCGCTTTCGGTAAATGAGTAATTATACTCGTTCGGTTTGCTCAATTATATCTCGAGTATGTGCGAAATACGTAAGTTAAATGGATTACATGTAATTTGATTTCTTTAATTGTTGTCGGAATTCAACTGTTCATGCGATGATCGCTTTAAACGTTTATGTTTGATGTTTTTGTTCTTTAATTAAAGGTTATAAAAGATGCTATTTTGTTGGGATTGACTTTGAATGACAGATATCGAGCACTCGTCCTGTTGCGGATTACAGCATCTAAAGAAAAATAAAAATACCTCATGAAATAATTATAAAAAAGATTCTCATAAAAATAAAATGATAAATTAAATGAGTAGAACGTGATTGCGAATTTAACACAGTGTCATTACTAATTGACATTATGCAATCATGAGCGAGTTGACATCTGTGTTTTCAATTCGGCATCTACTGCCGAAAAAGGAGAAAAAAATATGGTAAAGTTTAATGTTTTATTTCCGCAAAATATCACTCTCTAACTTAAGCCTATTAATTTATCCATATAAAATTCTTTATTACACTATCAGTCATCAAATACATTTCATTTTCATATTAGAGCAATAATCTTCGCCCACGGCATTAATACCTGGAAATTTAGTCGGGTCTTATCGGTGCATTTTACGGATACTCACGGAAATTCCAGATAGAAAATAATATTTATTATTTTTTTGGTCAATGCTCAAACAGACCAAATTATCGTTGAGCTCCAAAAATAAAAAATACACCAGATTAAAGTATAATATTTCTACTACATTGGACCGTTTGTGACGCCTAACATTTATGTAAAATTATTGCTTAAAATTGTTGCTGAAGACATGTACCTAGGCGTATTTAAACGCGTTTTACGGAAATTTTCCTATATATTTAATTAAATTTCGTACAACAAGACGGCCGTCCCCAAACAGACCATTTTATAATAGCGCTACGTCAAAAATTTAAAAACTGTGGTAAAGATAAAGAATTATACTTTCTAACGCCGTTCGTGATATTAAAATATCATAAGAAATAAGAAAGTTACCAAGTGTTAAATATTTTTTCCCTATATGTTTTATACAATTTATTGGCCAATACCTGTAGAAGTGCTAGTACGAGTAAAGTACCCCATGTGTAAAACGATTGCAAGCCTATACCGGAACTTGTCTCTTAACATTTTCTTACTTGTAAGAGTTTCTCATTATAGTACATAGTCTTTAGTGCTTCGGAAATTAAAATAAATATAAATATTTTTGTCTGTTCTGATGCCGTTGATTGTAAAACACTGTTAAACAAAAAACAGCACTACGGAGATATAGGTAAATACAATCAAAGAACCAATGGTCCCGAAAACGCTCACCTGAGGTCTGGTGTATATATATTAAATGCACGCCCTTATACCGCAGTGGGCGGAGGCAAACAAGCCTAAGATCATCCTTCCATCCATTTACCAACTTTTAGCTAAAGACCCAAACTGAGAAAAAAACATCACAATATCACTGTTGAGCAGCAATTTCCTTGTTATAGTTGTTTAGTACTGTCTTTGGGAAGTATGAAAACCAATGTTTTTATTTTTTTCTGTCTTGCAAAAGTATTTTATTCCGGGTGAAAATGAAGTACCCTAGCTTGTTTGATCCGTGATATTGAGGGCAATATCCGTTTCAAGCAGGTGTTTTAAATATGTGAATTTGCAGTTACAAGTACTATTTTGTAAGCTATATCTCAATTAATCTTTTATCCTCATGGTCTCCCCTCCTCACCATAATGACTTTCCCTAAGTACATGCGTAAGCGTCAAAATTGAACTTGCCGTGAACTGTGTCAATGTTGCTCCAAGTCCATACACAAAGAGTCCCCGAGAGTTATGCTTCATGGGTTTGGGGAAGATTTAAAATACTTTTGCTATATTTGGACATGACGACCATTTTGATAATATGGACAGTTATTTCTAACTTCCGATAAGGTCTCAAGGTCTTTTGCAATGGGACAAAACACACACAACTTTCGAGAGAGTAATCATCTATAATTACGAGAATGCCATTTTTATGATTGTATGACTCAAAATTGGTACATCCCGGACGAGCCCCCATCTTACGAATATAAAAAATCGGAACTAAGTAATGATGCATAGTTTGAAAAAATCCCTCGTCCCTGTCGGGATTCGAACCCGAATCGCCGGGGTAGAAATTCAATGCTCCAACCATCATGTCTTCACGCATCATATGATCTACCAACCCGATTTCCCAACCATGGCAGATCATCTCGAATGGAATCAGTGGTGCAATGGGACATAACGATAACCAAAGCTCACAGATAACAAGGTCTTATCGTATGTTGTGCTCTATGCTCACCTTTTCAAACAGACGGCTTAGGCGAGCTATCAAGTGAACCCGTCTTGTGCATAAACCCGAAACACATGTACTTTTCATAGTAATAACGACGCAAATTCGTTATGCACAAATCATGCTAATATTGCATGTAATATAATAATAATATTATCTATGAAATCATGCATAGCCATGATCATAGGTCATAAGTAAACATAATCCTCGCACATAATCCTCGCGAGAGGGTGCTGCAGTATATATAGAAATAAACATTCGATAACATGACATGTGCCACTATCAGACGCAGGTTATCATCAGCCGAAGTCTAAACTGTCCCTTCAAAATAATAATAATAATAATAATAATAATAATAATAATAAATAACTTTGCGACTGGGTGCTGCTCGGTACCATGTACTTTCTTTGGTTTCGACTTGTTGCAGCCTGTTTCTTTTATTATCAATCAGTATATCAGTATGGTAAGCCCTTGGGCCACTGAAAACTTTGAATTATTAAAACCCTAATTGAAGCTACTGGTTCCGGACTAGGTCGAGAGTTAGACATGGATGCACGTTTTTTTTTTTTTTTTTTTTTTTTCAGTCAGGTCGGGACGGAACCACCGCTTCCTGGGTATTAACCAGAATTGGGGAGTTAATGTGCCAGGCCCTATAAAGCACTATTTGTAGCACTATTTGTAAAATGTTAGTTTTTCAATTGTTTGGGTACATGATTAAGTGCATGTCAAGGATGATTAGGAGGTCATGAGCGTATATGGACATGAGCTAGATATCGGATGGAAGAGCAGGTGTGAAAAAAGTGAGAATAAAGAAGGCAGTAAAGAAATAAATAGTCACGAGAGTCCTGAGAGAAAGCGGCGATGTCAGGGTCTGTCGTCTGGTACTTAAGTGGAAACATCTTAGCGTGAAATAAATAAGAACGTTGGTTGTGATTAAAAATAAAGAAACATGTAGAAAAGAACAGTTGTATTATTAAACTTTCCATGTCATGGGGTTACACTTACTCAAGGACACAATATGGTGCCGCCAGTGGGGATCTCCCGATGGGGAGTCCGATGTTTTACCACTACACCGCCGCACTCCCCTAAAGTTGCATTGGACACGTACAATGTTTGTCCGATTTGAAACCATGACGCGCTCCATCTGATTTTATCAGCCTTTAAAATACAGAATTTTTTATGAAGAGTTTATGTGGCGAGGTTAACAGCTGCCATGAGACCTGTAATTCCACAGACATTCGCGTCAGTTCATTACGAAAACAATGATTTTTAAAGTTGTAAAAAATGAAAATTTTCAGTACAAAATTGTTTTCTTTGTTTTGGTCAAAACATAGATTGTGGGTACTCGCCTCGGCGAGGCGGTTCTAACGAGCACCTACAATTTAGGTTTTGGAGCAAAAATAAGAAAAAAAATATATACACCTGCAAACCCCAGTTTTACTGTAAAAAAGTGTGGTTGAAGGGGGTATACATTACACGGACATGTTTTCCTGATGTCCGTATCAAAATACAAGCCAGTAAATAAGAAAAACAACAACAGAAGCCAACAGAAACAGCAACAGATTAAGCACCATCATAAAGAAGTGGATCAATATATTTTGTGAAACCATAAATTAGCCACTCACCCAACACCTGAGGTGATGATCAGAAATTGATCGACTCAGTATCTGAAGAAAGAAAGAAAATTATTCAAATTAAAAACATACAAAATCGGCAAGTAACATGTAACAATACACACTGATGCGGTCGATTCGGATATTCCCCTCTACTTTCAGGAATGACAATGAAAAGAGCTGGTGAGAAAAGTACGGAAGAGTATTAGGGCCAGGTATTTTTTTTTTAATTTTGAAATTTCGAGTTACTAAGTCGAATTTTCGACTTAGTAAGTCGAAATTTCGACTTATTATCTCGAAATTTCGACTTATTATCTCGAACTTTCGACTTAATACCTCGAAATTTCGACTTAGTAACTCGAAATTTCGACTTACTATCTCGAAATTTCGACTTATTAGAGAGGTTGAGAAAATAAACTTGTAACGTGTACGTGTACTTGTAGCTTTATTTACCCGTACACGATCGTTTTGATTGTAAAATCGTTTGAGAAAATCGAACGTGTACGTGTAGATTTCATAAAGTATATACAGCTGATTTTTTTATTGTTTATACATGTGTTGATATATGAAAGTAAATATGGATGATTTATTGTTAGCCTTTGGTCAGATTTACTTCGGCTGCACGTGCAAAACGATTTGGCAACGCTTCATCGAACTTCGTTTCTGCTTGTACCTACCTGACCTATCGATGGAAACATATAAAGAAAACTTACAAGTCGCAAATTTATTTCATTCACAGCCTAACTGATTCTCAACGTGTAGCGAGTATTTTGAACTTGTAATAAATGACGAAGTTTGGGGATAAAACTGTTCTACACGTACACGTACAAGTTACAAGTTCATTTTCTCAACCTCTCTATTATCTCGAAATTTCGAAATTAAAAAAAAAAAATACCTGGCCCTAATGCTCTTCCGTAGAAAATGAATCTGGAACATGACAGGGCAGAAATATTTAGACGGGATGTTGCCCGTAATCTAAAATCTGGACATTACTGCATACCTATCGATAAAACTGGGGGGATTCAGGTTGAGACTGTATGTGAGCCGCCTCATGGGAAAACCAACAATGTGGTCTTCGAATAGGTCAGACACAAACCGGGCTGTACAGCCACAGAAAACAGCTAGAGGCTTAAAAATTTGGGTTTAAGAAGAGAGAGTGTACAATCCATGCGGCGAAAACAAAGGTGCCCTACATATATCCATGAAATAATTGTTTGGATTATATTTACTGGAAACTTGTTTGATTTGGTGTTTACGTCCCAGTCAACAGCTATGATCATGACGGGATATTGCCTCTATCTTAAGGGACTTCTATCCATGACACCCAAAATGAGCTTTGAATATAACAACCCGCGTATACAACTAAGGTGTATATATATGGATGGTTTGACTAAATACGTTTCTGGGCAGGCTCAGGCCTTCTTTGCGGTATAATTAGTAATTATACAGTATGGTCGGTCAGTTGATAAAAGGCTTTGCTTAGAGACACAAGCAGCCAAACTACTATTCATGGTCCCAAAGGGCGGGACCGTTTTTGTGGAAACCCCAAAAATATGGTATAAATCTTTCTTTTATTTCAAACTGGGTTGTTCATAGTTGAATGTGAACGCTTTACTCTTTCATAATCTTAAGTGTGTATCTGTGGAACATATGCAACAACTTTCGACTAAGGAACGATATAATAAAAATCTTTCTTTTTCGGAAAGGAAAATGATCTGTCTTTAAGACAAGTGTATCAAAACTAAACCAGAGGACCAATGGTCCTATAAACGCTAACCTGAGATCTGGCATATGTGACTTAAGTTGACCTTGCCATAAAATGGGTCAAGGTCATCCAAGGGTCATGATTTATATAAACTTTATAAAGCTCTATTGCCTGATGCTTCATGCCAAGTTTCAAAATCATAGGCCTTCTGGTTCTGGAGAATAAGATTTTTAAAGGTTTTTGC
Source organism: Rugalucina vietnamica (assembly GCA_964017185.1). NCBI lineage: Eukaryota > Metazoa > Mollusca > Bivalvia > Lucinida > Lucinidae > Rugalucina > Rugalucina vietnamica. Next base: position 58,881,022 of record OZ024873.1, read on the forward strand.
TATTTATAGCCATGGCAGCCATCTTGGTCATGTAGCCTTGACCTTTTATACAAATTTTCATTCCCTCTTCCTAACAATGCTCCACTTAAAGTTTGGCTTTTATTGGTATAGCGGTTTCAGAGAAGTAGCTGTTTGAATATTATGGTCATATACATGTATATAGCCCCAGGGCAGGGGCAGACAACCTCCTGGGGTCAAATTTTTTTCCATAAACAAATTTTCTGTCCATTTGCATACTCCCTGCAAGTTTCCCCCATTTAATTCCATTTTACTATTTTTTCCCATTCGAATGCATTAGTGACCTAAGTTGACCTTGCCGTAAAATAGGTCAGGGTCATTCCAGGGTCATGATTTATACAAACTTTGTAGAGCTCTATTGCCTGCTGCTTCATGCCAAGTTTCAAAATCATAGGCCTTCTCGTTCTGGAGAAGATTTTCAAAGGTTTTTGCTATTTATAGCCATGGCGGCCATCTTGGTCATCTGACCTTAACCATTTATACAACCTTTCATTCCCTCTTTCTAAGGATGTTCCACATAAAGTTTCGCTTTGATTGGCGAAGCGGTTTCAGAGAAGAAGATCTTTGAATATCACTGTAATATACATGTATATTGCCCCAGGGTGGGGGCAGACAGACCCCTGGGGTCCAATTTTTTTCAGAATCATCAATCATAAGTCCATTTGCCCATTTCCTGCAAGTTTTTCCCTACAAATGACATTTTGACACTTTTCCCCATTCAAATGCATGAGCGAACTATGTTGAGCTTGCCGTAAAATAGGTCAAGGTTATCTCAGGGTCATTTTTATATAAACTTAGAAGAGCTCCATTCCCAGATGCTTCACACCAAGTTAATCATAGGCCTTCTGGTTCTTGAGAACTATTTATAGCCCTGGCGGCCATCTTGGTCATGAGACCTTGACCATTTATAAAAAATTTTCATTCCCCCTTCCCAAGGGTGCTCCACATGAAGTTTGGCTTTGATTGGCCTAGCGGTTACAGAGAAGAAGATTCAAGACTGGAAACTCGGCACTTTTTGCAACTGTTATTTATAGAGTATATATGGTAATCTAAAATTGCTTAGGCAGAAATGCTATACAGGTACCTCCTCAAAGTTTTCCTTACAATATTTCATACTGCAAATATTTAAACATTTTCGGTGCATTTTTACATGATTCTTGAATATGTTTCTGCTCTAAAATACAAACATTAGTAACAACAATCGCCATCATGCAAAAAATACAAATTTTCAACCTTTTAGTATTCATGAAATTTAGACGCCAAAACCAACTGAAACTTCAATTTCTACCAAATGAAGACAGAATATGTTAATATCTGAACATGTGTCTCTTCATAAGACATGAAAATATTGTCTTCAATATAATAAAGGATAGGCATCGGGTAACAGTGTTCTGGACCGCTAAAGATTAGGCATATACAGGCTATAACGGTCCTTTCATGAATAATATCGGGAAAAAATCAACAGTAATGGCAAAGTCTATTATTTTCCTTTAGTTTAGACATTATAATTTTGAAACTGCCTTATTCTTTGGCTGGCCAAGCTTGCAAATGATCAGACATTGAGAAGTGGGTTTTATTGATTACCTGCACTAAGCATCATCAAAATAACATGACCGTGTAATATTACCCCCTTATAACCCACTTCTATTTAGCAAAACTGGGATATGCAGGAGTATACCTATTTTTTCTTATTTGTGCTCCAAAACATAGATTGTGGGTACTCGTTAGAACCGCCTCGTCGAGGCGGTTTTAACGTGTACCCATAATCTATGTCTTGAGCAAAAATATGAAAAAAATATCAACATTTTTCCAGTGAAAATTTTCATTTTTACAACCAAAACATTTTCTGTGCATTTCATAGGCGTGATTTCGTAAATGCAGAATAGAAAATGAAGTCATTTAAAAAGATAAGCTGAGGACATCTGAATTTGCAGTCTGCCTATAAGAGACATGATTCTCTTGGAAATTTGGATTTCAGGAAACTTCTTGATAAAGCTGACGTATTGTTTTCAGTATATTTTATTATGGCACCAGTAATATAATTCACATGTACATTCAAAACAAGGTAATTCACGAATACTATTTCCTCAAAAAAAAAAAAAAGTAAAAAGAAATTAAAATGCATAGAAGAAACTGATGATCAGATTTGTTTAAGTGGTGTATTATTGCACATGTCCCAATAATGTTTACATGTACCAAGCAAAAAATTGTAAGATAAATTATATGGAAAGACAGAATACTTCCATCATGCCTTCTATCACTTCCATGATTGTATATTATAGCATAAATATCTGTGTCACAGGGTATTAACAGTCATGTGCATGTATTAATGAAGGTAAAGATGTGTATTAATGAGCTGATTCTGGTGAGCACAGTTAATACACAGCTTTTATTTATGCTCATTACTGGATGCCACACAAAAATTGACATCATCACATTATGTGCATTAAAGTAAACGTTATATCATAACGTCATGATGACATTTATGTGTACCCCAAAAGCAGCCTTTTTGAAAGGTTGTCAGGGAAACTCAGTTTCTGCACCATTCTGTCTTGCCAAATCTTAATTCTAGGTGATTTATTCAAAAATTTGTATTTGAAATAATTGTACAATGCAATAATAACGATCAAACATGTTCTTTCTGATGCATTAACATCTGCTGGGCCCCTCTGGAGGGTTGAAACTCAAGCCTTTCAGACTCTGAGTTTCAACAATTATCAGTAGATGTTGTTGTTAAACTTTGTATTTCATAACCTGAGCTATACATGTATATGAATCAATTTAGGTCATCAGGAAAACATGTCCATGAAATGTTTACCCCCTTAAACCACACTTCTACATAGTAAAACTGGGGTATGCAGGGATATGCCAATTTTTTTCTTATTTTTGATCCAAAACATAGATTGTGGGCACTTGTTAGCCTCGGTTCTAATATGTACCCACAATCTATGTTTTGAGCAAAAATAAGAAAAATGTCATTTTTTTCAGCTGAAAATTTTCAATTTTTAAAGCTAAAAAGATATCTGTTTATTGCATGGTCTAGTTTTCGTAATGTAAAGTCCCTTGTCTCGCTTTCACTGTGATAACCATAAATGAGCCGCCTCATGAGAAAACCAACAATCTGCATATGCGAAAACAAAGGCGCAGATCAGCTTCGCAGTTTTCGCTACACGGATAGTACAATTCTTCTTCTTCTTAAATCCGAAATTTCAAGCTTCTAGACTGCTTCTGTGACTGTACAGTACAGGTCTGTTTGTGTCGGACCTGTTCGGAAACCACATTGTTGGTTTTCCCACAAGGCGGCTCAAATTCTGAGACATCCACTCCAGTAATATACATGTAGGAATATTGTACAGGTACTGTATGCTCCTTACTAACATGAGCTGCGACACTAGAAAACCGGTCTTTGGGGTTTCAGACCAGGTCTGACACAAACCGGCTTGCACAGTCTCAGAAAAAGGCAAGAAGCTTGAAATTTAGGAAGAAGAGGTATCGTACTATCCGTGTAGTGAAAACAAAGGCGCTGATCAGTTGTGCAGTTACTGCACAGCTGATCTGCACCTTTGTTTTCGCATAGACAATAATCCTGTTTTCTTGCAACATGGCTCACATAATGATAATATATATAACTAATTTCATGTACACTACTACTACAATCACACATTTTTACTTTGTTCTTCTAAAGTTTTCTGTTTTAATCTTTCAATCAATTCCTTTCTGTCTTTTGGAGGGGTAGAAAAATATTCCTTCTGGTCATCCGAGTATTTCTTCTCCACTGGTATTATATCTCGGAAGGTCCAATCTTTCCACCTAAAATTAAACCTCTCAAGAAGTTCTTTCCTTAACTCAGTTGTTGGCACTATGTCAATTGGCTGTTTTCTTTCTAAATCTGGGCACAACACACCCTTGAAGATTAAGGCTCCTCTTAGCGCAAACCAGCCGCCATATTTTGGATGTACACTGACTCCAAAGATTTTCTGAAATTCAAACCATATACATGTATGATCATCAGGAAAACATGTCCATGAAATGTGTACCCCCTCAAACCCCACTTTTATATAGCAAAACTTGGGTATGCAGGGGTATACCTATTTTTCTTATTTTTGCTCCAAAACATAGACTGTGGGTACTCGTTAGTACCCACAACCTATGTTTTGAGCAAAAATAAGAAAAATATAAAAAAAAATCAGCAGAAAATTTTCAATTTTCAAAGCTCAAAAAATCTCTGTATATTGCATGGGCAAGTTTTCGTAATGATTAACAATCAACCTGGTTTGCCTAATCTATTATTTGAATTTTCAAACATTTGTACATCAATGGTCATAATAAGTACAGGTCAACCTCATTAAAATGCTATCTTTGGGGTCCATGGAGACTGTGTTTTACGTGAAACCATGTTATAATGAGGTTATTTACAATAGACATGTAGCAAAAAAAAAAAAATCAATTTTGGAGTCATGACATGGTTGTGTTACATTGAAAACCACTCTATAATGAAGAGCATTATAATGAGTTTGAACTGTAGCTGAGGTTGTGCCAGAACAGTCAGACACTAGAATTGTCAGAGGATCTGACTAAAGCCCTGCTTCTGAGCTTTTTTCCAGGGTGAGAAAAACAATGACAGGTAACAATCACACAATCCCAAGCTAGATCTTTTTAATGTTGATGCACATAAAAAGATTGGTCAGATTCTGTGAATTTAGTCTCAAGGTATTGAGCGGAAATGAAATTCTGACATCAATCAAGGGCCATAACTCTGTCAAAAGCTTGCAAAAAATGACAGGCAACAATCCCAAGCTAGATCTTGTCAATGTTGATATGCATGTATACAAAATTTGGTCAGATTCTGTCAATTCGTTCTCAAGATATAGAGTGGAAACAAAATTCTGAAATCAATCAAGGGCCGTAACTCCATCAAAATTTGGCCAAAAACAACAGCCAATTATCACAAGCTAGATCCTGTCAATGTTGATGTGCATACAAATTTTGGTCAGATTCTGTTTATTGGTTCTCAAGATATTGAGCGGAAACAAAATTCTGACCCCAATCAAGGCCGTAACTCCGTCAAAATTTTGCAAATGACGGGCAACAATCCCAAGATAGATCTTGTCAATGTTGATATGCATACAAAATTTGGTTAGATTCTGTATATTGGTTCTCAAGATATTGAGCGGAAACAAAATTCTGACACCAATCAAGGGCCGTAACTCCCATCAAAATTTTGCAAATGACGGGCAACAATCCCAAGCTAGATCTTGTCAATGTTGATGTGCATACATAATTTGGTCAGATTAGAACTGTCAATTTAGTCTCAAGATATTGAGCGGAAACAAAATTCTGACATCAATCAAGGGCTGTAACTCTGTCAAAAATTTTGCGAAAAATGACATGCAACAATCTCAAGCTAGATCTTGTCAATGTTGATGTGCATCCAAAATTTGGTCAGCGGAAACGAAATCCTGACGTCAATCAAGGGCCATAACTCCGTCAAAATTTTGCAAAAAAATGATGTGCAACAATCCCAAGCTAGATCTTGTCAATGTTGATGTGCATACAAAGTTTGGTCGGATTCTGTCGATTCGTTCTCAAGATATTGAGCGGACAAGAAATTCTGACGTAAATCAAGGGACATAACTCCGTCAAAATCAAAAATCTTTTAAGCAATTTTTGGAGGCATCAATTATTGCTTGTGGTAAAAACCTCTCAGAGTTTCAGACTGTTTACAGCAAAATACAGGTCAACCTCATTATAACGCTATCTTTGGAATCCATGGAAACCGACTGTTTTATTAGTGAAACCATGATGAGGTTATTTACAATAGATTAGACATACAGTAAAATGATAATTTGGGGAGCCAGGACATGGTCACGATATACTGAAAACCGCTCTACAGTCAGGCACGTTATAATGAGGTTGGACAGTTACTGGAAATAATAGAGTAAATGTTTAACTTGTGCTGCATGTTCAACATACCAGCCACATCATGAGGAAACCAACATTCTGCATATGCAAAAACAAAGGTGCAGATCAGCTTCGCAGTAACTGCAAGACCGATAAGCAGTAACTGCGAGCCTGATCAGTGCCTTTTGTTTTCGCGACACAGGTAGTACGATGCCTCTATTTTCTAAATCCAAAAATTTCCAGCCTCTAGCCATCTTCTGTGATTGCACAGTTCGGATTGTGTTGGACCTGTTGGGAAACCACATTGTTGACTTTCTCATGACGCTGTTCAGTATTACCGTAGACTCATCCCATGTATCGGCTGGTACATCAGATCTCTGGTAGTAGTATGCTGCCCCTGATACATGCCCCGCTGTCTGGACTAGGATCTTGGGACGTCTTGATGGCAGCAGTTCAAAATCATGGATAGCTTCAATTTCTATGTCTGAAAATTTCTAAAAGAAAAAAAAAGACAGTGAGTGATGTTAGTTTGGTTAATGGTTACACAGCTAAAGTCTCAGTTTATAATGATTACTTATAATAACAAATGAAAAATTTATGGTCGGCACATATAAGTCTACATTTAAATTTGCAGTGATACAGTTTTGCCAAAACCTGAAGCTCTAAGAGAGCCAGGAAAAATGGTTATAATTAAAATGAGCCGCGTCATGAGAAAACCAGTTTTTTGCCTAGGCGAAAACAAAGGCGCAGATCAGCTTTGCGGTAACCGCGAAGCTGATCAGCGCCTTTGTTTTCGCTATTCGGATAGTACAATTCCTCTTCTACTTAAATCCGAAATTTCAAGCTTCTAGCTCTTTTCTGAGCTTGTACAGGCCGGTTTGTGTCGGACCTGGTCGGAAACCCCGAAGACCGGTTTTCTGGCGTCGAGGCTCAAATAAGCTTTAGTTGTTTACTTGGGTGGTTATATTTAGAAACACATTTCGGGTGTCTGACATCCCTATGTTGGGTAGAAGTTCCTGGTCCCGAGGTTATAAAACTTTTTTCATGCTCAGCTCAGCTGAGACTAAAATTTATCCTGCTCATAAAATGTTAAAATGCTAACAATTGTTGGCATTTTAACATTTATTAGCAGGATAAATTACAGGCTTTGGCGTTCTAAACCTTCAATTTCAATATATTTTGGGTTATTTGGTATTTATGAGCAGTTGAAAAAGTTTTATAACCTCGGGGCCAGGACCTATAAAATGGTGGCAATCTCCCAACATGTTCATAGCTATTGTCTGGGATGTAAAGCTACAAATTAAACAAACAAAATGAATAAATACATATTCAAGTAGTTTTAAAATAGTAGTTATCTGTGTATACGATTAGCAAATGAACATGTAACTGAATGCTCTTTTTGCCTACCTGTTTTATTCTGTTGAAATATTCTTTCACACACAGATCTATGAGATCCCCTGTACCGGAGCACTCGCTGCGGACTATGTAGGGTAGAAGAGCCTTGTCAAACATGTCAGGTGTACTAACCAGCAGGATGGCTAGAGTATCGTACTCGTAGGGCAGGATAAACTTTTCCTGTACTTGATCATTGTACCAGCCAACCTAGAAATAAGAATTTGGTAATTAATCTAGAAACGTAGATCCTCTTTCCCCTTGTGCTCACTCCCTGCAGACTAGATGTAGGGTAGGAGAGTGGCTGAGCCTTGACAAGGCACTGACTAGCAGAATGGCTAGAGATTATTATATAATTCTCGGTGGGCACAACAAACTTTTTCTTGAACTTGATCATTGTGAGAGCTGGGGACTAATCCCCTCCAGTCAAGCCCCATCCCCCTGATGTGGTATTGTCAGTTTGACGTTTCAACAGTAAGTTATTCTAATTCTGATGTTGAGATGCCAATACCTTGGAGTATTTTTACATTTATGTGCAGGTTAAGTGACTTAAGAAAATGCCAAATTGATGTTTTTGATTAACTAGCCATTAGCAAAATTAATTCCATCCCATGGCACTAAAAAGAAAAAAAAATGTCATTTTTCCACAACAAGCTAATGGTGAAGCGGCTTAGCGTAATAAAGCCTACAACTTCAGTGAAAGGGCCCCTGGTTCAAGCCTCAACTTGACAGCAGTACAATGTTTATGCACAGCCACTAGTCATTTGTAACCACAGCCCCCCACCTCCAAACCCGGTGGGGGAGGGCGGGGGATAGCCGTGGAAATGAGCGGGGCTTCAATGACCAAAGTTTTGCCATGGCAGTGCGGGGGGAAAAACCTGGGGTTTGCTTTTTGTAGGCAAAAGGGCAGTGAAATGAAAAAGATAGCAGACTGCAGGGGAATAAAGCAGTGGTTTTACCAATGAGCAGTCCCTGCAGGATGGGGCTTTTAGTGGGGATTTGCTGGACCAAAAGTCCCCACAGGTTTGATCACTATGTGACGGGATAGCCTCCCTCCATAAACATCCATAAACACTCGAGTCCCAGGAACTTGCGCGTCACATGAACTTGCGCATATCGTAGTTTTATCATAGGAAATTGCATAGCTGTGAAACTCAGTTGACTACGGTGGTAAATGATTGGGAAAGTCACACTTTTATGCTGGATTTTGAAAAGGCATTCATGATACTCCTCCATACGAACTCCTTAAAAGCAAATCGTTTAGCTATGGAATAGGTGGAACAACATTGAATTGGATAAACACTTTCCTTTGTTTCAGGCAACAGCAGGTAGTGGTAAATGGTATTAAAATCGGATTGTGCTCCGGTTGTGTCGGGTGTCCCCCAGGGCACCGTTCTCGGCCCCTTGATGTTTTTCATAAGATTCTTTGCTGATGATTGTGTTTGCTATCGTGAAAGCAAGAATGAAGAAGATACATTGAAACTTCACAGATACATTGAATTTTTAGGCAGTTGGGCTAGGAAATGGGAAATGATATTTCAACCCGTCAAATGCAAGATGATGTAGCTGACAAATAAACGGTCTAGTAAGAAGGTACAAGTAGGCAACGATCAGGAAAAGGCGCAATCAGAAAAGATTCCCACTCCAAAAACCGATGCTTGAAAAAAAAAAACAACTAACAATAAGGTACTTATACATGAAAACATTTCGTAAGCCGAATGAGATTACTAGAGTTTTCACGGTAACGTTTTGTTGCATAAAGTAAATCAAATACAAAGAAAGTCTTTTTAATACTCTTAGGTCATTTGAGTACTTTAAATTGACATCAAAACATATGACTTTGTTTGATGTAAAAACTGAAAAGATAAACTCTTTTACCCTATGATGCTTATTATTGAAACTGGACATATAGTATTTTAATTGGCTGGACAGATAGTTAAAAGTCAGTCCTCAATGTTTGTTAAGTAATGCAGGTCCAAATATAGAGAACATGTCCTTGTTACATGTAAATAAAATATAAAAGTGTGATCCTTTAGGGTCATTGAAAACGTTCAAAGGGATGCAGTATGAGCCATATTTACTCAATTTCGGGTACTGAACCCTCATCAGTGACCCTTTCCAAACGGTGGCGATAGCCAGATAATTATACAGCAATTGCAAAAATTTACAAAAATCCTTAAAATAGAAACAACAGCAAAGAATGCCATTAATTGATAAACTTATTATTTTGTTTTTTAATTTCATTGTTTACCCAGCTTTTACTTGACTCAAGTAACTCAAGTGTGGACGTGTTTCTTCGTCCTAACAGTCAACAAGCAGTGCGGCTTTAGTAATATAGTCTTGAACTAATATTTCTTTTACTTCTGGAGCGAAATTAACAACTTATCACCCTGAAGATAATGAACTGGAGCGTTCAAAGATCAGAGAGCATATAACATTGTTTTTATCAGACCACAAACTGAAAATGACTTTGAGAAACCCATTAGGTAAAGTAACAGTTTTTACGTCAAAATACTGTATCACTAAAAGTTCCCTCTTCTAGATAGATCTGGCCAGTTCATGCATGGTATTGGGGTCACAAAGGAACATTTAATATATTTAATGTTTAATATATTTAATATTCAATATATTTGGTCCCATTTAGATATTAGTCTTTGTATCGACTACCCTGTTGAAAGTTGCAAAATTTCTGTAATTCTCTTTGGCTTCATGTTGTCAAATCCTTAGGGTCACTGACACGAGACTTTTATATCCGAAACCGCGGTATGGCCCATCACCTTTCTCATTAGTGTCTTCACTGCTCTTAAAGGATCTGAATTTTATTTTCATTCACTACAAATGAACGTGGGTACACTATGAAATATGAAGAAGCAGTGCGGGGTATGGTGCAAGTAATTAATGCTGATGAATTCATTATTGCACTTAGGGAGAAAAGAAACAGTAATCCAATTGATCAGGTCTAAGAGCTGACATAAATTACAGACTGTCTTTATATTTACAGACTGTCTTTATTTTTAAAGACTTGTGAGTCTATAGAATTAAAGACTAAAACGAGGAAATAGAAACAATTATGAAATAAGGTAAATTCGCACTAATACACAATTGTGATTTGCTTTATTACATAAGCAGCTGTATAGTGCAGAAAAATGTTCATCGTTTGTTTACTTAACATTGAATAATGAGAGAAACAAACAAATGTGTTTTGATATACAAAAGTTTTCTCCCATATACTATAACTCAACAACTGATAACGCAAGCATTATCTGATCAGGTAATATTCTTCGCCAACAATGGTCAAAGGGAGAATACCCAACAAGGAATATATATAGTTATTATTTGCTATCAGTACACGGAAATAAGGCCATACTTTTAAATGAACTTTACATAGTGCAGATTATATTATTTCTTTCGGTCCTTTGAGATCAGTAAGAATGTTCAGAGTAGCAAACTATTTTACGTTTAGAGCCATCTTCTAAACATTTTTTTTTTTTTTTTTTTTTTTCAATTTTAGACCCCGTTTAGGCATGTGTCTTTGATTTAGACAACACTTGTGTGAAATTTTTGAAATCACAGTATATTTGTCTGGCTATCGTCGCTAGTTTATAAAGGGTCACTGACGAGGGTTCAGTACCCGAAATTGTGCAATCTGGCCCAATTACCTCCCTTTGAACGTTAAATGCTTCCAAAGGATCAAACTTTTATATTTTATTTACACACTGAATTTCGCACATATATAGGTCATTCAGTTACGTTAAATATAGAATGCGATTTTTCTTGGCATTCCAAATCTCGATGAAATACTGCATAAGTCTTTAAATATATAGACTTTACAAGTCTTTAGATTTACAGACTGTCTTTAAATCCACAGACTTAACAAGTCTATAGATTTACAGACAGTCTGTAAATTTAGTAAGTCTGTAGATTTAAAGACTTGAAATGTCGGCTCTTAGACCTGTTGATGTGTTGCTGCTTACAATACACACTTGGACAGAAATGGTTTTGGGTGTTGAAACAGACCTAACTAAATCGGTTCGGTTAGGTCCAGTCGCGTTAGCATTTAATTTTACAGCCATATCCGGCAATGGAAGACGTGTTTTTGAGAAATTTTATGCTGCGTCGGATAAAGTGCAATATCAAGTGGAATACTGGATAAATTAGCGCATTTATTGTGTTAGTTGAAAGAGCACAAACCCATTTATCACAGGCAGGTGTTGATTTGTTTGTGGCTATCGTAATAACAACATAAAAATCATTTAAAAAACTGAAACGGTGAATCCCATTCAAGAAGCTTTCGCACCTTCTCGAAACTCAAGTTTCTCGTATTAGAGATTCGATTTTTTTATGAATTATTATGTTTATGGATAAAACTTCGAACACCTGTGGAGAGATGTTAAAACCCAAATCAAACTAGTTCAACCAGTTTAACGTTACAAGCTGTACCTATTTACATACTGATATTGCTAGTTGTACAGCTTGACCGCAGTTTTTCATCTCTATCTATCTTCCACTACTTCTTAACCTCATCAATATAAATATCCGATAAAAAACGAGAAAAACCCGGAGTTTTATGGATGGAACTAAAATCAAACAAGAACAAAACAAAACGCTATTTCAGACACTGACATTCCTGTTGTCGTTACAGTAACAAAACATCTTACTTTGAACGAATGTGTCTCAAAACCAGCATCTTCAACAATTTCTCGGACAGTGCTTGCATATTTAGCACCATCCATTGCGAAATATTGTTTTGGAATTGTATTTTCTCTTCATAAAAACGACCTCCTCAAGTCTAAAGAACCTTCACATTGCAATATTAAATGGACAACTCCTGCATTCAAATAACACATCTATATCTACAACTGCAGTATACCCTATAGGTTTATAGTTGCAACTGCAATAAAATGTATAGCTGTAACTGCATTTAACATACTTCACTATTATAGTGCCTTGGTTGCATGTGATACATCTGGAAAGCCATAGTTGAAATAGGGAGAATGATAAAACAAAGAAGGAAATGTATGATTTTTGGTGGGGGGATTCGAAACGTTGTTTTGTCTAATTGATGCTTTAAGTCCTAGTCAACAGCTAAGGTCATGTCGGGACGTTGCCTCTATTTTATGGGACTTTTACCCAAAATGAGGATGTCATGACATCCAACAAGTGCTTGAAATATAACCATCCAACTAAGCCAATAAGGTTTATATGCATGGATGGTTTGAAACCACTTTTCCTGGGCAAGTATAGGCAAGTATTGAGTCAGACGGAGGGTCAGATTTTGATAGATATTGTAACGGGATAGTCTCCCTTGTAGAATACGTTGGTGCAACGTATTAGCGGCATATTAGCGGGTAGTAATATGCAGATTAGAAACTCGAAACTTTGTGATTAGAGTAAGTGTTGGGTATATAGCGAAGTAAACCACCCTTGGTGGATGAGCATGCTTTTCCACCGACGGGTTTTGCTGTGGCTTGTCTCGGCTGCTCGTTACATTTAGTGGCAGCGGTGGGATGATGACAACTGCCAGAACGGAGTTGCCTTACCCATGTAGTCCCCAGGCCAAGACTCGGGGCGAGTCTTCTCGGAGGGGGAAGTAATGTAACGGGATAGTCTCCCTTGTAGAATACGTTGGTGCAACGTATTAGCGGCATATTAGCGGGTAGTAATATGCAGATTAGAAACTCGAAACTTTGTGATTAGAGTAAGTGTTGGGTATATAGCGCAGTAAACCACCCTTGGTGGATGAGCATGCTTTTCCACCGACGGGTTTTGCTGTGGCTTGTCTCGGCTGCTCGTTACAAAATCATGAATGACCACGGTTTGGAACAACTAGTCAATTTCCCCACCAGAGAAAGAAATACTTTGGACTTAATTTTGACCTCTCTTCCTGGTCAGTTTGCAGACATTCATTCCCCGGATAAGCTCAGTGATCATGACATTGTTTCTGGCACTTTGAAAAATGCTATCCCCCCAATAAAGAAACCTAGGAGAAAAGTGTATCGTTATCAGAAAGGTGATTATGAATCTATGAGAGCAGAAACACTTAAAATTGCAAAGGAAAGATACTTCAACGGTTACTCAGATACTCGGTCGGTCCAGGAAAATTTCAATCTCATTACATCGTTTATTCAGGAATCGGCAGATAAACATAATTATCCCCTCAAAAACTAGTCGATCAGTTTCCTCTTTCCCTTGGATAACACCTGAAATAATGAGGAAGATTCGCAGAAAAAAATGCAACTCATGCAAAAGCTAAAAAGACTGGTAGTGCAAAATTTAGATCTAAATTTGAATCTTTACGGAAAGAGATCAAAGCTGATATCAGGAAGCAGCATGATCTTTACGTGAACAACTTGGTAGGAGATGTTAAGACTAATCCTAGAGATTTTTACAGGTACTCATAAACAGTCAGAAAAAAGATACCCAATGTATTTCCCCGTTGAAAAAGAGAAATGGAAGTGGAATTGCACAATGCGAATTTGAGAAGGCGGAAGAATTTAATGGTCAGTTCTCGGATGTTTTCACTAAAAGTGAATACAAACAGGTCCCTCTTATGGATAGAGCTGCCCCATTCATGCATGATATTGTGGTCACAAAGGAAGGGGTGACCAAACTTCTCAAAGGTCTAAACCCGTCTAAAGCCTTAGGGCCTGATGAACTTCATCCCAGAGTCCTAAAGGAACTGTCTATGGAATTAGGGCCGGTATTCGCCCATCTCTTCCAGCAGTCAATTGATACAGGTGAAATTCCTAAAGAATGGTCTCTTGCTAATATTTGCCCCCTGTTTAAGAAGGGCGACAGGTCACTTGCCCGCAATTACCGCCCTGTTTCTTTGACATGCATTCCTTGTAAGCTTCTTGAACATATTGTATGCTCAAATATTATGGCCCATATTGATGAACATGAACTCTTGTCGGACAGGCAGAACGCATTTAGGAAATGACATAGCTGTGAAACTCAGTTGACTACAGTGATAAATGACTGGGCCAAAATCTTAGACAAAAAAGGCCAGGTCCACACTTTTATACTCGATTTTGAAAAGGCTTTTGATACTCCTCCCCATGAACTCCTTAAAAGCAAATTGTTTAGCTATGGAATAGGTGGAACAACACTGAATTGGATAAATGCTTTCCTTTGTTTCCGACAACAAAGGGTAGTGGTTAATGGTATTAAATCGGATTGGGCTCCAGTTGTGTCGGGTGTCCCTCAGGACACCGTTCTCGGCCCCTTGCTGTTTTCCTTGTATATAAATGACATCTCAGCAGACATTGAGTCTGAAATAAGACTCTTTGCTGATGATTGTGTTTGCTATCGTGAAATCAAGAATGAAGAGGATACATTGAAACTTCAGAGAGACATTGATCGTTTAGGCAGTTGGGCTAGGAAATGGGGAATGAGATTTCAACCCGTCAAATGCAACATGATGCAGCTGACAAATAAACGGTCTAGTAAGATACCTTGAGGGCACTGTACTGGAAAACGTTGAAAGCATAAAATACCTGGGTGTAACTATCACAAATGATTTGAAATGGAATACTCATATTTCCAATGTTTGTACAAAGGCTAACAGAACTCTCGGATTCTTAAGGAGAAATTTGTATTCTTGTCCCCCAGATGTGAAAGAAGCAGCTTATAAAGGACTGGTGCGGCCGGTCTTGGAATATGGAAGCTCAGTTTGGGACCCTCACACTCATGGCCTCCAGGAAGAACTGGAAAAGGTACAAAATCGTGCGGCAAGGTTTGTGACGGGAAATTATGTTTTTGAAACTGGGAGCATGACTGGCATTTTAGGTCAACTGAAATGGGAATCTCTTAAGAAAAGGAGGAAGGATAGTAGACTTATATTGCTATACAAAGGTCTAAAGGGTAAAGCCAGAATACCCACAGATCATGACCTTATCCCAAAGAATAGGCGTTGTAGAAATCAACACTCTTTGGCTTTTCAGATACCTTCAGCTAGCAAAGAAGCGTACAAAAGTAGTTTCTTTCCACAGACTATCAGGGACTGGAATGACCTCCCTGATTCACTTATCTCCTCTGCTGAAATGTCCAAGTTCGCTTCACTCGTGCGTTCAAGGGACTAATTTCTCCCCCATCCGAACCCCCTGGTGAAATAATGTCATTTGGCGTGTCACCAGTAAACTATTCAGATTCAGATTCAGCAAGCTCAGGCCTGAGCGGTTTATAACCAGTAATTAGATGGCCAGGCCATAGCCTACAAGCTTTGCCTGGAGGCACAAGCAGCCCATTGTTTATTTAGGCCCCAATGGGCGGGGGCCCAATTCCAAACATGGAGATAATTAAGATATACGTCATATACATGTTTTGGGAAATTCTGAAATTCTAAATTATAGGAAGATTTCTTTAAAATTGGGAATCCCTCCAAAATAGGGAGGTATTGCATGTATGTGGTGGTATACTAGTATATAGATTCATGTAGACATACTGGCGAAATCTATTGACTCTGAAATATAGGTCACAGTGACCTACATATTTTTGGACAAACAATTGGGGGTTTCAACCCATAGTATGAGCTGCCACAAATAAATAAACTGGTACCATGGAGGACTGATGGAAATGCAAATGGGAACACTAATAAGATTGGCTGTTAGTCAAAAATGAGATCTTGCCAGCCCCATTAACTTTAGGGTTTCACTCTTTTATACCCTTTCATAAGCAAATGAGCCTGTTCATGAGAAAACAAACATTTTGCATATGCAAAAACAAAGGTGCACATCAGCTTCACAGTAACTGCGAAGCTGATAAGCACTTTGTTTTCGCTACACGGATAGTACAATTCCTCTACTTACTAAATCCAAAATTTCCAGCCTCTAGCCATCTTCTGTGCTTGTTTATTTAGGCCCCAATGGGCGGGGGCCCAATTCCAAACATGGAGATAATTAAGATATACGTCATATACATGTTTTACAGCTTGGTTTGTCAGACCTGTTGGGAAATCACATTGTTGGTTTTCTCATGACATGGCTCAAATATTTCATAGTACATAACAGGGACATACAGAATTTTGTTGTTTTTTGTTGTTCTTTTTGCTGCGAACATAATTTGCCGAGATGTTCTTCACATCCCTATCAGTTTTTTTTCTTCAGTTATTCAGACAGAGCAAAGAATCCTGGATCCTCACTTAGTGCTATGGGACTGAGTGTGTCTTGCTCAAGGACACAAGTTAGAAAACTGGCACTCTACCATTATATCACTGCCTTCAAAGTTGCATTCCGGGTGCCCAGATCATGCGCGGATCCAGAAATTTTCATGAGAGGGAGTCCAACGAAAATGGTAATTTTTGGTCACAGACGAGGGGGGGGGGGGGGTCCAACCCCCAAAAAATCCCAAAATTACCTTTTTTAGGTAGAATTTTCAAATTCCAGGGGGGGGGGGGTCCGCACCCCGGTCCCCCCCCCCTCTCGCGTATGCAGATGGCAGGTTTGTGCACATTCCAATCCCAATGTAAAAATATTGATTATTGAAAGACCTATCTACAGGTTCCTGCATCGGTATGTATTTATGGTTTGACTGTCACCGTCCTAGCACAGTAATTTCACAGGGTCCTGACCAAATGTCGAGAGCTGCTTTGGCTTTTCCTCACCACCAGACATCTCGTGTCTAAGAAGCAGAGCAGAACTGCTTAGCCTGACCTCTATCTCCTGTATGCCCTATTGGGTGGACTCAAATAGCCTATCATTAGAAATTACCACAAACAAATCTGAAAATTTTCATTCTAGCAGCTGCATTTAATGGTAATGCTTATTTTCAACACTGACAAACTGATGGTTTACTTTGCTTGTTTGTTTGTTTGAATTGATGCCTAACGTCCCAATCAACAGCTAAGGTCATGTTGGGACATTGCCTCCATTGTATGAGGCTTTTACCCAAAATTAGGATATCATGACATCCCAAACATGCTTCAAATATAATCAGCCAACTAACTTAAAGCCAAAAAGACATGTATGGATGGTTCGAATTGATACCACTTTTCCTGAGTATGCCCAGACTCAAGCGGTTAACCAGCAATCAGATGGTCAGTCATTGGCCTGAAGACACAAGCAGTCCACCTATTTCTTTTAGGCCCCAATGGGGGTGACACCACTCAAAAATTGTCCATAGGCCATAATGCAAATTGTCGCACTTTGTGACACTCCCAGCTGTTACCAAACATTTTATGACCAAAAGGACTCCCCTCGCCTTATAGCTCAGCCATACATCTACCCAACGAGCCTAGTTCAAAGGGGGGTTGACCGTTGAGTTTTTCCGGTATTCCGTTTTGCAACCACCCTAGGGTTGGGTTTTACCCTCTAGAATGGTGCAGATTTGAGGAGAGGGTAGTTTACAGACAGAAGCTTCCGACGAGAAATAGTCTCTTTTAAGATCGTGTTTTGTACACCCAAATGTCGTACACTAGTGATACTTTGCAGTGCATACTAAATATAAAACAGACACAAATAAATGTGCTCGTAATACAGTGTCAAACTCACCTAGGCAAAATTTTCAAATGCACTATTTTCGTGGGGTACGGCGGAGTGATAAATTTTGAGCGGTGTCGCACCTTGAGGAAAATTTGTTTTTATCGCGAACAAGAAAATTTCTTTGCGATACACTCTTCCCCAAAATATAAGATGCTTGATAAGTATTTTGTTGAGAAAGAACACAAAATGAGGATGCATGGGGTCTTTCAATTCTAGGTACCCCCATGCAAAAACATGCTATTTTGACCAAAATTGCAAATATGGTGGTCAGACATATTGCCCAACAAGCGTTCAAAACAACCAAACCTAAGCATTAAACTGCTATACATTTTATGTTAAGATATTTATGTACCACATTTGACCTTCAAATGACCTTGACCTTTGACCTCTGAACTGTGACCTTGAACCAAAACAGCTACACAAGAAGAAATTTACAACCTAGAAATTGAGCAAAAATGCTCTTTTCGTTAATTTTTGTGGCCTTGACCTTTGACCCTGGGTGACCTTGACCTTTGACATTCACTGTGACCTTGCCCAAGGTAAGTACAAAGGTTTACCACGGTTGTTGCTCATGTCCCAATGTCTTCTAAGTGCTGAGTGACAGCAATAGCACTAGAAAATGGGACCGAAATGACCCTCTGAATAACCCAATTTACAGTCCAAACTTATCAAAATGATGACTATCCGCGTCCAAAATTGTACAAAACACTAACAAACAGCGTAATTCAACATTATAACATGACTTAGGCCAGTTTTAAGTCTACATCTGGCCTAAAATCACATTTTTAATCGAATTTTAATGGATTTTAACTTTTTCAATTTTTCAAAAATTCAAATTTTTGTAAAATTTTACAAAAATTGATAAAAGTTTGAAATTTATGTCATAATCAAAGTTTGAGCCAGATCCGATGAGAATTCCACTAAGCAACGACTGACAATACCAAAAGTAAAAATTTTGACATTCAGCTTCTAAGGGGTGACACCACTCAAAAATTGTCCATAGGCCATAATGCAAATTGTCGCACTTTGTGACACTCCCAGCTGTTACCAAACATTTTATGACCAAAAGGACTCCCCTCGCCTTATAGCTCAGCCATACATCTACCCAACGAGCCTAGTTCAAAGGGGGGTTGACCGTTGAGTTTTTCCGGTATTCGGTTTTGCAACCACCCTAGGGTTGGGTTTTACCCTCTAGAATGGTGCAGATTTGAGGAGAGGGTAGTTTACAGACAGAAGCTTCCGACGAGAAATAGTCTCTTTTAAGATCGTGTTTTGTACACCCAAATGTCGTACACTAGTGATACTTTGCAGTGCATACTAAATATAAAACAGACACAAATAAATGTGCTCGTAATACAGTGTCAAACTCACCTAGGCAAAATTTTCAAATGCACTATTTTCGTGGGGTACGGCGGAGTGATAAATTTTGAGCGGTGTCGCACCTTGAGGAAAATTTGTTTTTATCGCGAACAAGAAAATTTCTTTGCGATACACTCTTCCCCAAAATATAAGATGCTTGATAAGTATTTTCTTGAGAAAGAACACAAAATGAGGATGCATGGGGTCTTTCAATTCTAGGTACCCCCATGCAAAAACATGCTATTTTGACCAAAATTGCAAATATGGTGGTCAGACATATTGCCCAACAAGCGTTCAAAACAACCAAACCTAAGCATTAAACTGCTATACATTTTATGTTAAGATATTTATGTACCACATTTGACCTTCAAATGACCTTGACCTTTGACCTCTGAACTGTGACCTTGAACCAAAACAGCTACACAAGAAGAAATTTACAACCTAGAAATTGAGCAAAAATGCTCTTTTCGTTAATTTTTGTGGCCTTGACCTTTGACCCTGGGTGACCTTGACCTTTGACATTCACTGTGACCTTGCCCAAGGTAAGTACAAAGGTTTACCACGGTTGTTGCTCATGTCCCAATGTCTTCTAAGTGCTGAGTGACAGCAATAGCACTAGAAAATGGGACCGAAATGACCCTCTGAATAACCCAATTTACAGTCCAAACTTATCAAAATGATGACTATCCGCGTCCAAAATTGTACAAAACACTAACAAACAGCGTAATTCAACATTATAACATGACTTAGGCCAGTTTTAAGTCTACATCTGGCCTAAAATCAC
The DNA here is from genome assembly GCA_964017185.1 of Rugalucina vietnamica. Taxonomy (NCBI): domain Eukaryota; kingdom Metazoa; phylum Mollusca; class Bivalvia; order Lucinida; family Lucinidae; genus Rugalucina; species Rugalucina vietnamica. The sequence continues at coordinate 58,900,954 of OZ024873.1, forward strand.
ATTTTTAATCGAATTTTAATGGATTTTAACTTTTTCAATTTTTCAAAAATTCAAATTTTTGTAAAATTTTACAAAAATTGATAAAAGTTTGAAATTTATGTCATAATCAAAGTTTGAGCCAGATCCGATGAGAATTCCACTAAGCAACGACTGACAATACCAAAAGTAAAAATTTTGACATTCAGCTTGAGGAAAATTTGTTTTTATCGCGAACAAGAAAATTTCTTTGCGATACACTCTTCCCCAAAATATAAGATGCTTGATAAGTATTTTGTTGAGAAAGAACACAAAATGAGGATGCATGGGGTCTTTCAATTCTAGGTACCCCCATGCAAAAACATGCTATTTTGACCAAAATTGCAAATATGGTGGTCAGACATATTGCCCAACAAGCGTTCAAAACAACCAAACCTAAGCATTAAACTGCTATACACTTTATGTTAAGATATTTATGTACCACATTTGACCTTCAAATGACCTTGACCTTTGACCTCTGAACTGTGACCTTGAACCAAAACAGCTACACAAGAAGAAATTTACAACCTAGAAATTGAGCAAAAATGCTCTTTTCGTTAATTTTTGTGGCCTTGACCTTTGACCCTGGGTGACCTTGACCTTTGACATTCACTGTGACCTTGCCCAAGGTAAGTACAAAGGTTTACCACGGTTGTTGCTCATGTCCCAATGTCTTCTAAGTGCTGAGTGACAGCAATAGCACTAGAAAATGGGACCGAAATGACCCTCTGAATAACCCAATTTACAGTCCAAACTTATCAAAATGATGACTATCCGCGTCCAAAATTGTACAAAACACTAACAAACAGCGTAATTCAACATTATAACATGACTTAGGCCAGTTTTAAGTCTACATCTGGCCTAAAATCACATTTTTAATCGAATTTTAATGGATTTTAACTTTTTCAATTTTTCAAAAATTCAAATTTTTGTAAAATTTTACAAAAATTGATAAAAGTTTGAAATTTATGTCATAATCAAAGTTTGAGCCAGATCCGATGAGAATTCCACTAAGCAACGACTGACAATACCAAAAGTAAAAATTTTGACATTCAGCTTCTAAGGGGTGACACCACTCAAAAATTGTCCATAGGCCATAATGCAAATTGTCGCACTTTGTGACACTCCCAGCTGTTACCAAACATTTTATGACCAAAAGGACTCCCCTCGCCTTATAGCTCAGCCATACATCTACCCAACGAGCCTAGTTCAAAGGGGGGTTGACCGTTGAGTTTTTCCGGTATTCCGTTTTGCAACCACCCTAGGGTTGGGTTTTACCCTCTAGAATGGTGCAGATTTGAGGAGAGGGTAGTTTACAGACAGAAGCTTCCGACGAGAAATAGTCTCTTTTAAGATCGTGTTTTGTACACCCAAATGTCGTACACTAGTGATACTTTGCAGTGCATACTAAATATAAAACAGACACAAATAAATGTGCTCGTAATACAGTGTCAAACTCACCTAGGCAAAATTTTCAAATGCACTATTTTCGTGGGGTACGGCGGAGTGATAAATTTTGAGCGGTGTCGCACCTTGAGGAAAATTTGTTTTTATCGCGAACAAGAAAATTTCTTTGCGATACACTCTTCCCCAAAATATAAGATGCTTGATAAGTATTTTGTTGAGAAAGAACACAAAATGAGGATGCATGGGGTCTTTCAATTCTAGGTACCCCCATGCAAAAACATGCTATTTTGACCAAAATTGCAAATATGGTGGTCAGACATATTGCCCAACAAGCGTTCAAAACAACCAAACCTAAGCATTAAACTGCTATACATTTTATGTTAAGATATTTATGTACCACATTTGACCTTCAAATGACCTTGACCTTTGACCTCTGAACTGTGACCTTGAACCAAAACAGCTACACAAGAAGAAATTTACAACCTAGAAATTGAGCAAAAATGCTCTTTTCGTTAATTTTTGTGGCCTTGACCTTTGACCCTGGGTGACCTTGACCTTTGACATTCACTGTGACCTTGCCCAAGGTAAGTACAAAGGTTTACCACGGTTGTTGCTCATGTCCCAATGTCTTCTAAGTGCTGAGTGACAGCAATAGCACTAGAAAATGGGACCGAAATGACCCTCTGAATAACCCAATTTACAGTCCAAACTTATCAAAATGATGACTATCCGCGTCCAAAATTGTACAAAACACTAACAAACAGCGTAATTCAACATTATAACATGACTTAGGCCAGTTTTAAGTCTACATCTGGCCTAAAATCACATTTTTAATCGAATTTTAATGGATTTTAACTTTTTCAATTTTTCAAAAATTCAAATTTTTGTAAAATTTTACAAAAATTGATAAAAGTTTGAAATTTATGTCATAATCAAAGTTTGAGCCAGATCCGATGAGAATTCCACTAAGCAACGACTGACAATACCAAAAGTAAAAATTTTGACATTCAGCTTGAGGAAAATTTGTTTTTATCGCGAACAAGAAAATTTCTTTGCGATACACTCTTCCCCAAAATATAAGATGCTTGATAAGTATTTTGTTGAGAAAGAACACAAAATGAGGATGCATGGGGTCTTTCAATTCTAGGTACCCCCATGCAAAAACATGCTATTTTGACCAAAATTGCAAATATGGTGGTCAGACATATTGCCCAACAAGCGTTCAAAACAACCAAACCTAAGCATTAAACTGCTATACACTTTATGTTAAGATATTTATGTACCACATTTGACCTTCAAATGACCTTGACCTTTGACCTCTGAACTGTGACCTTGAACCAAAACAGCTACACAAGAAGAAATTTACAACCTAGAAATTGAGCAAAAATGCTCTTTTCGTTAATTTTTGTGGCCTTGACCTTTGACCCTGGGTGACCTTGACCTTTGACATTCACTGTGACCTTGCCCAAGGTAAGTACAAAGGTTTACCACGGTTGTTGCTCATGTCCCAATGTCTTCTAAGTGCTGAGTGACAGCAATAGCACTAGAAAATGGGACCGAAATGACCCTCTGAATAACCCAATTTACAGTCCAAACTTATCAAAATGATGACTATCCGCGTCCAAAATTGTACAAAACACTAACAAACAGCGTAATTCAACATTATAACATGACTTAGGCCAGTTTTAAGTCTACATCTGGCCTAAAATCACATTTTTAATCGAATTTTAATGGATTTTAACTTTTTCAATTTTTCAAAAATTCAAATTTTTGTAAAATTTTACAAAAATTGATAAAAGTTTGAAATTTATGTCATAATCAAAGTTTGAGCCAGATCCGATGAGAATTCCACTAAGCAACGACTGACAATACCAAAAGTAAAAATTTTGACATTCAGCTTGAGGAAAATTTGTTTTTATCGCGAACAAGAAAATTTCTTTGCGATACACTCTTCCCCAAAATATAAGATGCTTGATAAGTATTTTGTTGAGAAAGAACACAAAATGAGGATGCATGGGGTCTTTCAATTCTAGGTACCCCCATGCAAAAACATGCTATTTTGACCAAAATTGCAAATATGGTGGTCAGACATATTGCCCAACAAGCGTTCAAAACAACCAAACCTAAGCATTAAACTGCTATACACTTTATGTTAAGATATTTATGTACCACATTTGACCTTCAAATGACCTTGACCTTTGACCTCTGAACTGTGACCTTGAACCAAAACAGCTACACAAGAAGAAATTTACAACCTAGAAATTGAGCAAAAATGCTCTTTTCGTTAATTTTTGTGGCCTTGACCTTTGACCCTGGGTGACCTTGACCTTTGACATTCACTGTGACCTTGCCCAAGGTAAGTACAAAGGTTTACCACGGTTGTTGCTCATGTCCCAATGTCTTCTAAGTGCTGAGTGACAGCAATAGCACTAGAAAATGGGACCGAAATGACCCTCTGAATAACCCAATTTACAGTCCAAACTTATCAAAATGATGACTATCCGCGTCCAAAATTGTACAAAACACTAACAAACAGCGTAATTCAACATTATAACATGACTTAGGCCAGTTTTAAGTCTACATCTGGCCTAAAATCACATTTTTAATCGAATTTTAATGGATTTTAACTTTTTCAATTTTTCAAAAATTCAAATTTTTGTAAAATTTTACAAAAATTGATAAAAGTTTGAAATTTATGTCATAATCAAAGTTTGAGCCAGATCCGATGAGAATTCCACTAAGCAACGACTGACAATACCAAAAGTAAAAATTTTGACATTCAGCTTCTAAGGGGTGACACCACTCAAAAATTGTCCATAGGCCATAATGCAAATTGTCGCACTTTGTGACACTCCCAGCTGTTACCAAACATTTTATGACCAAAAGGACTCCCCTCGCCTTATAGCTCAGCCATACATCTACCCAACGAGCCTAGTTCAAAGGGGGGTTGACCGTTGAGTTTTTCCGGTATTCCGTTTTGCAACCACCCTAGGGTTGGGTTTTACCCTCTAGAATGGTGCAGATTTGAGGAGAGGGTAGTTTACAGACAGAAGCTTCCGACGAGAAATAGTCTCTTTTAAGATCGTGTTTTGTACACCCAAATGTCGTACACTAGTGATACTTTGCAGTGCATACTAAATATAAAACAGACACAAATAAATGTGCTCGTAATACAGTGTCAAACTCACCTAGGCAAAATTTTCAAATGCACTATTTTCGTGGGGTACGGCGGAGTGATAAATTTTGAGCGGTGTCGCACCTTGAGGAAAATTTGTTTTTATCGCGAACAAGAAAATTTCTTTGCGATACACTCTTCCCCAAAATATAAGATGCTTGATAAGTATTTTGTTGAGAAAGAACACAAAATGAGGATGCATGGGGTCTTTCAATTCTAGGTACCCCCATGCAAAAACATGCTATTTTGACCAAAATTGCAAATATGGTGGTCAGACATATTGCCCAACAAGCGTTCAAAACAACCAAACCTAAGCATTAAACTGCTATACATTTTATGTTAAGATATTTATGTACCACATTTGACCTTCAAATGACCTTGACCTTTGACCTCTGAACTGTGACCTTGAACCAAAACAGCTACACAAGAAGAAATTTACAACCTAGAAATTGAGCAAAAATGCTCTTTTCGTTAATTTTTGTGGCCTTGACCTTTGACCCTGGGTGACCTTGACCTTTGACATTCACTGTGACCTTGCCCAAGGTAAGTACAAAGGTTTACCACGGTTGTTGCTCATGTCCCAATGTCTTCTAAGTGCTGAGTGACAGCAATAGCACTAGAAAATGGGACCGAAATGACCCTCTGAATAACCCAATTTACAGTCCAAACTTATCAAAATGATGACTATCCGCGTCCAAAATTGTACAAAACACTAACAAACAGCGTAATTCAACATTATAACATGACTTAGGCCAGTTTTAAGTCTACATCTGGCCTAAAATCACATTTTTAATCGAATTTTAATGGATTTTAACTTTTTCAATTTTTCAAAAATTCAAATTTTTGTAAAATTTTACAAAAATTGATAAAAGTTTGAAATTTATGTCATAATCAAAGTTTGAGCCAGATCCGATGAGAATTCCACTAAGCAACGACTGACAATACCAAAAGTAAAAATTTTGACATTCAGCTTGAGGAAAATTTGTTTTTATCGCGAACAAGAAAATTTCTTTGCGATACACTCTTCCCCAAAATATAAGATGCTTGATAAGTATTTTGTTGAGAAAGAACACAAAATGAGGATGCATGGGGTCTTTCAATTCTAGGTACCCCCATGCAAAAACATGCTATTTTGACCAAAATTGCAAATATGGTGGTCAGACATATTGCCCAACAAGCGTTCAAAACAACCAAACCTAAGCATTAAACTGCTATACACTTTATGTTAAGATATTTATGTACCACATTTGACCTTCAAATGACCTTGACCTTTGACCTCTGAACTGTGACCTTGAACCAAAACAGCTACACAAGAAGAAATTTACAACCTAGAAATTGAGCAAAAATGCTCTTTTCGTTAATTTTTGTGGCCTTGACCTTTGACCCTGGGTGACCTTGACCTTTGACATTCACTGTGACCTTGCCCAAGGTAAGTACAAAGGTTTACCACGGTTGTTGCTCATGTCCCAATGTCTTCTAAGTGCTGAGTGACAGCAATAGCACTAGAAAATGGGACCGAAATGACCCTCTGAATAACCCAATTTACAGTCCAAACTTATCAAAATGATGACTATCCGCGTCCAAAATTGTACAAAACACTAACAAACAGCGTAATTCAACATTATAACATGACTTAGGCCAGTTTTAAGTCTACATCTGGCCTAAAATCACATTTTTAATCGAATTTTAATGGATTTTAACTTTTTCAATTTTTCAAAAATTCAAATTTTTGTAAAATTTTACAAAAATTGATAAAAGTTTGAAATTTATGTCATAATCAAAGTTTGAGCCAGATCCGATGAGAATTCCACTAAGCAACGACTGACAATACCAAAAGTAAAAATTTTGACATTCAGCTTCTAAGGGGTGACACCACTCAAAAATTGTCCATAGGCCATAATGCAAATTGTCGCACTTTGTGACACTCCCAGCTGTTACCAAACATTTTATGACCAAAAGGACTCCCCTCGCCTTATAGCTCAGCCATACATCTACCCAACGAGCCTAGTTCAAAGGGGGGTTGACCGTTGAGTTTTTCCGGTATTCCGTTTTGCAACCACCCTAGGGTTGGGTTTTACCCTCTAGAATGGTGCAGATTTGAGGAGAGGGTAGTTTACAGACAGAAGCTTCCGACGAGAAATAGTCTCTTTTAAGATCGTGTTTTGTACACCCAAATGTCGTACACTAGTGATACTTTGCAGTGCATACTAAATATAAAACAGACACAAATAAATGTGCTCGTAATACAGTGTCAAACTCACCTAGGCAAAATTTTCAAATGCACTATTTTCGTGGGGTACGGCGGAGTGATAAATTTTGAGCGGTGTCGCACCTTGAGGAAAATTTGTTTTTATCGCGAACAAGAAAATTTCTTTGCGATACACTCTTCCCCAAAATATAAGATGCTTGATAAGTATTTTGTTGAGAAAGAACACAAAATGAGGATGCATGGGGTCTTTCAATTCTAGGTACCCCCATGCAAAAACATGCTATTTTGACCAAAATTGCAAATATGGTGGTCAGACATATTGCCCAACAAGCGTTCAAAACAACCAAACCTAAGCATTAAACTGCTATACATTTTATGTTAAGATATTTATGTACCACATTTGACCTTCAAATGACCTTGACCTTTGACCTCTGAACTGTGACCTTGAACCAAAACAGCTACACAAGAAGAAATTTACAACCTAGAAATTGAGCAAAAATGCTCTTTTCGTTAATTTTTGTGGCCTTGACCTTTGACCCTGGGTGACCTTCACCTTTGACATTCACTGTGACCTTGCCCAAGGTAAGTACAAAGGTTTACCACGGTTGTTGCTCATGTCCCAATGTCTTCTAAGTGCTGAGTGACAGCAATAGCACTAGAAAATGGGACCGAAATGACCCTCTGAATAACCCAATTTACAGTCCAAACTTATCAAAATGATGACTATCCGCGTCCAAAATTGTACAAAACACTAACAAACAGCGTAATTCAACATTATAACATGACTTAGGCCAGTTTTAAGTCTACATCTGGCCTAAAATCACATTTTTAATCGAATTTTAATGGATTTTAACTTTTTCAATTTTTCAAAAATTCAAATTTTTGTAAAATTTTACAAAAATTGATAAAAGTTTGAAATTTATGTCATAATCAAAGTTTGAGCCAGATCCGATGAGAATTCCACTAAGCAACGACTGACAATACCAAAAGTAAAAATTTTGACATTCAGCTTGAGGAAAATTTGTTTTTATCGCGAACAAGAAAATTTCTTTGCGATACACTCTTCCCCAAAATATAAGATGCTTGATAAGTATTTTGTTGAGAAAGAACACAAAATGAGGATGCATGGGGTCTTTCAATTCTAGGTACCCCCATGCAAAAACATGCTATTTTGACCAAAATTGCAAATATGGTGGTCAGACATATTGCCCAACAAGCGTTCAAAACAACCAAACCTAAGCATTAAACTGCTATACACTTTATGTTAAGATATTTATGTACCACATTTGACCTTCAAATGACCTTGACCTTTGACCTCTGAACTGTGACCTTGAACCAAAACAGCTACACAAGAAGAAATTTACAACCTAGAAATTGAGCAAAAATGCTCTTTTCGTTAATTTTTGTGGCCTTGACCTTTGACCCTGGGTGACCTTGACCTTTGACATTCACTGTGACCTTGCCCAAGGTAAGTACAAAGGTTTACCACGGTTGTTGCTCATGTCCCAATGTCTTCTAAGTGCTGAGTGACAGCAATAGCACTAGAAAATGGGACCGAAATGACCCTCTGAATAACCCAATTTACAGTCCAAACTTATCAAAATGATGACTATCCGCGTCCAAAATTGTACAAAACACTAACAAACAGCGTAATTCAACATTATAACATGACTTAGGCCAGTTTTAAGTCTACATCTGGCCTAAAATCACATTTTTAATCGAATTTTAATGGATTTTAACTTTTTCAATTTTTCAAAAATTCAAATTTTTGTAAAATTTTACAAAAATTGATAAAAGTTTGAAATTTATGTCATAATCAAAGTTTGAGCCAGATCCGATGAGAATTCCACTAAGCAACGACTGACAATACCAAAAGTAAAAATTTTGACATTCAGCTTGAGGAAAATTTGTTTTTATCGCGAACAAGAAAATTTCTTTGCGATACACTCTTCCCCAAAATATAAGATGCTTGATAAGTATTTTGTTGAGAAAGAACACAAAATGAGGATGCATGGGGTCTTTCAATTCTAGGTACCCCCATGCAAAAACATGCTATTTTGACCAAAATTGCAAATATGGTGGTCAGACATATTGCCCAACAAGCGTTCAAAACAACCAAACCTAAGCATTAAACTGCTATACACTTTATGTTAAGATATTTATGTACCACATTTGACCTTCAAATGACCTTGACCTTTGACCTCTGAACTGTGACCTTGAACCAAAACAGCTACACAAGAAGAAATTTACAACCTAGAAATTGAGCAAAAATGCTCTTTTCGTTAATTTTTGTGGCCTTGACCTTTGACCCTGGGTGACCTTGACCTTTGACATTCACTGTGACCTTGCCCAAGGTAAGTACAAAGGTTTACCACGGTTGTTGCTCATGTCCCAATGTCTTCTAAGTGCTGAGTGACAGCAATAGCACTAGAAAATGGGACCGAAATGACCCTCTGAATAACCCAATTTACAGTCCAAACTTATCAAAATGATGACTATCCGCGTCCAAAATTGTACAAAACACTAACAAACAGCGTAATTCAACATTATAACATGACTTAGGCCAGTTTTAAGTCTACATCTGGCCTAAAATCACATTTTTAATCGAATTTTAATGGATTTTAACTTTTTCAATTTTTCAAAAATTCAAATTTTTGTAAAATTTTACAAAAATTGATAAAAGTTTGAAATTTATGTCATAATCAAAGTTTGAGCCAGATCCGATGAGAATTCCACTAAGCAACGACTGACAATACCAAAAGTAAAAATTTTGACATTCAGCTTCTAAGGGGTGACACCACTCAAAAATTGTCCATAGGCCATAATGCAAATTGTCGCACTTTGTGACACTCCCAGCTGTTACCAAACATTTTATGACCAAAAGGACTCCCCTCGCCTTATAGCTCAGCCATACATCTACCCAACGAGCCTAGTTCAAAGGGGGGTTGACCGTTGAGTTTTTCCGGTATTCCGTTTTGCAACCACCCTAGGGTTGGGTTTTACCCTCTAGAATGGTGCAGATTTGAGGAGAGGGTAGTTTACAGACAGAAGCTTCCGACGAGAAATAGTCTCTTTTAAGATCGTGTTTTGTACACCCAAATGTCGTACACTAGTGATACTTTGCAGTGCATACTAAATATAAAACAGACACAAATAAATGTGCTCGTAATACAGTGTCAAACTCACCTAGGCAAAATTTTCAAATGCACTATTTTCGTGGGGTACGGCGGAGTGATAAATTTTGAGCGGTGTCGCACCTTGAGGAAAATTTGTTTTTATCGCGAACAAGAAAATTTCTTTGCGATACACTCTTCCCCAAAATATAAGATGCTTGATAAGTATTTTGTTGAGAAAGAACACAAAATGAGGATGCATGGGGTCTTTCAATTCTAGGTACCCCCATGCAAAAACATGCTATTTTGACCAAAATTGCAAATATGGTGGTCAGACATATTGCCCAACAAGCGTTCAAAACAACCAAACCTAAGCATTAAACTGCTATACATTTTATGTTAAGATATTTATGTACCACATTTGACCTTCAAATGACCTTGACCTTTGACCTCTGAACTGTGACCTTGAACCAAAACAGCTACACAAGAAGAAATTTACAACCTAGAAATTGAGCAAAAATGCTCTTTTCGTTAATTTTTGTGGCCTTGACCTTTGACCCTGGGTGACCTTGACCTTTGACATTCACTGTGACCTTGCCCAAGGTAAGTACAAAGGTTTACCACGGTTGTTGCTCATGTCCCAATGTCTTCTAAGTGCTGAGTGACAGCAATAGCACTAGAAAATGGGACCGAAATGACCCTCTGAATAACCCAATTTACAGTCCAAACTTATCAAAATGATGACTATCCGCGTCCAAAATTGTACAAAACACTAACAAACAGCGTAATTCAACATTATAACATGACTTAGGCCAGTTTTAAGTCTACATCTGGCCTAAAATCACATTTTTAATCGAATTTTAATGGATTTTAACTTTTTCAATTTTTCAAAAATTCAAATTTTTGTAAAATTTTACAAAAATTGATAAAAGTTTGAAATTTATGTCATAATCAAAGTTTGAGCCAGATCCGATGAGAATTCCACTAAGCAACGACTGACAATACCAAAAGTAAAAATTTTGACATTCAGCTTGAGGAAAATTTGTTTTTATCGCGAACAAGAAAATTTCTTTGCGATACACTCTTCCCCAAAATATAAGATGCTTGATAAGTATTTTGTTGAGAAAGAACACAAAATGAGGATGCATGGGGTCTTTCAATTCTAGGTACCCCCATGCAAAAACATGCTATTTTGACCAAAATTGCAAATATGGTGGTCAGACATATTGCCCAACAAGCGTTCAAAACAACCAAACCTAAGCATTAAACTGCTATACACTTTATGTTAAGATATTTATGTACCACATTTGACCTTCAAATGACCTTGACCTTTGACCTCTGAACTGTGACCTTGAACCAAAACAGCTACACAAGAAGAAATTTACAACCTAGAAATTGAGCAAAAATGCTCTTTTCGTTAATTTTTGTGGCCTTGACCTTTGACCCTGGGTGACCTTGACCTTTGACATTCACTGTGACCTTGCCCAAGGTAAGTACAAAGGTTTACCACGGTTGTTGCTCATGTCCCAATGTCTTCTAAGTGCTGAGTGACAGCAATAGCACTAGAAAATGGGACCGAAATGACCCTCTGAATAACCCAATTTACAGTCCAAACTTATCAAAATGATGACTATCCGCGTCCAAAATTGTACAAAACACTAACAAACAGCGTAATTCAACATTATAACATGACTTAGGCCAGTTTTAAGTCTACATCTGGCCTAAAATCACATTTTTAATCGAATTTTAATGGATTTTAACTTTTTCAATTTTTCAAAAATTCAAATTTTTGTAAAATTTTACAAAAATTGATAAAAGTTTGAAATTTATGTCATAATCAAAGTTTGAGCCAGATCCGATGAGAATTCCACTAAGCAACGACTGACAATACCAAAAGTAAAAATTTTGACATTCAGCTTGAGGAAAATTTGTTTTTATCGCGAACAAGAAAATTTCTTTGCGATACACTCTTCCCCAAAATATAAGATGCTTGATAAGTATTTTGTTGAGAAAGAACACAAAATGAGGATGCATGGGGTCTTTCAATTCTAGGTACCCCCATGCAAAAACATGCTATTTTGACCAAAATTGCAAATATGGTGGTCAGACATATTGCCCAACAAGCGTTCAAAACAACCAAACCTAAGCATTAAACTGCTATACACTTTATGTTAAGATATTTATGTACCACATTTGACCTTCAAATGACCTTGACCTTTGACCTCTGAACTGTGACCTTGAACCAAAACAGCTACACAAGAAGAAATTTACAACCTAGAAATTGAGCAAAAATGCTCTTTTCGTTAATTTTTGTGGCCTTGACCTTTGACCCTGGGTGACCTTGACCTTTGACATTCACTGTGACCTTGCCCAAGGTAAGTACAAAGGTTTACCACGGTTGTTGCTCATGTCCCAATGTCTTCTAAGTGCTGAGTGACAGCAATAGCACTAGAAAATGGGACCGAAATGACCCTCTGAATAACCCAATTTACAGTCCAAACTTATCAAAATGATGACTATCCGCGTCCAAAATTGTACAAAACACTAACAAACAGCGTAATTCAACATTATAACATGACTTAGGCCAGTTTTAAGTCTACATCTGGCCTAAAATCACATTTTTAATCGAATTTTAATGGATTTTAACTTTTTCAATTTTTCAAAAATTCAAATTTTTGTAAAATTTTACAAAAATTGATAAAAGTTTGAAATTTATGTCATAATCAAAGTTTGAGCCAGATCCGATGAGAATTCCACTAAGCAACGACTGACAATACCAAAAGTAAAAATTTTGACATTCAGCTTCTAAGGGGTGACACCACTCAAAAATTGTCCATAGGCCATAATGCAAATTGTCGCACTTTGTGACACTCCCAGCTGTTACCAAACATTTTATGACCAAAAGGACTCCCCTCGCCTTATAGCTCAGCCATACATCTACCCAACGAGCCTAGTTCAAAGGGGGGTTGACCGTTGAGTTTTTCCGGTATTCCGTTTTGCAACCACCCTAGGGTTGGGTTTTACCCTCTAGAATGGTGCAGATTTGAGGAGAGGGTAGTTTACAGACAGAAGCTTCCGACGAGAAATAGTCTCTTTTAAGATCGTGTTTTGTACACCCAAATGTCGTACACTAGTGATACTTTGCAGTGCATACTAAATATAAAACAGACACAAATAAATGTGCTCGTAATACAGTGTCAAACTCACCTAGGCAAAATTTTCAAATGCACTATTTTCGTGGGGTACGGCGGAGTGATAAATTTTGAGCGGTGTCGCACCTTGAGGAAAATTTGTTTTTATCGCGAACAAGAAAATTTCTTTGCGATACACTCTTCCCCAAAATATAAGATGCTTGATAAGTATTTTGTTGAGAAAGAACACAAAATGAGGATGCATGGGGTCTTTCAATTCTAGGTACCCCCATGCAAAAACATGCTATTTTGACCAAAATTGCAAATATGGTGGTCAGACATATTGCCCAACAAGCGTTCAAAACAACCAAACCTAAGCATTAAACTGCTATACATTTTATGTTAAGATATTTATGTACCACATTTGACCTTCAAATGACCTTGACCTTTGACCTCTGAACTGTGACCTTGAACCAAAACAGCTACACAAGAAGAAATTTACAACCTAGAAATTGAGCAAAAATGCTCTTTTCGTTAATTTTTGTGGCCTTGACCTTTGACCCTGGGTGACCTTCACCTTTGACATTCACTGTGACCTTGCCCAAGGTAAGTACAAAGGTTTACCACGGTTGTTGCTCATGTCCCAATGTCTTCTAAGTGCTGAGTGACAGCAATAGCACTAGAAAATGGGACCGAAATGACCCTCTGAATAACCCAATTTACAGTCCAAACTTATCAAAATGATGACTATCCGCGTCCAAAATTGTACAAAACACTAACAAACAGCGTAATTCAACATTATAACATGACTTAGGCCAGTTTTAAGTCTACATCTGGCCTAAAATCACATTTTTAATCGAATTTTAATGGATTTTAACTTTTTCAATTTTTCAAAAATTCAAATTTTTGTAAAATTTTACAAAAATTGATAAAAGTTTGAAATTTATGTCATAATCAAAGTTTGAGCCAGATCCGATGAGAATTCCACTAAGCAACGACTGACAATACCAAAAGTAAAAATTTTGACATTCAGCTTTGAGGAAAATTTGTTTTTATCGCGAACAAGAAAATTTCTTTGCGATACACTCTTCCCCAAAATATAAGATGCTTGATAAGTATTTTGTTGAGAAAGAACACAAAATGAGGATGCATGGGGTCTTTCAATTCTAGGTACCCCCATGCAAAAACATGCTATTTTGACCAAAATTGCAAATATGGTGGTCAGACATATTGCCCAACAAGCGTTCAAAACAACCAAACCTAAGCATTAAACTGCTATACATTTTATGTTAAGATATTTATGTACCACATTTGACCTTCAAATGACCTTGACCTTTGACCTCTGAACTGTGACCTTGAACCAAAACAGCTACACAAGAAGAAATTTACAACCTAGAAATTGAGCAAAAATGCTCTTTTCGTTAATTTTTGTGGCCTTGACCTTTGACCCTGGGTGACCTTGACCTTTGACATTCACTGTGACCTTGCCCAAGGTAAGTACAAAGGTTTACCACGGTTGTTGCTCATGTCCCAATGTCTTCTAAGTGCTGAGTGACAGCAATAGCACTAGAAAATGGGACCGAAATGACCCTCTGAATAACCCAATTTACAGTCCAAACTTATCAAAATGATGACTATCCGCGTCCAAAATTGTACAAAACACTAACAAACAGCGTAATTCAACATTATAACATGACTTAGGCCAGTTTTAAGTCTACATCTGGCCTAAAATCACATTTTTAATCGAATTTTAATGGATTTTAACTTTTTCAATTTTTCAAAAATTCAAATTTTTGTAAAATTTTACAAAAATTGATAAAAGTTTGAAATTTATGTCATAATCAAAGTTTGAGCCAGATCCGATGAGAATTCCACTAAGCAACGACTGACAATACCAAAAGTAAAAATTTTGACATTCAGCTTTGAGGAAAATTTGTTTTTATCGCGAACAAGAAAATTTCTTTGCGATACACTCTTCCCCAAAATATAAGATGCTTGATAAGTATTTTGTTGAGAAAGAACACAAAATGAGGATGCATGGGGTCTTTCAATTCTAGGTACCCCCATGCAAAAAACATGCTATTTTGACCAAAATTGCAAATATGGTGGTCAGACATATTGCCCAACAAGCGTTCAAAACAACCAAACCTAAGCATTAAACTGCTATACATTTTATGTTAAGATATTTATGTACCACATTTGACCTTCAAATGACCTTGACCTTTGACCTCTGAACTGTGACCTTGAACCAAAACAGCTACACAAGAAGAAATTTACAACCTAGAAATTGAGCAAAAATGCTCTTTTCGTTAATTTTTGTGGCCTTGACCTTTGACCCTGGGTGACCTTGACCTTTGACATTCACTGTGACCTTGCCCAAGGTAAGTACAAAGGTTTACCACGGTTGTTGCTCATGTCCCAATGTCTTCTAAGTGCTGAGTGACAGCAATAGCACTAGAAAATGGGACCGAAATGACCCTCTGAATAACCCAATTTACAGTCCAAACTTATCAAAATGATGACTATCCGCGTCCAAAATTGTACAAAACACTAACAAACAGCGTAATTCAACATTATAACATGACTTAGGCCAGTTTTAAGTCTACATCTGGCCTAAAATCACATTTTTAATCGAATTTTAATGGATTTTAACTTTTTCAATTTTTCAAAAATTCAAATTTTTGTAAAATTTTACAAAAATTGATAAAAGTTTGAAATTTATGTCATAATCAAAGTTTGAGCCAGATCCGATGAGAATTCCACTATGCAACGACTGACAATACCAAAAGTAAAAATTTTGACATTCAGCTTTGAGGAAAATTTGTTTTTATCGCGAACAAGAAAATTTCTTTGCGATACACTCTTCCCCAAAATATAAGATGCTTGATAAGTATTTTGTTGAGAAAGAACACAAAATGAGGATGCATGGGGTCTTTCAATTCTAGGTACCCCCATGCAAAAACATGCTATTTTGACCAAAATTGCAAATATGGTGGTCAGACATATTGCCCAACAAGCGTTCAAAACAACCAAACCTAAGCATTAAACTGCTATACATTTTATGTTAAGATATTTATGTACCACATTTGACCTTCAAATGACCTTGACCTTTGACCTCTGAACTGTGACCTTGAACCAAAACAGCTACACAAGAAGAAATTTACAACCTAGAAATTGAGCAAAAATGCTCTTTTCGTTAATTTTTGTGGCCTTGACCTTTGACCCTGGGTGACCTTGACCTTTGACATTCACTGTGACCTTGCCCAAGGTAAGTACAAAGGTTTACCACGGTTGTTGCTCATGTCCCAATGTCTTCTAAGTGCTGAGTGACAGCAATAGCACTAGAAAATGGGACCGAAATGACCCTCTGAATAACCCAATTTACAGTCCAAACTTATCAAAATGATGACTATCCGCGTCCAAAATTGTACAAAACACTAACAAACAGCGTAATTCAACATTATAACATGACTTAGGCCAGTTTTAAGTCTACATCTGGCCTAAAATCACATTTTTAATCGAATTTTAATGGATTTTAACTTTTTCAATTTTTCAAAAATTCAAATTTTTGTAAAATTTTACAAAAATTGATAAAAGTTTGAAATTTATGTCATAATCAAAGTTTGAGCCAGATCCGATGAGAATTCCACTATGCAACGACTGACAATACCAAAAGTAAAAATTTTGACATTCAGCTTCTAAGGGGTGACACCACTCAAAAATTGTCCATAGGCCATAATGCAAATTGTCGCACTTTGTGACACTCCCAGCTGTTACCAAACATTTTATGACCAAAAGGACTCCCCTCGCCTTATAGCTCAGCCATACATCTACCCAACGAGCCTAGTTCAAAGGGGGGTTGACCGTTGAGTTTTTCCGGTATTCCGTTTTGCAACCACCCTAGGGTTGGGTTTTACCCTCTAGAATGGTGCAGATTTGAGGAGAGGGTAGTTTACAGACAGAAGCTTCCGACGAGAAATAGTCTCTTTTAAGATCGTGTTTTGTACACCCAAATGTCGTACACTAGTGATACTTTGCAGTGCATACTAAATATAAAACAGACACAAATAAATGTGCTCGTAATACAGTGTCAAACTCACCTAGGCAAAATTTTCAAATGCACTATTTTCGTGGGGTACGGCGGAGTGATAAATTTTGAGCGGTGTCGCACCTTGAGGAAAATTTGTTTTTATCGCGAACAAGAAAATTTCTTTGCGATACACTCTTCCCCAAAATATAAGATGCTTGATAAGTATTTTGTTGAGAAAGAACACAAAATGAGGATGCATGGGGTCTTTCAATTCTAGGTACCCCCATGCAAAAACATGCTATTTTGACCAAAATTGCAAATATGGTGGTCAGACATATTGCCCAACAAGCGTTCAAAACAACCAAACCTAAGCATTAAACTGCTATACATTTTATGTTAAGATATTTATGTACCACATTTGACCTTCAAATGACCTTGACCTTTGACCTCTGAACTGTGACCTTGAACCAAAACAGCTACACAAGAAGAAATTTACAACCTAGAAATTGAGCAAAAATGCTCTTTTCGTTAATTTTTGTGGCCTTGACCTTTGACCCTGGGTGACCTTGACCTTTGACATTCACTGTGACCTTGCCCAAGGTAAGTACAAAGGTTTACCACGGTTGTTGCTCATGTCCCAATGTCTTCTAAGTGCTGAGTGACAGCAATAGCACTAGAAAATGGGACCGAAATGACCCTCTGAATAACCCAATTTACAGTCCAAACTTATCAAAATGATGACTATCCGCGTCCAAAATTGTACAAAACACTAACAAACAGCGTAATTCAACATTATAACATGACTTAGGCCAGTTTTAAGTCTACATCTGGCCTAAAATCACATTTTTAATCGAATTTTAATGGATTTTAACTTTTTCAATTTTTCAAAAATTCAAATTTTTGTAAAATTTTACAAAAATTGATAAAAGTTTGAAATTTATGTCATAATCAAAGTTTGAGCCAGATCCGATGAGAATTCCACTAAGCAACGACTGACAATACCAAAAGTAAAAATTTTGACATTCAGCTTCTAATGAGGAAAATTTGTTTTTATCGCGAACAAGAAAATTTCTTTGCGATACACTCTTCCCCAAAATATAAGATGCTTGATAAGTATTTTGTTGAGAAAGAACACAAAATGAGGATGCATGGGGTCTTTCAATTCTAGGTACCCCCATGCAAAAACATGCTATTTTGACCAAAATTGCAAATATGGTGGTCAGACATATTGCCCAACAAGCGTTCAAAACAACCAAACCTAAGCATTAAACTGCTATACATTTTATGTTAAGATATTTATGTACCACATTTGACCTTCAAATGACCTTGACCTTTGACCTCTGAACTGTGACCTTGAACCAAAACAGCTACACAAGAAGAAATTTACAACCTAGAAATTGAGCAAAAATGCTCTTTTCGTTAATTTTTGTGGCCTTGACCTTTGACCCTGGGTGACCTTGACCTTTGACATTCACTGTGACCTTGCCCAAGGTAAGTACAAAGGTTTACCACGGTTGTTGCTCATGTCCCAATGTCTTCTAAGTGCTGAGTGACAGCAATAGCACTAGAAAATGGGACCGAAATGACCCTCTGAATAACCCAATTTACAGTCCAAACTTATCAAAATGATGACTATCCGCGTCCAAAATTGTACAAAACACTAACAAACAGCGTAATTCAACATTATAACATGACTTAGGCCAGTTTTAAGTCTACATCTGGCCTAAAATCACATTTTTAATCGAATTTTAATGGATTTTAACTTTTTCAATTTTTCAAAAATTCAAATTTTTGTAAAATTTTACAAAAATTGATAAAAGTTTGAAATTTATGTCATAATCAAAGTTTGAGCCAGATCCGATGAGAATTCCACTAAGCAACGACTGACAATACCAAAAGTAAAAATTTTGACATTCAGCTTCTAAGGGGTGACACCACTCAAAAATTGTCCATAGGCCATAATGCAAATTGTCGCACTTTGTGACACTCCCAGCTGTTACCAAACATTTTATGACCAAAAGGACTCCCCTCGCCTTATAGCTCAGCC
The DNA here is from genome assembly GCA_964017185.1 of Rugalucina vietnamica. Classification (NCBI taxonomy): domain Eukaryota; kingdom Metazoa; phylum Mollusca; class Bivalvia; order Lucinida; family Lucinidae; genus Rugalucina; species Rugalucina vietnamica. Next base: position 58,920,081 of record OZ024873.1, read on the forward strand.
ATACATCTACCCAACGAGCCTAGTTCAAAGGGGGGTTGACCGTTGAGTTTTTCCGGTATTCCGTTTTGCAACCACCCTAGGGTTGGGTTTTACCCTCTAGAATGGTGCAGATTTGAGGAGAGGGTAGTTTACAGACAGAAGCTTCCGACGAGAAATAGTCTCTTTTAAGATCGTGTTTTGTACACCCAAATGTCGTACACTAGTGATACTTTGCAGTGCATACTAAATATAAAACAGACACAAATAAATGTGCTCGTAATACAGTGTCAAACTCACCTAGGCAAAATTTTCAAATGCACTATTTTCGTGGGGTACGGCGGAGTGATAAATTTTGAGCGGTGTCGCACCTTGAGGAAAATTTGTTTTTATCGCGAACAAGAAAATTTCTTTGCGATACACTCTTCCCCAAAATATAAGATGCTTGATAAGTATTTTGTTGAGAAAGAACACAAAATGAGGATGCATGGGGTCTTTCAATTCTAGGTACCCCCATGCAAAAACATGCTATTTTGACCAAAATTGCAAATATGGTGGTCAGACATATTGCCCAACAAGCGTTCAAAACAACCAAACCTAAGCATTAAACTGCTATACATTTTATGTTAAGATATTTATGTACCACATTTGACCTTCAAATGACCTTGACCTTTGACCTCTGAACTGTGACCTTGAACCAAAACAGCTACACAAGAAGAAATTTACAACCTAGAAATTGAGCAAAAATGCTCTTTTCGTTAATTTTTGTGGCCTTGACCTTTGACCCTGGGTGACCTTGACCTTTGACATTCACTGTGACCTTGCCCAAGGTAAGTACAAAGGTTTACCACGGTTGTTGCTCATGTCCCAATGTCTTCTAAGTGCTGAGTGACAGCAATAGCACTAGAAAATGGGACCGAAATGACCCTCTGAATAACCCAATTTACAGTCCAAACTTATCAAAATGATGACTATCCGCGTCCAAAATTGTACAAAACACTAACAAACAGCGTAATTCAACATTATAACATGACTTAGGCCAGTTTTAAGTCTACATCTGGCCTAAAATCACATTTTTAATCGAATTTTAATGGATTTTAACTTTTTCAATTTTTCAAAAATTCAAATTTTTGTAAAATTTTACAAAAATTGATAAAAGTTTGAAATTTATGTCATAATCAAAGTTTGAGCCAGATCCGATGAGAATTCCACTAAGCAACGACTGACAATACCAAAAGTAAAAATTTTGACATTCAGCTTCTAAGGGGTGACACCACTCAAAAATTGTCCATAGGCCATAATGCAAATTGTCGCACTTTGTGACACTCCCAGCTGTTACCAAACATTTTATGACCAAAAGGACTCCCCTCGCCTTATAGCTCAGCCATACATCTACCCAACGAGCCTAGTTCAAAGGGGGGTTGACCGTTGAGTTTTTCCGGTATTCCGTTTTGCAACCACCCTAGGGTTGGGTTTTACCCTCTAGAATGGTGCAGATTTGAGGAGAGGGTAGTTTACAGACAGAAGCTTCCGACGAGAAATAGTCTCTTTTAAGATCGTGTTTTGTACACCCAAATGTCGTACACTAGTGATACTTTGCAGTGCATACTAAATATAAAACAGACACAAATAAATGTGCTCGTAATACAGTGTCAAACTCACCTAGGCAAAATTTTCAAATGCACTATTTTCGTGGGGTACGGCGGAGTGATAAATTTTGAGCGGTGTCGCACCTTGAGGAAAATTTGTTTTTATCGCGAACAAGAAAATTTCTTTGCGATACACTCTTCCCCAAAATATAAGATGCTTGATAAGTATTTTGTTGAGAAAGAACACAAAATGAGGATGCATGGGGTCTTTCAATTCTAGGTACCCCCATGCAAAAACATGCTATTTTGACCAAAATTGCAAATATGGTGGTCAGACATATTGCCCAACAAGCGTTCAAAACAACCAAACCTAAGCATTAAACTGCTATACATTTTATGTTAAGATATTTATGTACCACATTTGACCTTCAAATGACCTTGACCTTTGACCTCTGAACTGTGACCTTGAACCAAAACAGCTACACAAGAAGAAATTTACAACCTAGAAATTGAGCAAAAATGCTCTTTTCGTTAATTTTTGTGGCCTTGACCTTTGACCCTGGGTGACCTTGACCTTTGACATTCACTGTGACCTTGCCCAAGGTAAGTACAAAGGTTTACCACGGTTGTTGCTCATGTCCCAATGTCTTCTAAGTGCTGAGTGACAGCAATAGCACTAGAAAATGGGACCGAAATGACCCTCTGAATAACCCAATTTACAGTCCAAACTTATCAAAATGATGACTATCCGCGTCCAAAATTGTACAAAACACTAACAAACAGCGTAATTCAACATTATAACATGACTTAGGCCAGTTTTAAGTCTACATCTGGCCTAAAATCACATTTTTAATCGAATTTTAATGGATTTTAACTTTTTCAATTTTTCAAAAATTCAAATTTTTGTAAAATTTTACAAAAATTGATAAAAGTTTGAAATTTATGTCATAATCAAAGTTTGAGCCAGATCCGATGAGAATTCCACTAAGCAACGACTGACAATACCAAAAGTAAAAATTTTGACATTCAGCTTCTAAGGGGTGACACCACTCAAAAATTGTCCATAGGCCATAATGCAAATTGTCGCACTTTGTGACACTCCCAGCTGTTACCAAACATTTTATGACCAAAAGGACTCCCCTCGCCTTATAGCTCAGCCATACATCTACCCAACGAGCCTAGTTCAAAGGGGGGTTGACCGTTGAGTTTTTCCGGTATTCCGTTTTGCAACCACCCTAGGGTTGGGTTTTACCCTCTAGAATGGTGCAGATTTGAGGAGAGGGTAGTTTACAGACAGAAGCTTCCGACGAGAAATAGTCTCTTTTAAGATCGTGTTTTGTACACCCAAATGTCGTACACTAGTGATACTTTGCAGTGCATACTAAATATAAAACAGACACAAATAAATGTGCTCGTAATACAGTGTCAAACTCACCTAGGCAAAATTTTCAAATGCACTATTTTCGTGGGGTACGGCGGAGTGATAAATTTTGAGCGGTGTCGCACCTTGAGGAAAATTTGTTTTTATCGCGAACAAGAAAATTTCTTTGCGATACACTCTTCCCCAAAATATAAGATGCTTGATAAGTATTTTGTTGAGAAAGAACACAAAATGAGGATGCATGGGGTCTTTCAATTCTAGGTACCCCCATGCAAAAACATGCTATTTTGACCAAAATTGCAAATATGGTGGTCAGACATATTGCCCAACAAGCGTTCAAAACAACCAAACCTAAGCATTAAACTGCTATACATTTTATGTTAAGATATTTATGTACCACATTTGACCTTCAAATGACCTTGACCTTTGACCTCTGAACTGTGACCTTGAACCAAAACAGCTACACAAGAAGAAATTTACAACCTAGAAATTGAGCAAAAATGCTCTTTTCGTTAATTTTTGTGGCCTTGACCTTTGACCCTGGGTGACCTTGACCTTTGACATTCACTGTGACCTTGCCCAAGGTAAGTACAAAGGTTTACCACGGTTGTTGCTCATGTCCCAATGTCTTCTAAGTGCTGAGTGACAGCAATAGCACTAGAAAATGGGACCGAAATGACCCTCTGAATAACCCAATTTACAGTCCAAACTTATCAAAATGATGACTATCCGCGTCCAAAATTGTACAAAACACTAACAAACAGCGTAATTCAACATTATAACATGACTTAGGCCAGTTTTAAGTCTACATCTGGCCTAAAATCACATTTTTAATCGAATTTTAATGGATTTTAACTTTTTCAATTTTTCAAAAATTCAAATTTTTGTAAAATTTTACAAAAATTGATAAAAGTTTGAAATTTATGTCATAATCAAAGTTTGAGCCAGATCCGATGAGAATTCCACTAAGCAACGACTGACAATACCAAAAGTAAAAATTTTGACATTCAGCTTTGAGGAAAATTTGTTTTTATCGCGAACAAGAAAATTTCTTTGCGATACACTCTTCCCCAAAATATAAGATGCTTGATAAGTATTTTGTTGAGAAAGAACACAAAATGAGGATGCATGGGGTCTTTCAATTCTAGGTACCCCCATGCAAAAAACATGCTATTTTGACCAAAATTGCAAATATGGTGGTCAGACATATTGCCCAACAAGCGTTCAAAACAACCAAACCTAAGCATTAAACTGCTATACATTTTATGTTAAGATATTTATGTACCACATTTGACCTTCAAATGACCTTGACCTTTGACCTCTGAACTGTGACCTTGAACCAAAACAGCTACACAAGAAGAAATTTACAACCTAGAAATTGAGCAAAAATGCTCTTTTCGTTAATTTTTGTGGCCTTGACCTTTGACCCTGGGTGACCTTGACCTTTGACATTCACTGTGACCTTGCCCAAGGTAAGTACAAAGGTTTACCACGGTTGTTGCTCATGTCCCAATGTCTTCTAAGTGCTGAGTGACAGCAATAGCACTAGAAAATGGGACCGAAATGACCCTCTGAATAACCCAATTTACAGTCCAAACTTATCAAAATGATGACTATCCGCGTCCAAAATTGTACAAAACACTAACAAACAGCGTAATTCAACATTATAACATGACTTAGGCCAGTTTTAAGTCTACATCTGGCCTAAAATCACATTTTTAATCGAATTTTAATGGATTTTAACTTTTTCAATTTTTCAAAAATTCAAATTTTTGTAAAATTTTACAAAAATTGATAAAAGTTTGAAATTTATGTCATAATCAAAGTTTGAGCCAGATCCGATGAGAATTCCACTATGCAACGACTGACAATACCAAAAGTAAAAATTTTGACATTCAGCTTTGAGGAAAATTTGTTTTTATCGCGAACAAGAAAATTTCTTTGCGATACACTCTTCCCCAAAATATAAGATGCTTGATAAGTATTTTGTTGAGAAAGAACACAAAATGAGGATGCATGGGGTCTTTCAATTCTAGGTACCCCCATGCAAAAACATGCTATTTTGACCAAAATTGCAAATATGGTGGTCAGACATATTGCCCAACAAGCGTTCAAAACAACCAAACCTAAGCATTAAACTGCTATACATTTTATGTTAAGATATTTATGTACCACATTTGACCTTCAAATGACCTTGACCTTTGACCTCTGAACTGTGACCTTGAACCAAAACAGCTACACAAGAAGAAATTTACAACCTAGAAATTGAGCAAAAATGCTCTTTTCGTTAATTTTTGTGGCCTTGACCTTTGACCCTGGGTGACCTTGACCTTTGACATTCACTGTGACCTTGCCCAAGGTAAGTACAAAGGTTTACCACGGTTGTTGCTCATGTCCCAATGTCTTCTAAGTGCTGAGTGACAGCAATAGCACTAGAAAATGGGACCGAAATGACCCTCTGAATAACCCAATTTACAGTCCAAACTTATCAAAATGATGACTATCCGCGTCCAAAATTGTACAAAACACTAACAAACAGCGTAATTCAACATTATAACATGACTTAGGCCAGTTTTAAGTCTACATCTGGCCTAAAATCACATTTTTAATCGAATTTTAATGGATTTTAACTTTTTCAATTTTTCAAAAATTCAAATTTTTGTAAAATTTTACAAAAATTGATAAAAGTTTGAAATTTATGTCATAATCAAAGTTTGAGCCAGATCCGATGAGAATTCCACTATGCAACGACTGACAATACCAAAAGTAAAAATTTTGACATTCAGCTTTGAGGAAAATTTGTTTTTATCGCGAACAAGAAAATTTCTTTGCGATACACTCTTCCCCAAAATATAAGATGCTTGATAAGTATTTTGTTGAGAAAGAACACAAAATGAGGATGCATGGGGTCTTTCAATTCTAGGTACCCCCATGCAAAAACATGCTATTTTGACCAAAATTGCAAATATGGTGGTCAGACATATTGCCCAACAAGCGTTCAAAACAACCAAACCTAAGCATTAAACTGCTATACATTTTATGTTAAGATATTTATGTACCACATTTGACCTTCAAATGACCTTGACCTTTGACCTCTGAACTGTGACCTTGAACCAAAACAGCTACACAAGAAGAAATTTACAACCTAGAAATTGAGCAAAAATGCTCTTTTCGTTAATTTTTGTGGCCTTGACCTTTGACCCTGGGTGACCTTGACCTTTGACATTCACTGTGACCTTGCCCAAGGTAAGTACAAAGGTTTACCACGGTTGTTGCTCATGTCCCAATGTCTTCTAAGTGCTGAGTGACAGCAATAGCACTAGAAAATGGGACCGAAATGACCCTCTGAATAACCCAATTTACAGTCCAAACTTATCAAAATGATGACTATCCGCGTCCAAAATTGTACAAAACACTAACAAACAGCGTAATTCAACATTATAACATGACTTAGGCCAGTTTTAAGTCTACATCTGGCCTAAAATCACATTTTTAATCGAATTTTAATGGATTTTAACTTTTTCAATTTTTCAAAAATTCAAATTTTTGTAAAATTTTACAAAAATTGATAAAAGTTTGAAATTTATGTCATAATCAAAGTTTGAGCCAGATCCGATGAGAATTCCACTAAGCAACGACTGACAATACCAAAAGTAAAAATTTTGACATTCAGCTTCTAAGGGGTGACACCACTCAAAAATTGTCCATAGGCCATAATGCAAATTGTCGCACTTTGTGACACTCCCAGCTGTTACCAAACATTTTATGACCAAAAGGACTCCCCTCGCCTTATAGCTCAGCCATACATCTACCCAACGAGCCTAGTTCAAAGGGGGGTTGACCGTTGAGTTTTTCCGGTATTCCGTTTTGCAACCACCCTAGGGTTGGGTTTTACCCTCTAGAATGGTGCAGATTTGAGGAGAGGGTAGTTTACAGACAGAAGCTTCCGACGAGAAATAGTCTCTTTTAAGATCGTGTTTTGTACACCCAAATGTCGTACACTAGTGATACTTTGCAGTGCATACTAAATATAAAACAGACACAAATAAATGTGCTCGTAATACAGTGTCAAACTCACCTAGGCAAAATTTTCAAATGCACTATTTTCGTGGGGTACGGCGGAGTGATAAATTTTGAGCGGTGTCGCACCTTGAGGAAAATTTGTTTTTATCGCGAACAAGAAAATTTCTTTGCGATACACTCTTCCCCAAAATATAAGATGCTTGATAAGTATTTTGTTGAGAAAGAACACAAAATGAGGATGCATGGGGTCTTTCAATTCTAGGTACCCCCATGCAAAAACATGCTATTTTGACCAAAATTGCAAATATGGTGGTCAGACATATTGCCCAACAAGCGTTCAAAACAACCAAACCTAAGCATTAAACTGCTATACATTTTATGTTAAGATATTTATGTACCACATTTGACCTTCAAATGACCTTGACCTTTGACCTCTGAACTGTGACCTTGAACCAAAACAGCTACACAAGAAGAAATTTACAACCTAGAAATTGAGCAAAAATGCTCTTTTCGTTAATTTTTGTGGCCTTGACCTTTGACCCTGGGTGACCTTGACCTTTGACATTCACTGTGACCTTGCCCAAGGTAAGTACAAAGGTTTACCACGGTTGTTGCTCATGTCCCAATGTCTTCTAAGTGCTGAGTGACAGCAATAGCACTAGAAAATGGGACCGAAATGACCCTCTGAATAACCCAATTTACAGTCCAAACTTATCAAAATGATGACTATCCGCGTCCAAAATTGTACAAAACACTAACAAACAGCGTAATTCAACATTATAACATGACTTAGGCCAGTTTTAAGTCTACATCTGGCCTAAAATCACATTTTTAATCGAATTTTAATGGATTTTAACTTTTTCAATTTTTCAAAAATTCAAATTTTTGTAAAATTTTACAAAAATTGATAAAAGTTTGAAATTTATGTCATAATCAAAGTTTGAGCCAGATCCGATGAGAATTCCACTAAGCAACGACTGACAATACCAAAAGTAAAAATTTTGACATTCAGCTTTGAGGAAAATTTGTTTTTATCGCGAACAAGAAAATTTCTTTGCGATACACTCTTCCCCAAAATATAAGATGCTTGATAAGTATTTTGTTGAGAAAGAACACAAAATGAGGATGCATGGGGTCTTTCAATTCTAGGTACCCCCATGCAAAAAACATGCTATTTTGACCAAAATTGCAAATATGGTGGTCAGACATATTGCCCAACAAGCGTTCAAAACAACCAAACCTAAGCATTAAACTGCTATACATTTTATGTTAAGATATTTATGTACCACATTTGACCTTCAAATGACCTTGACCTTTGACCTCTGAACTGTGACCTTGAACCAAAACAGCTACACAAGAAGAAATTTACAACCTAGAAATTGAGCAAAAATGCTCTTTTCGTTAATTTTTGTGGCCTTGACCTTTGACCCTGGGTGACCTTGACCTTTGACATTCACTGTGACCTTGCCCAAGGTAAGTACAAAGGTTTACCACGGTTGTTGCTCATGTCCCAATGTCTTCTAAGTGCTGAGTGACAGCAATAGCACTAGAAAATGGGACCGAAATGACCCTCTGAATAACCCAATTTACAGTCCAAACTTATCAAAATGATGACTATCCGCGTCCAAAATTGTACAAAACACTAACAAACAGCGTAATTCAACATTATAACATGACTTAGGCCAGTTTTAAGTCTACATCTGGCCTAAAATCACATTTTTAATCGAATTTTAATGGATTTTAACTTTTTCAATTTTTCAAAAATTCAAATTTTTGTAAAATTTTACAAAAATTGATAAAAGTTTGAAATTTATGTCATAATCAAAGTTTGAGCCAGATCCGATGAGAATTCCACTATGCAACGACTGACAATACCAAAAGTAAAAATTTTGACATTCAGCTTTGAGGAAAATTTGTTTTTATCGCGAACAAGAAAATTTCTTTGCGATACACTCTTCCCCAAAATATAAGATGCTTGATAAGTATTTTGTTGAGAAAGAACACAAAATGAGGATGCATGGGGTCTTTCAATTCTAGGTACCCCCATGCAAAAACATGCTATTTTGACCAAAATTGCAAATATGGTGGTCAGACATATTGCCCAACAAGCGTTCAAAACAACCAAACCTAAGCATTAAACTGCTATACATTTTATGTTAAGATATTTATGTACCACATTTGACCTTCAAATGACCTTGACCTTTGACCTCTGAACTGTGACCTTGAACCAAAACAGCTACACAAGAAGAAATTTACAACCTAGAAATTGAGCAAAAATGCTCTTTTCGTTAATTTTTGTGGCCTTGACCTTTGACCCTGGGTGACCTTGACCTTTGACATTCACTGTGACCTTGCCCAAGGTAAGTACAAAGGTTTACCACGGTTGTTGCTCATGTCCCAATGTCTTCTAAGTGCTGAGTGACAGCAATAGCACTAGAAAATGGGACCGAAATGACCCTCTGAATAACCCAATTTACAGTCCAAACTTATCAAAATGATGACTATCCGCGTCCAAAATTGTACAAAACACTAACAAACAGCGTAATTCAACATTATAACATGACTTAGGCCAGTTTTAAGTCTACATCTGGCCTAAAATCACATTTTTAATCGAATTTTAATGGATTTTAACTTTTTCAATTTTTCAAAAATTCAAATTTTTGTAAAATTTTACAAAAATTGATAAAAGTTTGAAATTTATGTCATAATCAAAGTTTGAGCCAGATCCGATGAGAATTCCACTATGCAACGACTGACAATACCAAAAGTAAAAATTTTGACATTCAGCTTTGAGGAAAATTTGTTTTTATCGCGAACAAGAAAATTTCTTTGCGATACACTCTTCCCCAAAATATAAGATGCTTGATAAGTATTTTGTTGAGAAAGAACACAAAATGAGGATGCATGGGGTCTTTCAATTCTAGGTACCCCCATGCAAAAACATGCTATTTTGACCAAAATTGCAAATATGGTGGTCAGACATATTGCCCAACAAGCGTTCAAAACAACCAAACCTAAGCATTAAACTGCTATACATTTTATGTTAAGATATTTATGTACCACATTTGACCTTCAAATGACCTTGACCTTTGACCTCTGAACTGTGACCTTGAACCAAAACAGCTACACAAGAAGAAATTTACAACCTAGAAATTGAGCAAAAATGCTCTTTTCGTTAATTTTTGTGGCCTTGACCTTTGACCCTGGGTGACCTTGACCTTTGACATTCACTGTGACCTTGCCCAAGGTAAGTACAAAGGTTTACCACGGTTGTTGCTCATGTCCCAATGTCTTCTAAGTGCTGAGTGACAGCAATAGCACTAGAAAATGGGACCGAAATGACCCTCTGAATAACCCAATTTACAGTCCAAACTTATCAAAATGATGACTATCCGCGTCCAAAATTGTACAAAACACTAACAAACAGCGTAATTCAACATTATAACATGACTTAGGCCAGTTTTAAGTCTACATCTGGCCTAAAATCACATTTTTAATCGAATTTTAATGGATTTTAACTTTTTCAATTTTTCAAAAATTCAAATTTTTGTAAAATTTTACAAAAATTGATAAAAGTTTGAAATTTATGTCATAATCAAAGTTTGAGCCAGATCCGATGAGAATTCCACTAAGCAACGACTGACAATACCAAAAGTAAAAATTTTGACATTCAGCTTCTAAGGGGTGACACCACTCAAAAATTGTCCATAGGCCATAATGCAAATTGTCGCACTTTGTGACACTCCCAGCTGTTACCAAACATTTTATGACCAAAAGGACTCCCCTCGCCTTATAGCTCAGCCATACATCTACCCAACGAGCCTAGTTCAAAGGGGGGTTGACCGTTGAGTTTTTCCGGTATTCCGTTTTGCAACCACCCTAGGGTTGGGTTTTACCCTCTAGAATGGTGCAGATTTGAGGAGAGGGTAGTTTACAGACAGAAGCTTCCGACGAGAAATAGTCTCTTTTAAGATCGTGTTTTGTACACCCAAATGTCGTACACTAGTGATACTTTGCAGTGCATACTAAATATAAAACAGACACAAATAAATGTGCTCGTAATACAGTGTCAAACTCACCTAGGCAAAATTTTCAAATGCACTATTTTCGTGGGGTACGGCGGAGTGATAAATTTTGAGCGGTGTCGCACCTTGAGGAAAATTTGTTTTTATCGCGAACAAGAAAATTTCTTTGCGATACACTCTTCCCCAAAATATAAGATGCTTGATAAGTATTTTGTTGAGAAAGAACACAAAATGAGGATGCATGGGGTCTTTCAATTCTAGGTACCCCCATGCAAAAACATGCTATTTTGACCAAAATTGCAAATATGGTGGTCAGACATATTGCCCAACAAGCGTTCAAAACAACCAAACCTAAGCATTAAACTGCTATACATTTTATGTTAAGATATTTATGTACCACATTTGACCTTCAAATGACCTTGACCTTTGACCTCTGAACTGTGACCTTGAACCAAAACAGCTACACAAGAAGAAATTTACAACCTAGAAATTGAGCAAAAATGCTCTTTTCGTTAATTTTTGTGGCCTTGACCTTTGACCCTGGGTGACCTTGACCTTTGACATTCACTGTGACCTTGCCCAAGGTAAGTACAAAGGTTTACCACGGTTGTTGCTCATGTCCCAATGTCTTCTAAGTGCTGAGTGACAGCAATAGCACTAGAAAATGGGACCGAAATGACCCTCTGAATAACCCAATTTACAGTCCAAACTTATCAAAATGATGACTATCCGCGTCCAAAATTGTACAAAACACTAACAAACAGCGTAATTCAACATTATAACATGACTTAGGCCAGTTTTAAGTCTACATCTGGCCTAAAATCACATTTTTAATCGAATTTTAATGGATTTTAACTTTTTCAATTTTTCAAAAATTCAAATTTTTGTAAAATTTTACAAAAATTGATAAAAGTTTGAAATTTATGTCATAATCAAAGTTTGAGCCAGATCCGATGAGAATTCCACTAAGCAACGACTGACAATACCAAAAGTAAAAATTTTGACATTCAGCTTTGAGGAAAATTTGTTTTTATCGCGAACAAGAAAATTTCTTTGCGATACACTCTTCCCCAAAATATAAGATGCTTGATAAGTATTTTGTTGAGAAAGAACACAAAATGAGGATGCATGGGGTCTTTCAATTCTAGGTACCCCCATGCAAAAAACATGCTATTTTGACCAAAATTGCAAATATGGTGGTCAGACATATTGCCCAACAAGCGTTCAAAACAACCAAACCTAAGCATTAAACTGCTATACATTTTATGTTAAGATATTTATGTACCACATTTGACCTTCAAATGACCTTGACCTTTGACCTCTGAACTGTGACCTTGAACCAAAACAGCTACACAAGAAGAAATTTACAACCTAGAAATTGAGCAAAAATGCTCTTTTCGTTAATTTTTGTGGCCTTGACCTTTGACCCTGGGTGACCTTGACCTTTGACATTCACTGTGACCTTGCCCAAGGTAAGTACAAAGGTTTACCACGGTTGTTGCTCATGTCCCAATGTCTTCTAAGTGCTGAGTGACAGCAATAGCACTAGAAAATGGGACCGAAATGACCCTCTGAATAACCCAATTTACAGTCCAAACTTATCAAAATGATGACTATCCGCGTCCAAAATTGTACAAAACACTAACAAACAGCGTAATTCAACATTATAACATGACTTAGGCCAGTTTTAAGTCTACATCTGGCCTAAAATCACATTTTTAATCGAATTTTAATGGATTTTAACTTTTTCAATTTTTCAAAAATTCAAATTTTTGTAAAATTTTACAAAAATTGATAAAAGTTTGAAATTTATGTCATAATCAAAGTTTGAGCCAGATCCGATGAGAATTCCACTATGCAACGACTGACAATACCAAAAGTAAAAATTTTGACATTCAGCTTTGAGGAAAATTTGTTTTTATCGCGAACAAGAAAATTTCTTTGCGATACACTCTTCCCCAAAATATAAGATGCTTGATAAGTATTTTGTTGAGAAAGAACACAAAATGAGGATGCATGGGGTCTTTCAATTCTAGGTACCCCCATGCAAAAACATGCTATTTTGACCAAAATTGCAAATATGGTGGTCAGACATATTGCCCAACAAGCGTTCAAAACAACCAAACCTAAGCATTAAACTGCTATACATTTTATGTTAAGATATTTATGTACCACATTTGACCTTCAAATGACCTTGACCTTTGACCTCTGAACTGTGACCTTGAACCAAAACAGCTACACAAGAAGAAATTTACAACCTAGAAATTGAGCAAAAATGCTCTTTTCGTTAATTTTTGTGGCCTTGACCTTTGACCCTGGGTGACCTTGACCTTTGACATTCACTGTGACCTTGCCCAAGGTAAGTACAAAGGTTTACCACGGTTGTTGCTCATGTCCCAATGTCTTCTAAGTGCTGAGTGACAGCAATAGCACTAGAAAATGGGACCGAAATGACCCTCTGAATAACCCAATTTACAGTCCAAACTTATCAAAATGATGACTATCCGCGTCCAAAATTGTACAAAACACTAACAAACAGCGTAATTCAACATTATAACATGACTTAGGCCAGTTTTAAGTCTACATCTGGCCTAAAATCACATTTTTAATCGAATTTTAATGGATTTTAACTTTTTCAATTTTTCAAAAATTCAAATTTTTGTAAAATTTTACAAAAATTGATAAAAGTTTGAAATTTATGTCATAATCAAAGTTTGAGCCAGATCCGATGAGAATTCCACTATGCAACGACTGACAATACCAAAAGTAAAAATTTTGACATTCAGCTTTGAGGAAAATTTGTTTTTATCGCGAACAAGAAAATTTCTTTGCGATACACTCTTCCCCAAAATATAAGATGCTTGATAAGTATTTTGTTGAGAAAGAACACAAAATGAGGATGCATGGGGTCTTTCAATTCTAGGTACCCCCATGCAAAAACATGCTATTTTGACCAAAATTGCAAATATGGTGGTCAGACATATTGCCCAACAAGCGTTCAAAACAACCAAACCTAAGCATTAAACTGCTATACATTTTATGTTAAGATATTTATGTACCACATTTGACCTTCAAATGACCTTGACCTTTGACCTCTGAACTGTGACCTTGAACCAAAACAGCTACACAAGAAGAAATTTACAACCTAGAAATTGAGCAAAAATGCTCTTTTCGTTAATTTTTGTGGCCTTGACCTTTGACCCTGGGTGACCTTGACCTTTGACATTCACTGTGACCTTGCCCAAGGTAAGTACAAAGGTTTACCACGGTTGTTGCTCATGTCCCAATGTCTTCTAAGTGCTGAGTGACAGCAATAGCACTAGAAAATGGGACCGAAATGACCCTCTGAATAACCCAATTTACAGTCCAAACTTATCAAAATGATGACTATCCGCGTCCAAAATTGTACAAAACACTAACAAACAGCGTAATTCAACATTATAACATGACTTAGGCCAGTTTTAAGTCTACATCTGGCCTAAAATCACATTTTTAATCGAATTTTAATGGATTTTAACTTTTTCAATTTTTCAAAAATTCAAATTTTTGTAAAATTTTACAAAAATTGATAAAAGTTTGAAATTTATGTCATAATCAAAGTTTGAGCCAGATCCGATGAGAATTCCACTATGCAACGACTGACAATACCAAAAGTAAAAATTTTGACATTCAGCTTCTAAGGGGTGACACCACTCAAAAATTGTCCATAGGCCATAATGCAAATTGTCGCACTTTGTGACACTCCCAGCTGTTACCAAACATTTTATGACCAAAAGGACTCCCCTCGCCTTATAGCTCAGCCATACATCTACCCAACGAGCCTAGTTCAAAGGGGGGTTGACCGTTGAGTTTTTCCGGTATTCCGTTTTGCAACCACCCTAGGGTTGGGTTTTACCCTCTAGAATGGTGCAGATTTGAGGAGAGGGTAGTTTACAGACAGAAGCTTCCGACGAGAAATAGTCTCTTTTAAGATCGTGTTTTGTACACCCAAATGTCGTACACTAGTGATACTTTGCAGTGCATACTAAATATAAAACAGACACAAATAAATGTGCTCGTAATACAGTGTCAAACTCACCTAGGCAAAATTTTCAAATGCACTATTTTCGTGGGGTACGGCGGAGTGATAAATTTTGAGCGGTGTCGCACCAATGGACGGGGACTGTCTAGTACATTGTTGTCTACTCCATCAGGAAAACATGTCCATGCAATAAGTACCCCCGTACACAACACTGTTTTATAGTAAAACTTGGGTATGCAGGGGTATACCTATTTTTCTTATTTTTGATCCAAAACATAGATTGCGGGTACTCGTTAGAACCGCCTCGGCGAGGTGGTTCTAATGTGTACAATCTTCTAACACTGTTGATCCAAAGTGAAACTTTTTAGGGATCTAATAATAACAAAATCCGCTGTTTTCCAAGGTTTTTCAACGTTTCAGCCATCTAGTGGCCTTTTTCAAGAACATAGTCACATATAATTTTACATTTTGAAAAGTAGATGCACTTAGAATCACAGAGAATTAATTAATTTGTTAAAATGATACTTCTTTTTTATGAGCAACTTCCTATTGACTTCAGCAAAACAACATAACGTCATGACGTCAAACTTTTTCCCTCCAAAACGTAATTACGCCAAAAGCAGTCATTAATTGAGGTAACTAAACTTTTTTGCATCAAAAATAAATAAATAAATAAATAAATAAATAAATAAATAGATAAAAATGAATAAATAAATAAATAAAAATGAATAATAATAATAAAAATAATAAAAAAAAATGTGAATAATGAAAAACAGAAAATATAAATAATCAATATCAGAATAAATGATTAAATAAACAATTAAATATGAAAAAAATATCGAAGATAATGAATAAGTAGATACCAAAATGAATCAACAAAAAAAAAAAAAAAAAAAAAAAAAAAAAAAAAAAAAAAAGAAAGAAAGAAAGAGAGACACATTATCTTGAGGCGCTATAAAATATATATAAAATCATGCAGTTCCATAATATACATAGTTAAGTTTGTGTCGGATCTGGTCCCGAGGTATGAAAGCCCCCCTCACGCTCAGCCCAGCCGAGCACAAAATTTATCCTGCTCATAAATGTCAAAATGCCAACAGTTGTTGGCATTTTAACGTTTATGAGCGAGCAGGACAAACCACAGCTTTGGTGATCTAAATCTGAAGTTATAGTTTATTTGGGCTATTTTGTCATTTATGAGGAGTTTAAATTCTATGCTCAGCTGAGCCGAGCACGAAAAAAGCTTTACAACCTCGGGGCCTGTTCGCCACATTCAAAAATAGGTTTTTCTTTTACATGAAATTCAGTGAGATAACAAAAAACTGTTACGATTGTCTATATGCTTTTTTGTGACATTTTCTACGTTTTATCATTCAGTCCATCAGGTTTCACAGTGTGCAACAGTTTCATCCAGAGTTTCTCCCTTTCTCGTCTATAAATGTCATTCTTCTTTCTTGATTTTTCAACCCCTATCACTTTCAAATCACTTAGGTTGTGTCCATTTGAAGTGAAGTGATTCGACACTGAGCAATCTTTCCCTGTCCTAATACTGGAACGATGTTCCATTATACGATCCTTCAGTCTTCTGTTTGTTTCCCCCACATATACAGTTTTTTCGCAACACGCGCAGACAATGGCGTATATGACATTGTCCGACTCACAGTCTATGTGGCATCCGATGTTGAATTCTCTCTGCTTGTCTGATGACTGTAGTTTGTCTGTCTTTATAATGAGTGGACATACACTGCAGTCCTTACTACATCCCGTCGATCCCTTCTCTTCCTCTCGTCTTAGAGCTCTGTTCGTCTTGCTATGAACCAGTATATCTGCCAGGTTTCTCTGTCTCTTGAATGCTATGATTGATGGCTCGGGGAAGACATTCTTCATCCTTTCAGACCTATGAAGAATTGACATTCTGTCCTTTACTATTCTTCTTACATCAGGTAGAGAGCTGGAATATGTGATGACAAAGGGAACTCGGTCATCCTTCTTCTTGTCTGTTTGTCTGTAAATCATCAGGTCCTCTCTTTTCATGGAGTCAACCTTGGATAGTTGATCCTTGATCAATGTCCCTGGATAGCCTCTTTTTCTAAGCTGTTGTGTTAGCTTTTTCTTCTCCTTTTGATAGTCCTCATCCCTACAAGATATACGTTTTAAGCGTATTGCCAGTCCATATGGTATGGCCTTCTTCACAGATGATGGATGTTCAGATTTAATGTGGAGGTATGTATGCTTGTCTGTTGGCTTTGAATAGAGGCTTGTCTCCAGCTTTCCATCAACTAGCTTCACCAGTGTATCCAGAAAAGCTATTTCCCGACGATCCCATTTTAGCTCTATCTTGATGTTTGGATGGATGTTGTTGGCTTCCTTTTCAAACTGTAACAGAGCATCAACCCCGTGGTTCCAGGTACCAAAAATGTCATCTACGAATTGGACATACATTGTTGGCCTCTTTTTTGCAGATGTCAAGAGTTGCCGGTCCCAAGTACGCATGTATGTGCATGCATAATTTTTACCCAGTCTTGACCCAATTGCCGTTCCGTCTGTCTGTTTGTAGTGTTTGTTGATGAAATCAAAATTATTTATTTATTTTTTTTTGGTGCAAAAAAGTTTAGTTACCTCAATTAATGACTGCTTTTGGCGTAATCAGTACGTTTTGGAGGGAAAAAGTTTGACGTCATGACGTTATGTTGTTTTGCTGAAGTCAATAGGAAGTTGCTCATAAAAAGAAGTATCATTTTAACAAATTAATTAATTCTCTGTGATTCTAAGTGCATCTACTTTTCAAAATGTAAAATTATATGTGACTATGTTCTTGAAAAAGGCCACTAGATGGCTGAAACGTCTAATGTGTACCACAATCTATGTTTTGAGCAAAAATAAGAAAAATAAAAAAAAAATCTACTGAAAATGTTCATTTTTAACAACTTAGAAAAACTCTGTATATTACATGGACATGTTTTTGTAATGTATGTCATGTACATGTATGTACCATAAAAAGTGGGTGAAAATTGGGGAGGCGGCCCCCGTGGCCGAGTGGTTAAGGTCGCTGACTTCAGTGCTCTTAATCATTCGATCATCTCACCGCTGTGGGTTCGCGCCTCGCTCGGGGCACGAGTCACATGTGGGACAAGCCAAGTTCTGCTTGCGGGTGTGTCAGGTGGTTCCCCGGGTACTCCGGTTTTCGCCCCACCTACCGATTGGTTCGTCTCGATATGAGTGAAAAAGCTTGAAAGGGACGTAAAACTGAATCAAAAAAAAAAAAAAAAAAAAAAAAAAAAAAAAAAAAAAAAGAAAATTGGGCACATATTTTTAGCTGAAGTATATCAACGAGACAACAAATGAAACCTGGATAGCATTTTCCAATTAAATGATATCTATTGACCAGTCGATAGCTCATGTAGTTAATTTTTAAGAAAAGTTTCACAAAACTTAACAAATATTCTTGTCTCACTCAGTAGTTTGCCATTTACTTTTGTCAAAGTCACATTACATGATACAGAAACTTGTCTCAGTTGCCAAGTGGTTAAGCCACATGCCTTGTAAACTGCGGATTGTGGGTTCAATTCAGGACTTATCCATTTTTTCTGAAGACTTTAAAAGGGCTACTGATGAGGGTTCATTACCCGAAATTGCGCAATATAGTCCATCCTATCTCCCTCTTAATGTTTTTACTGCTTCCAAAGGATCAAACCTTTTATATTTTATTTAAACCAAGGTTCTGTCTCCATATTTCCATAGCTGTTGAAAGGAATGTAGAAGATGAAATGGTCCAACAAACATTACATGGTTAGATGTTCTAGCGAACAAATTAACATAATGTTGAGCATAATTAGAGAAGGAATGCCCAACCACCATTGCTTTATTCGTTTCAAGCACTGAACTTAATGGAAACCATGACCACCACAAAGAAAAACATCTTCATTGGCACACTAGAGGACCCACGGTTTTCCTTCTTTGGTAGAAGGGATAGATATGTCTCCCAACAAGCTTGAACCTTGAAGTCATCTGTGTTAATTGTACTATTGCCTGTGTGGGGTGCACCATCAACTTTGTTTATTCCACCATTGCCTATGTCCATTAGGAAATTTCTCGTGTTGATTGCACCATTACCCTTGTTAGTTGCACCATTACCCTTGTTAGTTGCACCATTATCCTTGATAGTTGTACCTTTATCCATGTTAGTTGTACCATTGCCTTTCTTTTCAGGTTGATTAAATAAAGAATTAATTAGTCTCTTTTTGGACAATTGCTCAGTCGATCTCATCAGGGCAGTATAGTCGGTGTAGTTTAGGGGTACTGAGGGGCAGGTGCTTAGCAGTTGAAAGTCAATACATTGAAGTTTTAATGGGCAACTGAAGGAAATAGCCAGTCCATCTTCAAAGACCAAAGTATACTTATCATATTCGTCACGGGTGGCGGCAGTTGTGGTCAGTGTCACATTTTCCGTTCCAATTGGCAGTTTGATTTCTTCTCCAATCAGGTTATTTAGTCTCTCAACAATTTGACTTTCTTGACATTTTTCTGTTGTGTAGAACTGAAGAGACTGTGTGAACCATTTAAGAAGTTGGTTTTCGTTTGTTTCTGTCATTTTGTTATCATATGAGGCATAGACTGTTGCTATACAAGGTTGGCAACGCTCAAAATTTTGATGAATTATTCTGCTTAGATCCCTTGCCACTTTATCAAAGTGAAAACTAGATCTTTTGATTCTAGTGTTGCCATTTACCCATTCAGGGGTAAACACCAGCACAGCTTGCACTCCCAGGAAACTGGTACTATACAACACCCTCTCACACTGGCCATGGACTGGTGTCTGTAGCAGGGGGCAGGTCAGTTTCAGGCACCTTTTCTGAAGAAAACAAAAGAAAGAAAAGTAGCAGATAAACCAGTGATGTATTTCTGGAAAAATAATAGTTCATATAGTTTGCACTTTTTGCACATGTAAAGCTAAACATTTACGACCCCCATTTACATACTGAAGTAGACTGCTCCACTGCGCATGTGTCGGATTTGAAAATCCAATAACACAAGCAGACAGCCGTACGCCAATATTTACATCCAAGCATTCGTGGATGTAATAATTTTAGCTGCGATATCCCAATACTATAATTATACTGTTGTTGTCTGCTCGCAGATGTGTAGCTATGTCGTTATCAATGAAACCATATCAGGTGTTGAAAACAATTAGCCAGTTTATTGTTTCTTTTAGCACAAATCTAACAGCAGAAAAAAAGGTCTCGTTAAAAACATTAAATAGGCCTGTGTGCGGTAATTGTTGAATTTATGATTCCACAGTTGTACAACATGTACAATGAATATTACTGCAAATGATGGTAGATTTAAACATAGCCTGTACATATAATAGAAACTGGTCATAGAATTATGAAGGGTTTGAAAACAAGTTCGATGATCGAACCCGTATCTCGGGGCGGATCCAGGATTTCTGAGGTAACGGGTCGTTTCGGCCGTGAGTCGTTTCGGCCTTGAGTCGTTTCGGCCGTGCCATGAAAAACCAAACGTTTTGCATATATATGCAAAAGCAAAGACGCAGATCAGCTTCGCTTTCTTTCCTCAACCTCCATCTCGAACTAGAGCTATAAAAGCAAACAGTTTTAAAAAGTCAATAAAATCACACAATTATCAATTGAACATATTAACACTACATGAAGCGTTATCACCATTTTCTGAAAATCTAATGCGTGTGTAGAATCAGGTAATTAAGAGATGACAGATTTATGTATTATTTTAATAGACGCTGTGGTTGCACGACAAGAAACACAGAAAAAGGGGCATTTGGTCGTATACAAGCCGATGTGTGCAGCAGAATATAAAAGACACAGAAGAATCTTTCGTAGTTCAAAAGACGAGTGTGCTATTTTTTCAATATGTGGATATAGCTATTTCTACTACTATTGTAAACCGCAGATGTGTAGCTATGTCGTTATGCCTGTTTTTCTTTTACCACGTGCCGCCAAATTGGCGCCAATGATCTACAAACACATAATTCGCTGTTACAATAGCATCATTAATGAGCCGCCTCGTGGGAAAACTAACAATCTGCGTAGACTAGGCGAAAACAAAGAAGCAGATCAGCTTCGCGGTAACCGCGAAGCTGATCGATCAGCGCCTTTGTTTTCGCTTCACGGATAGCACAATTCCTCTTCTTCTAAAATCCAAAATTTCATGCTTCTAGCTGTCTTCTGCGACTGTACAAGTTGGCTTGTGTCGGACCTGTTCAAAAACCACATTATTGGTTTCCCCACGAGGTGGCTCAAATATCTATGCTATACAGCCGATTCAGAGTGGGGGAAGCCTTTCTTAAAATAGAAAATTCGATTATCGTAAAGGCTGTGACTCAGGTCATGTAAACAACTTTTGATTGGTTGGCCCCATGGCAACAGCGTGTAAACAAGTGGCCATTATTGGGCGTTCAGCTGGCGTGTGATTGATAATGAACTCGCTCAGCCTAGCGGGCTACATACTGAAGCTGACAAATTTTATTTAAGTACATGTATGTGTTTTAGATGCATTTTTGTGTACTGAAATTTGTCACCTTAATTTATGTGGGCCTTCTTAAATCCCAAATTTTAAGCTTCTAGCCTGCTTCTATGGCTGTACAGGCCAGTTTGTGTCAGACATGGTCAGAAACTCCGAAGACTGGTTTTCTTGGGTCGCGGCTCATGTGATGTTTTAATATTACTGATAAATTACAGCATTGCATTATTTTTATGATTGAATTTGAATAATTGAGCCTTCGCATGAGAAAATCAATGATTTGCATATGCAAAAACAAAGACACAGATCAGCTGTGCAGTACCTGCACAGCTGATCAGCGCCTTTGTTTTCGCTACACAGATAGTACAATCCCTCTTCCACCGTCCACAAAATTTCTAGTGTCTAGCCTGCTTCTGTGACAGCACAGGCTGGTTTTTGACAGGCCTGGTTGGAAACCCAGATTGTTGGCTTTCTCATGCATAGGCTCGAATAAGAATATAAGCAATTACCTGAAACATATCTTTAATCTCATCAACATCACACACTGGTTCTGCTGTCTTCCTCACTTGTTGTTTCCTTTCAATTACATTGAAATCCAGAAGACCCAGAAATGCTGTAGAGCCTGATTTACTTTTAAATTTTAAAGCGGTACATAAGTCTGAAACAAGTTGATGTCGCGAGTTACAGAGAAAACAATAAATGTTTCTATAGATTATTGTTGTGAACATTAGCTCATAGATGTAGGGCTGCTGAAAGCTTTGGCAGGCAGTTTCCAGGGCTTTGTCGTACACATTCCATTGACCGGTTACGTTGCATGTTGTAATGTCTGGGATGAGACACATATTATCCATGTGGTCCTCCTTACTTGGTGGCTCCATGGTGAGGCCACACGTGTCCATAATGGCCTTGATGACTTCATGCGGTGAGTTTGTGCCATTCATAGGTTCCCTACAGCTTGTTGCCAGCTGCCAATCGTTGTAGTCCACCACCCCATGACATAGTGCGCAATATTTGTTGGCGTATATCTTATTTGTCTGCATATCTGTCACCCAAACTGAATCTTTAAGCGACGTCTTTAGCCGTCCACGGCATTTCTTTGCGTAAGGACTTTCGTCTGTGGGGCAGCTCGTAACGACATAATATCCCCAATTCTGTTTCTGATCACCGTATATACTAACTACTTCACATGTTTCTGATGATTTCTGCTGTAGCAACAGGCTTATCTTTACAACAGCTGTTTCGTACCCAACAATCGTCGGCACACGAGCAGCTTTCGCAACACTGGGTCTTCGTCTTGTCCTCTATTTTGCTCGTTGCGTTGCTGGTACAGTAGTCGGTGTAAGGGCACAACTCGTACAGAGAAGTTATTCCAGTCACATCGCGGCCCGCTACGCTAAACCTCTGAGCAAAACTATTGTGCACTGCTAAAGATATGCAAATAAGTAAAGTTGTAGTAGCTATAAGGTTCCTCATGTTGGCTCCTAGTAGAGATTTCTTGAAAGTGACAACTCCAGCGGGTGTGTCGCAGAAATATAAATGAGCCACGTCATGACAAAACCAACAAGGTGGTTTCAACCAAGTCCGATCCAACACAAACTGGCCTGTACCATCACAAAAGTGGGCTAGTAGCTTGACATTTTGTATTTAAGAAGAAGAGGGATTGTATTAGCAATGTAGGGACAACAAAGGTGCTGATCAGCTGTGCAGTAGCTGCACAGCTGATCTGTGCCTTTGTTTTCGCATATTCAGATTGTTGGTTTTATGATGCGGTGGCTCTTAATGTAAGGGCCTTGTCACACTAGAAACTTTCTCCACGGCTGTACTTCTCATGACATGCACCAATGTGACAAGGCCATGCAGCCATTCGGGCTACTTTAAACTTTTGGTCTACGACACAATATTATATTCTTTTCAGTGAAAACTAAGATGCTGTTCAGACTGCAAAATATTAACCTGCTGAGCTGCACCTTTTGTTATTGCATATCCATAAATGAGCCATGTATTGAGAAAACTGGAATTCTTCCAATGCGAAAACAAAGGAGCATATCAGCTTCAACTGCGAAGCTGATCATCGCCTTTGATTTTGCTACACGGATACTTCAATCTCACTTCTTGTTAAATAAAAAAATTCAAGCTTCTAGCCATCTTCTGTGGCTCCACAGGCTGGTTTGTGTCAGACCTGGTCGGAAACCCTAAAGACTGGGTTTTCTTGCATCGTGGCTCAAATCATAAGACTAGATAACTAAATTAAAAAAAAAATGATTTTGCTGATTTAGCTATAAAATCCTATTTTGTGGGTACTCATTAGCATCAACTTGCTGAGGTTATTCTTATGAGTACCTATAACACAGGTTTTTGACAAGAGCTAACAAATGAGCCGCCTCATGGGAAAACCAACAATCTGCATATGCGAAAACAAAGACGCAGATCAGCTTCGCGGTAACCGCGAAGCTGATCAGCGCCTTTGTTTTCGATACTCGGATAGTACAATCAATTTTTTGAGTAAATATGTTAGAAATGTCAATTTTTTTTTTCTAATGAAATTTCAATTTTTACTGCTAAAGAAATCTCTGTATATTGCATGGGCGAGTTTTCGTAATGTGACTGACCCATAAGCCACTTGACACACTAAGATATTTTTTCAGAAGTTTGAAGCCAGGTTTGACACCAAATTTCAGCAAGATCATAACAAACTTTATAACATGTAACAATTTGCTCACCCAGAATTAATAATAAATTAATTAATTAATGATTAAACCAAAAATGTGACAAATAACACAAAGTGACCTATTTTTCGCTTAGACAAACAAAGTTTAATTAGTTATGTTTTTTTCTGCGAACCATAGGTGGGAATAGAAGACATTATAATTAATTAATCTGGTACAGTGTTAAACTGTGAGCCGATTTTAATTAGCACTGGGTCCAATTTTAATTATCGCTGGGTCCAATATAATACCATAGCTGAAAACAAACATCATTTAATTAACAGATCCTGAAACATCATGGAAACATCTCCGTATGAAAGTTACCCCAGATTTGCACCTTATATATAGTAAAAATGGGGGAAATCAGGGGTTGGTATGAAATTATTGATTTTCAACATAAGTCCATAAAATCATATATTGTGGGTATCTGTTATCATTGAATCGATTGGGTGATCATAATAGATTCTCAAAATGCACAAATAGTAATAAATGCAAAATTACAATCAAAATCCGCAGAATCATAGAACACTTTTTTGCAAACAGATATGTTTCCGTAATGAAGTTCTAATCAGCTACATGTATGGTCAAGAACAAGCAAGATTGTTTAGCAAAACTATATTGTTTATTGCTACCAACATCACATGAGCAACAATATAATCTGTATGTAATATAGGCCAAAGTACAACAATAAAAGCAATAACAAATCAATCACAAGTCTTTCAAATGCTTTTTTTTCTTTCATGTATGTGTATTATAGCAATATATTTTTCAAGGATAGCAATACTTTTTTTTGGTAAAACTTGAACATTTTCACTTGCATTTTAAACATTACGAAAACATGCCCATGCAATATACAAAGAATTTTTGAGCTTTAAAAATCAAATGCTTTTTTTTCTTTCATGTATGTGTATTATAGCAATATATTTTTCAAGGATAGCAATACTTTTTTTTGGTAAAACTTGAACATTTTCACTTGCATTTTAAACATTACGAAAACATGCCCATGCAATATACAAAGAATTTTTGAGCTTTAAAAATTGAAAATTTTTAGCTGAAAAATTTTGATATTTTTATTATTTTTGCTCAAAACATGGATTGTGGGTACACGTTAGAACCGCCTCGCTGAGGCGGTTCTAACGAGTACCCACAATCTATGTTTTGGAGCAAAAATAAGAAAAATAGGTATACCCCTGCATACCCCAGTTTTGCTATATAAAAGTGGGGTTCAAGGGGGTATATATTGCACGGACATGTTTTCCTGATGATTTCAAACATAATACAATTTTTTTCCGTTGAAATAGGAGTGATAACGGGAAAACTGCCATTGCAATTTTCAGGGAAAAAAACTCTCAGTCTACCTCATAATGTTAACTATAGCATTAGCAAGTCTTGTTTTTGGCATATGCAAAGAGAAAATGCAGTGAAGCTGTCTGAAAACATAAGCTATGTAGGCATCTTACATGTTAAATGTTATTTCTTCATAAAAGAGCAAAAAATGGCAAAAATGTAGTTAAGTAAGATGAAATATCTGGGATAATATAAAATGTACAGACATGATATTATGTAACACCTCATTGAAATTTTTACAGTGATTCACTCTTGAGAATTTATAATTCTGGCAAAAATTGCAAAAAACAACTGAGTCATTCAGGCCATGAGAATAATATTTGAGCCACCACATCAGAAAACAAACAATCTACATAATTATGCGAAAACAAAGGTGCAGATCAGTAGTGCAGTAGCTGCACAGCTGATCAGCTTAATTATGTTTGCTACACAGATAGTACAATCCCTCTGCTAGCCTTCTTCTGTGAAGGGCAGGTTTGTTTCAGACCTTGTTGGAGCCTCAAATTGTAAGTTCTCTCATGCAGAAGCGTTTTCGGCACGACCCATCATGCTGATAGCCAGTGTCATTTTCCAAATCCAAAATTTCCAGCCTCTAGCTATCTTCTGTGCTTATACAGCATGGTTTGTATCGAACCTGTTCAGAAACTACATAGTTGGTTTTCTCATGGCGCAGCTCATTTGTTTTAATCATAGCAATGAAATGCACCAAAAACATGGGCCCAGTTGTTCAAAACTTTGTTGGCTTAACACTGTCGATAAGCCCTCAATTTGTTAACTATATATCAACTTCAAAGGCAAATACACTGTTATTTTTATGCCCCCAACTTCGAAGAACTTGAAGGGGCATATTGGTTTGGGTCTGTCCTTGCAGTGCAGTGAGTGAGTGAGTGCAGTCAGTCAGTCAGTCTGTGATGCGTGAGTAATGCTTAGCACTCAGTCGGGAACCGTGAGAGCTAGGATCTTGAAATTTGGTATGTAGTTTGTATATGAAAATTAAGAGGACCCACATTTTTTCTTTCAGGTAAATTCAAGGGGCTAGGGGCCCATTCTGTCACTTTTTTTGCAATTTGAACTTAGCCATTTTTCAGGCATTTTGACAATGAAAGTGAATGGGCAGTGGGTACCTTGTGTGCGCAACTCCTCCTACAGTTTCATGCCAATTCATTTAAAACTTTACATGTGTTATGGGCATGGTCTGAAGATATGCATGTGGTTTGGATATAATCCTTGGATTATTTTTTGTCATTTTTTTGACAATTTGAACTTAGTCTTTTTTTCGGGCATTTTAGTGAATGGATAGAGGGTACCTTGTGTGCGCAACTCCTCCTACAATTTAATACCGATACTTTTGAAACTTTGCAGACATTGTGACCATGCTTTGAAGATATGCATGTGGTTGGGATATACTCCTCAGATTAATTTTTGTCACTTTTTGTACAATTTGAACATAGTCATTTTTTGGACATTTTTACATCTTGAAAGTGACTTACCGGTTGGGGGCATAGTGTTTCATAAACACATTTTCTAGTTGGTTGAAAAAATGTGTGAATCTTTTGCAATGCAAAGGATTCTCGTATTTTTATCAACAAAATATATCAATGTATTTGTAATATTCATGTTTGAAATGTTAAATCATTAACTAACAACATCCTTAATTTTGAACAACTGGCCCCTGGTCGTTATCGGTAGAAAAAGAGGTCAAATGCTTTTGAGTAAGATGGAATGGAATACACACAATGGAATGTAATCAAAGGAAAACAGTACAAAAAGGATTAGAAAATAAACCACAAAGTACCCTAAATACTTTGAAAAAGAGCTAAATTTCAATTGGAAGACGAGATATAGCTTACCATTAATACATGAGCCACATCATAAAAAAACAGACTTTGCCTATGCAGATCAGCTGTGGAGTAACAGCACAACTGATCAGCAGATTTTTTGGCTTCATAAGTAGTACTATCCCTCTTCTACTTGTTTCCAAAACTTCAAGTTTCTAGCCTTCTTCTGTGGCTCCTCAGGCCAGTTTATGTAAGACCTGGCCCTGAGGTTTAAAACTTTTTTCATGCTCAACTCAGCTGAGCATAAAATTCAAACTGCTAATAAATGCTGAAATAGCCAAAATAAATAGAAATTTTAGGTTTATATCATCAAAGCCTGTAATTAATCCTGCTGATAAATGTTAAAATGCCAACATTTTTATGAGCAGGATAAATTTTAGTCTCAGCTGAGCTGAGCATGAAAAAAGTTTTATAACCTCGCGGCCATTTAAGACCCCAAAGACCGATTTTATCACTTTGCGGCTCGCATCACTGTTAATCATACCTAATAATTCAGTCATAGCAAACAGTCCTTTGGACCATAGAACATGTATTTTCAAAAGACAAATTATAGGGCATACTGACATTTTGTAAGCTAATCAATTAAAAACCGATAAAGAGGACACTTTACTAGAATCTACTCGCTATTTTAATCAGCATCCTGAGCATAGGTTTTTATGAAGAAATGAGTATACAGAGGTGGAACTCTGGAACCACATTATTTCATTTTCATGTGAACAATGAAAAATCGGGGAAAATGTAGAAAAAGAACCCCTCTTGGTGGGTTTGAACCGCACTACCAGAAATCCTGGATCCGCCCCCGACAAAAATTTTCCTTAATTATGTGGCATCAATTCTAATCCATCAGGATAACATTTCCGTGTAATGTATAACCCCCCTTACACCCCACTTTTATAAAGTAAATCTGGGGTATTCAGGGGTATACCTATTTTTCTTACTTTTGATCCAAAACACAGATTGCCAAGACAGCAATTATGTGTACCTACAATCTATGTTTTGATCAAAAAGAAGAAAAATATCATTTTTTTTTCTACTGAAAATTTTTGTTTTTTACGTAGGTTGTTCGGAAAGTTGTGTAATTGTGTTATATCTCTCATAATTTTCATCCATTGTATTAGAAAGTCGGTGTGAGTGAACTTCAACTTATTCTAAATTGTTAGTAGAAAAGGGAAAGAAAAGTGGGCATAGAAACCAAAAATACAGGTTGTCGTGGCAACGTCAGCATCGGTAACCAGAGCAGTCCGAAAAATATCACTTTTTTAAACGAAGTCTTAAAGAAATAAACCTAACTTCTGACTGTTTGCTCATCGTCAGAAAAGCATGGACTCATCTTGTAATATTTCGACAACATGACATTGTTTTGTAAAATTTTATAAGCAATTTAATGTTCCACAAAGAAGTTATACTCCTTTATTTCGAGGGTTGTATGAGAAAGCCATGACGTCAAACTGTGTCATTATGTTGCAAAAGATTATAAACTTCTGATGTTTTTTTTTTTCATTAAACACGCACAGAAATACTTAAGATGGTCAAATAAACTGGAAACTATGAATAATGTAGTCCAGCATTTATGTACAAATGATTCTCATGTTTCAAGAGTAGAATAATAGCAAATGATGGCGATTTTAGAAGTAACCAAACGGCAGTGGAATTGTGTTCCATTAAGAATTGCGAACAATTGGGTGATTCAGCGAAGAATATTAGCAACATAGACTCAGGGAGATGTATCACCACATACTGATACTGGTTACGAAAACTTATTACAAAAGAATGGTCAGACACATTAAATGCGTAGATATTGTTGGTGTTTATGCTAAGAAAGTGTGATCATCGCCAACTGGATAAAATTAATGTTTGACGTTTTCGCAACGTCATTTTGACGTTGGCGTGCTCCGGGTACCCATACCGCACCTTTTTGTAATGAACATATTTTTATTATGTCTCAGTGCATCACCTTGGTTTTAACAGCATTTATAGAGGACATGTTGAAGTTAAAATAGGTATGTTTCTTTTTGTTTTACTATGAATATTATGTGAATGATCAGACAATTATTCGAACTTTCCGAACGCCCCTCGTACAACTTTAAAAATCTCTGTATATTGCATGAGCATGTTTTCACAACGCAGATACTCCTTTTATCTAGACATCTATATATATATTTTGTTCTTTCTGTACATTCAAATAACCATTACGAAAACATGCTCATGATATGTTTTTTTCAGGATTAAAATGTGAAAATTTCATTGGAAAAAAATTGAATTTTTTTAATATTTATGTCAATCAAAACATTGATTGTGGGTGCTCGTTAGAACTATCTTGGCGAGGGGGTTCTAACATGTACCCACAATCAATGTTTTAAGCAAAAATTAAAAAAAAATATCATTTTCCAAAGAAATTTTCAAATTTTACAGCTGAAAAAAAATCTCTATATTACAAGGTCAAGTTTTCATATAATGAAAATAATTACCGGTATTCAATAATTACATAGAAGCCTCTGTGGTGCAGTGGTTATGTCACTTGCCTTATAAACCAGGGCTTCTCCAGCGTCTGATGGGACTATAAACCAAGGTCCCGTCTCCATATGACCATAGCTGTTTGTGGGATGTTAAACCCCAATCAACCAACCAACAAATCAAATTACATGATTTGCTGCATGGCAATCACAACCACATATCATAAATGGGAAAAAAGTAAACAGGATAAAAATCTATTTACAAAGTAAAGATAAAATAAAAATCATGTACAAGTAAAAGACGAAATACTCAACAACCATAGTAAATGAGTCCAAGCAAAATAGAATCAATAATTTTTAATGTAACATGCTGTTAATTTCTTCACCCGTACTTAACACAACTTTAGCTTTTTTATATCAATTGTAAATTAGTTCTATTTTTACATAAAATTCACAAGGAAAACATGTCCATGAAAAGTATACCCCATTGAACCCAACTTTTATGTAGAAAAACTGGGTTTTGCAGAGGTTTACCTATTTTCTTCACAATCTATGTTTTGAGCAAAAACAAGAAAAATATAAAAAAAAAATACTACTGGAAATTTTCATTTTTTACAACTTTAAAAATCTCTGTATATTGCATGGGCAAGTTTTCATAATGTTTTGCAAAAACATGTATTAGGAAACAGCATTTCAATAAAAAAAACAGGAGGTACAATACACATGCTGTGAAATTCTTTCTGGTATTATTTGATCCGAGATGCAAGAAAAACTTTCTTTGAGGATTCTGACCAGGTCTGACACAAACCTGCTTCTGCAGCCACAAAAGATGGTTCAAAGCTTGCAATTTCATATTTAAGAAAAGGCTTGTATTATCTAAAAGGCTTGTACTATCTGTGTAAGAAAAACAATGGTGCTGATCAGTTGTGCAGTTTTTGCACAGGCAGAAATCCAGTTTTCTCATGATGCGGCTCATTTCTCAGAAGAGAATAAATGAGCCACATCACAAGATTCTTGCATATGCGAAAACAAAGATACAGACCAGTTGTGCAGTAACTGCAGATAGTACAATCCCCCTTCTTCTTAAATCCAAAATTCCAAACTACTAGCATTTTCTGAAAATGATTGATTTGTGTCGGACCTGGTCAGAATCCCCAGAGACTGGTGTAACAGTTTATCTTGCCCCTGGACAGCTTGGGGGGGAGGCAAAATTTCCCAGGAAATCTTACCCCCACCCTGATTATCTTCATCCCCGGGGGGTAAGCTGTCCAGACCAGTTTATCTTGCCCCCCCACCAACTCTGAAAAAATGTGTTTTTAGAATATATGTTTATTTTTCTGCACCAATGAAATAATATCATGTCCTTTTACCATTATTTAGTGACATGTTGTCTAATCTGCCTTTCTTTTGGAGAAATTTTATGGGGAGATACCCTCATTTATATAGGTGCGGTGAAGCTGTCCTGGAGGGTTTATCTCGCCCCCCCGCCTAGGTATTTGAGGATAAAATTTTCTATGCTTATTACACTGTTTCAAAATTTATACCATAAGAAATTCTACCCTTTAGAAATGCAATTCATTTGATTAATAAGCCCTTTTCCTCGTCATTCAGTTCTATACCCTCAGTTATATAGGCGGGGGTGAAGCTGTCCAGGGCGATTTATCTTGCCCCCTGCCTAGGTTATGGAGGATAAATTTTTCTAAGCTTATTGCACTGTTTCAAAATAAATACTATAAGAAGCACTACCTTTAAGAAATGCAATTCATTTGATTAAAAAGCCCTTTTCCTCATCATTCAGTTCTATACCCTCAGTTACATAGGTGGGGGTGAAGCTGTCCAGGGCGGTTTATCTCACCCCACTGCCTAGGGATTGGAGGTTTAAATTTTCTAGGCTTGTTATACTAGGTGGGGGTGAAGCTGTCCAGGGCGGTTTATCTCTACCCCCCCCCCCCTGCCTAGGGATTGGAGGTTTTAAATTTTCTAGGCTTGTTATACTGTTTAAAAATTAATGCAATATGAAGCTTTACAAAGAATATGACACTTCAGTAAGGTTGTTCTAACAACCCCACAAAATAACACCAAGACTTTAAGTAAACTGGCCAAAATAAGTTGAGCCCCATGTACATTTTTCTCCATAGGCATAATGTTAAAATGCGTAAGTTTAAATGTTTATTTCAAAAATTTTAAAAGTGATTAAAAACACATACCAAGTCCTAGTTAAGCAGCAACATCTAAAGCTTGATTACACAAGGTTTCAAGCTAAAATACAGATTGTCTTTCGATATGTGCTTCTTTATCTGAGAGTATCCAGATTTTTGCCAATAGGGAGCTTTTCGTGACATGCTATAGAAAACTTACTGACATGAATGAAAATCAATCCATCTTTAGAATGACAATTCAAGCTTATTTGCTG
Organism: Rugalucina vietnamica; assembly: GCA_964017185.1. NCBI lineage: Eukaryota > Metazoa > Mollusca > Bivalvia > Lucinida > Lucinidae > Rugalucina > Rugalucina vietnamica. The sequence goes on from OZ024873.1 coordinate 58,952,350, forward strand.
AAAATTGCATGTAAAATCGTTAATTCAGTCAAAAGTTATGGCAAACAAACTCTGAAGATTTTAACAGTAAGTCTATGGAAAAATTTCAACTGGGCCTTAACTTATTTTGACCAGTTTTAGATACAAAGTGCATGTTAGTAAAATCTTCAACAAAAAGTTGAAGTGGGCCATGATATACTATGATGCTAATTTCAGCCATCATGCATATTTTGATTTGTCTTTAATATGGTAAATTAAGTTAAATTTTGCCATCAAACACTTTTATAGTAAAAATGGGACTACATGCCAATACAAAAGGTATCTAATACTGTTTTTGCATATGCAGAATGATGGTTTTCTGGTGTGGCGGCTCAAATACAAGCTGTTTGGACATACATGTAATTACAAAGCTCTTGGTAGCTTGTACAAAGCAAAGCAGACAAGTTCATTTTGCTATTTCCTAAAATGTGATCTCTTGGATATAATTTAAATTCTATAAAATAATTTCAGATCTTTGTTTTCCACAACCACACAAGCACTAACTTGTTACGAGCCACATATATATATAAAACATCTCATTATATTTAATTAAGTAACAAAAGACATTGTATCAATCAATATCCATATACCATATCCGTTCTAATTAGTGCACACTCTCCAATAAGCGCACACCCAGACGTTTTTCCGAAAACCCCTGTGCATTAGCGCACATTACATGGCTGATGCATTTCACAACAGTTTTTGCCACTGGTATGTTGTTAAGGGTGTATTAAAATTAAGTCCTTCGTGATTTGAAATACTTTGCAAAGGTTGCAACACTTCAACCAAGAGAAAAAATAAAAATTTGGACATGTTCTCTTATGCATTAACTTTAAGTCTTGATATTGGTTTCAGTGTGCACTAATTCGAATGAAATTATTGAACTTATAAAGCGCACCGTGTGCTAAATACAACAAATACAGTGTTTTCTTATAACTGAATTTCAATGTAATACATGTGCATTAAATGCCAATTTACATGGCACTTATAAATGAAAAGTTATATACATGTAGTATTGTATTCACTAAAAATTCATATTTATGAAATTCGATATACTTTCATGGGACTAGAATGAAAGGTAGGCCCTAGCAAGAAAAATCACTGGAAAGAGGCAAAAAAATTAGTTTCCACTCCTGCTATCTGCCTTATGTTCAACACAAAAAACAAAGTCAATCTGATTCTGACAAAGCATGAATTGGAAGCTCCAAAATGGGAACCAAACTAGGATCAAATCCTAGCAAGCCAATTGTAATTGCGATCTCACCACGGCCAGAGTGCATATATAATTGAACAATCTAGTTGTTAATGGACCACCAACTTCCAGTGGTACATGATTGGACAAGGCAACTCTGATTGGGTCACACTTAATACAGCATGCCGGCTCGGATATGAAAACTCACGTTGAACTGAGCTGCCAGTCTTTTTATCGGTCTGTGGTTATCGCCATGGGTTTATACGTGGTCATACAGTGAAAATTGTGCTTAGAGATCGCATGCGTTTTAAAAACGCTTATACTTGTAACAGTAAATATATGATCAATGTCTATTTCACCAAAACTAGCTCGGGTTTGACCCTTGAAAACAATGCATGTACAGTAGTATCTATATTGTTACTTTTTTTTTTTTTACAAAATCTACTCTTAAATGCAAAATCACCAGGTTTCAAAGCACATAAGTAGCTTTTGATTGTGTAAACAGGAAGCAAACTGAGCCACGTCATGAGAAAAGGGGATTCTGGCCTATGCGAAAACAAAGGCGCCTTTGTTTTCGCTCCACGGATAGTACAATACCTACTCTACTTATACACAAAATTTGAAGATTCTAGCCTTTTTCTGTGACTGTATAGGTCGTTTTGTGTCAGGTCTGGTCGGAAACCCGAAGACCCGTTTTCTCGAGTTGCGGCTCAACTTAAGTAACAACGACTAGAGATCCTGTGATAATTTGTGCTACGAGGTATCCAATAGCAACGACTCTGTGTTGTCTGTTGATTTGTCTGAAGATATCTGTCTGTCAATACTGGTAGGCTGTCGTTCAAGGTAGGCTAAGGCCATCTGATAGCAAAACTGATACTGTTCCTGTAAATACAACAAAGACAATATGCTACAGTATCATAAAATCTCATGTGTTATGATGCATACATTCATAACCAAAGATTCTCTCTGTCTGTCTGTCTGTCTGTCTGTCGTCTGTCCATATGTCCTTCCATCCATGTCTGTCTGTCTCTCTTTGACTGTCTATCTCTTTGTCTGTCTGTCTGTCTTGACTGGTTGACTGTCACACTAGGTATGCTTTGGTCATACTGTTGCAAACATGAAACTATTCCTATCATGAGGACACTATCATGACCAAAATCTGTATAATATACTAAGAGACCTACAGGATACTAATTCAATAAACTGGAATATATTCAGGTCATGCAAATACATAAATTTGATTTCATCTTACAAATTTGATTTCATCTTACTCTAAGTACCAGGTTATTACAAGTTTTGTTTGTTCATACCAGTCTTCAGGAAAAGTGCCTGTCTGTTGGTCAAAACCAGCAAAATTTCATTCTGACTGACAAAATATTTTATTCTGTCAGACAAATGTCCGGCAAAAAATTCCAAAATAACAATGATAACATAGAACCGTCCTACAGAATTGGATTTTGACCAGCAAAATCTTGCAGTCTGCCAGACAGCTGTCCTGCAGCTGAAAAAAAGATTTCGTGAAGACTGTTCATACTAAGGTTAAATGTCCTGATCACCAAATTTTTAGTCACATTTTGAGACATTCCTTTATTTCTTCTATTCTCTATCAGTACTCAGCATGAAAGCAGTAAAGTCTCCAGCTCAAGGACACAAAATGGTGACAAACTGTTTAAACTGAAATCTCTTAATCCAGAGATCTGTCACTTTTAACAAAGAGCAAATTAACTCATTAATGACAAATGTACTTTCCCATCCATTCCCATCAATATCATTTGGGTGAGTCCACTTTCATTTTATGGTCATCAGGAGAGAATTGAAATTCCTTTAAGCCAACAGAATAGCCCCAGATGGGACGCATCTGAGGCGCCACATTCTGTGGTGTCACATCTGGGGCTATACTGCTTGCCTATGCCCCATAAAACACTTATATAATTTAAGAGCTGTAAGACTTACTATATTCTCTACAAAATGTGGTCTGTTTATCCTGATCTGTTTCACAGTCTGATATATATCTACTTCATGGTCTACCCTCATCCTCTCAAACACCAGGCTGCAGGCACAGAACAGGCCGCTCTTACTAGCACCATTCCTGAAGAAAGGATGTGAAATTTTAACCCATATTTGACTAATGGATTTTCCCATCACTATCATTTGGGTGAGTCCACTTTCATGTTTAGGGGGGTTAGGAGTGATTTGGGATTTTTATTCCATTTTTCGATGAAATTCCCTTAAGGAAACAGAATAGCCCCAGATGGGACGCCGCGTTACATCTGGGGCTCATTTTTTGTTTATTTGTAATCTTTCTTAACTGCCCATGCAGGGATGGAGCAAACACTTTTTTTGGATGTACCAGAGCTATGTATGTATGTATGGGATGTATATGAGTCAAAGTCTAAGACAACCGTGTACAGGCAGGTTTTAAACCACTCCTGCACTGTATCTTTTCAACTCAGAAGAATCATTGTGCCTACAATGACACTCTTGTAGTTAGGCCAGAAATTACGGTAAGTTCAGAAATTTTTAGTGACTTTTATTTCACGATTTTTCTATCAAGTTCTTGAATTCAGGATTGAGTAGTCTTGCAGTCTTTGAAGCTTAAAGTAACTCTCATAATTAGCGAAAACTTTGAAATAGTGCGCCAAGGAATTAGCAAATATTAGTGAAAATTAAGCTCTCGTGAACGTTTCTAAATTTACAGTAATTATTAACTTTTAGATCAATTTTTGATTATTTGCATGTAAGTTTTACTTACATGCAATGAACTGTGATAGGACCTTTGCCGCTCTGTCTAGTCCACTCCTGCACTGCGTCTGTGAGTCTCAGTAGAGCCGTTGTGCCCACTGGGACACTCTTGTAGTCAGGCCAGGCATTGAACTGGAATTGTTTTACAGCTCGGTCTTCACCCTACCAAACAATTAGAATGCTTATATATGACCAGGTTTCCAACCAAGTATGACACAAACAGGGCAGTACAATCACAGAAGAAAGCTAGAATCTTGAAATTTTGAGTAAAAGTAGAGGAGGAATTGTAATATCCATGTAGCGAAAACAAAGGCGCTGATCAGCTGTGCAGTTACTGCGAAGCTGATCTGCGCCTTTGTTTTCGCATGGGCAATAATCCCGTTTTCTCATGACGCGGCTAAAATGTAGTTTATTTGTTTTGTGATTTAACATCCCAGTCAACATTTTTTCAGTTATGTCCTGATTGAGCCAGCTCTTCCCAGGTGGTACTTTATATACCAGAACTAAGCGAGTAAATGTGTCTTGCTCACCGACACAACCTAGGTTTGAAACCCAAGATTTTTCGGGTAAGAGTCCTACACTCCATCTCTAGGCTACAATGCTCCCCATTTCAGGAAACTACTGTTTTTTGCTTCTTCAGTTTAGCCCTGGACCCAGTTATTCAAAGCATCGTTAGCTTAACGACATCGTTAAGACATAAATTTGTTAAGCAAATATCAGCTCAAGTAACAAATACACTGTTATTTTTTGTTGAAAAAATGTGAGAATCCTTTGCAGTGCAAGGGATTCTCACATTTTTTCAACAAAAAATAACTGTGTATTTGTAATATTAATGTTTGAAATTTTTACGAAACGTTACAACTAGGCCCAGACATTAAACAAAGAAAATCTTTAGAAAAATATGTCAAAAGTACTTCTGAAAGTTCTGTATATGCTTCTTTGTGTCCAAGAGTACTAAGAATAATCCTGTTTTTGCTTCTCTCAAAAGTACTCTGGCAATTCAGTTTTTTTCTAGTTTGTGAACAGAACTAGCTAAGGAAAGTACTGTCTCTGTATTTTTGCGACAGAAGTAATTTTGTTGCCTCTGTTGACATATGAGCCGTCTCATAAGAAAACTAACAACATGCATAGGTGAAAACAAAGGTGCAGATCAGCTGTGCAGTAACTGCACAGCTGATCAGCGACTTTGTTTTCGCTACACAGATAGTACAATCCCTCTTCCACCTAATTCGGAAATTTCAAGCTTCTATCATGCTCTGTGACTGTACAGGTCAATTTGAGTCAGACCTAGTCCGAAAACCAACATAGTTGGTTTTCTCGTGCGAAGGCTCATATATCTACAGACACCATTACCTTGAGAGTATTAGAAAGTTTGAATGCCCTGACAGTTATTATGGTATCAGCCTCCGATGAGAACAGTAGATCTATACTGAGGGGACCATACTCCACCGTATAACCATGAAAAAATCAACATTTTGCCTAATGTGTAAACTAAGACGCAGATCAGCTGTGCAGTAATTACACACCTAATCAGCCCCTTTGTTTTCACATTATAGGGGAATTCAATATTCGAGCACCTCTTGTGGTTTTCTGACATAACACCTGGATGATGTCTCATCATAAGATGAAAGAATTTGATATTCCCAAAATAGCACCAATATAACAGTTCAGTTTCAGTACAAATGATTTAGCTAAATAGCCATCTACTTAGGGCAAGCTTAGCTCCGCCTACCTGCCACCACTGAAGGAACAACTACCTAACCTCTGATTAAATTGTATTTTCACTTGTCAGAGGCTGAATTTATTTCAGTTTAGTACATGAAATACATGTATGTGTTTTGTTGATAGGTACAAAAGCACATTATAACAGATAAGAGCAACATTTAATCTTGCAATTTGATCTAATTATAGGAGGACTAAATATTTTGAAGCATGTAAATATTTAATTGATTTTACCACTGTTCAACTGACCAGCTGCTGTCACACAAAATATATGGGCGGGACTTAGGTTTATCTTCCAGATTTAGCAGCCTATTATTGGCTACTTCTATGCTCACTGATGCTGCTGTCCTGAGGTTAACCTAGTTCATTTTTTACTACAAAGGGATTGTATACTCTTTGAAGTCCGATGTTGAAACAGATTTGGGTCGTCTTTGATTTTAACTGTAAACAGGCCTTTGGTGCTCGAATATTGAATTCCCCTATACAGACAGTACAATCCCCCGTCTTGTTAATTCTGAAATTTCAATCTTCTATCATGCTTTTGTGACTGTACAGGTCCACTTGTGTCATACCTAGTCGGAAAACCCAAATTGTTGGTTTTCTCGTGCGAAGGCTCATATATCTACAGACACCATTACCTTGAGAGTATTAGTAAGTTTGAATGTCCTGACAGTTATGTTGGTATCTGCCTCTGATGAGAACAGTAGCTCTATACTGAGGGGACCATACTCCACCGTATAACCATGAGAAAATCAACATTTTGCCTAATGTGTAAACTAAGACGCAGATCAGCTGTCCAGTAATTACACACCTAATCAGCCCCTTTGTTTTCACTACACAGACAGTACAATCCCCCGTCTTGTTAATTCTGAAATTTCAATCTTCTATCATGCTTTTGTGACTGTACAGGTCCACTTGTGTCATACCTAGTCCGAAAACCCAAATTGTTGGTTTTCTCATGCGAAGGCTCATTATATCTACGACTAGATTACCTTGAGAGTATTAGTAAGTTTGAATGTCCTGACCGTAATGTTGGTGTCAGCCTCGGATGAGAACAGTAGCTCTATACTGAGGGGACCATACTCCACTGTGTAACCATACTCCTCGGGCCAGTACAGGGCACATGACTGGAATCAAAATACAAAATCAGACTACAATATGAAAATGTGCAATATAGAGATTTTTTTTTCAGAAGAAAAAAATTGAAAATTTTATTGGAAAAAAAAATGACTTTTTTTTAGGAGGTTCTAACGAGTACCTACAATGTATGTTTTGAATAAAAAAATCAGAATATCTGGTTTAGCCATGCAAACCCCAGTTTCTACATATAAGTGGGGTTAAAGGGGGTATACATTCTACAAGCATGCTTTTGTGATAACATGTTCGTGTGATGTGTACCCCTTTACATCCCATTTTTACACAGTTAACCAGGCATGTGCTTGGGTATACATAAGTTTCTAAATTTTGCTCCAAAACATGGATTGAGGATACTTGTTAGAACAGCCTTGCCTGGGTGATTCTAACTTGTATCCACAATAAATGTTTTGAATAAAATATAAACAATTTTCTCTGAAAATATACATTTTCACGGCCGCAATAAATTGTTGTTCATTGCATAGATGTATTTTGTAAAGAAATATCTTTAATAGCCTTTTATTCCACTTGAGTGTGCCATAATTAGTAGCTAATAACTTTTTGATGACAGTCTTAATTAGCATACAAGGACCCAAGACATCTTTTATTGATTTGATTGTTCCGTGAAGCGAGAAGTTCTGTGGTTTTGACTTGTTGTCACATGGATGTAGGCTGTCATTTTTTATGTGACAGTGCCATATACCAGAATTTAACTATTTTTGACCAATGGATTCACCCATCGTTATCCGTTGGATGTGTCCAATTTCATTTTTAGGGGCGTTAGGAGTGACTTTTAATTTTTATTAGAGATGTCAACCGGAGTCCGAACGTTCGGACTTCGGATCCCGTACCGAAGTTCGGACCCGGACGTTCGCTAAAAATCAATGTGTCCAATATTTAGGTAAATTCCTATTAATATATCTCAAAAATACACAATATTATCTACATGTACAGAATAGGAAACAAGGTATTTGATACGAATAGCTAAACATGTAGTGTCAAAGGTCACTAAGGTGTAACAGATTAACGGGACAATACAGGTCTAGGGGAAGCAACAATAAACAAAGAGAGGATTAAAGATGATAATTGGCCTCTTTTGTTTCCTGATCCACACTTATCAAGTTTTAAAATAATTATACAGACCGTCGTCCAGCAAAACAACATGTCAGATCATTAACAGACATGTTTTGGGATTAAACAAAACTATGATCTTAATTTGACAAATCATATATGCGGATTCTTTAGCTGACCCATTTATGCAAAGGAGAAACAAATACAAATTGAATTTCTTTGCTGACGCGCCATTCGACAAAATGGGAACTCGGTAAATGCTTCTTACTTTTGTGAATGTAAATGAAATTTCATAAATTGCATGGCATTTCGTTTCTGCGTAACATCAACGGAAACAACGCCAAGCTCAGTAACTCTTGATTATGAATGTTCATTCCAGCCTCCCCTTATATGTTATATAGCCATACCTACTTCTCCAAAATGTTACAAACATGACTGTCTGACATTATTATTATTTTTATTCTTTGTACATGGTACTGTCTAAAGCTCTGTCATTTTAAAGTTGATAACACAGGCCAGGACTCAGCCGAGGGATAATTTACAAGGGGTTATAAAATCTCTTCTTGATGGACCTCAGTTTTAGTTCAGATTTCATGCAGGCAAATAGAAAATAGGGGAAAGCAAAATTGTTTGGCCATATCTCATCAACATTTAATGTTTCTGCTTCTCTAGGGCTCTGAGCTGAGTCCTGAGACTATAAACAAACCATATGAAACTAGTCAGAAAAGGAAACATGATGACCATGAGACTTCTGACAGTATAATATGTCCTCTTGCACATTAAACCAAAGGGGTAAAATGTTCTATCACTTACACAATTCTTATCTATTAACATGTACTACTTAGAGCTAAAAACAAAGCTAGATTTATGGAATTATTATAATACAATGTACTGAATTTATCATCAAATAACAGTGTCAGCAATTTAGCATCAATTTAGTCAAAATTCATATAGGCAATTTCCGTTTACCTATCTAACACTTTAACTTTTGACCATTCTTAGTACATGTATATGTGATTTGTGTTGCATTTATGACGTTTAGCAGATTTACAATTTATAGTCAATTTTTGCTCTATACTGTTTATACCAAATGGCACATGTAAATTGAAATAATGATCTATCTCAGAAAGAAAAAATATGAGGATTTTTACAAACCAGTGCCTCTGTCATTTTAAACATGCCCTTAAGTTTGAATTTAAAAATGATAATTCTTATAATGTTAATTCAGATAGAAACCACCAGAGACCATGATGGCTGCTTGACAAGTTACATTTTATCAACATAGGATTTTCAAAATTCCCCGATTTTTCCCTGATTTTCATAAAATTTTCAAATTCCCTGACTTTTCCCTGCAGGGATTTTATTTTTCATCATTTTCCCTGTTTTCCCTGTTTTCCGGAGTCTGTGGCCACCCTGTATGAGTTAAAGACAGAATTTATTTCCAAGCAATGAAGGCCACATACATCTGGCATTGCTAGTTTTGTTGTTGGTAGTAAAAGCAAACAAGGTGGAGTCATTTGTACAAAAGCGTACAGTGCCGTACACCCAAAATCACTTACTTTATCATTCCTGTCAAACTCATTCAGCATCACCACAGTATCTGAGTGATAGTCGTACAGCAACCGCCAGAAATCAGCTACTGTGTTAGGCATAGGCATCTGGGTAACGATGAAAGCATCTCGCTGAGTATAACTCTACAAAATATTTAACCATACTTGACGAATTAGTGGATTCTCCCATAATTATCATTAGGGTGAGTCCACTTTCATTTTAGGGGCGTCGAGAGTGATTTTCAATTTTTCGATGAAAATTCTCTAAGCAAACAGAATAGACCCAGATGGGACGCCGCGTTGTGCGGCGTCACATCTGGGGCTATTCTACAACGCGGCGTCACATCTGGGGCTATTCTGTTTGCCTATGTCCAATAAAAGGGACGCCAGGCTTAAATGAGTTAAGGTCACCTAATAATTGGGTCACTCTTTTATTTAAACTGTAATTGTTCTTATAGAACAGGGACAGACTAGGCAGAATAAACCTTGCATTAAGCAGTATTGTGAAGATAAATGGACCTAAGCATGAGAAAACCAACAATTTGGGTTCCGACCAGGTCCGACACAAACCGGCCTGTAGAGTCACAGAAGATGGTTAGAGACTGGAAATTTTGAATTTAGAAAGTAGAGGAATTGTACTATCCGTGTAGCGAAAACAAAGGTGCTGATCAGCTTTGCAGCTACTGTGAAGCTGATCTGCGCCTGTTTTCGCATAATATGCAGATTGTTGGTTTTCCCATGCGGTGCCTCAAATGCAAAAATATGTGACATATGTGACGATTTTGGGTCTTCTGGAGGTATGGCTTACAAATCACAAAACATGAATGACATGAAATTGCATGCAACATTCATTGGATTTTTGGCACACTGAAATGCAATCTTATAAGAAATGTTGAAAATTTCTTGCAAGAGCTTTACTTTTTATCAATTATGAAAAACTTTAATAGGACGGTGCATATGTTGTATATTTTCACATTTTAGCCACTGCATGACAAAACCAACAATCTGGTTTTCCGACCAAGTCTGACACAAACCCGCCTGTGCAGTCACAGAAGAAGGCTAGAAGCTTCAAATTTCTGATTCAAGAAGAAGAGGAATCGTCCTATCCGTGTAGCGAAAACAAAGGCGCTGGTCTGCGCCTTTGTTTTCCCCAATACATGTTGTCGGTTTTGTCCGTTTTCTCATGCGTTGGCTCATTTATCTTTAGAGCAATTAAACATAATCAATATTGCAAAAATCTGACCCAAAATGTTAGATACTGTCACATTCAAACAATTCAGATTTTACGAAAATAAGAATGATTATACAGAACAATACAGACTCTTTGGTATGGCCCATCCCCTTTCTCATTACTACTTCCACTGCTCTTAAAGGATCTCAGTTTTATTTTTATTTGCTATTACTGCAGCTGGTGTTGTGCCATATGGCGGCCCTAAAAAGTCTCCCCGAATATCATCCATAGAGTAGATCATATTTTACTTTTTGTCCTTTGAGATCAGCGGAGGTATTCTGAGAAATCAGAAAATCATTATTGGTTTATATTCATTTTCTGACCAATGTTTAATATATTTGGTCCCATTTGAATTATAATAGTCTTTGTATCGATTATCCTGTTGAAAGTTGCAAAATTACAGCAATTCTCTTTGGCTCCATTTTAACAAATCTATAGGGTCACTATAGAGGCTTAAGTAGCCAAAACTGCGGTATAGCCCATCCCCTTTCTCATGTTTTCTTCACTCCGCATTGTCTCTTTTTAAGCTCTTTTTTATTTATGTAAGCTACATAAAAAGCACATTGCAACATAGATACAAAAAGTAAAAAAAATGTTTTGTCTTGAGATATCATCTCAGTTTTTTAACAGGTTGTTGCTAAGCTACTCATTACGAAAACATGCCCATATGATATACAGTAATTTTTTCAGGTCAAAAATCAATACTTTTCAGAGAAAAAAAATGATATTTTCCTTATAATTGTTCAAAACATAGATTGTGGGTACACGTTAGAACCGCCTCGCCGAGGCGATTCTAACGAGTACCCACAATATATGTTTTGGATCAAAAATAAGGAAAATAGGTATACCCCAGTAAACCCCATTTTTACTATATAAAAGTGGGGTTCAAAGGGGTATACATCATACGGACATGTTTTCCTGATGTTGGAAATAAGGATTTTGAAATATTTATTACGTTTCAAACAGATATCGAAAAGCTGAAGTAAATAACGCTTAAGACATATTCGAAATTTGACAAAACATGCAATACCTCAATTTGCTCTTTCTGTTTTTCTTAATTGATAAAAACAATAGGTCGTGGAAAAAATGTTTAAAACACTGGGTTAAAGTGTCATGTTGTATTGTCCTTATGCATTTAGAATTGCCCAAACATTTCAGAATTAGAAGAAATGGTTTCTATTAAGACAGCGTTTTGAAACTAGTGACCCAGTGCAACAAAAATCCAACTCACTTAGCATGCAATTTCATGACGTCACATTCAATCATAATTTGTGACGTCTTCGTTGTACCTTCCCAGGACCAAAAAAGTTGGAGAAAATACTCTAAATATTGATTTAACCAGAAGTCTGCCTAGGAGGCATTTTTAATGTATTTCAGTATCTTTCATTTTTTCCCCTCTATAAAGCTGCTCTCCCATATACTGAATATCCGTTGAGAATGCTAAAGTTTGAAAATTGCACTGAAATTACTGAATATGATGCAAATGGACGGGGTGGTGCTTGTACAAAACAATGTATTTGTGAAAGCAAGAATGCTTGCCAATCCTTACAAATGTCTTAAGAATGTTGTGATTGATTGTTATCCACCGCTGCCGAATTCCTGAAAATGCCTTAGGCATGTTACGAACGCTTACAAAATGCTGTTACAAATAATGCGAACGCCTTACAATTGAAGCAACTGTGAAGCGAATGCTTGCCAAATTGTTTTCATTTGTCACTTATTGGCAAGTAATATAGCAAACAATATCAATGTAAATCAAAATCACTCCAGTGCCAAAGGGCATGTAAAAAATTATATCATTACTGATCCAAGTCTTCTCTTGTAAAACACACACCACTTTGTTGTTTCTCTCAAATTGTGATTTACATAACAAAAAAGACAATTTTACTGGGCCAACCAAAATTTCACGGGGCTATAATTTGTCTGACATACATTTATGGATAGCTTAAAGCTTAACACCATAAATAATGGCTTTTAGCACCAGAATAAATAAACTATGCTAAAAACTTAAGTCTTGAATGTGAAAATATTACGACTCCCTAGCGTTTCTTTACGGACATCGAAACTCAATAGAATGCTAAAGAATTCTTATGTAGCCTTGCCATCGTTACAAATGTCTTGCAATCAATCAGAATTGTTTACGATTCTTATACGAAGATGTTAAGAATTTTTCCTTCTGAATTTTAGGAGCATGCTCCTAATTTTCGCAACAACTTAAAATTTTCACCAAATGCTTGCAAATGCTACCGAATTTCTAGCGATTAATGCAAATTTGTGCAAAATAGCATTCAGAAATTTGGTATATGGGAGAGCAGCATATATAATAAAAGAGTTTTTTTTTTTTTTATAAATTTTCTACCCAAAACTCCAAGTATACAAACACAAATAAGCAGCATTTCTGTTATTTTCTTTTGTGAGTCATATTTTTTTATATATAAGTGTGGAAATTTGGTTTACTCGATCAGTGATGCCCTGTGAAAATAAGAAGAACTATCAAGATTGTCTACATGTAACAACCACTGAGTATGATTCATAAAATTGATTTCTTAAATCTTTAAATTAACTTTAATTTGTAAAAGAAACCTGGGATAGTTTAAACATTTCAACCAGCTGCTGTCTGGCTTGTGATTTTGACTTTAACTGTATCAACTTTCCTGGTTGGTGTCTGGGATGGAATTCTAAATCAGATTGAATCAATTCAATTTGAGAACAGGTCTCGAGGATACAAAAAAAATGGTCAAGCTCAGTTCAGCTGAGCATGAAATTTCAACTACTCATAAATGTTGAAATAGTCTAAATCCGTGGAAAATTAAGGCTCAGTTCTCAACAACTAGTAATTTATCCCGCTCAAAAATGTTTAAATGCCAGATATTGTTGTGCACCATGAATTATACAGCCTGATTAAGGTCCAAAAGTACCTGAATTTTCTTTTTTCAAATCAAAGACAATAAAATATGAGCCATGTAATGAGAAAACCAAATTTTTGCCTATGCCAAAACAAAGACGCAGATCAGCTGATAAGAACATTTGCTTTTGCTACTAAGATAGTAGAATTCTTCTTCTATTTAAATTCAAAATTTCAAGCTTCTAGCCTTGTTTTGAGACTGTACAGGCCCGTTTGTGTCAGACCTGGTTGAAAATCCAGATTGTTGGTTTTCTCAAGCAACGGCTCATATACAAAACTACCCATAATGCAGATATCTGAACTACTTACAGGTAAGAAGACTGCGTTGATAAAGTCGTTGTATCCCTCCACTAATGTGAACAGATGGGGTCGGAACCTGTCGGCTGGAAATATGAGTTTTATGGTTAATTAACACGCTGGCCAATCCTTACATCCTTTAGCTCTTTCATTTTTATTAAAATCAATGACAAATATGTTCAACTGCTGTTTTACACAGGGAGTGATCTATTTGTTCTAGTTTCCATTTTCAATCAATAATGAAAAAAGAGGCAATAAGCAATGCTTATTAAATACCCCCCGCTGGGTAACTGTTTACAATGGGTGTACATCATGTTGGCATGATATCAAGTTGTTCCTTCAAAAACTGTGGTAGGAGTTGATCGGCCCCTGAAAGCCCTTACCTGTAAAAAAACTAAGAAAAGTTGATCGGCCCCTGAAAGCCCTTACCTGTAAAAAAACTAAGAAAAATTGTCTAAGTTCTCATAGCTGTCATTTTGTCAAAAATTATTTTTTCACAATAACATTTCTTCATGCGAATGTCCAATGGGTGTACATCATGTAGGCATGATATCAAATTGTTCCATCAAAAACTGTGGTAGGAGTTGATCGGCCTGTGAAGCCCTTACCTGTAAGAAAAGGTAAGAAAATTGCCTAAGTTCTCATAGCTGTCATTTTGTCAAAAATTATTTTTTCGCAATAACATTTCTTCATGCAAATGTCCAATGGATGTACATCATGTAGGCATGATATCAAATTGTTCCATCAAAAACTGTGGTAGGAGTTGATCGGACCGTAAAAGCCCTTACCTGTAAAAAAGTAAGAAAATTGCCTAAGTTCTCATAGCTGTCATTTTGTCAAAAATTAATTTTTTACAATAACATTTCTTCATGCAAATGTCCATTGGGCCTACATCATGTAGGCATGATATCAACTTGTTCCATCAAAAACTGGTAGGAGTTGATCGGCCCGTGGAAGCCCTTACCTGTAAAGAAAGTAAGAAAATTGCCTAAGTTCTTATAGCTGTCATTTTGTCAAAAATTATTTTTTCGCAATAACGTTTCTTCATGCAAATGTCCAATGGGCCTACATCATTTAGGCATAATATCAAAAAGTTCCTACAAAAACTGTTGTAGGAGTTGATCGGCCCATAAATGCACTATCTTCACTGTATACAAAAGCCATCAAGAACTATAAAGGGAAGTAACTCAAAAGGGACTGGCCCATAGCCCTTAATTATTGCATGTACATATTTGCCCCATAGATATGCAGATGCGTGCAAAGTTTCATGAAATTCCATCAATGGGTTTTCAAGATATTAAAAAAACAAAACGTTACGGACGGATGGACGGACGCACAGACAGAGTTTTCCAGAAGCCACACTAAATTTGTCCAAAGTGTTGGACACCTAGAGCACTTGGACTATTGTTTATCCATATTTAAGAGCCTTGAATACCAAATGTGTAGGTGTTACCCCCCTTGATTCATTGACAATGTCCAAAACTTGCTCTTATGTGGCTAAGCACATAAAGCATTTTTGCCACCTATGTATCAAATACAATGCTGATCCTTAGCCACGTATGTACCCTCTCATGGGAACGGACACACTGACGGACGGACGGACAACGTGAAAACAGTATACCCCCCTTAAAACTTCGTTTTGGCGGGGGGTATAATAATAGTTGTTATCTGTTAGAGCAAAAGACTCATCGTAAGAAATCAGAAATTCATGTAAATTTTTGCATAAACTTAACTTGTAATCCAAAATACGAAACCATAAATGAGCCTCCTCATGAGAAAACCAACAATCTGCATATGCGAAAACAAAGACGCAGATCAGCTTCGCGGTAACCGCGGATAGTACACTTCCTCTTCTTCCTAAATCCGAAATTTCATGCTTCTAGCCAGCTTCTGTGCTTGTAGAGCTCGGTTTGTGTCAGACCTGTTCGGAAACTACATTGTTGGTTTTCCCACGAGAAGGCTAAAATAGCTGCTCTCATACATGTGATATTTCCCGATATCGGCGTATTCCCCCGATATCAAGGGCCCTTATATGCCCCTTACCCGACGGTCCCCCGATATGCCCTGTCTCCCGATATGACAAAAAGTCCATTTATGTACTTTTTTACACTTTTTTTTATCCAAGTGTCCATTTCTTTATGTAAAGTGTAGTATAAATACGGTACCCAATACAGCAGTGTGTATTCAATATTGACTCGATGTGTCACTGATACCTGGAGGCTATTTATAGGGTTGTTTATCAGCCTGTGTTGGAGTGTCAAATAAATTATGTTTTTACAACAAGGATTATTTAAAATTAACTTATTTATCAAGCCTGGTGTCAGCTATTTAATTGATCACCAAAATAAACAATGTGCCTTCAAGTGACAAGCGCTGTAAAAATAGATACAATTAGAAAGATTTCAATCAATTATGGAATGACCAAAATCTACGGAGCGCATCGCAGTGAGTCCAAAGAAAATCCCATTGTAATGCTGACATTGGATTTGAGCACTTCATATTCAAAATAGTTTGGATGTAATTGTTGCTTTGTTAAAATAAAATGGTAAGAATTTACAACCTATCTAATAATGTCTTTTTTTTTCTACTTCAAAAACATCCCCCGAAACCACTGAGCTCTTGAATGTTATTGGTGATGACCACGAGAAAAGAAACCTCCCGATATGACAGGCAAATTTACGATATCAAACTGAAAATCTCCCGACCGCGGAGAAGGAAAATATCACATGTATGGCTGCTCTATACATACCTGGTAAAATGTTTCTAAATCTACTTTTTGTCATGTTGTCTGGATCTACAGCTGCCTTATATTCTTCTCTTTCTATCTGTGGGGACAACAGCTGGAGAGTCTAAAAATAGAAAATGTTTAAAAGTGGAAATTCCTGGTATCTATTTTTAGCCATGTTTGGAGAATTTATTTTCTATACTATTGCTAAAAGGTCAATTAGAAGAAAACTTAAGTGGTCATTCTTGAAGCCATTTTATCCATGTTTCAAATAGTCTTTTACCTCAAATTGTTCCTCTAATGCTGTTTTTGAGCTGCCAATGTGAGAAACACATAACTCTTCATAACTCTTAACAGAAGCCAAGCTGTTTTTACACACAGTTTCAAATGATAAAATGCAACTTAAGTGAAATCATCATCATCATCATCATCATCATCATAATTATTTACCTCAAATTGTTCCTCTAATGCTGTTTTTGAGCTGCCGGTATGAGTAGCACATAACTCTTCGTAACTTTCCACGAAGGCAGAGTTCAGCATGGTTGTCTCCCCTGATAACAAGGCCTCTTGTAAGGCTTCATACACAAAATAATACTGTTGCTGTATAAGAAATAGAAATAATGTTGTTGTTTTTTTTTTTTTTATTTTCTAGTTTGTATGATTTGAGCCGTATCGTGAGAAAACCTAATTTTTGCCTATGCGAAAACAAAGGCGCAGATCAGCTTCGCGGTAACCGCGAAGCTGATCAGCGCCTTTGTTTTCGATACAAGGATAGTATATTTCCTCTTCTTCTTATATCCGAAATTTCAAGCTTCTAGCATGCTTCTGAGACTGTACAGCCCAGTTTGTGTCGGACCTGGTCGGAAATCCCGAAGACCGGTTTTCTCGCGTCGCGTCTCATTTGGTTTTCAACACTAAGGTCAAAATTTATTTCAGTTATGTCACTATGAACAAGACTTTGATTAATATCATTCTGACAAGAAATGGAGGCGGCCCCTATGGCCGAGCGGTTAAGAGCGCTATTTCTTAATCACTTGATCAACTCATCGCTGTGTCGTGTGGGTTGGAGCCCCGCTCTGGCCACATGTGAGACAAGCCAAGTTCTGCTTGCGGGTGTGTCAGGTGTTTTTTCTCGGGGTTCTCCCGTTTTCGCCCCACCTACTGATTAGCCCATCTCATATAAGCTGAAATAATCTTGAAAGGGACGTAAAACTGGATTAACAAAAAAAAACACAAAAAAACAACAACAAGAAATGGATTTTACTACAGGCTATAAAACTGTTTTTGCTGCTCCTTTTCTCCAATGATCTCCAATTTAATTTCATTTTTATTAAGTTATATACCTTTCAAAGATTATTTTACATACATCAATTTGAATTAAAATGAGTACGAGTGTTTGGTGAAAAAGTAAGTACCACAGACAAAACCACCTGACTCACTAGGACGAAGAACATGTTTTTTCCAATCTACGACTTTAGATTAATCAACCGCTTTTCAATCATATTACGATGATGTCTTCTTTAATACAAGAGAGCAATAAAATGCTCATGTTAATAGAGCTGCCTCCCTGTAATTCTGATGCCACATCTCATCATGATATGAGAAAACCAGATTTCTGTATATGCCAAAACAAAGCCACAGATAAGCTGTGTAGAAACTGCACATCTGATCAGCGCCTTTGTCTTTGCTACATACAATGATAGTACAATCCCTCTCTTTCTTCCATCTGAAATTTTAAGCTTCTAGCCTTTTTCTATGACTGTACAGTCCAGTTTGTGTACGACCTGGTCAGAAATCTTTAAGTTTCTCTGAGCAAAAGTAAGGAGTAACTTACCCAAGTCTGAATCATGTTAACTCTGAAACTTCTCATGAGCTGAGCAAACTGAAGCAGATCTATCTGGCCCTCGACCCTAGCTTGCTGTAGTAAATAGTCAACTGATATGTAGGTACCTGTCCTGCCAATACCAGCACTGTAAAACAAGAACAGATATTTTCATCATTGCATATGAATTGCATCAGTATGGTTGAAGTTGTTAGTGCATCTGATCAGCTCCAATACAAACTCAGCTGTATGACCACAGAATACGGTAAATTCAGAAATTTTTGTGTGACTTTTATTTCACAAATTTTCTTTTTCCAAATTATTTGCGAGGTTTTTAATTCGCAAACGAGTGTTCGTGTAGTCTTTATGGACTATAGAGGTTCTTTATTAGCGAGAACCTAGAATTCGAGATGCATCAAATTCACGAAAATTAATGTCAATCTTACCAGGCCCTGAGGTTATAAAACTTTTTTCATGCTCAGCTCAGCTGAGACTAAAGTTTATCCTGCTTATAAAAGTTAAAATGTCCAAAAAAAAATTAACATTAATAAGCAGGATAAATTACAGGCTTTGACGTTATAAACCTTCAATGTCAATATATTTGGACTACATGTACTTTGGTATTAATGAGCATTTCTAATTTTATGTTCAACTGAGTTGAGCATGAAAAAGGTTCTATAACCTTGGGATCAGGAAAGTGTTTTGTGATAAGTCAAAACGATTCAATACAAACTTAAATACTCACCTGCAGTGAACGACAATAGGCCCCTGACTGTCTGAGTTATATTGCTGAACTTTCCTCCTGAAGTTTAACAGTGGGGTGGCGTAGGTCGGTGCACCGTGATCTGTCCACGATGTGAAGTGGAACTGTTTGATTATTCTGTTTGTTTTACCCTGTGGAACACATTAGATACAGGTCAACCTCATTATAACGCTATCTTTGTGGTCCATAGAAACAGACCGTGTTATAAGTGAAACCATATACTAATGAAGTTACCTGGTACTTAAAATAGACATACAGCAAAACAGTAATTTTGGGAGACATGAATTGGATGTGTTGTATTGAAACCCGCATTGTAATGAGGCATGTTAGGATGAGGTTGAACTGTATTTATAATGCAAACACGCTACAAAATTACATCTTAACTCATTTAAGCCTGGCGTCCCTTTAATAGGACACAGGCAAACAGAATAGCCCCAGATGTGACACCGCAGAACGCAGCGTCCCATCTGAGGCTATTCTGTTTGCTTAGAGGAATTTCATCAAAAAATTGAATAAAATGTAAAAATCACTCCTGATGCCGCTAAAACTGAAAGTGGACTCACCCAAATGCTAATGATGGGAAAATCCATTTGTCAAATATGGGTTAAACCCATGTCAGGTGTCCAATAGGCAGATTACCAATACTAAGTGCTTATTCATTTACTGCTATGTGAAACTACTCAAAATAATCAGGAGACAAAAATAGACACTAAAGAATGTGCTGGGATCCTAAAGCTGTTGTTGTTGGCTTGTATCATAAGTTCAGAAATTTTTGTGTAACTTTTATGTCGCAATTTTTCTATTTCCAAATTATAACCAAGATCTTAAATTCATGAATGAGTACTCTGGTAGTCTACAGAGTTTATAATAACTCTTAATTAGCAAGATTTTTGAATTTGTGAGACAGAGATACCAAATTCATGAATATAAGCAAAAATTAGAAAAAATTAAATCCTAACATTCTGATCACATTATGTAATACAGTATTTCAAGCTTGCAATCCAGCTGTCTTGCCCCCTTTTCATGACCAGCAATCTAAAATATTTTTATGTGTAAAATTTATGGTTTAGAACATGCAACTTTTAATTCTCACCTCTGTAATACGGAATGTTCTAATAGTATAGTCAGTATATTCTGCTACATCTAAAGTCTCCACAGTAATATCACCATATACATTCTTTCCTTGACTAGGCCAATACTGCTCACACTTTTTCTGAAAAGATAAACAGAAATTGCATACTTATTCATTTGAGCCACCTCGTGGGAAAACCAACAATCTGCATATGCGAAAACAAAGACGCAGATCAGCTTCGCGGTAACCGCGAAGCTGATCAGCGACTTTCTTTTCGCTACTCGGATAGTACAATTCCTCCTCTACTTAACTCCAAAATTTCAAGCTTCTAGCCTGCTTCTGTAGCTGTACAGGCCGGTTTGTGTAGGACCTGTTCGGAAACCACATTGCTGGTTTTCCCACGAGGTGGCTCATTTATTGATTACATGTATTAATCCCATCCTTCCCTCTCCAATGTAATAGATGCAACCATGCTTAATGAAGGATCTACCTGATTTTTGGTTTCTTTTTGTGCTGCTTGAATTATACTTTTGTTCTTCCTTGTGTAACTAAAGGTCAATATCTGGTAATGAAGAAACCAATTTTGAAAATTTGAATTTAAGAAAAAGCTATGAATACACTTTCAGAAAGGTAACACAATGCAAAAGAACCCATCCTATGAAATGTAATTCATACAACCTTAAAATGTGAATTCGCAAATAAGGTAGAAGGTCATAGATGTAATTTTCATAATACAATGTAAGCGTAGGCATGGCAACATGACCTCTTGAATTCTCGGAGTTTCCCTGACATGGCTAGGTTAAATTCAGACTTTAATCTAATACGGAATCACTTGACTTACTTTACAAGTCTCTATAAGATTTGTCAGCATGACAATTTTGGTAACTTTCTCTTGCCAAATCATCCTCCAGAAGTCTCCTATCATAGCTTTGTTAGGGCCCTGGGAGGCAATGTACGCCTTAGGCCTGTTGTAGCCCTGTAGAAGATTCATGTAGAAAAAAAAACTGAGCCTTGGCATGATATAACTAGTGTTTGGGCTTGTGACTAAGTCAGAAACAGACAAATAGAATCCATCATGGGTGTCCAGTGGAGATAGGAAAATCCCAACCCGAGGGTCCACCGTTCCAGTGGGAAACGAGGCTCGCCGAGTTTCCCACTGGAACGGTGGACCCGAGGGTTGGGATTTTCCATTCTCCACTGGGCACCCATGATCGATTCTTTTTCTTACATACTCCGATTTTATCCTTTTACCGGTAACGTAACCTGGTACCGTGCTTTAACCCTTGTGACGTTGTGCATATTACGGATGTGACGTCAAATGTAAATAAATCGTTGTCAAAGTCTATAGTGATGTAGTTTTTATTTGTTTTTTATTTTAAAACGAGCGTGATTCAAGAATACTCGCTGTGAAAACCATCACTTTTGTCTCGTTTTGGGGAACGCCATTGCTGCAAGCAGTAGAAACGATCGAATTATATCGCGTGCTTTTCTTATCTTGCATGAGCAACCAAACCAGCAGTGTAAGATCGATTTATCTACCACCACTAAAATACCGAAATTTTTTCTATCTTTATGATAGAGGTATGTAAGAAAAGTCATACTGACCTGCTCAGGTAAGTTAACATTCATTAGGATGAAATACAGGTCTATGTTTTATAAGTATAATTATTCAATTCATTCATCTCATATTATATATCAGAAGAAAAAACTCTACAAAGCAATATTACACAAGTGCAGCCAATGGTCTCAAGAGTGAATATAATAAACATGCTATACCAATCTCATGTTAATTCAAATCATTTTAGGCACAAAAAAACACTAATAGATTACTGATAAGCCTTCTGCTCTAAATAAAACAGTTGCACTCAATTGTTTTCAAATAGAATTGCAACTTACGTCAATATAGTTAGCGTTGATATAGTCAGAGTGAGGATCATGCGGGTAGGGGGTCAGAACTACTCTAGAATGATCATCTGAAATTACACACGTGTACACTCTCAAATACACACACAACCTTAGAAGCTAAGAACTTCATAAATGAAGCATTTGATAGTTTGAACACACACAAAAACCTTTAACAGTCACCGTGTTCATCTATTTTGTTTGTTTTGTAGCTTAATGTCTCAGTCTAAAATTTTTCAGTTATGTTGGGAGTGGGGGCCAATCATCTAAGAGAATGTGTCTAGCTTACAGACACAACTCTGCATCATTGGGGTTCGAACCCACAACATCTTGATCTGGAGTCTTGACACTCTAGCACTAGATACCACTCCCTCCTATTTTTCATATGCAAAGCACATACCAAATTTCAAGATTCTTTCTCTACATTACAAAAACATGCCCATGTAATATTTAGATTTTTACAAAGTTGTAAAACATGAAAATTTTCGGTAGAAAAAAATTGATATTTTTCTTATTTTTGCTCAAAAAACAGATTATGGGTACACGTTAGAACCGCCTCGTCGAGGCAGTTCTAACGAGTACCCACAATCTATGTTTTGGAGCAAAAATAAGAAAAATAGGTATACCCCTGCAAACCCCAGTTTTGCTATATAAAAGTGGGGTTTAAGGGGGTATATATTTCATGGACATGTTTTCATGATGAACAGTTCTTGACCGGGGTAACTCGTGCATTAGACTGGACTGCAATGTACTGGACGGACAGACCCAAACCAATATGCTCCATCTACTTCTTTGAAGATGGGGGCATAAAAATTTAGTTTGTTTGTTTGCTTTATGATTTCAAATCTCAGCCAACAATTATTTGTCATGTTTGAACAGTGCCAATGCTTCGTAGGTATCCAAGTACCATGGGGAGTCAATGTGCTTTGCTCAAGGTCACCTCTAGGCCACTCAGTGAGTACCCCAAGGGGTTGAACCCCCTTGATCTCTAGCACAGGAGTTTGACCCTCTACCACTAGGTCACTGCCCTCCATGTTAATATCTAATAAGACAGTTAATATGTCTCATAAAATGGCACAATACCCTGTTAAGTCATTGTGACCTGAATTTCTAATCATGCACTTTTAATAATCTCTTTAAATAATCAGCTTCCTTTAAGTCCAAAACTAGTATTCCTGAACAAGTAGTTATCATGCAATTAGCCATGCCACACTGTCTATTTGAGCTGAGTCATGAGAAAACCAACATTTCGCCTATACGAAAACAAATGCACAGATCAGCATCGCAGTTACTAACTGCGAAGCTGATCAGCGCCTTTGTTTTTGCTACACGGATAGTACAATTCCTGCTCTTTCTAAATCTAAATTTTACAGCCTCTAGTCATCTTCTGTGCTTGTACAGCTTAGTTTGTGTTGAACCTGTTCGGAAACCACAATGTTTGCTTTCTCATGATGTGTCTCATCTTTTCTACCACCTAGTAGGTTTAGTAAAATGCCAGACAAAATCACATGACACCTATATGAGCCATGACGCGAGAAAACCAGTCTTCAGAGTTTCCGACAAGGTCTTACACAAACCTGTCCGTGCAGTCTCAGAAGAGTTATAGAAGCTTGAAATTTCGGATTTAAGAAGAACAGGAATTATACTATCTGAGTAGCAAAAACAAAGGCGCTGATCAGCTGTGCAGTTACTGCACAGCTGATCTGCATCCTTGTTTTTGCATACTTTACGCTAATTTCCAGTTTTTTTGTGACACAGCTTATATAGCTTTTAGATTCATTCAAATATTTAACACAAATCTACCACATATAGCTTAATTATGCGTTTGGGAATTAACAATCTTTTTTCTGGATTTTGATTATAGTATTTATCTAGACTTAGTCTAGAAAAGTAGATCATTTTCTGGCTTAAAAAGTAGGTCATTTACTAGGTCTTTAGCGGAATGCATTAAACATGGGGTGGAACAAATGGAATAAAATTTTAAAATTACACCTGTAACCCCTAAAATTCAAATTGGACTCACCCAAATGATAACGATGGGTAAATCCAATCGTCATATATGGGTTAAGCAGCAGCAATTGACCGATTAATAACAATGTCAAGGGTTGATAACTCACATGCTATTATATCGTTGTATCTGTTTTTCACTTTATTCTCGATTTTAAGAGCAGCATTGCACAGGGCTAATAGTCCAAATGGTAAATCCTGAAAAAGTAGGTCAAGAACTGTCAATCATTTCAGCAAAGTAAACACCATTTCAATTTTGTTACTGGACTATTTTGATTTTTTTAATTCAGTTTAACTCACTTTCAAGATTATTTCAGCTCATATGAGACAGGCCAATCAGTAGGGGGGGCAAAAATGGGAACCACCTGGCACACCTGCAAGCAGAACTTGGCTTGTCTCACATGTGGCCAGTGTGGGGCTCGAACCCACAAAAGATACAGAAATGATCGAGTGAATAAGAAACAGCGCTCTTAACAGCTCCGCCATGAGGGCCGCCTATTTTGTTTCAGTGGAAGCAATTCAACTATGATGGCAGATTGGTCCTGGTTGTAAACTTAGATTTTTAACGCTGAACAGACCAAAAGTGTTAATCTGATATGGGTCTACTACAACTTTGCAATAACACTAGCACAGCCACACTAACTAGCAAAAACTTTCTGATTTTCATGTTCTTTGTTATAAATTTTGCTTTTTCCTGAATTATAGTGTAACTGGTTTAGTTTGAGCATTTGATTAAATACTCTATGATAATGGTCAATACCCTAATGGTAATGTCTCAATCCTGATTTCTGGACACTTTCCTGTAAACACATTACCAGTATTAAGTGCACACCCCACTCACTGTTAACTGACAAAGGTCTTCCTGGATCAGCACAAGGATAATAGCCACAGAATTTTTTTTTTCACAGCCAAATCTTTATGAGAGAAAATATGTTTGACTTTAAGCGATTAACATCAGGTCTGCTTCAATAAGAATCGAACATACAACAAACTGAGCTACAATGCCTAACTTCTTGGTAAACATTTCCAGCTTCATGACATATATACTCACCCCGTGTTCTTTCTTAATAATACTGAAGTCATTCTTCTTCCCTTTCTCTATAAACTTTTGTAAATCTTCAACTTGTATTGGGTTGGTCAGTTTCTTTGCGTTCACATTCACGTAGATAGGTTCTGTAACATGCGTCTGACCTTCTGTTTCACCATCATCCAGAGCTGTTTCTGCTTCTTCCGTTGTTACTATATCTAAAGTTAAATGAGCCGCATAGTGAGAAAACGTGATTATTGCCTATGCGAAAACAAAGGTGCAGATCAGCTGTGCAGTAATTGCACAGCTGATCTGCATCTTTGTTTTCACTACATGGATAGTACAATTCCTCTGCTTCATAAATCTGAAATTTCAAGTTTTTAGTCATCTTCTGAAGCTGCACAAACCAGTTTGTGTCAGACCTGGTCGGAAACCCCAGAGACCTATTTTCTCGCACCGTGGCTTAAATATGAGCAGCATTGGAAGAAAACTATTTTCTGCAGATCAGCACCTTGATTTTCCAAATAGAGCCGCGTCATGAGAAAACCCATTTTGCCTATGCGAAAACGAAGATGCAGATCAGCTGTGCAGTAACATACAGTAACTGCACAGCTGATCAGCGCCTTTGTTTTTGCTATACGGAAAATACAACCCTTCTTCTTCTTACATCCGAAATTCCAAGCTTGTAGCCTTCTTTAGTGACTGCGGCGTCCCATCTGGGGCTATTCTGTTTGCAAAGAGAAATTTTATCGAAAAATGAGATAAAAATAAATATCACTCCCAACACCCCTAAAAATGAAAGTGGACTCACCCAATTGATAATGATGGGAGAATCCATTCGTCAAATATGGGTTAAAGTGCCTACCTGTGGGACTTTGCGTTTCCAGTAGCAATGTTGTCTCTTTGATACTCTCCAATGTTGTATCAGCCGTAGGAAATGTTTTACCATTCTCTGTTGATACGACCAACTTTCGACGGAACTGTCGTTTTCTGAAACCACCAAACAGAGGTGTTCTCAAATCTTGTACGCTTCTCTGTAGTTGATAGCTATAACATGTGAGCCTCCTCATGAGAAAACCAGATTTTACTTAAGCGAAAACAAAGACGCAGATCAGCTTTGCAGTTACCTTTGTTTTCACTACCCAGATAGTACCATCCCTCTTCTTCTTAAATTGAAAATTCCAAACTTATAGCCTGCTTCTGAGACTGTACAGGCCGGTTTGTGTCTGACCTGGTCAGAAACCCCGAAGACCAGTTTTCTCACGTCACAGCTCAAGTGTTGGCATATTTGATTTACATTCCAAACTAAATCTCATCTTCTTTCCCAAAATATTCACAGAACTAGGCCTAAAGGACTCGTCACATGTAAGTGAAAATCTTTCAATGTAGACTTGCGTTAAATTGCAAAAAATACTTATTGTTTGTTGATTTATTGCTTTACATCCCAGTCATCAGCTTTGGTCATGTCCGGACCTTAGATGTTGAAAGCTGCAGTAAAGCAATAAATCAAACAAACAAAAACCCATTTTCACAATAAAATGCAAGTCTACACAAGTCCACGTCAAAATATATTCGCTAATGTGTGCGAGGCCTTAAGTTATATGTGAGGCAAAAAAAAAAAAAAAAAGACAGGATCTAAAATGTTGCATATCGTTGGCTCGTTGACAAAACCTCGTAACTGCACTTTTTTCAAAAAATCGTTTTTTCACATGGCGCGATTCAAAACATTCAAATTCAGCTTGTGACAAATCCTTGTAGGTTATGTCCAATGGGAAGTTAGTTTTTCGATGACCTTACAAAACCTCGTAACTACAAATGGTAAACAGACTTGAAAAAAGGTGACAAAACCTCGTATATGCAATTTCAAAAAATTTAAATACAAGAAAATCTTTATCTTTTAGATATGCAAAAAGTTGCATATGTATGATTTCTCATACATGCATTCTTTAATTCATCATAAGAATCTGCTTCTAGCTTTCATTTATCAAGTTTTGTATATACGACAATTTGTAAACATGCACAATTATATATCATTTATATACAAGTTTTAGTTTTTTGCTTCTCCTGAAAAATTTGTTTTTTTGCAGTTACGAGGTTTTGTCAACGAGCCAACGATATAAGCTATCTTAATCAATGAGCTATGGCACCTCTTCAAAATAATTTGTTTTATCATATGATGTCAGCGTTTTCCAGTGGATTACGTCATATAATAATAAGAGCTGTCCCAGGACAGCATGCTCGACTGCTTCTGACCTTTGTCAAACGTAAGGCCAAACCCGACCTGTAACGTAAAGCATTCTGCTCATACATCTCTTCGCCTTGATGCAATATTAGGCAAAATCACTGAACCATGAAAGTTAACTATAACTACCTAAGATTTAAAGGTCTCACTCATTTTGTGAAAGTAGTGTGTTCATATACCAAATGAGTGCCAAGATACAAGGCAAAATCATTGAACTGTGAAATACGGTCACACTGACCTATAAGTACTTCAGGGTCAAAGGTCTAGTCATACTTACTCATAATGTGAAAGAACTAGAATTGTCAGAGGATCTGACTATAGCCCCGCTTCTGAGCTTTTTGCCAGGGTAAGGAAAACAATGGCTGGCAACAATCCCAAGCTAGATCTTATTAATACAGATGCACATAAAACAATTGGTCAGATTCTGTCAATTTGTTCTCAAGGTATTGTGCGGAAACAAAATTCTGAGTCAATCAAGGGCCAAAACTCTGTCAAACGTTAGCAAAAAAATGACCGGCAACAATCCCAAGCTAGATCTTGTCAATATTGATGTGCATACAAATTTTGGTCAGATTCTGTCAAATCGTTCTCAAAATATTGAGTGGAAACGAAATTCTGATGTCAATCAAGGGCCGTAACTCCGTCAAAATTTTGCGAAAAATGACAGGCAACAATCCCAAGCTAGATCTTGTCAATGCTGATGTGCATACAAAATTTGGTCAGATTCTGTCAATTCTTTCTCAAAATATTGAGCGAAAACAAAATTCTGACATCAATCAAGGGCCATAACTCTTTTCAAAAGTTTGCAAAAAGTGACAGGCAACAATCCCAAGCTAGATCTTGTCAATGTTGATGTGCATACAAATTTTGGTCACATTCTGTCAAATTGTTCTCAAAATATTGAGCGGAAACGAAATTTTGACGCCAATCAAGGGCTGTAACTCCGTCAAAATTTTGCGAAAAATAATGGGCAACAATCCCAAGCTAGATCTTGTCAATGTTGATGTGCACACATAATTTGGTCAGATTCTGTCAATTTGTTCTCAAGATTTTGAGCGGAAACGAAATTCTGACGTCAATCAAGGACCGTAACTCCGTCAAAATTTTGCGAAAAATGAAGGGCAACAATCCCAAGCTAGATCTTGTCAATGTTGATGTGCATACAAAATTTGGTCAGATTCTGTCAATTCGTTCTCAAGATATTGAGCGGAAACGAAATTCTGACGTCAATCAAGGGCTGTAACTCCGTCAAAATTTTGCGAAAAATGATGGGTGACAATCCCAAGCTAGATCATGTCAATGTTGATGTGCATACAGAATCTGGTCAGATTCTGTCTATTCGTTCTCAAGATATTGAGCGGAAACGAAATTCTGACATCAATATAGGGTCATCCAAGGGCAATAACTCTTCTGCAAATTTGGGGAAAAAAACATGCATAAATACATAAGTAGATATTGTCAATATTGATGCATATGCCAAATTTGGTTAAAGTCTTACAACTGGTTCTCAAGTTATGAGTGGTAACAGAATTATGGACGGAATAACGGAAGGACGGAATAACGGAAGGACAGAACGACGGAAGGACAGGGTGAATCTAGTATAGCCCCACTTTTTCAAAGCGGGGCTATAAATATGATCATATACCCATTGAGTGTTGAGATATAAAGCAAAATCACTGAACCATGAAATTAGGTCATAGTGACATATAAGTATGTTTGGAATAAAGGTCTGGTCATACTCATTCATAATCAGAAAGAAGTATGAAAAAATACCAAGTGAGTGTCAAGATATAAGGCAAAGTCACTAAACCATGAAATTAGGTCACAGTGGCCCAGAAATACTTTAAGGTCAAAGGTCTTGTCATACGCAAACATATCGTGAAAGAAGTATGTTCATATACCAATTGAGTGCCGAGATATAAGGGAAAATCACTGAACCGTGAAATTAGGTCATAATGACCTATGACTACTTTAGGGTCAAAGGTCTTGTCATACGCAATCATAGTGTGAAAGAAGTTTGGTCATAAACCAATTGAGAGCATATAAGGCAAAATCACTGAACCATGAAATTAGGTCATAGTGACCTATAAGTATGTTTGGATTAAAGGTCTGGTCATACTAATTCATAATCTGAAAGCAGTAAGAAAAAATACCGACTTAGTGTTGAGATATAAGGCAAAATCACTGAACCATGAAATAAGGTCATAGTGACCTAGGAATACTTCCGGGTCAAAGGTCTTTTCATACGCAAACATATCCTGAAAACAGTATGTTCATATACCAATTGAGTGCCGAGATATAAGGCAAAGTCACTGAACCGTGAAATTAGGTCATAATGACCTAGGACTACTTTAGGGTCAAAGGTGTTGTCATACGCAAACATAGTGTGAAAGAAGTTTGTTCATAAACCACTTGAGTGCCGAGATATAAGGCAAAATCACTGAACCGTGAAATTAGGTCACAGTGACCTATAAGTATACTGCGGTCAAACGTCTGGTCATACACACTCATAATCTGAAAAAAGTATGAAAATATACTGATTGAGTGTCAAGATACAAGGCAAAATCACTGAACCGTGAAATTAGGTCACAGTGACCTATAAGTATATTGGGGTCAAAGGCCTGGTCATACTCACTCATAATCTGAAAGAAAAAAGAAAATACATTAATTGAGTGTCAAGATATAAGGCAAAATCACTGAACCATGGAAAGTAGGTCAACCGATCCTTACCGTCATGACACACAAGTCAGTGTGGCAAAGTCAAAAGATGAATGACATCTTCCTAAGTTGTTTCTATTAAGAAATAAAAAGAAAAAAAAATCAGAGAGTTCTAGATTTTGACCTCTAGCCCCACCCCCCTGACTGTTACCCAGAGGTCCGACCGATGTCATGGAACCTAAAATGTATGAAGTAGGAACGCTTTATGATAAGTTGTTGTCAAGATATGGACTCCTTGTAAAATTTACACAACTACAGTACGTAGGTTGTTCGGAAAGTTCGTGTAATTGTGTCATATCTCTCATAATTTTCATCCATTGTACTGGAAATTTGGTGTGCGTAAACTTCCACTTCTTCTAAATTGTTGATAGGAAAAAGAATGAAAAGTGATCATAGAAACCAAAGTACAGGTTGCCGTGGCAACGTCATCTTCGGTACCCGGAGCAGTCCGAAAAATATCACTTTTTTAAATGAAGCCTTAAAGAAATAAACATTATTTCTGACTGTTTGTCCATCACCAGAAAAGCATGGAATCGTCTTGTAATATTTCAACATCATGACATTGCTTCCTGAAAATTTCAAATCAATGAGATATTTCACAAATTAGTTATGGTCCTTTATTACGAGGTTTGTATGGGGAAACCATGACGTCAAACTGTGTCCTTGCGTTGCAAAAGATTATAAACTACTGTATTGTCGTCATAAAACACGGACAGAAACACTTAAGATGGTAAAATAAACTGGAAAACTATGAAACATATAGTTCAGCATTTATGTACAAATAATTCGCATGTTTTAAATGTGGAATAAAAGCAACTGGTGGCGATATTAGAAGTAGCCAACCGGCAGTAGTATTGTTGTCCGTTAAAAATTGCAAAAATTGGAAGATTCAGCGAAGAATATTAACCAAAAAGACTCAGGGAGATGTATCACCACATACTGATACTGGTTACGAAAACTTATAACAAAAGAATTGACAGACACATTAAATTCGTAGATTTTGTTGGTGTTTATGCTGACGAGGGTGATCGTCGCCAACGGGATTAAAATAAAGTTTGACGTATTCGAAACGTCATTTTGACTTTGGCGTGCTCCGGGTACCAATACCTTACTGTTTTGTAATGAACATATTTTTGTTATGTCTTTGTGCATCATCTTCGTTTTCACAGCATTTAAAGAGGACATGTTGAAGCTAAATCAGGTATGTTTCTTTTTGTTTTACTATGAATATTAGTTGAATGATCAATTAATTATTCGAAATTTCCGAACGCCCCTCGTACATCTATTTTTTACAGTGTTCTGGTTTTTAACCTCTAGCCCCACCCCCCAGGCATGGACCCAGAGATCCGATGCCATGAAATGAAACTCAACCCTACAGGGTACCTATGGTCCGAGTATGAAAGCCCCCTGATAAAAGGTTTTCAAGATATAGACTTCTAGAATACTATATCACAGAAAAGCCATTATTATTAATGGTGTTCTAGATTTTAACCTCTAGCCCCACCCCCTGGCATGGACCCAGGAAGCCGATGCCATGGAATGAAAGCCGACCCTACAGGGTGTCAATGGCCCAAGTATCAATGCTTTCTGATGAGTGGTTGTCAAGATATAGACTTCTAGAAAACTTTAACACAAGAATGGCCATTTTTGAAGGTGTTCTAGATTTTAACCTCCAGCCCCACCCCCTGGCCTGGACCCAGGGGCCCGATGCCATGGAATGAAAGCTAACCCTACAGGGTATCTATGGTCCAAGTATGAATGCTTTCTGATGAGTGGTTGTCAAGATATGGACTTCTAGAAAACTTTAACGCAAGTGTGACGCGCAAGGGGACGTGCACGAGCACGCACACACGCACTGGAACGGGAACGTGGACGACCGGGGTGACTGCAATAGCTCTATGCACTTCGTGCAGTCGAGCTAAAAAGTGTTATGACCACACGTGTATCAACCCTACAGGGTATCTATGGTCCAAGTATGAATGCTTTCTGATGAGTGGTTGTCAAGATATGGACTTCTAGAAAACTTTAACGCACACACGCACGGGAACGGGAACGTGGACGACCGGGGTGACTGCAATAGCTCTATGCACTTCGTGCAGTCGAGCTAAAAAGTGTTATGACCACACGTGTATCAACACTTTTGCGAGATAAGGTAACATCATTGATGTTTCGTAACAACAATGTAAATTTCTATTGAAAATATGTCCGCTAACGTCATATAATAAAAAGTGTTATGACCACACGTGTATTAACACTTTTGCGAGATAAGGTAACATCATTGATGATGTTTCATAACAACAATGTAAATTTCTATTGAAAATATGTCTGCTAACGTCATAAAATAAAAAGTGTTATGACCACACGTGTATTAACACTTTTGTGAGATAAGGTAACATCATTGATGATGTTTCGTAACAACAATGTAAATTTCTATTGAAAATATGTCCGCTAACGTCATATAATAAAAAGTGTTATGACCACACGTGTATTAGCACTTTTGCGAGATAAGGTAACGTCATTGATGATGTTTCGTAACAACAATGTAAATTTCTATTGAAAATATGTCGGCTAACGTCATATAATAAAAAGTGTTATGACGACACGTGTATTAACACTTTTGCGAGATAAGGTAACGTCATTGATGATG
This sequence comes from Rugalucina vietnamica, assembly GCA_964017185.1. Taxonomy (NCBI): domain Eukaryota; kingdom Metazoa; phylum Mollusca; class Bivalvia; order Lucinida; family Lucinidae; genus Rugalucina; species Rugalucina vietnamica. The sequence goes on from OZ024873.1 coordinate 58,985,137, forward strand.
TTTCGTAACAACAATGTAAATTTCTATTGAAAATATGTCTGCTATGAAGTCGATAAAATCCTATTGTAGAAGTCATATGATAAAACGAATCTTACACTCATGGTCATATCATATGAAATTTATAATACTCGCCAAAGGCTAGTTTAATAAATTTCATATGAAATGACCATGAAAGTAAGATCCTCTACAGATATAGTACAGAATTTATCAACCATTATTTTTGTTAGCTTAATAACTGTAACAAAAAAGAGCTGCCACATGGGAAAACCAACACTCTGCATAGGTGAAAACAAAGGCGCAGATCAGCTTCGCAGTAACTGCGAAGCTGATCAGCGCCTATGTTTTCGCTGCACAATTAGTACACTTGGACTTCTTCTTAAATCCAAAATTTCAAGCTTCTTGCCTGCCTCTGTGACTGTACAGTCCGGTTTGTGTCGGACCTGGTCGGAACTCAAATTGTTGTTTTTCTCTCGCACAGGCTCATATTTAATGCACTTACCTATACAACATAAACAAGACCACTAGGACAATGAGCACCAGAAACACTATGATACCCGCTATAATACCGCCCACACTTGAAGATGCTTCCTTTACCTCTTGCTGGGCTGAAAATATATTGGGATTTTTCTTAATTTTCATAAATCGTCAAAATTTGTTGCCGTTCATAGAAAAGCTCAGAAAGCAAATTAACTACTACACCTGGACCTCTTTATAACATGGCTCATTAGAGCAAGATTTTGGATATACCGTAACACTGATCACTCCTCGACCCCATAGACTATATGTCTATACATTTTACTCTCATTATAACACGGATTGGATAGCTAACAGGGTAATTGGCTTGGACCCCAACAACAGTGCTATAAAGAGGTTGTGGTGTATTTTGGACAGGTTACTAGTATTTCGAGAAGTTTTTGTTTGTTTGTTTGTATTGAGGCTTAACGACCCGGTAAACAATTTTTCAGTCATGTCGGGATGGAGCCAACGCTTCCTGGGTTTAACCAGTACTGTAGGGAGTTAATGCGTCTTGCTCAAGGACACAACACGGTGACGCCTGTGGGGATCGAACCCAGGATCTCTCGATTCGGAGTCTGACGCTCTACCACTACGCTTCCATGCTCCCTTTCGATAAGTTTACCCATAATTTTAGAGGTTAGCCAGTATTTGGAGCAGTTTGCAGGTATTTAAAGCTGTTTCCATGTATTAAGAATCAGAGCATTTACTTTTATATATAAAGCATTTCATCAGTATTTAGAGCATTCTACCAGGATTTAAAGCAGACTGCCAGCATTTTGAGAAGTCTGCCATTATTAAGAGCCCAATTTTTGGCCAGTAACTGGTAATTTCTTTTAATAAAACAGGAATAAATCTGTCTACTCAAATGTACTATGTTTACCATGATCAATCTGTAAAAATGTTTCAAGGTGGGCGAGAAAATGCTCACCAAAAAGCTAATCATCTGATACATACCAGCTTAACGCTCACCAAAAAGCTTATCATCTGATACATACCAGCTTTACGCTCACCAAAAAGCTTAACATCTGAATTACTTACCAGCTTAACGCTCACCAAAAAGCTAATCATATGAATTACTTACCAGCTTGTAAACAGAAGCCATCGGCATAGCCTGGTTCACACCCCATGATGCAATGTCCAGTATATTTATCACAGGGGGCATCATCTTTACAGTTACCACACTCAAGAGTACAATTTCTGCCATAGAAACCATCCATACATTCTGAAAAGAGGAAGATATGATAAAGAATTTGTTCAGTATATTTATCACAGGGGGCACATCTTTACAGCTACCACACCCTAGTGTACAGTTTCTGCCATAAACACAATCCTTACACTCTTAAAAGAGGCAGATTTGATTGGAAATTGTCAGAACTTAATGGTTGTTTTTACTCTGATGAATCAGGTAATATGTGGCGTTCTCTGCGATTTTGGGTCTTGTGGAGGAAAACGACACTGACGTGACAAAGCGTGAATTAAAGTTGCACTCAACATTAATTAGATTTTTGTGCACTCAGTCACTATTTTCAAAACGCTGTCTAATAAAAAAGGTAGGGAATTTTTAGCAAGAACATTGAAATTTCTGATTCTATAAATATCTAGAGAACAGTCACTGTGAAGGACAACAGGACAAGACACTATAACTCAGTGTTACAGTTACAGTGTTGTTCAAAGGCAAATAAATTTCTATACCAATTGAAAACCCTAAGATGCAAACTGTGACTGTTGCCTGTTTTCTCTATTTTTTCTCATTAATCGATAGCGCTATTTATTAAAGCTTTTTGACATTGATTACAAACATAGTAAAAATTGTGAAAATGTTAAAAAAACTATATTTCTGACTTTTGACTCCACAAGACCCCAAATGCCAGATACTGTCACATATGAGCCGCGACGCGAGAAAACCGGTCTTCGGGGTTTCCGACCAGGTCCGACACAAACCGGCCTGTACAAGCTCAGAAAAGAGCTAGAAGCTTGAAATTTTGGATTTAGAAAGAAGAGGAATTGTACTATCCGAGTAGCGAAAACAAAGGCGCTGATCAGCTTCGCGGTTACCGCGAAGCTGATCTGTGCCTTTGTTTTCGCCTAGGCAAAAATCCGGTTTTCTCATGACGCGGCTCATATAATCTTTGAACATTTCAAATAATTAATCTGTAACAGCCCCTGGACTCCGAATTTGATGGTTTTTTGGCTTACCTACCATGTACAAAATAGTTTTTGGACAAAAAAAAATGTTAGGGTCAGAAACAATTTTCACTTTTTTTAGTCACTTATTAAGACTTCTGTTATGCAAAAGCATGATATCTGGATGTGTTTCAGAAACACAGTTTCTGAACAAGGACTGAAGTTAGATCTATAACATAAATCATGTGTCAGGCGAATTTACATTGGCATCAGGAAAACATATCCGTGAAATGTGTACCCCCTAAAACCCCACTTTTATATAGCAAGACTGGGGTATGCAGGGGTATACCTATTTTTCTTATTTTTGCTCAAAGTTCAAAAAATCTCTGTTTATTGTATGGGCAAGTTTTCGTAATGGGGACATTGATACTGACTGCCAGGCAATGGGTATTTCAACAGTAACATCATCTTAGAATATAATCAAAATATCAGAAATACCCATTCTTGCACACCAGATAGAGAAATCCTACGTTTTACCCCATGTGAGAAATTCTTATCTCACCCTCGTTATCTCACCCCGGTCGCACCCTGCGTTCGAGTGTTCTTTTATAACATTGGTTGTATAGGACGTCACGTAATTTTGTCGCTAAGCGCACACGTCACGATGACGTCAAAATGTCTTAATTCAAAATGGCGGACGCCGCGATTGTAGCATTTTTCTAGGTAAATAGTATAAAAATCAAGCTTCGCCGCATTACGACATGCAAGAAAAAGAATCCATCATTCATGTAAGGTATGGATAGACAAATCTGTCCCTCGGGTCACAGTTTGGCATCACTCGGCGAGCCTCGTGATGCCAAAATCTGACCCTCGGGACAGATTTGTCTATCCACACCTGACACTCATGTAAGATTCTTATAATCTCGCATGTTAGGGGAGTAGGACATTAGTATAAATCTTAAGTGACAAAATAAGTCTAAAATATCAAACATGTGCACTTAATAGAATGAATATAGTACACTATAAAGACTTTAACAATAATACCCACCCTGGTCACACGAGTCTCCTTCATACCCAGAGGCACAGCCCCCCTCACAGAGTCCCGTCTCTAGGTGACATGGTTCTCGGTTGAAACAGTAAGGACATTGTTCTTTGCAGCGGAAACCATAGTAGCCAATAGGACATTCTGTAAGAGACAATTGTTGTTGTCTATTTTATTCTCTTAAATAACAATTTTTCACTCATGGTTGGGACAAGCTACTTCTCTCTGGGTACTTGACCAGTACACAGGGTCAAGAAAATTTGTCTTACTCAAATACACAACATGATGGTAGTGGGAATCAAACTCCCCAGCAGACACACGACGCCATAATGACGTCAGATCGACGTCGATGCGACGTCAAAGTCGTCGCATCGACGTCGATATGACGTCATTATGACGTCATGTGCCCGCTGGGTCCTAACCTGAAGAAATGGAGTCAGATGGGCAACCGGGCCTCCCAGTCTGCTTCAATGGAATTTCCCATCCTTAACATTTGGAGGAGTCCACTTTCATTTTTAGGGGCACCAGAAATGATACAATTTTTTTATTCCATTTTTCAATTTAATTTCTTTAGGCAAACTGTATAACCCCAGATGAGATTCTGTGGCGTCACATCTGGGGCTAGTTTGGGCCGAACCATTGAAATATAAGAAGATAAACTGCTTTCCGAAGCTTATCCACTTTTCCTACTTTGTTTACACGTTTCTCCAAGGTACCCAGCAGCACAACCATGGTTACACCTTCCTGTCACCTTGTCACAGTTGCCATAGCGACAGTTACCACAGGTCTCCAAACAGTTCATACCATAAGTGCCAGCTTTACATGCTGTAAACAGATAAATGAGCCGCCTCATGAGAAAACCAACAATCTGCATATGCGAAAACAAAGGCGCAGATCAGCTTCGCGGTAACCGCGAAGCTGATCAGCGCCTTTGTTTTCGCTACTTGGATAGTACAATTCCTCCTCTACTTAACTCCAAAACTTCAAGCGTCTAGCCTGCTTAGGTAGCTGTACAGGCCGGTTTATGTCGGACCTGTTTGGAAACCACATTGTTGGATTTCCCACGAGATGACTCAAATAAGTGGTAGTGAATATGATTCCCATTGTGAGACAAATTAAAGAAATTAGCCACCTCATGAGAAAAACCAACATTTGAATATGCAAAAACAAAGGCGCAGATCAGCTTCGCAGTAACTGTGAAGCTGATCAGTGCCTTTCTTTTTGCTACATGGATAGTACAATGCCTCTACTGTCTAAATCCAAAATTTTTCAGTAAAAGATATAACTACATGTACTATTTTTGTAGTACTGCTCATTTTACTTAATCAGGCCCAACCAGTTCCTGGAGACAGTATGATAAAATCAGACTTGGAATGATTAGCATGTTAATAAGAGCTGTCGCAGGACAGCGTAGCTCGCCTGACTTATGCTTTGCCACTAAATCTATTAAAATCTATGACCTATGACCTTGACCTCAAGGTCTCTCGGGTTCGCCATGATGGTACAGCTTAAAACCAGTACATGTATATACCAACATGATCCATCAACATATTCAAAAGATATAGACTTCAAAAACTTTAACCCAAAATATTTTTAACATAAAATTTCTAAGTCTGTGACCTTGACCTCCAAGTCACTCAGGTGGGCATGGTACAGCATAAAGCTTCAGACCAATATCTATTAATATGCAAAGTATCAGTTTAATCCATCTATATATTCAAGAGCTACAGACTTACAAAAACTTTAACACAAAATTTCTAAGTCCATGACCTTGACCTCAAGGTCACTCAGGTGGGTCGTGATGGTACAGCATAAAACTTCAGACCAATATCTATCAATATGCAAAGTATCAACTTGATCCATCTATATATTCAAGAGATATAGACTTACAAAAACTTTAACCAAAAACTTATACACAAAATTTCCAAGTCTGTGACCTTGACCTCAAGGTCACTCAGGTGGGTCATGATGGTACAGAATAAAACTTCAGACCAATATCTACCAACATGCAAAGTATCAACTTAATCCATCAACATGTTCAAGAGATATAGCCTTATAAAAACTTTAACCAAAAACTTTAACATTTTGAGCAACGCCGACGCTAACGCCGACACCGACACCGACGCCGGGGTGACTGCAATAGCTCTTCCTGTACTTTCGTACAGGCGAGCTAATAAAACCAAAGAAAGTGCACTAAAACAGAGTAGGGACAGAATCCAACTCACAATTTGTACAGTATTTTCCATGGTACCCTGGACTGCAGCCTTTGAGACACAGGCCGGACTCAGGGTCACAAGAGTGATCATAGCACTCCCCGCATGTACTCCTACAGCCCAGTCCCCACTTCTTCTGAGGGCACGCTGAAATCAAAATAGCAAGTGGCTTTATTTTGTGGTTAATGTCAAATTCAATGACATCAGGAAACAGTCACAGTTTTTTTCATTAATCTGTAGTGCGGGAAATTAATGTTTGTTATCCAAGGAAACAATTCATTGACAAAGGGGCTCAAACCCGTGAACTCTGCAGCTTGAGTCAGGTGCTCAAACCACCAGGCCAGTGTGGCCAGTCTGTGATCCAATGACTTAGAACTATAAATTTGGTAAAAATTACTTAATGTGTGGTAAGACAGACAATAAACTGTGTTGGTCAGATTAAAACACAGTCTCAAGACAAGCCAAGCAATTCTGCCAGTTTTATCTTTTCAGAATTGACGTAGTCAACTACAAAATCTTACAAAATTTTATAGAATAGAACTAGTGACTTAATTCAGTTATCAACCAAACAACTTTCTAAACATCTGTACCCATTCTACCGATTGAAGTTGAGCCCATAAAGTCATATTCTCCAGCATGAATCTACTGATTTATCAGTAGCTCAGGGCCCTAGGATGTTTAAGTTTTCATGTCCGAGACATACCATATTGGCAGCTCATGCCATACCATCCTGCAGCACAATTTGACTCTTTGCAGTAGCCTGTTAATTTGTCACAAACTTCAAAGACGTTCAGACAGTGGCATTCTCTATCACACAATAGGCCATAGAAACCATCTGGGCACTCTGAAAAATAGTTTCCGTCCTTATGAACACTCGTCCATGCAATACACATATTTTTCTTAAACTGTAAACATTTGAAATTTTAATAGAAATTTTTCATATCTTTAAAACATTCATTGTGGGTATGCATTAGAACCGACTCAGCGAGGTGGTTCTAATGAGTACACACAATCTATGTTTTGGAACTAAAATAAGAAATATATCTACCCCTGCATGCCACTGGTTTTACTAAATAAAAGCAGGGTTTAAGAATTTATACTTTTCATGGACATTTTTTCCTGATGTATGCACCTCAAATGTTGAAGTAAAATGATAGCTTAACAGTTTTAAATTTTTCATTGATATCAACCAATATAGGACAAAGTGTGTGTGTGTGTGTGTGTGTGTGCGTGCGTGCGTGCGTTTAATTAAAATTCTGAAGTGATCCCAGAATGAAGTCATTACATTTAATACAAAATTGTCAGTGAATATTCTTTCATTTAACATTACAGTAGATAGAGTTCCATGATTATGTTTTAGGTTCTTGTAGTTATGATCTGTTCTGTTCAGCAAACATGAGACCTAATGCAGTTTCAGAATTACTTACCTGTCTGCATTAAATTACTACAAATACTGAATTTTGGCACATCTGCTGGTCCATCAACATAGCACCACGGACCAGAGGCGTAGGCACTAGTATCTGGATCTCTGGGATTCCGACAGTAGGGTCCCGGTATCCGGGTGTCCGGGAAGTGTTCCGCCTTGTAGCCGTACTGTGCCAAACGAGGGTCATTCCAACTGATGCATGTAGCATTTTCTGCGGTCTTCCCTATACTGCCCTGATAACTTCTACCCTGCCCGTCACCATAAATGAAAAAGTCAGCTGAAATAAACATTAAAGTGAAATTCGCACAATTCTTAATACATTAGTCATCTTTAATTTACTATCCCTATATTTTTGGTCATATTGGGTCAAAGAGCGCATGACCTGACCAGAGCACAAACCACAGAAAAAGTGATGAAAAAGTAAACAGAATAAATGTACTGCCTTGTATACATAAAAAACTTACCAAAATTGGCAGCCAATGCCATACAATCGTGTCTGACAGCCGCTGTTACACTGTCCCTTCATCTTGTCACAATCTTCTCAATGTTGCAGTGACAGTCAAACTTGCACTGCCAACCAAACTTGACAACAAAAAAATGTAATAAAATAGTAATAGACTTACCAAATTGACAACCAATGCCATACAGTCCTTGTTGACAGCTGCTTTGTCCTGTCACCTTATCACAATCTTCTCCATTCTTACAGCAAGTAAAACTTACACTGCCAACCAAACTTGCCAACCAAAAATCTCATAAAATAGTAATACCAGAGGACCAATGGTCCTATAAACGCTCACCTGAGTCTGCTGCATATACCAATAAACATGTTTGAATATTATGGTATTTAACCCCAGTGCAGGGGCAGATGAAGCCCTTGGGTCGTTTTCTTTTTTCAGAATAATCAATATTCTGTCCATTTGCCAATTTCTTGCTGGCTTTTCCCTTCATATGACATTTTAACAGTCTTTCCAAACCCATGTTGACCTTGCCATAAACTTGGTCAAGGTCATCACATGGTCATGATTTATATATACTTTGTAGTACTATAGCCATGAATGCTTCACGCCAAGTTTCATTGAAGTCAATCTATTGGTTTCAGAGAAGAAGATATTTGAAGGGTTTTTACCATATATGGGCATGGCGGCCATCTTGGTCATGTGACCTAGATTATTAATATACACATTGGTTCCCCCATCCTATAGATGCTTCACATAAAATTTGGCTTCAATTGGCCAAGTGGTTTTAGAGAAGAAGATGTTTGAATATTATGGTAAAATACATATATATTGCCCCGGGGTGTGGGCATATGAGTCCTTAGGTCCATTTTTTTTTTTCAGAATCATTAATATTCAGTCTTACTACCCATTTCCTGCAAGATTTTCACCTCAAATGACTTTTTAAAAGTTTTCCCAATTCCAATGCATTGGCGGCCTATGTTGACCTTGTCCTAAAATAGGTCAAGGTCATCACAGGGTCATGATTTATATATACATTGTAGTACTTCAGCCATTGGTGCTTCATGCCAAGTTTCTTTGAAATCGGTCCACCAGATTCGGAGAAGAAGATTTTTGAAGGGTTTTTACCTTATATGGGCATGGCAGCCATCTTGGACATGTGAACTAGATAATTTATATATACATTAATTCCCCCATTCCATAGATGCTGCACATAAAATTTGGCTTTGATTCGCCGAGCGGTTTCAGAGGAGAAGATGTTTGAATATTATGGTAATGTACATGTATATTGCCCCGGGGTGGGGGCAGATGAGCCCCTGGGGTCCAATTTTTTTTCAGAATCATTAATATTCAGTCCTACTGCCCATTTCCTGCAAGACTTTCACTTTAAATGACATTTTAAAAGTTTTCCCTATTCAAATGCATTGGCGACCTATGTTGACCTTGCTGTAAAAAAGGTCACGGTCACCACAGGGTCATGATTTATATACACATTGTAGAACTTGAGCCATCGATACTTCATGCCAAGTTTCTTTGAAATCAATCCACCGGTTCAGGAGAAGAAGATTTTTGAAGGGTTTTTACCATATATGGGCATTGCGGCCATCTTGGTCATGTGACCTGGATTATTTATATATACATTGATTACCCCTTCCTATTGATGCTTCACATAAAATTTGGCTTTGATTGGCCAACCGGTTTCACAGGAGATGATGTTTGAATATTATGGTAATATACATGTATATTGCCCAAGGGTGGGGGCATATGAGCCCCTGGGGTCCAATTTTTTTCAGAATCATTAATATTCAGTCCTACTGCCCATTTCCTGCAAGACTTTCACTTTAAATGACATTTTAAAAGTTTTCCCCATTCAAATGCATCGGCGACCTATGTTGACCTTGCCGTAAAATAGGTCAAGGTCATCACAGGGTCATGATTTATATGCACATTGTAGTGATTGAGCCATCAATGCTTCATGCCAAGTTTCGTTGAAATCAGTCCACCGGTTCTGAAGAAGAAGATTTTTGAAGGGTTTTTACCATATATGGGCATGGCGGCCATCTTGGTCATGTGACCTGGATTTCTTATATACACATTGGTTCCCCCTTCCTATAGATGCTTCATATAAAATTTGGCTTTGGTTGGCCAAGCGGTTTCAGAGAAGAAGATCTTTGAAATTGTGGACGGACGGACGACGGACGCCGGATCATGGCCATCCTATAAGCTCACCTTGTGAGCCTAACGGCTCAGGTGAGCTAATAACAGACTTACCAAATTGACAGCCATTGTCATACAATCCTGTCTGACAGCCGCTGTCGCATTGTCCTGTCACCATGTCACAATCTTCTCCATTCTTACAGTGACAGTCAAACTTACACTGCCAACCAAACTTGCCAACCAAAAATGTCATGAAATAGTAATAGACTTACCAAAATGACAACCAATGCCATACAGTCCTTGTTGACAGCCACTGTTGCATTGTCCCGTCACCTTGTCACAATCGTCTCCATTCTTACAGCGACAGTCAAACTTACACTGCCAACCAAACTTGCCAACCAAAAATCTCATAAAATAGTAATAGACTTACCAAATTGACAACCAATGCTATATAGTCCTTGTTGACAGCCACTGTTGCATTGTCCTGTCACCTTGTCACAATCTTCTCCATTCTTACAGTGACAGTCAAACTTACACTGCCAACCAAACTTGCCAACCAAAAATGTCATAAAATAGTAACAGACTTACCAAATTGACAGCCAATGCCATACAGTCCTTGTTGACAGCCGCTGTTGCATTGTCCTATCACCTTATCACAATCATCTCCATTCTTACACCAAGTAAAACTTACACTGCCAACCAAACTTGCCAACCAAAAATCTCATAAAATAGTAATAGACTTACCAAATTGACAACCAATGCCATATAGTCCTTGTTGACAGCCACTGTTGCATTGTCTTGTCACCATGTCACAATCTTCTCCATTCTTACAGCGACAGTCAAACTTACATTGCCAACCAAAACTTGCCAACCAAAAATGTCATAAAATAGTAATAGACTTACCAAACTGACAGCAAATGCCATACAATCCTTGCTGACAGCCGCTGTCACATTTTCCTGTCACCTTGTCACAATCTTCTTTATTCTTACAGCGACAGTCAAACTTACATTGCCGACCAAACTTGTCAACCAAAAATCTCATAAAATAGTAATAGACTTACCAAATTGACAACCAATGCCATACAGTCCTTGTTGACAGCCGCTGTTGCATTGTCCCGTCACCTTGTCACAATCTTCTCCATTCTTACAGCGACAGTCAAACTTACACTGCCAGCCAAACTTCCCCTCCGTGTTACAATGTGACCCAACTGAAAATAGACAAATATTTCATGACGTGAGGAAACAGGTCTTCCGGGTTTTCTGACCAGGTCAGACACAAACCAGCTTGTGATGTGCACAGATGAAAGCTTGAAGTTTGAAGTTTTGGTTGAATGTCTTTTTGGATGATGGTCGGTAGAAGAGACATTGTACTATCCGTGAAGCGAAAACAAAGGTGCTGATTATCTGTGCAGTAACTTTCGCATTGGCAAAAATCTGGTTTTCCGAATTCTCATGGAGCGGCTCATGGCATTGTTACTATACAATCCGGTATGTGAGTGGGGGCCTGGGGGTCGATCGTACGACAAAATACAGCCTTATAGTGCAGCCACTGAAATACATGCAAGCCAAATTATTACATGTACATACTGTATTGGGTGTCTCAAGAGCCTATTAGATGTCTAATGTGCTACTTGGTGTCTACATGCTGCCTTACAGACACAGGCAATCAAACCAATGATGCTCATAACAGCCTTAACCCATATTTGACGAATGGATTTTCCCATCATTATCAATTGGGTGAGTCCACTTTCATTTTTAGGGGTGTTAGGAGTGATTTTTAATTTTTATCTCATTTTTCGATGAAATTCCTCTAAGCAAACAGAATAGCCCCAGATGGGACGCCGCGTTCTTTGGCATCACATCTGGGGCTATTTTGTTTGCCCATGTCCCATAAAAGGGACGCCAGGCTTAAATGAACAATGTATGCATACCAGATGCATCATTTTGTACAAACAATATAAGTAGAAAAAAAATCAGCTCTGCTATCATGCAAGCTTAAATCAATGCCTTTTTTGATGATGTATGCCCTGTAGCTGCACCAGCAGTCTTGGAGCTCTATTATTTTCTGAAGCAATGAAATCCTTTTTTTTTTCTTGTAATATTGACTGAGGTACCTCAACAATGTTCAAATTTCGCTATATGGCAAATAACCTAATTATTGTGAAGGTCATGAGGATCAGGACATTAACATCTTCCTATCCTAACCGACTAAATGAAAAGTTTTTCTCCAAGCATGTCTTATTATGCAGTTTTTTCATGCATTGCTTCATTATTTATTGCACTGACAAAAAAGGATTTCATCTATTTCTACTGTAGATAATATATGGTTATACAATCCTCCAACTTATTTACAACTGATCGAGCCGCCTCATGAGAAAACCAACAATATGGTTTCTGAACAAGTCCGAAGCAAACTGTGCTATACAGCCACAGAAGAAAGCTGGAAGCCTGAAATTTCAGATTTAAGAAGAAGAGGGATTCCACTTCCCGAGCTGCGAAAACAAAGGTGCTGATCAGCTTCGTGAAGCTGATCTGCATCTTTGTTTTCGCCTATGCAAATTGTTGGTTTTCTCATGAGGTGGCTCATATGGTTATACAATCCTCAAACTAATTTAAAACTGATGAACAAAGCTGTTTACACTGGATACACAAACAGAATTACATAGTTTACATGAGGATTAAACTTTATCAGGGCAAAACATATTGTAATTAAAAGAAAGGAATGTCAATTTCAGCCAAAGTTGTCCTCCGGTCCATGATGCACCATGTCATGAGAACCCGTGCTTTAAGCACCATTTCCCCTCCCCATCTACCAACCCGCACCTACTGGGAAGGGTGGGGGATAACTGGGCTAAAGTGCAGGGCAAATACTTTTTGTGTGTCCTCTTAGTGCAGGGGAAATGACAGGGTTTTGAAATTAAGATCCGTACCCCAGGGAGATTTTCTATTGCAAAGGGCGGGGCAAAGAGCAAAGTTTTGACCTCCAGTTAACCCCCTCAGAGTCTGGTTTATAGCTGAAAAGTCATAATCCTCGCCCTTCCTCGTAGGTAGGGGAGCAGTGGTTACAAATGACTGGTGCATTATGCATTATGCATAATAATGTGAATTGTGCAAAATGAAAAGGAAGACTAAGACTGTCAGTCTCAGACCAGCTGTGTAGCAATCATACAGCTTGAGCGACTGATCACAGCATGTTTTCATAACAAATGTGGTACAAAGAATTGACAATTACTAAATCTACATCTAAAATTTCAACCCTCAATAAACAGGATGGACCTTGTCTGGCTCTGGCAAAAACAGTGTGGTTTGTGACAATCTGGTCAGTCACCTACCATGGACAGATTTTTATCATGATTTGATTAAGCCGTGACAAGAGAAAACAGGTCGTCCGAAATTCCAAGCAGGTCCAACACAAACCGACCTGTACAGTTTCCAAAAAACGCCAGAAGCTTGAATTTAAGAAGAACAAGGATGCGAAAACAAAGGTGCTGATCAGCTGTGTAGTTACGGCACAGCTGATCTGTGCCTTTGTTTTTGCATTGGCAAAAATCTGGTTTTCTCGTGGCAAGGCTCGATTCATATAGACAACAATGTGGAAGCACTTTTTAATAAGTTCCCTGAGAAAAACTTTCAAATGAAAACAAGTCTTTCTTATCTTTTAATTAAGACCATATATAGACTTATTTTCATGTAAAGGAGTGCACACTTTTTGAGGAGTGGGTATAATAACATTTAACTTTCTTCTGGTATATTTTTTATAATCAAATAACAAGAGGTCCGTTTCTCTGACGGGTACAAGATAACAAATCAGGAAAACATGTCCGTGCAATGTATACCCCTTTATACCCCACTTTTATATAGTAAAACTGGGGTTAGGAGGGGTAAACCTATTTTTCTTATTTTGGCTCCAAAACATAGATTGTGGGTACTCGTTAGAACTGCCTCGCCGAGGCAGTTCTAATGAGTACCCACAATATGTTTTGAGCAAAAATGTTAAAAATATTAAATTTTTTCCAATGAAATTTTCAATTTTTACAGGTGAAAAAAATCTCTATATATTGCATGGACAATTTATTGTAGTGATGATTTGGTCTGTGTCTGTATTTCCAAGTGTCAGGTTGTTGACTTCACTAGATTAGGTCACAGTGACCTACATTTATTTCAATGGTAATGCTAGGCATTTAAATACTACCAACAGTAATCGTGAATGCAGGGAATATAAACCCTAACATTGAGAACCTCAATCAGGCACAAAGCCTTCAATGATATAGCATATACAGTGGATAAATATCAGTTTTATCATATTTTTCTGACAGTCAAATTAATCCTGAAAATTATGTCTGGGAAAAGTACGACAAATAATGATTATTACCCATCAATAATGCCAAATATGGTCATTTGTGCCGCGTCATGAGAAAACCAACAATGTGGTTTCCGAACAGGTCCGACGCAACCCGAGCTGTACAAGAATTGAAAATGGCTGAAGGTTGGAAATTTTGGATTTAGAAAGAAGAAGAATTGTACTATCTGTGTAGCGAAAACAAAGGCGCTGATCAGCTTCGCAGTTACTGCGAAGCTGATCTGCGCCTTTGTTTTCGAATATTCAAAATGTTGGTTTCGTCATGACATGGCCCAAATGTCTCTGGGAAACCTGTTAATCATAATTCTCACTGTTCTGTAGAAACCTAGAATCTAAACAGTTTTGTAGGTTTTCAAGAAGCTAAAACATTCACAGGTTTTACATCTAAACAATTGTTCAGAGGCCTAAATTGTTCAGAGAATTTCATCACTACATATAACAAGTATAAGCTTTTACAAAAAGCTTGGTCTACGCTTCGCATATATAAACTTGAATGTCAAAGAATCTGACCGTACTCATCGTGTTTCATGTGACTGAACAGAAATAAAACGCTGCGCAGTCAAAGCATTCATACCTGACAATCGACCGTCACAGTACTGTCGGTTCATTTCATTCCGTTGTGGCTTGGATAGAATGTAATTGGCTACACGGCAGGTGGGGTGCGGTCAAAGCTTTCAGGCCTGACCATATAGCGTCACAATACCGTCGGTTCATTTCATTCCGTTGTTTCTTAGATAGAATGCAGTCATGCACCAGTTCCACGAAATAAACAATTTGCCCCATTTTTGATACCTACTGCACCATTGGTACAAATGTTACCAACCAAAGGGAGGTTTGCCTGGGTGTTTTGAGTGTTTACACGGTCCTTGGCGAAACGATCCGGAATCCTACTAACACGATGGTCAAGCCACTAGACTCATACGTGCAGTTGCAGTTGTAGAGAGGTGTACGAGTTGTCTTGTAATTTAATTAAAAGTAGGTCAATCTCAAACTTTAGAGTAGTCTACGCGCTGGCGCGTAGACAAATAGGACTCTTCTTGAGAAAGCCTTCCTTTGCAATTGAATTCATGGCTTCCAACCAGGTTTGACACAAACTAGCTTGAGATTTGAGCCGTCATGAGAAAACCAACAATCTGCATATGCGAAAACAAAGATGCAGATCAGCTTTACAATCCCTCGTCATTTTAAATTTGAAATTTCAAGATTCTCTAGGTTGTCTTCTGTGGCTGTACGGCCCGGTTTCTGTCGGACCTGTTCAAAAACCATATTGTTGGTTTTCCCATGAGGTCGCTCATGTTAGAAACCTCCATGGCATCTAACTTCTAAACCAAGGGTTTGTGCTTCTCCAGGCTTTTGTATGAGACTGTAAGGTCCCATCCCTGTGTAACTAAGCTTAGCTGTTGGTGGGACATTAGACCCCACATTATGAAAACATGCCCGAGTAATATACAAATTTTTCTAAAGTTGTAAAAATGGAAAATTTTCAGTAGATTTTTTTCGATATTTTTCTTATTTTTGCTCCAAAACATAGATTGTGGGTACTCGTTAGAACCGCCTCGGCGAGGCGGTTCTAACGAGTACCCACAATCTATGTTTTGGAGCAAAAATAAGAAAAATAGGTATACCCCTGGCATACCCCAGTTTTACTATATAAAAGTGGGGTTTAAGGGGGTATTCATTGCACGGACATGTTTTCCTGATGATATAAACTAACCAAACAATAAATGAGATGCATCATGAGAAAACCTACAATCTGCATTATAAGGCGGAGATCAGCTTCAAAGTAACTGCGAAGCTGATCAGTGCCTTTGTTTTTGCTACTCGGATATTACAATTCCTCTACTTTCTAGAATCCAAAATTTCCAGCCTCTAGCCATCTTCTCTGATGGTACAGCTCAGTTTGTGTTGAACCTGTTGGTTTTCTTGGGTCGCGGCTCAAATTAGCGTGAGGTTTTGCTAGGGACTTGGCTATTACAGCATGCACGTTATCCTGACAAAAGTAGCTCTATAATACCAGCAATGTTTATTGTCATTTCCATCCAGTTTAGATAATACAAAAACCAGTTTACCAATCTTTGACATGACAATAAAGTAAGCAGAAAGTATATTTAAACAATATGGATCAAGGATACTCACAGCTCACATTGTAAGCATAAAAAACTGTATAATTCATTATTAAATGGTCCAGAAACTAATACGAGAAAACCAGATCACTGAATGACAGCACACCTGTTTTTTTAGAAATCAGATACTTTTGATTTGGAAAACCAACTACATAAAATATTAGACCACAGGCGCTCGACGACTGGTCTTTTTTTTTTTTTTTTTTTTTTTTTTGTTTTTTTTTTTTGCATTTTCACCCATTTGGAGACCCTTACGATATGTTCATGCAATTATTTTACCTTTAAAACCTTTTCTATCAATCCTCAATCAACCCTCGTCTATGGGCTACTATATAGACAAGGTCGGAAACGCGGTGTCCTAGTTTAATTGGGGTCATGGGATTTCCCGCATCTCAAACTCATACTTCACCCTTTACCGTTATTTCAATGCTGGCTGTCAACACATGAGTGTCTTTGTAAAAGGTCTCGCCCATTGCCTTCATTCAAAATAAGCACAACCGCCCGTAAAAACTAACAATTAAAGCATTCTACACAATTGGAGGACATCCCGAATGAAATCGGCAATCTAGCCGTGACATTACTATAAATACACTGGTCACACGACGTGTTACGCCAGCGTGTGATATGTGTTACGTTGGTTTTGATTTAATATCCAGTCAAAACACTTTGTGATCTAGTGTCATGGCAACAATGCAATACAATTATCCAATAGGATTGATTCTTTCATACGATATTTACAGTGACCTTCCACTGATTTCTAGAAACGACAGGTCACCATACAAAAACATTCGGGATCCCATCCAAGTAGACAGATGGTGGTATAAAATATAAGTTTACGGGCGACTATGCTTATTTTTGACGAAGGCAATAGGTGAGACCTTTTACAAAGTCGCTCATAAGTAGACACTCAGCATTGAAATAACGGTAAAGGGTGAAGTACTAGTTTGAGATGCGGGGAATCCCATGACCCCAATTAAACTAGGACACTGCGTTTCCGACCTTGTCTTTATAGTAGCCCATAGATGAGGGTTGATTGAGGATTGATAGAAAAGGTTTTAAAGGAAAAATAATTGCATGAACATATCGTAAGGGTCTCCAAACGGGTGAAAATGCAAAAAAAAAAAAAAAAAAAAAAATGAGTCCAGTCGTCGAGCGCCTGTGATTAGACAGATTCAAGCATGCAATATTTGGACATCCCCACCCCCAACCGCTATCCCCAATGCAAGACTTGAAAACACCCCTCCCACATCCCTCATGTCCAGCTTTAACCCATATTTGACGAATGGATTTTCCCATCATTATCAATTGGGCGAGCCCACTTTCATTTTTAGGGGTGTTAGGAGTGATTTATAATTTTTATTCAATTTTTCGATGAAATTCCTCTAAGCAAACAGCATAGCCCCAGATGGGACGACACGTTCTGCGGCGTCACAGCTGGGGCTATGCTGTTTGCCTATGTCCCACAAAAAGGACACCAGGCTTAAATGAGTTAAAAAAATGGTCATAGAGTGTTAAACAATGATCATAAAATGCTCTGAGCGCTATTTCTCCTTCTATCTGGCAATAGCATCTTTTCTAAACAGAGGCTTATATACTTGTTTCATAAAATTGAGCCACTGCATGAGAAAACCAACAATTTGGGTTTCTGACCAGGTCCGACATAAGTCACAGAAGCAGGCTAGAAGCTTGAAAATTTGGATTTACGTGGCTTGTCCCAAAAGTCCTGTTACACATACATTTTATTCTGAATGCATAGCAGGAACCAACAACAGTTACTCAAGCAGAATAATTGGCCATATTGGAAGCGATTTTACTGTTCAAAATGATACTCACTTCAATGACCTCACTGCTACAGTTACCTTGTTACCATAAGTAGGCATGGCCGGAGCAAGTCAAATTATGCAAAATGTTTCCATAATTTCTATTTTTCGCAATCTGCTAAGTCAATAAAGGAATAATGTGATCATTTAGAAAAATATACCAGCCTAACAACTATTCTATGAACATCATTTAGTGATAATTTTATGAAATTTGAGAATGATTTGATAGTTTGGGAGACAAATAAAGAAGCTTACCTATAAAAATTCAACGACAAAATTACGACGTCTGCAAAAACATGTGGAGCAAAAATACAGGGGCGTTATATTTAAACCTCTAAAATATGTTCTTTAATGGAAACCAAGCAAATGTTTAGCCTGATATTAAATGCTGACTTCAATACTAGAACACACCACCTTCTTTTAAAACGCTATATCAGCTAACAGTAAAATTACTTGACCTAATGAATTATGGGCAGTAGTTAACAGTGGGTAGCATTTGGTTAGTTATTCTTATTTTGCATGGCTGATCTTTATAGCATTATTGTGACGATTTGCTTATAAATATTTTACCCATATTTCCAAATATATGCTACAGTATCATTTAGCTAAATATAAATCAAATTTTGAAATCGATTTTTTTGTTTGTAGTGTATTTATCCAAACGCCAAAATGTCAAGAAAAAATCAAAATTAACGGCAACGTCATTAGACCTGCTCCGCTGAAGCAGGGGAACAATGGTTCAAACCTCCACTGCTTTTTAACAAATGCACGTAGCAGTACGAAAATTTGCCCCCAAAGCCCTTAGATAAAGTGTTCGGTGATCATCAACTTTGTAAGCTCATACGTATTGTTATCGTGACAAAACAGTGAGTGTAATGGAACTTTTGGGACAACCCTCGTAAGTAGAAGAGGGATAGCACTATCCCTCTAGCGAAAACAAAGGCGTCTTTGTTTTCGCATATGCAGATTGTTGGTTTTCTCAATCGGAGGCTCAAATATAATATTCTTGATTCAAAAGATACAGGTATGATCCTGATTAAACTATCAAAATACAATAACAGCATCACCAACTGTTCTAAGACAGGTGCTGAGGTCATTAATAGTAACAGGAAATTATGGTAAGATTCAAAATTCAATTTGCTTCGCACAGTTTAGAACAGAGGTACCAGAAAGCAATCAATATCAGGTTTTTTGGCCGTCGCATTCACCATATCAGATTTTTACACCATTTTTTATAGCCATTTCATTGTTCCATAATGGGAGGAAAGAACCCTTTTGCTAATACCAAATAAGAGCTGTCGCAGGACAGCGTAGCTCGCCTGACTTGTGCTTTGCCACTAAACTTATCAAAATCTATGACCCATGACCTTGACCTCAAGGTCGCTCAGGTGGGTCGTGATGGTACAGCATAAAATTTCAGACCAATATCCACAAACATGCAAAGTTTCAACTTCATCCATCAACATAGAGATATATAGACTTCAAAAATCTTTAACCCAAAACTTTAAACAAAAATTTCTAAGGCCATGACCTTGACCTCAAGTTCACTCAGGGTGGGTCATAATGGTACAGCATAAAACTTCAGACCAATATCTATCAACATGCAAAGTATCAACTTGATCCATCTACATGATCAAGAGATATAGACTTCTAAAAACTTTAACCGAAAACTTTAACAAAAAAAATTCTAAGTCTGTGACCTTGACCTCAAGGTCACCCAGGGTGGGTCATGATGGTACGGCATAAAACTTCAGACCAATATCTACCAACACGCAAAGTATCAACTTGGTCCATCAACATGTTCAAGAGATATAGACTTCTAAAAACTTTAATGAAAAAGTCACTAGAGCACGAAATATAGGTCAAGGTCACTAGATCAAAGTGGGTGCAAAATCGGGACATCGAGGAGAAGCCATATGCAAGGTTTGATGGTTGTAGGCTTTATAGTTGATGAGATATTAAGGGTTGGCTTCAAAAATGACAAAGTCACTGGAGCATGAAATATAGGTCAAGGTCAGTAGGTCAATTTGGGTGCTGAGTCGGGACATCGAGGAGAAGCCATATGCAAGTTTTGATGGTTGTAGGCTTTATAGTTGATGAGATATTAAGGGTTGGCTTCAAAAATGACAAAGTCACTAGAGCACGAAATATAGGTCAAGGTCACTAGGCGAATGTGGGTGCCGAGTCGGGACATAGAAGAGAAGTCATATGCAAGGTTTGATGGTTGTAGGCTTTATAGTTGATGAGATATTAAGAGTTGGCTTCAAAAATGACAAAGTCACTGGAGCATGAAATATAGGTCAAGGTTAGTAGGTCAATGTGGGTGCCGAGTCGGGATATCAAGGAGAAGCCATATGCAAGGTTTGATGGTTGTAGGCTTTATAGTTGATGAGATATTAAGGGTTGGCTTCAAAAATGACAAAGTCACTGGAGCATGAAATATAGGTCAAGGTCAGTAGGTCAGTGTGGGTGCCGAGTCGGGACATCGAGGAGAAGCCTTATGTAAGGTTTGACAGTTCTAGGCTTTACAGTTGATGAGAAACTAACACAACATCTGAGCATTGTACAAAGGTGTTCTAGATATTGACCACTAGCCCCGCCCCCAGGCATGACCCCACGGGTCCCTTCACACTAAATCACAGAGGACCCTCATATGCAGCAATGTTCCAAATATGAATGATTTCTGGTCAGTGACTATCAAGATATAACAATTTTAAAAACTTTGACCGAAAGTGTGATGTGGACGTGGACGTACACGTAAACGCGGACGACCGAGGTGACAACAATAGCTCAGGCGAGCTAATGAGATGTGTCAAGAGTATAAAGGTGTTTTGCTTATGCGATAAGGTGAAAACAAAGGTGCAGATCAGCTGTGCTGTAACTGCACAGCTGATCAGCCCTTTTGCCTTTGCTACAAGGATTGTACAATGCCGCATCTACTTATATCAGAAATCAAGCTTCTTGCCTTGGCCTGCGACTGTACAGGCCCATTTGTGTCGGAGCTGGTCGGAAACCCTGAAGACCAGTTTTCTCACATCGCTGCTCAAATGTATACACGATTCAGTGACAATTGTATACAAAAATTGTATCAGCAGATCTAGAATTTGGCATAACTTTTTTTTTCAATAATTTTGAAAGCAGGAATCATACATGTGATACCTCTCATTATCAGGGAAGGCACATGGCGTACACATGTCTTATTGTTTTGGACCCCTAGATACCTTTCACTCTGCCTGAGATGAAAGGTATCTCGGGTACAGATAGTGCAAATTATAAGGTAATAAAATAATTAGCTCCCCAAGTGCTATTGTGGTCATTATGCACATTTTTGTATGGTTATCTCGTGATTAATTATCTGTTGATAATTGATATATCTGTATAAAAATCAAAATATTTAATTTTACATTTTAGACAAAAAAAAAGTAAAAATTCATAATAATCAGAATTTTTTTAATAACATAGCATTTTTAATCCGTTTTCTACATGAAATATTAACGATTTTGCACCTTGATGAAAATACTTTTGTATCTGACATGATCAGCTAATTACACACCCCTTGCAGTGAGCTGCAGCATCAGGAACACTTTATTGCCCAGTTTTATAGTTGAAACCATATGCCAGATTCATGGTTCAGTGAAGAAAAAATGCACAAAAATTTTATAAGAGATGTGTACGCTATGATATACTAAAACCATGAGCTGAGTGTCTGAGATATTTCTGATAAGTTGCTAAGCTGAGTTACTGAGCTGAGTATGTGAGCTTAATGTGTGAGCTGAGTGTATGAGCTGAGCATATGAGCTGAGACAATAAGCTAAGTCTGTGACTTGTAGCATAACCTCAGGATTAGTGACATGGGATGGGACTCGAAGCTGATATGGACTATTTTTTTTTAAAACGGAATCTTCTTTACTTCAACATTCTCCAGTAACTCTTGTAAACATATTTCCGGCAGACAATTTAATCGGCTGGACCAGATCCGCATGCACATTCTTTCAACAGATCCATCAAACTGCACATATGAACACTGAAATACTGGACAAGATCAGCATGTGCATCTAGACATTCTATAAATGAAATTGATCAAACTGCACAATCAAACACTGAAATATAAGACTAGATCAGTATGCCTAGTATCTATTCTAACAAAAGAATGAACCAGTCTGAGTTGATGAGCAGAGAAACAGAAATAGCCTTTTATTTATGCACTGATGTGCATGCTGATTAGAGTGTTTCATACAAATCGCTTGATGCACGTTGTTGCTATGACAATTTGTTCAATGTGTGTTAGCTCTACCTGGAGCATGCCAAGACGTTAACGTCATTTGACACTGGGATTTCTCTATAAATTGGCTGAGTCAAAAGTTCCTATAAAAACATTATTTCTCAAATCCACTTCAAGCAAAGGACCGTTGACTATATGGCCTGTATACGCCTATACTTTAGCAGCCCAGAACACTGTTATTAAGCTCCTGATGCTGATCCTTTCTGTCGAGAACAATACTTCAATGTCTTGTGAAGCTATTTATGCTAAGATATTTGTATATTTTGTCATTATTTAGTAGAAATCTAAGTTCCAGTGGGGGAGGGGGTCTAAATTTCATAAAAACAAAAGATCGAAATTTTGAGTTTTTTTCTGCATGCTCACAATTTTTATCACTAGTGTTTCTATTTAAAGTTGTGTACCCAACAGATACATGCAGGAATCATGCAAAAAATCACCAAAATTGTTTAATTTGTTTGCAATTTGAAATGTAATAAGGAAACCATTTAGGAGGTACCTGTACCTTTGAAATAATAAATTACCGTATTTGTTATAACGTTATAAACGAAAGTGGCACAAACTGAAGTTTCCAGTCTGGAATTAATTCAAACTCATAAAAATTTCAAAGTTGCATGTTGCTTTAAACGTGGATCATTACGCAAGAACCTCTGCATTATTTTACATGCAAAATGTAATTACTCTGGCCCAAAATTTTAGGATAATTTTTTAGCTCACCTGAGCCGAAGGCTCACAAGGTGAGCTTATAGGATGGCAATGATCCGGCGTCCGTCCGTCCGTCGTCCACAATTTCAAAGATCTTCTTCTCTGAAACCGCTTGGCCGATCTAGTTGAAATTTTATGTGGAGCCTCCTTGGGTAGTGGCATTTCAAGTTTGATCGCGAAATCCAGGTCACATGACCAAGATGGCCGCCACGCCCATATATGGTAAAAACCACTCAAAAATCTTCTTCTCCAGAACCGGTGGGCCGATTTCCACGAAACTTGGTATGTAGCATCGGGGACTTCAGTCCATCATAGTTTGATAAAATGATGACCCTTGGATGACCTTGACCTATTTTACGGTAAGGTCAAATTTGGAAACATAGGCTTTTACATGGGAAAACGTGAAAACTATGGATTTTTTGAAAACTATTGCAGCCTGAGGCCTGAAAAGTGCTAGATGCAAACAACTAATGGAGTAGATGAAGGTATGTGATTAATATAGGTCAAGGTCGTCTCTTGACCTTGGCCAGTCTGTTGTCCATACACACTTTTCAAAGATCTTCTTCTCTAAAACTGCTTGGCCAATCAAAGTGAAATTTTATGTGGAGCATCCATGGGTAGGGGAGACGAAAGTTTGATCGCGAAATCCAGGTCACATGACCAACATGGCCGCCACGCCCATATATGGTAAAAACCACTCAAAAATCTTCTTCTCCAGAACCGGTGGGCCGATTTCCACGAAACTTGGTATGTAGCATCAAGGACCTCAGCCCATCATAGTTTGATAAAATGTTGACCCTTGGATGACCTTGACCTATTTTACGGCAAGGTCAAATTTGGAAACATAGGCTTTTACATAGGAAAAAGTAAAAACTATGGAATTTTTTGAAAACTGTTGCAGCCTGAGGCCTGAAAAGTGGTAGATGCAAACAACTAATGGTGTAGATGAATGTATGTGATTAATATAGGTCAAGGTCATCTCTTGACCTTGGCCAGTCTGTTGTCCATACACACTTTTCAAAGATCTTCTCTGAAACTGCTTGGCCAATCAAAGTGAAATTTTATGTGGAGCATCCATGGGTAGGGGTAGACGAAAGTTTGATCGCAAAATCCAGGTCACATGACCAAGATGGCCACTATGCCCATATATGGTAAAAACCACTCAAAAATCTACTCCAGAACCGGCTGGCCGATTTCCACGAAACTTGGTATGTAGCATCGGGGACCTCAGCCCATTATAGTTTGATCAAATGATGACCTTGGATGACCTTGACCTATTTTACGGCAAGGTCAAATTTGGAAACATAGGCTTTTACATAGGAAGAAGTGAAAACTATGGATTTTTGAAAACTATTGCAGCCTGAGGCCTGAAAAGTGGTAGATGCAAACAACTAATGGAGTAGATGAAGGTATGTGATTAATATAGGTCATGGTCATCTCTTGACCTTGGCCAGTCTGTTGTCCTTACACACTTTTCAAAGATCTTCTTCTCTGAAACTGCTTGGCAAATCAAAGTGAAATTTTATGTGGAGCATCCATGGGTAGGGGAGACGAAAGTTTGATTGCGAAATCCAGGTCACATGACCAAGATGGCCGCCACGCCCATATATGGTAAAAACCTTTCAAAAATCTTCTTCTCCAGAACCCGCAGGCCAATTTTCATGAAACTTGGTATGTAGAATTTGGGACTCCAGCCCATCATAGTTTGTTGAAATGATGACCCTATGATGACCTTGACCTATTTTACGGCAAGGTCAATTTTGGAAACATAGGCTTTCACATTGGAAAAGGCGAAAACAAACTGTTGCAGCCTGAGACCTGAAAGTTGCTAGATGCAGACAACTAATGGAGTCGATGAAGGTAAGTAATTAATGAAGGCCAAGGTCATGTCTTGACCTTGGCCCAAGGTCATTTAAATATCAAAATTAAAATTATGGTTTTCTCAGAAATCACTGGGTTTGGAAACTATTGCAGCCTGAGACCTGAAACTTTGCAGATGCAGACAACTTATGAAGTCAATAAAGGTGTGTGAGTATTCAAGGTCAAGGTCATTTCATTATGACTTAATACTCCAAGATCAGGCTTCAGGTGAGCGTTCTCAGGACCAATGGTCCTCTGGTTAAAGATGATCATGGCCAATGTTGCATAACAAATACATACACATGTCCTGTTTTATCTAACACGGCTACCTATCTCCACAGTAAAGCATACATGTATAATCATTGCTTGTCAGTTTGCTTCTGTAAATTTGAGGTTTAACGTCCAAGTCAACATTTTCAGACATGGCCGGAAGCATACACCTATACCTGGTAATATGGGAAGCAAATCATGTAGTTTGCTTTATGACACAACCCAGAGCTACATGTTGTAGGGCTCTTATTCTGAGACCGATGCCATGCATAATGGGTCTGTTAAACATTTTGACTGATTACCGGAATTTAATGCTTAACGTCCCAGTCAACAGCTATGGTCATGTCGGGACTTTGCCTCCATTTTATGGGACTTTAATCCAAAATTAGGATGTCATGACATCCAACAAATGCTTCAAATATAACCATCCAACTAAACCGACAAGGCTCATATGTATGGTTGATTTGACTTGAACCGCTTTTCCTGGGCAGGCTCAGACCTGAGCGGTGAAACCAGTAATCACATGGTCAGCCAGTAGCATAGAAGCCTAGCCTGGAGGCACAAGCAGCCCATCTTTTTCTTCAGGCCCCAATGGGCGTGAGGCCCATATTGCCACCTGACCACCCTTGGAAATCTACCTTGTGGCTGTTTGTTGCAACGCTGAACTGAAAACCCTGTCCTAATGACTGTGGATTTATTTAACATTCATAGTTAACTATGTAGGTAGCAGGGCGTGAATAAATGGTGTATTTGTACAGTATGTCTCCAAAATGTTGTAACACAAATTGAACAAATCATTTTATGTTTGTGCCCAAATTATGAAAATTAGTTGTGCAGCATCCCAGTTCAACTTAACTGCATTTCAATTATTGTATATGATTGTCCTTTAATATTGTTTCAATTTTGGTAACTTTATATCTGCTAGTTTTTCCTGAATGAGAAACTAGGACTGATAATCATATTTGGGCTCTCGTTTTTGGGCTCTAGAGTATCGGTCCCCCCCTAGAGCCAGCACGCCACTTTCATATATTGTGTGGATAATGATAACGCAAATGGAGGCAAAAGCTTTTGTTGGCTCTCGGGGGGGAACAATACTTTATAAAACTTTTCCTGATTTCTATATATTTCATATCAAATATGATTGTTCAGCCCAAAATAAACATCCTGGGTCATCAAAAATTTAATAATAAATTCTTCTATCACACAGCCCCTTATTCAGGAAAGCTAACACGTGAATAAAGAGACTGATGGCCAACTTTTATTTTTCCTTTAAACCATAGGCATTTTTGAATGGAAATAGTCAACGATTCTTTACATATATTTATTCCCCATCCTTGAAGGATTACAGTCGAAAGTTTAAGGATGTTCGCTGCTAACATTTGACATTTCGGAACTTCCGGTTTTTCTTTTGTTGAATATCTCGTAAACGGTTGCAGATATTTTCCAAATATTTTATATTTGGATACATATTGATGATATGCGTTGAATGAGCAATGAAAATTGTCAATCTAAGAAACTTCATATTTTCACCCCATTTTCTGCAACATTTCAGAAAATTTTATTTGTCAGTAAAATTTAGGGGGTAGGGTAGATTAAACTTGAATATTACACATCCTCAAATTAATTGCACTAGTTCGATGTTTATTTTAGCTACAGTATATCTGTACATGGTATTCTAAGTCAGTCTTTGGGTCTTTGGTATGCTGGTTATAAAATTTTAGGTGGTTTTATGAAATGGGCTTTAAGAAACAAAACAGCCGAAAAAAGGCTGAAAATGGCTATTTTCAAGTTGTTGGTTCTCTCTTATATGCACACTACCCTATATATTTCTTTCTTTTATTCGAACAATATTACCAACAGTGTTAGAAATAAGACCCAAGAAGCAACTTGTCCGGGGGTCAACCTGCAATCAAGCTGAACTTGCCCCACATGGTTTGAACTTGCCCCCATAGAAACGGCATATAAATGTAACTAAATGAAGATTATTTATCATGTTTATGCATGAATTCAAAGGTACAAACCAACCATCATTGCTTTGAATTTGTATTTTAGCTCATCTAAGAATGATGAGATTAAACACTTCTTGGAAATTTTCAGGTTGTCTTGGGGGCAACCTTTCAGTAAGATCAGGTTGCCCCCACCAAATTTGACCCGTGACGGGCAATTGGGCAACTGCTTATTTCTAACCCTGACCAAGTTTTATGTTGTGTGAAAATACAAGAAAAAGTTTGAATCAACAAATATGGGTTTGGCACATTTCAAAATATTGCTATTTTCCGACTTTTCAAGTATGGGGGTAGGGTTAGAAAAGGAATCATAAAATTTTGTAATCCACTTCAAGTTGCAAATTTTTTTTTGCTTTTGGTCCAAAATAGTCTACGATACGTAAATACTATGACTTTTGAAAGCATTCTAAGTATATGTTTGTTCCAGACAGGTATGTTTCAAAGAATTAAAAAATAAATTAATTTTACTAAATTTAAAACATGGTGCTTAGAGGTCTCATTCAGAGGCCTGTAGCTTGAAAAAATGCACACTACCATATATTTATTTAGCTATCAAATGTCTTGTGTTGTATTTTGGAATGAAAAAAGAGGGTTTAGAAAAAAAGTTTGAATACTTTTTCATTGGCAGCGAACATCCTTAAGGCAAATCGAATAAAAAATTTATTTCTATGACTATTTCTGCGGCAGACGTTAGGATTTTCCGGGGCATACCAAAACTTTTAAGTTGTCTGACGTAGATTTTTCTGCTTACTTGTTGTTTTTAAAATCTATTTCTTTGTGACTAAAACTTTACATATTGGGCCAACCTTAAAAAAATTGTTGGTTTGCTGTGCTCCTACCTACCCACAAAAATTGGCCCTACCCAAAAAATTGTATGGTCATGCTGGGGAAAATATTTTTTTTAATCAAAAAACCTAAAATCAAAGATTCAGTTTCTGGTAAATACTTTAATCAAAACTTCCAAATTTAGTTTAAACAATGTTTTAACCGTGACTCTTTAAATATATCAGTGGTCGAAATTAAGGTTTTTCCTCACTAGCCTGAACTCTTATAAATATCTTTAATCATTTGCCAAAAATTTCCAATAGCCTGACCTATATAGGTAATGGATTTAACTGAGAAAAACTACTAGCTCAAGAACCTTTTGGCTAGTGTCAAGCTATCGGCTAGTACTAATTTTGATTACTGCATCAATAAACTATTGTGAACCAAGGCCACTTCTGACAGCCTCGCTGTTCACTAGCTCTTTAGCAACATGGCTAGTGTGGTCACTTATCATGCCAGAGATCCTTGTTTGATCCCAGTACTGGGCGTGGGATTTTGCTCTTAAAATACTTCAAACCCATTGAGATTTAGTCTGACTAATCAGCCATCAAAATGAAAGTATCATGCCCTATCATTCATTTTCAAAATGATAAACTGTTTTTAAGGAGCGCAATGGCGTATTGGTAATTTGGTAGAGTATTCCCTGCGCATAATACTCAGTAATGAGGGTGATGCAGTATCAATAGACAGGTCTAAGAAACTCATAAAAGGATATAATTTGTTTCAAAGGACAGATATTCTGTCATTTGACAGATTGTACCTACCTATGAAACAACAGATACCCGGATATTTAATCACAGTTTTCACATGAGTAAGGTGATTGCATCTCAGTGCGGTTTTGTTGTTTTGCATGTTTTTTCTCATGAAAACAACTTTTGAAACAGCATGTATCTGCCGATCGGCAGATAGTCAGATCTGTCAAACGACAGAACTTCAGTCTTAAAGCTAAAAGTCTTAAACTGGCAAACACTTGAAAATAGAAGAATCCAAAATTCACTTATTCTTTTATATAAAATTAAACACAATCTAGTTGCTGTAGATCACCATCATCTCACTGAAACGAAAAACCTGAATTTCTTCATACCATATTCCTGGACTCGGTACCATATGAACTCATATTTTCCCAGAACAATTAGGCAATGGAATAGCCTCCCTTACAGTCTAAAGGCCAGTTCCAGCCTAGGTGAATTCACTTCTGGGCTGGCCACTGTTACATTCTAATCATCGCATCAGTTTTATGTTTTAACTTTTAGCCTTAGTAAATGTAGATCTTTTTAGTTTCATGATCATTCATTTCATCTATGCCTTAACATCACCCATTTTTATCATTTTCATAGCTGTTCCCGACAGCGCCTCCCAGTAATAATCAGAAACTGATTGTTGGGAGTAAGAAGTGGCTGAGGCTATCCGCACGACGGTCGTGCCGATAAGCGGCGTTATCCGCACGACGGTCGTGCCGATAAGCGGCGTTTTCGGCCCGACCGTCGTGCGGATAGCCAATGCTACAGGTATTGGCTATCGGCACGACGGGAGTATAAGATTTTCTTACAAGCTTACGAATGCATTAAATTATTACATAGTAAATGAATTATGGTTTTAGCTATATAGAAATACATTCGAAAAACATTTTTGTTAATTATGACTAAGAAAACTAGTTTGATTTGATTTATCCAGCTAGCTGATACAAACTGAATCACAGCAGACGGAGAAAAAATATAATCATTGCAATTATTTAATTGTGTAACTGAAATGTTTCCACACTTCATTGTTAAAATCAAAGGCTGTTTAAATTATTCTTTTGGATTACCTTACCACAAATTTTTTAATATTTAGGTTACGATAATTGACATAATTTCTTTCTCATTTACGCATACGCATGACTGATTTTTACAGGTAAATTCACAGGTAAGCCAATTTCAGCAAAATTACAATTTTGTTAATTAAAAAGTAAAAAATTCCTGCATGTGTAACATTCTTTTTCAGTTTTGAAGCCAGTGTAATATATTTATCAACTTAAAATGTATCCATTTCTCAACATTTTTAACATTTGGATATCGATTTCCCTGTCGTGCGGATAACGCCCTTTATCCGCACGACGGTCGTGCCGATAAGCGGTGTTATCGGCACGACCGTCGTGCGGATAGCCAGTGTCGTAAGAAGTAGAAAAAATAACAACATTGAATCAGGTATCAATAATTCATTTTGACGGCTGATGAGCACTAATTGAGATTCAGATAACCGGATGCTGTGATTTTGTCAGTCATTCTACAATGTTTAAGCAACTGAGGCCTGATCTGATTGGACGATGCAGCTCCAACTAAAACCAGTAAAAAGCCACTGCCATTGAACAAAAATGTATACCCCACCCACTTGGTTAGCCAATAAAAACCGAAAATACCCAAAAGATTACTAAAAATAGGAATCAAAATTTGCATATAGACAGGGAAATCTCACCTGCAGTTGGAATCAAACTAATCAAAACAATCAGGCATACAAGAAAAGCACAAAAACTCTCTCGATTATCGCGATCCATCCTCCGACATTTTGTTTTCTTTTCGGGTTGCACTTGTTTGCCGTTTAGTCAGAATCCGGGACGTTTCGTCCCCAACATCTTACCCTCAATAGTCGTTTCGCCCCCTAGTCCTAGAGGTAGTCGTTTCGCCCCTAGTATTTATGAAAGGGGATACCATATAAATATAATATAATTACCATTTGTACATAATTTCGGCGAGAATCAGAATCAGAATAGTTTACTGGTGAAACGTCAAACTGACAATACCAGTCATACCACACCATGGGGGATGGGGCTTGACCGGAGGGGATTGGTCCCGAGTTCTCACAAGAGAAGTCAATTTAGACACACAATCTTCTGACATTTCAGCAGAGGAGATCAGAGAATCTGATAAACACATCCATTGAATTCACCAGCCTTTTCAAAATCTGATTCAGCAAGACCACTCCAATTTCGCTTTTTCAAAGGGGGGATACCTTGAAGATCTTTTTCCTGACTATTTATGTACCGATAAAATCTCTTGGATTAGCCTTAACATCACCAATCAAGTTATTTACATACAAGTCATGCTGTTTTCTGATATCTGCTTTGATTTCTCTCCTCAAAGTTTCAAATTTTGTTCTAAATTTTGCACTCACAGTTTTCTGCACTTTAGCGTGAGTTGCATTTTTTTCTGTTAATCTTTCTTCTGATTTCATGTGTTAACCATGGGACTGAGGAAACTCAGCGACTAGTCTTTGATAGAATATGTTTATCCACTGAATCCAGGATAAAACATGTGATGAAATTAAAGTTTTCTTGAACCCACCGTACCAGAGTAACCATTGAAATATTTCTCCTTTGCAAATTTAAGGGCACCAGCTTTCATATATAGATTCATAATCACCTTTCTGATATTTATACACCTTTCTCTTAGGTTTTTGATGGGGGGATGACTATTATCAAAGTTCCGGAGACAATGTCATGGTCACTAAGCCTGTCGGGGAAATGAATATCAACAAATTGTCCAAAAGTGAAGTGATAATCAAATTCAATGTGTTTTGTCCTCTTCGGGAGAAGTGTACTACCTGTTCCAATTCATGATCACTAATGAGTTCTACCTAGACTAGCTACTAGTCTCCATATTGTTTTTTTTTTTTTTTTTTTTTTTTTTTTTTTTTTTTTTTTTTTTTCAAATAATCTTTTTAATTCATTTTTTGTCTTGCCTTAAAGATAGAAAAAAGGGACTGGCTGAAATCTTGATGTCAAGGCAAGAGATAGGAAAGGCTATGTATGATATCACTATTAAATGACAAAAAAAAGACATTAAGGTCTAGGAGCTACACTAAGTTCTACCAACATTGCACCTTTAGACATGCTCAATGAAGAACCTTGTTTAGTGAGTTTATCTGGCCAAACAATATCTCTGAAGTTAAAATCACCCAAGACATGGACTGGGGGAGTTTCTTTCCATTATGTAACGTTTTAACCTTTCAAGTTGGTTTTTGAATAACTCAAGTTCCTCTATCTTACTATAAGGAGTCGATACCAGCTTGCCACAAAATGGGATGTTTTCTTAGCAAACTCCTTTACCCAAACTGAATCAGAGCCATTTTCCAATTCAGTGATCGGCATATGAGGAATATCTTTGTGTATGAAGAGGTACAAGTAGGCAACGATGAGGAAAATGTGCAATCAGAAAAAGATTCCCACTCCAAAAACCGAGGCGGGAAAAAACCAAACAAACAATAAGGTACTTATACCATGAAAACATTTCGTAAGCCGAATGAGCAGCTATTTTCCCACTAGGTGGCCACTCAGTTACCTAAACTTAACTAAAAATATGATAACATACATAAGGCGCCAACAGCGCAAAAATTTTAAACACCAAGACATAAAACAATAAGAACTACCACAGAAGTATCGCCTTGGAACGATCAGTAATATAAAATTACTGGCGGGCTTAAACCGGTTTTACATGGCCCTAACCTCACCCTCAGCTTCTGCAGTGGTTCACGACATTTAGTTAGTTGTTCGGTCCTCGTGGTGAATCTCTAACTAGTTAATGAATCATCACGGACAAACAAATAAATCATGATAAATTACATGATGAATAAAAAAACGAGGTCTCACAGATTGAGTAAGCTGTCCGACGATGGAGATCCCTAGACACACAATAATTTACTAAATCCGGAGCAAAAGAAAAACACCAGTTGAACCCCGGTGGGCCAAGCAACAGACAAGAAGCTCCGGCCTCAACCAATAAAAATGAATAGCTTTATGTCGGGGCCATCATAGAGTCTGACGCCCGACCCATCGGCTTGCAATTACAGAAGGCAGCATAGTTATCAAACGTGATTGGGTTGAAAACTAAGCATGCAGACTGTCGCATAACATTTAAGTTATATCCTATACGTCTTTAACGCGTAATGATTTTTCTGAATTTAAAAGAAAAAGCATTCCTTCCTAGAAGTTTCTTTAAATTTGTAAACCGAGTCACCATAAAATTCTGGCTCCGAAAGGCCCTCGCATAAAAGGGTCTGTAGCCCAACATTAGATTTGGAAATCAGTTCATAGTGTCTGCGATAAAATTTAGAAAATGTTTTTCGAAGTTTATGATACCGATAGCCCTGCTAAAGAAGTTTGGCTGTTAAACATTTATTTCGCGCATTGAAGTCCGCAACATGATTGCAGACTCTAGCAAACCTAATAAGTTGCGAAATGTATATGCCATAAGAAGCACGGCGAGGAACGTCACCATCCAAAAACGGAAATTTTACTATATCAAAATCAAAGTCATCGCTTTTATCATAAATTTTAGAAGAAACGAATCCATTTGCAATAGAAATATGTAAGTAAAAAATGGGGCTTCGGTATCTGTGTTGTTTGTTTTATTCAACTGTAGTTCAGGGGGATAAATTTGTTTGACCATGCTTTCAAAATAAAGATTGTCAATGTTCAAAAGGTCATCGAGGTACCTAGAAGTGGAATTAAAAGCCTCGATAACATCAGCTTGATTGTCATGGTTAAGAGAATCCATGAAGTCTCTTTCGTAGCAGTATAAAAATAGACCAGCTACGAGAGGGGCGCAACTAGTACCCATCGGGATTCCAACAATTTGTCTGTATAACTTGTTTCCAAATCTAATATAAATATTATCCAGGAGATAGGATAAGACTTCGCATACATTCTGACATGACCAAAGTGTATATCGACTTTGGTCAGAGGAAGTGAAAAATGCTTTTCTATCTTTACAGGCCACATAAAGTGAACCATATTTTTTTACTGCTCTTTTGAATGTCAACTCTATCAAATCGATTCTATCAAATCGAGTAATTTTTCTGTAATCAGATTATGTGGCAATGTGATATACAGAGTAGAAAAATCATATGTGGACAAGCTCGTCGCACGAAAACCTCTACACTTCAATTTACTGAGCACCTCGCCAAAATTTTTTATTGACCAAAAAGCCAACTTTTATTTGAAGTTTCATACACCGTCTCACAGTATCGTATGACATGATATTTGATAGCAGTTAGACAGGAAGTTAATAACTTAGAAAGTTCAGTGGTAGTACAAGAACTAGAATTAGCAATAAATTTAGCTTTGTACGGTCTTTTGTGAAGCTTAGGTAACCAATACATAGTAGGAAGTTTGTCTTGGCCTTTATTTGGCATGTAACGACAGAAAGGCTTTTTCACTTCCTCTGACCAAAGTCGGTATACACTTTGGTCATGTCAGAATGTGTTCGACGCCTTATCCTATCTCCTGGATAATATTTATATTAGATTTGGGACCAAGTTATACAGACAAATTGTTGGAATTCCGATGGGTACAAATTGCGCACCTCTCGTAGCTGATTTATTTTTATACTGCTACGAAAGAGATTTCATGGATTCTCTTAACCATGATAATCAAGCTGATGTTATCGAGGCTTTTAATTCCACTTCTAGATACCTCGATGACCTTTTGAACATTGACAACCCTTATTTTGAAGGTATGGTCAATCAAATTTATCCATCTGAACTATAGTTGAACAAAGCCAATATCTCGGATACTGAAGCCCCCTTTTTAGATCTACATCTTTCTGTTGCAAATGGATTTGTTTCTTCTAAAATTTATGATAAGCGCGATGACTTTGATTTTGATATAGTAAAATTTCCGTTTTTGAATGGTGACGTTCCTCGTCGTGCTTCTTATGGTGCTTACATTTCGCAACTTATTAGGTTTGCTAGAGTCTGCAATCATGTTACAGACTTCAACGCTCGAAATAAATGTTTAACGGCCAAACTTCTCCAACAGGGCTATCGGTATCATAAACTTCGTAATTTTTTTTTTTAATTTTATCGTAGACACTATGAATTAATTTCCAAATATAATGTTGGGATAAAGACGCTTTTAAGTGAGGGCCTTTCGGAACCAGAATTTTATGGTGACTTGGTTTACAAATTTAAGAAACTTGTAGGAAGTTACGATTTTTCTTTTCAGTTTAGAAAAATCATAACACGTTACAAACGTATAGGTTATAACTTGAATGTTATGCGACAGTCTGCATGCTTAGTTTTTAACCCAATCACGGTTGATAACTACGCTGCCTTCTTTAACTGCACGCCGGTGGATCGGGCGTCAGACTCTATGATGGCCCCGACAAAAGATATTCATTTTAGTTGGTTGGGGCCGGAGCTTCTTGTCTGTTGCTTGGCCCACCGGGGTCCAACTGATGTTTTCCTTTGCTCTGGAGTTAGTAAGTTATTCGGCGCCCAGGGATCTCCATCGTCGGGCAGCTTACTGAATCTGTGAGTCCTTGTTTTTGATTCATCAGGATGTTTATCATGATTTATTTGTTTATTCTTGATGATTCATTGACTAGTTAGAGATTCACCACGAGGACCGAAGAACTAACTTAATGTTATGAACCACTGCGGAAGCTGAGGGTGAGGTTATGGCCATGTTAAATCGATTTAAACCCGCCAGTAACTTTGTGTTACTGATCGTTCCAAGTCGATACTACTGTGGTGGTTCTTTTTGTTTTATGTTTTGGTGTTTAAAATATTTTTGTGCTGTTGGCGCCTTATGTATGTTTTCATATTTTTAGTTAAGTTAAGGTAACTGAGTGGCCACCTATTGGGAAAATAGCTACTCATTCGGCTTGCGAAATGTTTTCATGGTATAAGTACCTGATTGTTAGTTGAGTTTTTTCCCACCTCGGTTTTTGGAGTGTTAATCTTTTTCTGAATGCGCCTTTTCCTGATCTTTGCCTACTTGTACCTTTTCATTGACACAAACAGAAAACTTAACAGGTAATTCATTTAAGTGAGCATCACGCCATTCTATCTTTTCTACACACATTGTAAGGACAAGTTTCTGGGAACAATTCTGAGGTTAATAAAGTGTTGCCGTCTCTCTGAATGAAGCCGTGTATCGATATCAACTGACCTGCTCTAAATGGACCCCGTCACCTGAAACAGTATGACAGTATGATTCAAGAGTATTGTTGGTATTTTAATGACATTAATTCTGCACATTATTATACCGTAAGTTTTTCCCACCTTCACTTTATTACCACACCACGCCTGATATCTATCTATCCATAATAAATAAATAAATAAATAAAAATTGTGGGCGAAACGACTAGAGGGAAAATGGTTTTGGGGGCGAAACATATAGGATATGCGTGTGTGTGTGGGGGGGGGGGGGGGGCAAAACAACTAGGGTGGAAAATTATAGTCGAAACGACTAGGGGGTGGGACGACTAGGGGAAACGTCTTCTTGTGACCTTTAGTCACCGTCACTCGACAGTCACGGCCTCACCTAAGGGTAGTTTCGTTCCTGCATACTTTATTAAGGACTCGGATCCAAGTTAAGGATGATGCCGACCCTAAAATTGATTTTAAATGGCTTGATAAATTTGTCTTATTTTTATAAAGACAATACTTTGCACCGAACAAATAAAAAGTGAGGTTCACCATGCCAAATTTTGATTTATTCCAGTTGAAAGAACACCCATTGCGTGTGCCGGACAAAAGCTTTAAATTCGCTAGTTGCACCTACGTTTCGGCAATGAAAATTTCGAAAAGTACAAGCAATATTATCCAAAATACAGCTTTTTATCCGGTTTCGAATCTTATCCAGTTCCGAATCAAGTGGTCGTATCGTCACGAACTACACAGCAGCTGTTCGATTAAAAAACAAATATTTTGTATGGTCATGAAGTCCATCTTTTTCTCTTCCTCTGCACGAAGTCAGATTTTGAAAACTTATCTACATGCTAAAAATAAATCTGTTCTTCGAGATGACCTGTCGAATTAGAATGTATATTGCGTTTGTGTAATTATCCGCAAGGTGCAGGTTTCTGCAAAATGCATGAACCTGGAACATTATTTTTTTTACACTTTTGGTTCCAACATGCGTTCCAACATTAATTATAACACACCAGGAAAACTGAACTTCATTTATTGATTTTCTGTTTCGTAGGAGCTGTTTAATTTTATCTACAAATTTAGCCAGTTTCGGGTCAGTAAAAATCAATAATAATTGTGTCGAAATAGTACATGTACCCGTAAATCTATTAATATCGCAGTGCACGTCTTAGCGCTAAACCTAAAGGAACTGAGGAGGGAGTGTTTAAATCTCAATAAGTATTTTATTTGATGTGCGTTCGTGCGTGCGTGCGGGCGTGCGTGCGTGTCGCCATAATTCCACAGTCTTTCATTTGCAATGCAGTTTGTTTGAAATTATTAATGCTTAACGTTCTAGTCCACAGCTATGGTCATGCCAGGACTTTGCCCCCATTTTATGGGACGTGCCCCAAGTTCTCACCGCTGTGTCTGGTGTGGGTTCGAACCCCGCTCTGGCCATGTGAGACAAACCAAGTTCTCCTTGCGAGTGTGTCAGATAGTTTTGTTTTTCTCCGGTAGTTCGTTTCTCGTTTTCGTCCCACCTACTGATTGGCGCGTCTCATATGAGCTGAAATAATCATGAAAGGGACGTTAAACTGAATATAAAAAATGAGCCCCTGGATATTATTTTTCTCTCACGACGCGGTCCTGTCTTTTAATTGGTGTATATTACAATACGTAAAATAGTAAAATAGAATTTACTCTGTCCTAAAAATGATTTTTCGGCCAAAATTGGATCTTATTTTTTTTTTTTTTTTTTTTTTTTTTTTTTTTTTTTTTTCAAAAAATCTTACAGACCCCCCCCCCCCCAATAATTAAAATCCAAATGATCGTTTCCTTACGCAGGTGATTCTTTGTGCAGTCGATCTGCATCACGAACAAAACATGCTGTCTGGATTTCTAGTCTAGTTGACATACTCCTGTTAGATATCCCTGGTTTGTGCAACAGTGTTTGAAATTCAATGTTAATCAAACAGGTGAAAGTCAAACTCATAAAACATCAACAACAAAACAAACAAACAAAAATGAAAATAACCAATGCACAGCCCATGATTACCAAAAAAAATCTGGAACCAGTTATGCCATTATCGACTTAGAACATGTATTTGTTTTCGATTGACGCCAATATCCAGAACGTAAGTTATACGTCGTATACATGAACACAGTTTTTGGACACTTTTACCATCTGAAATGGTAAACTGTGTGTAAGTCTTGTTTTATAGAAAAGTAATGAAGCTACAAAATCAAAATTATAACGCAATAGCGCCAGTGAGTTTCTTGTTTAAAATTATCGCAAGTGATTCGGAACTGGACAAATGATTCGGAACTGGATAAATTGGTGGTCTGCTTCAAAGCCATCGTGTGGCATACAGAATATTCATAATTAATCAGATTGAAGTTCATTATTTAGAAGAAGGATTATACTTTCTAATGGTAAGGTCGAAACCTAATTTGCTCTGAACATTTATCTTGAAACCACTTCGAAAAAAAAAGTGACCCGGAACTGGATAATTTACTGTACCATACATTTCAATAAGACTATACGTTGCTGAGTTAATATAACCATCATCAAGTGTGAGCTTTGTTACAAATGATATGTCTAACAGATATTTGGTAAATTCGTGAGTAATGGTTATTTTATTTTAATCCCCTTAGCATTGTATAGCAAATCTAATATTATTCAAAATCACGCTGCGCTGATAAATTTCCTCGTAAAACGTTTCAATGAAAGACCATCTTATCACAAGTAATTTGATGAGACAAAAACATGTGGCCAACAGAACGATAAACAATTCTACAGGCAATTATGTTACCCCGCCCCCTTTGATTTTCTAACGATTTTCGCGAGTGAGTGAGAGCTGAATAGTTTATACATGTAGACTACTACTGGTGAAGCGTCAAAATGGCGGTACAACACCAGGGGATAGGGCTTGACCGGAGGACATTACTCTCGACCATCAAATGCTACTGCTGAGTGAGTGAGTGAGTGAGTGAGTGAGTGTGTGAGTGAGTGGGTGAGTGGGTGGGTGGGTGGGTGAGTGAGTGAGTGAGTGAGTAAGTAAATGAGTCGTTTTGTTTCAGCTTCGAATTTTATGGATCTACGAAATTAGCTCGTTTCTATGGTAATTAAAATGCACATTTTGTGACCCTGCTAATTTTAAAGGTCCAAGATATACAAATTCGTTATATGGTTTCATAGCAAAAATAAGAAAAGAGGTATAACCCTGTATATCCCAGATTTACTATATAGAAGTGGAGTATAAGGTGTCATATATTACATGGACATGTTATCGTGATGCACGGCAACCAACGTAGGCCTGCTTAGTGTGTATCCATGCTGTGACCGGGACTCAACCTCATGACACATCTCAGGGATCTGTACACGTAAGATTCAGGGCCATGTGCACATGAAACTTATTTTTGTATGTAAATGCATTCTTAAGACGCTTAATTAATACGCTATAGGATGATAGTTTACCAACAGTTTTCTGTATGCCTGTTGTTTACTGGTACACTTTTGACTGCTGAGATTTTTTTTTTTTGGTGAAGTGAGCTTAGTCCGGAGCACTCCCAGGGCGTACATACGTAAGCATTAATTTTGACAGGAATGCAACCCGTTAAAGCATTCCTGAAAAACCGTCACATTTTTGTGACCAAAAATGGTCACAATTTAAACTACGTTTTTTGGCGTGTTTATTGTCTTCTTTCTCAATAACTTAAGCCATAATCATACTGATCTCCGTGGTTGTTGATGACAAATAATGACATACCCCTACTATAACAAGAAAATTATAGCATGTTTTTAGTAACATGCTAAATGGAGGGGTTCATAGAAATTTAGAAGTTTAAAATAATATGAGATTGTGATAGAAGTCTACACTGACAAGAAGAATTATTCCTTTAGTAAAGTACAGTGCATTTTGATACCAAATAAAACAGATACTGTGTTAAACCGTGAATGGTTTCATCACTACGTCTGAAAAATTGTTGACTTGACCTTTAAAACTTAAAGTATGGATAGGACACTAATAACGTACGGAGCACTTTGACGTTAACGACGTTACTTAAGACTTGACATAAAAAAAAAAAAAAAAAAAAAAAAAAAAAAAAAAAAAAAAAAAAAAAAAATATGTAAATTCCATCAGCAAAGGAAGTTTTATTACGTATTCTTGCTGTCTGAGTGACCCAAAGTTGTATAGCGTGCTTGTGCATAACCTGATTAGATTCTCTGAGTCTCCAAACAAAGATTTAAAATACATGATGAAAGTTTGATTTTGCTAGAGCCAATCAGAATAATACTAAATATCACATAATCAAACAATAATGGAAGGACAGTGTGAATCCAGTATGGTTCGAATTTGTTCGAATTTTATAAACCTGTGCTATAAATATAATTTAAATCTAAGGTTGTGTAACATATGCCAAAATCTGCTAGTACGTGACCCAAATGGTATAATCTTAAAAGTGAGGTTAAACTGAAACCCCATAAATCTTCATCCATGAGGCTTGGTTAGGGGTAGTGTGATCCAGACTTTGCCCTAGCTGTTTGTTTTGTAAATAACGCTGGCAAAATATCTCGGACATTCACCTAGATATACTCTATTTTCCCAGACAAAAAATGTGAAATAATACGTCTGTAGACATGTTACATTTCAACTTGTCGTTTTCTGTGAACATACTTTCAAAACTTAAAAAAGTCACATAATTGAAACAGAAAAGAAATGAATCAAAAGTTTCCGAATTCCCCAAATTTTTTCCTAAAATCTGATATTTCTTTTGTGAACTTTTGCACTATAGCAATTTAGATATTTTGTCACCACTTGAAATTACAAACGGTTGCGTGTATTATAAGAAAGAGTTCGATCAATATCAATACATTTTTGTGTGGCGTCGTGTGATGTAGCATAAATCCGTAATGTAAGAAATCCGGTTCGGGTACGGTTTTCTTGCGTTCTGAATAGTTTACTGGTGACACGCCAAATGACATTATTTCACCGTTCTAAGTAAATCACAATATTGTGGTGTACATAAAATTCTTCACATGCTCCTATGTGGTGACCCATGATTACCTTTGTAGCTTTGATATTATCTATGTCCGTTCCGGACAGTATCGGTTCGTTTCGGATAGTTTCGGTCCAATCCGGTAACTCGTGATACCGCATGTCAATCATCTAAATACAGCCGACGTGAAAGAGAACACTATTGGAAACACAACATAATTTCGATATGGATCGTTTTCCGATAAAAACCGATAAATAGGTCAACGAGAGAGTTCGTCCAAATCTTATGATT
This sequence comes from Rugalucina vietnamica, assembly GCA_964017185.1. Lineage (NCBI taxonomy): Eukaryota > Metazoa > Mollusca > Bivalvia > Lucinida > Lucinidae > Rugalucina > Rugalucina vietnamica. The sequence continues at coordinate 59,026,500 of OZ024873.1, forward strand.
TAAAAACATTTGAAACTAAGCAACCCTAGTTAATATCATTGAACAATACATCTCCAGTTTAATTTTATCATAAGCATCGTATGTACTGTTCTTGTAAGCGTGAAGAAAATAGATTTATTTATCGAAGTGAAAGTGACAAAAAATGACCGACAAAACAAACACTAGCCTAGTCTAGCCTCGAAGTGTGAGGCCAAAGAAAGGGAATTCAATATCGTGTATAGAAACAGAAATGAAAACGCACCTTTATAAACCCCTAAGGAGCCTTATTACGTCAAATGATTGACAGAATACTGAAAACATATGAAGAGGTCAATACTACGGCTAATGGCTACCCTCCAGAAAATCAAAAACTCCAATATCCGGTTTCTCCTTCCAGTAAAAATGGCTTCAAACATGGTTTCCAGGTTCGGTTGAACATCGCTTTTTGACGGAGAATATCCACCGAACCGGTTGTCCTTATATGGAAATATCTACGAGTTTGCCGTTTGAGCATTTGCACAAGAAGACCATGTGTTCTGAAGATCTGAGTTTCTTTTCATGATGTCCAATGTCCACAAAGACATCTGGTTTGATTGATCTGCTGATTTGAGTGACAGTTTCAAACTAAATGACCTTCAAAACGGCAAACTCACGTGATTTTTTTTATCTACATGTATGTGGAATTTTGGCCATGTAGATACCGATTGGTAACTGTTAAAATTGATGAAATTCTGCTTTTGTCCCTGTCCTATTGCAAATGTGTGTTCTTCGTTAATATGCATTGTACATGTATATGTTGCGCAAAGAATTTTGAAATAAAAATGTGCTTTAACCAAACAATTACAATATTTTATCAGAAGAGGTGACATCATTACTCAAAGATTAATGCTGAATAGATTTTAAGAACACCTGGGACACTGTTGCAGCTCTAAAAGAGAACAAAAAGTTACCTGATTTACACAAAAACTTGATTGACCTAAATGCTGAAACGGCAAACTCGAGTGAAAGGGGGTATAAGTAGTTCTTAAAATAAGTCTTAAATGTTTTTAAAATTACGCCAGTAGTTTGTCTAATTACGCGGTTCAAAGCAGCATGGTAAACACATGTTTCTTGTTAAATGTGACCAATTTCCGTTCCACTTCATATTTACCCACATACATTTTTTTCGGCAATCCCGGACTGCAAATGGCTAGCCGTTTTGGGTAAACGGCGTACATCCAGTTTATTGTCATTTCAGTCATAGCATGTCCCAAATACCACTGATAGGTTTCGGTGAAAAAATACCTGTCGATAGTTTCTGATATATTGATTTGGTAAATTGTGTGCGCTTTGATCAAGGTGATATGAAAACGTCAACTATGGGGGTCAGTGTTACCATGGTCTCTCTATATGATATTTTGGTTCTACGCACAATCCCACGAATTAGCAATTGGCAAATTATATTAAACTGGCCCGTGATAAGGCACCGTCATTCTAAGTGTGGTTAAGTGCTTTGAATTTTAACGCTTTTTAAAAGAACATGTAGCAGAAAATAAAATCAAAATTCGTTGGTGATCAGCGTCTTTGTTTTCGCTACACAGATAGTACAATCCCTCTTATTCTTAAATCCGAAATTTCAAGCCTGTAGTCTGTTAAATTTCTGCGACTGCACAGGCGGATTATGTCGGACCTAGTCTTAAACCACGGTTGTTGTTTTCTCATGCAAAGGCTTACGTGTCTTCAGAACTGAGAAAAAAAGTCTGAAATGATTGATTTCGGTCTTGACATTTTAATCTTGTTTTGATTAAATTATTCCATGAAAAACTCGCAACGATTTTATCTTATCACCATCTTTAGTAACGTATCTTAATCAAACAGCGATAAAAAGAAAGATTATTGTGATTTGACATTTGAGCCGCTTCATGGAAAAACCAACAATCTGCATAGGCGAAAACAAAGACGCAGATCAGCTTCGCGAAGCTGATCAGCGACTTTGTTTTCGCTACTCGGATAGTACAATTCCTCTTCTACTTAAATCCAAAATTTCAAGCTTCTGGCTCTTTTCTGTGACTGTACAGGTCGGTTTGTGTCTGATCTGGTCGGAAACCACATTGTTGGTTTTCCCACGAGGCGGCTCATTTGTGATGTATAGTGTTTTGGTGTTGCTCGTAGGCCATGCTCAAATGCAACTTTTTACTTACATTACGAAAACACGCCCATGCAATATACAGCAAAAAATTTGGTTGTGAAAATGCAAATTTTCACTGGAAAAATTTTGATATTTTTCTTATTTTTGCTCAAAACATAGATTGGCGAGGCGGTTCTAACGAGTACCCACAATCTATGTTTTGGTGCAAAAATAAGAAAAATAGGTATACCCCTGCAAACCCCAGTTTTACTATATAAAAGTGGGGTTCAGGGGGTATTTATTGCACGGACATGTTTTCCTGATGAAATAACAACAGAGATCCTATAAAAGAGCAGTGAAAATATGAATGAAAAAGGGAATGCGCGTTTCGCTAAAAGCTTCTTCAATGACCACATAGCCTTTAGCTAACAAAATGGAAACAGAGAGCATTATTGTAATGTTGCTAATGTAAATTTATTAAACAGGATAGTTGATACGAAAACTGCTATTATCCATGAAACCAGATATTTTAAATGCTGCTTGGAAAATGATCCAAACTGATAATGAATTTCTGATTTCTCAGAATGTCTACATTGACCCAAAGGATCAAGACACCAAAAGAAACTTATACGTGGGAAGCAGATTTCGACAAACCTTGTGACAGAATTTCATCAGGAAAACATGTCCATGCAATGAAGACCCCCTTATACCCCACTTTTATATAGGAAAACTAGGGTACGCAGGGGTATACACATTTTTAGCTCACCTGAGCCGAAGGCTCACAGGTGAGCTTATAGTATACCCATGCTCCGGCGTCCGCCGTCGTCGTTGTTGTTGTTGTCCACACCTTTTCAAACATCTTCTCTTCTGAAATCGCTTGGCCAATCAAAGCCAAACTTCATGTGGAGCATTATTAGGAAGGGGGAACGAAAGTTGTATAAATGGTCCAGGTCACATGACCAAGATGGCCGCCATGGCTATAAATAGCAAAAACCTTTAAAAATCTTCTCCAGAACCAGAAGGCCTATGATTTTGAAACTTGGCACGAAGTATCAGGCAATCGAGCTCTACAAAGTTTGTATAAATCATGACCCTAGGATGACCTTGATCTATTTTACGGCAAGTTCAACATAGGTCGCCCATGCATTTGAATGGGAAAAATTGTTAAAATATGATTTGAAGGGCAAAACTTGCAGGAAATGTGCAATGGGACATAATATTTATGTTTATGAGAAAATTTTGTCCCCAGGTGGTTGCCTGCCCCTGCCCCCTGGCTATATACATGTATATGACCATAATATTCAAACTTCTTCTCCTCTGAAACAGCTTGGCCAATCAAAGCCAAACTTTATATGGAGCATCGTTAGGAAGGGGCAATGAAAGTTTGTATAAATGGTCAAGGTCACATGACCAAGATGGCCGCAATGGCTATCAATGGCTATCAATAGCAAAAACATTTAAATATCTTCTTCTCCAGAACCAGAAGGCCTATGATTTTGAAACTTCAGGCAATCGAGCTCTACAAAGTTTATATAAATCATGACCCTTGGATGACCTTGATCTATTTTAAGGCAAGGTCAAAATAGGTCGCCCATGCATTTGAATGGAGAAAATTGTTAAAATATGATTCTCCTCTGAAACCGCTCGGCCAATCAAAGCCAAACTTTATGTGGAGGATCGTTTGAAAGGGGCAATGAAAGTTTGTATAAATGGTCAAGGTCACATGACTAAGATGGCTATCAATAGCAAAAACCTTTAAAAATATTCTTCTCCAGAACCAGAAGGCCTATGATTTTGAAACTTGGCATGAAGCATCAGCCAATCGAGCTCTACAAAGTTTTTATAAATCATGACCCTAGGATGACCTTGACCTGCCCTGGGATTATATATACATGTATATTACCATTCTAGTCAACTAAGTTTATTGGTATATATCTCAGGTCTCAGGTGAGGGTTTACAGGACCATTGGTCCTCTGGTTATTATTTTTGCTCCAAAACATTGATTGTGGGTACTCGTGAGAACAGCCTCATTTTTTACAACTTTAAAAATCTCTGTATATTGCATGGGCATGTTTTCGTAATGTTCTATTTTCGATGCTTCCTTATCATTTTTCTATCTAATCTTATTTATTTATCTTTCTTCAAGTTAATAATTAGTCGCGATGTCAAATAAATGTGACAGTTTAATGCATCAAACACACTGATCTTTAGATGTCTTCGATGTATTGAATCTGATAATAGTCTAATAAGTGCAAGATCTACCGATTTTTATCTTATCCAGAAATTACAATTATTTTCTAATGAGTTGTACGTGATATTTTTATAGCTTCAACCCTTCAATGTACTATTCTATAGCTATAATTGTATTGGAAAAGGTCCATATAGATATCCATCCGAGAAAAAATGAAGTCCGGTTTTAAAAGATTGTTTATTTGTCAATATGATTATTTTAGGATGTAAAGCTGTAGACATACAAAAAGTAAATCGATTGTTTTGTCAACTGGGACACTTGAAAGTTTGAAAGTTACTAACGTTTCAAATTAAAAAGAATGCTTAGAGGCCATGGGTAGTGATTCGGTCGGCGGTCATCAGTCTGCGGTCTTTGCAAGCCTTAGGCATATTCGTCCCCAATTATTTCGATACAAATTGTTATTTCGGTTTCTAATCTATAAACGACATGCTTTACATATGATTTCGATCATTGATTATGCCTGTAGTGCCTGTCTGTTCTTCATAATAATAATAGTTCATCGCGGTTTGTATTTAGCGCTACACTGCCGTGGTCACTTCAGTCTTTTTTTATGATAACCTCGAAGGTACGAATGAAGCCGAGATGGCCTGATTCTCTTTCTCTTTCTAGCAATCAAGGGCGGGAAATGATTCGGTATCAATTAAGCATTGCACTGGTTCCTTTTCCGAATATATTTACATATAACATAAACCTGATAACGGGAAACCAGTCGATAATGGCAACTATTTTTAGATTATTATTTATAGACCATAAATGTTAATAATAACATGAGTAATGCCGTTAAAAGTCTATCGGCCCCATTAGCTCAGTGTGTTTCCCATCGGTCTTCTAATCAGGTTCGAATCTCGCCGCGTATCCGCTATTATTATTATTTTTTTTTTTTTCATTTTTTTATTTATTTATTTTATTTTTTTTTTTTTTTTGTTATTATAATAAGTTTCTTTTCTTTCTTCATTCGTTTTTATTCTTCCTTTTTATGGAGTCTATTTAGCAGTACCAGTACTGGCGATAACTGGTAGGCCCAGACAGATGAATGTTGCATTATCAAATATTGAATTTTGAAATGATGTATAACCGTATTTTCAATGGCAAAAAGATAAATGTATTGCATAGGTGTAAATTATGTAAAGTGTATGTTGAGATATCTGATGATTTTCACAAGTGATTGATATCAGCCGATATTTTAACTGTAAATTTCTGATAGCTTCTGACGTTTCCATTCACTTGACGTCATTAAAAAGTGTTTCACGTCAGAAATTCTAACTTCTTTAACTCCGTTATTTATGAATGAAACACAAGGTATTGGTGTTCATTTTCTTAATTTTTTTTATTTAGAATGTAAGGAAGAGTGTACCAAAAATATTTGTGTTTTCAATATTTTTTTTTTTTTTTTTTTTTTTTTTTTTTTTTTTTTTTGGTTTTGCATTTTCACCGCCTGCCTCTTCAATGGGAAAATGTACAAAATCAACACACTCGGTTAAATATATTTGGTATTGAACTAAAAAAAGTAAAATATCCTCTAAGTATATACCCATACCCATACATACACGTCAATCTTGAAAAGTGCAGTCGCACATTAGCGTACAAGACAAACGCGACCCTGGCGTATGAAAAAATCTCAACACGCTGAATAAGAAAATTTGCTTCTTAAACTTTAATTACACTATAGTATAAGACTTACGGCATATCAGTTACTAGAATCTAGTAAAACCACAACATGGAAGTATGGAGAAATCTCCGACCACTTTTGCAACCTCTTGGCGTGATTTGTTTGTTTGAATTGATGCTTTACGTCCCAGTCAACAGCTAAGGTCATGTTGGGATGTTGCCTCCATTTTACAAGACTTTTACCCAAAATGAGGATGTCATGACATCCAACAAGAGCTTGAAATATAACTATCCAACTAAGACAGAAAAGGCTTATACGTATGGATGATTTGACTTGAAATGTTTCCTCGGCAGGCTCAGACAAGCGCGGTTAACCAGTAATCAGATGGTCAGTCAGCAGTGTATTTAGCTTTACCTGGAGGCACAAGTAGCCTATATCTATTTCTGTAGGCCACAGTGGGCGGGGGTCCATAGTCTCTATGGTGTAATTAGCAGTCACAAATGATTAGCGTGTGTCTAATGTGTGTACAGGTCGTATAATAATCTCAGCATGCTGAAAATTTTGGATAACTTTTGTGTTATGTCACAGTTATGTTAAGCACACAATACAGTATAGGCGCGTATCAAACGTTTAATGTAACGCGTGTTGAACTTATTCGTATAAGACACATACCCGAGACACGTCGAGCTTTAAGCATGCTGCATGCTTAAAGATACTTTAATCTTTGCCTACTTGTACCTTTTTAACGTACACCAAGCGCACAGAACGCACATGTACGAGGTTTGTGGACACCTTGGCTAGCAGGAAAAGTAAAGTGCTGTTGTTTAAGTTTTTTTGTTTTTGTATAAATATAAGCAGCAATATCTTATGAGCATATTTGAGGAATTTGTTTCAATTTGAAGTATCAAGACGTTAAATATGACATATTTTCTACTTAAGCGTACGTATGGCCACACGGGACAGGTGCCAAAACGTCAATAAAATGTGATGATTTTCATAGTTTTTTTCCCTGTCAAACGGCACTTAAATATGTTATAACATTAAAATATTTCGTCCTAGAACCATATAACACTGTCTTCAGTTTCAGAAAGATTCCGACTTGGCGGCAGTGTAGTTTGATTTATGTGAAAAAAAATCAGAAGCCGACCGAAAAATCTGTTTGAAATAATGGCGTTATTTGACGTCGGAGAACAGCCGACACCGATTGTATGTTTCGTAAGGAAATCACCCACAGATACTATGAAAATATTACAAACAACAGAAAAGTCATCGGTCTGTCAGTTACTATTTAAATTAATTCACAGTAGTTGTGGCACAGTCGATTTTCAGCTGCTCAGAAGTCCACCTATGATGATAAACGGAAGATCACCTGTCTGGCATGCTCGCCGCAAGAAGTTGTTACACATGTTCAACAGGTGGTCGAACAGTTTTGCGAGAATTGGTACGGAGTATCTGCATTTGACAGCTGGATACACAAACATAAAAATGTTGATAGCCAAGGATCTTTTGTTAAAAAAAACTACACCCTGAACAAATATATAACGCGCTGGAGGCTTAAAATGTCAAGTAACGTCAGTATATAACGTTGACCTTCGCCCCGTATTCGGTTCGGAAGTGCAGGGAAAAGGCTGTAGATGACGTGTTTTTGTCAGATTTCAATAAAATTTCTTGTATATTTGCTTATAAAATACTTTTGCAAAAGCAGATATATTCCTTTTTCTGTTGAAAATATAAATGGTGTACACAAACTTTTCTGACAAACCACGTATGTATTAAACGCGTTTGTTACGTGTCTCCGACGTGCTTCTGATGTTTGTTGAATCAAGGTATCTCTATGTCTATAGAAATACATTGGTTGAATTTGCGGCATATTTTTCCACACGCTCGGTTTGTCTTATACGTTATTGACTGCAATAGAAAATTGAAGCTATTGATATGACACTTGTGTCATATCTTTTCTTGTTTATTCAGTGAGAACAATTATTTGGTGTTTTCATAGATCTTCATCAGGTATATACACTCATAAATGTACGAATAAAAGGAACCGCAAAGCAGCGATTTTGTGCCTCCATCACACACAAACGCGCACCTTAAGGAGACCGGGAACTAATTATGTCAACATATCCCAGAAGCCAAAATCTGCAGGTTGCTCCGAGACTGTTATCTGGTAATGGAGGCATATGATTGGGTGATAATTGTGAACTAAAAATACATTTTTTCTTTCTAGCAACTGGAAAAATTATTTTTCTTCAAATTGGTATATAATTTACCACCTGATGCACATAAATAATTTATTGTGTTTTTTCTGGTCCAAAAATTAAAAACACTGATTTTGAAAATGAGGTCAGGTGGGTTTTCCAAAAAATTGACGGCCATTCTTCAACATGCAACAGCTGAAAAAAGAGCCGGTGATGGTATGTTTTTTCATTTTTAAATCTTCTTATCTATCTTTTGGCTTGAAATTCAGGTATATTTTGATGGCCCAAGTGTTACCTGGAATGCAGGATAAACTGTCAAAGAGCAGGGATTTAGCATTGGAGCCTATGGGATAAATAATTAGTTCACAGTCCCCTATACTAATTGTTCAACAGGATGAGTTTGGCTGATTTAGGGTCAAATTATCCATTTCTTGGGAAGAATGCAGCATCTGGGTGATAAATTAATGTCTTAATATGGATGCTATGTACATTTTTGTATAAAAAATTGAAAGGGTCCTCCAGGAGAACTCTAGGAAGGGGGTGGGGGTGGTATCTTGTAGCCTTCCAGTAAGAAAAAGTGCTTCAGCAGTCACAGCCAGTCCCCTGAAATCACTGAAATGACAAGGAAAGAGGTGTTCAGCATGCGCGCATACTGCGCGATCCAGGTTTACATGTTTTTCATCTGCGTAAAATCAGTTTTACTGTGATGCGGCCAATATTATATGCCTTTTTTGGCTACTAGCAGGAGAATGAACACTGGAGTAGAGTTGTTTCCCTTGTATTGCTGCAGAGCTCTTGGAGTAAATATATGCTTTTTTTGTTTATTTTTCCTCTTTTTTGACAAGAATGCACTGCTATAAGAAGAATTAAATTATTTTTCCACAATATAAGCTGTATTTTAGTGTCTTGTAGGGCTTTTAAATGTGAATTTCCTTATATTTTAAAGGAAATTGTCTCAATTTTGCTCTTTTTCTGTCATTTTGATGTAAAAATGTCACTGAAAAGTGTTGTTTGGCTCTGTATGTAGTATTATTTTCTCAAGCAGCAACCAGGAGAGGGTAAAAATGCAAACTGATATAGGTTTTGCCCATACCAGATTTTTTTTTTTCATCATCAAGCAGTGCATGTGGCTTTGGCCGCAGTGCCATTGTAAAATCAGCCCCAGGGTTGGAATATCCCAATTTTGACTTGCAAAATAACTGTTATTTTAGTATGTTCTGCCAATATGATGTTTAATAAAGATACTGTTTTCCATTTAAAATCAGATCTGCAAGCTCAGGGTGAAAATCTCTTTGACAGATATGATGTACAAGCATGGGGGTAGCAAATTACCAAAAATATGGGGTGGGTGGGGTAATTGCATCACTGTAGGGTCTTTTAAATACCTTCATCTGAAATGTTCTGTTCAAGCAACAATACAATAATGCATTCAGTATTTCCTGAAAATTTCAAATGAATATGATGTTCATTTCTGTTGTAATGAGGGTTTTACTTTGGCATTTAGTGCTATTCTACTTTGTGAAAATCTGATTTATTTCATTATATTGCTTCAGAGGGGGTAGGTAATTAAATTGAGATGTTTGGGACTAAAGGAGACAAAAACAAGTAAAAAATCACACAAGTTTATTCGAAAAACATTAAATTGTCATATTCAACACAGAACAAGAAGAATTCCTTCAAAACAGTGTGCAGTATACCCCATAAAATCTAGTACGGAGATGTTATAGAATCAACAGAACACCAAATGTGCGCCGAGAAACTGTCTTATAGGGAGTGGCCCTACAAAGACCGTCCCAGACACACACCAATGTCTGTATCTAAACAATTGCTTATAAATGTTTATTTCAATTGAAATACATATAATTTGTTGGAGTTAAGGGCACATCAGCGAGAGACGGCATATCTACATTCAATACATATAGTCCAAAAAGCCATCATGAGTCTTGATCTTGAAATTATCTATATACACGTATAATGCACATTTTAATTTACAAATTTACGAGAACACAGTTTGAACAGAGCGTCAAGTTGTGGAAACCAAACAAGTAAAGGACTTTTTACAGGGCTTGTATACTGGTTACTTACATTGTAACTTCGCAACAATATATTTTAATTACTGTCGAGATGATATTATATACAATATATATTGTCAGATACATGAGTTCATGTCTCGGAGCCGATCGCAGCCGCGGCAGAACAACACATGGCGGAAACCAATGTCCAGACAGAGTGCATCCCACCACAGCTGCTCCGACCGTGAAAAACAAACCACGTGACACAAAACTCCAAGAGACTTCAAATTTGATTGTTTGTAAAGGAACGTTTGCGTGAAAGGATTTTGACGGTAATTCTTACTAATTGCCTATTTGAGAGCACAGCTATAATTTTCTCTTCTGATTTAAATGAATCAAAATTTTGAACTACACGTTTAGCTTTTTCAAATAAAGAATTTCGTATGTCATCATGTAAGGGGCATTCACATATCACATGTTTTTCGCTTCAATAGACACAATCTTTCATTTAATGCAAGTCGCTCATATCTTCCCGTTTCGATTCTTATTGGTGCAACCCCACATCTAAATTTGGCTAGTGCACTTCTGTGTTGAACTGGAAGGTTTTCAGTTATATAGGATTCACTTTCATATTGTGACTTAAAAAGTTTATAAGAACGTAGTTTGCGTTGAGTACCATTTGTCCTATTATCATTGTTAAGATCATATGACAAATTCTTTTTTTTTTTTTGTAGTAATCGCAAAACATACTCTTTAGTGTAATATACGTTATCATTAAACATAAAGTCAAGTTCCAACAATGACATATGATTTCGAAATTTATAAAACCAATTCTTGCACATATTTTCTCCATTATTCATGCACCATTTGAAAATACGTTTGTTTAAACGACTGTTGTATTATGAAAACATGTCCATGCAATATACAGAGATTTTTATAGCTATAAAAAATGAAAAATGAAAATTTTCAGCAGAAAAATTTTGATATTTTGATATTTTTCTTATTTTTGCTCAAAACATAGATTGTGGGTACACACAATCTATGTTTTGGAGCAAAAATAAGAAAAATAGGTATACCCCTGCATACCCCAGTTTTACTATATAAAATTGGGGTTGGTGGGGGGGGGGGGGTATTCTTCACACGGACATGTTTTCGTGATGATCCATGTTTTCCAAGAAGACCTCTCGTTATTACAAAACAATACTATATTAAAATTGGATTTAAAGTGTTTTCAAAGACAAGACAGTGACATCGGGAATGAACTGAAACTATGTCACAGATGATGATGATCACTGATGATGATGATGATGATGATGATGATGATGATTTATTAACATCATCATATATGAGTTTAAGTTAACATTTATTTCTGAAATGATATATATATTAGGAATTTGCAATGGAATAAACAGTAAAAACATTAGCGAGAAAGTGGATGGGCCATGTCGCTCATCAGGCAACAACGAGCCAGAGAAAAAACATGGGAATATTCAAGCTTCCAATATGTGATTGACTGATACAATTCTCTAAATGTTAAATAAATGTATACCTAAATGACCGTCGTAGACTGATATATTCAACTCTTTGAAAAGTAACATTTCGATATTTTCAACACATCATTAAATTGCTAACTTGGCTAGTACTTCTATTGCTGTGAATGGGTCTTAACACATTGCCTTTGAATAAGCATTTGTTGAATTCATCTGTGATTTTAAGCTTCGTTAATTTCCTAGATGTCATAAATATTGATCAAAACAAGAGTGCTATTCTTTTATATAGAAAACAATACCAAAGCTATCAAGACATCATTTACGAACAATAAATCCAGTATATAAGCATGATTAGTATATACGTTTCATATCGTCAAAGCCAGTTGCATTTCGACATGATATTATATGGTACAATCTGTACGAAGAATGTGTTCAAACTTCAAAGTGATTTCTTTTTTCTTTGCATTACGAAAACATGCCCATGCAATAAACAGAGATTTTTGAGCTTTAAAAGTTGAAAATTTTCAGCTGAAAGAATGTGATTTTTTTTCTTATTTTTGCTCAAAACATAGATTGTGGGTACACGTTAGAACCGCCTCTCTGAGGCGGTTCTAACGAGTACCCACAATCTATGTTTTGGAGCAAAAATAAGAAAAATAGGTATACCCCTGCATACCCCCGTTTTTCTATATAAAAGAGGGGTTTAAGGGGGTATATATTGCACGGACATGTTATCCTGATGGTGATTTCTTTTTTTCTTTGAACCCCACTTTTCTCGCTATTGACGTGACCAATCTTAGTGCAGATATTACAAGAGCTTCCACACGACAAAACACGACAAATCCCAATAAATAATTTGTGAGCCAGATCAGTTTCGACAACCAAATAGTGTTATCAAAGTCATCAATACGATATTTGTTGTTTCCAATTAGCCAGACTGGACTAACGTCACTAAGCAGCCTTAGCAGAAACCAATGCTTTTAATCACTTAGCGACTTCTAATGATTATTATCGTGACCAGAAGCTTATATAATCTGTATATAAACCTAAGCTTGCAGATCTCAGCATCTAAAGTGCAATATCGCCATATATGGGGCTGACTGATGTCAAGAAAAAATAGCTGATAGCTTCAGAGTGTAAATTGTCAGTAGGATGTTAAAATATTGAAGTGAGAAAAACTTTCTTTCTTTTTGAAATAAATAAATAAATAAATAAATAAATAAATAAATAAATAAAACGATTTCATGTTAAGAAATTGCGGCTCTGTACAAGATGATATGTACATGTACAAGTGTATTTTATTTTATGGTCTTCCTTCTCTGTTAAACGGCGGTAGAAAACACAGATTATTCTCAATAAAGTATGAATAAACATAAAACTAAAACTTTTAAATACTTCTTAATGACCATACAAAGGATAACACATTCCTTTTCTCAATTAACATGATTAATCTAAGCTTATTTTAGAAATGAATTTAAGATTACAAAGATGGCCACAAAACTAAATGATGTTTTTTTTTCCAGACTTGCCATGATTGAATTCTTATTGTTGATGCAGCTTTTATGCTGCAACTTTGTTGGTGCAACCTTACAAGACTATACTAATACAACTTCGGACGCCCATGTTGACTCTACTAACGTAACAACTAAGTTTGAGGTGACTTCCGATACAATTACTGATGTCCGTATTGACGCGACTTTGTTATTTATTGAAACAACATCAGACATAACAATGATAGTCACGGAAGGCTCTTCCAATCGGACTGTCCAAACAAGTGATAACAGTACTGTTTCGAGCAGCATAGCCGCGGGACACATTTCCAAAGCTCAGCTTGACGCTATGAAGAGAACGTTATGGCTATACGTCGTACCAGTCATACTGCCGTTTGGGATTCTGGGGAATATCCTTGGTGTTTGGTTCATGGTTCAGCGACGTAATAAACAATCATTTGACATTTTCCTCTTGGCGTTAATTTCAGCGGATTTGTTTTACCTTGTTATTACATTGTTCGAGAACGTGGTTATTATAATGGACGTTTCCGATCCCGGTTTAGCACAGCTAATAAACTGCTATTGCGGTAAAGTTTTTCGCACAATGACGTACAACGCGTACAGTACGTGTACCCACCTAGTGTGCCTAATGGCGTTTGAAAGGCTAATCCACGTACTGTTACCATTTTGGAGGAGAAAGGAAAATTTTCGAAAGCAAACAATCGCTATTATTTTTGCGATACTCACTACAAATGTCTTGTTCAGGATCCCTGCTCTAATGATGTATGAACCGAAATATGTAACGGACCCACAGACCAATATAACAGCCTGCAGATCGGTTCAGACACAATGGGCGAAGGACCATCTGGACTGGCACGACCAATACATCGTGATTATGCTAGCCGTCACTCAGATTGCACCGTTGCTAGCTACGATATTTGCAAACATTTCGATCATCGTATTCCTCTCGAGACAACGAGTGCAGAGGGCCGAGCTATTCGCAAAGAAAGAGACCCGGGGACAGCATTACCAGCAATACATCACGACGCTGACGCTGATTATTCTCTCAGTGTGTCTAACGACGTCACTTCTACCGTCAGTCATGATGAGCATCTTGGGCTTCTTTATGCCCGAGACTTACAGCAGGACAGGGAATGAACGCTACACAGCGTCCTTAATCTCAGAGATCGGATTCTTTCTGAGGGTGATTAGCTCCTCGACGGATTTCGTCGTCTACATTTGGTTGTCGACGACGTCGAGAACGCGGTTTATAAAAATGATAAAGAGGAAGCTGGGCGTTGCGTCGGAGGAAGGTTCTTTCAACGACCTAGATACTAACTATAACGGAAAGTCAACGAGAGGTACTCAGGAATCCAGCTTTAGAGACTGAACATTGTTCACTAATGCCAGTTTTTCCTGGATTGCAGATTTTTTTGTGTGTGTGGAAAATTGTCAATATGGAGGAGGGAACAAGTTGGCTTCTTTAAAAAGAAACCAATGAAAAGGTCAGCAGCAGTTTGATATAAGAGATTCCTTTTGCTCTAGATTTCAGTGTTGTTGATTCTCTGGTTTGTCATTAATTTCGATTCCCAATCGTTTCATTTTGCAGTGCAGTCAATTTGTGACAGAGTTCTGAATTTTGACTTGCAGCCACACTACCGGAAAGAGACCCATGGGGCCGATGTGATGGACTAAAAGTCAGCCATGTAGAGTTCCTATATAGTTTCTATACCCCTCATCAGGGTATCTACGATCTTAACTTAGATGCGCTATGATAAGAAGTCGCCACGATCGAGACTGCTTGCTAGATATTCACCGCTTTTTGACAGGGAGTGTCAACAATGGATAAATTAAATTGTTTGCGGTGAACTGTCTAGTCAACATAGACGGATTCACCAGTTTTTATTAAGCGCTTTATGTCACATAACGCGTAATTGAGAGAGAGCAGTCGATCATGGGTACAATTTTCTTCATATTCAAAGTAAACACTGTGGAAAAGGTCCTGAGGGACCTTTTCCAATAATATTAAAGACTCAAAACTGTTCAGTCGATAAAATATATCTAGCAAGCAGTCTCGATCGTGGCGACTTCTTATCATAGCGCATCTAAGTTAAGATCGTAGATACCCTGATGAGGGGTACATAAACTATAGGAACTCTAGATGGCTGACTTTTAGTTCATCACATCAGACCCATGGGTCTCTCTCCGGTAGTGTTGCTGCAAGTCAAAATTCAGAACTCTGTCACAAATTGACTGCACTGCAAAATGGTTTTCTACACTGTGACATATCGACATATTTGATTGTAATCGTGTTCTCTTTAGAATTAGCTTTGATTCTGTAACATCAGAAATTTTAGTCAATGCCTTGAGTG
This sequence comes from Rugalucina vietnamica, assembly GCA_964017185.1. NCBI lineage: Eukaryota > Metazoa > Mollusca > Bivalvia > Lucinida > Lucinidae > Rugalucina > Rugalucina vietnamica. The sequence continues at coordinate 59,042,009 of OZ024873.1, forward strand.
ACAGATACACACACTGGTCAAGCGTTCATAACATGAAACGATATTTATACGAAACTGAAACGTATGGGAATCGAAATTAATGACAAACCAGAGAATCAACAACACTGAAATCTGGAGCAAAAGGAAGCTCTTATATCAAACTGCTTCTGACCTTTTTATTGGTTTCTTTTTAAAGAAGCCAACTTGTTATTTTATGTCTTAAAGTACCTTGAAACGACACTTGTAAAAATAATTATTGACTGTCATGTATTTATCTAACGTAAACTATCATTCTGTCAAGACGAGGGCAACACTTTGGTAGAGAGGTGGCTGGCTAATCTGCAATGTATAGTTTATTATGCTTGGGTGCAAAAAACTCAGTACACGTTACAGACGTATAGGTTATAACTTAAAATATGCGACAATCTGTATGCTTAGTTTTTAACCAAATCATGGTTGATAACTATGCTGCCTTCTTTAATTGTACGCCGGTGGGTCGGTGGCCCCGACATAAAGCTATTCATTTTAGTTGGTTATTCATTTTAGATCCCTTCAAGGCGAATAACTTACAGAAACCCGGAGCAAATGAAAAACACCAGTTGAACTACGGTGTGCCAAGCAACACGTCGGGGTCATCATAGAATCTGCCGCCCGACCTGCAATTAAAGAAGGCAGCATACTTATCAACAATGATTGGGTTAAAAACTAAGCATGCAAACTGTCGCATATCATTCAAGTTATAACCTACACGTCTGTTACGTGTTATGATTTTTCTGAACTGAAAAGAAAAATGATTCCTTCCTCTAAGTTTCTTAAATTTGTAATCCAAGACTCCAAAAAACTGTGGTTCCGAAAGGCCCTCACGTAAAAGCGCCTTTAGCCCAACATTAAATTTGGAGATCAACTCACAGTGTCCTCGATAAAATTTAGAAAATGTTTTTCGAAGTTTGCGATACCGATAGCCCTGCTGGAGACGTTTGGCTGTTAAACCTTTATTTCGCGCGTTGAAGTCCGCTACATGATTGCAGACACTAGCAAACCTAATAAGTTACGAAATGTTACGAAATGTTAACACCATACGAAGCGAGGCGGGGAACGTCACCATCCAAAAACGGAAAATTTACTATATCAAAATCAAAGTCATTGCGTGTATCATAAATTTTAGAAGAAACAAATCCATTTGCAATAGAAAGATGTAAATCCAAAAATGGGACTTCGGTATTTGTGGCGTTGACTTTGTTCAACTGCAGTTCAGGTGGATAAATTTGATTAACCATGCCTTCTAAGTATTCGTACCTAATTGCCAATTTACTGTTTTCCCACTTCGGTATTTGGAGAGTGAATTTCTTTCTGATTGCGCCTTTTCCTGATTATTGCCTACTTGTGTCTTTTCACCACTCAGAACCATATCTGTGACTATCTTTTTTTTCAGTTTGAACTAACAAGATTGGGTCGAAAGGTAAAGATAAAATAAAATGGCACGTTTCAATACTACTTTATTTTTTTTTCAATTCTGGAACATATGAGCCAAGAGAACGACATAAAAGTATAACAAAACAGTTGATAAATTCTCGTCAGTCGTAAACATGTCACCCATGCACCTGTAATATACCTGTTGTGGTCAGCACTATATAGGAACATCTACCAGAGGTACGCACGATTCCGGGATAAGGACTGAGTTGTTACATGTAAGAATGCCCCTCCAAAACGTCTGGATTGACATTCTAGATAAAACCAGGCTGGGCTGCGTGAAAAATACATGCAAGTGTATATTGTAATAGACTTCCCAGCTAACAAAATCACTGAAATAAAACGTTGCTACAACGAACTGTAATTTGGTTCCGAAAATGTTAGCTTGTATGGTTTTTGTAGGTTTCAAATTATTTTGAAACAAATCAACTTTACGTTCAATATCATGGTTAATCGCATCTGCACAGACTGATCATCGCCCTTAAACTTTTCTACTTGAACATAGTCATGTACATGCAGCTCAGGAAGCAAAACGATTTTATTTATGAGAGGATGGTTAGTAAATTAGAAAAGAAAATCTCGGAGCTAGTAATAATATTCCAATTTTGATTACCATCCCGGCATGACTGAAACGTTGTTTACGACGTAAAGAAGTAGCAAATAACCGATTGGATTGGTGGAGTATAATTTGATTTTATTTAAAGTTTGCAGTGGCCAAATTCTTTGAATCTTTATTTATCACAAGTAGGCAATGATCAGAAAAAGGCGCAATCAGAAATAAATTCTCACTCAAAAAACCGAGGTGGGGAAAACAAATGTACAGGTAGGTACTTATACTTAGAAAGCTTATACTAAGTTTTAATACATGTCATTCACATGCCTCTCTCTCTCTCTCTCTCTCTCTCTCTCTCTCTCTCTCTCTCTCTCTCTCTTTGTGTGTGGGTGAGTGTGTGCGTGCCTGCCTGCTTGCCTGTTCGTGTGTCTGTCTATCTATCGTTTTCTTTTGCATATTGACTTTATTTTCACGTTTCGCTATATTGTTTTGAATATGTATGTATTAGCTATGTTTTGAGTGCCCCAAGGAAGATTGGCTCTGCCAATTGGGTCACCCTCGTAAAATAAAGAATTTACTTACTTACTTACTTTCTTACTTACTAGAAAAAGGTACAAGTAGGCAATGATCAGGAAATGGCGCAATCAGAAAGATATTCCCACTCCAAAAACCAAGGGGTGGGAAAAAAACTTAAATGACACGTAGGTACGTATACCAAGAAAACATATCGTAAGCCGAGTGAGCAGCTATTCCCCAAAAGGCGGCCACTCAGTTACACGAACTGAACTAAAATATGAAAACTTACATAAGGCTCAAACAGCACAAAAACTCGACTCCAAAACACAAAACAATTAGAACCACAACAGAAGTATCGCATTGGAACGATCAGTAATATAAAATTACTGGAAAACATATTCGAGTAAAGGTAAAGGTTCAAACAGCACAAAAAATCGACCCCAAAACATAAAACAAATAGAACCACACTAGAGGTATCGCATAATTGGAACGATCAGTAAGTAAAATTACTGGGGGTGGGGCTTTAATCGATTTTACAGGTCCCAAACCTAACCCTCATCTTCTGTAGTGGTTCACAATACTTTATTAGTTGGTCAGTCCTTGTGGTGAATCTCTACCTAGTCAATGAATCATCAAGGACATAATGAATCAAACACAAAGACAACAGATTCAGTAAGCTGTCCGACGATGGAGATCCCTGGGCACCGAATAACTTACTGAAATCCGGAGCAAAAGAAAAACACCAGTTGAACTTCAATGGGCCAAGCAACAGACAAGACTCTCCAAATGAATAACTATATGTCGGGCCATCATCGAGCCTGACGCTCGACCCACCGGCGTGAAATTAAAGAAGGCAGAATAGTTATCAACCAGGGTTGGGTTAAAAACTAAGCATGCAGACTGTCGCATAACATTTAAGTTATAATTATACGTCTGTAACGTGTAAAGATTTTCTCAACTGAAAAGAAAAATCATTCCTTCCCATAAGTTTATTAAATTTGTAAACCAATTCACCATAAAATTCTGGTTCCGACACGTCTTTAGTCCAACTTTAAATTTGGAAATCAATTCATAGTGTCTGAGATAAAATTTAGAAAATGGTTTTCGAAGTTTAAGATACAGATAGCCCTGCTGGAGAAGTTTGGCTGTTAAACATGTATTTTGCGCGTTGAATTCCGCAACATAATTGCAGCCCTGCTGGAGAAGTTTGGCTGTTAAACATTTATTTCGCGCGTTGAAGTCCGCAACATGACTCTAAACTAATAAGTTGCGAAATGTATTCACCATAGAAGCATGACGAGGAACGGAAAACTTACTATTATCAAAATTAAAGTCATCGCGTTTATCTCAAATTTTAGAAGAAACAAATCCATTTGCAACAGAAAGATGTAAATCTAAAAAGATGGTTTCGGTATCTGCGGTGTTGACTTTATTCAACTGTAGTTCAGGTGGATAAATTTGATTTATCACGCCTTCAAATTAAGGATTGTCAAGGTTCAAAACGTCATCGAGGTACCTAGAAGTCGAATTAAAAGCCTCGATAACATCAGCTGGATTGTCATGGATAAAAGAATCCATGAAATCTCTTTCGTAGCAGTTTATAAATACATGTAAATCAGCTACGAGAGGGGCGCAATTACTCCCAATTAGTACCCATCGGAATTCCAACAAGTTGTCTGTATTACTTGGTTCTGAAACTAATATAAATATTATCCAGGAGATAAGATAAGTCGTCGCATTCATTCTGACATGACCAAAGTGTATGTCGACTTTGGTCAGAGGAAGTGAAAAAAGCTTTTCTGTCATTACATTTTCTGTCAATATGGCCCATCTTCTCGCTTTAAATGTATTACTGCTTCCAAAGGATCTAACAATTATTTTTATTTGCTATTACTGCAGCTGGTGTTGTGTCGTGTGGCGGCCCTAAAAAGTCTCCCCGTACATCATCCATAGTGTAGATTATATTTTTCTTTTGATCCTTTGGGATCAGTGAATATATTTGGAGTGTTTCAAATATATTGTACGTTAAGAATCATCTTCTTAACAGTATTTTGATTATTTGGCCCCTTTGGGAATACAAGTCTTTGATTTAGACTACACCAATGTAAATTTTTGAAATTGCAGCAAAAATGTCTGGCTTTCGCTGCCAGTTTTGTAATGGGTCACTGACGAAGGTTCATTACCCGAAATTGTACAATATGGCCCATCTTCTCGCTTTAAATGTTTTACTGCTTCCAAAGGATCTAACATTTATTTTTATTTGCTATTACACTGCAGCTGGTGTTGTGCCGTGTGGCGGCCTTAAAAAGTCTCCCCGTACATCATCCATAGTGCAGATTATATTTTTCTTTTGATCCTTTGGGATCAGTGAATGTATTTGGAGTGTTTCAAATATATTGTACGTTAAGAATCATCTTCTTAACAGTATTTTGATTATTTGGCCCAAACCAATGTAAATTTTTGAAATTGCAGCAAAAATGTCTGGCTTTCGCTGCCAGTTTTGTAAAGGGTCACTGACGAAGGTTCATTACCCGAAATTGTACAATATGGCCCATCTTCTCGCTTTAAATGTTTTACTGCTTCCAAAGGATCTAACAATTATTTTTATTTTCTGTCATTACAGGCCAAATAAAGTGAACCATTGCTCATTGATGCTCTTTTGAAGGTTTACTATATCGAATCGAGAAGTTTTTCTTTAATCAGAATATGTGGCATTTTGGTATAAACAGAGGAGAAAATTCTTATGTGGACAAACCCGTGGCACGGAGTCCTCTACACTTCAGTTTACTGAGCACCTCGCAAGGATTTTAATTGACCAAAACCAATTTTATTTGTAGTTTCATACACCGTCTCACAGTATCGTATGACACGATATTTGATAGCAGTAAGACCGGAATTTAATAATTTAGAAAGTTCAGTGGTAGTACAAGAAGTAGAATTTGCAATAAATCTAGCTTTAAAAAGTCTCCCCTTACATCATCCATAGTGCAGGTTATAGTTTCTTTACGGTCCTTTGAGATCATGGAGGATATTCTGAGAAATCAGACATTTATTATCGGTTATAATTTTCTAACCAATAATTAACATATTTGGTCCCATTTAGATAATACTAGTCTTTGTATCGACTATCCTGTCAAAAATGCAAAAATTCAGTAATTCTCTTTGGCTCCATGTTGCCAAACCTAAAGGGTCACTGACAAGACTTTAATAGTCGAAACCGTGGTATGACGCATCCCCTTTCTCATTAATGTGTTCACTGCTCTTAAAGGATCTCAGTTTTATTTTTATACGGTCTTTTGTGAAGCTTAGGTAACCAATAAATCGTAGGAAGTTTGTCTTCGTCTTCATTGACGCAAATAGAAAACTTAACAGATAATTCTTTAGCATAACTACAGACGTTTCATCACAACCTGTCTCCTGATAAAACCTTGTACCATCCAGCTCCTGTTTTAATGTGTTAATATAATGAAGCCTACAAATAACAACAACTTTTCGCGGCCTTTTCTGCTGGAACCAAAAAGGTACAAGTAGGCAAAGATCAGGAAAAGGCGCAATCAGAAAAAGATTCCCACTCGAAAAACCAGGGTGGGAAAAAACCAAACTAACAATCAGGTACTTATACCATGAAAACATTTCGTAAGCCGAATGAGCAGCTATTTTCCCAATAGGTGGCCACTCAGTTACCTCAACTTAACTAAAAATATGAAAACATACATAAGGCGCCAACAGCACAAAAATATTTTAAACACCAAGACACAAAACAAAAAGAACCACCACAGAAGTATCGACTTGGAACGATCAGTAACACAAAGTTACTGGCGGGTTTAAATCGATTTTACATAGCCATAACCTCACCCTCAGCTACTGCAGTGGTTCATAACATTTAGTTAGTTCTTCGGTCCTCGTGGTGAATCTCTTACTAGTCAATGAATCATCAAGAACAAACAAATAAATCATGATAAACATCCTGATGAATCAAAAACCAGGACTCACAGATTCAGTAAGCTGCCCGACGATGGAGAGCCTGGGCGCCGAATAACTTACTAACTCCGGAGCAAAAGAAAAACATCAGTTGGACCCCGGTGGGCCGAGCAACAGACAAGAAGCTCCGGCCCCAACCAACTAAAATGAATAGCTTTAAGTCGGGGCCATCATAGAGTCTGACGCCCGACCCACCGGCGTGCAATTAAAGAAGGCAGCATAGTTATCAACCGTGATTGGGTTAAAAACTAAGCATGCAGACTGTCGCATAACATTCAAGTTATAACCTATACGTCTGTAACGTGTTATGATTTTTCTAAATTGAAAAGAGAAATCACTACTTCCTATAAGTTTCTTAAATTTGTAAACCAAGTCACCATAAAATTCTGGTTCCGAAAGGCCCTCATTTAAAAGCGTCTTTAACCCAATATTGTATTTGGAAATCAATTCATAGTGTCTGCGATAAAATTTAGAAAAGGTTTTTCGAAGTTTATGATACCGATAGCCCTGCTGGAGAAGTTTGGCCGTTAAACATTTATTTCGAGCGTTGAAGTCTGTAACATGATTGCAGACTCTAGCAAACCTAATAAGTTGCGAAATGTATACACCATAAGAAGCACGACGAGGAACGTCACCATCCAAAAACGGAAAATTTACTATATCAAAATCAAAGTCATCGCGCTTATCATAAATTTTAGAAGAAACAAATCCATTTGCAACAGAAAGATGTAGATCTAAAAAGGGGACTTCGGTATCCGAGATATTGGCTTTGTTCAACTGTAGTTCAGATGGATAAATTTGATTGACCATACCTTCAAAATAAGGGTTGTCAATGTTCAAAAGGTCATCGAGGTACCTAGAAGTGGAATTAAAAGCCTCAATAACATCAGCTTGATTATCATGGTTAAGAGAATCCATGAAATCTCTTTCGTAGCAGTATAAAAATAAATCAGCTACGAGAGGTGCGCAATTTGTACCCATCGGAATTCCAACAATCTGTCTGTATAACTTGGTCCCAAATCTAATATAAATATTATCTAAGAGATAGGATAAGGCGTCGCACACATTCTGACATGACCAAAGTGTATACCGACTTTGGTCAGAGGAAGTGAAAAAAGCTTTTCTGTCATTACATGCCAAATAAAGTGAACCATAGTTTTTTAATGCCCTTTTGAAGGTCCACTCTATCAAATTCAGAAGTTTTTCCTTAATTAGATTATGTGGTAAAGTTGTATACAGAGTAGAAAAATCATATGTGGACAAGCTCGTCGCATGGAACCCTCTACACTTCAATTTATTGAGCACCTCACCAGAATTTTTTATTGACCAAAACCAATTTTTATTTGAAGTTTCATACACTGTCTCACAGTATCTTATAACATGAGATTTGATAGCAGTAAGACAGGAAGTTAACAATTTAAAAAGTTCAGTAGTAGAACAAGAGCTAGAATTTGCAATAAATCTAGCTTTACATGGTCTTTTGTGAAGCTTAGGTAACCAATACATCGTAGGAAGTTTGTCTTGGCCTTCATTGACACAAACAGAAAACTTAACAGGTAAATCGTTTAAGTGGGCATTAATTACAGTCATTTCATCAGTATCTGTCTCAAGATAAGCCCTGGTACCATCAAGCTCCTGTTTTAAGGTGTTAACGCAGTGAAGCCTACAAACAACAACAACATACTTTCTATGAAATTCTTGGATACCATGCTTCAAGTGCCTATAGGACGATTGGAGTTTAGATGATAAAATATTAGTATTTTTGTGAATAGAGCTGTATACCTTTATCCACAATAGTGAAGGTACTTCTTTCAGAGCACCATCCTCAACACCCTCTCGTTTACACCATCGATTACCGAAATCATTCAATGCAGACACAATCTCCTCCCTACGTTTGTCAAAATTAATGTAGAAAGGAAATTTATATTTAGGACCTTTAGAAATAATTTTGCGAATTCTAGAATCCGAAATTATTTTCAATTTCTAGTTACTATATGTCCGGCGAGTTGATAAAGATAATTTGAATCTGTACAATCTCAAGACTTAGGTATCAAGATCGAAAAATTGAAATTAAAAAAGTATTTCTGATTGGTTTATTATATTTGTAACAAATAATATGAGGTTCTGAATTTTGGAAGTGCGTAGACTGAGCGACTGATTTATCCTAAAACATGCTTGGTTAATCAGTAAAGTAAATTCCTTTATTAATGAAAGGGATTTTAATAAAATGCCTAATATGATTTGATTTGGAATCGATAAATGGAAAAAAGAGCATGCTGAGCATAACATCTTGTCAGCAGCGCAGCATCGTACATTTGATGATTTCTATCGTAAAATCTGTTAGCCTCTGTGTCCAATGAACATGATACAGCAATAGGTAGAGAACTAAGATAAGAAAGCATAGAATGTCGACCGTGTACCCTTAATTTAACCGTTAAGTCATTAAGGGAAGCGTTCAATTTCATTGTAGTCAAGACAGGAATTGAGAAAAGTTAACAAGTACAGGCATTTTGTGAGGAAAAGGGTTTGACACTTGAACTAGAGGTAATTTGGTGTGCTGAATCCAAAAACCAATGTTGGCAAGCTGAGAAATGACGTCTTCATGTCCTAATTTGCATATTTTCAAAATGGCCGCCAAAATATATACAATCTGTTATATTGATGAAACAGTTCATTTGTTTGTCATGAGCTGAGCCTTAAATCACTTAAGTTATATTGTCAGATGATTGGTTAACTAAATTACATAAATTTAAATGCAAAGAATTTTTGCCCGCAAAGAAAAACTCAATTGCACTTTGAAAAATTGCATGGTTTCCATGGCAACTGTTAACGTGATTCTCGACGATGGGTGTACCTGCAAAATTGATCATATCGACATTGTTGCTGGTCCTAGACCACTGAGCCTGGTCTCATTGTTAAGCTTAGACATGTCCCTTTTATCCTGTGGTAAGTAATGTGAATTATCTAATTTGCATATTCATGATTTTTAATGAAAACATTAAAATGGTTTAAAATCTATAAATAAACAATTTTCAGGCCCAGACCATCAATATGACACTGTAATTGCATTAGTTATATATCATGTGACAAATATATTGATGTCATGGACCTATTTGAAAATTTTATCTCATTTGCATATTCATGAATATTAATTATAATATTGAAAACTGGGGCCAAAACCAGGCGAAAATTATTGCCATTGAAAGGGTTTTGGTGGATTATAAGACCTTTCTTGCATTTTAGGACAAATTTTCATGGCTGCCAGTTTAGTCGAAGGGACCACTTAAATGCTTTGAAATAATGTCCTCGACAATGAACATATTTACATGATGTAAAATTATATTGTTTCCACATCAATCCATTGTGTGATTCTTATGAATCGGATGGACTTACAAAAATACCCATATCCTACCAATAGCATGCTCTAGAATATTATGATTGATCTGATAAAAGTGCTTGGACACAAGTATTTAATGGTTACCCTATTATTCAAATCATTGAATTCATGAATATTAATGAAAATTGTAAGAAATGGGAGGAAAATCATGGAAAAATATGGGGTGTACATACAAAATCATTTGTACCTGGGCTGTTAATAAGCCTAGGACGATGAAAATGGCATCAAATAAATGCTAAGGTATCGTACTATACCTTTGATGTGTGATATAAGAACAATTTGATTTTCAATTTCATGTATATTAATGAAAACTTTTGAAACTGGGAGAAAAAATAGAAAAGATTAAACAGATACACCTTCATATACACTCGTATCTTGGCAACCCACAGCCCCAAAGTGCTGAAAATTGAACCAAATGGTTGCTAGGGCAATATTATACCATCAATACTGTAATAGATAAGTTATTTGAGTTTCATTTTCATGAATATTGATAAAGTCTTTAGGAATTGGGTTAAAATGCAAAAAATAGGAGGTATACATTTAAACACATGTATCTTGGCTACTGAAGGACCTAAAGAGCCGAAGTTGAAATCAAATGATTGATATGACAATGTTCTATAACCATATGAACTGATATATAAGGCATCTAGATACTTTTATTGTATGGATATTAATGAGATTTTTTAAGTTAGAAAAATATCACGAAAAAGTAAAGGCGGTATACCAGCAAAAATGTTTATATGCTAGAAGGATGAAAATGGTACCCGTAAAATGTTAGGAAACTATAGTGTGATAGGTAAACAGTATCTGATGAAAAACCATGTCGTCTGATAGATAAAACATCTTATTAAAAGCCATGAATGTTCAGACTTTTACCCTAACCCTAGTGGTTGGTGGCTCAAAATGTGGACCTATAGACTAGTCTTCGACGGAATAAATCTCAAAATTTTGCAGTGAATATTTAATTTTTCGAAGAAATGTCGTGCATCGATCAGAACATATGGCAATAAAAGATTGTACGTGTACTAGCAATAATTTGATGCCACTTTGAACTCTCTAAGTCTGTTTGCAGTCCAGATATAAGCAATATTATTGGTAACCCCCCTTCAATTTCCGGTCATTTTCCTCTTATTTATAAAGATCTTATTAACATTCATACAACAAATATGTCAGATAAAGCAAATAGCAGATTGTATGATTATAGAACAATGTCTAAGCAATCATTTGATACCAATTTAAGCCTTCTAGGTCTATCAGTAACCATGATATGTGCATTTTAACGTGTATACCACCTTATGCTTTCCGCATTTTTACCCCAATTCCTAAAGATGTTATAAATGTTCATGAAAATAAAAATCAAATGACTTATAAATTGTAATATAGGATGGCATAATATTGGCTTAACAACCATTCGATACATTATTCAGCACTTAAGGGCTTTTTGTTGCCAAGATACAAGCCATTTCTTACGTTTACTCCTTTAGTTTTTCCAGTTTTCTGTCCTGTTTTAAAAGATTTCATTAATATAAATGAAATTACAAATCCAATTATTCCTATATCATATTTAAGAGTGATAGTAAATTGCAACAGCACTCATTACATATCGCGTTCCGCATCCTAGGTTTATTAACAGCCTTGGTACAGGTGTTTATGTACGTATGCCCCCTATTTTTCCCACGATTTTTCTCCCATTATGATTTTTTTATTAATATTCATGAATATATGTAAATTCAATGATTCAATATTAGTTATGAAGATTAAATTGCTATGTCAATGCAAAACTATCAAACCAATCATAGTATTCTAAAGTATGCTTTTGGTGGGACATGGGTATTTTTTTAAGTTCATCCCATTCTATAGAATCACACTAGGGGTGGTTGTGGAAACAATGTGATGTTTACATCACCTGAATGTATTCATTGTTGAAGACTTTTTATGGCATTTAATTGGCCCATCTGACAAAACTGGCAGCCATGAAAATTTGTCCTAAAATGCAAGAACGACCATATAACGCATCAAAAACCTTTTAATGGCAAAAGTTTTTCCCCCTGGTTTTCGCCCCTATTTTGACATTTCAAGTAATATTCATGAATATGCTAATGAGGTGCGTTTCGTATTGACCCATGACATCAATATATTTGTCATATATTGTACTACTGGTGCAAAAGCAAGTTATTATAATGATAGCTTTGGTCAGCAATTTGTTTATTTATGGATTTTAAAACCGTTTTTCAGCCCTTTCTAATGTTTTCATTAAAATTCATGAATATGCAAATTACAAAATTTGCATTCCTTACCAAAGGATCTAAAGGCTATATCTATGCTTTACAATTAGATCAGATGCAGTGGTCAAGGACTTGTTACAGTGGAAATATGATCACATTGGTAGGTACAAGTAGAAAAGCCCACACCCCTGCCCTCTCCGCACCCCCACCTCATCCTTTTAACTTTAAAGAAGATTTTTTTATTCATTGAAGACCTTCTAATCATTATAAAATGTTATTTTTATCATTTTGTAGCAGTTTGGAATCCTAAACATATACCAATTTGCAGCAATTGATGTATTTCTTAATTTTGGCGACCATCTTGGAAATATGCAAATTAGATGGTGAAGGAGACATTTCTTAGCTTGCCAACATTGGTTTTTGGATTCAGCATACCCGAATACCCCTAAAAATGATCTCAAACCATTTTCCTCACAAAATGCCTGTACCTTCATAACGAAGCGTCTTTTCTCATTTTCTGTCTTAACTATTGCAGCGCACCATTTTCGCTTGTCATTACCTTTTTCCGTGAAGGCTTACAGGTGAGCTTATAGTATACCCATGCTCTGGTCTCCGTCGTTGTCGTGGTCGTTGTTCACAGTGCTCAAACATTTCCCCTCTGAAACCTTAAGGCCAATCAAAGCCAAACTTCACATGAAACATCCAGAGGAAGGGGGAACCAAAGTATGTAATAATAGTTCAGGTCACATGACCACAATGGTCGCCATGGCTATAAATAGCAAAAACCTTTAAAAAAAATCTTCCCCTGAACCAATTTACTGATTTCAACGGAACTTGGTATGTAGCATCGGGGGATCTGGTCCGTCATAGTTTGTATGAATCATGACTTTGACCTATTTTATGACAAGGTCAAATATTGTCACATATGATTGTCAATGTGACAAAAATGTAAACATTGGATTTTTCAGACAGTTTTGTAGTCTGTGACCTTAAAGTTGGTAGATACACACACCTCATCAAGAAGTTGAAGTTATGTGAGTTTTCAAGGTCAATGTCATTAATGACCTTGATAAAAGGTCATTTATATATTAACATTACAACTATATTTTCCCAGAAACCGCTTTGCCAATCAAAGCCAAACTTGATCTTAAGCCTCTTTTGGAAGAGAGAAACAAAGTTGATGTAAATGGTCTAGGTCACATGACCGAGATGGTCGCTAGGGAAATACGTGTACACAACCTTAAAATAAATCTTCTTTGGAGCGGGTTCACTGATTCCAACAAAACTTGGTAAGTCACATCTGGGACTCTGGCCCATCATAGTTTATATACAGGTGCGTTCAGTTATTAATATACCCATGCGATATTCAGAAATAAATTTACAACTTTTCTTGTTTTATAACAATCGTCACAGACAAGAAATAGACAACTGTGTGTATTCGTTTATATAATACACTATAAATATTTACTCTGTATATAAAACTTCCCGATCTTGTGATGTTGTATGCCTAAATTGATTACATAACACATGGAGCCAAATTTTTAACAATAATTTTGCTGATATTCGAGTTTCAAAGATTCCACAAGGAACCATGGTTAATGGTTTGTAATAATCGTTTTTGTACTACGGCTGAAAATTTGGTGTCTTTATGAGCACTATTAGCAAAGTTACTTTCTGATTTCCATTCATTGTACATTTTAGAATTTTATGATAAAGCGGTTGTTACAATATAAAACGAAGCGTGTCAGTGTTATTTTGCAAGAAAACTAATATTCTACTCGGACGGTTTTACGACCAAAGCTTGCTTGGGGGCTCCTTCAGGAGGAAAGCATGTCTTAAAGCACTGTGGAGTCACCCATGACTTTGTATTCTGCCAAACCGTTGGTTGGCACTTCATCATAAAGTTTCATGATTGTTTCCTACGCACAGAGGGGCTAATTGTTAGGTAATGACTCACATCTCCTCTTCGTGATATTCCAAACCTCCTCTATACCCTTTAAGTCATGGAAATTAACATGCCAATAAAGGATGTCAAAAATAGTATTTATGCAAGGCAATGTTTATTTGTATTCATCCTTAATCAGCAAAACACATTATTGATATTAGAGGAGGAATGTCTGTCTTTGAATGTCCTGGTGATAACCTTGACTTTATGCCTAGATACAAGAGGATTTAAATATCATGAATATGAGTAGTGAGAGATCGCCTAACTATAAAAGCTTCTCTGTGAAAGTCCCAGTCCCCTATGGTATACAAACCATGAATTGTATGATGAAACGTGAACTCACGTTTTGGCAGGATTCAAAGCCATTGGTGACTCCACAGTGCTTTAAAGCAGGATTACCTCATAACGGAACCCACTAGCAAGCTTTGTTTGTAAAATCGTCCTGGTAGAATATTAGCAAAAAAAAAAAAAAAAAAAAAAAAAAAAAAAAAAAAAAAAAAAAAACACTGACATGCTTAGTTTTATATTGTAAGAACCGCTTTACCATGAAATTCTAATATGTACAATAAATGAAAATCAGGGTGTAACTCTTTAAAAAGTGCTCATAAAGACGCCAAAGTTTTAGCCGTAGTACCAAAATGGTTATTCTTTCATAATTTAAAAACAACATTACAAACCATTAATCATGGCTCCTTGTGGAATCTTTGAAACTCGAATATCAGCGAAATTTTTGTTAACAATTTGGCTCTATATGTTATGTAATCGATTTAGGCAAACAACATCACAAGATCTGGAAGTTTTATATACAGAGTAAATATTTATAGACATACTTAACACATCATACAAACAAATTCATCCAGTTGTCCATTTCCGGCCAGTGACGATTGTTAAAAAACAAGAAGAGTTGTCAATTTATTTCTGAATATCGCAGGGGCATATTAATAACTGAACGCCTGTAAATCATGACTTTGGGTTGACCTTACCCTATTTTACAGCAAAGTCAAATTTAGTCACATGTATTTTGGTCAAAGGACATTTAAAAGACCACATCTTAGGTGAATTGCCCAATGTTCCTCTGGTTTTATAGTTAAATTGTGTCGATCCATGAGTTTTCATTCTTACATTTTAGACTAGAGGTTAATATACACGTGTGCCCTTGAATCAGATTGCTAATGGATGACACGAAACAGGCGGCTTTGGTTCGCACGAACCAACGGATAATGTCAGAAATTGAGACGTCGAAATTAAATGTCAAAATAAATGATATCGATGAACAATAATTATGGATGTCATGACTTGTGGACATCAAACGCCATTGTCTTCTTAAGCAATTACCAGAAAAATAATGACATATTTTTCTAATCCTTTTGATGGTGAGTTTTGATCCATTTGTGACGGATGTACTACTTGCCCATTACTACCAGTTCCATTAGGAAAACTTGCCCATGCAATAAACAGAATTTTTTTCTAGCTTTAAAAATAAAACAAAAAATAAAAAAAATAAAAAAAAAATAAATAAAATAAAAAAAAAATAAAAAAATAAAAAAAATAAAAAAAAAAAAAAAATGAAAAAAGTGATATTTTCTAATATGTTTGCTCAAAATATTGATCTATGTTTTGGATCGAAAATAAGAAAAATAGGTACACTATATCCATGTTAACGCATGTTTAATAAATAAAAGTAGGGTATGAAGGGTATACATTTAACGGACACGTTTTCTGGAGGATGAGTCTTGGATGGGGGATGGGTAAAATTTTAGGGACATCAGGAGTGATTTCTGATTTTTATTCACTTTTTTGATGAATTTTCTCTAAGCAAACAAAATAGCTCCTGATTGGACGCCGCGTTCTGCGTCTCATCTGGGGCTACATAATGTTTGCCTATGTCCCTCAAAATAGGATGCCAGGCTTATCTATGAGAGTGTTGTGCACTGTTAAGATACTAACAGGTAGCACATGGTGTTCAATGTAGTCTTTGCTTTGACAGAAATCATGGAAATAAGGACAATTGACCGCAAAGTTTAAAAATCAAAATTAATGATGTTTCTTGGAAAGGTAGGCGTGTACTGGAAGATAAGTGGGACCAGGAAAGTCAGTTAGAACTCACTAACGACATTGTGTTGGTGTGCTGGATTGTTTGACCTTATTAAAGTAATGGAGACAAATTGGTTCTCTTATATAGCTTAATGATGTCTTCACTTTATATTCAGAAGGCAGGCCAGTGCATGGTAACCGGATGGTAACCGGTGACTTCTTTTCCATTCCAAACGAAGCAACAGTAATATTATTGTGCATGGTGTTATTCAGTCTAATCACACAAATTACACATTCCATTTGCAATTGATAAAAGATAAAATATTTTCTTTTTGTATGATCCTTATCTTCCCTGCTGTTTCGGTCTGCACGAGGGTCGTGTTGGACTTTGTCATGCCTCACCTGGCTGAAAGCAGGAGTCATCGAACCCGTTACTTACATTTCTTATCACAAAAATGCGCAAACCTGGTGGTGTCATCGCCATATTTAACAAGTTGGAATAACTTATAAGATAAGATAAATAAGATAAGATAATTACGAAACGATATATGCTATGCTATGCTATGCTTTGCTATGCTATGCTATGCTATGCTATGCTATGCTATGCTATGCTATGCTATGCTATGCTATGCTATGCTATGCTGTGCCATGCTATGCTATGCTATGCTATACTGTGCCATGCTTTGCTATGCTGTGCCATGCTATGCTTTGCTATGCTATGCTATGCTATGCTGTGATATGATAAATTTAACAACACGCATAAGACTTTTGAGAGTCTGACGATGCCATAATATACAACATATAATAACCCTGACAGAGAAGTAGTATCACTGTCTTCTTGATAAAAAAGAGTAATGCGGTCACAAAACCTTAGGGTTGGTATGTCATTTCATATTAACTCATTTAAGCCTGGCGTCCCTTTTATGGGATATAGGCAAACAGAATAGCCCCAGATGTGACGCCGCAGAACGCGGCGTCCCATCTGGGGCTATTCTGTTTGCTTAGAGAATTTTCATCGAAAAATTGAATAGAATTTACACTCCTGATGCCCCTAAAATTGAAGTGGACTAGCCCAAATGATAATGATGGGAAAATCCATTCGTCAAATATGGTTTAATGAATTCAGATATCCTTATGTCGCGATCAGATAAGGTGGCGGAAAAGAGATTCAGAAACATACGCGTTCACTTGTCCGGAAGCAACAGTCAAGATGTCTATAACAAATGGGCATCCGCATGAGAAAACAAACAATTTGGGCTTCTGACTAGGTCAGACACAAGCCAGGCTGTATAGTCACAGGAGCATGCTAGAAGCTTGAAATTTCAGCTTTAAGAAGAAGAGGGATTGTACTATCCGTGTAGCGAATCAGCTGATCTGCGCCTTTGTTTTCGCCTATGCATGTTGGTTTTCCCATGCGGCGGCTCAAATTAGATGTCACGATGTTCGGTTTTAAATCAAACGCCCTCATAAAATACAAAAAAATGCTTTCTGAATAAAGACATGAGAAAGATTTCTGTACAAAAGTACCGTAAGGTGGTCAAATGCAATGTGGCCGAAAACGTGAATAAATTTTCTTTGTTAAAAAGAACGCTTGGCTAGTCTGTATATACCAATATTTGTCCGTGTGTTTTGGTTTTTCGTAGGTTTGTGGAGTTTTTCGGTAACTCGATGGGTCGCATCGGTCATGAACACTTCCTCGCTACGGTGGATTTCAAGCTTTCGTACTTGGTCGGTCCTAGGACAAAGTTCCGGGTTTTAGCATTATCCGTCCAGAACGCCAACTAAATGTTTAACGTTAGATCTAAGTACGTCATTCTTCCCACAAGTCCTAATAAAAACGGCGGAGAGCAAGTCTGGTTTCCGTCTTCAATTGATTTATTATGAAAGAAGTGTATAAAAACATTGCGACTGGAACCAGGCCCCTGGATGTCAAAGGGAAACCCCACAGATTAAAGGAAAAGCCCAACAGATTGAGAAGAAATCCTCATTCCGTTTCAATTGCTTGACGCTGTCGCGCCAAGCAAAAACTGCCGCAGTTTAAATTTAATATTGTGACTCGCTTCGTTTTACGTGGAAACCCAGAACTGCGTACAGGATATTTTCATAATTCTTATATCAATAAACATAGCATATCAAACTAGGAGGTAAATTTGACACAAAATACATAATGCATGCATTGCAAAATAGTGAACAATTTCCGCTATATATTATATATAAGACCAATCACGGTACAAAGCGTGTTGGGTCATATTTGTAACAAATCATATATATAACACCTGTTACATATATGATCACATATGTAACGTGTGTTACATATCTGACTCGGAAATCAAGCATAAATGTAACATATTTTGTGACGAATATGATCGATGCCGGTTTTTGATGTGACATGAAATCACTTATGTCACAGGTCAATTTTGATTTAAAAACAGTACAAAAATGCATATTTACATCTGAAACACATTTGTAGCAGGTTTTTATTCACCAGATGGGCAAATATCTGGATACTGATTTGTTGTGTCACTTTGTCCATCGTCGTTATCGGCGGTGACGTCGACGTCACTCTTTCGCGTCCGCTCCATATTTCCTCAACTCTTTAAAGGATATTCATGAATATAATGTCCGGTATCGTGGCTGCTCTCTGTTTATATATTTAAACATATATATATGGGCCACAATGTGAGAAAATGTACCTTCGGACAACTGGTGAGTATTTGATAAACAACGTTATTTTGAATGTATAATATTTCTGGAGTATGTTAGTCTTGGTGAGTATTTGATAAACAACGTTATTTTGAATGTATAATATTTCTGGAGTATGTTTATTTGAACAGATTATTCAGGTTATTTTGTGAGTTATGACCAATTTACTATATGAACCCTACAAACGCCATTTACCTGAAAAATGAAGTCAAAGTTGCGTAATGTATTTCTGCGTGTTAGTAGAACCTACAAACTTCGATGCATTTGCTTAAAACTGTTTAAGCACTGATCAAACCCCGTATTGTTACGGCAATATGTTGAAATTATTTTGTGTATTTTATTGCGATATGGTTGCTATGGTTACCTTTTAACGATAGATATAGGAAAAATATATAAAATGGGCTGAGACAAGGGCAGATAACTCCAAGTATTGAAATAAATATGTTTTAAAACTCATTCAGTTGAAAGATTACAATTGTTTGAATACAAATAGAAAACTAAACCTGTTAAATATATGCTTCTCATGTCAACCCCCATTTCGGACACATACATTTGTAACACACTTTATCCGTTACGAATGTGACCATGTACGTACCAAACGTGTAACATATATGATTTGTTACAAATATGGTCCAACAAAGCGTTTCGAATCACAATGTTTTCAACTGCGCTATTCCGAGGCAGTGACTGAAATGCCAAACAATTGTTTATACTGTAGTCTTTATTACCGCATTGGGTTTATGAGTCAATATGTTTTTTCGTAACCAAATCCTGTCCGGATAAGTTTTTTCTGAAAACCGTTTACTTCTGGTAAATGTTTTATGCTTGGAATGTGGTGTGAATCGAGGTGAGTATAAGTCATCCAAAACAAAATCGTTAAAGTGCTAGAAAATATAAAAAATTGTTACTCAAAGTGTCTAAAATGGCATATTTTCGCTGTCTGCAAAATGATTTTTTTTTTGCTATCTGTCTCTGATTCAATGATTTTTTGCTAAGGTGGTAGTTCTAAATGCTACTCCATCTATATTCAATCATTCATGCATGGCATAATACATTTTGATAGCAAATATCCATGGTTTTAATACTAAATTTACGTGTTCAAACTTTGTACCTAGCATTTTGTCCATGATGTAACAATTTATCTAAAAATACCAAGTACAAGGTGACTCCCCTTGGTAAAGGTGGAACATCTATCTGCATTTTGAAGAGCTACTGTGTGTAACATTGAAATTAAATATTGCTGACTGCCATGATGACACATCTATAGAGTAGATCTGAAAAAATAATAATTACAATTTTCAGGTGAGTGAGTATATTTATAATAGTTCCCTGATGTTACAGTCTCTACTGGTTATTTTTTTCAAACGACAATATGTAGGTACTATTCATAAAACGTGTTTAGTGGTTGTGTAAACATTTCACAATAACAATGAACGCACAAGTATATTGAAAGCAATTTACAGGTGATTTATCTAAAATACGTCCCTGATGTAACGGTCCGTGATGTAACGGTGAAAAGTGTTACATCAGGGACAGAAATCGTTACATCAGGGACAATATTTCGAGGAAAGGATATTTATTTCTTATATGCTTTGATTTTATAAGTTTCATTGTATAATACAGAGCAACACATCAATTCCAATACAGCCAGAGAGTCTGCAGACTTTATAAAGGTCACTGATGAGGATTCAGTACCCAAAATTGCGCAATACGGCCAATACTACCTGCATTTGAACGTTTTTGCTACTTCCAAATATCAAACTTTTATAGTTTAGATAATTTCAACAAACAGATGTCAAATATGTCTGTTTATCAAACACACGTTACATCAAGTAATATATAGGGTAATTTGGGGGAATATGGACCGCTTATGCACAAAACGAATCAGTTCAACCACAGGCTATTTAAGTTATTATTGTATACCGTGTCTATTTTGAGGCAGGCATCTGCAAACCATTTTAATATAAAATTTACTTCATTTCGTATGCTAGTTTTTGTTGCGTATTACGATAAACACACCCACTGGGTGGTCCAAATTACCCCAAACATTTGAAGTAATATGGACCACTCTATTGGGGTAATATGGACCACAACTTTAAAATGCTGATGGTGTCAACATATAAATTCGGAAAACAAAATGTAAACTTCTATTTAAAAGTCTATTTAGCATGTTCACGAAACACATTCACTGGAAAAATATTTCGCATCAAAAATCAAAACACCTTGACAAACTTACAAAACGGACATTCGCAAAAATGTCACAGATTTCAAAATATGTTCATTTTGCTTATAAACTTCACTTGAAAAACAATTTATTTTCAAAGATAGCTTAAAACATATCACACAAGTGCAAAAGTTAAAATTCTAAAGACATGTGGTATCAAATGTTCAGTGTATCACTTTCAGAAAGAGTTTGAGACAAAATTCTTAGATGGTCCATATTACCTCAAAAGGAAAATTTACATTGGGAAATTGATGGTCCATATTACCCCAGACACGACGGTTATGTCAGTGGAGAAATTTTCCAACACTGAAAAATAGCTCATGCAAATGACCATTTGCATCATATTCTAAAAACGGTGTATTAAGTTAATTTTACGTGAAACTTGGTTCTATATAATGTCATTAATCTTTTTATTGGTTCTTAAGTGTAAACTAAAACATTTTAAGTGCACGATTTTCGCAGGCTGTTTTATTGGGGTTCATTAAGTTAACCTGTCCGAAAACACCAGCTTAGGTATGAATGTAAAAATGATTTCGATAATTTAGGTTGGATAACCAGGGAATAACAAAATGTTATTACTTTTTGTCAAATATGAGTCTTGAGTAAAATATTTGAAGAAAACACAGGGTGGCCCATATTCCCCAATGGTCCATATTACCCCAAATTACCCTGTTATTACATTAAAGAAATAATTGAACATTCATCAAAAATTTGATTTTTCTAGTAAAAAAGAGAACAAAGTATACGTTAAGCCATTAAAAAAGAAACTTTCAGCATAATAACCTGTACATTTATGCCTAAAAGTTGTCTTTTCGGTTCAAACTGTCTGCAAATTTCAACATTGTCTTTGTATCCAACAAACCGCACTTCCTTTGTCCAAAATATAAAATGATTCAGTTTTATTTGGGTTTCGGAAGATTCTCAAAATCAGCGGTATTTTTTCGCATTTGAGCATTTGAAAATTAATTTAGGTCATTTAAAAAAATGGAGCATGGATGTGTGCATACAAAATTCATTACCACTGAACTGGGTCATATTTTAAAGCTTAGACATTGCCCTTTCACCATATGGTAAGAAATACAAGATATTTAATTTGCATATTCACGAATTTTAATGAAAATATTAAAAAATGACAGAAAAAATCAGCCATATTTAATTTGAGGTCGAAACTATAATTGTGGCACTTTGTAATTTAACCAGTAATAGCATATGACAAATGTATTGATGTCATGTGCCTAAATGAAAATTATCTCATTTGCATATTCATGAATATTAATAAAAAATAGAAAATTAAAGAAAAACGGAGATTAACTAAAGCCATTGTAAGTTTTGATGGGTTATAAGATCTATCTTGTATCCCTGAAACCAATTTTCATGGCTGCCAGTGTGGTCAGAGGGACCATCTTAATGCCATAAAATATTGTCCTCAACAATGAACACATTTGCATGATGTAAAAAAAATATAGTTTCCACATCCACCCCTTGTGTGATCCTAAATAATAGGGTGTACTCGTAAAAGTATTCATATACAAACAAAAGCATGCTCTAGAATACTATAATTGGTCTGATAATGATGCATGGACTTAGCAATTTAACCTTAATACCTATTTTTCAAATCATTGATTTTGCTTATTCAAGAAAATAAATAAAACACACAAGAAATCGGAGAAAAATCTTAGATGAAATAGGGGGTATACGTACAAAATCACTAAAAGCAGAGCTGTTACAAACCTAGGATGCTAAAAGAACTATCAAATAAATGCTATGGCTATGTACTCTGACTCTTATGTCTCATATATAAGCATGATCTTATTTTCAATTTCATGAATTTTAATGGAAACTTCATAAATAGGAATGAAAAAGTGAAAAATTTAACCGGCAAACTTAAAAATGATGCTTTTCTCAGCAAGCAAAAGCCCTAACATGCTAAAAATGGCATTGAATGGTTGCTAGGGCAATATTATACCATCCTGTACTACAATATGTTAGTAATTCAATTATTTATTTTATGAATATTAACAAAACCTTTTGAATTTAGAGGAAAGTTACGGAAGAATTAAGGCAGTTTACATAGGAAATCACATGAATTATGGCTACTGATAGACATAGAGTGCTATAGGACAATATTCTATAACCATATAACCTGTTATATAAATAAATAGTGACTTTTGTTGTATGGGTATTAATGAGATCACTAAGAATAAGAGAAAAAATAACGAAAAATGAAGTGATATACCAACACAATTGCATATATCTCAGCTGCCAATTGCCATATGTGCTGAAATGGTACCAATAGAATGCTAGAATGATGCAATTATGCCATGCAGTCTGATAGCCTTATCACACTTTTTTTTTAATTTTTGTGAGTACTGAATAAAATGTATGAAAAGTGTAATATTTACAGAAAATTGAAGCTTGTGCTCTAATAAATTTAATTGAATCTTGGTTGCCAGCAAGTGTACCCTTGTTTATCTGAATACATGATAATACAATATTGTCCTAGCTATTATTGATGTCATTTTGACAGCCATTGGTAGTCGAAATATATTCAATTTTGTTGGTGTACCCCTTCATTTTTCGTTGATGATTCCCTTATTTATATAAATCTCATTAATATCATTCTAATAGAAGAAGCTGGTGATTTAAATATCTGATTATATGGTTATATAAAATTGTCCTAGCAATTATTTGATACCAATTATAGCTCTCTAGGTCAGTCAGTAGCCAAGATACATGTGATTTTCTATGTATACCACCTTAATTTTTCCGTAATTTCCATCTAAATTCGAAAGGTTTTGTTAATATTCATAATACAAAAAGTCAAATGACTTCTATATTGAAGTACAGGATGGTATACTAATGTCCTGGCAATCAATTTATGCCATTTTCAGCGTGCAAGGGCTTTTGGTTGCCGAGATACACACCATTTTTTAGGTTTGCCTGTTTAATTTTTTCCATTTTTTCATTCAAATTTATGAAGTTTTCATGAAAATTCATGAAACTGAAAATAATAAGATCATTCTTATATGAGACTTTAGGGTCATAGAACATTGCCATAGCATTCATTTTATACTTCTTTCAGCATCCTAGGTTTGTGAACAGCTATGGTTTAAGTGGTTTTGTATGTATACCCCCTTTTTCTCTGATTTCTTGTGTGTTTCATTCATTTTCATGAATAAGCAATATCAATGATTTGAAATATAGGTATTAAGGTTAACTTGATCAGTCCATGCATCACAACCAAACCCATAATAGTATTTTAGATCATGCTTTTGTTTGTATATGAATATTGTTGTGAGTACACCCTATTCTTTAGAATCACAGTGGGGGGGGGATGCGGAAACTATATAATTTTACATCATGCAAATGTGTCCATCGTTGAGGACAATATTTTATGGCATTTAGATGGTCCTTCTGAACACACTGGCAGCCATGAACAGTGGTTTCAGGGATGCAAGGTAGATCTTGTAACCCATCCAAAACCTTGAAATTGCTATAGTTTATCCCTCGTTTTTCGACATTTTCTATTAATATTCATGAATATGCAAATAAGATAATTCGTTGGCTCGTTGACAAAACCTCGTAACTGCACTTTTTTCAAAAAATCGTTTTTTCACATGGCGCGATTCAAAACATTCAAATGCAGCTTGTGACAAAGCCTTGTAGGTTATGTCCAATGGGAAGTTAGTTTTTCGATGACCTTACAAAACCTCGTAACTACAAATGGTAAACGGACTTGAAAAAAAGGTGACAAAACCTCGTAAATGCAATTTCAAAAAATTTAAATACAAGAAAATCTTTATCTTTTAGATATACAAAAGATGCATATGAATGATTTCTCATAAATGCATTCTTTAATTCATCATTAGAATCTGCTTCTAGCTTTCTTTTATCAAGTTTTGTATATACGACAATTTGTAAACATGCATATTTATATATTATTTACATACAAGTTTTAGTTTTTTGCTTCTCCTGAAAAATTTGTTTTTCTGCAGTTACGAGGTTTTGTCAACGAGCCAACGAATTGTCATCATGGGGCAAAACTTCTCCAACAGGGCTATCGGTATCATAAACTTCGAAAAACCTTTTCTAAATTTTATCGTAGACACTATGAATTGATTTCCAAATATAATGTTGGGTTAAAGACACTTTTAAGTGAGGGCCTTTCGGAACCTGAATTTTATGGTGACTTGGTTTACAAATTAAAGAAACTTAAAGGAATAAAAGATTTTTCTCTTCAGTTCGGAAAAATCATATCACGTTACAGACGTATAGGTTATAACTTGAATGTTATGCGACAGTCTGCATGCTTAGTTTTTAACCCAATCATGGTTGATAACTATGCTGCCTTCTTTAATTGCACGCCGGTGGGTCGGGCGTCAGACTCTATGATGGCCCCGACTTAAAGCTATTCATTTTAGTTGGTTGGGGCCGGAGCTTCTTGTCTGTTGCTTGGCCCACCGGGGTCCAACTGGTGTTTTGCTTTTGCTCCGGAGTTAGTAGGTTATTCGGCGCCCAGGGATCTCCATCGTCGGGCAGCTTACTCAATCTGTGAGTCCTGGTTTTTGATTCATCAGGATGTTTATCATGATTTATTTGTTTGTTCTTGATGATTCATTGACTAGTTAGAGATTCACCACGAGGACCGAAGAACTAACTAAATGTTGTGAACCACTGCAGAAGCTGAGGGTGAGGTTAGGTACCTGTAAAACCGGTTTAAGCCCGCCAGTAACTTTGTGTTACTGATCGTTCCAAGTCGATACTTCTGTAGTGGTTCTTTTTGTTTTATGTCTTGGTGTTTAAAATTTTTTGTGCTGTTGGCGCCTTATGTATGTTTTCATATTTTTAGTTAAGTTAAGGTAACTGAGTGGCCACCTATTGGGAAAATAGCTGCTCATTCGGCTTACGATATGTTTCATGGTATAAGTACCTGATTGTTAGTTTGGTTTTTTCCCACCTCGGTTTTTGGAGTGGGAATCTTTTTCTGATTGCGCCTTTTCCTGATCTTTGCCTACTTGTACCTTTTTAGTCGTACTAGCACTTCTACAGGTATTGGCCAATAAATTGTATAAAACATATAGGGAAAAAATATTTAACACTTCATAACTTTCTTATTTCTTATGATATTTTTATATCACGAACGGCGTTAGAAAGTATAATTCTTTATCTTTACCATAGTTTTTAAATTTTTGACGTAGCACTATTATAAAATGGTCTGTTTGAGGACGGCCGTCTTGTTGTACGCAATTTAATTAAATATATAGCAAAATTTCCGTAAAACGCGGATAATTACGCCTAGGTACATTACTTCAGCAACAATTTTAAGCTATAATTTTACATAAATGTTAGGCGTCACATACGGTCCAATTTAGTACAAATATTATATTTTAATCTGGTGTATTTTTTATTTTTGTAGCTTAACGATAAATTGGTCTGTTTGAGCAAGGACCAAAAAAATAATAAATATTATTTTCTATCTGGAATTTCCGTGAGTAGCCGTAAAATGCTCCGATAAGACCCGACTTAATTTCCATGTATTAATGCCTTGGGCGAAGATTATCTCTCTAATATGAAAATGAAATGTATTTGATGACTGAGAGTGTAATAAAGAATTTTATATGAATAAATTAATAGGCTTAAATTTTGAGAGTGATATTTTGCGGAAATAAAACATTAAACTTTACCATATTTTGTTCTCCTTTTTCGACAGTAGATGCTGAATTGAAAACACAGATGTCAATTCGCTCCTGATTGCATAATGTCAATTAGTAATGACACTGTGTTAAATTCGCAATCAAGTTCTACTCATTTTATTTATCATTTTATTTTTATGAGAATCTTTACGGGGCGGTTCTAACGAGTACCCACAATCTATGTTTTGGAGCAAAAATAAGAAAAATAGGTACACCCATGCATACCCCAGTTTTGCTATATAAAAGTGGGGTTCAACTGCGCTTAATTAAAATCAAGTTTTCACGCAGAGAAAGCTGTTAAAATAAAGCGATGAAATCTCAACTGTCCCCAGGCAACACTGACATTACCTGGACAGATTAGCCGAATGATAATCGAATATCGCCGGCCAATATCGGATATTATCGGAACGTCTCCGTAAATTTACCTGAGCGCTAGTAAAATCGATTGCTTGCTTATGTGCCTATATTGAAATACGACTATTGTCCCGGTTGTTCGGCCCTTGACATCAATAAATTTGTCATATGGTATTATTGGTTCAATAACAAAGTGTCACAATGATAGTTTCGACCTCAAATTTAGTTTATTTATTGATTTTTAACGATTTCTGTCATTTTTAATGTTTTCATTAAAATTCATGAATATGCAAATGATATATCTTTTAAGGGTCACCGAATAGTGTTCTACACGGGGGAGAGATCCATAAACTTGTTTATTAATGTCACTTTCCTATTTGAGACGTTTGAATTTTTAACAATGGTTGCAAAAATATATATTGACTCTTATACTGAAATAAAAACGATATGCACAGGAAATATGTGCAAATAACAAGGCCTTGAAACATTAAATATGCTTGATCTTCTCTTTTTTTATTACGGTATGTCGTATTCACAGGTCTTCGACTCATAGTTCTACGGGTTTCTTCTTGTTATAGAATGATAGATGTATTTACTTTACTTAGAAATGTCTCTTAAACTTGCTAATTATAACAAACAAAAAAACATGTTTACATTTTACATTTTACTTAGCACCGAATAAAAAGACAGATTAGACAGGGTATGTCGTATTCACAGGTCTTCGACCCATGGTTTTACGGGTAATAATTGTACGATTTTTTCTTGTTATAGAATGATAGATGTGTTTACTTTGCTTAGAAATATCTCTAATAACGGACAAAAACATGTTTACATTTTACTTAGTAGCACCACATACAAAGACTGATTAGACAGAGGGTTTAATTTTATAAACAATAGATATATGGAAAGATTATTGAGAGAGAAAAAAATGTACTAAACACCAAACGAAAGCGTTGGACAACACACAGAATACAAATTTAGAATACTGATTTAATATAATTCTGAATTATATGTATTCTGTTTTTAATTTGTAATAATTTGTATTAAGAATACTAAATTAATTTGTATTCTGCATATTAAACAAAATTTGTATTCTTGTATTCTGTATCGAAATCTATAGTGAAAAGATTTTGCCATGAGGTCATATTTGAGGCCCTACCAGGGGGTTCTTAACTCACTGCTCCCTGACACAAAAATGACCATTCTCCCAAGCTTAATTTGTTTGCTCCCTTCTCCCTACTCCCTAAAACCCCAAATGTTTTGCTGACTCCCTGCTCCCTGACACTAAAATGACCATTCTCCCAAGCTTCATTTGTTTGGTCCCCTCTCCCTACTCCCTAAAACCCCAAACGTTTTTGCTGACTACCCAGCTCCCTCTTAATATTAACTGGTTCTCCCTAGCTCCCTAAAAATAAGTGTCCCTTCTCCCCATAACCACAAGTAGGGCCACGTATTCGCTTCATAACGCTCGTTCAGGTTAGCTTAAATATTTCCCAAGAAATTTAATAGTGTTTACACATCCTGATAAAAGAGAATATACGGTCACATCCTTTTCTGATGTCATTTTATATCAATGACCATCAATGACCACAGAATAATATTAACTGGTTCTCCCTAGCTCCCTGAAAATAAGTGTCCCTTCTCCCCATAACCACAAGTAGGGCCACGTATTCGCTTCATAACGCTCGTTCAGGTTAGCTTAAATATTTCCCAAGAAATTTAATAGTGTTTACACATCCTGATAAAAGAGAATATACGGTCACATCCTTTTCTGATGTCATTTTATATCAATGACCATCAATGACCACAGAAATCTATATGTCGCAGTCTGATAAAGCAGGGGAAAAGAGAATCAGAAAACACCCGGCGAGTTGCCCAGAAGAAATGGCGAAGACAGGCAGAAAAAAAATAAGTACGTGGATGTTCGGTATTAAATGTCTTTAACTCATATAAGCCTGGCGTCCCTTTTGTGGGACATAGGCAAACAGTATAGCCCCAGATGTGACGCCCGCAGAACGCGGCGTCCCATCTGGGGCTTTTTTGTTTGCACAGAGAAATTTCATCAAAAATGATACAAAAGAAAAATAAAAATCACTCCTAACACCCCTGAAAATGAAAGTGGGCTCATCCAATTGATAACGATGAGAGAATCCATTCGTCAAATAAAGGTTAAATAAAATACAGTACCTGCCAAGGATCCCTATGCTTGGAGTTAGTTTCTGAATGTCATACATGTTACCAAAACAAGAAGAGGATCTAGGTCTCTAGCTATCTGTGCACTGCCTCAGAGAGTCATTAATATAAGATAACCATGCAAAAATAACTATTATTTTCTTAAAAATAAATAAATAAATAAATAAATAAATTAATAAATAAATAAATAAATAAATAAATAAATAAATAAATAAATCGATCCACCGGCTCTTGAGAAGATTTCTGAAGGGTATTTACCATATATGGGTATGGCGGCCATTTTGGTCAAGAGACTAGATTATTTATATACATTTGGTTCCCCTTTCCTAAAGATGCTTCGTATAAAATTTGGCTTTGAGTGGCCAAGCGGTTTCAGAGAAGAAGCTCTTTGAAAATGTGGACGCTCTCACGAACGGACGGACACTGGCTTGAGTATCATACTATAAGCTCCTCATGAGCCTTCAGCACAGGTGAGCTAAAAACCGAAACCTGATATATGGACCGCCGCGTATGTCCGTCGATTTCAGTTTTCAGGTAAAGACTCGGAATTACTTACAATGTTATCTTATTTAACAAAATTTTTAAAATACCATGTTTTCACTGCCTTAGAACAATTATATTCACCAAGAACAATTTAGTTCCTTCCGACCACATTTTCTTGGATTACTTTAAACACGTTTAAGGCTTTAAAACTGCTGTAATTTTATCTCATTGTTTTCAAATGTCATTGTCATAAGATACTGCGAGACAGTTTATGAAAGATCGAATTTAATTGTTTTGGTTTACTTAAATGTTGTGGATTTATTTGAGCCGCCTCGTGAAAAAAAAAAACAGCAATGTGGTATCCGAACAGGTCCGACACAAACCGAGCTGTACAAGCACAGAAGCTGGCTAGAAGCTTGAGATTTTGGATTTAGAAAGCAGAGGAATTATACTATCCGTAGCGAAAAACAAAGGCGCTGATCAGCTTCGCGGTTACTGCGAAGCTGATCTGCGTCTTTACTTCCGCATATGCAGATTGTTGGTTTTCTCGTGAGGCGGCTCATTTATGGTACATATAGTTGGAAGTCTATAGAAGCCGCGGAGGATGGTAAATGACAAGTGCCCAACGGCCAAGTGACGGCGGTATCGAAGCCAGGACGAACATTGATAAAATTATGCCTTTTGCCTTGGATCTGTGTACTCGTATTCTGAAACTTATTATACAATTTGAAATTTTAGGGACTAGCTGCAGTCCGGTCGGCAAATGACCTTGAAAAATGTCGGACAATACGTGTTATAATACCTGAACTCGCTATTATATTTGGTGTGTAAATTATATATAATGAAACTTGGACAGGTCGTCAACCCGTAGAATTAGACCTATCCAGACACATTATTGTTATGTACAATAATTATGCTATTTCCCCTCTTAATAGATAGTTTTACCAGGAATGTCTGTTTGTCATGATAGACATTTAGTTGGAAACATTTTAACATTTAAAGGAGTGTAGGTAAAATTCATTCAGCGTAAACTTGTAGAGCCTGTGTAAATATGTCACGTTTTGTTAGTACGTAATTGACTGGATTTGACAAATCTGCCACGTGGTCTAAGCTGAGCTAGAAATAGATCAGCTGCTTATAAACCACTGGTAAACCATTCAATGCCTGCCCACGACAACTCATCCATACACATAATATTTTGGATCCGAGTCCATACATATAAAAAGGTACAAGTAGGCAAAGATCAGGAAAAGGCGCAATCAGAAAGAGATTCCCACTCCAAAAACCGAGGTGGGAAAAAACAAACTAACAATCAGGCACTTATACCATGAAACATATCGTAAGCCGAATGAGCAGCTATTTTCCCAATAGGTGGCCACTCAGTTACCAAACTTAATTAAAAATATAAAAAAAACATACATAAGGCGCCAACAGCACAAAAAAAATTTAAACACCAAGACATAAAACAAAAAGAACCACCACAGAAGTATCGCCTTGGAACGATCAGTAACACAAAGTTACTGGCGGGCTTAAACCGGTTTTACAGGATCCTAACCTCACCCTCAGCTTCTGCAGTGGTTCATAACATTTAGTAAGTTCTTCGGTCCTCGTGGTGAATCTCTAACTAGTCAATGAATCATCAAGAACAAACAAATAAATCATGATAAACATCCTGATGAATCAAAAACAAGGACTCACAGATTGAGTAAGCTGCCCATACATATAAACCTTTTTTGATTTACGACTTGGGTGGTTATACTTTAAAGCACATTTTGGGTGTCATGATATCCTAATGTTCTGTAGAAGTCCCATAAAATAGCGACAGCGTCCTGGCATGACCAAAGCTGTTGACTGGGACGTGAAGCATCAGTTCAAACAAAACAATCACGCGGATCAAAGTTTGCCTTTGACTCAACTAGTCAATGTCGAATGGGCCGAAAAAGTCGTCCCGTGGGAATCTCGTGACGATTTATGACGACCTACCTTAAATTAAACTTTGGGGCATATGCAACAATTTAAACCAGTTCGTCGCCCTGAGACCCGCGTATGGGCTGAGCTATGACGTCAATCAAAATGGCGACCAGCGCACTCATAATATGCGTTTTGAACAACCATTTTCATAGTATGCTTGATCGATAAAATTTAATTTCCAGCTTCTCGCTGATTTTAAATGGAT
This sequence comes from Rugalucina vietnamica, assembly GCA_964017185.1. Classification (NCBI taxonomy): domain Eukaryota; kingdom Metazoa; phylum Mollusca; class Bivalvia; order Lucinida; family Lucinidae; genus Rugalucina; species Rugalucina vietnamica. Next base: position 59,073,935 of record OZ024873.1, read on the forward strand.
GGATTTTACCATTTGTATTTATAAAAGCTATTTTAGCACAAAAATATCTCTCACAAGGAGAAAAGCACTGAAAATATGAGCCACGTCACGACAAAATCTCCATACAAAGCTCTAAACTATGCATAGTACACTAATTTTACCTACCTTGCATCCCCAAGAAAATTTTTCATGGGTGTCATATCATTTAGTGGGACCCTGGAAATGCAAATATTTTGTTTCAAAGATAAACTCAGTTACACTTTGAGAATATGGCACGGTTTCCATGGCAACCGTTAACGTGATTCTTGAGGATCGGGGGTGTACATACAAAATTGACCATATCTCTACTATAACTTATCCTAGACTATTGAAAATGGTCTCATTTCAAAGCTTAGACATAGCCCTTTTTCCTATGGTAGTAATGCAAATTATATATTTAGCATATTCATTAATTTTCATGAAAACATGAAAAAATGGCAGAAAAATCTTTACAAATCCATAAATGATGATAAATCCGTAACATCATATAACATCATATGACGAATTTGTTGATGACTTGGTCCTATATGAAAATTATCTCATTGCATATTCATGAATATTAATAAAACTGACAAAGAGTGAAGGCAAAAGAGGGAAAAATTATATCCATTGTAAGGTATTGGATAGGTTATAAGAGCTAATCTATTTTGCATCCCAGGGACAAATTCTCAAGACTGTCAGTGTTGACAGAGAGACCACCTTTTTGCCATAAAATAGTTTCCTTAGCAATGAAAAGTAACACATTTATATGATGTAAAATTACATTGTTTCCACACCGCCCCTCATGCGATTCTAAAGAATAGGATGTACTTACAAAAATACTTATATCTCACCAATATAGCGCTTTGAATACTATAATTGGTCTGATAATGATGCATGAATCTAACGATTTAACCTTGATACTAAATATTCAAATGATAAATATTAAATCACTTACTTTATATATTCATGAACATTAATAAAACAAACATAAAAATTGGAGAAAAAAATGTAGAAAAAATAGAGGGTATATGTACAAAATCGCTTGTACAAGAGCTGTTAATCAGCCCAGGATGCTGAAAGAGGTATCAAATGAATACTATGTCATTGTACTATGACCCTGAAGTATTGTATAAGAATAATCTGATTTTCATTTCATGAATTTTAATGAAAGCTTAAGAAATTTGAGAGAGAGAAAAAATAAAAATAAATGAATAAATGAGTAAACCTACAAAAGGACTTGTATCTGGGCAACCAAAAGTCATATGGTGCTAAAAATGGTGTCTAGGGCATTATTATACCACCCTGTACTACAACTGTTGGGTCATTTGTTTAAAGGTTTAAGAATATTAACACAATCTAGAGAAAACAATACGGACAAACAAGGGGCATACGTAGAAAAACGCGTCTATCTTGGCTACTAAAAGACCTAAGGAGCTGTAATTGGTAATGAGTGATTGCTAGGACAATGTTCTGTAACCATATAATCAGATATATAAAGTAAAAATAGTAAAACTGAGATCCTTTGAGAACAGTGAACATTTGGATAAGGAAGTTTTTGGGTCATGCCGCGGTTTCGGCTACTCAAGTTTGTTGTACGGATATTAATGAGATCTTTTAAACTGAATAAGACCAAAATCAATGAAAAATCGCTTATATCTCAGAGGCCAATAGCCGAAGAGAACTCAAAATTGCATTAATTTATTGCTAGGACAATGTTTTATTGCCATGTGCTCAGATATATAAATCATGCTTTCTGGCAAGCAAGATTTAATGAATGGTGAAGCACATCCTTCCACTTTCTTTTATTTTCACATTTTTTTCGAAACTTTATGTAACGTTCAGAAAATTTAATAACATGTGGTTATGCTATCAGACAGCATGGCAGTAGTACATTCTCCTATCATTCTGTTGGTACCATTTTCAGCACTCTAAGGATTTTGGCAGCTGAGATATAATATTGCCCTGGACACCATTTGATGCTTTTATCAGCACTATAGGACTTTTGATTGCCGACATACAAGTCATTTTGTAGGTTTACACAATTATTTTTTACATTTTCTTTTCTCTAAAATTTCTTTGGTTTTCATTAAAAGTCATGAAATTGAAAATCAGATTTTTCTTATATCATACTTCAGAACCATAGTATATTGCCATAGCATACATTTGATACATCTTTCAGCATCCTGGATTAATTAACAGCTCTGATACAAGCGATTTTGTTCGTTTACCCCCTATTTTTCTACAATTCTTCTCCATTTGTTATTTTTTTTATATATTAATTTTCATGAATAAGTAAATACAATGATTTAATCATTGGGCATCAAGGTTAAATTGTTAAGTACATGCATCATTATCAAACCAATTATAGTATTCTAGAGTAATCTATTGGTGGGATAGTATTTTTTGTAAGTACATCCTGTTCTTTAGAATCGCATGAGAGGCGGTGTGGAAACTGTATAATTTCACATCATGCAAATGTTTTTTAATTGCTGATGACAATATTTTATGGATTACAAAGGTCCCTCTGACAACACTTACAGCCTTGAGACTTTGTCCCGGAAATGCAAGATAGGTCTTATAACATATGCAATACCTTGCAATGGATATAGTGTTTCCTCATTTTTCCTCACGTTTTGACATTTTTATTAATTTTCATGAATATGCAAATGAGATATTTTCATATAGAACCAGGTCATCAATAAATTTATCATATAATATTACTGGTTCAATAACAAAGTGTCACAATGACAGTTTGGGCCTGAAATAAGTTCATTTATGAAATTTTAAAGATTTATTTTTTTGCCAATTTTCATGAAAATTAATGAATATGTAAATAAGATAATTTGCATTACTTACCATCGAAAGAAAAACCTATGTCTATGCTTTAAAATGAGACCAAGTTCAGTTGAATACGATAAGTAACAGTGAAGATATGATCAATTTCGTATGTACACCCCCATGCTTAAGAATCACGTTAACGGTTGTCATGGAAATCATGCAATTTTTCATAATGTAATTGAGTATATCTTTGAGGACAAAAATTCTTTGCATTTCTGTGGTTCCAATAAATGATTTGGCACCCATGTAAAATTGTCCTCGGGGGTGCAAGGTGGATCAACTTAGCTCCCGGTGTACCTAGGGTTTAGAAGAAAAAACGTATATCCAACGTATGCAAAAACGGACGGACGACCGGATAAAGTAATACCCTTTGACCCATCGACTTAATTCGTCTATCGTGGGTATAATCAGATTCATTTCATACATTTTCTTTGCAAAATAAGTTGTAATGCGATGTTTTGAATTGATTTTGATGGAAATACGAATAATTCATATATAGGCAGATAGCCGCCATTTTGATGACGTCATAAATCGACTCTCACGCGGATGTAAGTGCGACGAACAGGTTTAATGTTATACATATACCCCATAGGTAAGTTTTATATAGGTCGTAATAAATCGTCAAAAAAATCGCACGAGATTCCCATTCGACATAGACTAAACAGTCCTTATTTGACCAAAAAGTTATAAATTATATACGTTCATGTACAGTGACGGCATCATAAGTGTAACAGTCGTAGTGATCAAACTGTGATCCGCCTACCTTCTATTAAACAGCTTTGTAAACGTCATGAGCCTGTTTAGCTTGTTCGAATCGAATAAGTTTGGTTTTCTTTGGATATAACTCGTGCGGTTCAATGTCCAAGGGGATTATGTAATACATGATATACTTTCTTTAATATATTCTAGAGGATCGTATTTGAATAATATTGATAATTATTCAGAAAGTTTTGCCACATTCTGTATTTCATAGCCTTGAAAACTCAGTGCATCAGGATAAAATGTCCATGAAATGTATATCCCCGGGTTGGACCAGTTGAGTGATACAGTGATAAAACTGATATTCTCGTAATCATAAATGATTACTCTCTCGAAATGGGGGCGTGTTCTGTCCCATTGCACCACTAATTCATCCGAGATAATCTGCCGTGGTTGGAAGGTCGGGTTGGCAGATAACATGATGCGTAGCTTCTATAAACAGCACAGCTATTCGATACAATTAAGGATTGAAATCCAGATTTTAGCTTTCACTTAAGGATTGAAATTCAGATTTTAGCTTTCACTGGATGATGAAAAACATTAGGTTGTTTTAATGTCTGCGAAGCCCGAAGGGCTTCTCGGAGACATTAATACAACTAATGTTTTTCATCATCATTTTAATTGCGCATATCACCCCTCATTTTCATGTTATTTGACATTAAATCCGACTTCACGTAATTTTGGAACAGCCAAAACGTCAAATATTCGCGCCTAACGTCATGGCGATACGCGACCAACGACACTACAACAAGAGAAAACAAACACCGTCACTGGCTAGTTTTGACGTCGCCCCGCCCTTAGGCGTGGCCTCTAGATCACGTGACTTAATGTTTTTCATTGGGAAATGAAGAACATCAAGAAAAATACTTTCATCTAGGGCGATTGCAATAAAAATAATGTAAATATTGGATGATGAAAAACATTAGGCTGTTTTAATGTCTGTGAAGCCCGAAGGGCTTCTCGGAGACATTAAAACAGCGTATGTTTTTCATCATCCAGTGAAAGCTAAAATCTGAATTTCAATACTTATATTAACATTTAATATTATTAATCAAGTATCAGATTTTTAATTGCACATATCATCGCTCATTTTAATGTTATTTGACATTAAATGCGACTAAACGTAATTTTGGAACAGCCAAAATTTCAAATTTTCACGCCTAACGTCATGACGATATGCGACCAACGTCACGTCAACTGCAGTGAACAAACAACGTCACTGGCTGGGTTTGACGTCGCCCCGCCCAAAGACATGGCCTCTAGATCACGTGACTTAAAGTTTTTCGTTGGGAAATGGAGAACATCAAGAAAGTTACTTTCATCAAGGGCGATTGCAATAGAAATGTAAATACTGTATCATAAATGTATAATCTCTGACACACTGCGTCAGGGAGTCGACTCTTTGTTTTTGGTTAGAGCACTGGATTTCTAACCCATCAGAGACGTGGGATTTTTTCAAACTATGCATCATCTTCGTAAGAATGTCATTTTACCAATTTTCCCAATTCAGATGCATATGCGACCTAAGTTGACATTGCTGTAAAATAGGTCTAGGTCATCCCATGGTCATGGCTTATATCAATTTTGTAGAGCTTGAGACCTTGATGCTACATGCCAAGTTTCAAGATCCTAGGCATTTTAGTTCTGCAGAAGATTGCGGCCATCTTGGTCATGTGACCTGGATCATTTATTATATAAACGTTCTTTCTCCCTTTGCAAGAAGGCTCCATATGAAATTTGGATTTGATTGGCAAAGGGTTTCAGAGGAGATGTTTGAAAAGTGTGAACGACGCCAACGCCAACGACGACGACGTCAGATGATGTGAAATACGTATTTTAATATAGGGTTTTCAAGAATTTGTTTTGATTCTAGAGCAGGGTTAGCCTAGCCATCTGGCCAAGTTATGTACATCAGAAAATATCTGATGCTCAGACCATATAAACTTATTTCAGACTAGTCTAGAGCAGGGTTATCATGCTCTGAGGTTATCGATACCAATTGGTTTTATCAAAGATTATCGTAGACAGGTAATTCAGTTCACCTGCCTTTGCAAAGTGCCTATGACTGACAGCTCTACAGAGAGCAATAATTTCTTTAAACAAGTTGTTGAATAATACTTTTGCGTAGGGTTTTCTGTGAGGGTTTGACATCCGAACGCATTGAAGATGGACAGTCCTGAAAATATGACTTCAAATGCGTTCGTCAATGTACTGCACCGAAATATCAGACTGCTTCACACATATGAGCCGCGACGTGAAAAAAACGTTCTTCGGGGTTTCCGACGTGGTCTGACACAAACCGGTCTATGAGGCTACAGAAGATGGCTAGATGTTTGAAATTTCGGATTTAGGAAGAAGAGGAATTGTACTATCAGTGTAGCGAAAACAAAGGCGCTTATCAGCTTCGCAGTCGCGAAGCTGATCTGCGTCTTTGTTTTCGCACAGGCAAAAGTCTGGTTTTCTCATGACGCGGCTCATAAACAAGTTAAAATCTATAACATGCTCCAGGTTCCAAAGGTAGGTAAAACAAGATAAACATCCGAACTCAGGTGATCGAATGAATGAAATTCAGTCAATGATGCCAATTTGATGCCAATTATATCTTATCGAAGGAAGCCGAAAAGTTCAGGTATGTGTACTGAGAAAAACAGTCAGAAACTGAACATGGCGGCTGGTGTTTACGTGATAGTTTTTGTACTTGGTAAGATTTTTTACGTCATTTGGCTTGTACATACATTTTATTTATTTGTTTGATTTTGAATTGATGCTTAACGCCACGGCAAACAGCTATGGTCATGCCGAGAAGTTGTGTCCATTTTATATATAGGGCGCTTAAACAGTAATTGGATGTCATTACATCCAAAATGTGCTCCAAAACTATAACCACCCTTGAAAGTAAACATATATTTCCAGTGGAGGATTTAGAGGGAGTTCAAGGGGTTCACTCGAACCTCACTCTTGACCCAAGTTTTTCCATCTTCATGGGGAATTTTAAACTGAGTATTTGTGCCGGTGAAATTAGGCAAGCGAACTCCCTTTTCTACATTTGAACTCCCTCTTTAGAAATCCTGGATGTCAGTCTAAATGGATGCATCTTTGCGAAAAACCATAGTTTGAGAACTGCTCTTACTTACTCTTGTGGTACCAGGTAAGATTGAGTACCATGCTGATCAGGACCCGATTTTTTTCATGCTCAACTCAACAGAGCATGGAATTAAGAGTGCTCTTAAATATTGATAATTGTTTGTGAGCTTTCAGAGATACACGTACTATCTGTACATCGGATAAAATCTCGATGAAAAGTGTACTGTATACAACTTTTATATACTCAAACAGGTGTCATTTATTCTTTTCTGTTTTTGTTCCAAAACATAGATTGTAGATTCTCGTTAGAACCGCGCCGAGGCGATTCTAACATGGACCCACAATCTATATTTTGAACAAAAATAAGAAAAAATATCAAAACAGTTCAGTTGAAAATTTTCAATTCTTACAACTAAACATATCTGTATATTACATTGGCGTGTTTCGGTTATATTATGCTCGTTTTGTTATACAGTCTGTGGCTTTGGTACCGGGCGTTCTTCCCACCAGGCCTGCTACAATGGTCTAGGGTGTTTCTCTACCGATCCTCCATTCACCAACACTGATGGATTGCTACCAAAGAGCCCAGGACAAATTAACACGGTGTTCAGGTACATACATGTAGTTGTTGCAGTCGCTGGGTATAGGGATTACGTTTCAACGACAGCTGGGGTAATAAAGGAGACGAATGTTTGGTTTAAAGTCTCACCCGAAGTGCTAAACCATGAATACCTTCTAGCCTTTTTATGTGACTGTACAGCCTGGTATTTGTTGGACCTGGTCGGAAACCCAGATTGTTGATTTTCTCATGCGAAGGCTCAGTTTAGAAGGCAAAAGCTTGGCTTGTTTAAGGCCTGATTTTTGGCCTCAGATTTTGATATAAATGAATTTAATAACTTTGGTGTTTTCCTTAAAACAGCAATATGCATTTACGTGACAAACAAGTATATTTTTGTCACTGAAATCGTAACCGTTGCCATGGATAAGGAACGTTTTGGCCTGAAGATACATGTACCTATGGCTGCTCTCAGGTTTAAGATTCTCAAGATGGCTATAACACTACACAGCGTAGCTTCTTAGATAAATATACGAGTACATGTACAAGTGTTTTAGATTTTTCTTTCTTTCTTTTTTTTATCAGAAAATTCGAAAGATACATACTATACTGGACAAATAGAGTTAGGGATCAAACTTTTGACGAGCAATTTCTACAAGAGTTTGAACTGCTGGTTAAATGAAACATTTCTATCATCAAGGCAATTTATTTTGTTAGCTTTGTACACTTGAGGATCGAAACAGTAGTCTTTGCATTCAACAAGACAAGGTTTTAAGTCAGACTACCCTTAAAATGAATGTGGTATGAAATTCCCTTAGAGAATTGATGGTGTGTAAGTTTGTTAGTGCAAAACTTTAAAATGGCTAGAAATTTCCAATATTTTTTAGCTGGCTTACCTTAGAAATGATGAATCTTGATGACTATCATGCAAATTTGCAAAATTTTTACGAATTGGCAAAATTGATTTTTTTTTTTTTTTTTTTGTGGAATCGGTTTTTATGGACTTTTTATTACTTTGGTTTTTAGGGTAGTGTGCTGTGCTTCAGACAGATGGTGTACACTTTCAAAGCTGGTGGCATATGAAAGTGCGATAAAACCCCTAATCCACCATATGAATGAACAATTGATTTATTATCGATTGGCCAAAAAATGCATCCCTAAAAGTTTTATCCCTAACTTATTTTGACCAGTATATATAAATACAATGTACACGTACATGTACTCTGCTCTATTTTTGATAAAGAAATCAAATACAAAACAAAGCGCCTGATAATTGAGCCGCGACGCGAGAAAACCGGTCTTCGGGGTGTCCGACCAGGTCTGATACAAACCAGCCTGTACCGTCTCAGAAGCAGGCTAGAAGCTTGAAATTTCGGATTTAAGAAGAAGAGAAATTGTACTGCCCGTGTAGCGAAAACAATAGCGCTGATCAGGTTCGCACTCACTGCGAAGCTGATCTGCGCCTTTGTTTTCGCATAGGCAAAACGATGGTTTTCTCATGATGCGGCTAAATTAAAGAGGATTTAGAGACTGTGAAATGTCGGTTACGTAGTCTTATTGTACGAAACAATGTCATTTGCATGGTCCTCCGACATAGTTAAATACATACACTACTGCTCTACGTATATTGTTCATGTGCAGTAACCAGTCCTAAAATCTAGAAAATAAAAAGCACATAATTATGAATATGCGTGTATTTGTAGTCTGAAAATGACAAAACCTTTTGCGTGCATACGTTTTCCAGTAGCATGGCTTATATTTGAAGGTAATCTCCTGACAAACGTCATAGAATGACAGACGTATAATCATGGAGGTTGAAAATATCTCCACAATATTCGTAAGCATAAATCGTGAAAAACAATCTATGAAAAAAATGAGTGATTTTTTCATTTGATGTCATTCTTAACTCATATAAGCCTGGCGTCCTTTTATGTGGGACATAGGCAATCAGCATAACCCCAGATGGGACGCCGCAGAACGCGGCGTCCCAGATGCGGCGTCCCATCTGGGGCTATTCTGTTTGCTTGGAGCAATTCCATCGAAAAATGAGATATATAAAAAAAAAAAAAAAAAAAAAAAAAAAACACTCCTTGCACCGCTAAAATGAAAATGGACTCACCCAAATGACGATGGTGGGAGAATCCATTCGTCAATTATGGGTTAAATTGTTGAAGGTTGATCAGTGCATGACAGAAATCTTTGAGACAAATACTGACAATATTGTTGAATAGATGCTATCGGTAACCATGGACTCAATTGATGTTTAATCCGTCAGAGATCTAAAACTATATTCTTTCTACCCCAATAAATGTAAAAGCGTTTCCACAGGTTGTATACCCTTCAACGAGCCGTGCGACATGAAGTGATTTCGTGGTCAAACCCGGACAATATCTCAAGGTCAGCGTTTGACCATGACCTCCCGGTCAAGGTCATCTGCCATGGTTTCCTGCAGCATGGTCAAGTCAGCTGGGTTAGAAACATGGCCAATGAACTACTCAGTAAGGTAAGCTGGGAACCAGTGTATGAGCCATGCCACGAGAAATACTGCCTTTGGGGTTTCAAACCAGTTGTGACACAAGCCGGGCTGTTAAGTCAAAGAAGAAGGATAGAGGCTTGAAATAAAGAAGAAGGAGAATTAAACTGCAAAGCTGATATGCGTTTCTTTCTTTCTTTCTTTCTTTCTTTCTTTCTTTCTTTCTTTCTTTCTTTCTTTCTTTCTTTCTTTCTTTCTTTCTTTCTTTCTTTCTTTCTTTCTTTCGTTTTTGGCATATGAAGAAAAGCTGGTTTTGTCATGATGCAACCCGAATATAGTGGCTGACCGCCGTTTGCTGACAAAACGACCTCATTCTAGACATTCGAATTATGTGATTTTAAAGTTCTTAGGAAATGAAGAGACGTAAGAACCTCATGGATTATTAGCTTGTCTACCATGATTGCATGATAATGGTCACTCTGCAGAATTAGACAAACTGACGCCTACACGAGACCACATTGTCTGTCTTGTAAATCGTTTATGTATATGTATAGTGCATTTGAGTTTTTAAATGTACACTCAAGATAGGCTACTAAAGAGCGTTTCCTAAAGTCTTACAATGGGTTTCGCAGATATTTTTCAACTGTTCAAGAGTAAATGAAATCTTCTTTTCGCACCACAATTGAGTACTTAGTTTGTCGCAAAATGCAACGCAAACATTTTAGAAATCGGTTGACAAATAAAAAAGAAGTTCTGGACAAAAACATTTTAAATTAGGGACTTCCCGGCTGAACAAAAATCTCAAGGAAGGGAGATGATTATTTTTCCGCATTTTAAAAAAAAATCATTTTGGTCATGGAAATCCTATCTGCTGGCCGATTTTCAAACCTTATGGCAACAGTACGAAAACAACAATATCGTAACAAGAAAATAATAATCCAATTATTCTACACACAAAATTCATCAGAGAAAATTCATTATCAGAAATAAGGTTTACACTAGATGTCTATTGCACCACCAGGATCTTCCATGTAGCTAATTCTACAGACTCCATGAATCATTGTTAGTATCCGACCAAGTCTGGCACAAAGCTTTGCTGCACACCAACTATATCTATGAACTCACTGAACTAGTTAAGTGCCCGCTTCGGGAGCGGGAAGTCGTGGGTTCGATCCCGTACCGCGTCATACATACCAAAGACTACAATGGTACCAGTGGCTTTTTTTGCTCAGCATTATAAGACCAGTACTAGCCTGTCTTGTTGGTTACCTAATATAAATAAAGGCATCGCCCATATGGTGTAACATTCATGATATTAAGTTTTCTAAATTGCAGGCGCCGGCGAATGTGATCACTGTAGACTGGGGTAACGGGGCTGGGTTTCCGTACTCCCAGGCAGCGGCTAACACCCGCATTGTTGGTGCAGAAATCGCCCAGCTGATTCAGATGCTGCGAGATCACTACGGCCTGTCGCCATCTAATGTACATATAATTGGGCACAGTCTTGGGGCCCACGTTGCTGGTTATGCAGGGGCGAGAATTCCGGGGCTTGGACGAATTACGGGTAGGTATATGTATTAAGTGTAATGCTTTTAGAAATATGGCAGTAGTATACGCAAACAAATGGAGGTGCAGATAAGCTTCGCGTACAATGCTACATAGATAATGTACATATATCAAAGTCTCTTGACAATATCAGAACTTCCAGTATTTACATGTACTACGTTGGTAAGGCTAGCTCCCAATAACATATTGGTTCTTACTCAGGGAGGTCCTATGATCAATGTTATACCACTCCCAGAGGATCCTTAGGTGGTGCATGGTAAGCCCTCCTGGCCCACGGAGTACAAAGACAGATCGATTTTCAAAAAAAAAAAAAAAAACGAGTTTCAGGGGTGATTTTTGAAATGGCCAAGAACTAGGGTTCATACCAATCGATCGAAGGATCTTGTTTTCTCCATTCTTTTCGATTCGATGTGAATGTTAGTGTCATGACGTCCGGCGGCATCCGGCTAGAAACCCTAGTCATAGATCTAACCTTCTCCATCTGAAATACAGGACTTCAGCCTTCTCTTTTTTCCAGGTCTTGACCCCGCCGAACCAGACTTTGTAGATACTGATAACGCTGTTCACTTGGAGAAAACTGACGCTGCGTTTGTAGACATCATACACTCGGACGGCTCTCCGTTTGATTACGTTTCGGGTGAGTTTAACTGATAGAGAGTACGTTCGTGTTTTGACCGGACCATATAAAAGGACAAACTGGATGTGGCAAAGCATGCTTATTTAGAGCAGAAGCTACTGCAAAACATGAAATGGGTCTGTGAAATCCCGTACGTACTGAGTTTAGATGCTTGTTTTGTGTTTTATAGGTAAGCAGACCGGTGATGAAAACACGTCCACATACATGTTTCATACTAGTTCTTTCGTTAGACAAAAACCGAATCCTAAAAATAAACTGTATCATAAAACGATCGGAGATATAGAAAACAATTTTTCTATCACTAATGATGTTGCTTCTACTTTCTATTCAATTGTTCCAGGCTTTGGTATGATTGATGAAGTGGGTCACATCGATTTCTACCCCAACGGCGGTATGAACCAGCCGGGATGTCCCCTGGAGAGCGTGACCAATATCATGGAAACAGCCGCTGCGACGGCCGCTGAGGACGGTATCTCAGGTACCGGTGATCTGGCCCCGAGTTTTTGACGCTCAACTCGGCTGAGCATGAAATTTCAGCTGCTCATAAATGTTAAAATAGTCAAAAATTATGAAAAATTCAGGTTCAAAACTCAAACAATTGTAATTTATCCTGCTCATAAATGTTAGAATGCCAACAATTTTACATTTGTGAGCAAGATAAATTTTAGCCGAGTTGAGCATGAAAAAAAGTTTTGTAACCTCGGACTCTAGTCACAAGGTTTTAAAACTTTTCATGCTTAACTCGGCTGAAATTAAAATTTATCCTGCTCATAAATGTTAAAATGCCAAAAAATCGTTGGCATTTTAACATTTATTAGTAGAATAAATTGCAGGCATTGGTGTTCTAAACCTGAAATTTCAAATTTTATTTGTTTTTATGAGCAAATGAAAGTTCTAGCTCAGCTGAGTTGAGCATGAAAGGAGTTTTATACGTACGTAACATCTGGCCCTGATTTTGGCGATTAAACGAAGTCTATCGCTCAGGCGTTCTAAGCGTTACCAGTAATCAGGTGGCCAGTCAGTAGTTTGAGCTTTGCACGGAGGCACAGACAACCTATATAGTTCTTACGACTCCAATGTGCGGGAATCCTACATGTTATGGACCTTGGGTACTTAAATACAGACATGTACATGTAATACCGGTAATACCGGGAGAATTGCTATTTATATCATTGCATTTCATTAGAATTTCGGCCCAAATACCTTTATTTGTCGTGTCTCGGCGTATGATTGAGGCGTCGTAAAGTGCTATATACGGGTCCTGTACCGGCGTCCTTTAAATGATTGTCTGACAATGATGATTGGGTGAGATAACCCGCCCAGGATAAGCAAGTCTGAGGGTCACTTCATCTGCTGACCGTGGACATAACTGTATTACTGTCATAAAAAATATCTTGTTTCACCAGATGCGGAGGATGTGCTCAGCTGCAGTCATAGCCGCTCCATCTACCTCTTCACTGAATCCATCAACAGCCACTGCCCCTTTTACGGTTTCCCCTGCCGTGACATGGCCGCCTTGGAGTCTAACGAGGGTGGGTGTATGCAGTGCGGCTGGGCGGGGTGCCCCATCATGGGCTACAGCGCTGATCAGTCGAATGCTAGAGGAAAGTTCTTCTTGAAAACGAGAGCGAGCGCTCCATTCTGCGGTAGGTACAAAAGCTGCGACACGAGACACCTATCTTCGGAGGTTCCGACCAGGTCCGGCACAAACTGGCCTGTACAGTCACAGAGAAAGGCTATCTAGAAGCTAGCGAAAACAGTGCTTCCCTTGATAATCCGGTTTTTTTTTTTTTTTTTTTTTTTTTTTTCATGACGAGAAAGACTTGTTGGGTGTCCGACTTTATTGGAAACGAACCAGCTCGATCATCTCTTTAAATATGAGCGCCCGCATAAGAAAACAATCTGCAAATGCGAAATCAAATGCGCAGATCAACTGTTCAGTAACTGCACACCCGATCAGCGCCTTTAGTTTCGCTACATGGATAGTATACAATTCTTCTTCTACTTACACGTAAATCCAAATTTTCAAGCTTCTAGCTCTTTTCTGTGACTGTACAGGCCGGTCTATGTTGGATCTGATCGGAAATCCAAATGACTGATTTTCTCATGCGAAGGCACATATTTCTCATCAAGTGATCATTTGAGCCGCCTCATGGGAAAACCAACAATCTGCATAGGTGAAAACAAAGACGCAGATCAGCTTCGCGGTATCCGAGAAGCTGTTCAGCGCCTTTGTTTTCGCTACTCGGATAGTACAATTCCTCTTCTACTTAAATCAAAAATTTCAAGCTTCTAGCTCTTTTCTGTGCTTGTACAGGTCGGTTTGTGTCAGATCTGTTCGGAAACCACATTGTTGGTTTTCCCATGAGGCGGCTCATTTCTACGGTAGAACGCACTGTCATGTACGATGTTCACGCACAGCCGTTACCGTTTTAAACTTCCGAGTTGTATCGACGCTATTTTATGTTCAAGCACAGCGATTCTTTTCCATTCTTGAGATTTATTGTCCTAACATGGGAGATTTACGAAGATGGAAAGCAAACAGATTTTAGCTCTCAATGACTATGCGTTTATGATGTCATCTGGTATATGTGACTGAAAACGTAGGCTTTGGTGAATTTCTACCTATAAATATTATTTTATTCTAGGTTTCACCCAGCACGCGGCAGTGAAGTTCGGTAGTATGGGTCCCACAGATGGGCGGATCATACTGACTCTTGTAGGGGCGGACCAGAACACTGATAGTATCCAAATTTCAAGGTCAGTTGTCTTTTCATGATAGTATCATACATGTACCACTTTATACATCACATGCCTTTCAGTTATCTCCATGTATAACAGTTATACTATGTAAGGAGAAATATTCTAGATGTTATAATGTATTTTTTGAGATAGCCTTATTTCAAGATCAAGGTTACTTCCATGTACGACGTAACATGATTTTCCAAGAAACATTGTTTCGCACGCTTCATACACTGCAAAAAATTTCCCCCGAATAGTTTCAGATTATCGTCAAATCATTATATCAGCCAATAGAAACCTACCCAATTTGTATACATGTATTTTATTTATTCACAGTGGAGCCGATAGGTTTCAAGGCGGTGAAACTCGTGACGTTCTATGGGTTGACAAAGAGCGTGTTGATGACATCGTGTCAGTGCGTGTGCAGTTTCTGCGCCAAACTAGCATGCTATGGTGGTGGATCTCCAGCAACCAGGGGCGAAATCATGTGACTATTAACATGGTCACCGTGATTTCGGCTAGGACCGGCAGGAAGTAAGTGCACCATGCGAGAAAGTGGCCGGAATCTTTGAACCTTCGAGTAGCCTGGTCGACTCGAATACATTGCACAAAGGCTTGCTTTGATGAATGATTAAACGTTTAAATTTCCTTCGTAGCCTGGTATTTAGTGCATTTTCATTTTTTGCTTCTATTTCACAAAGCCAGAATATTTAAACGTTTTTTGTTTTCATTTCAGTCTTTAGAAAAGATCCCAGTCAATATCTTTTCAGTCATTTCCGAACGGAGCTACCGCTTCATGACTGGGCAGTGTACCGGCACTATTAAGGGGTTAATGTATCGTTCTCAAGGACATAACCAAGCAATGACCTGTCGATTTTCACTCTTCCATTTGGTCAATGCGCCACCATAGGAAAAGAATATATCAAATTTGAGCCGCTGCATGAGAAAATCAATATCGTACATTGGCGAAAAGAAAGGAGCATATCAGCTGTACAGGAATAGTAACTACAGATATAACAATCCCTCTCATTCTTAAATCCGAAATTTCAAGCTTCTAGTCTGCTATATTTGTGACTTATCAGGCCGCTTTATGTCAGACATGGTCGGAAAAACCAAGGACGAGAAAACCATCAATGTGGTTTTTGATCAGGTCAGGGACAAACCGACCTGTACAAGCACAGAAGATGGCTAGAGGTTGGAAATTTTGGATTATTAAAGAAAGTAAAGGAATTGTACTATCCTTGTAGCGAAAAAAAAAAAAAAAAAAAAAAAAAAAAAAAAAGGCGCTGATTAGCTTCGTAGTTACTGCGAAGCATATATGCGCCTTTGTTTTCGCATATGCAAAATGTTGTTTTTCTCGTGATGTGGCTCATTCGTATATTCCAGGATGTATTTCTGTGGTGACAACCGCCCAGTAGTCAATGGCAATACACTAGAGCTGCGAAAGACCACCAACGAACACGATTGTCGCCATACAGTGGCGATATCCTACAACTAAGTTCGTTGCAAAAAAAAAAAAAAAAAGATATATCGTATGACTAGTCTAGTTGACAGGACTTCTTAAGTGTAGCCGGGCCAGTTTGCGACAAATCACAATTGACAATTCTGTCTCAGACTTGCCTATTCATCCACAGAGATAAGCTAGAGTGTTTTCAAACTAACTGCAGCAAATTCGCTTATTAGACCGTGACTTTGTGAATTTGCTGGCTACAAGCAACATTGTAAAAACTGCCGAGCTTAGTTAAATTTGTCAGTCTCAGAATGACAGTCCGAAACTGACGAACATGTACTTGGTCGTAAAAAGGAACTAGTTCGGAGATGTATACGTTTTCGTAAATAAATCCTATGTGGCAGTGGGTTTTCTTATTAACTCTCCTGAGCCGAAGGCTCACAGGTGAGCTTATAGGAGAGGCAGATCCGGCGTCCGTCCGTCGTCGTCGTCCACACTTTTCAAAGATCTTCTCTGAAACTGCTTGGTCAATCAAGGCCAAATTACGAGACGCATCTATATGAATGGGGAATCAGTGTGTTTATAAATAGACAATGTCATATAACCAACATGGCCGCCATGCCCATATACTGTAAAAACTCTTCAAAAATCTTTTTCTCTGGACCTGGTAGATCGATTTCAACGAAACTTGGAATGTAGCATCTGGGCCTAAAGTACTACAATGTTTTTATACATCACGACCCTGTGATGACCCTGGCAAATTTTATGGCAAGGTCAGCATAGGTCGCCAATGCATTTGAATGGGATAAAATGTTAAATTGTCACTTGCAGGAAATGGGCAAATAGACTGAAGATTTAAGATTCTTCTGAAAAACAAGTGTACCCCAGGGGTTGGTCTGCCCCTACCCCAGAGCAACACACATGTATATAACCATACTATTCAAAGCATTTCTTCTCTGAATCTGCTTGGTCAATCAAAGTCAACATTTATAGGAAGCCTTTATAGGAAGGGGGGACCAATGTGTTTATAAATAATCCAGGTCGCATGATAAAGATTGTCGCCATACCCATATATGGTAAAAACCTTTCAAAAATATTCTACTCCGGAAACGGTGTATGGATCTCAACGAAACTTGGCACATACCATCTGGGCCTAAAGACCTACAATGTGTTTATAAATCGTGATCCTGTGATGAACTTAACCTATTTTATGTCAAGGTCAACATAGGTCGCCCATGCATTTGAATGGGGAAAATTTTAAGGGCAAAACTTACAGGAAATTAGCAAATGGACAAATTATTAATGATTTTGAAAAAGCGTTATTCTAACAATTCCATGGGGCTATATACATGTACATGTAGGCTATATACATGTACATGTATATTACCATTATAGTCAAACAAGTTTATTGCTGTATATCTATGATCTCAGGTGAGCGAATACAGGACCATTAGTCATCTGGTCAGTATTTTCGGTTGCAGAGTGTTTTTACCACGTTTTGCAACACTTTTTGTCGTTTTGAACGCAAGAGTTTCTGAGCTATATCATTAGTAGCAAATTTCTATCGAAGACATCTAATAATAATGGAAGCCTAAAATAGGACTTGGCAAAACGTTATTGGTTAATGTTAACATAACATTTGCTTGTTTCTTGTCCTTCGTATACATGAACTCAAGGACTACCGCTACCTTGATGATTTTATTTTGAACCATAAAATAGTACGCTTCATAAATGGTATTTTTGTTTATTTAATCTCTTCTTTTGAAGCAAATAGGCAAATGAAAACAAGTACAAAATGGTAAAACAATAATACAACCTACTGATATGGAAACTAAAATACACATGTACATATACCATTCAAAATGACAAATTCAAACTATAGTAATAAAACAGACAAACACTACCGTCGTCAAATAAGCGTTCATACAACTTTGAGTGGTTAAAGCCTAAGGCAGCATCAGACCCCCGCCACAGGGTGTGGCCTGTTTAGGAGGGGGTCGTCATAGACTCAAGGGTATAAAGGCAAATCTAAGGAACATACATTACAACATTTAAAACAACAACAACAATAAAACAATCTACAATAAATTTGCGTACAATAAATTTGTGTAACATGAATGATGATTGTCTGAGTAAAATGTATCATGGGTTTAACCTTATTATGCTCTTTGCTGGTGATCAAGGAATGCACCCCGTATACCCAGGATGCAACTTATTTTTTTTACAGCGCAGGTTGGTGCAATATCACACGACACATAACAAAATGGAGTCGGTGATTTAAAGTCCGATCAATTTAGTAGCAACCTACAGCGAGGCAATGAAGTTGACGCTGTAGGTTGTTACGGAAATCGACCTGGCTTTCAATCACCACACTCAATTTTGCCACGTGCCGTGTGATATTGCATCCATCTTCGCTGTAAGAATCACTGTTATATAAGTTGGTAATGAATTTCAAGTTCTTCAGATAAACTAGGACACTGCTGTCATGTGACGCAATCCTACTCTGTTACTGAAATTAAACGAAACTATTCAGAAGCTGAAAGAAATCATTTGTAAAGAAATCTATTTATATCTAGATTAGGTTTGATGTATAATATATATAATATAAGAATCTTATATGGGCTTCTGTTCTAGATGGAAGTTTCCAACCCAAGGGATGACCGTGCTGAGCGGAACCGAGGCTCCGCCGAGGTTCCGCTCAGCACGGTCATCCCGAGGGTTGGAAACTTCCATCTAGAACAGAACACCATATTAGATTCTTTTTCTTGCACAACAACCCCCAAAATCTGGTTTATTTCTAGAAGCGGACTTATATTGTTAGCCTGGGTGAGAACACCTGGGTGAGATGCAATTTTATCACCCAGGCAAAAAGTGTGGCAATTTCTGTCTGGTGTGCAAGAATAGCAGTGCTCGCTACTAGACCCTGTCAAAGGATTGATTTTTTTAAGAAAACGCTAAAGCAGAGGTGATTTCAATTTGCAAGTAAATTGTGAATACATGTCATATAATATTTTTAGTTTGAAATTCACAAAAATATGCTTCTGCCGTTCACAGTCTTCAGTGATTTTGATTTCACCGGATCTGAATTTAAACACTTTGAATTATAGACGACACGACACCATCGTATTCTGATGCAAAAGAATGTGTTTATAAATTTTGTTCAAATTGATGTTTAACGTCACAGTCAATAGTTGTGGTGATGTCGGGACTTTGCCTCCATTGTATGGGACTTTTACCTAAATCAGGATGCCAAGACATCCAACAAGTGCTTCAAATATAACCATCCTACTAAGCCACAAAAGGCTTATAGGTACTGGATTTGAATTGAACCATTTTTTTCTGGAAAGGCTCAGACCAGAGCGGTTAACCAGTCATCAGATGTTCAGTCAGTAGTGTGCACTCAGTTATGGTTGTTATATGTATTGTTTTCAGACTCCGATAACCTTATTAATGCGATAAATTCTAGTTTATCTGAAGAAACTCAATTGGGCAAGTCATGGTTTATACATGAAGGTTTCCAAATTAACCATCCCCTTGGCCTTCTGTTGGCGTGACGTCACGGGGTGGAATGTATTTCTGGATGTCTTTTTCTAGAGCCTGCAAGACACAAATAAGAATGATCAGCAACGAATGGTCAGCAACACTTAAACTGACCACTGCATCCGAAAATGTTCAAAAGTATCCCATAACGACTAGCAATGCATAGTTACATGTTAGCACCTAGCATCTACACCTTCAGCTTACAAACATTCTATTTTCATCCCAATTGACCAATCCACAAATGCTATCTTTAATTGAATTTTAGTAGCAAATATACATATGAGCCGCCCCATGGGAAAACCAACAATCTGCATTGGCAAAAACAAAGGCGCAGATCAGCTTCGCGGTAACCGCGAAGCTGATCAGCGCCTTTGTTTTCGCTACTCCTCCTCTACTTAACTCCAAAATTTCAAGCTTCTAGCCTGCTTCTGTAGCTGTACAGCCCGGTTTGTGTCAGACCCGTTCGGAAACCACATTGTTGGTTTTCCCACGAGGCGGCTCATATTTTTATGGCTAGGTACACGTATTTGTGCAATGATGCATAAATCTGACAGTATCTACATTTTTTCCATTAATCTTAATAAGTTCGAATTGACAGACCTTAAAATCTGTTCCAGGGGCATATCTCTTGACAGGCTTTCCTTCTTTGTCACACAAAAACTTTGTGAAATTCCATTTGATGAAACTGAAAAGAATGTTGAAAATGTTACCGGGCTTTAAGCCACGTCTCTCTGTGCAAAACAATCTTTTCACTGGGCTAACGATTACTTAAGCTTCCTTTAGCTGGGTTACTTTATTCGGGTTACAAAATGTTTGAGAAATCTATGTAAGCAAGTCTTGACTGTCATAGTTTAATAGAAGGGATCCTCTTGTTCACATAGGATACCAAAAATAAAATTTAAGATTATGGTCAAAAACATTGTTCATCTTGCATCTATATCACAACAAAAATGGTAATTCTTACTTCCATAATGTTCCCGCCTGCTTGTTTTTCAGCCAATCAAATAGCGGTATTGCATGCCCCCCGTTGACGTTGATTTTAGCGAATAATTCAAGGCCATCACCATACTGTGCATGTATCTTCTCTTTTATACGAGGGTTGTCTAAAGGTTCCTATGATTCAAAGAAATGTGGTGACATAAAAAAGGAAGTTAGAAGTTCTGAGGTTTGAGGCTTATTTTCACTTGCTAGTGTAGGCGTTGTGTGGAATATGTTAGTATAGACATTAAGCATGCGTTTTAACTCATATAAGCATGGTGGGACATAGGCAAACCACTATAGACCCAGATGAGACGCGGCGTCCCATCCGGGGCTATTCTGTTTGCTCAGAGAAATTTCAACGAAAATGGAATAGAATAGAAATTCAAAATCACGCCTGATGCCCCTAAAATGACAGTTGACTCACCCAAATGACAATGATGGGCTAGTCCATTCGTCAAAAATGGGTTAATCAGGTGTTTAAAGTTTCTACATTTTACATGTAAATCCAGTCTGCTATGACATGTTTTACCACCTGTTAGTAAAAAAGAAACCACATTTACATAGGCTACAATATCATTGACTGAGTATGATGCACTTACCATTGTCACATAGGAAGATCGTTGCGGGCATGGTTCGGTTGTATCTGTCACAGGGTTGGAAAAAGAACGTGGCCCGACCGGGAGTCGAGCTTACCGTGCGAGCACACCGTTAGCTAAGCTAGCGAGCCAGACAGTAGACTTACCTGGTTCATGAACTGGCCACACGGAAAACAGAGAATTTTCAAGCCTTCCTCACCAGCAAACTTCGCAGAGAGATCGCGGAGCTGGGAGAAATTCTTGGCAGTCATACCTCATTGAGTAGCCGTGTTCACTATCAGACACACGTGACCTCTGAAAGAAATAATTCAATTGTAATTAATACAGGTGAATAGTCACGGCTGAAACAAATTCTTATGAGCGTCACATCCATGTATCAATGGATTGCCGTGTTCCATATCAGGCACACATGACTTCCGAAATAGGAAATAATTAAAATGTATGAATAGTACTGAAATTGCAATACCAAATCTTGCCCATATGCAACACATCCATTTTTCTGAAGTTGTAAAAATTGAGAATAAAAAAAAAAAAAAAAAAAAAAAAAAAAAAAAAACAAAAAAAAAAAACACTGCTGTTTTCTTTTTAATATTGTCACTCAAAACATTAATTGTGTATACATGTTAGAACCGCCCCGCCTCAAGCACTGCCTCCGTCTTTTTTTGGTATTCTAAACATGGGGGCTCTCACAGGGGTTTTGGGAATCTGGGGAGAAGGGCACTTTATTTTCAGGTATCTCAGGAGAAGCTAGGGTCATTTATTTTCAGGGATCTTGGGAGCAAGCAAACACTTTTGGGATTTTAGGGAGCTGGGAGCAGGGATCTGAGGAAAACATTTTAGGGAGCTGGGTGGGGGGTTGGCGTTGGAGAAAGTTTATTCATCTTTCAGGGTGCAGGAAGCTAAGGCGCCCCTCTGGTAGGGCCTCATACCTACCTATACTTGTCTAAACAAACGTCATTTCCATCAATATCTTTTACCGTGAATTCATAGATTGACTCTGCTTTCTTCAGGTCCGGACCACCGGTTGCCTGAAACGTTTTAAACGAACTATCTTTTTACATTTTACATGATGTCTGATCAAACATTTTGCAGCTCTGCAAATTATCACGTTATTTTCATATGTATGATGTTTTTAAGCAACTTTCCGTAAAGAAGAAAAGTGACCATATTCATTAAGTCATCCTATCATGTTTTCTTATACGACCCAAATGAGTAACCAGGAAATGGTGTCTTCATGCCAACGTAACAAGAAAACTGTTGCCCATAAGGTCAAGCACCAATTCTACACATAAGTAAACAAAAATACGGATCTAGACCAGTGTTCAATATGAGCCACATCATGAGAAAACCGGGCTTTTGCCTATGCAGTAACTGCGAAGTTTATCAGCGCCTTTGTTTTCCAATAGACCCTGGTGCACCATGCCGGGGATTTTTGAAGGGTATAATTTTCTGAAAGCCCATCCAATTCCCTTCAAAATGACACTTGTTAGCACTCTGGCCGTTGGGGCGTTTGGTCGTGGCGGCCTTTTGAATGCGTTACGTACGTGACATGCAGCAAATTTCATGAGAATCGCCATAAAATCAACATTTGGTATATTTTTATGAAGTTTAGTCTTAAAACAAACACACAAATTAGCAAATAGGAAAATATGCTAAAACATATGCGTTTCTATGAAAATAATCCATTGTACTACGTATGGTAACGTATGTAACAAAATATGCAGTAGACGTTCCATATGAACAAACAGTACATCGAGTTTCTAACGACAATAAACAAACTGATTGTGTGGAAATATTTTTGAATAAAGTCTATTATCCGAATTAGTTCACTCAAAAGCGTGTACTTTGTTTGCAGCTGCATGTCATATATTGAAACTTGTGTCGTCCCCACTTGCCAGTATACATGTATACATATATTCATGTCTATAACTAAATCATACTTAGTCATTCTCAAAGGGACACTGGGAATAGTACAATTCAGCGAAACATTTTAATTAAAACTTGGCGTTGTCTAAATGGTAAACTTATCATAAACCAATGGCCTCTTATTAATTGTTACCGAGTGCTTTGTCATTGGTAACGTAGATAACGGCAGAATACCGTTAGAACATTCCCTTCATACAGAGTGCTGAGGTGGAATATGTTGTGAGGATTTGCTTCGAAATAATGAATTTAGTGTTTGCAAGTAAGTCTGCTGTCCAAATTATTTAACCAACAATGTTTGGACTTTGTTTGCAACTGTATCTCGTTGAGTGAAACTTGTGTCGTTGTTGCTTGCCTACATACATGTATTTGACATAGACGTATTCTAAAATACATACAATACTTTCTTAAAGTGTCTTTGTGGGGAAATCAATTCATTGACGCATTTTCAGTTTAAAATTGCCATTGTTTTAATGGTTACAAGCTTGATACTAACACAACCTTAATGTATGTCGTCTAGTGTCTTGTTATACAGTAACGTAGATAACGGTAAGTGTCGTAAAGTCATTTCCACTCATACAAAAAGGGCTGAGATTCCTAAACGCTTATGAATCTGAACAAACATAAAACACATCTTAGATTTCAGAATTTGGCTCTAAAATGGTTTCAGTGTTTTTTTGATCATCATTATATATTCTAATCAGTCTTTCAATCAATCAATCATGAAATTCACTAGGTATTACAATAAAACAGTCAATATTTGTCATATTTATGCAAGCAAATGTGAAGGTGGATTGATTAACTTTAGCCATGGTTATGTGACATAGCCTTACAGCTGGTGTGTAACAAGGCACTATAGGGCTAAACTTGTTGAAGCTACATAAAAATGAGCCTTGCAGATATGTCTATTGACGTCAAAATTGGTGTCATCAAGGCTTTTGAGTGAGTGTGCTATAGCTAATTCAAAAGTCCTACCATAATTGAAGGGATCGACAAAAATGGTGGATTTTTGTAGGGTTGGCAAGATATCTTTATTTACTTCTATTATGTCAAAACTGTTGCATTCTAAATTAGTATTTTCCTCTGGAAACTACACGTGATATTGTATAAATGTTAGACCATAATGTGTTTTGTATTACACAGAAAAGAAACTCCCATATGTTTTCTTAAATGTGACTGCTGAAAAATGTTGGCATAATGTACTTTGTTAGTGAAATTATAAATGATTATAATTATACCGAACCGATGTGCTAAGACAGAGAGTGGCAGTGCTAAGTGAGCGTTTTTCTCCATTGAGAACATTTATAAGCGCGACTTCTTGAGGTTGTGTTCCTTTTGATTGGTTATACACCTAACATGCATTGGATGGTTAGTGAAAGATGGATACTTGCATGAAATCTGCAAAACCCAACATAATCAGGTTGCTAATGATGATAATGCTATAATGTAGTCACTACTTAATTCTGAACCAAGATACACAGTGGTGGTGGTACAGGAGTGAGAACTTGGTTGTTCGAAACTTTCTTTACCATGAATTTTATACAAGTATACGGACAAAAACAATAATGGCAACAAAGGAACTATAATATATCTACTCCATCTAACATCAAGTAAGAATTTAATCCAAACCATCACTTTAAAACAATTAGTAGCAAGCAACAATGGTGTATGGGACAGAAAAACATTTAATAGCTGCTCTGTTTATCACGAAAATTTGTCATTTTTGTGCATTTACTGTCTGCGATACCGCAAGCTACATGTATTTTATTTAGACAGGATACAGTTCTGCAGTTTTAATGCATAAGGAAGAACCAGATCAGAACAGAACTCCGGTTTCCATGACAATGTATAATATTAATAGGTGAAAGTACTATGGTCACTCAAGCGGTTATATCTTTGATCGTATCTCCTTTTAACTACGGCATAAGCTGCCCTTGAGAACAAGACAAAGCATAATACACATAAGATAGTAAATTTGTAAGTGTTGCCATTCTATAGCACCTTCAGTATCTCATTTCAACTTCTGTAAGAAGTACATGTTCATATGTAAGTCAGGAATGAAAATTCCCATTACTGGCGTGTCTGGAAATATTGTTTATGTTGGGTGGGCTGCGGCCAGACCCTTCGTGTGTCTTGCTCAGTCCACTGAGGTTCAAATGACAGTTTCCTTTTGCTGCAAAGTTTCTTTGCTTGTTTGAATTGATGCTTAGCGTCCCAGTCAACAGCTATGGTCATGTCGTGAAGTTGCCTTCATTTTATGGGACTTATACCCAAAATTAGGACGTCATGACATCCAAAATTTGCTTCAAATATAACCACCCAACTAGACCATTGAGACGTAAGTATGAATGGCTTGACTTAACCACTTTTCCTGGACAGGCTCATACCTGAGCGGTTAACCAGTAATCAGATGGTCATTCAGTCAGTAGTTGCAGTTGTCACAGTATGACCCGTGATCCTGAAAAAGGCACAAGTAGGCAATGGTCAGGAAAAGGCGCAATCAGACCGAGGTGTGAAAAAACTAAATTGACAATTAGGCACTAATACTTAGAAAACATATAGCAGGCTGTATCTGTGGTGTAGTTTTCGTGTTTTTTTTTTTTTTTTTTTTTTTTTTTTTTTGTAAATCTGTGACTTGAGTCTACGATCAAAATAAAATTATACAATAATGTGAATACGCAAATAAGCTTTAAGAAATTTGTATTTTAGCAGAATAAAACCGCAATTAATAGATTTTATTCCATTCCTGTTACTGATTTAATCCTTTTCAGACTTAATTCTTATCAGGTGAGCGATTGCTGCTCTTTTGGCTCTCATTTCTTTCATTTTTAGGACAGATATTCATTAAATTTAATTTACTAATTGAAATTATTATGGGAGAAGAATGATAATCTGCTATAAATTATAAGTATTTGATTCTATAGAGAAAATACAAAGTTGTTACGTACGTTACCATGTCATTACGTAAAGTATGTTACCGTTATCATGAAGCATGGTCTGTAGTTGATTTTTGTGTGCTTTTAATACCTTTCAGGACAGATATTCAATAAATCTTATTTCCTAAATGAAATAATTGTGAGAGAAAAATGATAATCTGCAATTAATCATAAGTATATGTTTCTATAGTGAAAATACAAAATTGTTATATGCGTTACCATGACATTACGTAAAATATGTTACCATCATCATGAAGCATGGTCTGTAGTTGATTTTTCGTGTGCTTTTAATGCCTATGGAAGTTTTATTTCGAAAACTGGGATGTTGTTCAGGAAAGGAAGTGTCTTTGTTCTGTTTCTGCTGGGACATGTTTATTAATGGGCGTATTATTTAAATGGGGGTAGGGGAAGACAATCAGCTTCTGTGGGGTGATGGGACGTCACAGGGATCTCTACTATATATCATTTTAAAGGGCAAGGACTGTAAATAACTATAATATAAATTGCATTTTGGTATTTTGTCTAAGCTATATTTTATAAGAAACGAAACACGGTGGATATGCCAAATTACACAGGTTATTTACATTACTTCTATTGTACCAGTAGTCATAAAATCTAAATATTATTGAATTTGGTCCTGATAGATTAGGTAACATCTCTGCTACATATTTAAAGGTAAAGTTCTTGTCAAATATTTGTTTTTGTCATAAATTTTGGTGATCCCCTTAGCAGCTTGAATTTAAAAATCATACATTGGTAACGCACGTAACACGCTCTGACACGATAAAGCCCCAGCAGCCAGAGTGCTAACAAGCGGCATTCAGTAGCTTAGTGTACTGGCTTTCAAAAAATATATGTCTACAAAAATCCCCGGCATGGTGCACCTCTGCCATATACTGTGTGATAGCCATAATACAATTCCTCTTCTACATTCGAATACCAGCGCTTCTAGCCTGCCTCTGTGACTATATAGGCCAATTTGTTCGTACCTGGTCGGAAACCACGAAGACCGGGTTTCTCGCGTCGCGGCTCATATAAAAACTTACCATTCTTGTATTTGCCTTTGCCGTGTTATCCCTACTGAAAGATAATAAATAAAACAAACATGTAATTTTCGGTCGCCTCTAACGTATACCAAGTTTCAGTTTGACCTGTTTGCCCATTGGGCATCATGAATCATGAATCGTCGAACACTGCGTGTGTTTGATTCATTGCTTAAAGTCTCAGTCAACAGCTAAGATTACCTCCATTTTCGATTTTATATAGAACTTCTCACTTCGACAACGCCCAAAAAAGGATGGAGCCAGCTGCCTGTGAAACACTGAACACCAAACAAACAACAAATGTTTTGTATGTAACGTTTGGTCTATTATTTCAGTGTATCGCTGGAAATAAAACAATATATCTATTTTTTTTTTTTTTTTTTTTTCAAAGAAATGTAAAATATGTAAAGCACATCTTACTTAATTCAGCGACATATGGCTATCGCTGATGGCCATTTTCCATTTCCTTTTGCCATTCAGACAGGAAGCTAATCAATAATATTCCAAGAAATGAAGACATTTCATAGACGCGATCTCTTTTTGCACGAATCAATGGAAACTGATGTCACGAGAGTACCTCAATCGAGAGTCCCTCGGTACTTCCGAGAAAAAAATGTTTGTTTGTTTGAATTGATGTTTTACGTCCCAGTCAACAGCAATGGTCATGTCGGGACGTTACCTCCATTTTATGGGACTTCATTAGAATGTCATGACACTCAAAATGTACGTCTTAAATATAAACACTCAACTAAGCCAATAAGGCTTATATGTATCATGAATGACAATAATACCCGGCAGTTCTAGACGGGATATTCCCATCGGTGTTTCGTTATACCTCCACGCCGTCTGGCAAAAGTGGAACGAGATATCGGAAGGCACGGCAGTTCGTATCATGATCTATATAAAGAAAGACGTTGTACAGAATGGCCAGGAACGTCATGCCATTAAAAGAGAGGAACAAATGGCTGGATGGCCGACCTAGATCAGTCGGTGATAAATACCTAAATAAACATCGCACTGGGGGAACATTACGAAGTTTAAATCCACCACAACTCATTTACACGGCTATTCCCTGCCCCGTCTACAGGACTGGTATTGGCGGGGTGGGGGCTTGGTTACAAATGACTAGAGTGCATAATAACCACTGGAACATGTAGATAGACATTACCTCCACATGATCAGTGTCATGTCATACATGTATCACATCACTAGCCGAGCTAGTTTGTCGCCCCGGGGAGGGGGTGTATTCCCATAGTAAGACAGTATGGGTATGTGCCCCACTACCCCCCCCCCCACCATATTATATTTTAGCTCTGAAAGTACATATATTTTCAGTTCGATCAGCTGTAAAAGCACCCACTTTATTTTCCTCAGTTGGATAGCAACTTTTACAGTTCTAACGTTATTCGCTATGAAAGCACCCGCTTTTTAAGTTTGATCAGCTCTGTAAGCCCCCTTCTTTATAACCTTCTTGCTGCCCCCTTCTTTATAACCTTCTTGCAAACACAGCGGGAACTACATACCACGGGCGGAGAGAGGGGGGGGGGGGGGGGTCGCGACAACTCACAAACCTTACAGCCAACTGTTTTGAAGACAGCTCAAATGATTATTGGAAAAAGGATAGGTGAAGATATTTTTTTTCAAAAATCGAGAAGTGAATCTGTTGCGCATTGATGGAGAAAGTCATTGGTGTTTGGGGATACTGTAGTCTGTAGCAGCAACCATAATTTATTTCGTGCCCAAATAAGGCTGCTGTCAATCCATGAAAATGTTGCAATTTCTGCTCCCGGCCGGCCTTATATCTACAAAGCAAAACATACAACTTTCAAATACACACGGTCACCCTAAAACTATAGTTACACGTATTCAGCAAGACTTGTGCCAAATTTTATCGTGCAACTCTGTTTACTAAACGAACTGTATGATCATGGAACTGAAATGAAAATCTGTCTTCGTTGTTATCATTCAAATTCTCTGGTCTGTTGTAGTTTACATCTATTTGAAAAATGATTAACGTCAGGGCGCAACAAGTGTGACGGGATAGCCTCCCTTGGAAAAATACGTTGGTGCAACGTATTAGCGGCATATTTTAAAAGTGCTTGTAATATGCAAACTTTGTAAGTGTTGAGTATATACCATAGTGGATGAGCATGCTTTTCCACTGACGGGGTATGCTGTGGCTTGTTCGGCCGTTCGTTACATTTGGTGGCAGCGGTGGGATGATGACAACTACCAGAACGGAGTTGCCTTACCCATGTAGTCCCCAGGCCAAGACTCGGGGCGAGTCTTCTCGGAGGGGGAAGTAGTGTGACGGGATAGCCTCCCTTGGAAAAATACGTTGGTGCAACGTATTAGCGGCATACAGTAAATTATCCAGTTCCGGGTCACTTTTTTTTCGAAGTGGTTTCAAGATAAATGTTCAGAGCAAATTAGGTTTCGACCTTACCATTAGAACGTATAATCCTTCTTCTAAATAATGAACTTCAATCTGATTAATGATGAATATTCTGTATGCCACACGATGGCTTTGAAGCAGACCACCAATTTATCCAGTTCCGAATCATTTGTCCAGATCCGAATCACTTGCGATAATTTTAAACAAGAAACTCACTGGCGCTATTGCGTTATAATTTTGATTTTGTAGCTTCATTACTTTTCTATAAAACAAGACTTACACACAGTTTACCATTTCAGATGGTAAAAGTGTCCAAAAACTGTGTTCATGTATACGACGTATAACTTACGTTCTGGATATTGGCGTCAATCGAAAACAAATACATGTTCTAAGTCGATAATGGCATAACTGGTTCCAGATTTTTTTGGTAATCATGGGCTGTGCATTGGTTATTTTCATTTTTGTTTGTTTGTTTTGTTGTTGATGTATTATGAGTTTGACTTTCACCTGTTTGATTAACATTGAATTTCAAACACTGTTGCACAAACCAGGGATATCTAACAGGAGTATGTCAACTAGACTAGAAATCCAGACAGCATGTTTTGTTCGTGATGCAGATCGACTGCACAAAGAATCACCTGCGTAAGGAAACGATCATTTGGATTTTAATTATTGGGGGTGGGGGGGGGTCTGTAAGATTTTTTGAAAAAAAAAAAAAAAAAAAAAAAAAAAAAATCCAATTTTGGCCGAAAAATCATTTTTAGGACAGAGTAAATTCTATTTTACTATTTTACGTATTGTAATATACACCAATTAAAAGACAGGACCGCGTCGTGAGAGAAAAATAATATCCAGGGGCTCATTTTTTATATTCAGTTTAACGTCCCTTTCATGATTATTTCAGCTCATATGAGACGCGCCAATCAGTAGGTGGGACGAAAACGAGAAACGAACTACCGGAGAAAAACAAAACTATCTGACACACTCGCAAGGAGAACTTGGTTTGTCTCACATGGCCAGAGCGGGGTTCGAACCCACACCAGACACAGCGGTGAGAACTTGGGGCACGTCCCATAAAATGGGGGCAAAGTCCTGGCATGACCATAGCTGTGGACTAGAACGTTAAGCATTAATAATTTCAAACAAACTGCATTGCAAATGAAAGACTGTGGAATTGTGGCGACACGCACGCACGCCCGCACGCACGCACGAACGCACATCAAATAAAATACTTATTGAGATTTAAACACTCCCTCCTCAGTTCCTTTAGGTTTAGCGCTAAGACGTGCACTGCGATATTAATAGATTTACGGGTACATGTACTATTTCGACACAATTATTATTGATTTTTACTGACCCGAAACTGGCTAAATTTGTAGATAAAATTAAACAGCTCCTACGAAACAGAAAATCAATAAATGAAGTTCAGTTTTCCTGGTGTGTTATAATTAATGTTGGAACGTATGTTGGAACCAAAAGTGTAAAAAAATAATGTTCCAGGTTCATGCATTTTGCAGAAACCTGCACCTTGCGGATAATTACACAAACGCAATATACATTCTAATTCGACAGGTCATCTCGAAGAACAGATTTATTTTTAGCATGTAGATAAGTTTTCAAAATCTGACTTCGTGCAGAGGAAGAGAAAAAGATGGACTTCATGACCATACAAAATATTTGTTTTTTAATCGAACAGCTGCTGTGTAGTTCGTGACGATACGACCACTTGATTCGGAACTGGATAAGATTCGAAACCGGATAAAAAGCTGTAGTAAGTGCTTTGAATATGCAAATTTCAAACTCGAAACTTTGTGAATCGAGTAAGTGTTGAGTATATAGATCTAGCACAGTAAACCACCCTTGGTGGGTGAGCATGCTTTTCCACTGACGGGGTTTGCTGTGGCTTGTTCGGCCGTTCGTTACACAAGATTCACTTCTTGATTTTTAATACAACATACCCTTTTTCCAACAATTACCATTTGATCTGTCTTCAAAACAGTCGGTTGTGTACGGTGTGACTCAGAGATGATCATGATATTTGCCTTATTTAAAACCAATTTTAACTTTTTAAAGTAAATTTTTGCACAACCGTGTCTTACCTTTCAGTCTCGTGTTGTAGTCATATGAGTTTCAATAGTTTACACTGTGGTATATCTACGCCGGTTTATGCTACACTCGATCAATGCATACACATAAAATGTGTAAATTGAATTTTATTGATTAAAATTACAATCGCTGTTTCAACAAGCATAAGCTTTAACAAAAAGCTTGGTCTACGCTTCGCATTAAATAAACTAGAATGTCAAAGAATCTGACCGTACTCCCATTTCATCGTAGTGCATTTGACTGAACAGAAATAAAACGCTGTGCGGTGAAAGCATTCATACATGACAATCGACCGTCACGATACTGTCGGTTCATTACATTCCGTTGTGACTTGAATAGAATGTAATTGGCTACACGGCAGGTGGGGCGCGGTCAAAGCTTTCATACCTGACCATATAGCGTCACAATACCGTCGGTTCATTTCATTCCGTTGTTGCTTAGATAGAATGCAATCATGCGCCAGTTCCACGAATTTAACAATTTGCCCCATTTTTGGCACCTACTGCACCATTGTTACAAATGTTACCAACCAAAGGGAGGTTTGCATGGGTGTTTTGGGGTGTTTACACGGTCTTTGGCGAAACGACCCGGAATCCTACTAACACGATGGTTAAGCCACTAGACTCAAACGTGCAGTTGCAGTTGAAGAGAGGTGTATGAGTTGTCTTGTAAGTAGGTCAAACTCAAACCTTAGAGTAGTCTACGCGCTGGCGCGTAGACAACAAATACGAGCTTTGAAAAATTTGAAATATTTGTTTGTTTGTTTGCATTGATGCTTTACGTCCCAGTCAACAGCAATGTTCATGGCGGGACCTGCCTCCATTTTATGGGACGTTTACCCAACATTAGGATGTCCTGACACTCAAAATGTGCTTCATATAAATGATAACCACCCAACTAAGCCAACAAGCCAATAAGGGTCAGGTTAATTGTATGGATGGTTTGTGAGGCCCTCCCAGGGGTTTTGGGGATTCAGGGAGAAGGGCTATTTATTTTCAGGGATTTGGGGAGAAGGGTCATTTATTTTCAGGGATTTGGGGAGAAAGCAGAGTTTTAGGGAGCAGGGAGCAGGGGGCTGAGGAAAAACATTTTAGGGAGCTGGGGAGAAAGGTCATTTTTCTTTCAGGGAGCAGGGAGCAAAGACCCCCCCTGGGAGGGCCTCGTTTGTCTCGCGGAGGGGGTACTCCCAGTATGGGTATGTGCCGCGGTCTCGCGGGGGGAGGGGGGAACTTGGAGGTAATTTTGGTACGGACGTGCCGCCCGATACTTTAAAACATACCCCCATTCATATATCACACTCTGCATGCCAAATATCGATATTTGACCAACGCCGGAGTAAAATAGCTAACTCTGAGGCAATAGCCAACGCCTGAGGAATATGGTGGGTGTGTTTCTTGAAAACTTGCAAAAAATAAGTAGAAATGCACCTATACTCGAGTTTCGCTTATGTGTATATCTTTGTTTCATGTTTAACAACTGTTCCACACTAGTTTCATGTGAAACCATATCCGTATACTTGATTAAAGTAAGCACAATGTAATTTACACAACTATCAACATAAATCAGTCAATATGCGTGTTTCTGTGAGCAGATGTATGATCGGCCGTGCACAAAAGCAACAACTACATGTACTGACAGTCCAGAATAAAAACAATAGCACACCCCTATATATATAGTATTCTTTGGCCAGTTTACATCATTTAAATGGGACACTGTTTTCAGTGAGAAAATGAGGGTAACGTCTACGCCGGAGTATGATACGATCGCCGCCGGAGGAACGGATTGAATGGGTACGACCAACGATGAGGCATATTTGTGTTAAAAAGCTTTGGCGTCCAGTGTACCAAGAAATGAAAGTTTAATTTTACCGATAATACCACTGTCGCATAACTCGCTAATAAGGATTTCAACATTTCGTGAATTTCGGTCACAACAATTTCACGAAAGACACAACTTATTCGCGAATTACTTGGATGAAGATGTACCTGCTATGTTTGCAGCCACGCTTTGAAATGATTAAGGTGAAATCTAAACTGAAATAGTTTCATATGCCTTGGCGAGACATATGGGTGAATGAATATGTACTTCTTATATTTGGGAAAGCTAATTAAAGATACTCAGTCTAATTTTTCTAACAAAATTAGGTGTTTTCTTAGTTTAATTGCCAATCCAGTAAAAGTGTCCTTTTGCACCAGAATTTGGGCATGCTATATGTATACAAGGATACCTAAAGAACTTCTTGGTATAAAAAGATTGAAACTTCTGTAACAATAGAGTCTGTAATACACCGAGATACACCGAGAATCCCATGTACCAAGTCAGCTAGTGGACACAACTATTTCAGGAGTGAGCCATGAGAAAGCTACAAACATTTCTTGAGTCAGTCATAACTGTTTCTTGAGTCAGTTACAACTGTTTCTTGAGCATACACGGTATTTAGCATACAAGTTTCAAGATTTGTACACATAAAGCACTGGAAATAGACAGTGCGTAAAGTTTGAACCAAAGCAGAAAAATATACAGGCATAGTACAAGCCATGATCGTGATGAGCACAGAAGATTTATAATTAAAAACCTCACATAGAACACAACATAACCTTGTTTTGACTTGCGAATCACCGCAATATCGTTTTTTTATTGTTAATAAGATCCAAACTCTTTAAGAGGAGTGAATTTTCAAAGGAGGAAATAAAAGAATCAGTCAACCTAACTTTTTGGTACTCACGGTGCGTGCAGTGCAGTTCACTGTTCTAGTGCGGCCTTAACATTGCGCTGTACAATCTCCATACAACCGCACGGCTGACCACATTGTTTGCAGAGCAACTTTCGTTTATGTCCGCCGAACCAATTTTTTTAAGGGGCCATACAACGCGCAGTACAAAGAGCTGAGCAGCCTTTATAAATATTATATATTGATCACAGGGCGCTGCTACCGTGATCTCACGGCTAGGTCTAATCAACCCACCGTGTTCTTGTCAGCGCACCGACAAAGATGTTTCCACGGCGTTTCATTTTTAAGTATGGCCTTATGGTGCTTATCGGCGATGTTACTGTGTTGCTTTTCAAGTATTGTAACAGACTTACTTGCGATCGTACTGCGTGCACCTCGGCGTTCCAATTTTCCTAGAACGCTACGTATGTGATCGCCGTAACAATGCCGTCCTTATGCGAAAGAGGTTTGTATCATTTATAAGCAAACAAACAAACAAACAAAAAAGAAAGAAAAACCAGAGGACCAATGGTCCTGATATCGCTCACCTGAGATTTTGTCTTTGATGAATGACCTTTTGCTAAGGCCATGTTGGCCAACATTAAATATAAACTTGACCTCAAATACTCACATAATTGACCTCAAATACTCACATAATTATTAACACTATAAACTGCCTGTATCTACCAACTTTCCGATCTTTCTGGCAATATTTGACCTTTCTGTTTAAATTAACTGTTTAATAGGTCAGTGTCAACCCATGGTCATGATTTATACAAACTATAAAGGGCCAGAGCTCCCAATGCTACATACCAAGTTTCATTGAAATCGGTCCACCTATTCCAGAGAAATTTATTTTTAAAGAATTTTTCCACATATATGGGCATGGCGGCCATCTTGGTCATGTGACCTGGACCATTTATACAAACTTTGGTTCCCCTTCCTAAGGATAGCACATATAAAATTTGATTGGTGCAGTGGTTTCTGAGAAAACTGAGTTTTAAATATAATATGTAGATGACACTGACCTTGAATACTCATAGGACTTCATTAACTCAATAAGTTGTATGTATGTACCAACTTTCAGGCCACAGGCCACAAAACGTTCTGAAAAATCCAATGTTTTCCATTGAGAAGCCTATGTGACCAATGTTGACTTTGCCATAAAATAGGTCAAGGTCAACCCAAGGTCATGATTTATATAAACTATGATGGGCCAGAGTCCCCAATGCTACATACCAAGTTTTATTGAAATGGGTCCAGCAGTTCCAGAGAAGAAGATTTTTTTAAGGTTTTTACCATATATGGGCATGGCAGCCATCTTGGCCATGTGACCTAGACCATTTATACAAACTTTGATTCCCCCTTCTTTAGGATACCACATATAAAATTTGGCTTTGATTGGTCAAGTGGTTCCTGAGAAAATTAAATTTTAAATTTATTATGTAAATGACCTTTGGCCAAGGCCAAAAGATGACATTGACCTCCAATACTCCTATGACTTCATTTAATCAATAGGTAATATGTATCTACACGTACCAACTTTCAGGTCACAGGCTAAAAAAACTTCCTGAAAAATCCAATGTTTTCATTTTTGTCCATTGAAAAGCCAATGTGACCAAAGTTGACCTCGTCGTAAAATAGGTCAAGGTCAACTCAAGGTCATGGTTCATACAAATTATAGTGGGCCCGAGAGTTCTCAATGCTGCATACCAAGTTTCATTGAAATCGGTCCACCGGTTCAGAGAAGAAGATTTTTTAAGGTTTTTACCATATATGGGCATGGCGGCCATCTTGGTCATGTGACCTGGACCATTTATACATACTTTGGTTCCCCTTCCTAAGGACAGCACATATAAAATTTGGCTTTGATTGGTGCAGTGGTTTGTGAGGAGAAGATCTTTGAAAAGTGTGAACAACGACAACGACAATAGGCGACGGAGCATGGCCATCCTATAAGCTCACCTTT
Organism: Rugalucina vietnamica; assembly: GCA_964017185.1. Lineage (NCBI taxonomy): Eukaryota > Metazoa > Mollusca > Bivalvia > Lucinida > Lucinidae > Rugalucina > Rugalucina vietnamica. The sequence continues at coordinate 59,110,239 of OZ024873.1, forward strand.
TGAGCCTTCTGCTCAGGTGAGCTAAAAACCCAGAAGACCAATCGTCCTGTAATTTCTCACCTGAGATCTGAGATATAATATTATACCAATAAACTTGTTTGACTATAAATGTCTATAGCCCCAGGACAGAGGCAGAATACCGCTTGGGGTTAATTTCTTTTTCAAATTCATATATATTCCATCCACTTGCCCATTTCCTGGAAGTTTTTTCCTTCAGTGTCATTTTAACAGTTTTCTGCATATGTGAACGATGATGACCTTGCCATAAAATCTGTCAAGGTCATCACAAGATCATGATTTATACACACATTGTAGTACTCTAGTCTTAATTTCTACATATCAATTTCCATTGCAATAGGTTCAGCAGTTCCTGTGAAGAAGATTTTTGAAGGGTTTTTACCATATATGGGCATGGCGGCCATCTTGGTCATATGACCTGGTATGTTTATAATCACATTGGTTCCCCCTACAGATGCTTTCTATAAAATTTGACTTTGAATGGCCAAGTGGTTTTAGAGAAGAAGATCTTTGATGTTGGCCTTACCATAAAATAGGTCAAGGTCATCCCAGGGTAATGCTTTATGCAAACTTAGTAAAGCTCCATTGCCTGATGCTTCATGCCAAGTTTCAAAGCCATAGGCCTTCTGGTTCTGGAAAAGAAGATTTTTTAAGGTTTTTGCTGTTTATAGCCATGGCGGCTATCTTGGTCATTTGGCCTGGACCATTTATACAAACTTTGGTTCCCCCTTCCTACGGATGCTCCATATTAAGTTTGGCTTTGATTGGCCCAGGGGTTTCAAAGGAGATGTTTAAACATTGTGAACGACGACAACGGACGACGGAGCATGGGTCACCTTGTGAGCCTAACGGCTCAGGTGAGCCAAAAAAAAAAGAAAAAAATAGAACTAGAGCATTATTTCTGTATGTTTTGCAAACCTTTTTTGTGAAAACCGATACTTTAATAATTATTATTGGTGGTAGTGGCATCTAAACTCCTCCATTTTCTGAAAACCAGGAATATCACAATGACTGTCATTCGATACACATAGCAAAAAAAAAAACAACCTTTGCGAGATTTCTAAATTTTGGTTGCTTAGACAGCATAACATCTTAGATTACTGAAATATAAGGAGTTAAGAAACTTGCGCAGCAATGCAAGTCTTGCCTGGTCTACAACCCCAAAGACAATTTTATAGGCCAAATGATGGTTTGAAATAGTGTAGTAAATCGGTATTAAGATAATTTCTTGCATTTAAGTATTTGATCATGTCAATACTATTGAAACTAAATGCGAAAGGCACATCATGCTTCTGAGGTGACTTTAATCAGAGTTTTTGCAAATCATTGATCACGAAACGTTTGTGTCCAACAGTTATTAAGATCAAGAAACAGTTGTAACAGACTCATGAAACAGTTATAGCCTTATCAAGAAATAGTTGTAGCCGCATCAACAAAGGGTAGTCATCTTTTCTTCTTTATTACATGACTTATGCGTATTATTTTAAGACAGATTTTGGCAGGTGTCTTTGCAACTAATTTTTGTTCATTTTCAGTGCTGAATCATTTTTAAAGAAATGTCAAAGATATTCATGTTTAACACCAACAGAGCATGAATTACACAATTTTTCGCATAAAAAGGTAAAAAGAAAACAGTAAATGCGACTACAAAATGTTATTGCTTTAAAACCATAACCCAGTGAGAATGTGCCTCAGAAAGACATATGATCTAAACAATAATATACTTTTAGAGCACAGAAAAACGCGTAAAAAGAGAGTCACCTCCATGTTTCCACGTGCAATTCGCGAATAAGTTGTGTCCTTCGTGAAATTGTTGTGACCGAAATTCACGAAATGTTGAAATCCTTATTAGCGAGTTATGCCACAGTGAATACGGCATGTGATTCATAATCTTTAAAGAAAAACAAAGAAAAAATATAAGAATGTGCATATCGTACGTATGTAGTCAACTGCTGGCCTGTACTGAAGGATATTTTCCGTTGATTTGCACTTTACGAGGTACATGTAGACAAGCTAATAATAGTGCAGCCATATGGTGACAAAATTTGACATAATTGCTCACTAAATGATAAAAGCAAGCCACTTTGTATGAGCATTATATTAATGATAACAATTACTTTTGGATAGGGACCCACCTAATATCATCCAAGATGGCCGCCATTTTCCAAGATGGCCGCCAAAATCCTTTTAAAAAAATACATTAATCATCTTACTGGGCTCAATACACTGTACAAAATAAATAGAAATAGCTTTATTTTGCACTTATTACATTTATTTGTCTTTTAATTTACAAGCTACAATGAGAAAAAACATAGGGATGCACTCAAATACCTATTTAGGGGCAAAAATAGCGACAAAATGCCTTAAATCGTCAAAAATATTTCTCAGAGATAATTTTGGAGTAAGTACTGAGTTGGAGTTGAGTTTTTACTTACTACTTACATGTATCAATTATCATTGTGATAATTATCACATGAAAGCCAAACTAATGACAGTCTTGTTGAAAATGCCACATTCATTCTAATAAATGCTCGTTTTGAGGTACAAGATAATAAGTGTGTTTTACATTCCGCAGCTGAAAAAGTTGAAAACGTAAAATAACATTTTGGTGGCCAATAATTTATGCTTTAAGAATTATTAGCCCACTAATAGGACTATCTAAATGTTGGAAAGGTCTCCAGAGGAAAAAATAATGATTGGTTTATTGCAATTATTGCAAAAAATATGGTAAAATATGATTGACTTGTTTCTGAAATTGTGCATATGGAAGAAACAATGTATATCTGATATCAACAGTACCGAAGCACGCTTGTATTTGGTATATTTTGAACATTTTCAAGCATTTGATAAACAGACCCTCTTTTGTGAAGAAATGAGGGTAACGGTAACGCCGGAGTAAGATTCGACTGCAGCCGGAGGAAATATTAGGGAAGAGATAAGACCAACTACGACGCCCAGATTTTGTTTTTAAGATTTGATGGTCTTTTTATCAAGAAATCATATTTACTTTCACCTTATACTGATCTGTAATGCCTATAATCTACTACAATACGCCTACCTTGTGGAATGGGATCGCGCGCGCATGTCTCAGTTACACATGAAATGTAGCTGTCCTTGGAAATTTTAACCATCTCCATACTTAACAAAGACAAAATAATAGTTATAAGTCCTAAGCATCACCGATTTAACGCTATAAATGAAATGAATATATATGACCAATCGGAACAGGCGTTTCACTCATATTCTCATATATGTAACGGTAAATATGTGCCGCAAGTGTAGACGAAAATAAGGGATTACAGCTGATAAGTGCTCTGAAATGACATTAAATACGCTTGAGTTACAAAATAAATTTCGGAAATCAATATCAATGATCGTAGGACTTCAACGGCAAAGTAGAGTAAAACTATTTTTGTTTGGAATCAGCATTCTTTGCAAACGTTATCATCCTCAGGCGTTGGCCATGTCCATATGTAACTTTCCTCTGGCGTTGGCGATCTCATTCTTTTTTTCCACAAGGAGTCTTTGGTGGCGAATAATATCTAAACGCTTCGTCAGAAATGAGTTTTAAGTAAAGCAGTTTGTACAGCGAATATGAGTTATAAATTATAGTGTGAACAGAGAATGAAAAGTTTTGACTTGAAAGAATTGTTGACTTCTAAATCAATCTTGGCAGTCAAAACCACAAAATCGTGCATGTTTTCTTGTATTTTATATGTTCCAGACACAGTATTGTAACATTTTGTAAATTTTATGTGGAAACAAGACCATCTTACTACACTAACTTATCATAACAATAACATTATCCCCATGCTCTGTAAAATATTTCATAGTTTTGCTGACAACCCTTCACACGCCGTTCCTCGGGCGTTGGCTATTGCCTCGGAGTTAGCTATCTCTCTCTGGCGTTGGTCAAATATCGATAATTGGCATGCAGAGTGTGTATACCTGGTAATCGAAAAAAGGGACCCATTCATATATCATGTCTTCGAAAAACTGAGTGACCCATTCATATATTTGATTGTAGAAAATTTTGACCTATACACAATTATATACAAATATTTCGACTTTCTGAGCTGTGTATGTCAGCAAAAAAGTGCTCTTAAACATGGATGTCCGAAAAATTTCGTCATTCATAGACTAAATATGGAAAAATGGGGCCATTCATATATTTTGACTTGAAAAAGGTAACCCATTCATATATCAGGCGAGGCTGAAAAAGGGGCTATTCGGGCGGCACATCCCTACTACGTCATATATAGGTAGTTACCCCCCCCCCCCCCCGAGGCCGCGGTAAAGCCCCCCTTTTGTGAGTTTTATTAGCTCTGAATGCACCTACGTTTTCAGTTCGAATAGCTCTAAAAGCATCCACTTTTTCTGAATGCACCCGTTTTTCCCAGTTTGATCAGCTTTTACCGTTCTTTAAGCTTTGAAAGCACCCATTTTTTCAGTTTAATCAGTTTAAGCCCCATTCTTTTGAACATTGGGCGGCACATGCACACCCATTTTATATGTGAGTACCCCCCCCACGGGGGGTTTGTCTTAACCACTTTTCCTGGGCAGGCTCAGACATTAGCGGTTAACTGGTAATCAGATGATCGGTCAGTAGTTTAGAAGCTTTGCCTGGAGGCGCGAGCAGCCCATCTATTTCTTCGGGCCCCAAATGGCGAAAATTTTGAAACAGATCTACGTCATGACCGATTGATATATAAAGGACTCATAAAGCCATTCTGTTTCTAAATTTTCTCAGTACACAATCTTCTCAGCAGCTAATCAATTTCACATGCGAAATTTGTTTGTTTGTTTTTTTGTTTTTTGTTTGTTTGTTTGTTTGTTTGTTTGTTTGTTTGTTTGTTTGTTTGTTTGTTTGTTTGATGTTTTACGTCCCAGTCAACAGCAATGCCTCCATTTTATGGGACTTTTACCCAACACTAGGATGTCATGACACTCAAAATGTGCTTCATAAATATAATCATCCAACTAAGCCAATACAGTAAGCAAACTGGCAGAATGAGCAGAATGAAAAATGTCTTCCCATTCTGCCCATTCTGAATGAAATGGTAAAGTTAGCAAACTGGCAGAATGAGTAGAATGGACAAAAACATGGCCATTCTGCTCATTCTGCCATTTTGCTAACTTTACCATTTCATTCTGCCAGCAGAATGGGCAGAATGGGAAAATCGACAAAGACATTTTCATTCTGCTAATTCTGCCAGTTAGCTAACTTTAATACTGCGTTTACACTATGTTCCCGGCGGCCTCGGTAGCCCCGTTTGATAGAAACGTATCGCGCCGTGGAGTTTTGGTAATATATTTCTCTGATTTTCAAGACAAGATCTATTACGTTTTGTTACGTTTTCATATGTTGTATTAAGATATCCGTAAGAAGCCGTGGTAGTGATAAGCCGGTGTGTCACGGAAGCGCTAAGGTACGTTACGGTTATCTATCACGGTTATTAGCACGTTCTATTACGGCCTGTTACGTTCTGTTGCGGTCAGTTGCGTTTCGACCAAGGCGTAACACGTTTTTTTTCCAGTCTGTCAAGGTCAGCTACGGACGAAACGAAGACACACACCATACAATATAAAGCACATTTTTTCTTTTGTATACGAATAAGTCCTTTGAAATAATAACAACCGCGCCTCTCAACAACCGACAGCAGTGTAAATTAAGACAAATCGGGATTGTAATTCTTCTTCAGTTTCATAGTGCAGCGTATGGTCTGTATTGTTCACTATAGTGACTTCTCCAACATGAAGGAACTTGTCCCCATGATATGCCATTTTATATCTATAAACTTCACGCGCCGTGATAACCGTAACATAACGTGACAAACGTAGTAGAACGGGGTGAACACCGTGAAAGGCCGTAACGCACCGTAACTTAACGCAACAAAACGTGTTGAGTATTCCGTAGGAAACGGGACGAGACGTGAGACGACCGTGATCAAACGCAACAGAACGTGGAAGATCCGTGGCTTGCCGGGCTATTCACTAGCTTCCCGTTGCACTACGGACCGCCTCCAAGTTTCGCTACGTACTGTTACATTCTGTCACGGTGTGTTACGTTCAGCCCGTTTTATCACGGTCCATTACGTTTCTCATTTCCGCCGTGACTGCCGTGGCAGATTTTTAAACTGTCAAATAAATTGTCACGGTGTCCACGGTTATCCCGGCGTGCTACGTTTGCCTATCCCGTTCCCCCGCGTTGCCTCACGGTTACCCCGTTTTGATCACGGTTGTCTGAAACGTGGCCGCCGTGACCACCGGGAACATAGTGTAAACGCAGTATAACATTTCATTCTGCCAGCAGAATGGGCAGAATGGGAAAAACGACAAAGACATTTTCATTCTGCTCATTCTGCCATTTTGCTAACTTTACCATTTCATTCTGCCTGCAGAATGGGCAGAATGGGAAAATCGACAAAGACATTTTCATTCTTCTCATTCTGCTCATTCTGCCAGTTTGCTAACTTTACCATTTCATTCTGCCAGCAGAATGGGCAGAATGGGAAAATCGACAAAAGCATTTTTCATTCTGCTCATTTTGCTAACTTTACCATTTCATTCTGCCAGCAGGATGGGCAGAATGGGCAGAATGGGAAAATAGACAAAGACATTTTCATTCTGCTCATTCTGCTCATTCTGCCAGTTTGCTAACTTTATCATTTCATTCTGCCAGCAGAATGGGTAGAATGGGAAAATCGACAATGACATTTTTCATTCTGCTCATTCTGCCAGTTTGCTAACTTTATCATTTCATTCTGCTCATTCTGCCAGTTTGCTAACTATACCATTTCATTCTGCTCATTCTGCCAGTTTGCTATCTTTACCATTTCATTCTGCTCATTCTGCCAGCCGCGCCGCATAACAAAGGAACTGAAATGGATGACGCTTATTTTTCGACGATGCTGACGTCATGAACAGATGCCGACACGAAAACGATTCTTTGATATTGCATGCTGTCATGTCAGATGAACTAAAGTTTTCACTGATTTCCTATTTAGCCAGTTGTCGGATTTTATTCGTCGATTTGTTTTTATAGCCACCAAATTAACTTGCCGGATTTTATTTATAATAACTAATTACTTATTTTATGCAGACTTACATGTTTATATATTTTTTTTACATGTAGTCATATCAACCCTCGAATATATAGCTATGTGCATGTTTATATGTATAACTTAAATGTTAGTACACTGTATTTTAGCTAAAAACCATTATACTGTTACTCATGCCATTATGTATGTAAATATGTTGTATCCTCATGGGCTTTTCAGCCTACTGGAATTTTGAATAAATTTTCTTCTTCATCATCATCTTCTTCTTCTTCTTCTTCTTCTTCTTCTTCTTCTTCTTCTTCTTCTTCTTCTATTCATCGATGTCCTGTTCTATTATAGCCATCAAATTTACTTGCCGGTCAACTTTTATAGCCACCAATTTGTAAGATAAAATTAATTCACCGATTTTGTTTTTTTGCCACCAAATTTACTTGTCGATAAACTTTTATTTATAGCCACCAATTTATTTTGTATTAATTCACCGATTTTGTATTATAGCCACCAAATACACTTGTCAAAATAATTTATTCATACATTTCCTATTTAATAGCAAACATTTACTTGTCAGATAAAAGTATTCACCGATTTTTCTACTGTACCTCCACAAAACCATCCTTAGCATTGCCGAATGAACTCATATTTGCTAGAATAAGGATTCAGCTGCAGATTTTATAAGCACCGCATCCGAAGAAACACCGGATTGTTACATAGTTATTGCAATGGTCGTAATTGCGAACTTCATTATTTCTGATCTCTAACCATCTTTCTGCGTATTTGGCAAAAACTGGCATCAATAAATGTAATGTCGATTGATATTTCGTCTCTCACTAATGAGAAGGCATCATTAGTTCGCGAATAAAGTTCATGTGTGTTGGTAAGTTCTCTGATGGCTGACTAGGCCAATTCTAGCTCTAAACTGTCGGCTGCAAGAAGAACAAGTCCATGTGAGGTCCATTGGTCTTGGCTTTTCGTTCTTTGCGCTTTCTTCTAGCTTCGATAGAGAGCTGCTCCTTCGTTGATAAGACCTTGCCACTTTGATCGCTCTCGTGCCCGGAGGGGGTACTCACATATAAAATGGGTATGTATGTGCCGCACTATGTTAAAAAGAAGGGGGCTTATGAAGCTGATCAAATAGAAAAAGTGGGTGCTTTCAGAGCTGAAAGAACGGTAAAAGTTGTACCTTTAGAGCTGATCGAACTGGGGGAAAATGGGTGCATTCAGAAAAGTGGGTGCTTATAGTGCTAATCGAGCTGAAAAAGTAGGTGCATTCAGAGCTAATAAAACTAAAAAAAGCGGGGGGGGGGGGGCTTTACCGTGGCACATACCCGTTCTGCTTTAATATGGGAGTACCCCCCACCCCCCTCCCGGGCTCCTGTGCAGTCTGTTCCCAAGACCCCATTTGTATTCCTTCAGAGATTGAGGGTGTCTTTGTAGCGTTTCTTCTGGCCACCTTGAGAACGCATTTCCTCCTGTAATTCTCTATAGAAAGGTACAAGTAGGCAAAGATCAGGAAAAGGCGCAATCAGAAAAAGATTCCCACTCCAAAAACCGAGGTGGGAAACAACCAAACTATCAGGTACTTATACCATGAAACATATCGTAAGCCGAATGAGCAGCTATTTTCCCAATAGGTGGCCAGGTGGCCACTCAGTTACCTTAACTTAACTAAGAAAACTTTTTTTGGAAGTCGCACATCAGGCATTCTTATAAACTGGCCAATCCATCTTAGCTGTGCTAGCTTTAATGCTGTATGCATGTTTTGCATCCCTGCTTTCTTCAGGACCTCTGTGTCTGGAATCTTGTCTTGCCACTTGATTTTTTCTTTTTTTTGCTATGAATCTGGATGGTCAGCCAATTTTGGCTATGACGACTAACTGTGTCAAAAGCTTTGGTGAGGTCGACAAACGTCATGTATAGATCTAAATTCTATTAATGGCATTTCTCCTGAAGCTGTCTTGCTGTGAAAATCATGTCTATTGTCCCTCTATCTTTTCTGAATCCACATTGACTTTCTGGGATGAGTCCCGTCTGATCAAGATGAACATTCAGGCGACTCAACATAATTTTTGCCAGTTTCTTTCCAGCAATGGATAGGAGGGAGATGCCTCTGTGGTTGTCACAGACTTTAGGATTTCCTTTCCGCTTGTATACGTGTCCCCTAGGTGGATTATGGATGGATCTTTAAATTCTTGTGGGATACATGTAGCATCCTTCCTCCACATACAGTGAAACAACTCAGTCAGTTTCTCTGCCATGGGTAGACCCCATCCTTATAAACCTCTGCAGGGATTGCATCTGCACCTGGAGCTTTGCCAGATGACAGCTGTTGAACTGCTTTTCTTGTTTCCATGACGGTAGGAAATTCATCTAACGGAACATCGCAGTCGGTGCGTATCACCGGTGCTTCTAAATTTCGGCATTATTCTCATCAAACTAGTGTTGATGTTTGCGAGATGGATGTCCTAAAGCAGTTGCAGCTGAAGAATGAACCGTTTTATGGAAAAATGTCCAGTTTTCTTCAGGGTCCTTTAAAGTAAAGGACGCTCTTAAAGGATCTAAGTTTTAATTTTTATCCTTTAAAGTAAGATTGTTTGCATCCAGTTGGTTGCAAATCTTGTCTCACGCTGTCTTTATTCAGCTTTGAGACATCCAGTCTCTTAAGAGCTTTCTTGTCTTGAAGCCGCCTCGCAGGCTGGATTCTTAGGTTGAGTTTGCTGACAACCAGTCTATGATCTATCAAGCAGTCTGCATAGTCTTTGTCACTTGATATCTTGCCTGTCTGTTCTCTGCACTATGACATATTTCTATTACGTACATGTATACGGAAGACTGTGTTGGCGATTAGAAGATCATGTTCAGCACAATTCCTTAACAGTAAGAGACCATTGCTGTTGCACTTTCCAACCCCTTCTGGACCTATAACCCCTTCCAAGGTCAGGTGGTCTGTACCAGCTCTGGCATTAAAGTCGCCAAGAAGGATAAGCATGTCTGTACGGGGTGTTACAGATATAACGTCGTCTAAGTCATTATAGAACTTGTCCTTAACCTCATTTGGATTGATCATCGTGGGAGCATATGCATTGACAATGGTTGCATGTTTATTGCCTGACAGGGGAAGTCTCAATGTCATAAGGCGGTCATTAATGCCTTTTGGCAGTCCTGAAAGCTTACCAACAAGTTCTGTTTTAATGGCAAAGCAAATTCTTGCTTCACGCCTCTCTTCACGTTTGCGTTCGCTCCAGAACTTCTTTGATCTCCCCAACACTCAGTGCATCTATCAGTATACTATACCTCCCTGTCCACAAGGGCCGTTCTACGCTGCGGTATATCTGACTCAGCACTGTTCCATCAATGTCCGCACATTCCATGTGCCAATCCTCAAAGGGATTACTTTCTTTTTCTTTTTTCTGCAACTACAGCTCCCAGTATGTCCTACATCTGCTGATTCGCCACTCGCCCATCGCCACAGGACTTTTGTAGGTATGTGGGTGTATGTGTGATGAAATTGGTGTATATGCAAGTGCTTGTGTGTGTGAGGAAGAGGTGCGCAACGTCAACCTCACTTTCTCGTCCTCACTCAGCTGCGTACAGAAGCAATACACAGGTCAAGACTTTGGAGTTGTGTTTGGGTGTAGTGGATGACAGTAACATGTTTAGTGCATTGTCACGCTCTGCATGTTCCACAACATGTTGCTGTATCTTTTTCTGAACCGTTGAATCAGATGATTTCTTCCGCTCCGTCTACCAAAACATTCTTTGCATATCTGGACTAGGCATAGCCAGGCACACAGATTTTATTTATTTCCTACTAGTAGATGAATTGCTGGCCACAGCTGAAGAGCCCCATCTATACCTTTCCTAGGTTTTGCTTAGAGACCTGTAAACTCCTAGGAGGACAATCGACCAAAACTAATGAGTTCCCCCAGCCCAGATAGATTTTGGGTAGAAAACTAGCAAAACTCCTAGATGAGTTGCCGTCCAAGGCTAACGAGCCCCATCTGCACCGCATGGCCACAGGTAGTACTGATTATACATGTTACAGTAGCAGTTAAACTGACCTGGCGATAATGTCGATTATCGTGCAACTAAAGTACAACATTGGAACGAATATGGAATTTTAGTATTTAATAAGTCTAAGACCTATTATGGGGTTGTGGGAGTTTCAGACTATGTTCCTAGTAGTATCCTGTATTTTAACGTTTAATTTTATTAATCTTTTGATGTCATGACCAAGTCCAATGTAATCTTTTAGAGCCATAAATAGTCTAACTGCTATTTGACATATGTTTATCATGATTTATTTGTTTGTTCTTGATGATTCATTGACTAGTTAGAGATTCACCACGAGGACCGAAGAACTAACTAAATGTTGTGAACCACTGCAGAAGCTGAGGGTGAGGTTAGGTACCTGTAAAACCGGTTTAAGCCCGCCAGTAACTTTGTGTTACTGATCGTTCCAAGTCGATACTTCTGTAGTGGTTCTTTTTGTTTTATGTCTTGGTGTTTAACATTTTTTGTGCTGTTGGCGCCTTATGTATGTTTTCATATTTTTAGTTAAGTTAAGGTAACTGAGTGGCCACCTATTGGGAAAATAGCTGCTCATTCGGCTTACGATATGTTTCATGGTATAAGTACCTGATTGTTAGTTTGGTTTTTTCCCACCTCGGTTTTTGGAGTGGGAATCTTTTTCTGATTGCGCCTTTTCCTGATCTTTGCCTACTTGTACCTTTAAATAAAGTAAATAGAAAATGATTTGGCTTAAAATTGTATCCTATTGCAATGCTAATTCCATAAGATTAACTTGATTATTTAGTGTGGCTAATCGGTTACGTGATTAGACTATTTTCATATTTTATGACCTAGTCTTGAAATAAAAAATCATAAAAATGAAAAAATATGTATGCGAAAAGCCTGTTCATCGACTCTTCTTGGATTTTACCTTTACGTCTCTGTCTCTATTGTTATTTTCTAAAGTACTCTAGATAAAAAAAATGCAATGGTCTGTATCTGCAATTCCGTGGCTATTTCCAAGCCGAATTTGGTTTCATGGTTTGAAGTCACGTCAGGTTTTATCATTAAGAGGCCCTTTGAAATTACATGAAAGTAAATTTTAAATGTTCTAATTTCACGACACTTTAAATATTTTCAAATTAAATGATCACGGTAATGGGCTTGCATGCAATGTTGCTTCTTTGAGGGAAAAGATGGATAATAGCAAGCACGAACAAAAAACCCATCGAACAAAATCAAATGGGCGGATTTATAGCTTTACAAAACTGTTCGATCTACGGAATACTGAATAAAACATTGCATTTTCAAATTGGTTAAAAACAAAACAGTCACACGGAATGAAGATAATAATAAAACTTGTTTGAAGTAAGACCATAAACAATCGATGTCTGCTTTTATAAACTGATTTAAATGGAGGCAACAAAACGTGATAAACAAACAGACTATTAAACGGACAAATTTCATTGAAAAAAAAAATGAGAGAAGTCTATCTGAACATGGACATATACAACCTGAAGTTTTCAGTGGAATTGAATAGCGATACATAATAAGATGACTGAAACTTATCACTGAACTTTCGACTGGACAGAATCATCGTGTGTAATTACGATGCCATTATTTACCAGAAGCTCAAATCTTTCGTCAACGGCGACGTTTTTCGGCGTTCCGCTGTCGACCGCTCGGACACTACCGTCGACGCGCTTAGTCGACCCCAGTCGGACTCGACCAATTGTACCGAGCTACCCCTCCAGTCGGAAATACAAAAATGTTCATACGGCCACCACGACGACGTTTAAGACAGGGTACGTCATCAAAGATTTCGACAGTTCTGACGCTGAATCGACCGACTCGACGTCTACCGACGAGACGAGAGCTTTACTTACGAATAGACTATTGGCTAATGAACGTTTTGTGACTTTTGATGATGAATCGGATTCTGATAGTGCTCCGTCAGTGTCGGATTTAGATTCCATTGCGTCATACTCGACCATAGTTACGTCGAGGCGTAAAAACGTCACCTCAAAGGCGGCGTTTTGGTTTACTTGTGAGGGATCCGGTGCAGTGACCTCTTTGTCAGCAGCCCGTAATGGATAGGTTTGGATCTGCAGAGGAAACGACAAACACTTGTTACACTTGTTTCACAGAACTGGGCATAAAAAGGAGACAAGAACGCTTAAAATTAAAGTGCAAGACGTCACGGTCAGGCAAGACAAGAATTTGTTTGTTGTACCTTTGCACTCTAAGACGGTAAAACGCGTTTCTTCAAGTGGAAAAGCGAGCGATTTCTACACGTCAGCTGAGTTAGAAACCAGCGGAGTCTGCTCTACAAGCAGGAACGAAATTCTAGTCACAACTAAATCTGTTCAGTTCTCGCAAAAGAAAAGACCGCGAGCTCGCTCCAAGCCATCAGTGATGAGACTGTCACAAACAGGCACCGTAATCTGGGATATCAAGACTAAAGGAGCCGATCCTTTCATAAAACCCGGTAAACTTACGGTGAGCAAAGTCGGAGACATTTGTGTAATCGACGCAGAAAAGTCACGTGAACATGTCGTCATTCTGGCCCCAGACGGAGAATTAAAAGGAAAATATTACGGCGTAAAGGACCCGATTCTGAACCGGCCATTTGATCCAAAGGATGTTTGCTTTGACAACAACGGGCTCATTTACGTCGCGGATTTAGCTAATAGTGCTGTGCACGTGCTGGACAAGAACGGTAACTTTCATCATTTTCTGATCACCCAACGAGACGGAATTATGTACCCTTCCGCACTGACATGTGACTCGGATGGATTTGTCTGGGTTGGCAGCTCGACCGGTGTTGTTTATGTGTTTGATGTGAACAGTGACGGTTTAGTACCGATATCATATAGGAAACCAAGCAACTAGCTGCCAAATATAGTTGGCGTACAAACGTTTGGCTCCCCTGAGCCGCACACCGTTTCAATTTTTGTTATGACTATACCCAATTAAAGATCCGGCGTCCATCCTCAATTATGAATATCTCCTCTGTGGCGCTTTCTCGAGAAGGGGAAACGAAACATTGTATGAAGACGGTCGCAACGCACATTTATGGTTAAAACATTTCAGCAACCAGCAGTCGAATTCAACTAAACCTGGTACAGAGCATCAGCGACTCGGCACACATGTGCGTAGTTTCATATGTACAGCAAGGGCATATGTTTTTTCAACGCGAAAAGTTTAAACACTGGATTTTCAGAATACTTCTTTTGGGATTGGAGACGTTAAGTACAGACAACTTACCAATTAATGAAGTTGTGTGAGTTTCATTTTTGACCTTGTGCCCAAGGTCATTTACATATTAAAAATAAGACCATCTTTTTTAAAGAAACATAGGCCATTTTATCCAAATATTGTGTGTAAGTCTTTTAATTGGTATAAGGGGGTGAAAATACTTGTACATGTATGGGCCACACAAACGAGATGGTCGCCACGCCGATATAGTGAACCCTTCAAAATCTTGAACCGGTGGACCGATTTCAGCGAAACCTGATATGAACGGGTACAATTAGCACTGTCAACTCAATAAGTTATCTCCATCCTCAAACTTTCAGGTGATGTCACGGAGCCTTCTGAAAAAATCCAGTATATCTATAGCTATCGATGGTACAAACATGCACCAAGTTTTGTTGAAATCGGTTCTTCGGTCCTGGAAACAAATATTTTTAAGTATTTTACCATAATTTTCATCATTAGATGGACATGGCGGCCGTCTTGCACATAAGGCATAATTGAAGTGGATCAGTTTTAATTCACTTGCCAACTTGCTTTAAAAGTATTTACATGCATTTGTTTGTTTGTTTGAGCTGTGGCTTAGCGTCCAGTCAACAGCTATGGTCATGTCGTGATGTTGCCTCTATTTTATAGGACATTTACCAAAAAATAGGATGTCATGACACCCAAAAGGGGTTCAAATATGGGCATTCAAATAAACACCCAACTAAGTCAATAAGGTCTATACATGTACGTACATGGGTATGGTTGGTTTGACTTGAACCACCGTTTTCCTTGGCAGGTTCAAACCTCAAACGATTAACCAGTAATCACAAACAGGCCTGTACAGTCAAAGAAGCAGGGGAGAAGCTTGAAATTTCAGATTTAAGAAGAACAGGGAGTGTACTACATGTATCTGTGTATCAGTTACTGCACAGCTGATCTGCGTCTTTGTTTTCGAATATGCAGATTGTTGTTTTCCTGATGCGGTGGCTCATTTGATGTGAAATTGAATGCAGTGGTATAGCTGTATAATAAATGACGGTGATAAAATGTAAATAATATACAATGTACATTGCTTGTTTGTTTTCTGGCACATTGTTTGATTGTTTGATGCTTTACGTCCCGGTCAACAGCTATTGTCATGGTCATGTCTAGTTTGGGCCCAACTGTTGGAAATCTTAGCAGATAAACTGTATTGGAAATATGAGGCTTGACCTTTTTAAAAATATTTTCAAGTCCCCGGACTAGGTCGTGTCGGGACGTTGCCTCCATTCCCAATATTGGAGACAACATAGCATTCGAAATGTGCTACTTATATGTATTGACGGTTTAACTAAACCACTTTTCCCTTGGCGTCAGGAGGTCAAGTCGGTTACAAGCTTTGCCTGGAGACCCATGCAGCCCATCTTTTATGTTCACTGTCCCAATTGGTGGGAACCCATATCGCTTTATTTATTTTGATTACATGTACTTATAACACTTAAAACAGTCCGAACACTTAAAATAAGGAACAGGAACTGTATTTTGAACGAGGAAGAAGGAAGAATTGAGCATTTTTGTCGTATTACAGCATGTACATGTATATGTATGATTATAAATACGCAACCGACAACTTAAGAACTATAATGAATTTCTGTCACTGAACTTAAGGTTGAAAAATGGAATCAAATGTATTATAACATTGTCCCAAATTCGTTATCTGAGCCGCCTCGTGGGAAAACCAACCAAATGTATAGGCGAAAACAAAGGCGCAGATCAGCTTCGCGGTAACCGCGAAGCTGATCAGCGCCTTTGTTTTCGCTACACGGACAGTACACTTCCTCTACTTTCTAAAATCCAAAATTTCATGCTTCTAGCTATCTTCTGTGACTGTGCAGTCCGGTTTGTGTCGGACCTGGTTGGAAACCGCATTGTTGGTTTTCCCATGAGACGGCTCATCTGCTGTATAAAGTGACACGGTACCAGACCAATCTGGCCTGTTATAAGATTTGGGAGTAAACATGGAGTTGACGACGGCTATTTTGGGAGTTGTTGGGCTTTTACAGACGGTCGTGTCAGGTAAAACGTTTTTCAGACTTTTGTTTTTCAAATATTTCAAAAGAATGTTAAAAACGGAGTCCTTAACAGATGCTTTAACGAACACACAATATTATATAAACTGGTCAACGTAAGCATGGTAATGTCAATTTCAAATGATGTTTGAAACTACAGTGTAATCCACATTAATTTTATACTACTCGTAGTTGCTCATCGTAAAGTCTACGTTTGCGTTTTAAAGCATTTCGAATGCACGGCTGATCAGAGCCGTTCTGTTCGCTACATCTACAGACTGATTGCTATATATATCTCATTTAACTGTAGTCATACTATACTCGCCTAAAAATAATGAGCCGACGCATAAGAAAACCAACCATATGCATATGAAAAAAAAAACAGCGCAGATCAGCTGTGCAGTTAATGATCAGTGTCTTTGTTTTCTCCACACCGATCATACAATACCCAGCTATAACTTAAATCCAATAGCCTGCTTCAGTGACTGTACAAGCCGCTTTGTGTCGGACCTGATCGGAAACATAAATTGTTTGTTTTCTCATGCGTAAGCTCAAATTTGAACTCCTTTTACCAGGGTCCTTCCTATTCTTCGAGAGCCATGTCTGTTACGACGATGTTGGGTGTTTTACCAAACACTACCCATTCAACTACTCTTTCGTCGAACTGCCCGACTCCCCGAGCCAGATCAACGCCCGGACCTTTCTCTGGACCAAGGACAACCCCACTGCGGCCCATGAGCTGAAGTACAACGATCCTATGACCATTAAGGGATCGAACTTTAATCCCAGTCGGCCCACTAAAATCCTCATCCACGGCTTCATGAGCAGCAAAGACTCGTCACCGGTAGTCGCGAATCTGTCAGTGGCTTTCTTACAGAAGGTAAATACTTTCGTTGTCGATTTTGGAGTAAAACACCCTTTCACTCGAATTTGTTGTTTGAGCATTTGCATTACACAAGAAGACAAGTATTCTGAAGATCTGTGTTTCTTTTCATATTGCCCAAAACGGCATCTGGATTGATTGATCTGCTGATTTGAGTGAGAGTTTTAAACTAAATGACTTATAAAACGCTAAACTCAAGTGAAATTTTTATCTTACTATGTGGGATTTTGGCCATGTAGATATCGATAGGTAACTGCTAAAATTTATAAAATTCTGCTTTTGTCCCTATCCTATTTCAAGTGAGTGTTCTTAATATGCACTGCATGTGTTGTGCAAATAATTTTTAACTAAAAACATGCGAAGGTTCATAAGTAAAACCCACATGTATTTTAAGACTCTTAAAATAGGTTTCCGAAACATAGACACACAATGAAGATATAAAGGCTTTGTGCCAACGCACATCTCCTATTATACAGTCCGTATATCTCCTGAATTCCATTATTTTTCTACAAATATTTCCATCAATTATAAAGAATTTGGTTATGGTTCCGATACATTGACGAATTGCTTATCACAATGTGACCTTTGGGGTAGATGAAAGCTAATGCTTACGTTCAAATCCCATTTTGAATGTTGTACATTTTTCTCGGTAAAACTATATAATTCAAATAAGATATACTTAGACCAAATAACCTGGCATCAATGACTTATTTCAGTACGACTATTATAACATTATCGGCGTTGACTGGTCTGAAGGAGCTAAACAGTTCTATCCTAAAGCTGTGGCTAACACACGAGTTGTCGGCGCTATTCTAGCCAAACTTGTTCTTACACTAGTCGATAAAGCAGGGCTCAAACTGCGGGACCTGCATGTAATAGGGCACAGTCTAGGGGCACATGTCTCTGGGTATGTGGGGAGGAGGCTTCCAGGCATTGCTAGAATTACCGGTAAGGTACATGTAATTAATGCATTAGAGAAAGAAATTAACCTGAAAATTTATATTTTTCATACCCATTGAAATAATCTATACATGTACATAGGATTTATACATGATATACTCAGAGTTTGCACCTAAAGAAAAATACTTTTAGCTCAACTGAGCCGAAGGCTCACATGTGAGCTTATAGGATAGGCAAGCATCCGCGTCCGTCCGTCATCGTCGTCCGTCCGTCCGTAGCCCGTCGTCGTCCACCATCATCTCTGAAACCGCTTGGCCAATCAAAGCCAAATTTAATACGAAAAATCGCTAATGACAAACGTTTGTCAATAGCCACTCCCAATTTTATATGCAGCATTTATAAGATGGGGGGACCAATGTATATATATTAATAATTCAGGTCACACAACCAAGGGGCTGTCATGCCCCTATATAGTAAAAACCCTTCAAACGTATTGTAGACAAATTTTTGAAGCATCAATGACTAAAGTACTACAATATGTATATAAACCATGTCGCTGAGGGACCAATTTTACGATAAGATCATCATAGATCGCCTTTGCATTTGAATAGGAAAACTGTTAAAATGTCATTCAAAGGAAAAAGGAAACATCATGCAGGAAATTGGCAAATAGACAGGGTATTGATTATTCTGAAAAATAAATGACACCAGGGCTTCAGCTGTCCCTTTACTGGGGCTATTTTCCATGATATTCAAACATGTTTATTGGTATATACAGCAGATCTCAGATTAGCGTTTACAGGATCATTGGTTCTCTGGTTATGATCTATTAGCACTCATTTTTGAAAAAAAAAAAAAAAAAAACAAAAAACAAAAAAAAAAAAAAAAAAAAAAAAAAAACCAAGGAATTTGGCTCAGATTTAAAGCAAATTAACTTCATTATTAAAAGTTGCAATTCTGGTACATGCATGTAAGAGACAGGTTGTTCGGAAAAGCAGACATACAGTCAGTGGACATAATTATTCGCCACCTTTGAAAAATTCCATAGACTTACATGTATTTTCATGTTTGCAAGAAAAATTATTCTGCCTCTTCTGGTCAACATATATTCATGATTTTGGTGTCAATTGAAAGTTCAATGAATAAAGCAATAAATAAAGGTTATTTGGTGAAGTTTCAACGTTCCATTTTTCATGTACAGCAGTTTAAAGTTGAAGGAAATTTTGAAAAAGCCACTTTCCCATTGACGTCAATGGTGATGTTGCCCAAAAACTGTCCGGAAAAAAAATCAAGCCGTTTTTAAAAATTTGTAGCTTTAAAACGCATGCAAGGAATTAAATGAAAAATATCTTGTTTATTGCTTTATTCATTTACCTTTCAAATGCCACCGAAAACATAAAAATATGTTGACTAGAAGCGGCAGAATATTTTTTCTTGCAAACATGAAAATACATGGAAGTCTATGGAGTTTTCCAAAGGTGGCGAATAATTATGTCCACTGACTGTACATGTAAAACAAACAAAAGCATAAATAAACAAAACCGAAGGAAAGTACTTGTCGTCTGACCTGTTTAAAAAGAAATGTTATCCCTCCTATACTTTGTAAAAATTGTATTTTAAGAATAAAATATAAAGGTTCGATCCTTTGGAAGCAGTAAAAATATTGAAAGGGAGATAGTATGGACTATGTTGCGAAATTGCCGATAATGAACCCTCATTAGTAGCCCTTTTCAAACCGGCAACGAAAGCCAGACTATTGTACTGCAATTTCGAAACTTTACACGAGAAGTCTAAATCAAAGACACATTCCTAAACGGGATCAAATAATATAAATATTGCTTAGAAAAAAAGATCAGGAAAAGGCGCATGTGCGAGGGTTGAGATTTAAGTTCGTAGACTACTGATTGAATATTACAGCATTTATCCGATATTTGATGCATTATTATAAAGAAACAATGTCTCCTTGTTTCGTGTTTACAATAATTTTCAAGACACTTTGCGCAGTGCTCATAAAATGGTCTCCATAGCAACCTAGGTTTCGCTACCCGGGGCACGTCGAATTTCTAACGTTTCTGAAGTTTGAAGAACACACCAATAATTATCATATTATACACCAAAACTTGAGCTAAATCAGTTTAAGGCATTGCAATATCATGTTGTTATCTCAGTTTAAATTTTTAAGCATTATGTCGACGACTTGATTTGTTATTGGAGAAAATGTATTGCCAGTCTCGCTGCTTGGGAAAGAAAATTGCGTTAACAGGCAACTTCGAAACAACAGCGTTGATCAAATCTTATGTTTGATTGGCCAAAATACCCACAGAAACATTCAAAATGATATGGATGTGTTGTACAGTTGTGGAACAGATCGTGCAGTGGTATTTTAAAATAGTATGTGAGATTTCAGATGGAGGTACTTGAATTTTAACGATGAGAAATGCACTCGTCTACAATTAGTCTTCAAATGCTACGACCAACATTCTTGATTTAAAACACTGATATGCATGATACGCATAGAAAGTTATGTATGAGAGCTATATCTGATGATCGAAGTATTTCCACAATAATAATTCCGAAATCCCTGAAGGAAATCTTGCAAATAAGTAAAGGCATGGCTTGTTGTTTTGTTACAAACAAGGCGTTTTAATGCTGACACTTATTGAAATTTGACGTAGTTTTGACGTCAAAATTTCAACGACGTGCCCCGGGTGATGAAAGGTCATTGTGTTTAATTCATTGTTGTGCGAATACCATTTTGAGTAGAACAATGCTTTATACCTTATATGATAGGTAAAAGAATGTATTTTCACATAATAGCATTTTAATTTTGTGTGACAGACATCTGATCTTTTACAAAGAAAGTCTACGAACTTAAATCCCAACCCACGTATGTTTCTAAACGTGAGTGTTTTGAACACCCTGGACATCTTTACCGATCTCATAGGACCTAAATAAAAATACTATCTGCCCATCTTTTACCAAAAGCGTCAACATATTTCAGGACTCGATCCTGCAGGTCCTATGTTCACGGGTACGCACCCTGATGTTCGCCTGGATCCCACTGACGCTGTGTTTGTGGACGCTATACATTCTGATGCAGGACCCATATCTGATGCTGGTACGTGCATGAACGTGACTCAAACATATAATTTTTGCTAGCTTTCCATTGTATCATTTTACTACTGACTGTTTAGATTTTACAGTACATAAAGAAAAGTAACATGGGTGGATTTGAGTTTCAAATATTCATTCTAGGGCATCCTGTTTGACTATCTTGGTGGCCACCGTTTGACTACTCATAGAAAATTGTGAAAAATATGCATTTGCCATAATAGAAACTTTCTACTGAAAAATATTATTCTCCATTCCGACTCAATTAAAGGAAGAGTGACGGACGAGGATGATTCAAATCTAAACCTATGCTTTCTACGGTCTTGCGACTGTTAACAAAACAAAAAGGAAACTTTAAAACAAACAATGAATCAATTGTTTCAGGTTTTGGGACCTTTCAGCCTATGGGGCACATTGACTTTTATCCTAATGGCGGCACCACACAGCCGGGGTGTCCCCCTCCAGTCAGAACCACCCTGGATCAACTAGTTATGTTTCAGTTTTCCGGTAAGAATCAGGAATACATGTCTGTGTAATATATAGTATATACCCCCTTAAACCCCACTTTTATAAAGCAAAACTGGGGTATGTGGGGTATACCTATTTTTCTTATTTTTTCTCCAAAACATAGATTGTGGGTACTCATTAGAACCGCCTCGGCGAGCGAGGCGGTTCTAATGAGTACCCACAATCTATGTTTTGGAGCAAAAATAAGAAAAATATCAAAAATTGTCTACTGAAAAGTTTCATTTTTTACAACTTAAAAAATCTCTGTATATCGCATGGGCATGTTTCCGTAATGTGTATTTATATAACACGTTACACTTATCTAGGTTAAAGGTCGCCTGCACAATTAATGTGGGGCAGCGAGATAGTCTTACTGGTCAGTCACCAAAACGTAAGGTAACGAACAGCCGAGCCAAGCCACAGCAAACCCCGTCGGTAGAAAAGCATGCTCATCCACGAAGGGTGGTTTACTGCGCTATATACTCAACACTTACTCGATTCACAAAGTTTCGAATTTGAAATTTGCATATTTCCAAGGGAGGCTATCCCGTCACATTACTTCCCCCTCCGAGAAGACTCGTCCCGAGTCTTGGCCTGGGGACTACATGGGCAAGGCAACCCCAGTCTGGCAGTTGTCATTATCCCACCGCTGCCACCAAATGTAACGAACAGCCGAGCCAAGCCAGAGCAAACCCCGTCGGTGGAAAAGCATGCTCATCCACCAAGGTTGGTTTACTGCGCTATATACTCAACACTTACTCGATTCACAAAGTTTCAAGTTTGAAATTTGCATATTTCCAAGGGAGGCTATCCCGTCACAGTAAGTTTCATACCCGATGGTTCGTTTTGCAGTGTGACATAAGCGCATTGATAAAAAGCCAAACTGTAAACCATTTTTGGTTAATAGACCTTATTTTCAGAATAATAAGTTTTATACAAAGCAAATAATGCATTAAACTTTTGTTTAGTTTATTGTTTTGGAAATCCATTCTACATGCTGACATGATTTTTGTATGATAAATAGTTTTTCTTATTTCTTGTTTATATTTGTGTATAATTGAACCACTGCAAATTAGGGTCAAACTGGTTTAAGTCCGCCGGTTAATTTTTATAACTGATCGATCCAATGCGATAATTCTGTGGTGGTCTTATTGTTTTATGTTTTGGAGTTGAATGTTTGTGTTGTTTGCATCATTCATCTGAGACAGATTTCTTATATTCTAAATGAGCAGGCGCGGCTCATTTTGATATTTGGCAAGAAACTAGCCAACATGCGCCTGAAATTTACCAACATGATGACATAATTTGAACCACCTCGTGGGAAAACCAACAATCTGCATAGGCGAAAACAAAGACGCAGACCAGCTTCGCGGTAACCGCGAAGCTGATCAGCACCTTTGTTTTCGCTACTCGGATAGTACAATTCCTGTTCTACTTAAATCCGAAATTTCAAGCTTTTAGCTCTTTTTTTGTGCTTGTACAGGCTGGTTTGTGTCAGACCTGTTCGGAAACCGCATTGTTGGTTTTCCCACGAGGCGGCTCAATTATAATAATAAAGAGTCTCTTACCAAGCAAATGTGATAGTTCGTCTCTCACTAATGAGAAAGACCATCATTATTTCTTGAATAGTGCTGATGTGTGTTGGTGAGTTCTTTGATGGCTGACTAGGCCAATTCTGGCTCTAAACTGTCGGTTGCAAGTAGAGCAAGTCAATGTCATAGAGTCTGATGGTGGCACATTTGTTTTGGCTTTGCGCTCACTTCGCTTTCTTTCAGCTTCACAGATTCTCTTCTTTACATAAAGAGCTGCTCCTTTGTTGATGAGACCTCGCCACTTTGATCGCTCCTGTGCAGTCTGTTCCCAGGACCCCATTGGTATTTCGAAATCCTTCAGAGAGGCTTTGAGGGTGTCTTTGTAGCGTTTCTTCTGGCCACCTTGAGAGCGCTTTCCCTCCTGTAGTTCTCCATAGAAAACTTTCTTTGGAAGTCGCGCATCAGGCATTCTTATAACATGGCCAGTCCATCTTAGCTGTGCTAGCTTTAAGACTGTATGCATGCTTTGCATCCCTGCTTTCGTCAGGACCTCTGTGTCTGGAATCTTGTCCTGCCACTTGATTTTTAACAACTTTCTCAAACAGCTTAAGTGGAAATGGTTAAGTCTCTTTGCATGGCGTTGGTATACTGTCCAGGTCTCACATGCATACAAGAGGGTTGGCAGTACCACAGCCTTGTAGACTTTCAGCTTGGTGTCAAGCTTGATTCCATTTCGCTCCCAGACATTTGCACGGAGTCGTCCGAATGCCACACTAGCCTTTGCAATTCTGGCAGTGATCTCATCATCAATATGCACTGCTCTGGAGAGAGTGCTTCCCAGGTAGGTGAACTTGTCAACAACTTTCAGTTTTTGCCCATTCACAGTGATGGTTGGTTCATTATATGGCTTTCCGGGCGCTGGTTGGTGTACAACCTCTGTCTTTTTTTGTGCTGATTGTGAGATCATAGTTATCACATGACTGTGAGACTTGATCCATGGCTCTTTGCATTTTTGCCTCTGTGCTGGCATTCTTATCCATATCATCTGCATAGAGGAGCTCATCTAGCACATCAGTCTGGACCTTAGTTTTGGCTTGCAACCTTCTGAGGTTGAATATGTTGCCATCAAAACGGTACCTGATTGGAAAACCAGTGTCACTGTCCTGAAAAGCATGGCAGAAAACATCATGCTGAACAGTGTTGGTGCCAGAACACAGCCTTGTTTGACCCCATTTGTTACTTCAAAAGGTTCAGAGAACTCTCCATCATTTTGCATACGTGCCTGCATGCCATCATGAAACTGCCGCACCATTGCTATGAATCTGGGTGGACAGCCAAACTTGGCCATGATTTTCCAGAGTCCATCACGACTAACAGTGTCAAAAGCTTTGGTGAGGTGAACAAACGTCATGTATAGATCTACATTCTGTTCTTGGCATTTCTCCTGAAACTGTCTTGCTGTGAATATCATGTCTATTGTCCCTCTGTCTTTTCTGAATCCACATTGACTTTCTGGGATAAGTCCCGTCTGATCAAGATGAACATTCAGACGATTCAACAGAATTTTTGCAAGTATCTTCCCAGCAATTGATAGGAGGGAGATGCCTCTGTGATTGTCACAGACTTGAGGATTTCCTTTCCGCTTGTATAGGTGGATTATGGATGCATCCTTAAATTCTTGTGGGATAGCCTCCTTTCTCCACATACAGTGAAACAACTGTGTCAGTTTCTCTGCCATGGGTAGCCCCCCAGCCTTGTAAACTTCGGCAGGAATTGCATCTGCACCTGGGGCTTTGCCAGATGATAGTTGTTGAACTGCTTTTCTTGTTTCCGTAACGGTAGGAAATTCATCTAACACATTGCACTCTATCTGTGGAAGTCTGTCGATTGCATGCTTGATGGTCGATTAAGCACACTATTGAAGTGTTCTGCCCACCTTTCCAAGATAGCTTCTTTATCTGTGAGAAGAGTGTTTCCATCTGCACTGAGCAATGTGGTGGCTCCAGAACTCTTTGGACCATAAATGGTTTTCAGTGCATCATGAAATTTCTTCATGTCCTTTCTATCCGCAAAAGACTGAATTTCTTCTGTTTTCTTCCTCAGCCAGGAATCTTGCATGTCCCTAAGCTTGGTCTGGACTGTCTTACAAATGTTGCTGTAGGCTGCTTTCTTTGATACTGAGCTAGTATCATCTTGATGTGCCTTGTGCAATCGGTGCTTTTCTTCAAGAAGCCTCTGAATTTCGTCATCATTCTCATCAAAGCAGTCTTGATGTTTGCGAGATGGATGGCCTAAGGTGCTTGCAGCTGAAGAAAGAACTGTTTTATGGAAAACTGTCCAGTTTTCTTCGGGGTCCTCTGAACTGAGATTCATTGCATCCAGTTGGTTGCAAATGTCTGTTAAGAAATCTTGTCTCATGCTGTCTTTATTCAGCTTTGAGACATCCAGTCTCTTAGGAGCTTTCTTGCCTTGAGGTCGCCTCGCAGGCTGTATTCTTAGGTTGAGTTTGCTGACAACCAGTCTATGATCTGTCCAGCAGTCTGCACCACACATAGTCTTTGTCACTTTAACATCCTGCCTGTCTGTTCTCCGCACTATGACATAGTCTATGAGATGCCAGTGTTTGGAACGGGGATGCATCCAGGATGTTTTGTTCCTATTAGGTAGACGGAAGACTGTGTTGGTGATTAGAAGGTCATGTTCAGCACACTTCCTGAGAAGCAAGAGACCATTGCTGTTGCACTTTCCAACCCCTTCTGGACCTATAACTCCTTCCCAGGTCTGGTGGTCTGTACCCACTCTGGCATTAAAGTCGCCAAGAAGGATAAGCTTGTCTATCTGACCCAGCATTGTCCATTAAAGTACGCACATTCCATGCGCCAATCCGTAAGGGAATTACTCTAGCTTTTTTCTTTGTATTTCGACCGCTTAAGGGGATCCCCGCTGATCGCGGTTAACCAGCCAGGGGGTTTGAAGCAGGCAATTGTTTAGGGCACCTTTTCTAGCCCCTTCCCCATGCTACGGGGGTGAGCAGTGCGGTCCTAAATAGGTCTGCTCAGTCGCTCAGCCGACTGCCGAATTCTGCTTACTGCTTCTCCTCACAGAAAGCGACCATTAGAACTGAGCCGCCTGTGTGCAGGTCTGCAACTACAGCTCCCAGTGTGGCCTACACCTGCTGCTTCGCCACTCGCCCATCGCCACAGGACTTTGTAGGTATGTGGGTGCAAGTGTGATGAAATTGTTGTGTATGCAAGTGCTTGTGTGTTTAGAAATAAGATGACATGCGCTATGAAATTGGATTATAGTGAGGAAGAGGTGCGCAACGTCAACCTCACTCTCTAGTCCTCGCCCAGCTGCGCCCAGAGGCAAGACACAGGTCAAGACGTCTGGAGTTGGGTTTGGATGCAGTGGATGACCGTAACATCTTTAGTGCCTTGTCACGCTCTGCATGTTCCACAACATGTTGCTGTATCGCTTTCTGAACCGTTGAATCAGGTGATTTCTTCCGCTCCATCTACCGAAACAGTCTTTGCATATCTGGACTTGGCATATCCAGACACACAGGTTTGATTTTGGAGTTTCCTTCTCCTAGATGAATTGCTGGCCACAGCTGAAGAGCTCCATCTACCCTTCCTTAGGTTTTGTTTAGAGACCTGTAAACTCCTAGGAGGACTGTCAACCAAGACTAATGAGTTCCCCCTGCCCAGCTAGATTTTTGTGTAGAGAACTAGCTTAACTCCTAGATGAGTTGCCTTCCAAGGCTAACGAGCCCCATCTGCACCGCATGACAACAGGTAGTACTGATTACATGTTACAGTAGCAGTTAAACTGACCTGACCCAAGCAAATGTAGAGCAAAATGCAAATCAAATGATCTACGCTATTTCTTTTCCAGAGGCATTCAATTCTGTGGCCTGCAGCCATGATCGTGCCATCTGGTACTTTATAGAATCCGTGGGCGTTAATGGCTGCCATTTCCCAGCATTCCCTTGTCCTTCCTGGCAGCAGTTCAAGGGAGGCAACTGCACGTCTTGCAAAAGCTCACCCTGCCCAGACATGGGGATAAACGCTATTTATACGAATTCAAGTGGGAAACACTACCTATCAACTCTACCAAACACTCCATTTTGCAGTAAGTACATTACGAAAACATGCCCATGCAGTATACAAAAAAATTTAAATGTAAAAAATTAAAAAAAAAAGTATCAGTAGCAATTGTTTGACATTTTTCTTATTTTTGCTCAAAACATAGATTGTGGGTACACGTTAGAACTGCCTCGCCGAGGCGGTTCCAACGAGTACCCACAATCTATGTTTTGGAAAATAGATATTCCCCTGCAAAAAAAAAACAGTTTTTCTATATAAAACTGGGGTTCGAGGGGGTATTCTTTACATTGACATATCTTCCTGATGATATTGTCGTATCTTTGTATATGGGTTATTAAATTTTCATGAAAATTACCTTAAATATAGTTCCAGTTTTCAACAGTTTTAAACAACTTGAAATGCTTAAAACAATATTTGCTCCATAAATGCATATTTTATATTTTGTTTTCTTTTTTTCAATGCTTACACTGGTTTCATTTCTTTCTATTTTATTTTTTCAGAAATGCCGACCGTGCACGGATAGAAAGAATATCTTTGAAGGAATTTAATTATTTTACAAGAGTCCGAAAATGAATTTCTGGAACAATTGGGGCATTATAAATTTGATGGCGTAAATGTGACGTCACGAGAGATTAATCGAAGATTGTTGCTGTCATATTACTCATATTATTTCGATTCGAAATATACAACTTAGTTTGCGAACATATCAAGATTAATTCTTGTCAAATTTCATTGAAATCGAAACGCTATAAATATACAAAACGATTTAATTTCAACTCTTGCATTTCTAATATGTCGTAGTACACTGCTTATACTTAAAGTGGAACACGCCACAGAGTGATCCTTCTGTGTATCAATCAGTGAGTCCACCAAAACATCAAGCAGAAGACGTATTTAAGCTCACCTGAGCCTTGAGGCTCACCAGATGAGCTTATAGGTAATCCATGATTCCATTTGTCGTTCGTCCATGCACAGTTTCAAAGTTCTTCTCCTCTAAAACCGCTTAGCCAGTCAGCCAAATTTTATACTATTTTATGCTAAGCAGCCTTAGGACGAACTTGAATGTAAATAATCCATGACGATAGTCATGCCCATATATAGTAAACATTTTACCTCTGGAACAAAAAGCCACACTTACTTTTGAGTAGGTTTCGTGTTCGACATACAGACGTATTTCAATATGATGTTTGCAAGATTATTATGCTTAAACGACAATCCTCAAGTTTAAGTCCATAGGACATGGCAACATATGGACTACCCTACGTTAACTATTCAACAAAAGTCGTCTCCATATTTAAAACAGATTCTTGCGCATTCAGCTCAAATCTTAACTCGTGTTTACTTGCTTAGAAAATATGGGCGGATCGCTGATAATCGTGTTGACCATTATCGCAGTGTGGAGCACGGGGATCCACGCTAGCGAGGTGTGCTACCACGAGTACAATATCGGGTGTTTTCAGAACAACGCACCAGGAAACGCGCTACCTCAGTCGCCAGCACACCAGCAGGTAAACGAATTAGATCATTGAGAGGGCATTCTCTTAGGTTTTACGGCCCTCCATTCCGAAACTAAAACCTTTCGATTTGTTTTACCTATGTCACTCCTTACTCGTAAGTTTTTAATGTAAAACAAACAACTGCAAAGAGTATTTAGTGCAGTTTTCTAGATTTTAATGAAATCATAAAAGACATTCGTCGAGCTTAAATTGTTAACGTGGTTTTACATTTCTTATTAATTGAATTAATCTGGGCATTTAGGCAGAAATAGAAGATGTTTCAGGCAATAACATTTGAATATAGGTGACCGTCATGAATGATTTTTTCTGAGGCTGCCATAGATTGCAACTGATATATGTAAATGAAAATTAATTCCTATGGAAGAAGTAAACTATCAAATGGACAAGGTGGACCATGTTGTGCAATTTTTGGTATTGAACTCTCTCGTCCCTGACCCTTAAAACTGGCGAATAAAGCCAGACATGTTTGCTGCACTTTCCTTATGCATTACATGTATCTGTGTATGTATTTATTTAGACAAACATTGATAGTCCTCATCTGGCACAGTTCCTGCTTTGCGCAAAATATATTTCCTATATTATACTAGAATATGCTATGAGAAAGACTTTAGATAATCTTCTTAGTCCGAAAGAACATGCTGGTTTACAAATGGGTTAAAATAATCGCGGTGCCTATTGAAACTTAGAGTGGTAATCGGGGTTTTTTTTTAGCGAATGGGAAAATTGTGCTCCTCTTGTGGTTAAGCCGGGTTTAGAAATCGGGATGGTTCAATCAGACCAATTTTCTGTCCATTTTCCTTTTAGGTTGAGTTTCTGCTGTATACAAGAAAGAACCCGACAAACCCACAGCATCTCAGCACGGACGCGAACACTATCAAGTCATCGAACTATGACGGCAAGAAGAATATCAAGTTTGTCATTCATGGCCATACAGCGCACGCACACAAAAGTACAATCCATCGCATAAGAGACGCATTTCTAACAAAGGTAAGAATATATACAAAATATAACACAACGCTTGTGTAGGGGTCCTTTGAAATCTAGCCAGTAAACCTGGCCGTTCTAAGGTAGTTCTACTGTGATTTGTATATACTTTGTCTGTGTCTCTGTTGTATTGGCATCTCTGTTGATGCTAGCTGGACGGCTATCTTGCGGGATAAAAACAAAAAAAAAAACAAAAACAAAAAAAAAAAAAAAAAAAAAACAAAAAAAAAAAAAAAAAACAAAAAAAAAAAAAAAAAAAGAAACAAACAAACAAAAAACATGTAGATATCTTGGTCTTTATGTGGGAAGAAAATCCATAAAATGGAGGCAACGTCCCCATATAACCATAGCTGTTGACTGGGACGCTGCGACACAATACAAACAAATAAATTAAATTTTTAATCTGATACTAACTGCACGTTACAAACGTATAGGATATAACTTAAATGTTATGCAACAGTCTGCATGCTTAGTTTTTAACCCAATCACGGGTGATTACTATGCTTCCTCCTTTATTTGCACGCTGATGAGTAGGGCGTCAGACTCTATGATAACACCGATTTTAAGCTTTAAAATTTAGTTGCTTGGTGCCGGAGTTTTCTTGTCTGTTGCTTGGCCCACTATTTTTTTTTTTTTTTTTTTTTGCTCCGGATTTTCTGTGATGTTGTTTGGCACTCAGAGATTTCCAGTCGCCGGGCAGCTTATTGTATCTGCGAGTCTTCGTTTTTGATTCACCATGGCGTTTATCATATCTTATTCGTTTGTCCTTGATGATTCATTGACTAGTTAGAGATTCATCACGAAGACCGAACAACTAACTAAATGTGAACCACTGCAGTAGCTGAGAGTGAGGTTGGGATCCCGTAAAACCGGTTTTAGCCCTCCAGTGATCTAATATTACTGACCATTCCATGGTGATACTTCTGTTGTGGTTCTAATTGTTTTATGTTTTGGTCTTGATTTTTTTGTGCTGTATGCACCATATGTACATTTACATAGTTTTAGTTGAGTTCGGGTAACTGAGTGGTCACCTTTTGAGAAAAAGCTGCTCACTCGGCTCACGATATGTACTTTTTGTATCAGTACATGTACCTGATTGTCTGAAATGGGAATTTCTTTCTGATTGCGCCATTTCTTGATCATTGTTTTTATCTTTTACCCCAACTTTTGTTTGGGGTATTTCTCTAAATCAGTAACCGAGTAAGCCATAGACTGACTAAACCATCAGGATAACATGTCTGTGTAAAGTTTACTCCATCAAACCCCACCTTTACGTATAATAGTAAAATTGGGGTATGCATGGGTATACTTATTTTTTTTTTTTGCTCCAAAACATAGAGTTAGAGCCGCATCGGCTAAAAAAATCGATTTTTAAAGCTCAAAACATCTCTGTTGCGTGGGCAAGTTTTAGTAATGACAAGACCAGACTGACTCCTACTTTCCGAGGTGATCCAAAACAATAGTCACGTTATATGTTGCACTAACACGATTGTAAATCGCAGACATGTACATGTACTCTGAATCAAAGAAACCTGTGAAAGCCATGCCTCTTTCTTGCTATCAGTGAAATGTACCCTCACAACACACGTGTTTGATTTTAGGTACTCAATAAATAGACCCGTTGAGACGGTTCTAAAGTGTATCCAAAGCACATATTCAGCAAAGTGAAGACAACTATCGTAATTTTCAAATGAAAATTATTACTTCTTTACAGCTGAAAAATTTTCCACATTTTTTTTTATTTTGTTTCCAGGAAGATGCCAATGTAATTCTTGTCAACTGGGAGAAAGGTGCCGACAACCCGAAAGATTATATTAAATCCGCAACCAACACCCGAGTAGTGGGTGCTCTGATTGCAAACGTTATGAAAGCCCTGCACAACACGGCAGGGGCGACCTACAAAAGCATGCATTTGGTTGGTCACAGTCTGGGAGCCCATACTGCTGGGTACGCCGGAGCCAGAGTTAAACCTGGTCGGATAACAGGTATCCACTAACTATAGAATTGATGGTTTGGCTTTGACCCTGACGTAGACACAAAGCCAGTAATCTATACTATATATTTGTTTCAAATGAGGTTCGGCCACACATAGACCTATTACTGTAAAATGCCAAACACGTTTAACAAATGCTCCAGTAATGAAACAAATGAACTAGCCAACCAAACTGAATTACGAAACCATGTGAAATATTGAAACGAAATTGCATGTTGAAACTGAATATGAATAAAACAGTTTAAAACCGATATACGGTACCATTTCAAAGTTTGGATAAAATCAATGAATTTAATTTCAGGTTTGGATCCAGCAGGTCCATTCTTTGGGAACTCTTGGATCACTTTTCGGCTAGATTCAAGCGATGCTGATTTTGTCGATGTCATACACACAAACGGGAAACCACTCGTCAAAGGAGGTGAATATAGCTTTCATTGCAACATGCATTGCGGTTTTTCTTTATTTATTAATTTCCCACCCACCAGACAAGCATATCCCTTTGTTTGCCTGTCTGAGATATTTCTGTCTCAGTACTAGTACAATTTTAGCTATCTCAAAATGTCTTTTCTGTAATTAGCTAATAGAAATGTACACCTCATGCTTACTTCCATATAAGGAAGTGATGAGCTAGGTGTCAACTGTCAGAGACCGTGAAAAATAGCCTAGCATGTGTTAATTTCAGGAAGATATCAAGAGTAATTTTTGTCTGCTGCTCTAATAAAAATCTGAAAATTTAATTTTGCCGGTAATTTTGTGAATAAAACAAAAACGATGATTTCATATTTTTGAAAGGTGAGTGCAAATACATTTTTTTTTCATTTGTTTCAGTGGTTAATTTGCATATTGTTTTATGTCCAAACAAAATGGCTGCCTGAATAGAACTTTAATCCTATTCAGAGTCAAAATGTTTTAAAAGGTGGGCGAGAAAAATAATCAATGATGATGTTGAAGCCTCAACAAGGAAATCTCAGGCTCGTTTTCAGATTATTCGAGTCTCATCCTCAGCAGAGCCTAGGATGGGACTTGAATAATCTGAAAACTTGCCTGAGACTTCCTTGTCTCGGCCTCAGCCCCACCATAGATTCGTTTAACCCCATCAAACATAAACTGGATCATACTTGAAATTGGCGTTGTCAGTAGAATTTTTTTACTCTGTATGGTTA
The DNA here is from genome assembly GCA_964017185.1 of Rugalucina vietnamica. Taxonomy (NCBI): domain Eukaryota; kingdom Metazoa; phylum Mollusca; class Bivalvia; order Lucinida; family Lucinidae; genus Rugalucina; species Rugalucina vietnamica. The sequence continues at coordinate 59,143,313 of OZ024873.1, forward strand.
ACATTTACCAATATTGTTTTCCGTTTTTGGTATTTTTTTTAATCTATTATTATTGGAACGAGGCCTTCAATTGCATAAACATAGGAGGTGTTTAATCTAGGCCTTTGATTAAATGCAGTTCTGGTCGTCAGTTAATAAACATGCCAAAAGGAGAGAACATGGAATGACTACATGTATATATCTCGGTTGACTATTTTATACTGAGTCTCCTGGAAAAAGGTATAGATAGTGCAAGACGAGTCAATATATTGCCCCGAGGAAGCGGAATGGTTTTTGCACTACTCCTTTTCCTTTGTTCTGTAGTTGCAGTTTGTTTTCTTTTCGTTAGGCCTGGGGACTCAAACGCGAATGGGGCATGTGGATTTTTATCCGAATGGCGGTGCGTATCAACCTGGGTGCTCTAGCAACCTGTGGGAACATATCAAGCAGGGTATACTTAAACTCAGCACGGAAGGTAATATACAACTTGGCTACGTAGGCAGCTTGGCAATATAACAAATTTACAAGCTCGAAGAGCAAGTGCTCTTAAACTTGGAATGTGTCACGGCTTCAATAATCAAAAATAGAAAAATGTCAAATACTACCAAAGTAATCGAAGGTAAGTGTATTAATGTCAACAGACATACAACGTGTCAATGGTTCGGTTTGATAATTTTTCCGGCTCAATTGCAAAATAATAATAATAATAATAATAATGATAATAATAATCCAAACGATTTTATTATACCTCGTCAATATTCATTGGGTGAGTGTGGATTTTCATTGGTCCAGAGCAGGTCACGCGGGGGGGGTGCTATTTCGTCATGTCGCATGATCATATTACCTTGAACGTGCAGCTGCACTTGCTGTCACATGCGTTTGTGCAGTTGCACTTGGTGTCACATGTGTTTGTCCTATGGTATGTCGCTAATTTGTTTCAAAAAGGGTTCGGTATAATAAAACAATTGTTGCCCTTGAGTGAGGGTGACATGACGATTTGTTCACCCTCGACAGGTTATATTGCCTTCGGGCTTCGCCCTCGGGCAATACTACCTGCCTCGGGTGAACAAATCGCCATGTCACCCTCACTCAAGGGCACCAATTGTATAATGTTTACTTTCCGCAAACTCTCAGCAATTAAACATTGAAACCTTCGTTTGAAAACTTTTAGACCCAAATCCCAAATACTCCTATAAGAACACTGTAAAGTCTTTGTATGGTGTCTTTCAGCATTCGGCAAGAGTTATGGGTGCAGCCACCGCAGGGCGCTCCTGCTGTTTGCGGAGTCCATCAACTCCTCGTGCAAGTTCAAGGCGTACAAGTGTGACAGTAACGACAACTTCAAGGCTGGGAAGTGTAACAAGTGTGGTCTAGCAGGTTGTGCCAACATGGGGTATCCCGTTAGCCGCTGGGCCAGAGGGAAGTTCTATCTAAACACCAACACAAAACAACCATATTGCATGTTTTCTTTATCAAATATCAGCTCATTGTTTAAAAGATAGACAATAAATGCGGTTACAAACGAGTGTCTTTTTACATCTCTATGCTGCAAACGTTCTGTAGCATTAGAGCATCATTCATTGATTCTTAATGAACCAGTCGCCCAGTCGCGGAACATATAAAATATTTATAATGCAAAAACCCTATATATCGGCCTTATAAAGGGGGTTCATATATAGATGCTTTATTTAGCTACTGACCGAATAAAGGTCATCTCTTAAATAAAGACCGTTTTGCAATTTTATTTAACGCAACAGAAAGACGCGCGCCAGTGACGTCAAATTTAGTCACGTTTTGTGACGTCAATCTCCGCCATTGCTATGCAATGTTACGTAGATGAAACAATGGACAAGAAAAATTTAAATATTATCAACAAAATTTACTGCTATGGTGGCGAATTTTGAGGAGTCGTTCTGCGGAGCGATTGCTGAGCTGTTGACTAAATAAACAAAATGGTGGAAAGCAAATCTCCTCACATCGGGTGAGGTTTTTTCGTGAAATTTGTCGGCTTTCGTTGCATTATAAAGTTAATAACAAATAAACCGATTTATCACGCTCGGACCGTAAGCAGATGAAAGGGCTCGCTGAAAGCTCGCCCTTTCATATGCTACTCATCCTCACCTGATAAATCGGTTTATTTTTCAGGTCACGGGGTAGTTATTCACTATTTATAACATACTTTGTCACAAAGTTTGTCTTGTAACTGCGGCGGTTTCGAACGTAGTTTAATTCAGTTACATGTAATTACTCAGTAGTATCCATTTTGCTGTTGAGCAAAGCTGAAAGGCATCACATTTTAACCATTATAACTGCAAAATGCTACAGCAAACATGTAACAGTGTATGAGCCGCCGCATGGGAAAACCAACAATCTGCATAGGCAAAAAAACAATGGCGCAGATCAGCTTCGCAGTAACTGCGAAGCTGATAAGCGCCTTTGTTTTCGCTACATGGATAGTACAATGCCTCTACTTTCTAAATCCTAAATTTCCGGCCTCTAACCATCTTCTTGTGACTGTACAGCCCGATTTGTGTCAGACCTGGTCGGAACACAAATTGTTGTTTTTCTTACGCACAGGCTCTCATATAAAGAATTTTCCATGTATACTGGTGTGACTGTACATTGATCAAAAACAAAGGTTGCTGACGTCATAGCGAGCGTTTCTATATGCAGGTGACGGCAAAATCCATGTCTTCGGAAACGTACGTATCCGTAACGGTCTCTATCATGCAAATGAATTTACATGTATCTATCAAGAGTTGTCATATCTGCCACCTTTTCTTCAGAGTGTCAATTCCTGTATTCTTGCTTTATTTCTTGGCCACCCCTCTTTTACATTAAATTCACTGTAATGATTGCCACACGAAGAGCGATTGTCTTAACATTCACCGCAGCAAGGCCTTTCCGTCAGGCATATGTCAGTTCTATGTTTGGCTCGTTACGTTCTTCAGTTTGTTCTTTCACAGCCCCATCATTCGGTAACGTGTGTTTTGTCATCCTCAAAAGTCGTTTCAATAAAAAGCGTCACTCGAGGCGTTTTACGTGAAACAGATAGGACCGATGGGAAATGTTTTCGGAGGTTGGTTAAAACCGAAAATGTAACCACAGGGCATCAGAGCACCTGGTTTTATGACTCTGGCCTGTCATATGGCCGAGTTATTATGTGAGGACCCTTTATTTCGGAGTTTGGCCAAGATCGCGTTTTCGAGTACGGGTATCAGCACGTTTTGGCCCTGGGGTACACATGTGGTGTTATGAAATAAGATCGATCCATGTTACCACTCAAAACCTTAAACATTAAAATCCCTCAAGTGTACATGATGGACCGTAACTTTGCTAAAATTAATGATAGAAAGCTGAAAATTAGTACAAGCCTAGACATAAGCCTCACCAAGACAATAAAGGTATAACCTTGTGGGATGCGTGCCGGTGTCCGGACTTGGGAGACGTTGTCGCACTTTCTGTTGGAATTCGGTAAAGTGACACGGTTAGGACCACTATCTGCCAAACTGCCTTAAACGCAAATCAGAGACCGAATACCACAATAATTGTGTTCAACGCGACGATCCGCATCTACGCATATAAAATTCCACTACTTGAGCTGTGGGATTATGATAAACATGCCATGTGGCCCACTCCGAACGAAAATTGGCTTTTTGCATCGCCTCTATTATCTTGGCCGTTTGCACTGCCTCATAAGTACCTACATGCTAGCAAGTACCACGGCAGGTGCATCGTCTATGAGAAAACTAGAGACCCACTACCACTATCGGACTTGCAATTTTTTATTATCGTTTAAGCCCGTTTTATGCTTTTCTGTGAATTTCAGAAATACTTTTCGGCACATAATATTTTTGTGAAAGCGCCAGGAAGCCATAGGAGTTGCATGTACTCCGGACTTTTTGGTGAAATGCGCTAAGGGATAAAGCGACTCGGGCTTCCGAGTCTTTTCAATCCTAACCCTTACCCTAGCCCAAACCCTAACCCTAGCCCTAGCCCTAACCCTACACCTAACCCTAGTCCTAACCCTAATCCTAATCGTAACCCTAACCTTAACCCTTACCCTAGCCCTTACCCTAACTCTAACCGTAACTCTAACCCTAGACTTAATCCTAACCCTAGCCCTAACCCTAACCCTATCCCTTACCATAACCATAACCCTAACCCTACCCCTTACACTTGCCCTAGCCCTAACCCTAACCCTAACCCTAACCCTAATACTTACCCTTACCCTTGCCCTAACCCTAAACCCTAACTCTAACCCTACCCTACTCGAACCGTAACCGTAACCCTAACCCCTGATCCTAACCCTACCCTAACCCAAACCCAAACCTTAACACTAACTCCTAACCCTAACCCTACCCCAACCCTAATCCTAATCCACCTAACCCTAACCAACTAACCCTACCCCTAACCGTAAACCCTAACCCTAACCCTTACCCTTACCCTAACCCTTACCCCTAACCCTAACCCTAACCTAACCTTAACCTAACCCTAAACCCTAACCCTAACCCTAACCCTAACCTAACCCTAACCCTAACCTTAACCCTAACCCCCTAACCCTAACCCCACTAACCCTAACCCTAACCCTTAACCAACCCTAACCCTCATCCTTATCCAACCCTAACCCTAACCCTAAAGTTTATATAAATGAATTAGATCGCATGAGTAAGATGGCTAAAACCATTACAAATTCTCTCCTGAACAAGGCCTGTAATTTTAAAACTTGAAATGTAGCATCAGGGAGAGGAGCTTTACAAAAATTTATATAAATCATGACCCTGGGATGACCTATTAAAGGGCAAGGTAAACATAGATCACACATTTGAATGACATTTGAAGGGAAAAACTTACATGGACTGGGCAAATGGGCAAACTATTAATGATTCTGAAAAAAAAAAATAACGTTGGACCCCAGAGGTTGGTCTGCGCCACACCGGTGCAATATGCATGTATATATTACCATAAAAAATATTCAAACATATCATCTGAAACCGCTTGGCCAATCAAAGCCAAATTTTATATGGAGCATCTATGCAAAGGGGGGAGCAATGTAAACGTAAATAACCCAGGTCATACGAACAAGTTGGAACCATGCCCATACATGTTTGTGGTAAAAATCGTTCAAAATCTTCTTCTCTAGAACCGGTGAACAGATTTCAAAGAAACTTGATATGTAGCATCTGCGCCTCAATGGCAGTATTGGGGTCCATACGTTAAACCCCCCATACCGAAACATACCATAATACCACCTATACTCAATTTTACTAACCCAATGAATCAGTAAGTAATTACAAAATTAGATGTGGTAATTATCATAGTCTAAATGAGGGTCTGGATGGGGTATAATGATTAAAGAATAATGACCGAAAATTTTTAATGAGAGTGAATAAAGAGCAAAAAATTTAATGATTAGTGAATAAGTAGGTCCTAAAGAATAATGAATAAATGAAAAATTTTAATGAATAGCAGAATAATATAATGAATAGTGAATAATAACATTTTAAAGAATAATGAATATGCTAAAATTTGGCTATGGAATTGTCTTAGATGGCCTCCCTGACATTCCAGAATTTTATTTTTTTTCTTGGGTCTGGCCGCCCCCAGACCCGATTTAGCTCAAATGTTATACATGCATTCATATATCTGAAATCTTTGAATGTTTGGAAAGACATATGTCTGGGAGCCAAGCATGTAGGGGCTCACTTCATGAACAATTGAAAAAGAATTGTGTCATTTGAAGGCCGAGAAAAATAAAATCAAATCATTCTGGATGTTTCCTGAGCCAGATACTATTTCACTGTTTTGTTTGCTTATGTATATGTATTTTCTTTTTATTCTGTTACCCCACTTTGTCCTTATTATGTATGTTCCAATCCTGTAATGATAATCTTTTCTGTGGACGGACATCACTTCGCTTTTTTATATAACAGAGCATAATTATGGTGACTTTTGCCATCAGAAACAAGGCAGCACTAAGAATGTTAATGCAAATTTAACTGGCAGTTTATATGGCGCTACATAATTTTTTCCTTGCTCGCTTCGCTCACTCGGTATTTAAGGTGGGTCGGACGTCAGACTCTATGATGGCCCCGACATAAAGCTATTCATTTTAGTTGGTTGGGGCCGGAGCTTCTTGTCTGTTGCTTGGCCCACCGGGGTCCAACTGGTGTTTTTCTTTTGCTCCGGAGTTAGTAGGTTATTCGGCGCCCAGGGATCTCCATCGTCGGGCAGCTTACTCAGTCTGTGAGTCCTGGTTTTTGATTCATCAGGATGTTTATCATGATTTATTTGTTTGTTCTTGATGATTCATTGACTAGTTAGAGATTCACCACGAGGACCGAATAACTAACTAAATGTTATGAACCACTGCAGAAGCTGAGGGTGAGGTTATGGCCATGTAAAACCGGTTTAAGCCCGCCAGTAACTTTGTGTTACTGATCGTTCCAAGTCGATACTTCTGTGGTGGTTCTTTTCGTTTTATGTCTTGGTGTTTGAAAAATTTTTTGTGCTGTTCGCGCCTTATGTATGTTTTCATATTTTTAGTTAAGTAAAGGTAACTGAGTGGCCACCTATTGGGAAAATAGCTGCTCATTCGGCTTACGATATGTTTCATGGTATAAGTACCTGATTGTTGGTTTGGTTTTTTCCCACCTCGGTTTTTGGAGTGGGAATCTTTTTCTGATTGCGCCTTTTCCTGATCTTTGCCTACTTGTACCTTTTTAACTTAATAAGACATAAGACATATATACAATGTTTTGTACAATCAGGCACAAGCACAAATTCATACATCACATAACTACTCCTATGCCAACTAGTTTACTAAATAAAAACAACAGCATTTTATTATAACTTTTACCCCTGAAGGTACAATTTTTCTTAAATTAACCTTGGTATTCATAATTGTAGAAGGTGGCAGCACATTTGCGCACACTTTTGAAAGAATGTGGTTCATTTGCGCACACAATTTTCCCAGGTAAACATTTTCATTTGCGCACACTATTTTCCCAGTTAAATGTTACATTTGCGCACATTAGATTTCTCGGGTAAATGAATGCTTGCGCTCGCTAGACTGCATAAACAAGCCAAACCCTCATATCTAGTCAAAGCCGCTGATACATCTTGCCTGATGATTCATATTTCTGACACACAAACTAGGATTGTGATGTTCAAAACTGAAACACTGAAATTTATTATCAAAGATGTGCATATGTTCGGTGATGGAACTTTCCAGTTTTGCCCAAAGTATTTCTACCAGTTGTATTCAATTTGTGCCCCCCACCCTGTATTCATTTCGTGAGTACAAAAAAGACAGTGTGTTCTATGTGTTTTTTTTTCTTGTTGCCATCCGGACAAAGCAGTACTTTGAACATATGTTTCTTCACGTTTTAAGTTCGAAGTGATATTGGTTAACACATTTGAATCTGCACTTTGAGATTGTCGTACATGGAGCAGCAGTAGCGCGTTGGCCGAACATGGTTATATCAAAGCTTGCCCGTTCCATCTTTAGGTCGGTGAACAGGGGTATGTATGCTGATTTCATTTATCGTACCTTGATATAATTAAATACGAGCAGATGTCCTAGGAAGAGGTGTAAAAACATGCGCGCAAATGTAACACTTAAACTGTGCGCAAATGATAAATATTTCTGTGCGCAAATGAAAACTGTGCGCAAACGAAATTTTAGAAAAATATGCGCAAATGTAATAGCACCTTGTAGAAAGATTCAGGGTGAAACTCAGGGCATATTCAGTATACAGTCTGGAGGGGATTGTATTTCATACAGATTTAAAAGAGGATTTGTTAAAAAAAAAATCAGTTTACGATTTCAGAAAGTTTCTATGAGGCTTTTCGGTCTAGCAGATAATATATGCTTCTCTCAAGATGTTAATATCAAGGTTGCACTCAGCAGTCTACAATTTAGTATCATAGAACTAGTCCTTGTGGCTTGAGATAAGGGATGCCTTAGGTGGGGAATACCTATTTGCATGTAGAAATTAGCTGGGTGAAGAAGGCGGTACTAGTAATTATCATATTTTAATGAATAATCGAGCTAATTTTAATGAATAAGGCAAAATTTTAATGACAGTGAATAAATGGCTAAATCTTTAGTGATTAATGAATACCAGGACCCCCCATCCAGACCCTCCTAAATAGCACTGCTATGATAATTATAAATCACTGTAACTAATAGACGAAAAAGCATATGTATTATCTGACGAACACTAAGATACCAAATCAGAAATCGGCTAGAGAGATGGATCCTCTTTATTGTCCACAGCAGTTGGTCGACAGGTCGACAAATCAGTATGAGTAGTAAATATAAATGGAGGTGGAGGTCTAGATCAACCGGATCTTTGTTATTGTCAAAAGCAATAGGTCGACAGGTCGACAAGTCAGTATTAATTAGATGTATACATGTGAATGAATGTATGGGTATTAGACATTTTTCACTTTTGAACGTAAATGCTGCTGGCGCTTGCGGTAACGACTTTGTGTGTGATGGGCGACGACTCGTGAGGGCATATTTGAGACGAAGGCGAGGGGCGATATGAAGAATTACTTAGTCAAAACTACCAACAGCCCACCGGAGGTGTATTAAATGAGACACGCAAAAAACGAAATTGTCCAAGACGCCTAGCTGAATAGTTCAGTAGGTAGAGAGTAAGACATAGAATCGAAAGGTCCTGGGTTCGAGTCCGGGTAGGACAAAAATTATTTTTCCTTTTCTTTGTTTCTTCCTTTTTTCGCACCTGTGACATTAAAGCTTAAAAAATTAAAAAGAAATAAAAAAAAAAAAGGAAAAAAAGAAAATAAAATTTTATCTATTGGCAAATGCAAGAATCACAAAATGCAATGCTGCATTTAATACTAAATCGTAAGTTTCTGGATTAAACTGTCTAGTGAGAAGGCAGACCGCATGTATAGGTTTTTTATAGGTCTTGTTGGAAGCCGAGATATTGATCGTCATTAGAAGAACGGATCAGCGACCGATCCTAACGTCAACATTTATTTCCTGACTGGCTGGTACAGATAATGTGGATAGGATAAGCTGACCGCCTCTAATGACTAAAAAAATACGCAAGCGTCCCCCGTGGCCGAGCAGTTCAGAGCGCTGTTTCATAATCACTTAATCATCTCACCGTTGTGTCTGGTGTGAGTTCGAGACCCACAATGGCCACATGTGAGACAGGCCAAGTTCTGTTTGCGGGTGTGCCAGGCGGTTTTTCTCGGGGTACTCCCGTTTTCGCCCCACCTACTGTTTGGCGCTTTTCATATGAGCTGAAATAATCTTGAAAGGGACGTAAAACTGAATTTTAACAACTACACAAGACACCAAATCAAAAAGTATAGTCACGGTACATGTTCAGATATACATGTATGTGTATTATGTATTAGATGTAAAACTACAGTTTCACGTGCTATCTCGTGAGCGAACGATGTTTATTTTGTCGATGTCTCGTTTTGAGTCCATTCGACAGTAGGAAGAGCGATGGGGGCAATACCCTACATGTAGCTACAATATGCCTAGCCACACAACTGTTTTTGTTAATTGTAGACTTTCAACAGTTTTTCTGCCATATCGAGTGCGATGGTTACGATGTAGAAAATTAATTTGGCAAGACATAAGCTTTCGTTCTGATCCTCATTTATTCTGTGTGATAGTATGCGTGTTGTTTCACCTGGTTGAATTCAATAAATAAATTAAAATCAAACTAACACAATTATATTATTTTCATGAGTTTCTAAAGTGTTTCCGTAGAGGACGCATATGTGTTTCAGTCGCCCCATAGTTTACTTTTGATGTTCGCCATTTTCACACACACGTAGAAGCAATTTTGGACACTACACATTCTGTCAAAGTGCACAAATTATTCATTTGTTTCACAAATAATGGTGTATACAGTCTTCACATTGACATGTGTTTTCTTAAGATTATTGCCTCGTGTATTGTCCCTTTTAACAGAATGGACGCTGGTCTTGTTTGGAAAGAGCTAGTAATTTTGTTTTTTATGCCTGTTGTTAAATTGCTTGTGATGTGTTGCACCGCCATGTCTCTCCCGCCTGGTGTCTATGTTAGGATGGGAAATTTAATTGTATAGATTCTTGGTCATTCTATTGTTACTTGATTACAGATAAGGGTCTCATTGTGCTCATTTCTGATCATAATGATGCGTTTTTATACAATTTTCGGCCCGTTCAAGATTATTTTAGTTCATATGAGACGGGTAAATCAGTAACAGGAGGAAAAGAGGAGAACCCTGAGAAAACGAACTTGCACACCCACAAGCAGAACTTGGTTTTGTGTCACCCTTGATTGTAAGACTGATCAATTGGGCAGCAACCTAAGGCGAAGAGTTCATTGTCTTGGTGTTGGTAGTTGCCAAAGCGATATTGCTGCGCTGAAGGTTGTTTTAATCCATTTTATCACATGTTGTGTGATGTTGCATCAATCTTTGCTGTAAGGACTTTGATTGTATCGCAAGCATATACGATGGTGCTGACACTGATAGACAATACCCGAATACACATATTCATGTACAGTATACCACGCAGACATTTCACGTGTCCATTTACCGACCTTTTATACAAACGTACCGCCATTCATGATTCTAATATATATACATGTAACAGGGGAAATTTAATTGTGTTGTGTTTGGCTATTGAAATTTTGTCCTAGGGCCCATCGACAAAACAAAGATCATATCAAGCCGGATCAGTTATCAAACCACATTGCAGCTTGGAAAGCCGAACGCAGTTGGTGTTAAGGGCATGCGTTCTTTTGTCCTTTTTTAACATTTAAAAGTACGATTTCTATCATGATAAAGTTTATACTGAACCTATTAAGCAAGCCTCTATGGTGCAGTGGTTATTTCACGTGCCTTATAAACCAGAGATGGCAGGTTTGATCCGGGTCTTCTTGAGTCTGTCGGATGAGACTATAAACGTTTCCATATCACCTTTGCTGTTGGATTAACGCTCAAATCAACAAACCGATTCAATTTATTATTTATTTAAATTCAGATTGAGTAAGAAGCTTATGTGCTTATATGCTTGCCCGATTCCGGACGCAAAGATGGGTCCGAATGAGTAAGGTTGAGAATGATCAAATGTTGTAGATCTGCCGTCAGCATGTGTAATACATGTGCACTAAAACGGTACCCTATATCATGACGATATCATTACAAAACCTTATCAAGCAAAATACAGTGTTTTTTTTTTTTTTTTTTTTTTTTTTTTAAGTTGAAAAAACAAAAATGAAAATTTTCAATTCAACAGTTTTGATATTTTCTTATTTGTACAAAACATAGATTGTGGACACAAGATAGAACGAATACTCACAATCTATGTTTTCAGAAGCATAGACAACCTAAGTTGACCTTGTCTTATAATAGGTTAATGTAATCCCTGGGTCATATATAGACTTTGTAGATGCTTCATACCAAGTTTCAAAATCATAAGCCTTTTGGTTCTGAAGAAGAACAATTTTAAAGGTTTTTCAATTTATAGCCATGGCGGCCATTTTGGTCAAGTTACCTTGACCATTAATACAAACTTTCGTTCCCCTTCCACGAAGTTTGGCTTTGATCGGCCATGCGGTTGCAGAGAAGATGTTTAAATATTATAGTCATATACATGTATATATCCCCCCAGGCAGGAGCTGACAACCACCCGGGTCTTAATGTTTTCATAAAAATAAATCTGCCCATTTGTATTATCATAGCAAGCTTCCACCCATTTAATTACATTTAACTAATTTCCCCATTTAAATGCATGGGCGACCTACATGTAAGTTGATCTTACCGTAAAATAGGTCAAGGTCATCCCAGCGAAATGATTTATACAAACTTTGTAGTGATTTTAATATTGTTTGATGCTTCATGCCAAGTTACAAAATCATAGACCTTCTGGTTCTGGAGAAGAAACATTTTAACGGTTTTTGCTATTTATAGCCAAGGCGGCCATCTTGGTCATGTGACCTGGTCCATTTATGCAAATTTCGTTCCCCCTTCCTAAGAATGCTCCGCAAACAGTTTTAACTTTGATTGGCCAAGCTGTTTCAGAGAACAAGATCATGGTAATTGTTGACAGACGACGACGGACGGACGACGGGGCATGGCCATCCTATAAGCTCACCGGGCTCATGTGAGCTAAAACTAGATATACCCCTGCATACTCAAGTTTTGCTTTATAAAAGCGTTGTTCAATAGGGTAAACATGTCACGGACATGTTATCCTGATGAGGATAACAGACCATGCTCGATATTACTTAAAATGTGTCAAAACGTTGTAAGGCGTAGAATAAAAAAAAACTGCACATAAAATTAAAGATCAACTAAATGTTTCAAATCGTAAATCTTGCCATGTTTACATGTAAAAGGAATTCTGTGTGTTCACGAAAAACATGTGAAATGTAGCTAAACAGAACCAATGTACGTATATACATGCACCAGTATGTTGAAAGTCACATGGCGATAACAAATAGTTGATAGTTGTTTTCCCACCAACAGACGGGATCTCGGTTTATAGTGTCACCATAAAGCCATGGGCAGCTCAGAATTGAACAAGCGATCCCTAGTTATACACACGAGTGTCAAAAAATAATATTCTGCACTGGAAGCTGTTTTATTCGCGCCAAGCATTTGTAAGGCCGACTCGCGTTGAACGCGTAATGTATCTTTAATGGCAATCATGACAGTTGATGATGCGATTTTGTAAACCTGTCGTGTCAAAGGCCACTTCTGGTTCATTGTTCAATTAGAATCAGACAGTTAAACGGGAAGACAACAATAACCATTGTTACCATTGCATATGATAACATTGTTTACGATTTATATGTTTAATTGCTGTCTGGATTTCTTTATTTTTTGCATTTTACCAATGCATATAGGTTTAAAGTTTTTATTTTTTTATTTTATTTTTTTTTTTTTGTCCCAGTCAACATTTTTTCAGTCATGTCGGAACGGAGCCAACGCTTCCTGGGTTTAACCAGTTAGTAAGGATTTAATGTGTCTTGCTCAAGGACACAACACGGCTGGCGCCTGTGTGGATCGAACCCAGGACCTCTCAGGAGTCAGACGCCCTACCACTACGACACCGCGCTCCCTAATAATTTTGTACCAGTCTTATATCAACTACATGTACGTATTTATTCTCGACATGTGATTTTACGAAGCGACTGACTGAACCACTGCGACATGAAGTCATCTACGGAACTTGCGTGCGTGCGTGCGTGCGCGCGCGCGCGCGCGTGTGTGTGTGTGTGTGTGTGTGTGTGTGTGTGTGTGTGTGTGCTCGCATAAAGAATATTGTCGTCCTGTTTTAGGGTAAGCAAGATACGTTATGAAAAAACGAACTGTATGTTTCTCAGTCTATAAACATTCATTTTCTTGAAAATGATACTGTTTTAGTTTGAAGTTTAATTATACTCGTATTTATTTGAATTCACCCAGATAAACATCACGCATAGTTCAAGAGAATAAAGGAGGATCAGAAAGAAAGCCTTTGACTTGGAAAAAACATCCCAAAAATCGTAATTATCGCATTCAAAATGCTGAAATACTGTGGAAGGTCTACAAAACCTCAACTTATTTCTATGTCTATGCAAAAATGTAGCTAGGATATCGCACTTATGACTTGCAGATGATTGTCTAATGAACTCAAAACGAAACATCAACCGTATAAATAACATCAAGATTTCGAGTATCTGTTTGAAGTACATGTATAAACATGCCAAAATAAATTATGTTCTCTCACGAGACAGCACGTGGAACTGTAGGTCTTACACCTAATAAATATATCTTTACATGTACACTATACAGTGTACTGTTTGAGTTAGTGCCTACGTCCGCGGAAAACATTTTTAAGTCGTTCAGGGTGGCTATCCTTATCTTAGCCACATTATGCCTGTACAAGCCTTCAGTATATTCATATTTTCATGTCTCCCAGAAAGAAATATTGACGCGAGGATAGATCAGCTCTTATACCAAAAATACGATCGAGCTCCCAATACAAGAGAAAACATCCATGTGGGCTGCCGTCTCAAACTTCAATTCCTTTACGATTTAAGAATTTAATGTAGTAGGGCATTTCATGATTCTTGCATTTGCCAAAAATATAATCAGCTGATAAGATATGTTTTATTTCCAAAGCTTTTTTGTCACAAGAGAGACAAATAAAGAAAAGAAAAAAGTGATGCGTCCGGGACTCGAACCCAGCACCTTTCGCTTTCAATTCCAAGCACGCTAGGTACTGAGCTACAGAGCCAGACGTCCTACACTATAGCATTTATTGCATGTCTTATTTAATTCGTCTTCGTCGGGCTATTGGTAGTTTTGACTAAGTAATTCTTCATATCGTCCCTCGTCTTCGTCTCAAATATGCCCTCACGAGTCGTTCCCCATCACACGGAAAGTCATAACCGCAAGCGCCAGCAGCAGTTACGTTCAAAAGTGAAAAATGTCTATTAGCCAAGCGGAAAAACAAGGGCTAAATGCATGATGGGGAAAAGAGGCAATGTTTTATAATCTTTGATTATACAATAATCATCATATTTTTACCGGAAGCATGGTCGCATACGACGCCTGGGACCCACAAGCTAAAGAAAGAATCCCCCGAGATAGATAAAGATAGAAAAATTCCGGTATTTTAGTGGTGGTAAATAAACCGATCTTAAACTGCTGGCTTGGTTGTTCATACAAGATAAAAAAGCACGCGACTAAATTCGATCGTTTCTAGCCCAAAGCAGCTTCTTGCAGCAATAATGTTCAACAAAACTAGACTAAATTGGTGTGAATTCATTGGGTATTATGTTGATTCACGCTCATTTTCAACGAAAAACAAATCAAAAATGTACCTGTTTTGACTTTGACAACGATTTATTTACATTTGACGTCATATCCGTAATAAACACTACGTCATCAGAGTTAAAGCACGGTACCAGGTTACTTTACCGGTAAAACGAATTTAGGCCTAATCGGGGTATGTAAGAAAAAGAATCCATCAGTGGTGTTCAGTGGAGAAAGGAAAGTCTCAACCCTCGGGTCCATCGTTCCAGTGGGAAACTCGGCGAGCCTCGTTTCCCACTGGAACGGATGGACCCTTGGGCTGAGATTTTCCTATCTCCACTGACCACCCATGATGGATTCTATTTGTCTGGCAACATAAACATGTGATAAGCCTTTATGTTTCCAGTGGACATGCAGCTACACAGCTATATCTAACCCTAACCCTGTATACTCCCAAAACTGAATTGTAGACCTATGAAAATTTGGAGAAGGATTCTAATTAATGGTCATTATTGTCCGCATCTGTAGGTCGACAGTTACAAATCAGAAATCAGTATTGGCTAGGAAGATAGGTCCTCTTTATTGTCCACAGCAGTAGGTCGACAGGGTGACAAGTCAACAGGTCGACAAGTCGACAAAACAGTATGAGTATGTATACAAATGGAGGTCGAGGTGTAGGTCAACCGGATCTTTGTAATTGTCAATAACAATAGATCGACAGGTCGACAAGTCGACAAATCCGTATTGAATATATGTATGTGTAGGTATCGGCCAATCAGAAATACAAGGGATAAATGCATGATGGGGAAAAAAGCCAATGTGGTAGTTATTGCTGTATATACATAATAATCATATCATACCGGAAGCATTATCGCATACGACGCCTAGGGACAAGCCTTCCAGACCCCCAAGCTAAGAATCCTCCAGATAGCTTTGTGTGGAAACAGAAACATGTGATAAGCTTTTATGTTTCCAGTGGACATGCGGCTGTACATCAAAACATGTCATATATCCATACTCCCAAAACTGAATTTGTCGACTTGTCGACCTATGAGATTGAATAAAGTGTCCTCTTAATGGTCATTATTGTCCACATCTGTAGGTCGACAGTTACAAATCAGAAATCAGTATTGAATAGAGAGATGCATCCACTTTACTGTCCACAGCAGTAGGCCGACAGGTCGACAAATCAGTACGAGTAGCATATGTAAATTTCCAAGCGGAAATACAAGGGCTAAGTTCAAGCCCCCCAGGCCCCCAGCTGAACAATCCTCTACATTTATTTATCTAAACTGATTTGTCGACTTGTCGACCTATCGACGGGTATTTAAAAGGACTAAATGCATGATGTAAAAGAAAAAGAAGGGTTCCCATTAATATACTCAACAAAAAAAGTTAAGGAAAATGTGTTCAAGTGCTTACTGCAATAAATCTAGTAAAGAGTCAGAAATTCAAATTTTAGTATCTTATAAAGTGTCTTTTTATCTTTCCAATGATGCCTCTTTTGAACGTGAAGTGTCAGCAGTGGCTGGGAAAAACAATGTCAAAGTTGACAAGTCGTCAATCCAGTTTTCACAAAATTGCAATATTGTTTGGTTTGAGTAAAAAGTGTCAATGTAGACTCTTGCGTTAAAAACATAGACTTTAAAGACAGGTTTTCTCATGACAACAGATCAGTGCATAAGACAAGTTGTTGAGGCATGTCATACTGCTCTTCCTGCATCAGCATCATTTCCTAGATGGCAATATTAGGCTGCAAAGCACCACAGCCAACCTACAGTTCTTTAATCTGACCAGCAATATGCCGAATTTGGTGCTGAGAAATCAGCCCCCTTTCCTCCTGAAGCATCATAGCAAGAGCCTGGAGAGGTTTTGGTGCCAGTATGATTCTACACCAGACCATATCATGCTGTCCCAGAATGTGT
Source organism: Rugalucina vietnamica (assembly GCA_964017185.1). Classification (NCBI taxonomy): domain Eukaryota; kingdom Metazoa; phylum Mollusca; class Bivalvia; order Lucinida; family Lucinidae; genus Rugalucina; species Rugalucina vietnamica. The sequence goes on from OZ024873.1 coordinate 59,160,006, forward strand.
AACACTTGCTCAGCGGGAGGCATGTCTGGTGGAATGGTTGCCAAGTCCTTGACCTCAACGTTGTTCTGACGTAGGTAATCTTTGTTGATACTGGATCGATTTCATCTGACATTGTCCTCCTGGTACCAACACTGGTACTGGTGCTGAAAATGCTTTACAACCAGTTTGCTCACCTCAGTGTGTGCACTGTATAGCTGTACATGAGAAATGTGTCTATGGAGACATGGTTATTGTGTGAAAAAGCTCCAGTGACAATTAATACACATATCGAACAATATGGCAATTTTGTGAAACATGGAGACGCGACCGGTCAACTTTAACATTGATTTTTTAAGCTTCTGTAAGTACCATCATCTCAAATAAACCCTCATTTGAAAGATAAAAAGACACTACCTAATGATATGGAGTTCAAATTTTATGAAATATAACAGTTCTTGCGTTACAGGCTCTCAAACACATTTTCCTTAACTTTTTTTGTTGAGTATACGATTGACCCGCATCTGCTACTAGAGTGAGCCGCGACGCGAGAAAACCGGTCTTCGGGGTTTCCGACCAGGTCCGACACAAACCAGTCTGAACAGCGACAGAGGATGGCTAGAAGCTTGAAATTTCGGATTTAAGAAGAAGAGGAATTGCACTATTCCGTGTAGCGAACACAAAGGCGCTGATCAGCTGTGCAGTGTGCGAATATTTATGTTATAATCCAATTAGAACTGGTTGCTGTCACAACTTATGCGTCCCATAGACTTACAGTGGGAAAACCTACTCATAAAGCTTTTTCTCAGGAACTGTAAAGGGGATGAAGCCTGTAATTGGTCTACATGTTTCTACCATAAACTCTTCATTAATTGTGTTTTAATTCTAGTCGGATAAGAACTGGTTTTTAACCCAATCATGGTTGATAATTATGCTGTCTACTTAAATTGCACGCCGGTGGGTGGGGCGTAAGACTCTTTGATTGCCCCGACATAAAGCTATTCATTTTAGTTGGTTGGGACCGGAGCTTCTTGTCTGTTGCGAGTAGTAAGTTATTGGGCGCCCAGGGATCTCCATCGTCGGGCAGCTTACTCAATCTGTGAGTCCTACTTTTTGATTCATCATGGAGGTCATCATGATTTATTTGTTTGTCCATGATGACTCATTGACTAGTTAGAGATTCACCACGAGGAGCGAACAACTAACTAAATGTTGTGAACCACTGCAGAAGCTGAGGGTGAGGTTAGGTACCTGTAAAACCGGTTTAAGCCCGCCAATAATTTTATATTACTGATCGTTCCAAAGCGATGCTTCTGTGGTGGTTCTTTTTGTTTTATGTCTTGGTGTTTATATTTTTGTGCCGTTGGCGTCTTATGTAATGTTATCATAATTTTTGTTAAGCTTAGGTAACTGAGTGGCCACCTATTGGGAAAACAGCTGCTCATTCGGCTTACGATGTGTTTTCACGGTAACTATAAGTACCTGATCTTTTATTTAGTTTTTTCCCACCTCGTTTTTTTGGAGTGGGAATCTTTTATTGATTGCGTCTTTTTCTGATCGTTGCCTTCTTGTACCTTTTTATGGTAACTTAAAGTCCACAGACTTATAATAGGAAAAGTGGAAATTGGCTATTTCTACAGTCTCATTGGGGATATTTGAATTTTGTTTTTTTTTTTTACAGGATTATTAAGAGGTCCTCCATGATTTCTGTGACTTTTATCCATTCTTTTTAATTTGATTTGTTGCTGGGGCCTCATGGATGGTAAATTGTCGAGAAACCAAGTATTCAAAAACGGCGTGGAGGCCCTAAAACGTCTCCCCGTTTATCATCCATATTGCAGATTATAATTTCTTTTTGGTCCCTTGAGATAAGCGTGAATATTCATTTTAGAAACGTTCAGTTTAGATACATTTTTTCAATAAAACATTTGAGCCGCCTCATGATAAAACAAACAATTTGCATAGACAAAAACAAAGAGGCAGATCAGCTTCGCGGTAACCGCGAATCTGATCAGCGCCTTTGTTTTTGCTGCTCGGATAGTACAATTCCTCCCCTACTTATATACAAAATTTCAAGATTCTAGCTTTCTTCTGTGACTGTACAGGCCGGTTTGTGTCGGACCTGTTCGGAAACCACACTGTTGGTTTTCCCACGAGGTGGCTCATTTTTTTTATCGTTTTGCTCTATTTGGATTCACCCGTCTATGTACTGTCTCTTTCATCTTTGCCCATAAATGAGCCGCCTCGTATGAAAACCAACAATGTGGTTTCCGAACAGGTCCGACACAAACCGGCCTGTACAAGCACAGAAAAGAGCTAGAAGCTTGAAATTTCGGATTTAAGTAGAAGATGAATTGTACTATCCGAATAGCGAAAACAAAGACGCTGATCAGCTTCGCGGTTACCGCGAAGCTGATCTGCGTCTTTGTTTTCGCCTATGCAGATTGTTTGTTTTCCCATGAGGCGGCTCAAATATTTTTTTTCATGTACCTGTTCAAAGAGATAAACTCATGCACTCTTTTCTTCGAAACGTGATTTGGTTACTTCCTTGCATCAGTTTCAATATCACCATCAATATACTACTAGGAAGATGAATAAACACATGGCAAAAGCTTATAGTCAAAGAAACTTTTATTTTGTCTCGATATCAACACATATCACCCTATAGATTCACTATTGTCAAACTTTGCCAGAAGAGACATAGCTGCGATTTTCGTATTAAATACTGCACCAAAAAAGGATGCCTTCCGTATGCTCCTACAAATATCTTTTGTGTTAATTTTGCCATAGCATGGCATAAATGCACGTGTAAAAGCAATTTACGGTAAAATATGACACATAAATAAATCCTGTTTGATACGCGCCATGCGAAAACGGGATTCGTGCCTATGCGAAAACAAAGGCGCTGATCAGCTGTGCAGTAACTGCACAGCTGATCAGCGTCTTTGTTTTCGCTACACGGATAGTACGATTCCTTCTCTACTTATCACCAAAATTTCAAGATTTTATTTTTTTTTTCTGTGTTTGTGTCGCACCTGGTCGGAAACCCCGAAGACCGTTTTTTCTCTCGTCGCGGCTCATTTAATACAAAAAATACCACTTGTTCGCAAATTTGGTAAAAAAAAAAAATGCGGTCACTCAATGGTCAAAGCACATTCTATGGATTTCTAGAGAACAGTGAATCTATAGGGTGCACATATTTATACATGCGGGTCGACTATTATATACTATTCAAATTTTATAAGCATCAAAGTTTTGTTAACCCTACAGCACAGTGCAAAACACTACTACTTTATATTTATATTTTCGTTTTGGTCCTGTGAGATCAGCGAGGGTATTATGAGAAATCAGAAAATTATTCCGTGCATGCTCATCATTAACTAACAAACATAGATTGTGGGTACACGCTAGAACCGCCTCGCTGAGGCGGTTCTAGCGTGTACCCACAATCTATGTTTGTACATTTGACCTCATTGGAATAATACTAGTACTTGAAGTTTCTGACTACATGAAACAGCCCATTATGAATTCTTTGCATGTTTCTGCAAAAAAAAAAAAAAAAAAAAAAAAAAAAAAAAAAAAAACTAACATAATCTAATAATTTTTACAAGTCTAGGAACACGAAATTTCGACTTGAAATCGATGTTTCTGTGAAAGTCAGTCTGAAATGCATTCTAGTAGATCTACAGTGTATACAGTGCGGAACAAAATCTTGCTTGCAATAATAATTTTTAAGGCTAACTTTCAAAAGAATCACTGTTTTTGTCTTAATTCAAAATTTCAACAATAATGTCTGGCTTATGCTGCCAGTTTTGTAAAGGGTCACTGATGAAGGTTCATTTCCCGAAATTGTACAATATGGCCCATCTTCTTGCTTTAAATGTTTTACTGCTTCCAAAGGATCTAACAATTATTTTTATTGAGAAGAGATGATCCATGGATTTCGATAGTACACTTCTGTTTTCAAATTTCTTTTAGTCGGTAGCTCCGAGACAGTTTCGAACAATGAGCAAATGAGACTGTCGTTCTTGCTCCTTGGGGATTGTCATTAAATGAGCCACCTCGTGGGAAAACCAGCAATCTGCATATGCGAAAACAAAGACGCAGATCAGCTTCGCGGTAACCGCGAAGCTGATCAGCGCCTTTGTTTTCGCTGCTCGGATAGTACAATTCCTCTTCTACTTAGATCCGAAATTTCAAGCTTCTAGCATTCTTCTGTGCTTGTACAGGCCGGTTTGTGTCGGACCTGTTCAAAAACCACATTGTTGGTTTTCCCACGAGGCGGCTCAAATAATACCCTGAGATGCTCATCACGAGAACATGTCCGTATAATGTATACCCCCTTGAACCCCACTTTTATATAACAAAACTGGGGTATGCAGGGGTATACCTATTTTTCTTATTTTTGCTCCAAAACATAGACTGTGGATACGCAAGGCGGTTCTAACGTGTACCCACAATCTATGTTTTGAGCAAAAATAAGAAAAATATCAACATTTTTCCACTGAAAATTTTCAATTTTTAAAGCTCAAAAAACTATCTGTTTATTGCATGGGCAAGTTTTCGTAATGTTATCAATTTTTAAGTTGTAGAGATAATCATTATGGTCCGTATTATGAATATGAATAAAGAAAATAAAATTAATTAATGTTAAGGTTAATTAATTGTTGTTGTTTTACTTAAGAAATAGATCAGCTCTAGCAGTGAATTGTTGAGTAATAATTCACTGTTTGGAGGTCAGTTGTAAAGAAGATCAAATCACGAGCGCGTAGCGCGAGTGATTTATCTTCTTACAACTGACCGACAAACAGTGAATTATTACTCAACAATTCACGCACTTGAGCTGATCTATTTCGATTCTAACACACAATAAACGGAATAAATGTTGCTGAAACCGTCGATATCTTTCAGCTTTCCGCCATTGCATTGCAGATATCCCGCCAAATATTTGACTGTAATGCTGGTATTTACACACACTTATTACGTTTGTTGTGCGCTAAAACGACGTTTCACCGTCTAATGCTGCTTTGTGGGATAGCTGACGTCACAAATACCGCAAAGTAACGTCACGCTTATTCGCCCAGTGAAATTGTTGCACAATATAACACGTTTTTTACCATTGGCTATATAGGCGAGGTGTGTTAGAATCCAGGATTGTGTATTTTACCTTTTTTCAATGCATTCTATGATTGCCTTTTTCCTCTGAATCAATGAATGATCTGTCATAACCTTACAACTCGACCTCACACCCAGACAAACATATTCATATAATAAAATAAAATAAAGAAGGTAAAAATACAAGTAAGAAAATGTAAAAAAAAAAAAAAAATAAACAATGCAAAAATTAAATTAACTTAAAATAAAATGATCTGGATTGGTTCCCAGTAACATTCTAGACAATTTTCACTCAACGTACAGTAGCAATATTTTCCTGCCAAACAATTTGATGATTCAAACCATTGCTTGAGAGAGAGAGAGAGAGAGAAAAAAAAACACTTGAAATAAGCGCCATTGTTTTAGTTACGTGGATAGTACAATCCATCTTCTTCCTAAATACGAAACAGAAGAATGCTAGAAGTTTAACAACGAACTACAGGTTTAAAATAATATATATTGTTTAAAATCTACATTAAGCTTATCCGGGCCCAGTTGTTCAAAATTAACGATGCCGTTAGTTAATGATTCGTTAAAATTTCAAACATGAATATTACAAATGCAATGCAAAGGATTCTCACATTTTTTGAACAAAAATAACAGTGCATTTGCTTTTGAAGTTGATATATGGACCACAACGTAAGAAAATGTACCTTCGGACAATCATTTGAGTATTAGACAAACAAAGTTACGCTGAATATATGATTTTTCTAGAGGTTGTTACTCTTTATTTGACCAGATTATTTCACTTATTTTGTGAGTTATGACCAATTTACTATATGAACCCTACAGACGTCATTGTCCTGAAAAATGACGTCAAAGTTGCGTAATGCGTTTCTGCATGTTAGCAGAGCTTACAAAACTCGATGCATTTGCTTAAAACTGTTTAAGCACTGGTTAGAACCTATTGCTAAGATAGAAGTATACTAACCTTACAGGAAAGATGTCGCAATTATTTTGTCTATTTTTATGATTATGCGGTTGCTATGGTTACGTTAACGATACATATAGGAAAATCATATGTATTTTGGGCTTAATCAAGAGCAGATAACTCAAAATATTGACAATAAATATGTTTTAAAACTCATTCATTTGGTAGCCCAGTGTTCAAAAATGACAGTGTTTTTTCTGTAACGCATATTGCATAATTGTTTCGCTTTTTGCTGCTTTCTACTAGTAATGTCAGAATGTCCGAAGGTTCATTCTGTCGCGTTGAGGCTCATTTAGTTAACAAATTAGGGCTTAACAACAGCATTAAGCTAACGAAGTTTTGTACAACTGGGCCCTGGTGTTTCTCTTTTGCTCTGGAGGTTACGAGTATTCGGCGCACGGGGATCCCCATCGTCGGGAGATAACTGAATATGTGAGTCCTCGTTTTTGATTCATCATGGCGGTTATCATGATTTATTTGCTTGTCCTTGATGATTCATTGACTGGTAAGAGGTTCACCACGAGGTGTTCATTCGACTGGTAAGAGGATCACCACGAGGACCGAACACCGAACTAAATGTTGTGAACCACTGCAGAAGATGAGGGTGATGTTATAGCTCTGTAAAATCGTTTAAGCCGCCCCAGTATCTTTATACTACTGATAGTTCCAAGGCGATACGTCTGTTGTGGTTCTATTTGTTTGTGTTTTGGAGTCGAAATTTGTGCTGTTTGAACACTATGTTCGTTTTCAAAGTTTTCGTTAAGTTCGGGTAACTAAGTGGCCGCCTATTGGGAAATAGCTGCTCACTTGGCTTACGATATGTTTTCCGAGGATTCGTACCTCAATTAAGTTTTTTCCCAACTCGGTAATTGGAGAGTGAATTTCTTTCTGATTGCGCCTTTTTCTGACCATTGCCTACTTGTACCTATTTATGTGTACATTCCTCCTCGTTATCTTAGTAAAATATAATAGAAATAAAACAAAGTTAACAATATACGAAAGACTTAATATAAATTAAAAAGAAACAAAACTTTAAATTATAGAGAAACTTTTTAAAAGTCAGGCGATTAACGATCCTTTGTTTTGTGCTGTTCGTCATAGAACTGTATCATCTTCAACAGAATGGAACCAAACATTTGTATGTTGGCAGCTTTCTTGGACTGTTTGCTCTCCAGTTTTGGTCGACATGCAAGATATGGTCTTTTCCACTCCTGAAATGTAATTGAGCCGCCTCATGGGAAAACAAGCAATGTGGTTTCCGAACAGGTCCGACATAAATCAGGCTGTACAGTCACAGAAGCAGGCTAGAAGCTTGAAATTTTGGAGTTAAGTAGAGGAGGAATTGTACTATCTGAGTAGCGAAAACAAAGGCGCTGATCAGCTTCGCAGCTGATCTGCGCCTTTGTTTTTGCCTATGCAGATCGTTGGTTTTCCCATGAAGCGGCTCGTATATAGGGAGTGGCGAAAATACATAGAGGATATTTACACATGTAATACAGAGCGACGCCGATCTGGACCTATAGACCCTTTGGTTCGACTTAACACAAATCGAATTCGGCTCGTCTGACTAAAGTGACGTCATTCTCAGACCATGGTTCAACCCAGCCTTCAGCAATGGTTTATGGCCGACAGTATTGAAAATACTTCTGGTACACTAATTATCCGGTGTGCCATCGATTTGTTTGGCTACTTTGGTACCTTTCCTTGTTTCTTTGCTGAAATATATATTTTCCCATGTTTTTCAACCTATTGAAATACTCACTTTTATTTTATTCGTCTTGAAACTAAAAAAAAAAAAAAATAAAAAATAAAAAAAATAAAAAAAATAGAAGACGACAACGACAGCTTACTATCGTCTTTGTTTCTGGACGTTTTCGGTTATGTGTGCGCCAGCTTTCGTTTGCTAGATGTATAATATTATTTTACTTTGATTTGCTTTGTCCTTTAATTGAAAGGTACTCGTCAAAGATATTTAGATACAAGATTTGACCACCATTCTCTGAGACGCATGTTCTGTATTTCAGAGGAAACTATTTTTGTAATCAAAAAGCCTCAGAGCAAACACTTTTTTGTGGACCCCTTGCATATAAATCAAACTAGCGACCACTAGCAAAATGAACTAGTATAACTAATGTAGTGCAATAATAAAAAGAGATTTAAAATTCTAACAAGTAATGCTCTCGGAATTTAATAATCAGAAGGAGTCACTTTGAAAGGTATTGGAAGAATTCAAAATGTAAATAATCTTAACCCATATTTGACGAATGGATTTTCCCATCATTATCAATTGGGTGAGTTCACTTTGGTTTTTAGGGGTGTTAGGAGTGATTTTTAATATTTATCTCATTTTTCGATAACATTCCTCCAAGCAAACAGAATAGCCCAGATGGGAAGCCGTGTTTTGAGGCGTCACATCTGGGGCTGTGTTGTTTGTCTATGTCCCATAAAAGGGACGCCAGGCTTAAATGAGTTATTGATGTGACGTGACGTGGCGTGGCGTGGCGTGGTGTGGCGTGGCGTGGCGTGGTTTGGCGTGGCGTGACATGACGTGACGTGACGTGACGTGACATAACATGACATGGCATGACATGACAATAATTATCACTCACATCACACAAAGGAAATACTTGAGAATATGATACAATAAAGTTTCAATTTCAAAGGCGATAGTGAAAGTCATTTTAACGAAAAGCACATTTTTTAAATTAAGTCAGTGTCATGATAAGTGGGGGAGCATGAAATAAATACGGATGGGAATAAATAAATAAATAAATAAACAACATGAAAGTAAGATTGACATGTTAGTGAGTTTAACGTTCCATTAATTTGATTCATACGGCTTATCATACTGTCAAAATTTTCACTGTATTGCAAATGCAACATGTATTAATTTGTTGCACAGTTGCCAGGCGTATTCCTCGAGGTATTAATGTACAAAGGAAACTATCAGATAAAAATATCTCAGACAACTTTGTGATGAGAATATAAACAATCGTAGACTGTTGAGTTATCAAAGCCGTTTGCATCAATTTAAACATCACAGCTCAGTCGTACTGCCACAACTTTACGTCCGTGGAATTACTGTGACCAATACGTCCACGTGTTTTGTGTGCAACATTACCAGTCAATGAGCTTAACCTTGAATAAATCAGTGTCGTATGCTTTATGAGACGCGTAATTCAAGAGCCCTAGCAGGACAGCTTAGCTCGTCTGACTTATGAGTTGCCACTTAATCTATTAAAATCTATGACATATGACACTGACCTCAAGGTCACTCAGGTGGGTCATGATGGTATAGCATAAAACTTCAGACCAATATCTACCAACACGCAAAGTATCAACTTAATCAATCTACATATTCAATATAGACTTAAAACATAAAATTTCTAAGTCTGTGACGTTCACCTTAATAATTGAGCCGCATCGTGAGAAAACCGGATTTTTGCCTATGCGAAAACAAAGGCCCAGATCAGCTTCGCGGTAACCGCGAAGCTGATCAGCGCCTTTGTTTTCGCTACTCGGATAGTACAATTCCTCTTCTACTTAAATCCGAAATTGCAAGCTTCTAGCTCTTTTCTGAGCTTGTACAGGCCGATTTGTGTCGGACCTGGTCGGAAACCCCGAAGACCGGTTTTCTCGCGTCGCGGCTCTTATGTGAGTCAAGATGGTACAACATAAAACCTAAGAATAATATCTAACAGCAAAGTATCAACTAGATCCATCCACCTGTTCAAGCAATATACAGTTCAACATAATAAATAAAATTAACATAAAATTTCAAAGTCTTTGACCTTGAAATCAAGGTCACTCAGGTGAGTCATGATGATACAGCATAAAACTTCAGTCCAATATCTGACAACATGCAAAATATCAACTTGATCCATCTACATATTCAAGAGATACAGACATATAAAAATAATAACCAAAAACTTTAACACAAATTTTCAAGTCCATGACTTTGACTGTAGTGTCACCCAGGTGGGTCATGATGATACAGCATAAAACTTCAGACCAATATCTAACAACATGCAAAGTATTTACTTGATCCACCATTATGTTGAAGGGATATAGACTTATAAAACATTAACCAAAAACTTTAACACAAAAGTTCTTAGTCCGTGACCTTGACCTCAAGGTCACTCAGGTGGGTCATGATGGTACAGCATAAAACTTCAGACCAATATCTATCAACATGCAAAGTATCAGCTTGATCCATCAACAACTTCAAGAGATATAGACTCATAAAACCTTTAACCAAACACTTTTAAATTACTATTTGAGCAACACCGACGCCGACGCTAACGCCGACGTCGCGGTGACTGCAATAGCTATTCCTGTACTTTCGTAAAGGCGAGCTAAAAAACTTGGATTTATATTTATTCCTGATCGCTAAATATCAGATCGATTGCATATAACAGAAAAGACCACAGAAGTCAAGTATTGTACAGGCATGAATAGATAAGAACATGAGAGTACAACGCGCCTGTTATCAGCCTGTATAAGTCCGCACTGGTTTGTGTCCATAAATGTGTACACGATGACCTCGTTAATAATAATTATAATCTCTCAGGCTTATGTGGAATGGTGTACGTTTATACTAAGTATCAGTGCTCAATTATACGTCATTCGACTCTCAAACATTAGCATCAAAATGTTTGTAAAGACGCTCAACATTTTTTAATTCTTTTTTATCTAATGTAGCTAGTAATAGTTAATAAAACGATAATTGAAGATATTACTTGATTTAATTAACACATGTACAAACATCCATCACGAAAACTTGTCCGTGCAATGTATACCCCCTTGAACCCCATTTTTATATAGCAAAACTGGGGTATGCAGGGATATACCTGTTTTTCTTATTTTTGCTCCAAAACATAGATTGTGGGTACTCGTTAGAACCGCCTCGGCGAGGCGGTTCTAACTTGTACCTACAATCTATGTTTTCAGCATAAATAAGAAAAATATCAAAATTTTTCACCTGAAAATTTTCAATTTTCAAAGCTCGAAAATTCTGTGTTTATTGCATGGGCAAGTTTTTGTAATGCTTACAACATCAGCGACATTGATCCTAACATCATCGAATGTAAAATCGTCTTGGATCAAGTCCCTTTCGTGCAGAAAATCCAGAATCTTCAAAATTCCAACACTGATAGCTACGTAGTCCTCACACTGGAGAATTTCTCGGTCTAAGGTTGTTGTGAATGGCTCATATCTTTTCGCAAAGGCGGTGGCGTGAAGAAGCCTTGGATTTTCCCAAGCATACAACACTCGAACAATATCAGCTGTAGTATAAATTAGTATTTTACCATAGTGACATACCAAATATATACAAGAAATGACAAAGCAGATAAGTGCTCGACCGACATGGGTCTACAAGTCACTAGCAACTTTCAAAATTAATATTAAAGGTGGAAATATTATATACATGTATACAGGTGTCCCAAAATACCATATATCATACAGGATGTCCCAAAACGAGTCCGGTACAATATATTTCTATTGCAAATGGATTCGTTTCTTCTACAATTTATAACGAACGCGATGACTTTGATTTTGATATATACTTAAGGAATAAAGAAACGCAACAGACACTTTGGGTTATTGTAGGCTGGCTTTGTAATGCAAGCCTGTGATGTATCTGATCTTATTACATGCGAGCAGCATCCAAACGTCAAATTACAGCAGTTAAAGCCAATGTGTCGGTAACGTATGTTTGATTGCGTACGCGTAACCAGACTGACCAACTGTAATACATCCTGGAAACATAATCAATTAAAGTTAACTTTGAAACAAAACCGATTTTATTGTTTTTAAATCTGTTAAAAGTGATTGCAGAGGTAACCATTGAACTTTGGTTGCATTAGGTAATGATCTGGGACGTTTAATGTCACCTACGTCAACGCCAAAACAAACGCTAGGTGTCCCAATTATATGGTAACTGTGGCGTCATTGTTGCTTGAAAAGCATTGTCGTGTCGTCTCTTGGTTCGATAAATACCATATAAGCATAAAATGCCCGTATCGAATAATGTAAATGACGTTAATTGCTCATTATTCATTATTGTGCACTTTTGCATTCCGTTAACCAGATTTAACGTAATATGGGATGGCACCCAAGCATGCAATGACGTCAACCTTTATTGCACATTTTAAGTCGACGTCAGAAAACAAAGCATACACAATATTTGGCATCTTCACCTTAGCCCCGACGTATACGCCACAATTTGCTTTTTTCAAGGGTTTTGACGTTCTGACGTTAATTTTATCAATTAAATGACATTTTCTCATTTCAACACACGCAACAAGTAGTCTGCAAGACATTTTTAAAAGAGATTTTATCAAAACGTCAAATACATAAGTTGTAGTTGAACTTTTATGTGTTGCGTATTTTAATTCCTTAAGTATTGTAAATTTTTCCTTTTTGGATGGTGACGTTCCTCGCCGTGCTTCTTATGGCGTATGCATTTCGCAACTTATAAGGTTTGCTAGAGTCTGCAATCATGTTGCGGACTTCAATGCGCGAAAATAAATGATTAACAGCAAAACTTCTTCAGCAGGGCTATCGGTATCATAAACTTCCAAAAATCTTTTCTAAATTTTATCGCACACACTTTGAACTGATTTCCAAATTCGGTGTTGGGCTAAAGACCCTTTTACATGTACGCGAGGACCTTTCGGAACCAGAATTTTATGGTGACTTCGTTTACAAATTTAAGACACGATTTGTCTTTTCAATTCAGAAATATCATAATAGTATTAGATGTATAGGATATAACTTAAATGTTGTGCGACAGTCTGCATGCTTATTTTTAACCCAATCATGGTTGATAACTATGCTACTTTCTTAAATTGCACGCCGGTGGGTCGGGCGTCAGACTCTATGATGGCTCCGACATAAAGCTATTTATTTTAGTTGGTTGGGGCCGGAGCTTCTTCTGTTGCTTGGCCCACCGGGATTCAACTGGTGTTTTTCTTTTGCTCCGGAGTAAGTAAGTTATTGGACGCCCAGGGATCTCCATCGTCGGGCATCTTGCTCATTCTCTGAGTCCTCGTTTTCGATTCATCATGGAGTTCACCATGATTTACTTTTGTTTGTCCATGATGATTCATTGACTAGTAAGAGATTCACAACGAGGACCGAACAACTCACTAAATGTTGTGAACCACTGCAGAAGCTGAGGGTGAGGTTAGGTACCTGTAAAACCGGTTTAAGCCTGCCAGTAATTTTATATTACCGATCGTTCTAAGGCGATACTTCTGTGGTGGTTCTTATTGTTTTATGTCTTGGTGTTTAAAAGCTTTTTGTGCTGTAAGCGCCTTATGTATGTTGTCATATTCTTAGTGAAGTTTAGGTAACTGAGTGGCCACCTTTTTGGAAAATAGCTGCTAATTCGGCTTACGATATGTTTTCATGGTGTAAGTACCTGATTGTTAATTTAGTTTTTTTCCCACCTCGTTTTTTGGAGTGGGAATCGTTTTCTGATTGCGCCTTTTCCTGATCGTTGCCTACTTGTACCTTTTTACTTTTTTTACAGATACCTCTGTAAGACTTAGCAGGAATATGCTTCAAGACAATGCCTTAAGATGTATATTAATTGGAGTTTGTACTATGTCATATAGCCGAAATGACAACGATTCTTTCGGAGCAACGAAAAGTTTACATGACACATTTGCAGAACGTTCACTCCCCATTTTGGAATGATATTTCTTTGATATGATCCATCGGCAGTTAACTTATTTTTGATAAAGGTATACATCAGGAAAAAATGTCCGTGCAATTTATACCCCCTTAAACCCCACTTTTATATAGCAAAGTTGGGGTATGCAGGGGTATACCTATTTTTCTTATTTTTGCTCCAAAACATAGATTGTGGGTACTCGTTAGAATCGCCTCGGCGAGGCGGTTCTAACGTGTATCCACAATCTATGTTTTGAGCAAAAATAAGAAAAATATCCAAATTTTTCCAATGAAATTTTCACTTTTTTAAGCTGAAAAAATTCTCTGTATATTGCATGGGCAAGTTTTCGTTATGTTACTGTCGTAAAGGATCCCGGTTTATTGCTCACTTCCTCACTGTTTTATTTAAGACAATGTATAATTAACTCCTCCGCCTGCAAGATATAACCACGCCCACCCCTATTTCCTTAGACAAACATTGTGTTTTTGCACCTACATTTACCTGTAAAAAGCACGTGTTGGTTTGTTTGTCTAAACCCCTCGTTGTCTAACCGTCATTGACCGTTAGCTAATGTGCTGATTTGAATGGTCAATATAAAAATGAATACTAATGATGGGTGGTTTGACGGAGGACTTAATTGGGCAAATAGGTCAGTGTATAGGCGACAGCTTTAATATTCATATCTGGGCGTGGTCGCCTAGTCGATCTGTTCAAGTAGGGAGCTTATAGAAAAGTCGAACTCAGTAAACCTAGAGTGCTGTCACATATTTACCGTTAGAGATCAGCTACCTGTGTTTTGTCCAATCCAGTTAGTTGAGACAAAGCCGTATTTCATTCGCATTTTCTAACGGAAAACATGTGAGTTGAATCGTTCAAATGAATACCTTTAGCATTTACCTAGGTCAAAAGTAGACCATACCCAAAAACGTATTCATGAGACAACGCCCATACAGTAACCTATTTGCCGAATTATACTTATGTGGTAAAACGATTATGCAGATGGTGGGGGGCGTGCTAGCGGCAATGGTCCAAATATGAGCCGCCGCACAAGAAAACCAGCAACAATCTACTTATGCGAAAACAAAGACGCAGATCAGCTGTGCAGTAACTGTACAGCTGATCAGCGCCTTTGGTTTCGCTGCACGGAAATTTCAAGATTCTGGTCTGCTTCTGTGACCGTACGGGCTGATTTGTGTCGGACCTGGTCGCTCGGAAACCAACATTGTTGGTTTTCTCACGCACATGCTCTATTATTAAAGTATTAATCAAGCCGTAAGAAGCGGGGCCGCCTCTGAGAGTCTCCTGCAAATGAGTGCATTGCCAACTTTTATGTGTTTTTTCTAATTTCAGAAATTTGCTTGTAATTTACATCTACAAATATGCCCTGTTAATTATGTTAGAGATATTTCGTTCGTACCCTTTGCGGGGCTTATAAAAATCTCATCACGAAAACATGTCCGTGAAATCTATACCTCCTAACATACCACTTTTATATTGTAAAAATGGGGTATGTAGGGCTACACCTGTTTTCCTTATTTATGACCCAAAACATAGATTGTGGTCACTCCGAGGCGGTTCTGGTTCTAACGTGCGGTTCTAACGTGTACCCACGATGTATGAATAATAATATTAAAATATCAGAATTTTTCTGATGAAATTTTCAATTTTCACAGCTGAAAAAAATCTCTGTATCTTGCATGGGCAAGTTTTCGTAATGCGCTGAATCTCATCGTATATTTTCAACTTGCAATATTTACATTTTTCTAAAACCTCCTTAGATGAACCATTAGATATTCATCTGTGTTCATACTTCCATGAACAACATCGTGCCACGCGACGTCACATGATCCAAACTTTACGTCAAAATACAAATTCCGCTGCTTGAATACACACTGTGTGTAAATTATCTACTTGCTTGTAAATGTGATCGCCTTGATGATTTTTCAACAAGCGATAGGGTGAAATGAATATAAATATAAACAATGAGTTTAATTTTTCTGATGTTCATGGAGCTATGAACCGCAGTGGATCGCTAGCAAAGTTTACATGAACCCCTTTGGGGTTCGCGACCCACTTGGGTGAAATTCATTTCTTAAATATACCTTCTGTGTATAGCTCAGCCTGTGCCTTTTCTTTGTTGTCTTGTCCTGGGGACTGTACGATAAAAACATGCATAAATTACAACACAAAATATTTCTATTTTACAAAATTGAAATTGGCATTTGATAAACAAATGAGATCAGCTGTTAACAAGGAATAATTTAACAACACTGTAAAACTCTGAACAGAGATATTTTTTTTCGTCACGCCATCTGAATCTGAATGGTTTACTGGTGACAAGCAAAAGTGACAATACGCCTGTATAGTATATATATATTTATTATAGACTACTGAAGTAATTTGGGTTTTAAATGCAAGTCTTATAGGGGAAGATGTATTATCGATTCGTGTGCATTAGTAAATACGGTAAAAGTTCAGTGATTTTAGCATGAGTATATCGCTTCAAGTCGATGATATAATATCATTTAAGGTCATGAATTGCGTGAATCTAGAGTGAGTACTGTTCAGTGAGGGTATAAATAATGATTGCATAAGTCTCAAGGTCATTCGAGGCTTGACAGACGATACGGAGCAGTTGAGTTCGGTTTTGTGCGCTTGCCCCCACCTCCCCTCCCCACCCATATGTTTGATATAAATGTTTTAGTGCAGCTTTAAAAGAGCTTGCTTGTTTCCGCTGTACCCATAGCGCATGTACAGTGAAACGTATACATGTTTTTAGTGGTTAGTCCTGATCGAAACCTGAATGTACCAAATGTGATGGGTCGTGTTGCTACAGACCGAAGACGCAAGTCGTGATGTAAACTCAGTTTCTCAAATGTAATTTGTTATTGGTATGTAGTACAGCTATTTGGAAAATAATGCAAGTGGTCCGTTTTTTCGTTCATGGAAGATGGTTTAGGAGTAAAATAGTGTACATATCGAATACATAGACCATTTCAGATTATTTTGTTGAAAGTTGTCTCTTTGTTTCAAAGGCACCTGTTCAAATGAGTAATGCTTTTTGAAATGGACATATCATATCTGTTCAACCACATACACTAGGCTTAATGCAATGCATAAAGTAGGGATCACGCAACGTTTGTTTAAACTTATGATCGATGTTGTTAATCAGTGTTTAATTTCAAAATACCAATGTTACATGTACAAAATTTCATATGTAATATGCAATAGTTGAATCAAACCGAAGTTTTTTTAAGTGAGTTTTTGAGTACACAGTTCTTGGAAAAAAAAAAAAAAAAAAAAAAAAAAAAAAAAAATATATATATATATTAACATGCTGTTTAGCACATATTTCGCAATTTTCAGTTATAACTGTTGATTCGAGTCAGAATTTTATTTCTGTTCAGTCACGTGAATCACGACGAAATGTGATTAGTCAGTCTAGTTTATATGTGCGTAGCGTTCACAAAGCTTTTGTGTAAAGCTTATACGTGTAAAACGTTAAATGCTATTTTAATTCTTGGTTTTGTTTTAGTTTCCTTTCAGATTCGGCATGTATAGTATACGAGATGGATCTATGTACTTCATACTGTCGGAGAGTCATGATATGGGACCGTATCCAACTTGTTGTGTTTAAAGCTTCCATAAACACACTTTGAAAAATTAAGCTGGCTGTCAATTGATTGTTTGTGAAATTTGTATTCGAATAAAGATAACGTGCTCCGGTCTGTGCTCGCCATCACACACGTATATGTTGTTGTGTTTTCTATTATGTATCAAGGTATAACGCTGCGAGTATGAATGAATATGCTGTACATGAAATGCTAGATGGTTCAGTGGAATTCAGACGGGTTATATGCTTACGTCATATTCATTGTAGTGTTCGATGTGTTATACCTCGTTTCCCAAATAAGGAAGTAAAGATAATAAATAATTTATGTTGCGTCTGAATGAAATGAAAGAGAACATAAGTTCACGTTTGTATTTGAATCATGTGGTCCATCATATAGACAAGACGAACTTATAAAATATACGAGCCTTTGCATGAGAAAACAATCAATTTGGGTTCCGATCAGATCCGATCGACACATACCACCTGAACAGTCACAGATGCAAGCTAGAAGCTTGAAAATTTGGATTTATGTAGCAGAGGAGTTGTACTATCCGAGTAGCGAAAACAAAGGCGCTGATCAGCTGTGTAATTACTGCACAGCTGATCTGCATCTTTGGTTTCGCATATGCAGAGCGTTGGTTTTCTTATGCAGCGGTCCATATTAAACTTTTATGGTATATCGTTTGAAAACAGACTTAAAAGTCTAAATAGAGCAGGCGGCCTATTCGCTTAAGTGTGTTTTGATTAACAAATTCTACGTTATACCTGTCTCCGGAGTATAGCTGACAGACTATACAAGAATGGGTTCAGGGCTGAGTTGATGGGCAGAACTATAACTGCGGTCCATGCGTAAACCGTCTCTGGAATAGTGACGCCAGCCATGGCTAGCATACCTGAAAGACACAGTATAATGAGCCGCCTCGTGGGAAAACCAACAATGTGGTTTCCGAACAGGCCTGACACAAATCAGGCTGTACAGTCACAGAAGCAGGCTAGAAGCTTGAAATTTTTGGGTTAAATAGAGGAGGAATTGTACTATCCGAGTAGCGAAAACAAAGGCGCTGATCAGCATCGCGCTTATCCCGCCTTTGTTTTCGCCTATGCAGATTGTTGGTTTTCCCATGGGGCGGCTCATTTATTAATGGAAACATGATTGTTAAAGGAAACGCAAAACGTCCATGAAGAACAAATGTCATATTTCAACGAGCATAAAAATTCGTAAATAAGAGATGACACATAGTTGGAAAAGAAAAATAAATCAATAAATCCCGCCCCACATTTACAACCACGGCAGATAATCTTTAATGAATAAAGATGGTACATAACTATATCAATTTCCTCTTTTTGTATCAGCGAAAGCAAAGTCGAAATTTAAATATTATCTCCTCGATTTATATTACTGTGCAGAACACAAGAAACTACAAAATCTTTCACCCTACTTTAATCCGACCCTGGTAGTTACAACGTACAGAAATAAGGCGTGCCAAACTATGTTCTGCAATAAATTTTACACGGCTTACGATACGTTTTCTTGGTATACATGTAAGTACCTGATTGTTAATTTAGTTTTTTTCCCACCTCGGTTTTTGAAGTGAGAATTTCTTTCTGATTGCGCCTTTTTCTAATCATTGCCTATATTTACCTTTATGATTTGTCTTTTATTTCCATATTTATTATGTGAATTGTTCATAGAAAATGCTTCAATCTCTAAACTACCTACCCAATACACATATCGGGAACCAGCAAAGAAAATTTGTCGTGATCACGAGCAGTAAGTTCCTTGATATGGCAGAATCTTGTTTCCGTTTCCCCTGTTTTCCCGCCATAGATTTTTTGGATTTCTGAACCTCTCTGTATATAAGCCACTGGCCAATGGCGATAAGGACAAATATAACGAAATTCAGAACTATGAAAACGAAGACCGAATACAACCAACCGGGAGGGCGATCCCTTGTTAGGGGCAAAGCAAGACAGACGCTTGACTTCGAGTAGTATCCAGTGAACATTAATGGTAGAATGGCGATTAACAGGCTGATAGCCCACGCAGCTATGGATAAAGCGTTGGATTTTAACGGAGTCAGTCTCACCTGGCCAAATGGATATTTCATGACAATAAACCGATCTACTGTGATTAGCGCGGCAAAGAATGTCGAAGATTCACTCGACACAAAGGCTAGAATGCCAGCCAAGTTACACCAGAAGCTTGACCGCCAGGAAAGGTCATTGAAGATATAGACACCACGAAGTGAAGCATCGGCCCCAGCAATTATGATGAGATATACCCCCATCAAGAAGTCGGAGATGGCGAGATTGGTGACAAATATACCAAAGCCTAACTTCATCTTCTCACGTTCATAGATAAAGCGGTAAATCAAGGACAATATGTTACCAGCCAGGGCGAAAAGACCGATCAACCAGACCATCACCCTAAGAGCCTCATTTCTCATGAGATCAGCGCAAGAAGAAAATTCGTCTTTTTCTGGGAAGCAGTTTTCTTCTGGTAAGCCTGATGGTTTGATACAACAGAATACATAAGCATCGGTGTAGAGAAACGATATTGTGTCCAAGCCCTTAAACATATCCTCCGTAAAGCCGTGTATTTTGGTATTGTTTAGTAACAGATACCCCACTTCCAACTGCTCAAATACTTGATCTTCTATTGTATCTATACTGTTAGATGTTAAGTCCAAAGTTTCAAATGAAATCAGAGAAAATGCGTTTTTGTGCAGAGTGCTGATCTGAAGGCCTGACAAAGCGAGGTTGTGCAAAGATGATAAACCAAAGAATGCTTCTGATTCAATGGAGAAAATTTCAAAATTGCCGACCATCCTCAATTCCTTTAGCCGATTTTGATTCTTAAACATGTGTGTCCGCAGTTCCGTCAAGTTATTATAACTTATATCCAAACTAACTAGATTCCTCATATCTTCAAAGAAACTAGAGCTTATATTCACGATTTCACATCGAGAGATGTTTAGATTCCGGACAAAATGCAACTTTCTTTGATCAAGATTAAGAGCATGGAAAAGTTGAACATTAGAATTAAGATCAATAGCCACAGTGGCCTGTGACAAGATTACGGACTCCATGTCAAAACTTGACCCATTGTTTGTGTGATCAGCATGTCCACCTGCACAGTCAACTATCCTTCCATCACAACGACACATCTCAGGACAACTGAAAAACACGGCGACACACAACAATACCATTACGAAAACACGCCCATGTAATATACAGAAAAGTTTTTGGTTTTAAAAGTTTTCACAGGAAAAAAATTGATATTTTTCTTATTTTTGCTCAAAACATAGATTGTGTGTACACGTTAGAACCGCCTCAATGAGGCGGTTCTAACGAGTACCCACAATCTATGTTTTGGAGCAAAAATAAGAAAAATAGGTATACCCCTGCATACCCCAGTTTTTGCTATATAAAAGCGGGGTTTGAGGGGTTACACATTTCACGGACATGTTTTCCTGATGGAACATAAGGATAACATTTCCGTGTAATACATTCCCCTTATACCCCACTTTCAAATAGCAAAATTAGGATATGCAGGGGTATACTTATTTTTCTTATTTTTGTTCCAAAAACATAGGCGAGGCGGTTCTAACGTGTACCGACAATCTATGTTTTGAGCAAAGGTACATGTATCAAAAATATCAAATATGTTCTAGAGAAACTTTTAATCTTTACAGCTTTAAAAGCTATGTTTATTTGCATGGATATGTTTTCGTAATGATATACCCTATGTAGCCTCCTCATAGTCAGATTATATACTTTTTCTGGTCGACATCTCGTATCGGTAATAACTTAATCTTGCTCTTGCCTCTTGCCTCATTAAGATGCACTGAAGCGTTGAAAGGGTTCCTTAATTTCGCGATCATTTTCTACTGTCGGTGGATAGACCTATAGGAATTATCGTTGAGTTGTGATTGTGACAAGCAAACAGTTTTACAGATCCATATATTCAGGACCTACGATTCAAGCTGTAAAAAACGTAGGCACTGCCCTTGATAAGCGACTCTAATGTGTACTAGGAAAACATGAGTTCCTTTAATATCAGGGAAAATATTAATTAGATATAATCTTCACAATTTTAACAGCGAATTAGATATTTTGTATTAAATAGTGTGAATATGAAGAATGCCTATTACCTCATATCACACAGGCGTTCGTCATCGCCTAGTGGACAGTGTCTGTGTCCATCACAAAGGAAATTGTCTGTCAGACACATGCTAGAGTTCAGACAACGGTATTTAGAACTACATTCTTTCACATCTACAAACAAAATATAATCTAGCCATGTAGCGCCCGGTTTATCGCATGCGTTGCATGATATTTTCTAATGTTACATATACGAAACATAGGTGATGCATAGATTTATACGTATTATACATTGGTGCCGTCCATAAAATACGATACAAAAGAAAAACAAGTAACCTAAAGGGCAATTATCGCTTACCTGAGAGTAAAGAAGCACAGTAACTGGACAAAAGAAAAGTGATTGGGGTTTTCATTTTTTATATTGGCATGGCAGCCATCTTGGTCATGTGACCTGTATTTTATATACACATTCGGTTCCCATTTCTTCTAGATGCTTCATATAAAATTTGGCTTTGACTAGCCAAAAACGTTTCAGAGGAAATTATATTTGAATATTATAATTGAATATTATGATATTGCCTTGGTTGGGACATTTTTCATAATCATTAATATCCAGTCCTATTGCCCACTTTGAGCAAGAGTTTCCCTTTAAATGACATTTTTACAGTTTTCACCATTTAAATACATAGGTATCCTATGTTAACCTCGCCATAAAATAGATCATGGTCATCACAATGTCATGATTTATATATGCATTATAATACTTTAGTCACTGATGGTCCATGCCAAGTTTCGTTGAAATCGGTCAACCGGTTCTGGAGTATAGATGTTTGAAGTTTTTTTTACCATATATGGGCATGGCGGCCATCTTGGTCCTTTGACCTGGATTAGTTATATATACTTTGGTCCCCCTTCCTTCAGATGCTTCATATAACCAGAGGACCAATGGTCCTGTAAACGCTCACCTGAGATCTGCTGTATATACCAAAAACATATTTGAATATTATAGTATTTAAGGACAGTCAGACGTCACTGACACTATTTTTTGCTCGTTTTTCAAAACTAATAGTTTATAAATACATTAAGTATATTCTACATCATGTGCAAAAATTAAAATCATATCTTTGTCAGAAATGCTAGAATTTGATAAAATTTCCAAAGTAACTGTAAAATGTGGATAAGTTTGTTCTATCAATTTACCCCTGATTGCCAATGGCCAATTGATTTCACACACTATAAAGATTTTTCTGTACCAGGAGGCTGAAGGGCCAGTAGGCTATTAATCAACTAAGACAGACAAGAACTGTCTTGCCTTGAGAAAACCTGTGTTAGTTCTTCCACAAGACATAAAAAAATAAAAAGAAAAAATATAATAAAGAAAAGATGAGCTGTGTTTCTGCTGCAAAGTTCAGGACTTTGGTTTAAACATTTAAACATCCATATCACTAGAAAATGGTTAGTTTGTGTATCTGTTAAATGGCCTAGACACCTGTAACTCTCACAGTGGGGCATTGTTCTTTTTACATAGCATCCATTGCTCATGATATTATATTTGGGCCGCGTCATGAGAAAACTGGACTTTTGCCTATATATATACGACAACAAAGGCGGAGATCATCTGTGCAGTAACTGCACAGCTGATCAGCGTCTTTGTTTTCGCTTCACTGATAGTACAATTCCTCTTCTACCTAGATCCGAAACTTCAAGCTTCTAACCATATCATGTAGCTGTATAGGCCGGTTTGTGTCGGACCTGGTCCGAAACCCTGAAGATCAGTCCGTGTATTATCTTAGCTTATCTTTTTCTCAAATTGGTTGCATAAGCTTGATCAGAACTTTTTTTCTTTTCTTTCTTTTTTTTTCTCTTTACTGTATATCTAGTATAATCTTACTACATGTAGTTGATGAATTTCAAATTTTAATGTAAAAAGTGTAATGTAAACTATGAAACTCTAAAGTCATGGTTTGCATCCAACCTCTCGGGTTTGGATGTACATAGATTTTCCCAAGACAAAGGCTAACATCAGACATACTGAAGACAGTAAAAAGGCAATAAACTTGCCCCAATCCATTCATTTCCTGTAACAGTTGGTTTTCCACATCCATCATTAAGTGATAGCAGATTATGCCTCCCTTTTGAAGATTTCCCGGAGAATGTTCCACTACTTAGGGCAGGTCATTAACTAATGACCGTGAAATGTATTCATGACTGGAGATCTGGCTATTGGTTAAAATAAACAATATTTTCATAATTTTGGCCTACTATGATAAAGCAGACCAGCCCAAAAGGTGTGTAGCAAAGTCTCCCAGAGTGCTGATTGGATGTGTGAAGATGCCATGTTCTAGAATCTACCTATTCAAGAGGATTATAGACATTTTGTATCATCAAACAGTTTTAAGGTTTATCTGACAATTAGATTTTCAAAAGATTTTCGATTTCAAAGTGGTATAACTCTTTTATTTATGGACGGATCTACATAATATTTGATGGGTGGGTGGTTTGAAGTATGACAAAGATAAATGTATCACAGATTTTCTTAATTTTGAACGGTTCTTGATCTGTCAAGGATTTTGTTAGGGATGACCAATTAATTATGAACTGCATGACAAAATGTGGTGTATTTCTGCTTTGAGACATTATTTCAAAAATCCCTGATACATTATTGTAGATCTCTATTAACTGATGGCTGTCACAGAAAAAGGTACCTCTAACTCAAAAACTTGAAAAGAAGATGCAAATAAACTGCAAAAAGACAATTAAAATTGTCTCATTGAGCCAACAAAAGGCTACAAAATATTCTCAACACATACATATATCAGTAGAAAGAACATCTTCTCTTCTTTCAGGTGACATGCAGATTATGCTTGTAACATTTTCCTAAGGTAGGCTAAATGCCTTGCAAACATGACTACTATCAATATTTTAGCGATGGGAATGACTGTCCTTAAGCCCAGTACAGGGGCATATGAAGCCCTTGGGTCATTTTCTTTTTTCAGAATAATCAATTTTATGTCCATTAGCCAATTTTGGTCATGTGGCCTTGATTATTAATATACACATTGATTCCCCCATCCTATAGATGCTACTCATAAAATTTGGCATTAATTGGCCAAGTGGTTTCAGAGGAGAAGATGTTTAAATATTATGGTAAATATACATGTATATTGCCCTGGGGTGGGGGCATATGAGCCCTTGGGTCCAATATCTTTTCAGAATCATTAATATTCAGTCATACTACCCATTTTCTGCAAGATTTTAACCTAAAATGACTTTTTAAAAGTTTTCCCCATTCAAATGCATTGGTGACCAATGTTGACCTTGCCGTAAAATAGGTCAAGGTCATCACAGGGTCATGATTTATATATACATTGTAGTACTTGAGTCATTGATGCTTCATGCCAAGTTTCACTGAAATCGGCCAAGTGGTTCCGGAGAAGATTTTAAAGTGTTTTTACCATATATGGACATGGCGGCCATCTTGGTCATGTGACCTGAATTATTAATATACAAATTGGTTCCCCCTATCCTTTAAGCTCACGTGTGAGCCTTCGGCTCAGGTGAGCTAAAAGGTACAAGTAGGCAATGATCAGGAAATGGCGCAATCAGAAAGACATTCCCACTCCATAAACCGAGGGTTGGGAAAAAAATAAAATGACACTTAGGTACTTATACTAAGAAAACATATAGTAAGCCGAGTGAGCAGTTATTCCCCAATAGGCGGCCACTCAGTTAACTGAACTGAAATATAACCAGAGGACCATTGGTCCTGAGAACGCTCACCTGAAGCCTGATCTCAGAGTATTAAGTCATCATGAAATGACCTTGACCTTGAATACTCACACACCTTTATTGACTTCATAAGTTGTCTGCATCTGCAAAGTTTCAGGTCTCAGGCTGCAATAGTTTCCAAACCCAGCGATTTCTGAGAAAACCATAATTTTAATTTTGGTATTTAAATGACCTTGGGTCAAGGTCAAGAAATGAACTTGGCCTTCATTAATTAATTACCTTTATTGACTCCATTAGTTGTCTGCATCTAGCAACTTTCAGGTCTCAGACTGCAACGGTTTCCAAAATATCCATTGTTTTAGCCTTTTCCCATGTAAAAGACTATGTTTCCAAAATTGACCTTGCCGTAAAATAGGTCATGGTCATCCTAGGGTCATTATTTCAACAAACTATGATGGACTGGAGTCCCAAATACTACATACCAAGTTTCGCGTAGATCGGCCAGCCGGTTCTGGAGAAGGAGATTTTTGAGTGGTTTTTACCATAGTAGGGCATGGCGGCCATCTTGGTCATGTGACACAAATTTCTCGATCAAACTTTCGTTCCCCCTATCCATGGACGCTTCACATAAAATTTCACTTTGATTGGCCAAGCAGTTTCAGAGAAGAAGATTTTTGAAAAGTGTGTATGGACGACAGACTGGCCAAGGTCAAGAGATGACCTTGACCTAAATTAATCACATACCTTCATCTACTCCATTAGTTGTTTGCATCTACCACTTTTCAGGTCTCAGGCTGCAACAGTTTTCAAAAAATCCATAGTTTTCACTTTTTCCGTGTAAAAGCCTATGTTTCCAAAATTGAAATTGCCGTAAAATAGGTCAAGGTCATCCCAGGGTCATCATTTGATCAAACTATGATGGGCTGGAGTCCCAAATGCTACATACCAAGTTTCATGAAAATCGGCCTGCCGGTTCTGGAGAAGAAGATTTTTGAGTGTTTTTTACCATATATGGCCGTGGCGGCCATCTTGGTCATGTGACCTGTATTTTGCGATCAAACTTGAAATGCCACTACCCAAGGAGGCTTCACATAAAATTTCAACTAGATCGGCCAAGCGGTTTCAGAGAAGAAGATCTTTGAAATTGTGGACGACGGACGACGGACGCCGGATCGTGGCCATCCTATAAGCTCACCTTGTGAGCCTTCGGCCCAGATGAGCTAAAAACTTATACAAGGCTCAAACAGCACAAAAAATCGACTCAAAACACAAAACAATTTGGCTTCGATTTGCCAATCGGTTTTAGAGTAGAAGTTGTTTGAATATTATGGTAATATACATGTACCTCGCACCGGGGTGGGGGTAGATGAGCCCCCTGGGGTCCAATATATTTTCAGAATCATTAATATTCAGTGCTAGTGCCCATTTCCTACAAAATTTTCCTTTTTTAATGACAGTATAAAATTGTCCCCATTCAAACGCATAGGCGACCTATGTTGACATTGTCGTAAAATAGGGCAAAGTCATCACAGGGTCATGATTTATATATACATGTACATTGTACTACTTTAATCACAAATGATTCATGCCAAGTTTCGTTGAAATAGGTCCACCGGTTTTAAAGAAGAAGATTTTTGAAGTTTTGTCACCATATATGGGTATGGGGCCATCTTGGTCATGTTACATAGATTATTTATATAAGTATTGGTTACCCCTTCTTATAGATGCCTCATATAAAACTTGGCTTTGTTTGGCCAAGCAGCTTCAGAGACTGAAGATCTTTGAAAATGTGAACGGACGGACACACATACTAAGGTTCGAGTACCATCCTATAAGCTCCTTTCGGCTCAGGTGAACTAAAATGATTGCTTGCCACAGTGGACGGACAGTATTTCTTTTCACACTTTTTGTCATTATATGTCGAAAACACACAAAAATACTGAAGTTGGTTTTTATATCTTTATATATAATGATTCATTTGTTTTACATGTACATCAGTGCCTTATGACTTTAAATTTCAGACCCAGTTCTTAACTGGTTTCCTAAGCAACTCCAGTCGAAATAAATATTTTGAAAAATTATAATTTACGTATAGATCTATTACATTTTCATTTCTTAGCAATCTGGGAAAATTCAGATTTGGTAATTTTCCTTTTCTTCCTAACTGTTGTTGGTCTAAACATTGATATGTAGTGGTTACGAAAATCCAACCACTTTGTTAAGACATTCTGTTAATCAATACTTAAATGACATGTAATAAAATATAACGCGTTCAATCTTTGAGCACTAGTTTGGAATGCAAAATAGTGTAAAGGCGGAAGCTAATATTCTTGTACACACGTAAAAGATTGCATAAATTTTATAGACGTGTATGAAAGCTACTACATAAACTTTCGTCCTCGCCATTTTGACATTGTTTGACATTGCCGCTTACCACATAATCTTAAACCCTCGTCATGTTGGCATTGTTTGACATTGCCGCTTACCACCCAAACTTTCATCCTCGCCATGTGGGCATTGTTTGACATTGCCGCTTACCACCCAAATTTTCATCCTCGCCTTTTTGACATTGTCTGACATTGTTGCTTACCACATAAACTTTCATCCTCGCCATTTTGAAAGTGTTTGATATTGTCGCGTACCACATAAACTTTCATCCTCGCCATTTTGAAAGTGTTTGATATTGTCGCGTACCACATAAACTTTCATCCTCGCTATTATGTCATTGTTTGACATAGACGCTCAACACATAAACTTTCGTCCTCGCCATTTTGAAATTGTTTGACATTGTCTGACATTGTTGCTTACCACATAAACTTTCATCCTCGCCATTTTGAAAGTGTTTGATATTGTCGCGTACCACATAAACTTTCATCCTCGCTATTGTGTCATTGTTTGACATAGACGCTCAACACATAAACTTTCGTCCTCGCCATTCTGACATTGCCGCTTGCTGTTGCATCCTATGGGCGGTTTGCCTTTATTACGTCAGGATGAACATTTGTCACCAACGTGACAGGCATATGTACCAGCCAGGTTTCGAACCCGCAACCTCTTGATTGCTGAGCGAATACGCTATCCATTACACCACCGCGGCTTACCACATAAACTTTCATCCTCGCCATTTTGAAATTAATTGACATTGTTGCTTACCGCATAAACTTTCATCATCGCCATTTGGACATTGTCTGACATTGTTGCTTACCACATAAACTTTCATCCTTGTCATTTTGAAATTGTTTGTCGCTTACCAAATAAACTTTCACCCTCGCCATTTTGCCATTGTTTTACTTTGTGACCTACCAAATAAACTTTCATCCTCGCCAATTTGACATAACTTGACATTGTTGCCTACCACATAAACTTTCATCCTCGCAATTTTGACATTGTTTAACATTGTTGCTTACCACATAAACTTTCATCCTCGCCATTATGACATTGTCTGACATTGTTGCTTACCACAGAAAGTTTCATCCTTGCCAATTTGAAATTGATTGACATTGTTGCTTACCACATAAACTTTCATCCTCGCCATTATGACATTGTCTGACATTGTTGCTTACCACATAAACTTTCATCCTTGCCAATTTGAAATTGATTGACATTGTTGCTTACCACATAAACTTTCATCCTCGCCATTATGACATTGTCTGACATTGCTGCTTACCACATAAACTTTCATCCTCGCCATTTTGACATTGTCTGACATTGTCGCACACAAATCTTTCCTGTAGACAGAAACTCCCTGGACACTTGAAGTATCTCTTTGGACAAGAAAATGATTCTGAAAGAAAGAAGCGCCTTGTCCCGAGGTTATATAACCTTTGTCATGTTCAGCTCAGCTGAGTCAAAATTTATATCTTGCTCATAAATTTTAAAATGCCAACAATGGCATTTTATTAGCAGGGTAAATTACAGGTTTTGGCGTTCTTAACCTGGATTTTTTTCAGTTATTATGGGCATTTTAAATTTCATGTTCAGCTGAATTGAGCATCAAAAAAGTTTTATAATCTCAAGCCTGGACACTTGAAGTATTTTCTGGATAAGAAAATGATTCTGAAAGAAAGAAAAAGCATAATAATGAAAACATTCCCACAAACATGCAATACACAGTATTTTTCATGTGTGAAAAATGATAACTTTCATTTGATGTTCAAAACATTGATTGTAGGTATCAAACCTGTTCTAACGAGTACCCACAATATATGTTTTGGAGTAAACTTACGCTATACCCCTGTATAACCCAGTAAACTATGTGAGCCTCCGCGTAAGAAATTCAACAACATGCATATGCAGTGACTTCACAGCTGATCAACGACTTTGTTTTCGTCCCATAAGTAGTACAATGTATCTTCTTTCTAAATCTGAAATTTCAAGATTCTAGCATGGTTCTGTGGCTGTGCAGCCTGGTTTGTGTCCGACCTGGTCGGAAACCAAAAGTACTGGTTTTCTCATGCAAAGGCTCATATAAAAGTGGTGTGTACGTGGATAAACATTACACAACACCAATTCACATATTCACTCATTCTTAAATAAGGTGCAATTTCTGGACTCCGAGAAAAAAAATGAAGAAAAATAAACTTTTAAAAATACACTTTTTCGGCATACCATCACTATTTTTGATCATTTAGGCTTCATCCTGTGAATTTTTACTACCTTCCCGGTATTCTTGCAATTTCTACAGCATTTTGAAACTTGATGGGTATATTCCAATGCGGTAATCAACGTGACGCACTACATATGAACGAAATATAGCCAAATCACAAACCAATAATAACTAATAGACTTCATTTTCTCAAATAAAGAACAATATTAAGTGGATCAGATTAATCAATAAACGTCCTTTCATATCTACTATCGAAACATGTTAGACAATATGTGCATGATGCAGACGTCTTAATTCAGAATTTTCAGTGTTGTTAACTTGCCACTATAATAATATCTGGCCTATACATCAGAATTGTATCAAAACATGTAATTATAATTACATTTGTCTTACATGACTGGCGGAGCTTTAAATTACTTTTCTAAGTACATCTTGCTTTATGGCAGGTCTTGTTTTATTGACCGTCACGTATTACTTGCAATCGGCAACATAAATTAGTTTTGCAATACAGACACACTGACATTAAATATTATCTGGGAGACTTTATCCGAATACGTTTACTCCTAACTGACAATTTAGCGTGTTCCTATTTCATTTTAGACCAATATTTTACAGTTTGCACAACATTCTATAAAAATGTAATATACATGATGGAATACTGTAATTTACGCGACGGTAATAATGAAGTCACCTACATTATGATTTGCGTTTTTGATAACTTATAATGAAGCATTGAATTTGAACCAGTCTGCAAAAAAGTAAATACTTTGATGCTCATAGCCACATAATCATTTAGTAGAAGAAAACTGTTTTATATTGATAAAATGTATAGTAATCTCAGGGCTGATATTTTACTGTTGGTCACTAAGTTGGCATGGACAAATGCAAATAACAAATGGAGTATTGCAATGTCTTTGATTGAAAGAGGCATGATCCTTTTAGAGTCCACTGTTTTCAACTATAATCGATAAATAGAGTTATACTACCTGTGTATTTTACGTGACAAATGCGTATTTTACGTGACACTGCTTAAAAAGACGATATTAACTACTCAAAAGTACTAAGCAGACATTTAAACATTTATAGACAATGATTCAAAGCGCAATCCTAGCTATATAATATGTCATATTGGCATTTTGAAATTAAGTAGCGTCACGTAAATTACTGTCACGTTTATAACATTTCAATTTTTGCATCCGAAAATACCACATTAGGGTCGTTTGATATTAACTTTGTTTTTTGTAAGATGTATTCGGCCTCCATTCTTTCATATTCAGATAACGTTGTTTCAAATACAAAGTTGGATTTGTAGAAAAACAGTGTCACGTATGGTTACATCTTAAAAGGGACACACTGGTTAAGCTGGGGTATTAAATTTATTTGACCAAAATAGTAAGGCAAAATGAAAAAATATATGTTACCCATATAAAGGACATATTCAACTATCTAATAGGCACACTTTGGCCTGCAATAAGAGAAACCACTATAACGTAAATTACAGAAACATTGTGACATGTTTTTTTCTACTTTTGACGTCTGATATTTTTGTGTGTTTACCAGATATCAAATAAACATTCATTTTACTTAAGAAATAATTTTAATTTACGGTGAATTATCGTGATTAACGCGGGATGTTGGAGGCCAGATTGCGATGTATTAATTCACGACGGCGCAGCCGGAGTAAATTAAATATCGCATCTGCCCGACAACATGACGCGCTAATCAAAGATTATTCACCGTAAAGTAAAATTATTTCGATTCTAACACGACTAATAAATAAATGCTAATGCTTAAATAAATGCTTACATTTTAAAATGTTTTCCAGTGGACTCATTCTCGGCGGACATGAATGTTTATGTGCGACGTCACAAAAACCCCACCTTACGCGCGTTATTTTGTTTACGGTGAATTATTCTTAATTTGCACACGGCGACGTTTCCATTAGGTTCAATCGTCGTGTTAGAATATAAGATAATGTCGAAATTAGTAAATCAAACGAAGTTGTTTCGTGTAAAAATCGAATTTGTTCATTTTGTCGCCTTTTGAATTTTTGCATATTATACAGTAAATTATCCGGTTTCGAATCTTATCCAGTTCCGAATCAAGTGGTCGAATCGTCACGAACTACACAGCAGCTGTTCAATTAAAAACAAATATTTTGTATGGTCATGAAGTCAATCTTTTTCTCTTCCTCTGCACGAAGTCAGATTTTGAAAACTTATCTGCATGCTGAAAATAAATCTGTTCTTCGAGATGACCTGTTGAATTAGAATGTATATTGCACTTGTGAAATTATCCGCAAGGTGCAGGTTTCCGCAAAATGCATGAACCTGAAACATTATTTTTTTTACACTTTTGGTTCCAACATGCGTTCCAACATTAATTATAACACACCAGGAAAACTGAACTTCATTTATTGATTTTCTGTTGCGTAGGAGCTTGTTAATTTTATCTACCAATTTAGCTAGTTTCGGGTCAGTAAAAATCAATTGTGTCGACATAGTACATGTACTCGTAAATCTATTAATATCGCAGTACAGGTCTTAGCGCTAAACCTAAAGGAGCTGATTAGGGAGTGTTTAAATCTCAGGAGGTATTTTATTTGATGTGTGTGTGCGTGTGTGCGTGCGTGCGTGCGTGCATGCGTGTCGCCACAATACCACAGTCTTTCATTTGCAATGCAATTTGTTTGAATTGATGCTTAACGTTCTAGTCCACAGCTATGGTCATGTCAGGACTTTGTCCCCATTTTATTGGACTTGTGCCCAAAGTTCTTACCGCTGTGTCTGATGTGGGTTCGAACCCCGCTCTGGCTACGTGAGACAAACCAAGTTCTGCTTGCGAGTGTGTCAGGTGGTTTTGTTTTTCTCGGGGTTCTCCCGTTTTCGTCCCACCTACTGATTGACGCATCTCATATGTTTTTCGGCCAAAATTGTTACGATAAATGGTCGTCCAGACACGATATTCACTGTTGACCATGGACGTAAAGCAGCCACTCAACCAAATAATCAAACTCAAACAAAACATTTTTTGTATTTTGGAGAAAAAGTTCTTGAATGTTTAACCATATATGTGCATATATGTTCATCTTGTTCATACGCTTAGAATCATTAGCTAGGATAACTGATCATCCGATATGACCTTAGCTGTTAACCTTTGATATAAAGCACAAACTCAGGCAGAGACCGCGGTGGCCAAGTGGAAGTGTCCGACTGGGTTCCCTTGTGTTCCGTGTTGTGTGTTTGGGCAAGACACATTTACTCCATTGTTCATACACAGGCTGCAGTAGCTCCATCTCGGCCTGACTGAAAAATTATTAACTGGGACGTTAAACCTCCAATAAAACAAACTTAAGCAAACCAAATCAGCGATCAAAAAACGTTTTTGTCAGACATCGAGGATGGAACCTCCTTGGCCCAGTGGTAGAGTTCATGAATTCGGAGGGAGTGGTCCTGGGTTCAGTATCTAACTCTGCCTTACAGTGTCACTCTGAGTAAGGCGCTTTCAGCTCCCCCTAAAGTACTAGTTACTGAGAAAGCGATGGTTCCGTGCCGACATGAATCGAAACTTATTTATTGGGTGTTAAGGAGAACCAGTTTGTCCGAGTAACCAAACCGATATACCAACACCTTGAATTACCACTGTTCATCCCATCCAAGTCATTGCTGCAGCTATTAGGGAGCGACCATTTAAATTTTAAGAAGGGGGGAGGGGCTTGAAAATGTTTCCGGGCGTGGATATTATTTTTCTCTCACGACGCGGTCCTGTCTTTTTATTGGTATAGATTACAATACGGACTAAAATAGCAGTCACACATTAGTGTATAAGCCAATCGCACACCAGGCCTGTTGACAAGATTGTAAAAAGAGGACGTCAGAGACACGTTAGAAATGCGCGTTTTGTACGCTTGGTGTACGTTGATATATGTCGCTGTAGGTCGGTGCGTGTTCCACGCGTGTTTGGGCTCAAAAGATTTCTCAGCATGTTTAAATTTTCTCGAAGCTCGGCATGTCGCGGGCGTGTGTCTTATACGTTTCGAATAAGGTCCATGCGCGTTACATGCGCGTTGAAGACGCTTTGAATGCGTTAGGTACACGTTCTAGGAACGACAGTGTACGCTACATGCGCGTTCCATTTTTACGAGAGATTGCTTCAGTAACGTGCCCCAAGCGTGTATGAGGCGCGCGTTGAACGTTTGATGGGCTGGAGTCCCCGATGCTACATATTTCGTGGAATCGGCCCAAAAGATTTTTAAGTGTTTTACCATATACGGGCGTGGCGGCCATTGGGTCATGTGACAAAGATATCTCGAACACAATTTCAATGCCACTACACAAGGAGGTTCCACATAAGAATGTACAAATAGGCAATGATCAGGAAATGGCGCAATCAGAAAGAAATTCCCACTCCACAAAATTTCAAGCTGATCGGCCAAGCGCAAACGTATTGGTCGCGCAAACGTGCTGCGACCTTTCTGAAATTGTGGACGACGACGGACGACGACGGGGACGGACACCGGATCATGCCTATATTATAAGCTCACTTTGAGCTTTCGAATGTTCACGATCTCGATGGCACAGAGGCAACGTAGCTCTTTTTTTGGGGGTGTATTTTATTTTCTCAAAATTGTTTGATTTTGAAACTAGGGGAGAAAAAATCATCGATTTTAGTTTTTTGAACAACTGTCATCCAACACGAATGCCTTCCGTATGTTCCAGCGAACAGCTTTTGTGGTTCGGCGGCCATAAAATGACGCAAGAACATGTTTCAAAGCGATCAACTGAAAAATATGGCACAGAAGTAGATCTGGATTGCAAGAGAACATGCAAAATACTTACCATTATCTCGTAACTTTTGCACCAAAAATGCGTTCAATAACTGGTACAGTGTCTTTCACTGATTTTACGGTGTACAGTGAATTTATAGGGTGCACCTGCTTAAACAAAATGCGGAAAGAGGTACTTGATAGCGATAAGAGGGGTTGGTGATGCTTGCATATTCTTTAACAAAAATTAATTGTTTCAGATAATACAATATTAGCAGCAATTTCTGGAATATTTTATACCAAGAAGAAGGTGACATCTTTTGTTAAGAACAAGGTCTGTCTATGGAAAAGAGACCCTGGTGTGAATTATCGCGGTAGGTGTAGATTGGCATGCGCGTCTAATGACACCTTTGCTTTTTAGCTACTTCGGCTCCTTCAATATAAGAAAGCGCATGCTGATCTGCTTCATCGATTTCGAAATTTCCAACAAAAAAGGACTGTGCGTTCGAATTTCAGTGAAAGGAACTACTGACCCAGTCAATGAGAGGCATTGTACGAAGTAAACGCCACACTTGTTAGAGGTACTGTACCCAGTGAAATGTACAATCGCTCATATTTTCCTTAATCACCAATGAAGATCTTACCCAAGATATGGGAAAAAATCTATGATCCTTTCAATAGTTTGGAAATAACATTCTAAGACCATCAAGAGCTTAGTAAAGAAGTAATGAGAAAGTTTGGGGGACTTGGTAAAGGGAAGGGGTGTAATTTTGGCAGATTGCTTTGCTTTCAATGCAAATTTACTCGCTAGAAGTTTCAATACCTTCGTACAGCCAATTTATATAACTGGGTACAGAAAAAAGATCGACATCTCATTGACTGGAACAGTAGTTTCTTTCACTGAAATTCGAACGTACAGTCCTTTATTGTTTAAAATTTCGAAATCGACGAAGCAGATCAACATGTGCTTTCTCATATTGAAGGAGCCGAAGTAGTTCTTTCTTTTGGATATATTTTATTTTCTCAAAACTGTTGATTTTCAAACTAGAGGAGAAAAAACACCGACTTTAGTCTTTTTATACAACTGTCATCCAACACAAATGCCTTCCGTACGCTCCCACGAACATCTTTTGCGGTTTGTTGACCATAAGATGACGCAAGAACATGTTCAAAGGCGATCAACTGAAAAATATGGCACAGAATGAAATCTGATTACGAGGAAACATGCAAAATACTTATCACTATCTCGCAACTTTTGCCCCAAAATGCGTTCAATAACTGGTACAGTGTCTTTCACTGATTCTACGGTGTACAGTGAATCTATAGGGTGAGGTGGGAAAAGTAAAACTACGAATCGTCGAGCTTACCCGATTCATTCATTCCCAGTCAGTCAGTCAGTTCTTGCTGATCATCATGGATCAAAATTTCGAATACATTTAGGCGTAAAATCAACATAGCCGTGTTTCAACTGGGTTAGGTCGAAAAAGCGTTTTTATTTTTCATTTATTTTTCTTTGCTCTCTAAATACGTAATTGTATTTATTCAAATTGTAATTCTTCTCAAGATGTCGCAGTTTCTTAAAGCTTGGTGTATATAATTAAAACAAAAAAATACTGTCAAGAGAAGGAGAAGGTGTGAAATGAGAAGTGTTTGCCATACGCACTGTAAAAACATTTTAGGGATATTCTAGTTTTTATGACACCTGAGCCGGGCCACAAAAAAGACAACACACATTTAAACTTTTTTAAATTATACAATGTGGTTTCTACGCAGCTTATTGACAACAATTGCAATTGTTAATCGGGTTCTCAACTTCCTTTTTTTTCAATTTGGTCACACATGCACGCACTGACGCGCACACGCACGCATTTCCATATACTTAGATATGTATTTATTTTTATGTTATTTTATTTTATTTTATTTTATTCTATTTTGTTTTTTACTTGCCATGCACATATAAATAATTTGCATTTATATAATTTCAACTAGAGCAGTTTTTCGGTAGGCATTTCTATAAACTTGGATTAATAAATATTTCGATCGTTTCATCGAATAGATCGAAATAATTGTCTATGCGACACGAGAGCGCGACTAATTCGCTGTAGTATACTGGAGGTTATGCACGGGCGATTCAGTGAGTAAGCGGTTTACTGTGATTTTGAAGTTCAGTTTCTAGGGCACTCTCTCGAAGTGAACAGCTTTGTACCAAAATTTGTATAGATATGATGATCTTAAGGTGTTAGATTGCCACCTTCCCTCTAGGAATATACTGCAAGGCACGTAATCTACAGCTTTTTTAACCGAAACGCTAGCAAAAAATAAGGGCTGGTTGAGGTATGTTTTTGCTGGGCGGCGGGTATTCTGTACGGGGTCAAGATCATCCACAGTAGACCTCTGAAAGTGACCCAGCGATTGTCCGATACTTAAGCTCGTCACACTTAATTTGGTTTTTCAAATTTATCTTTCAAGCGCATAAAACTGCATATTTATTTTACGTAACAAACAATCCGTCAGTGCTGTCACTTTCTCATGTTCACTGTTCACTTCACAATAAAGTGCGCCACATTGCATCAAATGTGTTGTTTTGATTTGTTGCCGAAGTGAAGAATAGACTTGACTATGTTCATCGTAATTTGCAAAAGTATATGAATATGCCTCAAGGCGTGAAAAGAGAAGTGTTTGCCACGCGTACTATAAAAACATGTTAGGGGTATTCTAGTTTTATGACACCTGAGCCGGGCCAAAAGAAAACATTCTTTTTTTCTTTTTTAGTTCAGTTTAACGTCCCTTTCAAGATTATTTCAGCTCATATGAGACGGGCCAATCAGTAGGCGGGGCGAAAGCGGGAGTACCCCGAGAAAAACCACCTGGAACACCCGCAAGCAGAACTTGGCTTGTCTCACATGTGGCCAGTGCGGGTGTGGTTTCTACGCAGCGTATAGCCAACACCCCTGATCTCACTAATATTAATCATTATTGCGTTGTTTATCCGGGTTCTCAACTTCCATTAAATGTGTCTGTCAGTTTCGATTTCGAATTGACCATAATGCCGTCTATAGGTATTTTTTTTAGTTTGGACACACATGCACGCACCGTCGCACCGGCACACATATTCCAAATACTTAGATTTGGTCATATTTTATGTTCGCGCTTGATGAACAATGATTTGTTAAGAATTGCCGCGTGAAAATAACTTCTTTTTTTCATAACTCAACTGATACATTTGAATTTAACTATACCGAAAAAATAAGAAACGCAATGGTTCCGAGGTGCACGGAAACATATTCTTCCCATCTTTTATCCTCATTGTTATTCAAACATGGGCTCTAAAGGATTGACAGCTCTTCTTGACATTTAACCGCATCTACATGTGGTCGGGTGGGAATATGGGCCCCCGCCCATTGGGGCCTAGGAGAAATAGATTGGCTGCTTGTGCCTCCAGGCAAAGCTTCTAATCTACTGACCGACCATCTGATTACTGGTTAACCGCCTATGTATGAGCCTGCCCAGGAAATGTATTATAGTCAAACCATCCATACATATAAACCTTATTGGCTTAGTTCGGTGCATGGTTATAATTATGAAGCACATTTTGAGTGTCATGACATCCTAATGTTGGGTAAAAGTCCCATGAAATGGAGGCAACGTCCCGACATGACCATTGATGTTAACTTGGACGTAAAGCATCAAGTCAAACAAACAAACAAAAACAAACATGCATACTGGAGATAAAGTTTACAAACCATGAAACGCTTTAAGCATAACATGAACTGTAACGATCAA
The DNA here is from genome assembly GCA_964017185.1 of Rugalucina vietnamica. Taxonomy (NCBI): domain Eukaryota; kingdom Metazoa; phylum Mollusca; class Bivalvia; order Lucinida; family Lucinidae; genus Rugalucina; species Rugalucina vietnamica. The sequence continues at coordinate 59,198,348 of OZ024873.1, forward strand.
GGTCGATCAAATTAGAGATTTTATAGACGAAAAACATTATCAATTACTTTTGAATCATCACATCCATGTACGCTCAATATGAAATTCACGAACGAAAAAGATTTGAATTTCTGGACAAAACTGTTTTCTTAAAATGAAAAAGTAACTTCAGCATCATAGGCGTTCGTTTGCACACACACACTCACACACAAACACACACGTGAGATATTTTGTAAGTTCAGCATTTCTCAAAAAAAAAAAAAAAAAAAAAAAAAAAAAAAAAGAGAGAGAGAGAGAGAGAGAGAGAGAGAGAGAGAGAGAGAGAGAGAGAGAGAGAAAATGCATTGAGTTTACATGTATCTGTGTCTCTCACAGGTCTCGTATTTCCACATCCGGCATCCAGGGTTTAATCAAAACGTTAACAAATAAAATCATTCAGTGGGCATTGTTCATGTAAATGGGATATAATGTGTCTGTCAGCAACAGAAAGTCGGTGAATTTGCTATTACCCTGGGCGTCTGTCAATAGCAAATTTAAGGATTTTTTGCTGCTGACAGACGTCTGGTAATAGCACATTTACCGAGTATTTGCTATTGACAGACGTCTGGTAATAGCACATTTACCGAAAATTTGCTATTGACAGACGTCTGGTAATAGCACATTTACCGCAAATTTGCTATTGACAGACGTCTGGTAATAGACACTCCGTATAGTAAAATAGAATTTACTCTGTCCTAGATATGTTTTTCGGCCAAAATTGGATCCTGTTTGTTTTTTTATTCAAAACATCTTACAGCCCCCCCCCCCACCCTGCTCACCCCCCCCCCCCACAATTATAAAAATCAAATGGTCGTTTCTTTACGCAGGTGATTCTTTGTGCAGTCGATCTGCATCGCGAACAAAACATGCTGTCTGGATTTCTAGTCTAGTTGACATACTCCTGTTAGATATCCCTGTTTGTGCAACATTAAAGCTGTGTTTGAAATTCAATGTTAATCAAACAGGTGAAAGTTAAACTCATAAAACATCAACAACAAAACAAACAAACAAACAAACAAAAATGAAAATAACCAATGCACAGCCCATGATTACCATCACTTAACTGCAAAAATCTAGTTACGCCATTATCGACTTAGAACATGTATTTGTTTTCGTTTGACGCCAATATCCAGAAGGTAAGTTATACGTCGTATACATGAACACAGTTTTGGACACTTTTACTATCTGAAATGGTAAACTGTGTGTAAGTCTTGTTTTATAAAGAAGTAATGAAGCTACAAAATCAAAATCATAACGCAATAGCGCCAGTGAGTTTCTTGTTTAAAAATTATCGCAAGTGATTCGGAACTGGACAAATGATTCGGAACTGGATAAATTGGTGGTCTCCTTCAAAGCCATCGTGTGGCACACAGAATATTCACAATTAATCAGATTGAAGTTCATTATTTAGAAGAAAGATCATACTTTCTAATGGTAAGGTCGAAACCTAATTTGCTCTGATCAATTATCTGGAAACCACTTCGAAAAAAAGTGACCCGGAACTGGATAATTTACTGTACGGTTTGTGACATGCCGTTTTTGGTGGGGTCATGCATTATTCACTACTACCAGGAATATTAAAAATCATAACTGGGTATCATACTTTGTTTGATCTAACTTGAGATAGTACCAAATTTTGAAAATACAGCCAACCCTGGTGATACATTGAACAATGTCACTCCTACTTTCAGGGGGTGCACTACTTATTTTAGAATGAGTGATTACGTAAGCTTTCTCATATTTCAGGTTGTAATGAATGAATAAAAATTAAATCTGAGATCCCTGAAGTTTCTAGGCTACATTTCACTTTTGAATTTTGAAAAGTATGACCTACTATACAGTTATAGTTACAATAGAACGTATTTGGCTACAGACTCAAAGTACATGCTTTTGGCATCGGTAGGTTCATCTCAGAAGCACTGTATACTATTCAAGGAAAATATAAATGAGCCGCCTCGTGGGAAAACCAACAATGTGGTTTCTGAACAGGTCTGACACAAATCAGGCTGCACAGTCACAGAAGCAGGCTAGAAGCTTGAAATTTTGGAGTTATTGTACTATCCGAGTAGCGAAAACAAAGGCGCTGATCAGTTCTGATTTGCGTCTTTGTTTTCACCTATGCAGATTGTTGGTTTTCCCATGAGGTGGCTCAAATTATTAGGGTCCTGTTGCATAAACTTAAGCCGCCGCCTCCTGAGCTAGATTCTTTAAATCCTAAATGCCAAGCTTAAAGCCTTATCCTGTGTCTCTATAGACCACTTTGTGTCAGACCTATTCCGCTTACGCGTTGAAAGTTTTTCTCTAGACACCCAAAACTGTGCCACTACACCAGAAAACCAACAATCTGCATATGCGAAAACAAAGCCGCAGACCAGCTGTGAAGTGACTGCACAGCTGATAAGCGCCTTTGATTTCGCTACACGGATAGTACAATTCCTCTTCGACTTGTTTACGACACTTCAAGCATCTAGTCTTCGCATTACGAAAACTTGCCCATGCAATATACAAAGATATTTTTCGAAAGCAAAAATCGAAAATTTCCGTGGAAAAATTTTGACTATGTTAACTTAATAGTTTGGCTCAAAACATACATTGTGGGTACACGTTCGAACCGCCTCGCCGAGGCGGTTCTAACGAGTATCCTCAATGTATTTTTGGACCAAAAATAAGAAAAATAGCTATACCCCTGTAAACCCCAGTTTGTATGTCTCCCCCCGACAGTGTCGGGAGACATATTGTTTTTCCCCGTGCGTCTGTCCGTCCGTCTGTCTGTCTGTCTGTCTGTCTGTCTGTCTGTCCGTCTGTCCGTCACAAATCGTGTCCGCTCTATAACTTGAAAACCGTTAAAGAGTTTTCAATGAAACTTGGTACACTTGTAAACCACGACGAGACGATGTGTCATGCATAAGAACCATAACACTAGCTTGAGTATTTTTGGAGTTTTTTCCCTTTGATTATTTTCTATACAATTTCGTGTCCGCTGTATAACTTGAAAACCGTTAAAGATTTTTCAATGAAACTTAGTACACTTGTAGACCACGACAAGACAATGTGTCATGCACAAGAACCATAACTCTGGCTTGAGTATTTTTGGAGTTATTTCCCTTTGATTATTTTTGATACAATTTCGTGTCCGCTGTATAACTTGAAAACCGTTTAAGATTTTTCAATAAAACTTAGTACACTTATTGAGCATGATCAGACAATGTGTCATGCACAAGAACCATAACTCTGGCTTGAGTATTTTATGAGTTATTTTCCTTTGATTATTTTCCATACAATTTCGTGTCTGCTTTATATTTCGAAAATCGTAAGAGTTATTTCAATGAAACTTGGTACACTTATAAAGCACGATGAGATAACGTGTCGTGCTTAAGAACCATAACTCTTGCTTGCATATCTTTGGAGTAATTTCCCTTTGATTATTTTCCATACAATTTCGTGTCCACCCTATAACTTGAAAACCGTAAGAGAAATTTCAGTGAAACTTGGTACACTTATAAAGCATGATGAGACGATGTGTCATGCATAATAATTATAACTCTTGCTTTCATATCTTTGGAGTTATTTCCCTTTGATTATTTTTCTATACAATTTCATGTCCACTCTATAACTTGAAAACCATAAGGAATATTTCAATGATACTTGGTACACTTATAAAGCACGATGAGATGATGTGTCATGCTAAAGAACCATAACTCTTGCTTGCATGTCTTTGGAGTTATTTCCCTTTGATTATTTTTCATTCAATTTCGTGTCTGCTCTATAACACAAAAACCATTAGAGATTTTTCAGTGAAACATGGTACATTTATAAAGCATGATGCACAAGAATCATTACTCTTGCTTTCATATATTTGGAGTTATTTCCCTTTGATTATTTTCCAAACACTTTCGTGCCCCCTCTATAACTTGAAAACCGTAAGAGATATTTCAATGAAACTTGGTACACTTATAACACAGAATGACAGGATATGTGATGCACAAGAACTATAACTCTTGCTTGCATATTTTGGACATACACGTAGAAAGGGGGGAGACATCAGTTTTCACATAGAAAACAAATTCTAGTTCTATATAAAAGTGGGGTTTAAGGGGGTATAGATTTCACGGACTGAATGTTTTCCTGATGGTCTGAGACTGTAAAAACCGGTTTGTGTACCCAAATTGTTGTTTTTCTCCTGCAAAGGCTCAACTAATTTCTTACCACAGTCCTGCAAGTGTGCTAGAGAGCGACAACCCTTAATGTGTTGATATTCATCTAGGTCGTACAGACATTTGAGGCTTTTAGGAACAGAAAACCCGTGCCCACATGGTATGTCTGGAACGATCCTGGGAAACTCTGCAAACAGGTATAGAATGGAAATGGTAAGCATTTGCGAGTAAAGTACTAATTGTATCTTTCGATGCCCATTTCTGAGTCCAATAGACGAAACACTTACGGTCGCCTTGAAATGTCTATAAAGTTATTTGAAGTGATTTTGATAAATATAACAACATTTACATGCATATATACTGACAAAAGAGACACATTACATGCTTTCGGTACAAAATTTCCCATCTAATCACACCATATTTTCAACACATATGCATACATGATGTTTAAGACAACCACATGACAAATTTAGAAAATTTATTTGACGTTAACGCTCAAACAGTGGCCGAGGCGGTTATAGTGTGTTCCCACAATCAATGTTTCGAGCAAATATATATAATAAAACATATCAATGTTTCCAACAAATTTTTCAATTTTGAAAGCTAAAAAAATCTTTGTATATTGTATACTAGGCAAAGTTTCGTAATGTGTCGTCAATATTGTATTTTCATTCACGCCGTGTCTACATTACGAAAACATGCCCATGCAATAAACAGAGATTTTTCGAGCTTAAAAATTTGAAAATTTTCAGCTGAAAAATTTTGATATGGCGAGGCGGTTCTAACGAGTACCCACAATCTATGTTTTGGAGCAAAAATAAGAAAAATAGGTATACCCCTGCAAACCCCAGTTTTACTAAATAAAAGTGGGGTTTAAGGGGGTATGCATTGCACGGACATGTTTTCCTGATAATGTTTTGATTTTAAACTCATTTGCGAGAATGGATTCAATTTTGATTCTTACTTTAAACAAAAAAAAAAATGTGTACAACATATCTGTTTATGGCGTACCGGCAAAACATTTGAGTCAATTTTGATTCTTACTTAAAGCAAAAAAAAAAAAAAAAAAAAAAAAGAAATGTACAAAATATATGTTTATGGCGTACCGGCAAAACATTCAATGGGATTTATCCGCACCCTGAGAAAATCAGGAGCATCTTCCGTAACAAGCACAGTCAAAGCAAGGCCAAACAGCAGAGACTCAGTGTCAGAAGTGTCAGAAAACATCGGACTTAAATAATAGAAGGGCTGTGTTATCCCTGCTGTCTCCTTTGAAACAGTGTCAGTCGGGTCTGTGTTACAGTTAGAAATGTAACTGAAAAAAAAAAAGAAACACAATTCAAACATCGACTAAAATCATGTATCTCTGTCTATATTTTTAGATTCAACCATAAACAGAAAACTACTTACTAGTCATTGTATGTAAGTCTAAGAATCGCTCTATCACAGGAGCATATTGTGTAACTGCTGTCCGAATATTCCGAACGTCCAAAACGGCGTAATAGTGATTCTGTTGGCTTACACAGTTCATCAAACACCTGTACACAGCCTCTTGTAGGAAAGTCGAACGGTTCGTAGGATTCTATCATTGGGATTATATTAGTGGCATTCTCACCGAAATTTAAATTCAAATACGTTGCTTCTTCTTCATTTAATATTCTTTCGTAATCAATATGATGAAATTTCGTGATGATTTGTACGCTTCCGTCGTGTAAACTTTTGAATATGCACTCCATGTCCATGCCCGCTGAAAAAAAATAATAATATAAATAAATACACTAAAACATCAAGCAAACATAGCATGACAAGACTTAATGTAAACATTGTCATTTTTAATTTTTCATACGAATATTTTGCTTGTTTCTGCTCAAAATATTGCTTAAGGGTACACGTTAGAACAACCCCGACAAAGCGGCATTGTTTATATAGCCTGAGCATGAATGATTGGTATTCATAGGAAATATTATTATGATGAAGTTACTGGATCTAGTGGCATGATCGTATCGTTAGGATTCCCAAAATCTGCAAATGCAATATAATACAGGGTTCTGTAGCTTAATTTCAGGGTTTAGTGACAGCTCATAGGCAAATACTTACGCTTTGCTTTACCTAATGCATATACCCCATGTAGCCGGATTTCAATTATTCGGAGCAGTAGCTTAAAGGCGACGAGTGGACCAGACTTAACCTCACATATTTTCTACACTCGTTTTGTGTATAGCTCGATTTCAATCATACATGATAGCTTGTACACAACACGTGGATTTTAACTTGCCTATTTTGTATACACCGTTTTCTGTATAGCCAGCTTTCCACCATTCGTGACAGGTGGAAGGCAATAGGCAGTCTTTCTCGTCTGAGTTATCCGCACAATCTATATGGCCATCGCAGACGTACGATGTTGGAATACACTGCACACCACACAAGAATGCAGCACCATCATTACAGAACACGGAGTCTGAAACAGACATACAAGTTTACGGTAAACTGCACACAACATAAAGAATGCGTAAAAATACAGGTCGCCGACATGGCTGAAAAAATATTTACTGGATCACAAATTAAACAAACAAGAAATGCATATTCTTTTATGCTTTTTTGTAATCTACTAGTATGAAAACGACCATATAAAGTAAAAACAATAAAACAAGTGATGTACATTGCATATATTGTTTGGCGTGCTGGTAGTTTCCAAGTGGGCACTAAAATGTTGTCAAAATAGCGCCATATCGGCGTCATTGTGACTTCATTTGTACATAAAGTCAACCCGATGTAACCAAGACATCGATCCGAGGCATGTGCTAAATAGAAATGACGTCACAACGACGTTGTGTGCCTTTTTGACGTCATGATCTGAAATAAAGCTGGCGTCATACTGATGTAGAAATGACGTTATTAATTTGTCATCTATCCGATATCTTACCACAATTAAGTTCGTCTGAGTGATCATTGCAGTCGTACTTAGCATCACAGCGTAAGTTCCCGGGTATACACTGGTGATTCTCACAGGTGAAATCGTCTTCTCCACACGCTTCAAATTCTATTGATGACATAAGATGATAATTGCAAACAGCAAAGTAACATATCCTTTAAATGGGTTTTCTTTTCTGACGTTTCTAAAACCCTATCACTTCATTTACTTAAAGTCTCTATCTGAAGCTTCGAGCACAAAACATTTCTTAAGATGTCTTTCTAACACTGGGCAGATTTTCTTTTTAAAAAGGCATATCTCCAAAACAGGAGATAGCCTGCCAGATGTTTTTTCTAATAGAGGGAACATTTACTCACCGCAGTCCTCATCAGAGCCATCAAAACAATCCGAGAAATGATCACAGAGAACGTTGACTGACAGACATATACCAGTGTCACACCTAGAAAACAATCTGAGAAATGACCACAGAGCACATAAACTGACAGGCATGTACTTTTGTCACATCTAGAAAACAATCTGAGAAATGATCACAGCGAACATTGATTGACAGACTTGTACCATTGTCACACCTAGAAAGCAATCTGAGAAATGATCACAGAGAACAATGACTGGCAGACTTATCCATTGTCACACCTAGAAAGCAATCTGAGAAATGATCACAGAGAACGTTGACTGACAGACATATACCAGTGTCACACCTAGAAAACAATCTGAGAAATGACCACAGAGCACATAAACTGACAGGCATGTACCATTGTCACATCTAGAAAACAATCTGAGAATTGATCACAGCGAACATTGATTGACAGACTTGTACCATTGTCACACCTAGAAAGCAATCTGAGAAATGATCACAGAGAACAATGACTGGCAGACTTATCCATTGTCACACATAGAAAGCAATCTGAGAAATGATCACAGAGAACGTTGACTGACAGACATATACCAGTGTATCACCTAGAAAACAATCTGAGAAATGACCACAGAGCACATAAACTGACAGGCATGTACCATTGGGATTTTTGTTAATATATATGTATATATGTAATATACTACTCCAGCTCTGTATGTTGTTTTAATTGCATGCTTCAATTTTTATTTCATCTATAATTCATTTATTTTCATTTAGCTATATCTGTGTCTTTCATGTAATTTTTCAGTCATTGTCCAAGTTAATTCAAGTGCAATAATTTGCGTTCTTATGCAAATCTGCCTAGCATTGATTTAAAAGTTTAAATCCACTTTTTTCTTATCAAACATAATTCTGATATGATACTTTTTCTTTTTGCTATAGCTGTTTTACATTTGTTATTTTTATACTATTGTTTGTCGGAAAATAGCTCATGTAGCTAATGTTGCTTGTTATATAGAAACCGACGTTAAATAAAAATTCTTGTATCTTGTATCTTGTATTGTTACATCTAGAAAACAATCTGAGAACAGATGACAGCGAACATTGATTGACAGACTTGTACCATTGTCACACCTAGAAAGCAATCTGAGAAATGATCACAGAAAACAATGACTGGCAGACTTATCCATTGTCACACCTAGAAAGCAATCTGAGAAATGATTACAGAGAATGTTGACTGACAGACATGTACCATTGTCACATTTAGAAAGCAATCTGAGAAATGATCACAGAGAACATTGACTGACAGGCATATATCATTGTCACACTTAGAAAACAATTGTAGAAATGACCACAGAGAACGTTGCTTGACAGGCTGCACATTGACTGACAGACATGTACCATTGTCACACCTAGAAAATATGAGATTTTACATCAGTTATTTTTGCCTGGGGTCGAGGGGTGATACTTGGTTCTGATCATATCTCATTCTTTTAAAAGTTATGTCATTTTATCTTAGATGAATACCATATTGTAAAGCCAGATATTTAAACTGTATATTTGCATTGCAATCGCCTTCGTAAATACATTTATACGTCACATGATTAAGACCATGCCTATGGGTGGAGCGACGTCAAATTCATCCAGTGACAGTGTGTGTTAACTCATGTTGACACGACGTTGGTCGCGTATCACCATGATAATAAGCGCGAAAAATGACGTTTTTGATGTTGCAAACCCCGTTTAATAGGATATAATCCCTACTATCCTGAAATTTAGCGGCGAATTATATCGACATTATTTAAGTTTTATACTTTATTTTTAAAGTAAATGTAATCATATAATAAGAATTGAAATTTAGATTTGTACCGTTCACTGTATGATGAAAGCATTAGTTGTTTAGATATCGCCATGGTCACCCTCATGTTTTTATTATTCAGTGGAAGCTAAAAATCTGAAGTTTAATCCTAAGCCTTACAAGGAAGTGTAGATAAAGCAGAAATCAGATTACCTTTTATCGCTCGAAACTAGCCATACGTACCTAAATGAATTCACACCACATGAATCTGGAAAGAAAATAAAACAGATCTAAATCTCTTGGTATTCAGAATGAACCGTTTGATCTAATTTCACCAGGATCTGACAATTGTTTACGGCCTAACCAGTAGTTGGCCAAATTTTGGGAATCGAAGTTTTTTTTATCATTATTTAGGGATTCGATTTTTTTACGTGTCACAATTATTAGTAAAAGCATCGTGTTAACGCACTTCTTTAAACATTAGATCATCATGATTTCAGATCAACCTATTGCGTCATATTTACGCATATATACGTCATGTAGGCGGATTGTGTGAGGTCAGTGCATGGTATCAGGCCAATGATGACGTTATATATCAATGTCACATCAATGTATGACTTCAAGTCACCGTATGACGTAGGTAAATGAGTGACGTCAGTTGGATGTATGGAGTCATATTGACGTCTCTCCGACAAATGGGCTTTCATTCCGCCCACTTCATTTGTTTTGTCGCCTTGAACTCCATGGACAAAGCTGGAGAGAATGGTACACGGCTCAAAGGCCGCGGAAAATTTGAAGATCTGGGTCCAGTTGTTCAAAATTAACGACGTCGTTAGTTGTCAATTGGTTAAAATTTCAAATGGCAATATTACAAATATACTTTTATTTTTTGTTAAAAAAATGTGAGAATCCTTTGCAATGCAAAGGATTCTCACGTTTTATCAACAAAAAATAATAGTGTATTTGCTTATGCAGTCAGCGTTTACTTAACGAGGTGAGGTCTTAACAATGACGTTAAGCTAACAAAGTTTTGAACAACTGGCCCCTGCAGTTATATTAAATCTATAATGCCACATATATGTCGCTCTGTCATTATCAGGTTGCTTAGTCTTCTTACCTATATCTGAAGTACAGTTCATCTCGTCTTCTCCAGAGAAACAGTCCGCTACACCATTACATCTACCCAGAATAGAGATCGTTTCACCATTGCCACAACGATAATAGTTAGAAATATACCCCGCACTTATACTTAGGTACACGTGTGACTGATTAGTCTCTTCACCTTCTGAAAGAGATTAACTACATTCGCGCAGCACGTTTCTGCGACCAATCCGTTTGCGCGAATGCCTTTGGACGACTTTTGCATGCATACGTTTGCGCGAACTTTCTGTCACTTTCACACTACGTTTGATATGCGACTACACATGTGCGTGAACTGTCGAGACTGGTTTCACCAAGACACGTCTTTTTAAAATACTCTAACAGAAATATGTGACAACTTTTCTACACAAATAAAACTCGTCAAAATAAGTTTAGCCCCAGCTAAAATTGGTCCATAGACTTACTGCAAAAACCTCCCATTTTGTTTTGTCATAACGTTTGACTGAATAAACTTTTTGCATCTAATTTTCAGCAATTCTTCTAATGATGGATTGCTTTGCATCGACTTCAGAAAGTTTTATATAGACACATGTTTTAGGAGACGTAACAGAAAACTCCTTTATTTTTCTATAGTAAAACTGGCGAAAATCTGAAAACGCTCGGATATTAATTTACAAGCACATTATTGAAGAAAAATCTGTATTTTAACTTATAACTTTTAATAATTATACTTAAGGCGGTGTTGTCTAACTTGCATTTGACCAGTTTTTCTGTAAAATCGGTTTAAGCCCCACAGTAATTTTATATTGCTGATCCTCACAAGGCGCTACTTCTGTTGTGATTCATTTGTTTTATGTTTTGGAGTTTTGGAATTTTGTGCTCTTTGAACATTATGTGCGTTTTCACATTTCGGGTTCGGGTAACTTAGTGGTCGCCTATTGGGAAATAGCTGCTCACCCGGATTACGATATGTTTTCTAAGTATAAGTACCTTATTGTCAATTAAGTTTTTCCCACCTCGTTCTTTTGGAGTTGGAATTTCTTTCTGATTGTACGTGCCTTTCTCTGATCATTGCCTGATTGTACATTTTTACATGTACCTTAAACAGTTTTATCATTTTATAGTTTATTTATCACTCGCATTTTGTATTCTTTGAGTGTCTGGATAAACTGGGTAAACCGTTCAAAAACTTACTTGAACATGCGTGCTTCGAGATTAGTGGTTTTTCTCGTAAAGAGAAAAAGAGGAGGGCTTCAGAAGATTTAACATTTGAGAAATTGATAGACATGAGTTTGTCAAAAACAATAACATATAATGCTCTACCCGTAAACACATCTGTATTATAAGCCCGGCAAGTTGGTATGGATTATCAAAAACCGTCATAGCTACATGTATGTGCAAAATTGAAATAAAAATGTTCAAATCCCTTTGTCAATCTCTAAGATTGATGAACAGGACGCAATAGATAAACTATAATAATATACTTATTCGCAAAAGAAACGCGAAAAATTTGTTTCGCTTGTTTTTAGCTCACCTGAGCCGAAGGCTCACAAGGTGAGCTTATAGTATGGTAGTCGAGCCGTCGTCCGTTGGTGCGTCCGTGGGTCCGTCCGTGCGTTCACACTTTCAATCTTGAATATCTCTAAGACAACAAGGCCAATCGCAATCAAATTTTATCTGAAGCATCATTGAGGAGGGGGAAAGGTTGCATTAGGTTTTGGGCCAGGTCGGATCAGAACTCTGGTTTCCATGGCAACAGATATCTCCTATTGAGTTATAATGGGGAAAATGTTGTGGCCACTCTAGCAACTTCATTTTTGATTGGATCTTCTTCATTCTTAATAATAACAAGGACAACAATAACATCTCGGATGAGTTCGAATTTCAGCCATGTTCGACCTCAGATTGCGGAGTTAGCTGCCCTTGAGTGTCTGGAAAAATCCCCATAGACATAATGGGAAGAATGTTGTGGCCACTCTAGCGCCTTTATTTTTCATTGGATCTTCTTCATTCTTGCAGGTAACAAGGACAATTATACTATCTCGGATGGGTTCGAATTTCAGCCAGATCCGACCTCTGACTGTGTAGTTAGCTGCCCTTGAGTGTTCGAAAAATTATTATTTTGTGTTGTGGCCACTCTAGCGCCTTCAATTTTAATCGGATCTTCTTCATACTTAAAAGTAACAAGGATAACTATAACATCTCGGAAGAGTTTGAATTTCAGCCAGATTCAACCTTTGACTGCAGAGTTATCTGCCCTTGACTGTGTGAAAAATCAATATTTAGTGTTGTAGCCACTCTAGCGCCTTCATTTTTATTCGGATCTTCTTTATTCTTTGAAGTGACAAGGACATCCATAATATCACGGATGAGTTTCAATTTCGAGCAGATCCGACCTCTGACCGCGGAGATATCTGCCCTTGAGTGTTTGAAAAATCAATTATTTGTGTTGTGGCCACTATAGCGCCTTCATTTTTATTCTGATTTTCTTCATTCTTGCAGGTAACAAGGACAACTATAACATCTCGAATGTGTTCGAATTTCAGTTACCTGCTATTGAATGCTTGAAAAATCAATATTTTGTGTTGTGGCCACTCTAGCCTTTTTGTTGTTCAGTGGATCTTCTTCATTCTTGCAGGTAACAAGGATAACTACAATATCTCGAATGAATTCGAATTTCTACGAGATCCAACAGTGACTGCAGAGTTATCTGCCCTTGAGTGTTCGAAAAAGCAATATTTTGTATTGTGGCCACTCTAGCGCCTTCAATTTTGATCGGATCTTCTTCATTCTTGGATGAAACAAGGATAACCATAACATCTTGGATGAGTTCGAATTTGAGCCAGATTCAACCCTGGACTACGGGATTAGCTGCCCTTGAATGTATGAAAAATCATTTTTTGTGTTGCGTCCACTCCAGCATCTTCAATTTTGATCAGATCAGATCTAAAAAAAAAAAAAAAAGAAAAAAAAAAACACTTTGACCAGTGACTGTACTTGTTGTCTTTCAGGTGAGCGATCGTTGCCCTTGGGCTACTTGTTTATTTGTGTTTTATTTTTCTTTCTAAATGTATAACGCCAAATTCTTTTAGTGATATGGATTTCGATAGTCTCTCACAGAATTTGATAATCATGACGTTAAGACTAACGTTTGTTGCGTTACCGCGAAAAAATAGTTATCTCCCATTTCCATAGCTAAGGGGTTATGATACATTTGATTATTTTGCAAAAAAAGTTTCCAGATTGACACCGGTACATGTATTCGAAAGTCATGGGGGAAGTAAAATCAACTCAGAAAAAATATGCCTCCTTCGACGCTTATTTCTGGTAAGTGACGTCATTTTTATCATTTTTGACGTACATTGCCGTTTTCTATCAAGTGAATAGACGTTCTCGAAAGCTTTTAGTGTCATAAGATAGCTGTTGACACACTCAATTGACATCTAAAGAATCGCGATAAGAAAGACCATAATGTGTCTGTAGTGAACAATAATGACGATTTGAAAAGAATAGGCTGACGTCAAAAGATAAACGCGACCACTGGGAGCGCTGTCAAGCGGTGATTTTCAAATTTGTTTTTATGATTTCTTTAGTTTAGGCATCCGGCCACTACCTTATGCCATCTGTTTTCAATCCTAAAATTTTCAGATGCAATTTTATAATACACGAGCTCGTACACAAACGTCATGGCAACGTCATAATGAAACAAGCTACAAAGCTCTAATTTTGGCCGATTGTTACTTACTGCAATTACTCATTAACCATATCACTTCAAGTAAAGCTGTATCAAAACAATCATTTTCAAGAAAACCGGTTTCAATTTTTTTCGCGTTTCTTTTGCGGATAAGTATACATTTATCTGGCTAAGGAAGGGATATTCAAAACGTTACCTTTAAACATGTACCTGTTATTAATTTAAACAAGTAGCCCAAGGGCAACGATCGCTCACCTGAGAGTCAACAAGTACAGTCACTGGACAAAGTTGTTATTGTTATCCTTGTTACTTCCAAGAATGAAGAAGATCCGATCAAAATTGAAGGCGGTTGCCACAATACAAAATATTGATTTTTCAAACACTAAGGAACAGCTAACTCTGCAGTCAGAGGTCGGATCTGGCCGAAATTCGAACTCATCATAGATATTGTAAGAATGAAGAAGATCCACTGAAAACAAAGATGCTAGAGTGGCCACAACACACAAAAAAATAATTTTTCAAACATTCAAGGGCAGCTAACTCCGCAGTCCAGGGTCAAATCTGGCTCAAATTCGAACTCATCCAAGATGTTATAGTTATCCTTGTTACTTCCAAGAATGAAGAAGATCCGATCAAAATTGAGTTGCCACAATACAAAATATTGATTTTTCAAACACTAAAGGGCAGCTAACTCCACAGTCAGAGGTCGGATCTCGCTGAAATTCCAACTAAGCCGAGATATTGTAGTTATCCTTGTTACCTGCAAGAATAAAGAAGATCCACTGAAAAACAAAGATGCTAGAGTGGCCACAACACAAAAATTGATTTTTCAAACATTCAAGGGCAGCTAACTCCGCAGTCCAGGGTCGAATCTGGCTCAAATTCGAACTCATCCAAGATGTTATGGCTATCCTTGTTACTTCCAAGAATGAAGAAGATCCGATCAAAATTGAAGGCGCTAGAGTGGCCACAATACAAAATATTGATTTTTCAAACACTAAAGGGCAGCTAACTCCGCAGTCTGAGGTCGGACCTGGCCGAAATTCGAACTCATACTAGATATTGTAGTTATCCTTGTTAACTGCAAGAATGAAGAAGATCCAAAAATAAATGAAGGCGCTAGAGTGGCCACAACACTAAATATTGATTTTTCACACAGTCAAGGGCAGATAACTCTGCAGTCAAGGGTCGGATCTGGCTGAAATTCGAACTCATCCGAGATCTTGTGGCTATCCTTGTTACTTCCAAGTATGAAGAAGATCCGATCAAAACTGAAGGCGCTAGAGTGGCCACAATACAAAATAATGATTTTTCAAACACTCAAGAGCAGCTAACTCCGCAGTCAGAAGTCGGATCTAGCTGAAATTCGAACCCATCTAAGATATTATAGTTGTCCTTGTTACCTGAAAGAATGAAGAAAATCCGAATAAAAATAAAGGCGCTAGAGTGACCACAACACTAAATATTGATTTTTCATACAGTTAAGGGCAGATAACTCTGCAGTCAAGGGTCGAATCTAGCTGAAATTCGAACCCATCCGAGATGTTATAGCTATCCTTGTTACTTCCAAGTATGAAGAAGATCCAAATAAAATTGAAGGCGCTAGAGTGGACACAACACAAAATAATAATTTTTCAAACACTCAAGGGCAGCTAACTCCACAGTCAGATATCAAATCTGGCTGTAATTCGAACCCATCGGAGATATTATGGTTGTCCTTGTTACCTGCAAGAATGAAGAAGATCCAGGCGCTAGAGTGGCCACAACATTTTTCCCATTATAGGTCTATGGGGATTTTTCCAGACGCTCAAGGGCAGCTAACTCCGCAATCTGAGGTCGAACCTGGCCGAAATTCGAACTCATTCGAGATGTTATGGTTGTCCTTGTTACCTGCAAGAATGAAGAAGATCCAATCAAAAATGAAGTTGCTAGAGTGGCCACAACATTTTCCCCATTATAACTCAATGGGAGCTATCTGTTGCCATGGAAACCAGAGTTCTGATCCGACCTGGCCCAAAACCTAATACAACCTTCTCCCCTCCTCAATACTGCTTCATGTAAAATCTGACTGCAATCGGCCAGCTAGTCTCAGAGATATTCAAGATTTAATGTGTGAACGCACGCACGGACGCACGGACGCACCCACCCACGGACGCCGGCTCGACTACCATACTATAAGCTCACCTTGTGAGCCTTCGGCTCAGGTGAGCTAAAAAAAAGGTGGAAAACTCAACTATTGTAAACAAGTTATTCTTACGCAATATACAGAGGTTAACACAATATAACTGTTTTCACAGTGAAGTTTTTACCTTGTTGACGCTCTGAGTTACTATCGTTTTTCGTGGAATATTGGCATACCACAAAATTTGCCATGTCGACTTCGCCACAAGGTATTGTTTCCCATGTATGACCATAGGCAAAGTTAAAAACAATTCTGGAGCAGTCGTGATGTCGGGTTATCCTCGGCTCGTTGTCACCCCTGGAACATGGTGCGTCGTTGAAAGCAAAAAAATTGTTTTATATAATAGCTTTGAAACAGTGTATCTGTTGATACACTGAAGAGAGATAGAAAAAAAAAAAATAAAATAAATAAATTAAACGATTGAATGGTTGGTTAATGAACATTATCTTGTTTACAACAATATTATGGTAAGGTAAATGTAAACAAAGTTTAGGATTTACAATATTTACACATATTTGATTTCACAAAAACTTTTTGTAAGAATAGTAAATATGATTTTCATAGAAGCTAAGAGTTTGGCCACCTTACTTGGACGTTCATCCATCGGTTTATTGCGACTTTAATGGAGGCGCCAAATCAATTTATTTTTTAACTTTAACTTTGAGCCGCCGCACCAGAAAACTAACAATTTGCATATACGAAAACAAAGGCGGAGACCAGCTTCGCGGTATCCGCGAAGCTGATCAGCGCCTTTCTTTTTACTACACGGGTAGAACAATTTCTCTACTTTCTAAATCCAAACATTCCAGCTTGTATCCTTCTTTTGTGACTGTACAGCCCAGTTTGTGTCGGACTTGGTCATTTTTGCACGCACAGGCTTACTTTATTACTGCTGTTTGTAATTTTGTTGAGTGTAATTTCATACTCACCACGCTGTATATGTAACAGCAGTGCCATCCAACCATTTAAACTTGTTATTTAAGCCCGATACCGGAGCTCTCACAAGACCTGTTAGTGGTGGAAGCAAAAATAATAACATCAACATGGCATGCACAGATATTTGGAACTTTCCAAAATCTTGTGTCCATCTTATGTCAAAAACGGCTAGGTTTGACGCTTACATCACCACAGTCCCCTTATCTAGACTTCTATGGTGGTTCTTTTTGTTTTACTTCTGTGGTGGTTCTTTTTGTTTTATGTCTTGGTGTTTAAATTTTTTTGTGCTGTTGGCGCCTTATGTATGTTTTCATATTTTTAGTTAAGTTAAGGTAACTGAGTGGCCACCTATTGGGAAAATAGCTGCTCATTCGGCTTACGATATGTTTCATGGTATAAGTGCCTGATTGTTGGTTTGTTTTTTTCCCACCTCGGTTTTTGGAGTGGGAATCTCTTTCTGATTGCGCCTTTTCCTGATCTTTGCCTACTTGTACCTTTCTATAACACTGGCCGACTCATTTACATGTACATACCGTAGATTTCGTGACACACAACAAACAAATTTTGAAGGTATAGGTAAAATACTTTGACCGTTCCGCTTGAACTCACGTAATGAAGTTTTGTAAACAGGGTAAAAGGGGCATTTATTTGTTTTACACATTTTCCAGGGCCATGTGAAGCACGTGATCATATAGTGTTTACCGTCATAGAGTCGCATTATTGAGAGCATAGTTATTTAAGCAGTCCGATCAACAAATGCATATCTATGTCAGATGTTAAGCGGCTAGGTCAAATTATTTTACCTATACTGCTAAGTTTAATTATGTGCAAAGATATGTTTATTTTTTTTAAAAAATCAGTACAAGTAGGCAAAGATCAGGAAAAGGCGCAATCAGAAAAAGATTCCCACTCTGAAAACCGAGGTGGGAAAAACTAAATTAACAATCAGGTACTTATACCATGAAAACATATCGAAAGCCGAATGAGCAGCTATTTTCCCAATAGGTGGCCACTCAGTGACCTAAACTTAACAAAAATATGAAAACATAATATAAGGCGCCAACAGCACAAAAAAGTTTTAACACACCAAGACATAAAACAAAAACAACCATTACAGAAGTATCGCCTTGGAATGATCAATAACACAAAATTACTGGCGGGCTTAAACCGGTTTTACATGGCCATAACCTCACCCTCAGCTTCTGCAGTGGTTCATAACATTTAGTTAGTTCTTCGGTCCTCGTGGTGAATCTCTAACTAGTCAATGAATCATCAAGAACAAACATATAAATCATGATAAACATCCTGATGAATTAAAAACCAGGACTCACAGATTGAGTAAGCTGCCCTACGATGGAGATCCCTGGGCGCCGAATAACTTACAAACTCCGGAGCAAAAGAAAAACACCAGTTGGACCCCTTCAACATATTTTTGAACTGGGTCGACATATTTTTGAACTGATGTATGTGTCTATATAAGATATATCGACAGGAAAAATGCTAAACAGTCTGTTGTGTGGCATGGGCATGTGCTGCTGTTGTCTCTCCTGGGCTAGTGTGGTCTGCCCGTACAGTAGGGAGGTGCTGCAGCGGGGCTGCGCGTGATGCACAACGCACAATTAAACAACTTTTGCCAAGAAGTGCAACTGTTGCAATCATTTATGCTCTAAGACTACTATCACTTC
The DNA here is from genome assembly GCA_964017185.1 of Rugalucina vietnamica. Taxonomy (NCBI): domain Eukaryota; kingdom Metazoa; phylum Mollusca; class Bivalvia; order Lucinida; family Lucinidae; genus Rugalucina; species Rugalucina vietnamica. Next base: position 59,217,200 of record OZ024873.1, read on the forward strand.
ATCTGTGAATGGTAAGTCATTTTCAGTGGTTAATGATTCTGATTTAGACTGAAAATCAATGGATCTTGTATATGTTCTTACTTGAAATACAAACAATTGTAGGATGCAATATGTTGGACAAACTTGTCGAACTTTGCAAAAACGATTTGGTGAGCACTATCGTAGAATCAGAAAGCCCAAAAATAATGATACCTTTCTGTACCAGCATTTTAAGCGCACTGGTCATTCTCCCAATAATGTTATTTTTCAACCAGTGGAGAAAATCTCATGATGAAAATTCTTCTGTTAGATTCAAAAACATCAAACAATTTGAAACTGAACTTAAATGGATAAAATTATTGCAAACACCCTTTCCACTGGGATTTAACGACAACATTTACCATGAGGGTAATATTTCCAAAATGCCCGATTTTGATGTACTTACACTTTCAGAGTCTCGTAAACGTAAATCTAGATCTCATGGTATACGGAAAAAGGGTAATGACAAACGTAAACGGTGCGCTACAATGAAATTGAACACTTCCCTTAATGATTTAACTGTTAAACTAAGGTTCACGGTCGACATCCAATGCTGTCTTATCTTAGTTCTCTACCTATTGCTGTATTACGTTCCTTGGACACAGAGGCTAATAGATTTTACGATAGAAATCATCAAATGTATGACGCTGCACTGTTAACAAGATGTTATACTCAGCATGCTCTTCGTCCATTTATCGATTCCGAATCTAATCACATTAGAAGTTTTATTAAAATTCCTTTCATTAATAAAGGAATTGACTTTATTGATTTACCAAGCATATTCCAGGATAAATCAGTGATACAGTCTATACCTACGTACTTCCAAAATTCAGAACCTCCTATTATTTGTTACAAATATAATAAACCAATCAGAAATACTATTTTTAATTTCAATAAACTTGTTTCTGATCTCGATATCCATGCTAATACTCCTAAGTCTTGAGATTGTAAAGATTCTAAATTTTTTTTAACAACCAGCCGGACATATAGTTACTGGAAATTTAAGAATAATTTCGGATTCTAGAATTCGTAAAATTGTTTCTAAAGGTCCGAAATATAGATTCCCTTCCTACATCAATTTCGACAAATGTAGAGAGGAGATTGCATCTGCATTGAATGATTTCGATAATCGATGGTGTAAACGAGAGGGTGTTGAGGATAGTGCTCTTAAAGAATGGAAAAGAAGTATCTTCACTATCGTGGATAAACGTATAAAGTTTTATTCACAAAATACTAATCTTTTACCTCCTAAACCTAAATCGTCATTTAGGCATTTGAAGCAGGGTATCCAAGAATTTCACAGAAAGTATGTCTTGGTTCCGGCAGACAAATCCGCAAACAATGTTGTTGTTGTTTGTAGGCTTCACTACGTTAACACCTTAAAACAGGACCTTGATGGTACCAGGGCTTATCTGGAGACAGATACTGATGAAATGTCTGTAGTTAATGCCCACTTAAACGATTTACCTGTTAAGTTTTCTGTTTGTGTCAATGAAGGCCAAGACAAACTTCCTACGATGTATTGGTTACCTAAGCTTCACAAAAGACCATACAAAGCTAGATTTATTGCAAATTCTAGCTCTTGTACTACTACTGAACTTTCTAAATTATTAACTTCCTGTCTTACTGCTATCAAATCTCATGTTATAAGATACTGTGAGACAGTGTATGAAACTTCATATAAAAATTGGTTTTGGTCAATAAAAAATTCTGGTGAGGTGCTCAATAAATTGAAGTGTAGAGGGTTCCGTGCGACGAGCTTGTCCACATATGATTTTTCTACTCTGTATACAACTTTACCACATAATCTAATTAAAGAAATACTTCTGGATAGACATTTCTTGCCTAACCTAAGATGTATTTTGAGATGTAAATACACCATACATTGACAAAAAGTCAGGGATTATCTCAAGATATTTCATTTTATCGACGCACTTTCAGAACAATTTCATTTATCGAACTATTACATTGTGAATGAATGTTTGTTTGTGTGTCCGTCCGTTCGTTTGTTTGTTTGTTTTCTTGCTTTACGACCACGGCCTACAGTCAATGTCATATCGGGACTGTCAGTTATCCTGACTCTTCATAAATAAGGCTTTAAGAACCAGAGAAAGGGGAAGGATGTCTATACAAATATATATACTGACCGTGGAATTATTCAACGCTACAACAAAACATTCCGTTCGGTAGACGGCTCAAGCACACCAAAATTATTGAATATTTTAGATATATTGTAAATCAAATCAATGCCTCCTTACTAAAAGCCTTGTGCATCCCATGCACCAATCCACACATCACTAAACGGATTCATGTGCCAGTTGAAAACGAATCCTTTACGACAGCTGATCTGCGTCTTTGTTTTCGCATGTGCAGATTGTTCGTTTTCTCATGTAGCGGCTCATATTTTCGTCCCTACATAATGAGATTGCCACATGCTTTTTATGGGGGGGGGAGGGGGTGGGGAGAGGGTTGAAAAAAAAATGACAAGGCCCGAAAACATCTTCGTATATGACACTACAGAAAATTAGTAGGTATTGCATATTTTAGGTAGCATAGTAAGTTCTGGCCAGTATAGGTAGTTAGGTAGTTTTAGTGGTATTGTTATTTAATACTTGCTACTAACCAGCGTCCACGCATGTTACGGTTCTTTGCATTTGTCATTTACGTTACGACTGAACAAGTTCATTTTCCTTGTTATACAGTTTACTCGACAATGGCGAACCACTAAGAGATCTAACGCTATTATTTTAAACACGACCATGGGAATGTTATTCTATTTGATACTAAGAACATCTAACATATCTCAGCTTTACAGGAAAATAATAATTTTAATTCATTCAATTTCTTAATGGGAGATAACTCTGTTGATATGATATCTCCTGCATTAGACAATGGCGAACCAAACTCGACAATGGCGAATCAGATAGTCTATAGCCCATAAGAAACCATTTTAGAAGAGTATTTTTGCACACGAATGGTGCCATCATCATTCAAAACTAAATGGTGCTCGACAATATTGTGTTAATTTGCTTTTGTGCTTTGCGTTAACTGTCAACAGCAAATGCCATATTGGAAAGGTCAATTTTACCGATTTAAGCATGTCTTATTGCTTTAACGAATCAATGTAAGCCTAAAAGCAAGATGGTTAAACCACGACTTGCACCAATATTAGTTACGCCATTAACCAAACCAAATGGTTCCGGGGCAAGCCTTTAAAAGGTAGATTATCAGTATTTTGTGCACATTCTTTTCACCACACAAAGTATGATTCGCTATTGTCGAATTTACATGTACATCTTTCCCCGCTTACATCTACCTTCAGTGTCAAAACTTTTGTCAAAAACAGGCATATTGCATAACTAGGGATATTAGGCATTAAAGTAATGCAAAAGTGGCCATCATCAAATGCTTAGAAACGAGGTTTGCTGTCACGAGGTATCTGAACGTTACTTTTTGTGGAACAATAAACTAGGCATCTTAGTTAAGGGGTCAAGCGTTTCAGCAACCTTTATTTTATTGTCCGGTGGAATTTTGACTCCGTTCTTTTACCAAACCCCAAGGCATAGATGAAAGTAAATGACTGAGTAATATAATAAATAATATTTTGTCTAAGTTTCAAAAAATTCTGCAATATCTTTACGAGTGGTTCGCCATTGTCGATGATTCTCTATTGTCGAGTTCACTGTATTTGGAATATCCAGTTGTAAATAATTATATTATTTCATATAATTACAGGAATGTTGTTTTGAGCCATCTTCGTTTACAACTGATAAGCTGCAGCATCTTTAGAGTGAAATATTTGATTATTATAATAAGATTTGATGTTATGTTGTAAATATGGTAAATTGTCAATGTCTTTGCAATTTAAGGTTAGCTGCATGGTAGACCAAAACCATTCCAGATACATGTATGTCATTTCATGCCCTTTGTATGTCGGCATTTGCCATTTACGTTACGACTGAAAAAGTTCGTTTTCCTTGTTATATTTGGAATATTCAATTGTAAATAATTTCAATAATTACAGGCGTTTGTCTTTATATTTTGAATCCACGGGAGCAGTAGAACGACTTCTAGAATCTACTAAACCAGCCCGTCGACAAAAGCACCATTACATAAAAACTATTCTAAGACTAAAATGTCTTTACAACAGCTGATCTGCGGCTTTGTTTTCGCATGTGCAGATTGTTCGTTTTCTCATGTAGCGGCTCATATTTTCGTCCCTACATAATGAGATTGTCACATGCTTTTTTATTTGGGGGGGGGGGGGGGAAATGTCAAGGCCCGAAAACATCTTCCAGCCCAGCCCCCCCCCCCCCCCGCGTAAAAATCAAGTGTTTGCTCCCTAAACGAGATTTGATCGCATGTTTTCGTTCTGACGTTAATGTGACGTTTGTGGTTTTTAACAACTTGTGTATAAAATATGGATGTTTATTTCGATTTAAAAACAAACAACATCAATCAATATCAGCCTACACACACGAAATAAACGCCGACCAAGTCATAAAAAGGTAAAAGTAGGCAAACATCAGGAAATGGCGCAATCAGAAAGAAATTCCAACTCCAAAACGGGAGTGTTGCGTTTGTTGAACTTTTTGCTTTTGAAACGTTGGCTTGAAATTAATTTCGTTTTCGCATATAATGTACACTGAAAAAAAGTTATAAGAGGCCACCTCATATTTTTTCTTCTAGTTCAGAAAGTAAAATACGATCAATTATAATTCATGATCATATGAATAAACCAATGTCTAACAGTGGCTCTGTAGGTTTCTGCATTCCAAAATGCGTGATACTTCTCACACAGACGAAGCATGTGTAAAGGTACCCTCATTTCAAAAAGTCACACTTTATTAACATCAAATTAAATGTCATATTATGACGTTGTTTTTTTACATATTAATTTATTTGAAAGTGCTACTGACTGCCATGATGCGAGATAAAATTAAGTCAAAAGTGTTGCTGCAATAAGAATCTTCGTTTCTGTTTTGTACATGCAAGAAGACAACAACCTGAATAACAGGAATTCAGCTTTTGTATACAATGTGCATACCAACTTTGTTCTTCTCTAGTTGCGTTATTATCAGCAGCATGGCATTGAAATTTTCAGCGATTATTTAGGTCAAATACTAGACTTTGATAAACTTTGAAAATTCAAAAAATCGTCCACAAATTTTGTTATTTTGTTCGTAAAAAAATTGGCATTGAAACCGGAAGTGTGCGGCAGCCTTGACATGTTGGTCCTCGAAAATGGTCTCAAACAGTTCAGTCGAGTTATATCTCTCATTTCCAGGCCTCATCAAGTGAATTTAACAGGGGTCAACATGTTTAAGAGGCACATTTATGAATTTTCCAAACAATTACAAAATTGGTGATTCTTAAAAATGCATAAAAATTCTACCAGTAGAGAAAATTCGAATGTTTGATGTTTTTCCGAGCCGTAACAACCCCTTTGATGACACCCGTTCCTAATTTTAATAAATGGTGTGCTGTATCTAGTTTTTTATTTAAAAACATTGATTTTTGCATTTTTACTCCAAAAACGCTTTTAGTGAAAGAAAATTATTTCTTAACACTTTGGAACTTTACTTCCTTGAAAGACACGTCTTTCGGCAAAAAATCGTGCAATTTTGAACATGGCTTAGAAACAAAAAATGAGTTTGAAAAGTTGCCTCTTATAACTTTTTTTCAGTGTAAGGTATCGTACATCGGTGACTTTTAAAAATTGGTTACCTCCAAGTTTTGACGTTTTCTCGGCAACCATAAGCCGCGGCGTTCTGATTTTCATGTTGTATGCAAGCCAAAGAACTTAATATCGTTATATCACCGAAAAAAAAAGTTTGAGTCGATAAGAAGAAATTTGCATTTGCTTAGCGTTGCGAAACTTTTGTGTTTAAGTATATTTCTTTCAGTCAGCGGGTTGTGTTGTGGTTTAACATCCCTGTCAACAATTCTAGTCATGAAAAAAAGGTGAAGGTCGTCCATAGATACAAGACGTGTTTTCGAGAGCTCCGAGAAATTCAACCGAAAAAAGACTTTAAAACTGGATTTTTGTGGAGTTTTGGACAATTGAAGAAGATACTATAAACTCTAAGTGGTTGTACGTATCAGCGCAGTCGCTGATGTAGACATTGGATTTTTGAGGGGGTTTTCCGATACGAACTGTGTAAACAATCCACTTTGCCAACAAGGAGGCCGCCATATTGGTTCAACATATTTTGTGTATGCATAATAAATATAATTCGGTCAAATTCTGGTCAAAATGCCTGTCGATACAAGAGGGAAGGACAAGGCTTCAGATAAATCTTCGAGTAGTACTGCTTCGAGTTCAGGTATTACAACCTTGGAAAAAATGCTCACGAAACAGTCAACTGAAACTCCGAACCTGCAAGCCATGCTCAAGTCTTTTGAGAATAAACTGTCGACAATGGCATCCCAAGATTACTTTGATAAAAAATTCAAGGACTCAGAAACTGTTCTCCTAAAGCAACTGGAAAAGGTTAAAGGTGAAATACAGGAACAGATTCAGAAGGACATTACAGAGGTACGTAAAGAGGTGCGTGATCTCCAAGCTAAAGTAGACTCTGTGCACAGTGAGCAATCCAAAGATAAAACTTTGATCTCAGACCTGTCTATAAAAGTAGACAACTTAGAAAAACAGAACGGTAATCTGAAAAAATCAAACCAAAAGCTTCGTGAAGCTCTAAATGAGAGACTTATGTGTCAGGAGAGCCATGCAAATCGTATCAACGACCTTGAACAGTACTCGCGCCGGAATAGCATACGAATTTATGGGATCAATGACAGCAATCCATCAGAAACCCCATTTGAAACCGCTGTTATTGTTGCTGAAAAACTGTCGGCGAAGCTGAAATTAAGCATCGAGGTTCGTGACATCGATATTGCACATAGGATGGGTAGATTCCTGAAGGAGGGGAACAGACCAATTATCTGCAAATTTGTTTCCCGATTCAAAAAGGTAGAAGTGATAAAGTCTAGACGGCTGCTGAAAGGAACTCCAATCGTTATTAAGGAAGATCTAACGTTAAGAAATATGCAACGGCTACAAGAGGTCCAAGATGTTGAAAATGTGACAAAAGCGTGGTCAGATGATGGTAAAATAATCGCGCTATTAGATAGTACAGACAAGGTACTTATAACATACAAAACTGATCTAACAAAACCTATTAAACCGCCAAAGAAAAAAAAACAATTGAAAATCTCTGAGACCGCTTTAGGGACAACGACCGGGACAATTGAAGTGACCGAAGCAGTGGTGGATGCAGGCAGTGGTGACGAAATGGGTAGTGGTGACGAAACAGGGGAAATTATACAAGACTGAGCATATCCGTTCCGAAGGAAATATGTCTGTGGCCATTCCGGCCTGGCTTTTTTGTGACCTTTTTTTTGTAAACTAATGCCTATATGCCTGAATGAGATATCTGTGCGTTTCCCATTTCTATCTATATCCAAATACTTTTATCATACCCCTAATAATACAGTACGAGAATTGTCTTTGGATAAAGTAATAAAGTTATAACAACCAAACAGAGGCACATTTTAAGTTTTTGAAGATGGTATAGTATGAAAATGGTTGTTTGAGAAAATTTGAATACAGTTCTGTGTAAAATATCCCGCAATATTGTTCCCCTTGGGCCCTACCTATTTACCACAGATTTCTGCGACATGCATTACGAAAACTTGCCCATGTAATATACAGATATTTTTTTTTTTTTTTCAGCTCTAAAAATTGAAAATTTCATTGGATTTTTTTTTTGTTATATATATATGTTTCCTGCTTTTGCTCAGAGCATGGGTTGTAGGTACGCGTTATGGCCGCCTCGGCGAGGCGGTTATGGTGGGTGCCCGCAGTCTGTGTTTTGGGGTGGAAATAGGAAGAATAGGTAAACCCCTGCATACCAAACTGCTATATAAAAGTGGGGTTTAGGGGGATATACATTTCACGGATATGTTTTTCTGATGAAATGGGAGTCACACATTTATCTCATTTTGGCCTGTGACATTAGAAGAAATATCAAAACTGAAAGCACAGATTTATGGCAATATAATATTGCAGAAAAGGGTCAATTATAATAGTCCTATTTGGTATTTGTCCGGGCCACGAGGCTGTGGAGCCTTTCTCTTGCACAATTCCAGTAAAGACTAAAACTTATCTTGCTCATAATCTTTATGTCAAAATGCTAATAATTGGTAAGCTCACCATGCTTATGTTATACTGAAACATGAAAATGTTATGTATGGTTCAGGCATTTTCTTTTTCTTTTCTTTTTTTTTAAAGTACATGTATTATGTAAAATATCATGCTAAGCTGATTTATGGGTGAGAGGGGCTTTATGTTATCCTCCGGGCCTGAACAAATAGGAAGCACAGGTTCGCGGTATACTTTGCAATAAAGATTGCTTGAGTCAGGGACAGTAGATTTACATTTTGTAGTATAGATCACTGTTTGAGTGGCCTAGCCTGGGCTCATACTGCAGGGGACATACACATGGAGTTTGAAATATGTTTATGCACATGCATGATTTGAGCCGCCCGGTGGGAGGACCAACAATCTGCCTAGGCGAAAACAGGGGCGCGGATCAGCTTCGCAGTAACCGTGAAGATGATCGGCGCCTTTGTTTTTCGCTACTCAGATAGTACAGTTCCTCTTCTACTTAAATTCAAAATTTCAAGATTCTGGCTCTTCTGTGACTGTATATAGGTAGGTTTATGTCAGACCTGGTTGGATGCCACATTGTTGGTTTTCCCACAAGGTGGCTCATTTATTGTAATATGAGATGAGGGAAGACAGGCCTCTAAAATCATGTTTTTTGCTTATTTTTTTTTTTTTTCTTCTTCTTTTGTTCACTACATTGCAGCAAGTCTATAAAGCCTCAATAAATTCGAAAGTTGTAGTAACTGATTTACGTTGACACATAACTGAGGAAACACTCATCGATTTTTTGTAGTATTGGTTTCCGGCTCGTAATACACCGGATAAAACTGACGATGTAGTAGCGTGGTATCCAGTCACGAATTGATTACTCGGTTATCTATTTATAGCGGTCGTAGAACTCCCGTTTCTCCGCAAATCTATATTTAAAAACTGGACAGAATTTGGATAATCTGATTGGCTATGTAGATGCGCGGAGTTTGCTATGCAGGCTACGATTGGTAGACGTTTATAAACCAGGGGGATTCCGACCGCTATTTGTAGTGTATGACGAGTTTGTCTAAATATAGTCGATCTGTGTGATGACCTCATTGCATTGATTCTAAAGCCAAGACATGAGAATTAGTCTTATGTATATATTCTCATAGAGTTTTGGTGGTATATGCCAAGGCACAGAAACAGATCAATGATCAAATCGATGGCAATTGTGCTGATGAAAGTCTCCCTCTCTCTAAACCTTTCTGGTTGAAAATTTTAAATTATACCAAGCCTAGCTGTACAGATCTGTTGTTTTTTGACTGATCATGATGTAAGCTTTCTCATGCTAAGTTTCTATTATGAATTTTTTTATGATTTTGACTTTTTTATGTTCTGTAATATGAAAGACTATTGTATTACTTACATACAAATGAGTCACAAATGTAATGTCAAATACTATTAAAACATGCGTAGTATGTATTAAAGTAAGCAATTTATTTGCAAACAAAGTCTAGCTGCATACACATACATGTTTAACTTTTGGGAGTTCTCCAGCTTTAAAAGTGGTCAGTTTCACATCTCTTTGTGTTTTTTGTTTTAGTTTTGCTTGGTTTGGGGCAAAATAGGAAGTCTTTCGTAAACACTGGTGTTTGAAATCAGATCACTACGAAGACATGCCCATGTAATATACAGAGAAGCAAAAATTGAAAATTTCATTGGATTTTTTTTTTTTTTCTTTTTTTTTTCTTATTTTAATATCTGTATTAAATGTCAAATCTGAGATTAAGAAGTATAAAGCTGCATATGTCTTTGGTCAAATCATACAGTGTGGGTACATGTAAGAGCCGCTTCGGCGAGGCAGTTCTAGCAGGTATCCACAATGTATGTTTTTTTTTTTTATCAAAAATTAGAAATTAAGAATTTTACCTAATAAAGGTGGGGTTTAAGTAGGTATACCCTTCATGGGCATGTTTTCCTGATGGTTCTGATATTTGACAGCGAAATGATGTAGGATCTTATATAGAGTTTTAGTTTGCTATGTACATGTCATTCTTCAGATTTTATTTTTTTTTCTGTCTTTAGAAAGGATAGATCTTTTCTGTGTCTTTAAAAAGGATACACTCTACTAGTGTATGGTACTTATATATGCATTGGAACTTTTTTAGGAAAGCCTCCTCATTACGAAAGCAAGCCTTTATTTGTAAATCGCAATTTTTCAGCTGTAAAAACTGAGAATTTGTCTTCTAGTCAAGTCTGTAACAAAGCATACTGTACAGCTAAATACTTTATTTAAAGTGAATATTTCAATTGTCGTGTGTCTTGCCCATCTTGCAGTTGTTACGGGTACATTGTTTCTGTCCCCCTGTTGTTGACGTTTTTTTTTGTTTTTGTCTTCTACTCTCTTATTACATTTTAGTCCGCTATAAGTATTGAAAACCCCTATTATTCAATGTTATGTACATTTATTGTATTGTCTTTTTCATATTGTACATGTTCTGTAAAGTTCTCCAGGTTAAAATTATGCTTAAGGGTTACAAGGGAGTGAACTCTGAAGGGGAGACTGTTGGGACTGGGTTTAAGCAAAATTTAACATGTGTGATTTTCGTTACATATGAGTACAATGACTGATTTAGTAACATTTGTGTCTGTCAACCTGCGCGGTGCACAACTTGCAGAAAAAAGAAAAGATGTATTAAATTTCCTGAAACAAAAACGTTATTCAATCTACTTTTTACAAGATACACATTTTACAAAGCAAGAAGAAAATTATATAAGAAGCCAATGGGGCTTTGAATGTTTCTTTTCAAGCTTCAGCTCAGAGGCACGGGGTTGTGCTATTATGTTCAACAATAACTTTGAATATAAATTACACTCTAAAGAGATTGATCTTGAAGGTAATAAGTTAATCTTAGACATAACTATAAATGGTAAGAGGACAACTCTGATAAATATATATGGTCCAAACAGAGACAGCCCTGAATTTTATAATATTATTAAATTAGATATTGAGCGATTTGGTAATCCAGTAATTCTAGCAGGAGATTTTAATTTAGTCTTAGATCCAAATATGGACTTGTTGAATTATAGAAACATAAATAATCCCCTGGCAAGAAATAAAGTACATGAGCTTATATCTAACTGTAATCTTATAGATGTTTGGCGGGAATTGAATGCTGAAAAAAAGTCTTTTACTTGGACTCGACCAAACACGAATAAAAGAGCAAGACTCGACTTTTTCCTTATTTCAGAATCTTTTTATAGTGATGTAGAGGATGTAACTATACTTCCAGGATATAGAACGGATCATTCAATGATCCTTCTCTCCTTTAAATTTGATAAATTTACTAGAGGACGTTCATACTGGAAATTTAATAACTCTTTACTTAGGGACATAGCATATGTAACTGAGATTAAAAATACCATTGATAGGGTAAAAGAGCAGTATGCTTTACCTATACAAAATATATCTATAAAGGATATACCTAACACTGAAATTTCTTTTAACATTAATGATCAACTGTTTTTTGAAACACTTCTCATGGAAATTCGAGGCAAGACTATATCTTACTCATCCTTTCTGAAGAAAAAAGAAAATAAAGAGGAAGAAAATTTACTTAGAGACATTGAACGATTGCAGTCAGAATCCATTCTTAACCATGATTTACTAAGGACAAAAACACAAGCACTTGAAGCATTAAGGAAAAAGAAAATGGAGGGGGTTAAGTTGCGCAGTAAGGCAAAGTGGGTTGACGAAGGGGAGAAAGTGACTCAATATTTTTGTAACTTGGAGAACAGAAATTTCACCTCAAAATGTATGCCAACTCTTATATCAAATACTGGAGATATCATAAAAGAACAGAACAGCATTTTACAAGAAACAAAGAACTTTTACCAAAATTTATTCACCGAAAGGCCAACTGCAACGATAAATTTGAAACTACTTTTAGAAAATTATAATGTACCAATTTTAAGTAATGAAAAGCAGAACTCTTTAGAAGGGAAAATAACTTATGATGAGCTCCTATTTGCATTAAAAAGGGCAAAAAATAATAAAAGTCCAGGATCTGATGGCTTTACTGTGGAATTTTTTAAATTTTTTTGGCAGGATATTGGTATTTTTCTTTTACGGTCCCTTAATTATGGCTTTGATAACAATGAATTATCCACCACACAAAAAGAAGGCATTATAACGTGTATACCAAAATCTAATAAAGATAGAAAATTTTTAAAAAATTGGAGACCCATTTCACTGCTTAACTGTTCTTATAAATTAGCTTCAGCCTGCCTAGCTAATAGATTAAAGACAGTACTATCAGATCTAATATCCAAAGATCAAACTGGTTTCATGGCAGGGAGATACATTGGCGAAAATATTCGCATTATTTATGACTTACTTTATTTTACAGAGGAAGAAAATAAACCTGGACTTTTACTTTTAATTGATTTTGAAAAAGCTTTTGACTCAGTGTCCTGGACCTTTATTAACAATGTACTAGATTTCTTTAACTTTGGTGTGTCTTTTAAAAAATGGATAAACATATTTAATAGAAATGTTAACTCATGTGTACATATAAACGGTCACCTTTCTGAGTGGTTTTTTCTGCAACGCGGATGCCGACAGGGAGACCCAATTTCTCCATACATTTTTTTACTCTGTGTCGAAATATTGGCCATATTGATTAAGAACAATGAAAATATTAAGGGGATTAGGGTTGGAGATAAAGAATTTGTAATATCACAGTATGCAGATGATACTTCCTTGATTCTGGATGGTTCCGAAGTTTCCCTGAAATATGCTCTTCTAACTTTAAAGTTCTATGCAAAAATTTCCGGCCTTGGTGTTAATATAGATAAGACATCTGTTATATGGATAGGGTCCATGCGAAATTCTAATAGAATCCTATGTAGTGAATATGAACTAAATTGGGTGAAGGATAAATTCTCTCTACTAGGAGTAACTTTGTCTACAAATCTTGAAAATGTTGTTAGGATGAATTTTGATGAAAAATTATCAATGCTGCGCTCTATACTGACCTCTTGGTCAAAACGAATCCTGACACCATTAGGCAAATTAGTAGTTATTAAAACACTTGTTATACCCAAATTAAATCATTTGTTTATAGGGTTACCAAACCCTTCTGCGGATTTTATAAAAACTTTGCAAAATATGTGTTTTAACTTTTTATGGAAAAATGGCCCTGATAAGATCAAGAGGGCAATTACAACGCAGGGATATGAAAAGGGGGGTTTGCGTATGATTGATATACAACAGTTTATAAATGCACTTAAAATTAGCTGGATTAGAAGATCCATCATTGAAAATAAAGATTGTTTTATTATTCATAATACTTTATACCCATTCTATGGCAAGTGCCTCATCTATGGTAGTGATTTTATAAAATCAAATTTAGACAGAATAAATAACCCATTTTGGCATGACACTTATAATGCTTTGTATAACCTTGCTTTGGCTTACAAACCAAGAACTTGGAAAGATTTCTTGCGTACACCCCTCTGGTACAACCATAACATCAAGGTCGGAAGAAAATCTTGTTTTATAAGAACCTGGTTCCACTCTGGTGTCGTATCGATTAATGACATAATAGACAGAAATGGAAACTTTTATACATTGGAGTCATTTCAACATATTTTTTCAATTAATACAAATTTTCTTACATACCAAGGTATAATTGCAGCCTGTGAAAGTTATTTACAACATCTTGCCTTTCAGCATTTACCTTTGAAAGAGACACAGCCTCTACGTTCTAATCTAATTCAAACTATCTGTAAAGATGTTAAAGGTTGCAGATCTATATATGATATTCTTGTGAACAAAGATATTCAACCTACATCAGTAGCAAAATGGGAAATAAATGTCATTTTCAATGGGGCGCCGGATTGGAGCAGATACTTCATGCTACCATTCAGAACCACAAAGGACACATCTTTAATTTGGTTCCAACTTAAAATCCTGCATAGAATACTACCAACAAACTATCTTTTAACTAAAATGAATATAAAGAACAACGATAAATGCACCTTCTGCAAAACAGAAACAGAAAGTTTGAATCATCTGTTTTGGGATTGTGGTTGCATCCAGTCTTTTTGGATTGAGTTCCAAAATTTTCTTATTTCAAAAAATATTGTGTTTCCAAGAGAATGGGATATTAAAAGTGTATTATTTGGCTCATTAACGACCGATAGAGTTTTTAACCTTATGCTACTAAAGGCAAAACATTTTATCTTTGTTAAAAGACTAGAAGATTCAAATCCCGTTTTAGACTCCTTTATGCAGGTAATGAAATCATATTACCAGCTAGAAAAATATAATGCAGTTAAAAATGGAAACTTGATTAGGTTTGACAAAGACTGGAATGCTTATAAGATTTGTTTTAATGCTTAATTGTTTGCTCAAACATATCAAAGGGTCAGTCTTTACACAACTTATTTGTATCCAACCTTTTTCCCCTGAGCTTAGTTTTGCAATGAGTTAATAAGCTATTTTTATCATATTGATAAACTTTGTCCCAAAGTCTCCACCTTTTATATACATGTATTGTTTGTAGTATACCTTATCACGAGGAATGCTTTTCATATTAGAAACTCCCTTGTAACTTTGGCATATGCATATTAAACACGTTGTCTATGTTCCACGAACTTTAGCCCTTCTTTGTGTGCCTATGTTTTTTGTTTGTTTTGTTATATGTTTGTATTTCTGTCTAAAAAAAAAAGAGAAAAACTAACATCTCATACATGTTGCTTAACGGCTTTAAGTTTCAATCCAGTATACATACCCTTATGAAAAAGTTTAGTCAGTAACTTTGACAAGCTCTATGACTATGGTCCGTCTTATTACTTTATCTTCTTATAAATTTCATTGGGCAAAGGGCCTATTTACTCAGTCAATCGAGAAGTATACAAGTCACAATGCTTCAATTAGTTCTAGTGGATTTTATATACATTTTCACTGACTAAGCTTTTTCATCAGAATATGTAAAACTTTCCTGAGGAAATCTTCATGAAATGGAGTTGTATGTTGTAGTCATGGTTGGTTTAGTTCGTAAGGTTATGTACTTAAAACGGCTTTTAAGGAAGAAAATTCACATATGGAAATCTAATAGCATTGATCTCATGATAATATAAGGCCTGACAAAAACAATTAACACACATACAGTGTATAAATCTTTATTTTCTGCTTTTATGAAAATTATTTCTGTGACACTGTACATTTATACATTTCCAGCATGTTATAAAAAGATTTACGGTGTGATCAATATGCAACAAATTACACATTATGAAGGCTTGCCCGTGCAATATACGGTACACTTTGCATGGACATGTTTTTCCTGATGAACCTCTGACTTCTCTGGTCAGATTTCTCAATATGGCACTGGTATTACAAAATTTGGATACATAAAGTTTGAAAATCATTTCCTTAAATCTGTACTTTGCTTAGTACATACATGCTGGACAAAGGGGGTCGGGTATCAAACCTTTATTCTGGAAGTTTTAAGTGATCTCGAACTTTTGAAAATTTTTATCTTAATTATTTAGGCTATTATTTAGTAAGCTTTGTATCCTTAAAGATTTAAAAATTCGCTGTATAAAGGAAAATTTGAGTTATTAGATATGGGCCCAAGGATGAATATTTAAAAGTTTGATGCGGGACCCAATTTTTCCAGCATGTATCAACTTCTGTACGATGAAGCTAAGTCTTTGTAGTTAATACTAGGAATATCAAAAACATATTACAAAGTTGGATAGACTAACATGTCAAGTTTTAAACCAGAACTGTTATGAGACTTGTCCTGTCAGTCTACATGTGTTTACATAATTTATAAACAACTGAAACAAAAAAACCTTTACAGCACTTTGCTATTCAGATTACAATATTAAGCTCTTTTTGTCAGAATGTCATGCTATGTCTTGATGTATGTATGCCATGTTATGTCTTCATGTATGTATGTTAGAGAAGTGAAAAATAAATTATAAAAAAACAATTCTAGTCATACCGGGACAGAACCGTTGTTTCCTGTGTTTTAAACCTATGGAGAAAGAAGTTTGCACAGAGCACCGCTAGTCAGGTTCTAGGAGGCTTGCCCGGGAAGAGTGCGGTTATCTTACATACCCTAAGCTGTTGGTCGTGTACGTTTTTAAAGTATAAATGCACCCTGACAAAAGACGGTTTCTTGCACCGCGGCCATTTGTAAAAGATACGGTGTACAAAGCTGTACATACGTATACGTAGACAAGGAATGCGGTGAGAAAAAGGTACAAGTAGGCAAAGATCAGGAAAAGGCGCAATCAGAAAAAGATTCCCACTCCAAAAACCGAGGTGGGAAAAAACCAAACTAACAATCAGGTACTTATACCATGAAACATATCGTAAGCCGAATGAGCAGCTATTTTCCCAATAGGTGGCCACTCAGTTACCTTAACTTAACTAAAAATATGAAAACATACATAAGGCGCCAACAGCACAAAAAATTTTAAACACCAAGACATAAAACAAAAAGAACCACTACAGAAGTATCGACTTGGAACGATCAGTAACACAAAGTTACTGGCGGGCTTAAACCGGTTTTACAGGTACCTAACCTCACCCTCAGCTTCTGCAGTGGTTCACAACATTTAGTTAGTTCTTCGGTCCTCGTGGTGAATCTCTAACTAGTCAATGAATCATCAAGAACAAACAAATAAATCATGATAAACATCATGATGAATCAAAAACCAGGACTCACAGATTGAGTAAGCTGCCCGACGATGGAGATCCCTGGGCGCCGAATAACCTACTAACTCCGGAGCAAAAGAAAAACACCAGTTGGACCCCGGTGGGCCAAGCAACAGACAAGAAGCTCCGGCCCCAACCAACTAAAATGAATAGCTTTAAGTCGGGGCCATCATAGAGTCTGACGCCCGACCCACCGGCGTGCAATTAAAGAAGGCAGCATAGTTATCAACCATGATTGGGTTAAAAACTAAGCATGCAGACTGTCGCATAACATTCAAGTTATAACCTATACGTCTGTAACGTGATATGATTTTTCCGAACTGAAGAGAAAAATCATTTATTCCTTTAAGTTTCTTTAATTTGTAAACCAAGTCACCATAAAATTCAGGTTCCGAAAGGCCCTCACTTAAAAGTGTCTTTAACCCAACATTATATTTGGAAATCAATTCATAGTGTCTACGATAAAATTTAGAAAAGGTTTTTCCCGCTCTTTCCATCAATGCATAGATCAGCATTGGTGCGACCGCTTTGCACATGTACATTGTATTAGAGAGGACTTTCTGAATATAAAATATCTAACCATCTATCAACCTGTGACTGTGCAGCTCCTGGTTAGCGTCAGCCTGATCGACAATTGAAAACGAATACACGTGTAAGGAAGATTGATATTTTATTTTGAGACATCCCCATGAAAACGACGTTTGTATCTCAGTGTATGGTGTACAACTCTATCTCGGGTTAGGCAAGAAATGTCTGATTTGATAGAGTGGACCTTCAAGAGGGCATTAAAAAACTAAGGTTAACTTTATTTGGCATGTAATGACAGAAAGGCTTTTTTCACTTCCTCTGACCAAAGTCGGTATACACTTTGGTCATGTCAGAATGTGTGCGACGCCTTATCCTATCTCATGGTTAATATTTATATTAGATTTGGGACCAAGTTATACAGACAAATTGTTGGAATTCCGATGGGTACAAATTGCGCACCTCTCGTAGCTGATTTATTTTTATACTGCTACGAAAGAGATTTCATGGATTCTCTTAACCATGATAATCAATCTGATGTTATCGAGGCTTTTAATTCCACTTCTAGGTGTCGTGGATTCTCACGATTACAACTTTACCATGGCTTTATATGCTCGTGATTGTTTCTGTAACCTTAGTAGCATAATATGCAATGTAATATGTATGGTTTATACCAATTAAGTTACATAGTTATTAATGACGTTAGGTTTTGACATGACGTCGCGACGTGAACGTCGTCGTCATGGAGTTAAGAAGTAATGGAGTAACAAACAACAAGGAAGAACTGTAGACAATTTGGACCTAAAATAAAGGAATAACAGAGCACAGGATTTACAGAACATAGGAATAATAGAACAGAGGAATTAAAGAACAGAAGAATTATAGACTAACATTGCAGAGGGAAGTAAACTACAATCTATTTTATAAACATGTGATAATAATTAGTGAGGGAAATTACAGAGATATCTATTAACACGCAGATGTTGTCTAAAAATAATATCTTAATTGTTTTCTATTGTGGCAAAGAACATTCATATTATTAAATATCTTCATTTCTTATAATCATCTTGTGTTTTGCCACAATATCTGGCGCCGGAACCCGGGAATTTTAGGGGCCTTGCATACATGAAAATGTCATGGAAACTAAATTATCAGATCAACATCAACATAAGTTATTCAGGCAGAGATGCAATTATTGTAATGGTGACCATTGGAATGACGAATGCCCATCTTTTAGCACAGTTGAACAAAGGAAGCAGCTTCTCAAAAAATTAGGATGTTGTTATAATTGCCTTAAAAGAGGACACATAGCGTTCGAGTGCTATACCAAAAAGACATGTTTTTCCTGCAAACGGGAAAATCACCACCACAGAAGTCTTTGTCAGCTGAATGTTAATTGTATTTCATTAAATAGGACAAATTTATCTAGGGTGAATAGTGAAGAACTCAGTCTAAGACAAGGTGACAAAATGATGCACAATACAGTCAGCAATGTACAAACTGCGCTCTCCCAACACAATAAAACAGAACAAGTGAATGACGAACAATGTCATCAAACCCTTATTGAACTGCGTCAGATTAAATCAGACCTGGAAGTGTCTAGAAACGCAAATACAACTTTAAAGGAGAGAATTTTGAAGCTGGAGACAGATCGAGAAAACCTACAAATAACACTCCTACGATACTGTAACACTGATTTAAAACAGTCATTTAGCGAAGAAATATACCAGTTAAAGGAAAGAATTCAAAAATTGGAGCATATGAACAATAACTGTGAAATTAATGGAAATCAGAAGATTGGAGTTGATATGAAGGTTAAAAATGAAAACATCAGTCAATCTCTAAGTGTGATTGAACACATTCAGAAATCATGGTTGAAATTTCAACATACTCATGAAGAGAAAGACGAATGTTCATTTCTAGAAACTGAGAGAGCTTATAGGAAAGGTAAAACTGTTTCAACAAACAAACTATCAGTTGGCGGAGGTACTGGAGAGGGTACAGAAAGAAGCCAAAAGCAGATTCTGAAATCCATTTTCTCGGACCCAGGAATGTCACATAATGTTAAAACTGCTTCATTCGATCTTAATTCAAAACATGAAGAAATAATATAAGCTTTGGTGAAGGTGCTTGGCAGCTTAATGTCAAAGTAAATTGTCCTAACATTTTATTTGAGGCAAATTCATGATAGTTCATTGATTTCGTCTATCTGTTGTCTATTTTCCTCATTTTGTTTGTTTTCTAATCTAAAATGGCATATTTATATTAAATAACAACATATATCATTAGTGACCAGTAAAAATCGACATATTAAAAAGTCAATCACCTTCAACAATTTTGGTGTGTGGAGTGTCGTGGATTCTCACGATTACAACTTTACCATGGCTTTATATGCTCGTGATTGTTTCTGTAACCTTAGTAGCATAATATGCAATGTAATATGTATGGTTTATACCAATTAAGTTACATAGTTATTAATGACGTTAGGTTTTGACATGACGTCGCGACGTGAACGTCGTCGTCATGGAGTTAAGAAGTAATGGAGTAACAAACAACAAGGAAGATGACCTTTTGAACATTGAAAACCCTTATTTTGAAGGTATGGTCAATCAAATTTATCCATCTGAACTACAGGTGAACAAAGCCAATACCTCGGATACCGAAGCCCCCTTTTTAGATCTACATCTTTCTGTTGCAAATGGATTTGTTTCTTGTAAAATTTATGATAAGCGCGATGACTTTGATTTTGATATAGTAAATTTTCCGTTTTTGGATGGTGACGTTCCTCGTCGTGCTTCTTATGGTATATACATTTCTCAACTTATTAGGTTTGCTAGAGTCTGCAATCATGTTACAGACTTCAACGCTCGAAATGAATGTTTAACGGCCAAACTTCTCCAACAGGGCTATCGGTATCATAAACTTCGAAAAACCTTTTCTAAATTTTATCGTATGAATTGATTTCCAAATATAATGTTGAGTTAAAGACGCTTTTAAGTGAGGACCTTTCGGAACCAGAATTTTATGGTGACTTGGTTTACAAATTTAAGAAACTTATAGGAAGTAATGATTTTTCTTTTCAGTTTAGAAAAATCACAACACGTTACAGACGTATAGGTTATAACTTGAATGTTATGCGACAGTCTGCATGCCTAGTTTTTAACCCAATCACGGTTGATAACTATGCTGCCTTCTTTAATTGCACGCCGGTGGGTCGGGCGTCAGACTCTATGATGGCCCCGACTTAAAGCTATTCATTTTAGTTGGTTGGGACCGGAGCTTCTTGTCTGTTGCTTGGCCCACCGGGGTTCAACTGATGTTTTTCTTTTGCTTCGGATTTAGTAAGTTATTCGGCGCCCAGGCATCTCCATCGTCGGGCAGCTTACTCATTCTGTGAGTCCTGGTTTTTGATTCATCAGGATGTTTTTCATGATTTATTTGTTTGTTCTTGATGATTCATTGACTAGTTAGAGATTCACCACGAGGACCGAAGAACTAACTAAATGTTATGAACCACTGCAGAAGCTGAGGGTGAGGTTATGGCCAAGTAAAATCGATTTAAGCCCGCCAGTAACTTTGTGTTACTGATCGTTCCAAGTCGATACTTCTGTGGTGGTTCTTTTTGTTTTATGTCTTGGTGTTTGAAATGTTTTTGTGCTGTTGGCGCCTTGTGTGTGTTTTCATATTTTTAGTTAAGTTAAGGTAACTGAGTGGCCACCTATTGGGAAAATAGCTGCCCATTCGGCTTACGCAATGTTTTCATGGTATAAGTACCTAATTGTTAGTTTGGTTTTTTCCCACCTCGGTTTTTGGAGTGGGAATCTTTTTCTGATTGCGCCTTTTCCTGATCTTTGCCTACTTGTACCTTTTTTAAAGGTATCACAGTGACATATATTCTTGCAAAGACATGTTTATTTGAAACCTATCTGAGTCTCCTGTAATTCTGTAAAAAGTGGGTCGATGTATTTTTAAACTGTTTATGATATGTCGACATGAAACTTAAATATACTACGCCTTTAACTCGTTTAACCCTGGCGTCCCTTTTATGGGACATAAGCAAACAGAATAGCCCCAGATGGGACGCCGCAGAACGCGGCGTCCCATCTGGGGCTATTCTGTTTGCTAAACGAAAATTCATCGAAAATTAGGATAAAAATTAAAAATCACTCTTGACGCCCCTAAAATGAAAGTGGACTCACCCAAATGATAGTGATGGGAAAATCCATTCCTCAAATATGGGTTAAATACCTAGGTATGCCCTTCGTGGACTAGGTCTGTATCCAGATGATCCATATTCAACAGTTGGACGATTAAACGCTGACACGACATGGAAAGCAACAAACTCTTGTTCTTGTGATGAGTGGATACTGAGCATAGACCATCCATTTGGTGAGCATATCTCTTTATGAACTTCAGACCAGCTCAACCCAAACTCGTCAACACTTGTGTAAATAAAACACTTCTGCAGCATTTCTGAGCAAACTGTAAAATACACCGAATAAAACGCAATATTTAAAAGGGGCGCGACGCGAGAAAACCGGTCTTGGGGATTTTCAAACAGGTCCGACCTAAACCGGCCTATATACCCACGGAAGGAAGGTACAAGTAGGCAATGGCCAGGAAAAGGCGCAATCAGAAAGAAATTCCCACTCCAGAAACCTAGGTGTGAAAAAACAAATTGACAATTAGGTACTATATCGTAAGCCGAGTGAGCAGCTATTTCCCAATAGGCGGCCACTAAGTTACCCGAACTTAACTAAAACTAGACGTACACGAGGTTCAAACAGAACAGAAATTCGACTCCAAAACATAAAACAAATAAAACCACAACAGAAGTATCGCCTTGGAACGATTAGTATCTAGAATTTTGAAATTTTGGAAGTAAGTAAAGGAGGAATTGCACTATCCGTGTAAAGAAAAACAAAGGCATCTGCGCATTAGTTTTTGCATATGCAAAAATCCGGTCTTACCATGACGTGGCTCAATTTATTAATTTCCTGGACAATAGTGCATTTTTCCCCAGAAACCAAATGCACATAGCCACGGTCGAACGGCAGATTATGTTAATATGTCGTGTAGTAGTTCATCACGAAAACATGTCCGTGTAATGTATACCCCCACAAACCCCACTTTTATATAGCAAAATTGGGGTATGCAGGGGTATACCTATTTTTCTTATTTTTGCTCCAAAACATAGATTGTGGGTACTCGTTAGAACCGCCTCGCGGAGGCGGTTCAAACCTCGCGGAGGCGGTTCTAACGTGTACCCACAATCTATATTTTTAGCAAAAATAAGAAAATTATCAAATTATTTCAGATGAAAATTTTCAATTTGTAAAGCTAAAAAAATCTCCATATATTGTATGGGCAAGTTTTCGTAATGTGACGTCGTAAACGGAGATTACTTATCCGCAAAAGAAACGTGAAAAAAAAAATAAATAAAATAAAACACATTTTCTTGAAATGGATCATTTTGATGTAGTTTTAAGTGATATGGCTAATGAGTAATTACAGTAAGTAACAATCGACCAAAATTATGACGTTGCAATGACGTATGTATACGAAAGGTACAAGTAGGCATAGATCAGCTGGCTAACCTGCACTCCGATACACTTCGTGACCTCGCTCCTCTCTCGTGACAGCTTAGCATAGGTTGCCTTTAAACTATGGTCGAACAGATTATGAATATCGTAAGAAGCTTATCACTGCTTTATTTGGTGATGATTGTTAGAATTAATGTTATGTTTTGTTAGAAAATGCATAAATCTTTTAGTAAACATCTGGGTAGCCTGCCGAATTTCAATAAATTTGCAAAAAGCAATCGATTTTCTACTTTTTTGTCTCATATTTTACAGTAGTCTCCCCTAATCTATTTATAGTAATATGCGATATTTTCAACAGAAAACATGAAGTATTTTATGAACCTGCGTCATTTTACATCTGGAATATATATAAATTAAGTCCTATCAGTCAGAAAGATATGACATAACATAATTTTCAACTTCTTTGGAGTCTTCGATGATATATTTCATTTTCGACTAAGGGTTCAATAGAAGTCATTTCCGTCGGTATGGAGAGGTCTAACGGAATACCGATGGAAATATTCCGTCTAAAGTAGGCAAAGATCAGGAAAAGGCGCAATCAGAAAAAAGATTCCCACTCCAAAATCGAGATGGAAAAAACTAAACTAACAATCAGGGCCCAGTTGTTCAAAACTAACGACGTCGTTAGTTAACGTTTCGTCAAAATTTCAAACATGAATATTACAAATACACTGTTATTTTTTGTTGAAAAAAATGTGAGAATCCTTTGCACTGCAAAGGATTCTCACATTTTTTCAACAAAAAATAACAGTGTATTTGGTACTTTAGCTGATATTTGCTTAACAAATTTATGTCTTAACTGGGTCCAGGTACTTATACCATGAGACATATCGTAAGCCGAATGAGCAGCTATTTTCCCAATAGGTGGCCACTCAGTTACCTAAACTTAACAAAAATATGAAAACATATATAAGGCGCCAACAGCACAAAAAAGTTTTAACACACCAAGACATAAAAAAGAAGAACCACCACAGAAGTATCGCCTTGGAACGATCAGTAACACAAAGTTACTGGCGGGCTAGATTGAGTAAGCTGCCCGACGATGGAGATCCCTGGGCGCCGAATAACCTACTAACTCCGGAGCAAAAAAAAAACACCAGTTGGACCCCGGTGGGCCAAGCAACAGACAAGAAGCTCCGGCCCCAACCAACTAAAATGAATAGCTTTAAGTCGGGGCCATCATAGAGTCTGACGCCCGACCCACCGGCGTGCAATTTAAAAAGGGAGCATAGTTATCAACCATGATTGGGCTAAAAACTAAGCATGCAAACTGTCGCATAACATTCAAGTTATAACCTATACGTCTGTAACATGATTTTTCTGAACTGAAAAGAAAAGTCATTAATTCATATAAGTTTCTGTACATGTATCAGCTTTTTATCTCAATCTAACATCACCAATGTTCTTAATATTTGGCAATAACTCAGACGTAAGGCAGTGTAGATGACCCAGAATGACTCTTTCATCTAAGGCGATGCAATGAAAATACACATACAAAGGTTGAATTTGAATCGCATCTCTTGCTATTAATAGTGAAAGAGGGCCACATGGTAGGTGGACTTTACGGGCTAAATGTGAATATCTCTATAAAAATCGTATGAATAAAAACAAAATAAATAAAATAAATACAATAAATAAAATACACAAGTTGTTAGCTTCTGTATTACAGAATGCCAGTAATTACCTTTGAAGGCATCGTTTGGGGAGCTCTGTTTGTCGGCAGCGAACCCTGGGAAAATAAATGAAATTAACTGGACATATACTAACCTCGTACATATCGCATTATGGTACAATATTGTTGAATACTGTACGCTTCGTCAGGAAAACATGTCCATGAAATAAATACCCCCTTAAACCCCACTTTTATCTTGTGAAAATGGGGTTTGCATGGGTATACCTATTTTTCTTATTTTTGCTCCAAAACATAGATTGTGGGTACTCGTTAGAACCGCCAAAATAAGAAAAATATAAAAAATTTCTTCTGAAATTTTTCATTTTTTACAACTTTAAAAAAATCTCTGTATATTGCATGGGCGTGTTTTCGTAATGAACACTTTGAAGTTCTCACTCAGTAAAATTAAAATCAACTGTTCTAGATAGAACATTTCTTCAAAGGCTTGTCCCACAAGCTTCTATGACACCACTCAAGTCCCGTTGGCAAATGCTTTAAAGCTGAAAGGAAGCTTAAAATGCTTGTAAAAGTTGGTACCCAAACAAGCGTGATAAAACTCCTTAACTTTGATTACGTTTTAGCTTAGGCCTGGTTTCCTCGGACACATTTTCTTTGGCAAAGGAGAGTTGTCACAGAAAAATATGCTCGTGTTAACTCGATTCTGTGGCGAAGTTTCATTGTCAAATATGTGTGACAAATTTGAGCGAGCTAAGTACATGTAATATAAGTAATCTATGCTGCGTGTGAACGCAAACTAATTTCCAAAGTTTCTGTGACAAATAATCTTCGTCAAAGAAACATTGTCCGTTGAAACCAGGCCTTATTATTTTACTAAAACATCAGGAAAACATGTCCGTGTAATGTATACCCTTTGAACCCCACGTTTATATAGTTAAACGGGGATATGCAGGGGTATACCTATTTTTCTTATTTTTGCTCCAAAACATAGATTGTGGGTACTCGTTAGAACCGCCTCGGCGAGGCGGTTCTAACGTGTACCCACAATCTATGTTTTGAGCAAAAGTAAGAGTAAGTAAGTAAGTAAGTAATTACTTTATTTACCGAGGGTATCTCGGTTGGCTATGCCAATCTTCCCCGAGGCCCTCAAAGCATATAATACAACACATTTTAGTCAAGACAATAAAACAATATCAGATTTACAAAATTGAATAAGTCACGTCATGAAAAACCCTGTTCTGAGTGAAAGAAATCTGCTTAATGAAAATGAGATATTATGCTAGAAAGTCATTGAAGCAATGATAATAATGACACAGTCAGTGGCTTGCTTTTCATGTTAACAAAACAGGCAATCTCATGTCGTGGCTCAATCATGTTATATTAGAAAATTACTAGATGAGCTAGTATGAAATTTACAAAGTGTGTGCAAAATATTGCAATGGCGATGGAGGTTGATATTTCAAGACATACTGCCAGATTTGATCCATTCTAAGCAATTTTTAGAAAATGATTGAATGGTATCAGAATTCTTTATCCACAAGGGAATACTATTCCAAACCAGCGCACCAGAATAAGACAGACTGTTTTTAAATAAATTTATTTTAGGTTTAGGTATGAGAAAATTTCTGTTAGAGGTTGCAACTGGGACAATTTACCTCAGTCAGCTAAGGGACGTTACCAAGGCGTTACCTGGAAAATTACCTGTGCAGATCAAATTTCGATTGTTTCCCATAGATTGCGATGTGCGCGATGTCCTATTTTGACACCTGAGGGACAATTACCAATATAGACCTGTGTTTTACAGGTAACTTGTGGCTAAGGCCTGGGATAGATTTATGCAATTTGAGTTATATGAAATTGAAAGAAAAAGAGCCCATCATAGTAATAGTAATAAGAAATGGATGTTTCAAGGGTTCTGACCAGATTTGACGTATTCCGTCTGTGCAGTCAAAAATGCATCATGAAAACATGTCGATGCAATGAATACTCCCTTAAATCCCAAAGTTATTTAGTTAAACTGGGGTATACAGGGTAACCTATTTTTTCATATTTTTGCTCCAAAGCGGTTCTAACGTGTATCCTTATTCCATGTTTCGAGCAAAAATATGAAAAAATATCAAATATTTCCAGTGAAATGTTTCTATCATTACCGCTGAAAAAAATCTCTATATATTGCACGAAAAAAAATCTCTATATATGTGCACCTGCACATAATCCCCGCGAGGGGGTGATGCAGTATAGATATAGATATAGATAGATAGATAGAAGTTTTCGCAATGGGTAAACTATATTTGAATTCTTGAAAATAGAAAAGATAACAATTATTTTTCATAAAATTTACCACGCATGTGCATGCTCCTTAGAATTGCAGGAGCGGATTTTGCTGTCGGTCTGGGTGCTTTTTGGTAATTAAAATACAGTAGAAGGGAGCTCCGTGTCGATCGGTCCTGGGTTCGAAACCCTCATGGGGCACTGTGTTTTGTCATTGAGCACGACGCATTAATTGCCTAGAGTAACGTTGTATGCATGGGAAGAAAGAAAGAAAACAAAACGTGATGCAATTATGCAATTTATTTTTTTATGATCAGAATAGAGGTACAAATTGCCTGCGGGGATTCAGTGTGCAGGCTAATCTTAAGAGTTCAGAGAGTGAATAGGGACCGGTTCGATGGCCTATTGTCGTTAATTTTAGTTGTGAATTGTCACTTGACAAAACTGAAGCGTCTATCACCTCGATGCAGTTATTGACACATATGTTGATTTGCACAAACACAGTCTCATGTCTTAAAATGAATTGGAATTTAGACGCATTATTTTTCAGACTAAAAACTGTTTGTAATAAAAAAAAATCTATTTTTGTAGGTGAAAATTAGCTTCCTTCGTTTTGCGCCTAGAAATAATGCTTTGTTATATTGCCAATCTCGGAGACTCGCCAATATGTATGTACGTGTTTATGGAGCAGATATGGTGTGCAGGCTGATCGAAACATGTTTTCTTATCCATATACTCAGATCTATATCCAAAGTCTTGGGTGCATCTAGTTTCTGTACTTGCTTAGAATATATAATGTTGGGCCTAGTCCTCTTTCACAGCGATTTTTTTTTTTTTTTTTTTTTTATTTTTTACATGTAGCTCTAAATAGATCATTTATTTTACGAAGAAAAACATACGCAAGATGCAATCTCTATTCCAAACGCTGAATTTGTCAAAATCACCTATCGTCAAGGTAATACGGCCGCAGGCCCCAGCTTTTATTGCAGGGATGTTTATTTAAGACACGCGCCACAAGTTGATTTGAGAATGACAACCTGATTCAATGTGTGAACAATCAGTTTGGCCGCGACATGAAAAAAAATCTTGCTTAATGTTTTCACCAGCCTGTCATCAAACCAGGCTGGTTTGTGACTACAGATGATAACGCTCTTACAAAACTCGGAGTTTGGGACAGGTATAATATCTACATAGCAAAATCATTCACGCTGATTAAATACATGTTCAATTCTCATGCAGCTTATTTTCATCTATAAAAGGTATCTAACATGTATTTCGCGTTAAAAGTTCTCATTGTGAGGTAATAGTTTTATTAAAAAAGATGCATTTAGTAAGTCAAAATCTTTAAATTCCACAATTCATAAAATAAGTTCTTTAATTAAACATGATTTGAACTTCATATTTTATTATCGCTTCTTTCTTTCTTTCCTTCTTTCTTTTCTTTCTTTCTTTCTTTCTTTCTTTCTTTCTTTCTTTCTTTCTTTCTTTCTTATACTATGCATTCTAACACGCACTGATTAAATATATGTACAATTTCCATGCAGTTGATTTCTACCTGTTAAAAGTTGTCTATCATGGTGTCAACATGTATGTCGCGGTATATTAAATGATTTAAAGTTCTCACTTCCAGCTAAACTGCTGTTGAGTAAAACAAATCACTATAGCGAGTACAAACCTTTAATTTCTGCATTGAATTCGGCTCCTTTCATTAAAATAATTTCTTTAATTAAACATGATCTTTCATTCTTTCTTTATTTCTTTATTGAATAACCGACTCAACTGGTTACAGTGGTAGCGACGCTGCTCCTCTTGGTTTGGACTTAGGCATTTCATAGAGTAAGTCAGGATGGTAGTTGCGAAACGCGTAATTTTGCATCTTCTGAGTCAAATGGAAGAAATTTTGAAAATACTTATTTTATTATAAAACACATCAGATTAAAGCTTATAAAATTTTCTAAATGGTGATAACTTATAAAAAGTTCGCAAAAAATCCCAAATTTATGAAATTTAAGGCTAAAAATGACTTCTTACACCTTTTCGCAAAATTCCTACTGAGTCTATGAGATTAAGATGGACGAACTTTCGAATATGGAAGGATTTTCAATCGCAAAAGGAAGAAACAAGGCAAATACTTATTTTGTATATTTTTGTACCACATTTTATGGCATATTATAAACATTATGACCATAACTTATAAAATTTTGTCGTAAAACGGAAAAAGTGTCATTTCTAACATTTTATATGGTTTTCCTATTCAATTGTGTACAAATCTCAACAATAATTTCACAGGTAAGCGCTCGGGTATTTCCGTAAATCCGATAATAGCCGATGGTGCTAGTGAAGACTATTGTTCCCTATGATCTCAAATTTAACTGTGAGGAATTCAAATTCTGCATATCACCTCTCATCTGAAACAAATCTGTTAAGTAAATCGGGGCAGCATTCGTAGCTATTTTAAACATAACTTTTGCTTTGTTAAAAAATATGCTTTCTTCCAAAGATAAGATATCCAACTGATTGCGTGCATCGACTTAAGTGGTGTAATCCTTCCCTAAAATAAGCTTGCAAGCCCTTCTTTGCATTTTTTCAATTTTATATGCATTTAAATTGCTAGAATTTCCCCATACTACACAACAATATTCAATATGATATTTTACATATATGCATTATAGTATAAACGTCTATGTTGTTCATTGAGATATATTCGGATTTGCGATAGTAACCAAAGGTTCGACGCTATCTTTTTACATACATACTGAAAATGACTGTTCCAAAGTAAATTCTGATCAACGTGAACTCCTAAGATTTTTTCGTTATTTGAATTTTTTAGCTCTCGATCGTTAAATGTGATGTTTAGGTCACTTTCAATTAAGGAATTTCTCTTCTGTCTACTAGCAATCAACATTAATTTAGTTTTGTCAGTATTGATAGTCATACCATTCTCTAAGCACCAAATGTGGACGGAATTCAAAGCATTTTGGAGATTAGTTTCCAAGGAACACTTTTCTAAAGCAATACTATATAAAGAAATTTTCATTTGAAAATTTTATTTTTTAAAGCTAAAACAAAAACTGTTTATTGCATGGGAAAGTTTTCGTAATGGTACTACTTCCTAAACAAGTTGGAAAACAATACTAGCAACCTTTATTTTTTTTTTATTTTTTATTTTTCTTTTTTCGATTTATCGGCTCTTGATTTAAAATCTAATCATTTCATCCATCTGTCTATTCTATGTTGGCTTAAAAAAAGAACAAAAATGATTCGATAAGTTTTGATCATTTGCTTTCAGTTTTGCTCAAAACATTCATGTGAAGCATGGACATACAACCTGTTATATCGACACCTGTATCCTCAAGCTAATGTTATTGTTTACTACTGGAAATGTTGATGAATTCGTACGTAAAATGACAATTAGCTGACGATTCTGAGAATAAAATGTCAGTTTTCGCTTATTTCTACACGATCTGTCCCTTTAAGAATACTTGAGGAATCTCACTCTTACCTTTATCCTATTGCACGTACTTTTCCCCCGATTTACCATTTTAGAAGACATAATAAAGGGAAACAAGACGCTGACGCTGTAAGCAGGTGCCCCAAGTTCAGTTCAGTCCTAATTAATTCTACGTTATGTAAATATACCCAGGGAACATAAACTACCAAACTCAAAGCTTTTATTGTTCTCAGAAAGGCCGTTTTTCTGTTTTTATGTTGTAGTTTTCGCACGTAGGTGTTATTGAATTTCCCTGCTAAGTTATTGCTTCTCCAGGTAAAAAATAACAAATGATAAGGTTTCCTACTGTTGATAGCGATGTCTTTCGATATTTAAAAAATATTGGGTGAGAATAAATCTCGACTTTCTTGCAGGAAATTGATGAAAGTAGATTGAGTTTCCATTTACTTTCATTTTAGCTGTATATTGGGAATATTTTTATTTCTATTGTTATGAGCCTATATGCGTTTATTTTTTTAAAACCAACTGTGTGATTTTCGAACATGCCCGACAAAAACCGAACTGTACAAACATAAATGATTGCTAGATACCGGAAATTGTAGATTTAGAAAATAAATGGATTGTACTATCCATGTAGACGTCGCGTCAGGAATTGCCTTCATATTTATAATGTCAAAATCAACGTAAATTACGGCGTTGTTTTATCTAAAGGTGAATAACTAACACGTGTAGAAATAAGCGAAAAATGACATTTTATTCTCATAATCGTCTGCTAATTGTCATTTTACGTACGAATTCATCAACATTTCCAGTAGTAAACAATAACATTAGCTTGAGAATACAGGGTGTCGATATAACAGGTTGTATGTAGTGCACGTTGGCCAAAACCTATGATTTGATATTTAAAAAAAATACTGCACCGGTTTAAATTATTGAAATATGCTTACAATATGCCTTCCAATATCCCGCGTTAAGACATGCATCCTTAGACCCGCGGCCGACAAAGCCAGTTGCGTTAGGTTTCATGGTATAGATTGTACCTAGTCTCAACAGAGTGTCAGCCAGCTAGAATAATATTCAAGCTTATGTATACTCGTTTCGTGTGTTGATGATACACGGTAATGGGTAAAACGGTACAAGTAGGCAACGATCAGGAAAAGGCGCAATCAGAAAAAGATTTCCACTTCAAAAACCGATGTGGGAAAAAACTAAAATTGACAATCAGGTACTTATACCATGAAAACATATCGTAAGCCGAATGAGCAGCTATTTTCTAAATAGGTGGCCACTCAGTTACCTAAACTTAACTAAAAAACTTATATTTTCATATTAGCAATACATGTTATTCAACGTAAGGTAAAATAATTTGAAAAATAACGTCATACAGATGTGACACAAGCATGGCATTGGTGTCAATATGACGTAGTGATGACGATTATACGATGTCATGAACCTTCTGCGGAGCAACAGGTCAGTATGTGACTCGTATAGATCACATAAAATACAATTAGTAAAACTTACTGTTTATGTTTATGTCTTCGACCAGTGCATCCAAAACCGACTCAAAATGCGTGATTCTGTATGTAGCGCCAAAAAGCTCAAGCAGCCGTTGCTTGTTCATATTCTGAAGATATCTGATATAGATATTCTGAGCACTTGATTTCATACTGATTATAGGTTTATTCAGATTGCACAGAGTTCGTCCTATTTCAAATTCGCTGGTAAACACGTGTAGACGAGTTCCATAGGTACAACCTATGTCAAATTCTGTAAAAGTAACTTCAATGACCCCCGGTGAACTGAGTTCATCCAACTCGATGGTCCAGTCTACCCATGAATGCTGGTTATAATCACCGAGGAATGAAGGCGAGGATATATCAGCAATGAGGAAAAAACAAGGCCGCAACCGAAAGGAATAGGAACAGTATCCGTGCTCTAAAACATAAGAAATGAACATTTGCATGAGAAAACAAACAGTTTCCGACCAATGGTTACAATTCAAAACGGATAGTTTTTACAGAAAAGTGTAAAGTAAGAATAGAGGGACCAGGCGCTGAGGTTATAATTTAATCATGCTCAGCTCAGCTGAGACTAAAAATTATTCTACTCATAAATGTTAAAATGCCAACAATTACATTTTAACATTTATGAGCAGGATAAATTACTAGTTTTGGATTTTTGAACAAGAATTTTCTACTAATTTTGACAATTTTAACATTTATGAGCTGCTGAAATTTCATTCTCAACTGAGCTGAGCTTGAAAAAAGTTTAATAACCTCAAGGCCAGGATTCGATGCAATTAAATTTAAAGTCCAAACTTGGACATCAGGTAGGAAAGATAATTCATAAAATACATAAAACGTTTGAGCCACCACATGGGAAAACCAACAATCTGCATAGGCGAAAACAAAGCGCAGATCAGCTTCGCAGTAACTGCGAAGCTGATCAGCGCCTTTGTTTTCGCTACTCGGATAGTACAATTCCTCTTCTACTTAAATCCGAAATTTCAAGCTTCTACATGTAGCTCTTTTTTGTTATTGTGCAGGCCGGTTTGTGTCAGACCTGTTCGGAAACCACATTGTTTGTTTTCCCACGAGGCGGCGCATTTATTTCCGACAACGCACTCGAAGATTTTGTTTGAATTTATTCCTTACGTCCCAGTCAACAGCAATGGTCATGTCGGGATGTTGCCTCCACTTTATAGGACTTTTACCCAACATTAGGATGTCATGACACTAAAAATGTACTTTATAAATATAACACTCCAACTAAGCCAATAAGGTTTATACGCGTTGATGGTTTGACTAAAAAGGTACAAGTAGGCAAAGATCAGGAAAAGGCGCAATCAGAAAAAGATTCCCACTCCAAAAACCGAGGTGGGAAAAAACCAAACTAACAATCAGGTACTTATACCATGAAACATATCGTAAGCCGAACGAGCAGCTATTTTCGCAATAGGTGGCCACTCAGTTACCTTAACTTAACTAAAAATATGAAAACATACATAAGGCGCCAACAGCACAATTTTTTTTTATTAAAACATCAAGACATAAAACAAAAAGAACCACCACAGAAGTATCGACTTGGAACGATCAGTAACACAAAGTTACTGGCGGGCTTAAACTGGTTTTACATAAACCACTTTTCCTGGGCAGGCTCAGACACGAGCGGTTAACCAGTAATCAGATGGTCGGTCAGTAGATAAGAAGCCTTGCCTGGGGGTACAAGCAGCCCATCTATTTCTCCTAAGACCCAATGGGCGGGCGCCCAGCAGGATGACTAGCTCCTTTCCCTCAAGGTAACTTCTAGTTCTAAATATACTAGTACTATATACAGCATACCAGCGAAAAGTCAGTACGAGTGATTAAACAAAGTAAAAGCGTGATATATGATCGCAGAAACTGATGGTAAGGTTCACGAAACCTGAAAGATCGTGACGTCATTAAATTATCAAATTAATATCAAAGTGACGTCATAAATACTCGTATTTTGACAAAAAGCCATGCGATTTTGTTTTATTTTTGAGGTCATTGTTATGATAATCCAATATAGTGATATTCAGCAAAGGTGTCGGTATAATCCTTAAATGCTAGTCCAAAGTACATAGATCTTCTTTGTACTTTGGACTAGCATTTAAGGAATATACCGACACCCAGGCCGAAAATTCTATTGAGAACTGTCAGTCGCTGGCTTCGGATTTTGAAGATGGAGGACTTATGCAAAACAAACTTATTTACAAATGGTCTAAATAGCGTCTGTATAATTTGACGCATTTTTTGAATATGAATCACGCCTATGACGTCATAATAATGGCGACGTTACATTGAATTTCTATCAATTTCGTGCGACGTTTTTTGGCGCCATGACTTTGAAATTTGCGACACTGCGTTGATTATAGCTGCATATATACTTAAACAAGCACAAATAAAAATAAACTGATATCCTTTGAGAGCAGTGAACATATTAATGAGAAAGGGGATGGGCCATACCGCGGTTTCGGCTTCTTAAGCCTCTTCAGTGACCCTATAGATTTGGCAACATGCACTATAATTTTGCAGTTTTCAACAGGGTAGTCGATACAATGACTAGTATAATCCAAATGGGTCCAAATTAAACGGTGGTTAGAAAATGAATCTAAACCGATAAATAATTTCTGATTTCTCAGAATACCTTCGCTGATCTCAGAAGACCAAAAAGAAAAAAATATGTTCTAATTTCTTACTGAATATCAACATAGAAGCTTTGCTATACACATTCAGGTGCACTATCACGATTTAAAACCTTCAGTGGCGATTTAAATATGTTTTCCATCATTATAAAATCATAAAAGGCGTAAGCAAAATTGAAGGGATGGGGGTAACATAATCGTCTGTAGTATTCTTTTTTTTTTTATTCTGGTAACCACGTGTTTTTGTTTTTGTTTTTTTCTCATCAAATTTATTTGTTATAAGTATACTTAAGGAATAAAGAAACGCAACGAACACTTTGGGTCACTAAAAGCATGCTTTGTAATGCAAGTCTGTGGTGTTACTGAGCTTATTATATGAAGCAATATCTAAACGTAAAATTGCAAGAGATTGAGCCACAATATCGGTTACGTATGCTTAATGACGTACATGTACACGTAACCACACTGGCCTACCTTAGCAAACTCTGTTACCATGATCAGCTAATGTCAAATTTGAAACCAAAACCAATATTTTTTTTTCAAAAACCCCTAAAAGTGATTGCAGATGTAACCATTGACCAGTTGGTAACATTTGGTTATGTTATGGGACGTTTAACTTTACCAACGTCAATCGAAAAAATGAGCCAGAAGCTAGTAAAATTTCCTTCGGCATGCCTTATGTATTCAATACCAGAGGACCAATGGTCCTGAGGACGCTCACCTGAAGCCTGATCTTGGAGTATTAAGTCATCATGAAATGACCTTGACCTTGAATACTCATACACCTTTATTGACTTCACAAGGTGTCTGCATCTGCAAAGTTTCAGGTCTCAGGCTGCAATAGTTTCCAAACCCAGTGATTTCTGAGAAAACCATAATTTAAATTTTGATATTTAAATGACCTTGGGTCAAGGTCAACAAATGACCTTGGCCTTCATTAATTACTTACCTTCATTGACTCCATCAGTTGTCTGCATCTAGCAACTTTCAGGTCTCAGGCTGCAACAGTTTCCAAAATATCCATTGTTTTCGTCTTTTCCCATGTAAAAGCCTATGCTTCCAAAATTGACCTTGCTGTAAAATAGGTCAAGGTCATCCTAGGGTATCATTTCAACAAACTATGATGGGCTGGAGTCCCAAATGCTACATACCAAGTTTCGCGTAAATCGGCCTGCCGGTTCTGGAGAAGAAGATTTTTGAGTGGTTTTTACCATAGTTGGGCATGGCGGCCATCTTGGTCATGTGACCCGAATTTCGCGATCGCACTTTCGTTCCCCCTACCCATGGACGCTCCACATAAAATTTCACTTTGATTGGTCAAGCAGTTTCAGAGAAAAAGATCTTTGAATAGTGTGTATGGATGACAGACTGGCCAAGGTCAAGAGATGACCTTGACCTAAATTAATCACGTACCTTCATCTACTCTATTGGTTGTTTGCATCTACCACTTTTCAGGCCTCAGTCTGCAATAGTTTTCAAAAAATCCATAGTTTTCACTTTTTCCCATGTAAAAGCCTATGTTTTCAAAATTGACCTTGCCGTAAAATAGGTCAAGGTCATCCTATGGTCATCATTTGATCAAATTATGATGGGCTGGAGTCCCAAATGCTACATACCAAGTTTCATGAAAATCTGCCAGCCGGTTCTGGAGAAGACTTTTGAGTGGGTTTTACCATATATGGGCGTGGCGGCCATCTTGGTCATGTGACCTGGATTTCGCAATCAAACGTTCGTCTCCCCTACCACCCATGGATGCTCCACATAAAATTTCACTTTGATTGGCCAAGCAGTTTCAGAGAAGAAGATCTTTGAAAAGTGTGTATGGGTGACAGACTGGCCAAGGTCAAGAGATGACCTTGACCTAAATTAATCACATACCTTCATCTACTCCATTAGTTGTTTGCATCTACCATTTTTCTGGCCTCAGGCTGCAATAGTTTTCAAAAAATCCATAGTTTTCACTTTTTTCCATGTAAAAGCCTATGTTTCCAAATTTGACATTGCCGTAAAATAGGTCAAGGTCATTCAAAGGTCATCATTTTATCAAACTATGATGGGCTGAAGTCCCCAATGCTACATACCAAGTTTCGTGGAAATCGGCCCACCGGTTCTGGAGAAGAAGATTTTTGAGCGGTTTTTACCATATATGGGCGTGGCGGCCATCTTGGTCATGTGACCTGGATTTCGCGATCAAACTTGAAATGCCACTACCCAAGGAGGCTCCACATAAAATTTCAACTAGATCGGCCAAGCGGTTTCAGAGATTGAAGAAGATCTTTGAAATTGTGGACGACGGACGACGGACGGACGGACGGACGCCAGATCATTGCCATCCTATAAGCTCACCTTGTGAGCCTTCGGCTCAGGTGAGCTAAAATGATTATTTATGTAAACATTATGACCTTTGAACTTCAGACGTCAATAAAACGTCCATAATAACGTCAAAATCATACAACCTGCATTTTAATGACTCCCATTATGTTTTTCAAATTTTCGGATTTCAAAATGATCAATTGCCAAACGTTTGATTACAGTGCGTAAATCGAGTGTGGACTCAAAGCGTATAATCCGTTTCGCTTCTTTACATAACGTGATATTCTGTTAAACGAACGTCAAAACAAACGCTCCGATGACCCATTTCTACGGTGCCTGTGACGTCACTGTTGATTTAAAAGCATGTCGTGTCATATGTCGGTTCGATATACACCGTTAAATTGAATAATTTAAATGAGCTTAACAACTCACTAATCGTTATTGTTAACTTCAGCATTCCGTTAACATGATTTAATGCAACATCGGAGGGCACCTGAGTATACAATGATGTTAGTCTTTATTGCACATTATCAATTCGACGTCACGTAACCCACATGCAAAGAATTTGGCATCTTCACCTTCACTCTGACGTTTACGTCACAATTTGCGTTTTGTTTTTTTTTGTTTTTTTTTTTCATATTTTTTGACGTTATGTCGTTAATTTTGTCAATAAAATGACGTTTTCTCATTTCATTACGTGCAAAAAGCAGTCAGTAGGCCATTTTATAAAAGGATTTTATCAAACCATCAAATACATACGTAAAAATTGAAATGTAATGTGTTGCGTATTTTAATTCCTTAAGTACTAAAGGAATTAAAATACGCAACACACTAAATTTCAATTTTTACGTATGTATTTGACATTTTGATAAAATCCTTTTATGGAATAACCTACTGACTGCTTTTGTGCATGTGATGCAATGAGAAAACGTCTTTTTATTGACAAAATTAACGACACAACGTCAACAACTATGAAAAACGCAAATTGTGACGTAAACGTCGGGGTGAAGGGGAAGATGACAAATTCTTTGCATGTGGGTTACGTGACGTCGACATGATAATGTACAATAAAGACTAGGATCATTTATTATATGGCAAGTGATGAAATATAGAGAAATATGTATTAAATATAACCAATATTTAAAAAAGTTATATTTTCACATGTGAAAATATAAAAAAGTTATATTTTCACATGTGAAAATTTGGGAATACGCAAATTACAATTCCACCGTTTCATTTCTAATTTATACATAACTAAATTTTATAATCTATGCTATTGTTGACGCAATGAACGTTCACACACAATAGCGACGTAATGACGTGACGTAATGACGTCATTTAAGATTTTGACGTCATATGCTTTAGCGCGCAACGTTACAATGACTACATGTACATGCAATATAATAAAAAGAAAATTCAAGTTTTTGGAGTGAATATGAGTTTTATTTCATCTCGTGAAGTGAAAAATTATATATTTCATTCGTGCCTTCGGCACTCATGAAATATAAAATGTTTTCACTTCACTCAATGAAATAAAACTCATATTCACTCCAAAAACTTGAATATCCTTTATTGTATACTTAAGTGCCGTTAAATCTTGTTAATGGAATGCTGAAGTTTACAATAACTAAAAATGAGTAATTAACGTCATTCAAATAATTCGATTTTGGCTATTTGTACCTAAACGGTATATATCGAACCAACATACGACACGAGGTGCTTTTAAATCAACAGTGACGTCACAGGTACCGTAGAAATTGATCATCGGAGCGTTTGTTTTGACGTTCGTTAAACAGAATATCACGTTATGTAAAGGAGCGAAACGGATTATATGCTTTGAGTAAACACTCGATTTACGCACTGTAATCAAACGTTTGGCAATTGATCATTTTTAAATCAGAAAATTTGAAAAACATAATGAGAGTCTTTAAAATGGAGGATGTTGGATTTGACGTTATAATGGACGTTTTATGGACGTCTAAAGTACAAGCGTCATAATGTTGAGGTAAATAATCATTTTACTGAAAATAACGTATGTCGAAGGAAATTTTACTGGCTTTTGACTCATTTTTTCGATTGACGTATGTGACGTCAAACGTCCCATAACATACACAAATGTTACCAACTGATTAATGATTACATCTGCAATCACTTTTAGGGGTTTTGGAAACAAAATATTGGTTTTGATTTCAAATTTGGCATTTACTACAGGGTGTGCTACTATAGGTCAGTGTGGTTACGCGTACGCCATTAAGCATACGTAATTGATATTGTGGCTCAATCTGTTGCA
Source organism: Rugalucina vietnamica (assembly GCA_964017185.1). Lineage (NCBI taxonomy): Eukaryota > Metazoa > Mollusca > Bivalvia > Lucinida > Lucinidae > Rugalucina > Rugalucina vietnamica. The sequence continues at coordinate 59,256,346 of OZ024873.1, forward strand.
ATTTGACGTTTAGATATTGGTTTCATATAAAAAAAAAGCTCAGTTATACCACAGACTTGCATTAAAAAGCATGTTTTTAGTAACCCAAAGTATTTGTTGCGTTTCTTTATTCCTTAAGTATAGTTATGTCATGAAATTTCTAATTTGCTCAGTAAAAAGAAAACATCTGAAGTAGCTTAAAATAAAAATAAGAAAAAATTATCGAGCCGTTAAAATCGCCTTTCCGGCCAATATCATCCTAAAGATGCAAGATTTCAAAATTTCAAATCAAAAGTTCGAACCTGTTTCAAACAATTTCATCTGAAATCCTGTTCCATGTACCAAAATGGGCAACTCCGTAGCCCATGTTCGTAAAGCAAACGTAACAGCATAGTTGAGGTTCGTTCTGATGAGAACATTTTCATTATTCATGTCGTTGTCCAGTGTTACAATGTCACAATCATTCAAATATTTATCTGTGGATAAACAGTCCATGACGAACATGTCAAGTAGACTTTCTTTTATGAAATATAGTCGATCGACCTTGTCCGAAAATCTTCTCATATGCTCAGGTATTTTCACACTATTCTGCAAGTAAGAAAATGGTATAATTCGACAAATAGGTTACTGTATGGCCGTTACCTCATGAATACGTTATTTGATATAGTCTACTTTTGACCTAGGTAAAAGCTCAAGGTATACAAATGAAAAGTTCAACTCACATGTTTTCCGTTAGGAAATACGAATGACTGAAATATGACTTTGTCTAATTCACTGGATTGGACAAAATACAGGTAGCTGATCTCTAAAGGTAAATATGTGACAGCACTCTTGGCTGACTGAGTTCGAATTTTCTATAACCCCTCTCTTAAACAGATGGACGAGCCGACCGCGCCCAGATATGAATATTAAAGTTGTCGCCTATACAGTGACCTATTTGCCCAATTATACAAAGGAGTAAAATTTAACATAAAAGAACATAAGATAGGAGCCGCCTCATGGGAAAACCAACAATCTGCATAGGCGAAAACAAAGACGCAGATCAGCTTCGCGGTAACCGCCAAGCTGATCAGCGCCTTTGTTTTCGCTACTTGGATAGTACAATTCCTCTTCTACTTAAATTCGAAATTTCAAACTTCTAGCTCTTTTCTGTGCTTGTACAGGCCGGTTTGTGTCGGACCTGTTCGGAAACCACATTGTTGGTTTTCCCACGAGGTGGCTCATAGATTGAACAAAATATTTCTGTGTTGTCGAATCTTCAGAATTCTTCGATTACATTACTAAAAATTGTCCATGCAATATATAGAATTTTTTTCAGTTGTAAAAATTGAAAATTACATCAGATTTGTTTTTTTATATTTTCATATTTTTCTTATTTTTGCTCAAAACATAGATTGTGGGTACAGGTTAGAACCGCCTCCCTGAGGCGGTTCTAACGAGTACCCAGAATCTATGTTTTGGACATGTTTTCCTGATGGATTGGTATGTACCCACAGGAATAACAATCCAAATCCAGGAAAGGCCCAGCTACACTTGAACGTGAGTGATAAATGTTCGTTAATTCATATGAGGCATACATGTATGAAATCATAAGTGGTAAAGAGAATGTGAAATGTTACAAGTTCTTATGTTTCGGTGATGAAATTTTGTGCCATTTGCACATTATGTACGTTTTCATTTTTAGTCAAGTTCGGGTAACTTAGTGGCCGCCTAATGGGAAATAGATGTTCACTCGGCTTACGATATGTTTTCTTGGTAAAAGTACCGAATTGTCAGTTTAGTTTTTTCCCAAACTCGATTTTTGGAGTGGTAATTTCTTTCTGATTGCGCCTTTTACTAACCATTGCCTACTTGTACCGTTTAAGTATCATAAGAAATAGAAAAAAATCTCGTTTACTTGAGCTGTTTGCAATTCATAACACGTTGCATTAGTTTGAGTATATAGATTACCTTATATACGTTGAAAGACAATTCCATGATTAGTGCGTTGATATACATCGTCGAATATACACCAATGTTGTAAATTTTCCATGTCCATAGAAACCCCCTTCTGTAGAAGTAAGGAAAATTCAGATTCTGTGGCTTAAAATCAATTGGCAGTGCCTGATTGACCATGTTGCCATCCTTAGTGGGGTAAAGCGACACTTCGGTATGGTCTCCAGCGTCTGAAACACATCATTATGAAAACTTGCCCATGCAATGAACAGAGATTTTTAAAGTTTTAAAAAATGAAAAATTTTCAGTAGAAGATTTTTGATATTTTTCTTATTTTTGCTCAAAACATAGATTGTGGGTTCACGTTAGAACCGACTCGGCGAGGCGGTTCTAACGAGTACCCACAATCTATGTTTTGGAGCAAAAATAAGAAAAAATAGGTATACCCCTGCATACCCCAGTTTTACTATATAAAAATGGGGTATAAGGGGGTATTTATTTCACGGACATGTTTTCCTGATGTTATCAACTCTCTCCCATGCATTAAACAAATTTATATTTGGTTTTGAAATAAACAATTTTTTATATTTTTTTTTCAACATTTACCGTATTGATTGTGGGTACACGTTATGCCCCTATCAGACTTAAGCCACCGAATCCCACGAACTGTCACGAACTGGAATGTTTTAGGATTCGTAGGTGAAAGGTAGTCAGATCGCAAAGGTCTTAACTGGATCTTAACTCAATCGTACAGTTCGCAGTGAGTTCCTGTGGTCGATCGAAAATTTGTTCTCACGAGTATTATTCGTTCTAACGAGTATCATAATCTATGTTGTGGATTAAAATGTATATCCATGTACACACTTGTTTTACTATATAAAACGGGCGCAAGGGGTATACATTATCAAGACATTGCATCAGGAAAACATGTCCATGAAATATATACCCCCTTAAAACCCAAACTTGAGTTTGCAGGGGTATACCTATTTTTCTAATTTTTGCTCCAAAACATAGATTGTGGGTACTCGTTACAACCGCCACGATCTATGTTTTGAGCAAAATATTTAAAATATTGAAATTTTTCATTTTTAAAACCAAAAAGATTTCCATTTATTATATAGCTATAAATATCAAATGATTAAAACTTAGGGATAAAAGCCGAGTAACAAGTGTGCAGATATCAGGCGATATCTGCACACTTACTTGATATTGCACACTTTGTTAAAAGCGAAATATTCTTTTTATGATACATTGCCAAATTCTTGACTTGAGGGTCATCGTGCAAAATTGTAAAATTGGGACGTCAACTCTAATGACGTCATCTTCACCTGACGTCGCGTTGAAAATGACGTCATACCGGGCCGAAACGTCAGCTGAAGTTTGTCACTTTCAGATTTAAGCAATTTAAGCCGAAAAAAAGAAAATAAAATGTCAGCAATATTGATTCAATTGCAAAATGTGCTTCCGAAAAGTAACAGTGCAAAAATGATATCATCTGATATTGCACTAGTGCAAAAATGATATCACTTATGGATCTTATCGCGGCGGTCGTGTAGATATTTCAATTTTGTAAGGCTAACTCTCAACAAAACATCATATATGAGAAGCAGATATTTATAGCTATATAATAAAAGGGTTATCGCACTGATATCGGTGAATATTGTCCCTCGTTGGGATATCTACGGACGCTCGCAAGCTCGCGTCCTTCGATATCCCAACTCGGGACAATATTCACCGATATCAGTGCAATAACCCTATAATATTGCATGGGCAAGTTTTCGTAATGTTATTCTGATGCATTACATGTACGATCTTTCAGTAGGTATAATAAAGGTTTCTTGGAGGTCGCAGAGTTCTTGCGGTTGTGTCATGACGCGACCCAAAACGCCCGCCTCCACATAATGTTCTTATTTCTCGAAACTTTAGGGATTGTTTGCGATCAGTTATTTAAGTACGGGTAAATGATTGGCCATCCGTGGGAAAAAGCTGCTGACTCAATGCACAAAGTTCGCTTCTGTATATGAAGGTAACAGTTAGCAATGATCAGGAAATAGCGCAATCAGGATGAAACTCCAACTCCAAAATCCAAGGTGGAAAAGGCCAAAACTCAGTCATGTTCTAATACAAAAATCAAACATAAGCCATGTGAGCAGCTACTTTCCAATAGGTGGTCGCATATTTCAGTGTCGGGAAACAAACTCAGTGTATGCTATCATTTGTGTATACGTCATACGTTAGAGAGCGTGTTCGTACTGCACATGATTTCGGAAATCACGCGATACTATATTAATATTGAAGAAGAATATTTTTTACACATATCCTATCATATGCGGCATAGTATAAGCACTGTATAGCAATATTTTCTTTATTTGAAACATTTGGCAACATTTAGAACACTTCGAAACTTTGAAATTTCCGAAGTGTTCTCAGCGACTAGATGAAGATATGTGAAATTCTCTAGAGTTATACAACCAATTATGTGCGCTGCATATGATAGGATATCTAAAATATTTCACAAATGACTCACGCAAACGGCACCACAAATTTTTCGAACTTAGGTTTAGTACAACTACGTGTGACGTCACCGTTGTTTACACAAATGATAGCATACACGGAGTTTGTTTCCCGACAGTGTATTTACTGAAGTTGACTGAATATAAGAACACGTACAAAAAGGTGAAAACAGCAAACATATCAACATCAAAAATAAAATCAGAGGTCTAGTGGTCCCATAAACGCTCACATGAGATCTTCTGTATCCTCGAATCCATGTACGTGTGCACAGCCCTGATTCAACCTTGGGCAGAGAACTTAAAACAGCAGTCACACATTAGCGTATAAGTGAAACGCGCGCCGGGCGTGTTGAAAAAATACAAATTTCCATATACGCCAGACGCACGTCGTAGACACGTCCAAGGCGCGTTAAGCGCGCGCTGGGTACGCTTGGTGTACGTCCGGCGCGCGTCGCTAAAAGTCGGCGCGCGTTTCGTGCGCATTTGGGCTAAATAAAATTTTAAACATGCTTGAAAATTTTCTAGAAGTTGGGCGTGTGTCGGGCGTGTGCCTACACGCTACAAGTACGTTCCACGCACGTTACAGGCGCGTTGAACACGCTTCGAACACGCCCAGCACACGCCGAGCACACGTTTCAAGCACGTCGTATACGCTACATGCGCGTTTATATTTTAACCGGATGCTGGTTTAGGCGAGTGTGGAACGGGCCTGTAACGTATGCCAAGCGTGCTTGGAGCGCGCATGAAACGCATACAGCGCGTCTGTAGCGCGTGCCTAGCGTGTCTTGGACGTACGACAAACGTACTCCAAAACTTTGAGATTTTTTTATACGTCCGGCACACGCCTCAGTCACGCGCTAATGTGTGACTGCAAAAGCGAGTTAAAGGAACAAGTTAATTTTATACGTCCAAAATCTTCAGCGTGTTGAGGTTTTTCATACGCCCGGCGCGCGTTTGGGTAATACGCTACTGTGTGACTGCTGTTTAACAAATAATCTTGTATCCGTTTGTCCATGTCTGTAATGTCTACATCAGGAAAACATGTCCGTGTAATGTTTACCCCCTTGAGCCCCACTTTTATATAGCAAAACTGGGGTTTGCAGGGGTATACCTATTTTTCTTATTTTTGCTCCAAAACATAGATTGTGGGTACTCGTTAGAACCTAGAACCGCCTCGCCGAGGCGGTTCTAACATGTACCCACAATCTATGTTTTGAGAAAATAAGAAAAATATCAAAGATTTTCTACTGTTTTTTTTTTTCAATTTTTACAACTTAAAAAATCTCTGTATATTGCATGGGCATGTTTTCGTAATGCAAAGATGTTATTGTGGACTACAACAACGACGACGACAACAACGACGGGGCAAGGGTATGCCCTACCTATAAGCTCCCCTATGAGACGTCGGCTCAAGTGAGCTATTTATTAGAACCACAACAATAGTATATCCTTGTAATGATCAGTATTACAAAATTACTGTGGGGGTGGGGGAGCTAAACCGGCTTTACAGAGCCCTAACATCACTCTCAGCTTATGCGGTGGTTCACAACATTTAGTTATTGTTCCGCCCTCGTGAAGAATCTCTAAATAGTCCATGTATCATCTACAAGGACAACTAAATTATGATAAAAGCCTTGGTGAACCAAAACCCAGGACTCACAGAAACAAAAAGCTGCCAAATAATCATGAAAACATGTCCGTGTAATGTATACCCCCTTGAACCCCACTTTTATATACCAAAACTGGGGTATGCCGGGGTATATCTATTTTTCTTGTTTTTGCTCCAAAACATAGATTGTGGGTACTCGTTAGAACCGTCTCGCCGAGGCGGTTCTAACGTGTACCCACAATATATGACATATATGTTTTGAGCAAAAATAAGAAAAATATCAAAATTTTTCAGCTGAAAGTTTTTAATTTTTAAAGCAAAAAAAAGTCTCTGTATATTGCATGGGCAAGTTTTCGTAATGGTATGCCCTACCTATAAGCTCACCTATGAGACGTCGGCTCAAGTGAGTTTTTTATTAGAACCACAACACTAGTATATCCTTGCAATGATCAGTATTAAAAAATTACTGTGGGGTTGGGGAAGCTAAACCGGCTTTACAGAGCCCTAACATCACTCTCAGCTTATGCGGTGGTTCACAACATTTAGTTATTGTTCCGCCCTCGTGAAGAATCTCTAAATAGTCAATGTATCATCTTCAAGGACAACTAAATTATGATAAAAGCCTTGGTAAACCAAAACCCAGGACTCACAGAAACAAAAGCTGCCAAATCATCATGAGAACATGTCCGTGTAATGTATACCCCCTTGAACCCCACTTTTATATAGCAAAACTGGTGTATGCCGGGGTATATCTATTTTTCTTGTTTTTGCTCTCAAACATAGATTGTGGGTACTCGTTAGAACCGCCTCAGCGAGGCGGTTCTAACGTGTACCCACACTATATGTTTTGAGCAAAAATAAGAAAAATATCAAAATTTTTCAGCTGAAAATTTTCAATTTTTAAAGCAAAAAAAGTCTCTGTATATTGCATGGGTAAATTTTCATAATGCCATTAAGTTGCTGCAATAACAACATGATGATAGTCATTACAAAAACTTACCCATGCAATTTACGTTTTGTTTAGCTGTACAAAAAAACCCATTCCATTTGAAGAAAAAAAAATGATATTTTTAATATATTTTGCTAAAACACTGATTGTGGGTAACGTTAGAACCGCCTCTATGAGGTAGTTCTAACGAGTACCCACAATCTATGTTTTGGATCAAAATTAAGAAAAATAGGTATACTCCTATAAACCTCAGTTTTACTATATAAATGTAGATTATGAAGGGGTATATATTTCACGGACATGTTTTCCTAATGTCATTTCCCACCTCTGTTTTTAGGGTGGGACTTTCATTCTGATTGCACCATATCATGATAATCGCTTACTTTTTCATTTCTCCAGAAAAAACACATTATACGTAATTTCATTAATTTCAGAAAAAATAATATTATTGATATGAAGACTTTGGCGGGTATGGTTCTGCCCGAGTTTGGGGGTTAACCTTGTGCTTGTGTACATCGCGACACATCATACTATATGTTAAATTGCATATTTGGAAATGGGCCTGTGTGTGAGAAAACCAACAATTTGCAAAAGCGAAAACAAAGGCGCAGATCAGCTTCGCGGTAACTGCGAAGCTGATCAGCGCCTTTTTTTCGCTACACGGATAGTACAATTCCTCTACTTTCTAAATCCAAAATTTCCAGCCTCTAGCCATCTTCTGTGCTTGTACAAGCCGGTTTGTGTCTGACCTGGTTGGAAACCCAAATTGTTGGTTTTCTCACGCACAGGCTCAAATGCGTTCACAAGTACATTTGCTAATCTATGTGCAAGGAGTTCATACGGGTTTGTAGACACTGTAGCTATCAGAAAAAGTAACGCGTTGTTGAAGAAGTATTCAGCAATATATTTTTAGTATATTTTAAAAATTTGGTGCAATTTGAAATAATAAAACGCTTGATATGACCACTTTTCTGCCTGAGGGTAGGGCCGCGCGGGGCAAGTGTCAAAAACGTGATAAAATGTGACGATTTTCACATTCTGTTTTTGCTTGTGAAACGGCACTGAAGTGTGTTGTAACGTTAAAGTCTTTTGATCCTGAAAGAACTTTCAAACAACAACATTTTCTGAATGTTTGGGCCTTGGCGGCAGTATAGTTTGATATCTGTGAATAAAATTTCAGCTGCAGTACGAAAAAAATGTTTGAAAAAAAAAATGGCGTAATTTGACGCGGGAGAGCAGCCGATAATCATAAAATTGTGTGTTTTTGTTATTGAAATCGCCAACAAACACGATGAAAATGATACAAACAACAACACCAGAGGACCAATGGTCCTGTAAACGCTCACCTGAGACCTAATTATCACTTTTTCGATGTAAAAGCCTATGTTTCCAAAATTAACCTTGCGGTAAAATAGATCAAGGTCATCCTAGGGTCATCATATGTACAAGCTATGATGGGCTGGAGTCCTAAATGCTACATACTGAGCTTCGTGAAAATTGGCCAGCCGGTTCTGGAGAAGAAGATTGTTTAGTGGTTTTTACCAGATATGGGCATGGCAGCCATCTTGGTCAGGTGACCCGGATTTCACGATCAAACTTTCATTCCCCCTACCCATGGATGCTCCACATAAAATTTCACTTTGATTGGCCAAGGGGTTTCAGAGATGAAAATTTTTTGAAAAGTGTGTATGGACCACAGACCCTGGCCATGGTTAAGAGATGACCTTGATCAATTAATCACAAACCTTCATCTACTCCATTAGTTGTTTGCATCTACCACTTTTCAGGTCTCAGGCTGCAATAGTTTTCAAAAATTCCATAGTTTTTTTTACTTTTTCCCATGTAAAAGCCTATGTTTCCAAAATAGGTCAAGGTCATCCGAGTGTCATCATTTTATCAAACTATGATGGGCTGGAGTCACCGATGCTACATATCAAGTTTCGTGGAAATCGGCACACCGGTTCTGGACAAGAAATTTTTAGTGGTTTTTTACCATATATGGGCGTGGCGGCCATCTTGGTCATGTGACCTGGATTTCGCGATCAAACTTGAAATGCCGCAACTCAAGGAGGCTCCACATAAAATTTCAACTTGATCGGCCAAGCGGTTTCAAAGAAGAAGATCTTTGAAATTGTTGACGATGACGGACGGACGACGGACTCAAGGGCACCTAACTCCGCAGTCCATGGTCAAATCTCGTGGAATTCGGAACTCATCCGAGATCTCATGGCTGTCCTTGTTACATGGCAGAATGATGAAGGTCTTATAAAAAAAAAAAAAAAAAAAAAAAAAAAAAAAAAAAAAAAAATGCGTGGACTCCATTTTCCCATTATAAGTCTATGGGGATTTTTTCAAACGCTCAAGGGCAGATAACTCCACGGCCCGTGGTCGGATCTGGCTGAATTTCGAACTCGTCCGAGCTCTTATGTATGTTGTTGTTCCTTGCGAGTATGGAAAAGATCTAATTGAAAATAGCGGAGATAATGCGTGGACAACATTTTCTCCATACAAAGTCTATGGGGATTTTTTCAAACGCTCAAGGGCAGATAACTCCGCAGCCCGTGGTCGGATCTGGCTGAATTTCGAACTCATCCGAGCTCTTATGTATGTTGTTCTTCCTTGCAAGTATGGAAAAGATCCAATTGAAAATAGTGGAGATAATGCGTGGACACCATTTTCCCATTATAAGCCTATAGAGATTTTTTTCAAACGCTCAAGGGCAGATAACTCCGCAGCCCGAGGTCGGATCTGGCTGAATTTCGAATTCATCCGAACTCTTATGTAAGTTGTTGTTCCTTGCAAGTATGGAAAAGATCCAATTGAAAATAGCGGAGATAATGCGTGGACAACATTTTCTCCATACAAAGTCTATGGGAGTTGTCTGTTGCCATAGCAACCAGAGTTCTAATTCAATCTGCTTCAAAACCTAATGCAGGCAATGCCCCACCACAATGATGCTGCATATAAAGTTTGATTGTGATCGGCCTACTGGTCTCAGAGATATAATAATTCATCTTTGAAATTGTGGACGACGGACGGACGACGGACGGACGGACGCCGGATCATGGTCATCCTATAAGCTCACCTTGTGAGCCTTCGGCTCAGGTGAGCTAATAAAAGCTATCAGCTTGTCGGTCACTAGTTTACAAGTGGCATATGTTGATTTTTGGATGCTCGATCGACCATCTAAGGTGATAAACGGCGGCGGAAGGGCACTTGCCTTACATGCTTAGCGCATGAAAATGATTTCATATGATCAACCGGTCGTCAGAGAACTTAGCGACAGTTCGCACAGATCTGAATTTGGCAGCTCGATACACGTAATAAAAATGTACCGATATCCAAGGACCCTATGTGGAAAAACTCGCCGAAACATCGCCGGGTTGAACTTGTTACAAATACATATACTGACGGACTTTAAAAACGCAACACTCTACATCGGTTATCAATTGCTTAAAACTGATTTAAAGATAACTGAAGCATAAAATAAGCATAGTATCCTGAATCCTTACACCTAACACAATATTTATCCATAAAGTTTTGTTCGCTGAATTCTTTGCTTAAGCTGCTTTCTTCAACGTCATTGAGACGTTACTTTTTTGAAGAAAGCTTAACAGCGGCTACAAGAAAGGGTTTCTGTGAAAGCAAATCATCTCTGGTGATAGCTAGCAACCTAAAGCACAGGAAAAAGCAAAATTAACATTGATGTTTTCTTTCAATGTCGTTTGAGGCGCTAACGTTCTTCGCTGACGTCAAACGTAAAGTGCTCAAAACACAGAGGCATTCGATTACAGCATCAAACGTTGTGGTACTTTTAAGTAAGTTACATGCCTATATAATGCCTATATAATGTGTTCGAAAAATGACGAATTTCTTTCCAATCGTATACGTTTTTCTTGATAAACGTTAAACTGACGTAATCACCCCGTTTTTCATGCTATTGAACGCCAACCAACAGCATTCGTTTGTGTTGTGATGTTTCTTTCCAGAAAGCATGGTGGACATTGAGATTTTTTTCGTCCCCATTGACTTATTATGCAATTTATTTATGTTGAATTTTGGGTAACCTTTGATTTAACGCGATGTGGCGTTAATCACGGACACTGGCATTTCGTTTTTGGTATTGGAGTTCAGCAGACTAATTGTACTTTTCAGTTCAACAGATATTTTTCGGAAACATCCTGTATTCTGAGAGAAAGAATCGATTATGCAAGTGTTGCGTTTTTAAAGTCCGTGAGTATATGTATATAAAGCACTGAAAACAATAAACTTCAAGTAACGTCACTGAGACGCTGACCCTTGCCCCGCTCCCGATCAGGGAGGTGCTTAGAAAAGGCTGTAGAAGATGTCGAGTTGGTCAGACTTTCATAAAATTTCATCTATATGCTCATGAAGTATTTTTTTCAAACCCAGATATATTCATTTTGACTGCATTTATTTTCCTATTGAAAATATTACTTTCAGGACAAACTACGTACAATTAGTGGAGCAAGGACGGGGATATAAATATTGCATCATTTGTGCTCAGCCAAAGTGTCGCGTGACATCGATATGACGTGAGACCACCATCGATCTAACTCCATGATGACGTTGATATGGCGTTTTGATGAGGTTATGTGTTTGTTGAATTTATAATATGACTGCATCCCGATGGTGGTCTGACTGGATGGATAATGTGTTCTAACATTTTTATTGTGGTATGATATTTAATAGTTTACCACATATTTTTATAGCAACACGCGTGGTGTCATCGCTGTAGAACGTCTGGAAGCCAGTCGAGCTCCATAGGTCATCAAAACGACAAGCCTGGGTGTCATGATGGTACACAACAACACTGCACAAATCGGGGTTCGACCAATCTTCGCAAAGAGCTGTACAGTCTTCCAGTGATTTCGCATTGCGGATTAGCTCGACGTCGTTTAACTTATTAATCCAATATTCCCAAGGAAAATGTACTAGATTGGTTTCTATCCATTCGTCCTTTCTAGTCGTCGGATCGGCAAAAGGACACGTGTGTGAAACATAATCTGTGAATGATAAAATATACCATGTGGTAATCAAGAAGGGGGGGGGGGGGCAATTAAGATAACAAGTACCAACAGAAATATGAATTACAATTAAATTGCCTTAAGCTTTGTCAATTCAGAGAACTACACTCAGTGGCCATAAATGAGTTCCCAAAGTTGGAAAATGCAAGATGTTTTAGTCATTTTTTGTCTTCAAAACAATATTAAATAATTCATATTACTTAAATTATCATATTACAAACCATCATGTAGGAGAAACATTTCCAAGCAATATTAAAATATTTGTATCATTTATGATGTATATATAGATACAAAAGGAATTGGTTGCTTAGCAATTTTAGAGCACCACCCAAAATGGAGCATCAGTCTGTTGTCTGTGGTTGCTATGGTAACAGTGGGTAACATTACCACTTGATATTTAGTGAGATGAAGGCTAAGATATTAGGCTCTTATGTTTAAGTCACTTGAAGGTTTTAAAATAACGAAGTTAAAAATGGCACTAAGTTAATTGTTTCAGCAATTCTGAGAACATTGGCACTCCCATTGACTCCCATGTTAATTTTGTCTTTTTTGCTTGTCAAAAACCAACCTCAAAGTTTAAAAGGCTACAATTTCTGTTTGCCTGATCCAATCATGTCCAAATATATCTTCAGTTTATATAAAGTTTAATAAATAGTCTTAACTTTCATTAATAAATCAACCAGGCGTTATCATGTATGTTACCATGGCAACTATTTAAGTTGAACAGGTATCCATTTTTCAGTCATGTTCTTAAATTGCCTAGCAACAAGCAATTTATTCCTAAATAATTATGCTTTACAATGGTATGTCAGAATGGAAGTTCAGTTTTAAAACTAGAATTTGTTTTCTATGTGAAAACTGATGTCTCCCCCCTTTCTACGTGCATGTCCAAAATATGCAAGCAAGAGTTATAGTTCTTGTGCATCACATATCCTGTCATTCTGTTTTATAAGTGTACCAAGTTTCATTGAAATATCTCTTACGGTTTTCAAGTTATAGAGGGTGCACGAAAGTGTTTGGAAAATAATCAAAGGGAAATAACTCCAAAGATATGAAAGCAAGAGTAATGATTCTTGCGCATCATGCTTTATAAGTGTACCATGTTTCATTGAAAAATCTCTAATGGTTTTTGAGTTATAGAGCAGACACGAAATTGAATGAAAAATAATCAAAGGGAAATAACTCCAAAGATATGCAAGCAAGAGTTATGGTTCTTTAGCATGACACATCATCTCATCGTGCTTTATAAGTGTACCAAGTTTCATTGAAATATTTCTTATGGTTTTCAAGTTATAGAGTGGACATGAAATTGTATGGAAAAATAATCAAAGGGAAATAACTCCAAAGATATGAAAGCAAGAGTTAAAATTCTTGTGCATGACACATCGTCTCATCATGCTTTATAAGTGTACCAAGTTTCACTGAAATTTCTCTTACCGTTTTCAAGTTATAGGGTGGACACGAAATTGTATGGAAAATAATCAAAGGGAAATTACTCCAAAGATATGCAAGCAAGAGTTATGGTTCTTTAGCACGACACGTAATCTCATCGTGCTTTATAAGTGTACCAAGTTTCATTGAAATAACTCTTATGATTTTCGAGTTATAAAGCGGACACGAAATTGTATGGAAAATAATCAAAGGAAAATAAATCATAAAATACTCAATCCAGAGTTATGGTTCTTGTGCATGACACATCATCTGATCATGCTCCATAAGTGTACCACGTTTTATTGAAAAATCTTAAACGGTTCTCAAGTTACATGTATACAGCGGACACGAAATTGTATCGAAAATAATCAAAGGGAAATAACTCCAAAAATACTCAAGCCAGAGTTATGGTTCTTAAGCATGACACATCGTCTCGTCGTGGTCTACAAGTGTACCAAGTTCCATTGAAAAATCTTTAACGGTTTTCAAGTTATACAGCGGACACGAAATTGTATCAAAAATAATCAAAGGGAAATAACTCCAAAAATACTCAAGCCAGAGTTATGGTTCTTGAGCATGACACATCGTCTTGTCGTGGTCTACAAGTGTACCAAGTTTCATTGAAAAATCTTTAACGGTTTTCAAGTTATAGAGCGGACACGATTTGTGACGGACAGACAGACAGACAGACAGACAGACGCACGGGGAAAAACAATATGTCTCCCGACCCTGTCGGGGGGAGACATAATACAATTGTAATTAATAGTTAAAAACTTGCATTTTTTCACTTTGGGAACTCATTTATGGCCACTGAGTGTATGTTACACTTGTCAGAAATTGTAATCAGGATAAAATGTCCATGAAAAGATACCCCTTATACCTCACTTAAATATAAATATATTTGATTGTACAGGGTATATTTTTTCTCATTTTTGATACAAAACATAGGCTGTGGGTACTCGTTAGAACCGCCTCGGCAAAGATTAATGTAAGAGTAAGGGTTGTCAAAAAAACATTAACGAAATTTTACATTTGAAGAAAAACATATGTTTTGCATTGGCATGTTTTCATTTAAGAAATTAATTTCATTTTTCTGGTGTTCATGGAGCTATGAACCGCAGTGGGTCGCGTGCAAAGTGAATGTAACTTTGCCAGCGACCCACTGCGGTTCATAGCTCCCTGAACATCAGAAAAATTAAACTCATTGCTTATATTTACATTCATTTCACTCTATCGCTTGTTGAAAAATCATCAAGGCGATCACATTTACAAGCAAATAGATAATTTACACACAGTGTGTATTCAAACAGCGGAACGGCGTCGACGTTTATAACGTCCAATCAGATTGGCAAAAGCATTGTATTTTGACGTCAAATTTGACGTCATGTTACGTCGCGTGACACGATGTTGTTCATGGAAGTATGAACACAGATGAACATCTAATGGTTCATCTAAGGAGGTTTTAGAAAAATGTAAATATAATGAGATACACATTATCAGAAATATCCTCACCAGATCTTAAACAGCCTATAAGCTCGAATTTAAGGCATTTATAATCGGTGTCACCTATTGCCTCCAATAAAACAATCTTGACATATCTGGTCATCACAGATTGAGGAAAGAATATTTCTTGAGTGCTGCTTATTGGCAAGTTTCTATCTAGCTTATAATCCTGCAGAAAAAGAAGAAAAACGTTTTAATGGCTTGACGGGAGTTAGAAATGAGCCGCTTTGTGGGAAAATTACCAATGTGGTTTCCGACCAGGTCCGACACACGCCGGCCTGCACAGTAACAGAAGACAGCTACATGTAGAAGCATGAAATTTCGTATTTAGGAAATAGAGGGATTGTACTATCCGTATAGCAAAAACAAAGGCGCTGATCAGCTTCGCGGTTACTGCGAAGCTGATCTGCGCCTTTGTTTTCGCATATGCAAATTGTTGGTTTTCCCACGAGGCGGCTCAAATTAAGTTGTGTGTATTATTGTGTGCGATGTCCAGTCATACCAGTACTCATTACGAAAACATGTCCAAGTAATGTATACCCCCCCACTTAAAACACCACATTTATATAGTAAAACTGGGGTATACGGGGGTGTACACTTTTTCTTATTTTTGATCAAAAACATAGATTATACCCACAATCAATGTTTTGAGCAAAGTTAAAAATATCAAAATCTTTCTTTTAAAATTTTCATTTTTTTCTGCTGAAAAATTCTCTTTATATTGCACGGACAAGTTTTCGTAATGGGTCACGTTTCTGGTTTTGTGGACATTATTTTTATCCAAGTTGTGTCAACCGCTTTTGATTTACATTTAAAGTTTTAAGCAATGTCCGACGTGAGAAATGACTGATCTATTTATTGTTAAGCTTTATGTATTTTCTTTCCCACCTGGTGTCTATGTTGGAACTTAAAATTTAATTGCATCGATTCCTGGTCCCTCTATTCTTACTTTACGTTAGTACTGACCATATCAAGGCAAGTGTTATATGGTTCTTTTTTTGCATAATTTTTATTTAGGCGTCGGCGTGTCGTACAAGTTAATATTGAAAAGGGCACGTTCGGTGTAAAAATGAACTGCCTGCATCAACGAAGGAGTTGTCATTGTTTAATTTCTTTGTAACTTAAGGATTTATCAATATTGACATGAGTGGGTGGGGTATGTAAAACAGAAATCTACTGTTTTCTTGAATCTGTCAATCAAATGATGATGTGTTTTTATTGTTAATAGACGTCACTGATTCTAGGAATGACTCAATATAGTTATTATTTTAAAATTTTAAATAGCTTGGTGTAAAATTGGAAATGTAACTGGTTTTCGTGGGACCCATTTCCTGGAAAATGGAATGCATTTGAATAAAAATTACGCAAAGCCTAAATGTCTAGGATACATAATCTGACAAATAAAGGGTTATTTTGGGGTCATGGAAATGTATTTCTCTCGGAAAAGTTAGAGTAAACATATTTTTCTGGAAAATTCTGAAAGTGGGTAACTTGGGGCGGCTCGTGTGCGCTTATTGTTTGCTGAAAGATGACATGCCTTTTGTTTCAGGTTCTTATATGATTGAAGTCAATGACTACATTGAAAAATCTGTCTTATTTTTTTCAAAAAGCTAAGAAAAATGGGTCCGACGATTTCAACCCGGAAGTAACTGAAAAATGACTCACTTGCTCTGAGCTGAACACTCATTCCACAATCATGTATACACAAATCCATGCATTTGCAACATATTCAATAGTCCCATGATAAAGCATGCTAAAGAATGTAGCATTGTTGACAAAATAAACAATGCTTTTTTATACAGGTAAATCTTCAATTATGTATATAAAGTGACCACCCATAAGTCCTTAAGCCTTACGTTCTTACTTATACATTTTATCAAACCGAGCATTGTTATCGGTTTCATTTATGTTTTGATGTGCTGGTCGTGGTAACTTCACTTCCTGTAAGAAATCTTTCAACCCATTTTGGCTTTGTTTTCGCCTATGTAGATTGTTGGTTTTCCCGTGAGGCGGCTCATATGTTTAGGGCATTTAGGAGTGATTTGTAAATTATATTCAATTGCTTGATGAACATTCAGATGCGATGTCACATCTGGGGCTAGACTGATAGGTTATTTTTCATAAAAAGGACGACAGGCTTATATGAGTTAAGCTCATTCTAAACAAAAATGATACTTTTTCTATGTTCAAATGGTTTAAATCAGAAAATCTTAGAATAAACTATATCTAGCAAAGTGGTATACGCCAATTTCTAAAACAAAAAATACCTTTTCTATGTTCAAATGCTTTAAATCAGATAATATTAGGCCAAACTGTAGAGCAAAGTGGTATACGCCAAGCCCTTTCATCCCCAACTGGCCATTATGTTCCTTCAACTCTAGCCAGTTAAATATTCTTAAGCCTTCAACACGAGTGGGTAGGTATAGGTCAATCTGCAAAATTAATACACACTATTAAATAAAAAAGAGCCTCGTCACGAGAAACCCTGATGTTTTTCCTTTGCAAAAACAAAGGCACAGATCAGCTTCGCAGTAACTGCGAAGCAGATAAGCGCCTTTTGTTTACGCTGCACGGATAGTAAAAACCCTCTCCTTCTTAAATCCGAAATTTCAAGATTCAAGCTTCATTTTGGTTGGTTGGGGCCGGAGCTTCTTGTCTGTTCCTTGGCCCACCGGGGTTCAACTGGTGTTTTTATTTTGCTCCGGGTTTCAGTAAGATATCGGGCACCCAGGGATCTCCATCGTCGGGCAGCTTACTGAATCTGTTGTGTCCTCGTTTTTGATTCATAAGGGTGATTATCATGATTTATTCGCTTGTCCTTGATGATTCACTGGCTAGCTAGTTAGAGATTCAACACGAGGACCGAACAACTAACTAAATGTTGTGAACCACTACAGAAGAGGAAGGTGAGGTTAGCGCCTGTAAAACCGGTTTAAGCCCCCGCCAGTGATTTTGTATTACTGATCATTCCAAGGCGATTCTTCTGTTGTGGTTTTAATTGTTTTGTGTTTTGGAGTCGAATTTTGTGCTGTTTGAGCCTTATGTATTTTTTTCGTATTTTAGTTCAGTTCGGGTAACTGAGTGGCCGCCTATTGGAGAATAGCTGCTCACTTGGCTTACGATATATTGGTATACGTACCTAAGTGTCATTTTAGTTTTTTCCCACCCTCGATTTATAGATTGGGAATTTCTTTCTGATTGCGCCATTTCCTGATCATTGCCTACTTGTACCTTCTTCTGCGACCGTACAGGTCAGTTTGTATCGAACCTGGTCGGAAAACCCGAAGACCGGTTTTCTCGCCTCGCGGTTCAAATTATGATTATACGGTCATACATTGGAATTGTTTTATACTCGTTTCCGACGCACAACTAAACAAACAGAATGGTTCAGCTTTTTGTAATACTGTTCACCGCCCTGTTATATATCAACACGACATATGTGATGCGAGGCGACATTACAGCATTCTATTGCATCATCTTCTTTTTCATATATTAAGAAATAGGTACATGTATTTTGCGGATTTTTTCATCAAAGTGTTTTTTTTTTTTTTTTTTTTTTTTTTTTTTTTGTTGTTGTTGTTGTTGTTGTTGTTTAAGGAATATATCAGCTCTATCAGTGAATTGTTGAGTAATAATTCACTGTTTGGAGGTCAGTTGTAAAGCAGATCAAATCACGAGCGCGTAGCGCGAGTGATTTATCTGCTTACAACTGACCGACAAACAGTGAATTATTACTCAACAATTCACGCAGTAGAGCTGATCTATTTCCATTCTAACACACAATCATGGACGAAATACACATGAAGCCTTCCGTTGCTACCATTTCGACGCCATTACATTAAAGAAGTCCCGCCAAAAATTAGACTGTTTCACTAACGTCTACATGTATTTGTCACGTCTTTTGAGCAAAAATGACGGTACGCCCGTCTGTCGCCGTAACTGACGTCACATTTGCATTTGAAATTGACGTCATAGCTCCCGCGCTTACAAAGTGTGAAATTGTTGTGCAATATAACACGTTTTCAAATCATTGGCTATATAGGCGCGGTGTGTTAGAATGTTGTTTTTTATCGGTTTGGTTATTTTCAAAATTTGATACACAAATTCAATATGAAAGAGAATTTCGTTCATCGGCTTTGAATTAACACTGGTCCATTAAAGCTCTCGGGCTTCCGCTAAACTCTAATAAGCACCAAGCCGCAAGATGAAACATGACTAACCAAATGATAGGACTCTAAGTCATCAGTCTTAGCGCACCATCCTTTACCAAACTGTCTAGCTTCAGACGCCGGGTAACCTGGTTGTTCGGAAGAGGCTTTTAACTGCAAGTCGGAGATAGAATGGTCAGCTATCCCCAGCCAGTGACCACATCGTGACGTTTCTGTAAAACAGTAAGACTTCGTAGTTTCTATCAGTTAGTATCCAAAAAATGCTGAACAAGGGATTCAAATATTACACCAATTTAACCGTGTTTCATTGACAATTGAACTAGTAACTTCTAAACTTTGCTGGAATTGTATTTTATTCTTTGCTTTAGGTTATAATTGCTTGTACATGTAATACACAAAGTCAAATTTATGTTTTGGGTGTAACCTTCGGATAGTACACCACACTTGGTGTTGAATTGCAAGTTATCTTGCTCGAGGAAATTTTTAAATTATAGCGCGAATTCACCTTACTGTTGTATAACAGTTTAGGGCGTACCAGTTCAGGGTATGTAGACTTAACCCCGTGAAATTTCATTTGGTTCTATGAAAACTATCGCAGATTTGCTTACTGGTTCTGTCCGAACACTAGTGTACAAATATTGAGCAAGTCACGTGATTTCCACCTTGGTGTTATCGTGATTACTTTTGAACATCAAAACAATAATGATATGAAATTTACAGGTTTTATTTTTGAATAAGGTGAAGAGTAAATGATGTTGTAAGACATTGAGTGCTCTCTACAGATTACTTTCTGGTGTCGAGTATTTCCCAGTTCCGAATCAGGTGGTCGTATCGTCACGAGCTACACATTTCAAATAGTAAAAGTGTCCAAAAACAACAGAAGTACCACACTGGAACGCCCATTATATACATCAGTCATTTGTATCCACATGAGAATACCGGTGCGTTTGACTTTTCTAATGTTAAAGCCCTGTTAAAAGCCCCGCCCCAACGGAGACTGACCATGATAACCCACCAGGCACATGACGTCATAATGACGTCAGATCGACGTCGATGCGACGTCATGACGTCGCATCGACGTTGATATGTCATTATGACGTCGTGTGCCCGCTGGGAATGAACAACACTTAAGACGACTCAAGCAGAGAACGCGGTGGCCTAGCTGTAGAGTATCGGACTCCAAAAAAATCGAGAGGTCCTGGGTTCGAACCAAGTTTGAGTGCCGCGTTGTGCCATTGAGCAGAGACACATTAACTCCTTTGTCAATATCCAGGACGCGGTAAGTCCGTCTCGACCTCACTGAAAAATTAGTAACTGGGACGTTAAACCTCAATTCAAACAAACAAAAGAAACTCAAGCATATCAAATCAGTGATCATCTCATCCAAGTCATCGCTGCAGCTATTTCGCAGGTGAGTATTTGTGCAGACGATCTGCATCGAGAACAAACCACGCTGTCCGGATTTCCAGACAGTTGACATAAAACTGTTAGATTAACCTGTTCGTGCAATCTTAAAGTTGTGTTTGATTTTCAAGGTTACTCAATCAGATGAAAGTGAAAACTCAGAAAAACTACAACAACAAAACAAACATACAAATATTTTCATAACGAAAGCACAGTTCATGATTCCCAGCACTTAACTGCCACAAATTAGAATCAGTTAAGTGTACTATATCGACATTTATTTGTTCTCGATCCTGTGTCGCCAATTTCCAGAACGTAAGTTATACGTAGTATACATGTACCCGGTTTTTGGACACTTTTATTATTTGAAATGGTAACTATGCATAATTCTTGTCTTATAAAGAAGTCAGAATCAGAATCAGAATAGTTTACTGGTGAAACGTCAAACTGACAAATCTACACCAGGGGGGATGGGGCTTGACCGGAGGGGATTAGTCCCGAGCTCTCACAAGAGGAGTAAATTTAGACACACAATCGTCTGACAATTCAGCAGAAGAGATTAGAGAATCAGGGAGTTCATTCCAATCTCTAATGGTCTTGGGGAAGAAACTGTGTAAATAGGTATTTGTACTTGCTGAAGGTATCTGAAATGCCAAGGAGTGTTGATTCCTACAACGCCTATTTTTGGGGATAAGGTCATCCGTGGGTATTTTTGCTCTCCCTTTTAGACCTTTGTAAAGTAATATAAGTCTATTATCCTTCCTTCTTTTCTGCAGGGATTCCCATTTTAGTTTTTTAAGGATGGCAGTCATACTACCTTTTTCATATGAATAGTTCCTAGTTACAAACCTAGCCGCACGCTTTTGCACTGTCTCCAAATCATCTATCAGACCTTCATAATGAGGGTCCCAAACTGAGCTACCATATTCAAGAATAGGTCTCACCAGACCTTTATAGGCAGCTTCTCTCACATCTTGGGGGCAAGAAAACAGATTTCGTCTCAAAAAACCAATGGTCCTATTAGCTTTGGTGCACACATTGCTGATGTGAGTATTCCATTTTAAATCCTTAGTTATTGTTACACCAAGATATTTGATACTCTCAACATTTTCCAACAAAGTACCCTCAAGCTTGTAAGAAGCCTGAATTTTACTAGTACGTTTATTTGTCAGCTGCATCATATTGCACTTGACAGGTTGAAATCTCATACCCCATTTCCTGGCCCAACTACCTAATCGATCAATATCCTTCTGCAGTTTCACTGTATCCTCCACATTCTTAATTTCACGATAACAAACACAATCATCAGCAAAGAGTCTGATTTCCGATTCAATATCTGAGGTGATATCATTTATATGCAATGAAAACAACAAGGGGCCAAGAACGGTGCCCTGTGGGACACCAGATACAACAGGAGCCCAGTCTGATTTAACGCCATTAACCACAACTCTTTGTTGTCTATAGCAAAGGAAGGCATCAATCCATTTAATTGTCTTTCCACCAATTCCATAACTGAACAATTTGCTTTTAAGGAGTTCATGCGGAGGAGTGTCAAAAGCTTTTTCATAATTCAAGATAAATGTATCAACCTGACCTTGATTGTCTAAGATTTTTGCCCAGTCATCAATCACTGTAGCTAACTGGGTTTCACAACTATGGGATTTCCTGAATGCATGTTGCCTGTCTGACAAAAGCTTATGATGATCCAAATGAGACATGATATTAGAACACACTATATGTTCCAGAAGTTTGCAGGGTACGCAGGTCAAGGAAACTGGACGATAGTTGCAGGCAAGAGACCTGTCAGCCTTTTTGAATAGGGGACAAGTGTTTGCTAAAGGCCATTCTTTGGGGATTTCACCCGAGTCTATTGACTGTTGAAAAAGATGTGCAAAAACAGGACCTAGCTCAGATGCCAATTCCTTAAGGACTCTAGGATGAAGCTCATCAGGACCTAAAGCTTTCGACGGGTTCAAACCTTTCAGAAGTTTTGTGACACCTTCTTTGGATACCACTATGTCTTCCATAAACGGGGCTTTTCTACTCAAAAGAGGGACCTGGCTATGTTCAGTTTTGGTGAACACATCCGTAAACTGACCATTGAATTCACCAGCCTTTTCAAAATCTGATTCAGCAAGACCACTTCCATTTCGGTTTTTCAAAGGGGGGATACATTAAACATCTTTGTTCTGACTATTTATGTACCGATAAAAATCTCTTGGATTAGCCTTAACATCACCAACCAAGTTATTTACATACAACTCATGCTATTTTCTGATATCTGCTTTGATTTCTCTTCTCAAAGTTTCGAATTTTGTTCAAAATTTTGCACTCCCAGTTTTCTTCGCTTTAGCATGAGTTGCATTTTTCTACGAATCTTTCTTCTTAATTCAGGAGTTAACCATGGGACTGAGGAAACTGAGCAACTAGTCTTTGATGGGATATGTTTATCCAATGAATCCTGGATAAAAGATGTGTTCAAATTAAAGTTTTCTTGAACCGACCGTGTGCCAGAGTAACCGTTGAAATATTTCTCCTTTGCAAATTTAAGGGCATCACCTTTCATAGATTCATAATCACCTTTCTGATATTTATACACCTTTCTCTAAGGTTTCTTGATGGGGGGAATAACTATTTTGAAAGTTCCAGAGACAATGTCATGATCACTAAGCCTGTCCGGAGAATGAATATCAACAAATTGTCCGGGAAGTGAAGTGATTATCAAATCCAATGTGTTTTGTCCCCTTGTGGGGAAGTGCACTACCTGTTCCAATTCATGGTCACTTATAAGTTCTACCAACTTCGCACCTTCAGACATGCTCAATGAAAAACCTTCTTTGTTGAGTCTATCTGGCCAAACAATATCTCTGAAGTTGAAATCACCCAAGACATGGACCGAGGGGGGTTAGTTTCCTTTATGTAAAGTTTTGACCTTTTCAAGTGACGAAGCTACAAAATCAAAATCATTATGCAATTGCGTCACTGAGGTTCTTGTTAAAAATTAAATTGGTCTGCTTCAAAGTCGCCATGTGGCACACAGCATATTCACAATGAATCGAAGTGAAGTTCATTATTTAGAAGAATGATTTTGCTTTTTAATGGTAAGGTCGAAACCTAATTTGCTTTGAGCAATTATCCGGAAACCACTTTGAAAAAAAGGGACCCGGAACTGGGATATTGCTGTATTTCACCAATGATGAACTTTTCTATTGTAAGACTGTTTACCATGTATTTATTTATTAATTGCTCTATGAAAGAAAAACGACCTTTGTAACTAGCTCCCTAAAATGTTTTCCCTTAGATTCTTTCTCGCTCCTTGAAACTCAAAAAAAGTTTTTGCTTGCTCCCGAGATCTCGGAAATCATACTAAAACGATATTGATCCCTGATACTGCAATCTGCACGCAGTCCAATCTATAGTTCGATAATGAGCGGGTGGGAAAAGAATACACCCATTTTAGAGACGGTTCTTGCAATTCACGACAAAAATGTCGTTTTTAAACCCATTCTATGCTATTTTTGATCCATACGATATAGCGCATACAAACGGTTATATCACACTGCACGTGCTGGTATAAAAATTATGTCGCAGTCATGTCTCGTGCTGCACGCAAATATGCGCCAGTATAAATCAGCCCGTGAAAATTGTGGGTTTGAAATCAGACTACGTCATTATTTTGGCCAGATTGTTTTCCGGTATTTTGCAATCACTTGTGAAGAGGTAAGTGCTGTTTGGACTACGTATTATTGTATACTTTAAATTACTATTTTTGTTTAAAGCCCCACACTTTTGAAAATATGTTGATATAAATCAATTACGTCGTCTCCTACGATGGAGGGGTTGAGTATACGTATACATTTACGGAGGGTCATTCTTGTTTCATGAATGTTATTTTGATGTGGCTACGGGTTTTCGTCCAAGTCAACAGGTTTTTCAGTCATGTCGGGACGAAACCACTGATTCCTTGATGCTACACAGTTCCATGGAGGAGCACAGCACGGCGAAGGTAGGTATCGAACCCATTATTTCTCGATCCTGACCCCTGAGCTCTAAATATAAGGCACCCCACTCCCCAGGTGCATGTTAAATTCAAAGTGAAACGCATAAACACTAACTAAGGATTGTCCTTTCTCATTGTAAAAACAACAACAAAGGTTCTGATAAAATCATTTGATCTTAGATCAGGAAAGTAAATTTCACTCCGCTCCGCTTCGGTATCTCGTTCTACTACCGTGTGAGGTTCGGGTAATTACGAAACAGCGACGGGAAATAATGAATGAGAAGATCTTGTAGCAATTTGTTATATTTCAGAAATGTGGCATCTTCGTTTAAATTTTATTATATTATTTTTGGCCGGTCGGGTGGGGGGAGGGGGCAAATCTACAATCAATGGGCAAATCTACAATTTTGTTAAATCCGATATTTAAACCTCTAGGCTGATTGTGTGACTGTAAAGGTCGGTTTTTATCGGACATGATCGGAAACAAAATTGTTGGTTTTCACATGCAAAGGCTCAGAGCATATCATTACCAAAACTTGCCCATGCAATATACAGATAATTTTATATCAGGTGTAAAAATTGAAGAAAAAATCCGTAGAAAAAAATATTTATAATATATTTGCTGAAACATTGATTGTCGGTACACGTACAACCGCCTCGCCGAGGCGGTTTTAAGGAGTATCCACATTGTATGTTTGGGATCAAATATTGAAGAAAAATAGGTATAACCCTGTAATCCCCAATTTACGAGTACCCACAATCTATGTTTTGGATCAAATGTAAGAATAATAGGTATGCCACTGTAGTCCCCAATTTTACTGTATAAAATTGGGGTTCAATGGGGTATACAATTCATAGACATGTTTTCCTGATGGTTTGACTGTTGCTTTGAGATCGATCACGTGACAATTTACGTCAATCACTTAAAAGGATGTACATGAAGATTTCTGTCATTGAGCAAAACGTTCAGACAATAGAGTCTGTATACACAAATCCACCTAAAATCCAGGCAATGGGGTTCAAATTTGTGGTTATATCCCAAGGCCCGGACCTGAACGATGACAATAATGAGAATTAACATCTGAAAGTTGTTCTTATGAAAAACAATATATTCGAGAGAGGCTTAGTAATTTGCATGTACGTGCACTAAAGTAAGCCCACGGCACATCCCCGGCACATCAGAAGTTAAATCCTGGCACGTAGGCCTCGTTTTCCCCGGTAGATACAAATGACTAGTGCGGAACAAATTACTGCAAAAATAGGTAAATGTGTATGTCTGTTTTAAGTTCAGCAATGTGTGTAATTTTATACCAATGCCATAAATATACATAGTTCATCAGGAAAACATGTCCGTAATATGAATAACACATTGTTTCTCGCTTGTATATAGTAAAAATGGGGTATGCAGGGGCTAACCTATTTTTCTAATGTTTTGTCGAAAACATAGACTGTGGGTACTCGATAGAACAGCCCCAGAGACGATCTATGTTTTGAGGAAAGTATTAAAAATATCAATTTTTGCTGGTGAATTTTTCAATTTTTACACGTCAAAAAATGTCTGCGTATTGCATGGGCAAGTTTTCGCACAGGCGTTTGAAGTTATAACCATAAATCATTAAAATATGCCCTTATATTTTCGGCATGGGCCATGAAATATACACTGACTGTAGGTGAAATCGACAAAATGAAATAAAAATTCAATTAAGCTAGAATCTCACTGGCATGCGAATTTCAAGCGACTGTTTGCCAATTTTGTCGCGGGCTTTCGCACGACATCCTTGCGAGTGTCGCACAAGTATCTTGAAAATTTTCATGTGTCACGAACTAGTCGCGAACTGGTCGCGAAGTTTTTAAACAGGTTTAAAAAAATTTATGCAAATGTTTTCGTCAAAACATTTCGCAAGACTGTCGCGCGACTGTCCTAATAATGAAAATGAAAATAAGCCACATTCGCGGGAAAGTCGTGAGACACTCTCCCGAATGTCTCGCGACTGTCGTGCGACAGTCGCGCGACAGTCGCGAGGTATATTTTCAAAATTAGACTGAAATTCGCGAATTTGTCGCATAAATGTCCATTCAATGAGAATGCAACGTAAAAGCTATGCTTGTCTTATCGTAAATCTTTGTCGCGAAATAGTCGAGAACTATTCGCGAACTAGTCTCCAGTTGTCGCATACCAGTGAGGTAGGGGTCTTAAGCTAGTATCTCACTGGCATGCGAATTTCTCGCGACTGTTTTGCGAATTTTGTCGCGGACATTCGCACGACATTCGTGCGAGTGTCGCACGAGTGTCGTGAGAATTTTCAAGTGTCGCAATCTAGTCTCGAACTGATCGCGAACTGGTCGCGAAGGTTTTAAACATGTTTAAATTTTCATTTTTCATTTTAGTCAGCAACGTATGAAACCTTCGTATAGGCATTGTGCATTACAATAGCACAAACGTTAAACGTATTTTGTATGCTTTAAACAGCTTCACTGACGATTTCAATATCCATCCCCTCCGGAAGAAAGGTACCTATTACAAATGCCACCTACGAAGAAACTACGTATACCTGAAAAAATCAGCCATGTGGCATCCCATCTTAATTTAGGATAGTATAGATCATTATTCGGCTACTGTGAAGGTCAGACATCATCAAAATTTGTACAGGTTAGATGGAATTGCTCGAAACTTGTCATTTCATGATGCCGCATGACAGAACAGGTAAGGCACAAAGCTTCGAATAAAATTTTGGCGCATCTATCACGCTGTTTCTACGAAGTGTTGCAAGGCCATTTTCATGTCAGTTTAAAGCTTATGAAATGCACTTTATACTGCGCATACACATATTACAACAACTATCTACAGAGAAATGAGTAACACTGATCTTACCTGGCAGATTCATTTATCCATGGTTTGTTTACACAATTTATTTATCCCACCTATCCGGAAGTACGCTTTAAACCAACCCCTCCGTTCCGTCGCTCAGTTATTGATTGGACTGCGTGATCTGGTATGTATTTTAACCACTGGATGTACTGCGCTGATATTTACTTACTTTCTGCAATAATTATCTGAATTTTCCAAGTTCTTTCCAGGACCAGTTGAAGTAATATCCGTGCATTGTGTTTATTGTCTTGCAAAACGAGATATCTTCCCGAAAATGCCGAGCCTCCATTTAGACAGCGTATGTCAAGTCTATGTTTAAATCTGTATATGGACTGCAAGCAGATTACTCCTCCGTTGGAGAGAAAGCTCCACTTTTGTTCACTAAGTAAAATCTGCATGGGATCGGCAAGCAAACGACCGTCAATCACTGTAAAATGCCATAACAATGATACAATCACACATAAGCATATCTCCCGAAACTAAATGACTTCTGTGATGTTTTCTGCTGCCCATTTTCCCCGCGTCATGAAGGTTGTTATTTTCAGGTACCTAGATGACCTTATGCACCTGAACTACAGTTGAATACAGATACCGAAACCCTTTTTCTAAAAGATTTACATCTTTCTATTGCAAATGGCTTTGATTTTTTTTTCTCCAAAATTTATGATAAGCTTGATGACTTTGATTTTGAAATAATACGAATAATATAAAGCGCCGTCAATTTTTTAATTTCCATGCAAAATTCACGTCCTCTGTGCATGTTTTAAATTAACATATAGTGAACATAATCACAAAATTAGAGTACAATCGGATGAAAATTGGGCACTTAATCACATGCGATCACATGCCTTTCTAATGAAACAACAGTAAAACCGCCAAACGTCGTAACGACGTCATGCTATAAGCATCCAACCCGCTATTTGCTGGCTCTTTAGCACTGTTTGAATCCATTTGGCATACGACTATCTGTGTGCATAATGCACAGAACTGTGTTGAAACTACAGCTAGATATATTGTGTATTTCATGAATTCTACTCTCGTCTATCACGACGATCATTTTTGACATTAGGACGTTATATGACGTTACACTGCGCGAGTCGTCACATAGGCTATTCTGGCTATATCATGCATACTAATTGTACATTGTCGTTTTGTTTCAATTTCCTTGTCGTCATATGCGTTTTCTGCTCTAAGCAGTGTTCCTTTCTTTTAACAGCCGTTCCAAACTCACAATTCATTGAAGATTCGTTGTTTCTCGCGCATTTTAGGCAATCTCACTAAACAGCAGGGCCACTGTACGCCCAGATGACGCCACACACTAGTGTAACGTCATGTGCTTTCCGCCAACATATTGGTTTTTACTCGTGCAAAGTTTGGTGAAAATAGCACGGCAAAGTATCAAATGCAACGTCATTATTAGCAACCAACCAACCGAGTTGTTGTCGCGCAGCGACAACAACGAGGTGTTGGTTGCTTTACGATTAGAAGTTCTGTTCTGTTCTATTCTGTTTTGCAGTATGAAGACGTCGATTTTTGTGTGTCATTCAACTTCCGGAAATTTTTACCGCAGTCGAACTCCGCCAAGCGAAACCATTTAATCTTACAAATAAAAATATGCTAGACTTGTGATAATAAAATTACACAAGAACATACAAACGCTCGAAACTGCGTTTGAAATGCAAAACCTGTTTTTGTTTACTTTCGTTTTATCATTATTTTTCCTCTTACAAGCTGTGGTTCATTCTCTCCGTAATTGTTGCATAGCAACAGAAATCGTTCTTTGCTAGTTGGATGGCGGGAGGCAGTTGAAAATGAGATATGCTTCTGAAATGCATGGAAATGGTTCACTGAAACTAATTCATTCATGCTGACTTAGCCAATGTTAAGCCCTGTTTAACAGCCTGAACCGGTATGACATTACTTGGTACCGCTGATTAGCACTTCGGTGTTTAGTTGTTTTTGTCAAGCGAAGAAGGATTCGAAATTTCACTACCTGATTCGGTTTCCTCTATGATTATTTGGATCTGCACCTTGTTTACTGCGAGTAGGTGGACATTGCACATGTTAAACATCGTCAACAAAATATTTATAGTCTCTAACATACAGAAGGTGTAAATTTAACAGATTAAAAACAATCCGAACCACCGCCACCAGTGGGTGGGGTAGCGTTAGACACAATTGATCGATCAAGGACCAGTGATCGATCATCTAGTGGTTCTCAAAGGATACGTGAAGTAAATCTAATGCTTACAAACATTAATTGGGAAGGTCCTAATTAGGTTGAATGCAGTAAAATTTGAGCTGGTTTTGTTTTACATCTGTAGATTGTCCATCGCCGACATCGAAAAAAGATCCGATACGAGAAAAGCTAGTATCTCACTGGCATGCGAATTTTGTCGCGGACTTTCGCACTACATTTGTGCGAGTGTCACACGAGTGTCGTGAGAATATTCATGTGTCCTGAGCTTGTCGCCAACTGGTCCCGAAAGTTTTAAACATGTTTTAAAATTTTATGCAAATTTTTTAAAGTTGTTCCAAAATATTTTGCAAGAATGTTGTGCCACAGTGGTGCAAGTGTCGCGAACCTGTCGCCACAAAATTTTGGAAAATTTACAATGCCAAATTTTTGCGACACTCGTAACAATGTCCTGCGAGTGTCTCACGATGGTTGCGCGACAGTCTTATGAAAACATGCGAAAAACCTCATAACTATCTGGCGAGAAAATAAAACTAAGCGACATTCGTACGAATGTCGTGCAGCACTCGCACGAATGTTGTGCAACTGTCATATGAATTAAAATGAAAATAAGCTACATTCCCGGGAAAGTCGTGCGACTATTGCATGACAGTCGCAAGATTTATTTTCAAAATTAGACCGAAATTTGAGAATTTGTCGCATAAATGTCTGTTCAATGAGACTGCAATGTGAAACGGTGAAAGTTGTGTTTATATTGTCAATCTTTGTCGCGAAATAGTCTCCAGTTGTTGCATTCCAGTGAGATAGGGCTAAACCAGTCCAAATTCAATACGCAGCAATACTGTAAACAATCGAGATAAGACAGTTCGCCAACAAGCCGCACCACCGACCCTGTATCATTTCTGATAGATTCGGAGTGATTTTTAAACAACGACAGTTAAAAGTCTTGGTTTTAAATCTGCCTATTATATAATAATTTAATCATCAGGAAAACATGTCCATGAAAAGTATATACCCCCTCATACCCCACTTTTATATAGAAAAACTGCGGAATGCAGGGGCATACCTATTTTTCTTAGTTTTGCTCCCAAACATAGATTGTGGGTACTCGTTAGAACTGCTTCGGTGAGGCGTTCTAATGTGTACCCACAATCTAGCAAAAATAAGAAAAACATCAAAGCTTTTCTGATGAAATTTTCAATTTTTAAAGCTGACAATTTTCTTTCTTTTTTTTTTTTTTTTTTTTTTTTTTTTTTTTTTTTTTTTTTTTTTTTCTTTTTTCTTCAAACCCACACAGATGCTTGAATGGTTAAGTGCGGTAATAAAATATCAGCGCTCTTAACCACTCGGCCACTAGGGCCACCCCCAATATTTCAAAGTTCTGGTTACACAATCAAATGCAAAAATTAGTAAATCAAAAGTATGCCTGGCTTCTATGACACTTTTGCAAACATCTCTTTACCAAGGCAATTGATGCAAAACTGTTTCAAGTTTTGAAAATAATTGGGTAATTATTTTTGTCTATCTTGTGACAAAACAAACTTAACAAACTTATTGTGAATGAAGTGAGATTGAGGCACTTTTACAAATTTATGTCTCATGAATATTGTAAGAGTAACTTGCAAATACTCCAAATACTGCATAACATCCCAGAACTTTTACAATAGTATTGATCCCAGGAAATCGGAGACCCCTACCACTTGGTCAAAGAGCTTGCCTGTCTGAACATAATTAATTCATAAATGTTCAAGAACATCATGTATTCATGGATAGTGAAACTTGTTCTCTTTTTCTAAACCTACTTTTTACGCCCTTACAAGATTCTTTCAGCTCATATGAGATGGGCATATTAGTAGGCGGGGCGAAAACTGAAGTACTCTAAGACAAAATACTTTGTACACCCATAAGCACACTACCCAAGGCAAAGGGGGCTTGAACCCACATACACTGGACACAGTGGTGAGACAAAGGAATGATTATGAGCAGTATAAATGAAAAAAAAGTTGACAAGATGAATATGAACCGCTTTTCATATGAAATTGTTCTGCCAATACTCTATTGTCTGACACTTTGGTCAATTTCGTTTGAGGTGGCTCCGTGTTTCTTAATCACTCGATCATTTCACCGCTGTGTCTGGTGTGGGTTCGAGTCCCGCTCTGGCCACATGTGAGACAAGCCAAGTTCTGCTTGCGGGTGTGCCTGGTGGTTTTTCTCGCGGTTCTCCCGTTTTCGCCCCACCTATTGATTGGCCCGTCTCATATGAGCTGAAATAATCTTGAAAGGGACGTTAAACTGAATTAGAAACAAAACAACAAAAAACACTTTCATTTGAATAAGTTTTACTGTTTCTTTGAACTGTATACATGTACTGTTTTATTTTCAGGTAAAAAACCAGCAGTGTGGTCATGAATCCATGGTCATTGAGGTGTTCTAAATTAGCCTTGGGTAAGACAAGTAAAGTTTCTGTTTTTCTTGCAAATACTTATTCAGGGTGTCCATGGTCAGGGAAAAAGACAGAGAGAAATCACTTTTTTTCAAAGCCAAGGAATTGTCAGGGATTTTTGACATCAGTCAGGGATTTTTTCAATTTAAGCCAAAATCAGGAAATTTTGAAAAACAGGTTTATAAAATGCCAAACTACAATGAACACAAACATTCTTTCACCTGTTGCTTGTCCTTATGAACACAAAACTGAAGTAAAGTAACTAGGATAAGCAAACTTCATGTAGAAATTCAATATGTAGATCATAATAAGTTGATATTATTATTTTCAGCAACTGTAGATATTCATGGTGCTGTCCTGGACTGTGACCTTTGGACCAGGAGGGGCATTAATTTCTGTTATTGTACAAGTCATAATTTCATAGGTAAGTGCTCCTCAAGTTATATGACCCAAGATTTACTCTTTCCCTAAACCCTCCTCTGGAAACCACCATAACATTTTTCAGAGTAGAATAAAATTTAGTGATTGACATGCATAAAATTTGCTTTCCAAATGTTTGACATGCAAAAGTTTTCAAACTGTGTTCACAAAATAATTTTATTTCCTGAAAATTAGATGGAATGTTTCTCATAACAGAAGTCCTGTGCTGAAATAATTGATTTTTATCGTACCTGCTTATAGCAGGGTGCGATATAGGAGTCCAAATTTCCGTCTGTCTGTCCGTCCATCCTTCCGTTCATTCGTCCGTCCGTCAACATTTACGTTGAAGTTTGGTTTTCTCTACATTAGTGAGAGCTAGGAACGTGAAACCTTGCAGAGTAATTGTCCTTGACATACCCTTCAAGCACGCACCTTGACCCGGTGCCCTCGACCTATATTTTACGCTCCATTGACTTTGTTCATTTTTATGTCGAAGTTTGGTTTTCTCTGCATCAGTGATACCTGCGAGTGTGAAACCTTGCAAAGTAATTGTCCTTGACATACCCTTTGACATACCCTTCAAGCATGCACCTTGACCCGGTGCCCTTGACCTTTATTTTACGGTCCATTGACTTTGTTAATTTTTACGTCGAAGTTTGGTTTTCTCTGCATCAGTGATACCTGCGAGTGTGAAACCTTGCATAGTAATTGTCCTTGACATACCCTTCAAGCACGCCCCTTGACCCAGTGCCCTTGACCTTTATTTCATGGTCCACTGACTTTGTTCATTTTTATGTCGAAGTTTGATTTTCTCTGCATCAGTGATAGCTGCAAGTGTGAAACCTTGCATAGTAATTGTCCTTGACATACCCTTCAAGCATGCACCTTGACCTGCTGACCTTGACCTATATTTCATGGTCCATTGACTTGTTAATTTTTATGTCAAACTTTGGTTTTCTCTGCACCTGTGATAGCTGCGAGTGTGAAACCTTACATAGTAATTGTCCTCGACATAGCCGTTAAGCATGCACCTTGACCCGCTGACCTTGACCTATATTTCATGGTCCATTGACTTGTTAATTTTTATGTCAAACTTTGGTTTTCTCTGCACCTGTGATAGCTGTGAGTGTGAAATCTTGCATAGTAAATGTCCTTGACATACCCTTTCAGAACATACCTTGACCTGGTCCCCTTGACCTATATTTCAGGTTTTTAGTTATTTTGCCCAGTGCAGGTGCGATATCGACCTCCGTGGCGTTCTTGTTAAATTTTTGAATTCCCTCCCACCAGTGCATGTAAAATGCAAGGTAAACACTGCTATTCAGTACTATAATGTTATGATTTTGTCAACTGATTTTCAAAATTTGTGTTGAACTTTTTAGGGATCGAGGAATGCAATGGGAAAACAATATCAGATACATTTTTGAACTAGGTGAATAGCTAAAAAGGTAGGTTTTAAGAATGCTTGGTTGAAGTACAGTATGGTTATTCATGAAGATTTGGTCATGAAGATATTTATACTTCTTTCCTCATAGTCTGCTTCCCCTGATCCAAGAACAGATCTCAGTAAAATATACTGGTAAAGCCCTGTATATCCGTGATGCAACCAAATTTCTTAAGCACAGATTGATGCAACATTCCATCATGACAAAATGGAGTGTAGTGTTTGGAAGCCAGATTGATTTGAGTGCAACTTACCGTGAGGCATATACCTACAGAGAGACAATGACCTCTTTGCTGTAGGTTGAATCCCAATGGATCATTTAGCTTCCAATCACTGGACTGCGTGTCATGTGTCGTGAAATGCTGCATCAGTCTGCACTGTAAGAATCACAGGTATACAGGATGGTAATAACTGCCTCAGATTGATTTGTATATATCTGACCATCCTAATAACACAGCAATTGTCTGCAAATGTAAAACATTAAGTCAAGCAAATATGTGTACTTATACATCTATGATTTAAAACTTAATCATAAGTATAAAGTTTTGGAATATCCATCTTAATTGTTAAAATATGAAATATTTTACAGCATTAATTATTATGAATATAGATTGAATTTATAGGCACTTTACTCTTATAGAAGTTGATGCATTTTCCTTGATAATGTTTCATGTAATTTATTAGAGGTGTTTTAATCTGTTTCAGATTTATTTACGGTTTGATCTTTTAAGTGGGAATACAGTATTGACCAGTGTCAAATGCATCATTGACCATGGAAACTGGAACATTGTTAACACATTACCAGAGAAATTTATGCCCAGTCAGCATAAGCATTATGGGCTGATTTAGATTCAATTCTGAGACTCCCCATCTTGCCAGCAAGTTCATTCATTCAGGATTCTGTCTTGTCAAAGCGCAATTACTACAGTTGAATCATCAAACTACTTTACTGTTTTTCAAATATTTTTAGTAAAAGTTAGCAAATACCATCTTCTTTTTCATGTGAAAGTTGTCTGTTTTAGCTTAAGAAAATGCACTTTATTTATTAAATTGACAGACCTGTGAAGGTGTCACTTAAATATTAAAATTTAACTTCAAGAATCTTAGTTAGAAAAGTGAGACATTAGAACTGAAAAATGCTTGGCAACATTTTCCATATAGGAGTTCTGTTAAATAAAATATTTCAGAAATGTAATAGACTATTAAATGAGCCATGACACCAGAAAATTGGTCTTCAGGGTTTCCGACCAGGTCTTTCACAAACCGGTCTTTTGAGTCACAGGAAAAGGAAAGAAGCTAGAAAGTTTAAGTAGAAAAGGGATTGTACTATATGTGTAGCGAAAACAAGGGCGCTAATCAGATGTACAGTTACTACTCAGCTGATCTGCGGCTTTGTTTTCACATTTGCAAAAATCCTGTTTTTCTCATGTGGCTCAAATTATAAATGTTACATTTTAAAAGAATAAATTCTACACACCCATATACTTGCTGTGTTTATATACAGTTTGTACATGTGACTCTGTGCCAGATATTTAACCCAAAATCATTTCCATTATGTTGACATACATGTACTTGTACATGTAGCTTAGCTCGATAGAAAGGTTGTAGTTCAAATCCTGCTTCTAAGACATAAGTACTAGGATGTGTTGTTGAACAACGCTTTTGTAACCATCAAGTATCCAAAAAATGTGGCCTGTCTTGTAATAATGAAAAATGGTTGACTGTACTGTTCAGCCTGAATGCAAACAAAACTGAAACATGGCTTCTGTGAACACTGATGACGAATTTAAAATGGGAAGTAAAATAAATGGGAGACCTGGTGGCGTATAGGCTCAATTTACAACTTTTTAAGAGATCTATAAGTGTCTTGGAACAGAAAAGCTATAGAATTGCAGACTGGTTATTTAATAATACATTTATTGATGCCTTGTTGAAAACTTCTGGTGCATATGATGCATATCCGTAATCTGGTCAAGTAAACCAGTTTGAAAGTCTATTTTTTTCAGTTCAGTGATGAGAGCCATACGTTTTTGTAAGTAAAGGTATCTAAGTTATGTTTACAAAAGGAAATTTGATGCACAGATATGACCATTGACCAAAGTTGTTCATTTGGTTAAGCAACAAAACAAACGGCAAACACACAAAAATCACGAATTCAAGCGTGCGGTATCCTGATAGATTGGTTGGTTGCCCATTAGGTGTGCCTATTTCATATTAAACAGCGACTTTTTCTGAAGATGAACAAAAGTGGGTCGGTAATCGTGATGTATGGTTTCAATATCAACCACTGTTAATTTTGTAATCATGTCCGAGTAGCAAAATGTGCTGTATATGTACAAAATACATATAACTGTATGCGTTTAATTCAGCTAATCTAATTTAAAAAAAAATGTTCTGCTTATTTTAACACCCCGCGTAAAAGTTCTGTTTGGGACGGTGATGTTCTCCGTCGTGCTTCTTATGGTGTATACATTTCGCAGCTTATTTGTGAGTCTGCAATCATGTAACGGACTTCAACGCGCGTTATAAATGTTTAACAGTCAAACTGTTCAAGCAGGGCTATTGGTATCATTAACTTCGAAATACATACACAAAATTTTATCGCTGACACTATGTTTGGTTAAAGACGCTTTTACGTTGGGACTTTTCAAAACCAGAATGTAATGGCGACTTGGTTTACAAATTTAAGAAACTTAAAGGAAGGAATGACTTTTCTTTTCAGTTTATAAAAATGTTATGCAATAGTCTGCGCGCATAGTTTTTAAACCAACCATGGTTGATAACTATGCTGCTACTTTAATTGCACGCCAGTGGGTCGGACCTCAGACTCTATGACTTAAAGCTAATCATTTTAGTTGATTGGGACTGGAGCTTCTTGTCTGTTGCTTGGTCCACTTGGGTTATACTGTTGTTGTTGTTTTTTTTTTTTTTAATTTTGCTCCAGATCATTACGAAAACTTGCCAATGCAATATACAGAGATTTTTTGAGCTTTAAAAATTGAAAATTTTCCGCTGAAAAATTTTGATATTTTTCTTATTTTTGCCCAAAACATAGATTGTGGGTACACGTTAGAACCGCCTCGCCGAGGCGGTTCTAACGAGTACCCACAATCTATGTTTTGGAGCAAAAATAAGAATAATAGGTATACCCCTGCATACCCCAGTTTTACTATATAAAAGTGGGGTTTGAGGGGGTATACTTTACACGGACATGTTTTCCTCATGTTTTCAGTGATGTTTATTGGCACCCAGAGATTTAAATTGTATCTGTGAGTCCTCGTTTTTGATTCATTATGGTGGTTATCATGATATCCTTGTTTGTCCTTGGTGATTTATTGACTAGTTAGAGATTCACCACGAGGACCGAACACCTAACTAAATGTTATGAACCATTGCAGAAGATAAGGGTGAGATTAGGACACTGTAAAACCGGTTTAAGCTCCCTCCACAGTAATTTTATATTACTGATCGTTCCAGGGCGATACTACTGTTGTGGTTCTAATTGTTTTATGTTTTGGTGCTGAAAAGGTGCAATCAGAAAAAGATTCCCACTCCAAAGACCGAGGTAAAAAAAAAAAAACTAACAATCAGGTACTTATACCATGAAAACAATTCGTAAGCCGAATGAGCAGCTATTTTCCCAATAGGTGGCCACTCAGTTACCTTAACTAAAATATGAAAACAGACATAAGGCGCCAACAGCACAAAAATATTTTAAACACCAAGACATAAAACAAAAAGAACCACCACAGAAGTATCAAATGAAGTTTTGTGCTGTTTGCACCCTATGTATGTTTTGATATATTAGTTCAATTACGATAACTGAGTTGCCGCCTATTGGGAACTAGCTGCTCACTCGGTTTTCTCAGTATAAGTACATGATTGTCGATTTAGTTTTTTCCCCATCTCGGTTTTTGGAGAGTTTTGAGAATCTTTCTGATTGCGCCATTTCCTGATCATTACCTTTTATATTGTGGTACTCCCTGGGCCTTCGTGTGTTACATGTATACTATAGGTACTTACTAGACGGACTTTTGGCTTTTAGCATTCGGATCAGCGAGATGGAAACTATCTGCCCCAAGTCATACAGTAACCACTGGACATCCTTATGCGTCAAATCTGTAAAACACAACAACAAAAAATGTAAATAAGGAAAAGAGGTGATAATCATATCTATGCAGGCAGCCATTAAACAGCCCATAAAGGATTAAAAGATTGAGGCCGAGACAAGTAAATCTCAGGCAAGAAAACGAGCCTGAGATTTCCGTGTTGAGGCTTCAACACCATCATTGATTATTTTGCTCACCCATCACTTAACTTACAAAAAGATTCAATCAGCATTTCGTTTTGTGCATAAAATTCTCAGCAAAATTAAATTTTGAGATTTTTATCAAAGCAGCAGACTACGATTACTCCTGTAAACTTCCTGAAATAAACATATTCAAGTTTATTTTTGTCACTGACAGTTGACACTTGGCTTATCATTTCCTCATATGAAAGTACACATGAAGATGTACATATCTATTGGCTAAATACAGAAATGATTGGCATTTTGAGACAGCTGAAATCAACTAGTACTGAGACAAAAATATCTAATACAGACACACAAAGAGATATGCTTGTCTGATGGGTGAGAAAATTATACGTGTGGTACATAAAGACTGTCTATTGGTTTTATGGCCCTAGATTACCTGTGCAGCGAAACTGCCTCCCTGTGCAAGAGAACTTGATTTTTCTTTTTGGATACCCCTACCTGTATTCCGAGTCATCCCTTATTAATGCTAGGCAAATGACAAGCAATACAAAAGAATATAGGTATTTAAGCCACGATCAACAAATAAAAAATTCATATCATAAATATGGGCTCTGAACAACCGACTTAAGAAGTGAGCTTTACACATGCAAGGCTTTAGAATAGTATGCTGGTTTTAAAAACCACACCGGCGTTCAACTGCTGTTTTTTTTTTTCTTTTTAGCTCCAGATTTCAGTGATGTTGTTCGGCGACCAGGGATCTCCATTGCCGGGCAGCTTATTGTATCTGAGTCCTCGTTTTAGATTCATCATGGTGGTAATCATAAATTATTTGTCCGTGATGATTCGTTGACTAGTTAGAGATTCACCGCAAAGACCGAACAACTAACTTCATTTCTGAACAACTGCAGAAGCTGATGGTGAGGTTAGGGCTCTGTGAAACCGGTTTAAGCCCCCAGTATTTTTATATAACTATTCGTGCCAAGGAGAAACTTCTGATGTGGTTCTAATTGTTTTATGTTTTGGTGTTGAATTTTTGTGCTGTTTACATATTATGTACGTTTTCATATTTTGGTTGTTCGGGTAACTGAGTGGCCACTTATTGGGAAATAGCTGCTCACTCGGCTTATGTTTTCTTAGTATATTAAGTATCTGATTGTAATTTTTGCCCCTCCTGGTTTTGGAGTGGGAATTTCTTTCTAATTGCGCCATTTCGAGATCATTGCCTATTTGTACGGCTCACAAACTGCGCCAATCCCAAAACCTAGGCTGAAATCATCTTGAATTCCCACAAAGTGGGACAATTTTCCCTTCGTGAGCGGAGTTGCTTGACGTTACTTTGCACCCTGTCGACGCCATTTGGATTTTTTATGATGCCAGCCATCATATCAAGCACTGGAATCTTGACGTTGGACAGCACATTTCAAGGGTTAAAAGGTGTGTAAATGTCTGCAATATAGTTTGGAGGAATTTTTACAGTGCCGTGGTGAAAAGCTGAACAGTATTAAAGTTTATTCTATAGGGTATTTTGAGAAATCTAAAAATTATTATCGGTTTAGATTCATTTTCTAACCAATAGTTCATATATTTGGTCCAATTCTTTGTATCGACTACCCAGTTGAAAGTTGCATAATTTTGGCTCCATGTTGCAAAATCTATAGGGTCACTGAACAGGCTTAATTAGCCGAAATATGTTCATTGCTCATTAAGGATCTCAGTTTTATTTTTATTTAAAGCGGGGTGTTAGAATACTCCAGTCCCTGGGGGTTCATTCGTGTGCACGAGAGGTCCAGAGAAAATTTTTCCATAAATGGTTAGAGACATAACTCAGGTGCAAGAAAATCGAGGGTGATCGGCTGAAATCATGGTGCGGTCCGAGAAATCCAAGATGGCCGCCAAGATGGCGGCCGATTTTCTTGAAAATGACTGTATACATAAAATTAGCTACAACAACATGCTTTTACTTCGTTTTTGGAATCAAAATGATTATATTAGAAAAGGATAGATACAAATAGAATGTTTCATGCCATTTTGTAATGGCTAAACATCAAAAATATTTTTCAGGGGCCTGAAAACCATAGAAAATTTGTCAAATTTTTATGAAAATATGAGGATGGGGTACAACTGTTTCCTTCACTGTCACTCATTATTGATATAATGCTTAGAAAACACCATTTAAACTTTAATTAGTTGTTAGGCTAAATCACTAAGTTCTCTAAATGGCTTTATTCTGACCCTGATGTCTGATAAAAGTGCCTCAAAAGTGGGTGGGGTAAACAGATCCTTTCGACAAAGATAACCATTTAGCTTAATTAAGTTGTCACAACTTGCTTCTAATTAGTTATTTTGACATAAAATATTTAAAATAGATAAAAAGTGATTCAAATACATGCGTTCATGCAATTTTACCCGCACTTTACGCCAAACATCTTAGACCAGGGTCAGAATAATGTCGAAAATTTGTCCCATTTTAATGAAAATATGACAAATGTGTGCAACATTTTCCTTTAATTTCATCTTTTGCTTGATCATAGCTTTCTCAAAATTAAATGGTAAAGATGCCTTAATAATTAAGG
Source organism: Rugalucina vietnamica (assembly GCA_964017185.1). NCBI lineage: Eukaryota > Metazoa > Mollusca > Bivalvia > Lucinida > Lucinidae > Rugalucina > Rugalucina vietnamica. The sequence goes on from OZ024873.1 coordinate 59,297,087, forward strand.
TCTTTGAATGCATTTATTCTGGTGTTGCTTTGCCTTAAAAGTGGGTGGGGTAAGCACACTTTTTTTTACAAACAATGACTATTTAATCTCAGCTAGCTATTACAACTTGCTTAGTATTTTGGATACAATATTCTTAATAGTAAGGAAGAGATAAAAATACATGGTTATGTGCAATTTTTGCCTGATGTAACACCAGTGGGATCAATACATGCTTACCGGGGTCCAACTGGTGTTTTTCTTTTGCTCCGGAGTTAGTAAGTTATTCGGCGCCCAGGGATCTCCATCGTCGGGTAGCTTACTCAATCTGTGAGTCCTGGACTTTGATTCATCAGGATGTTTATCGTGATTTATTTGTTTGTTCTTGATGATTCATTGACTAGTAAGAGATTCACCACGAGGACCGAAGAACTAACTAAACGTTATGAACCACTGCAGAAGCTGAGGGTGAGGTTATGGCCATGTAAAACCGGTTTAAGCCCGCTAGTAAATTTGTGTTACTGATCGTTCCAAGGCGATACTTCTGTGGTGGTTCTATTTGTTTTATGTCTTGGTGTTTAAATTTTTTGTGCTGTTGGCGCCTTATGTATGTTTACATATTTTTAGTTAAATTTAGGTAACTGAGTGGCCACCTATTGGGAAAATAGCTGCTCATTCGGCTTACGATATGTTTTCATTGTATAAGTACCTGATTATTAGTTTGGTTTTTTCCCACCTCGGTTTTTGGAGTGGGAATCTTTTTCTGATTGCGCATTTTCCTGATCTTTGCCTACATGTACCTTTTTATATGCCATCTTTGCCTGACATAACACCAAACTATGATACATGCCAGAAAAAAATGTCAAGAAACTGTCAAATTGTGATGACATAATACAAAACAATGAGCAGGACCTTTTACTTTACTGTCACCCACTATTCTAGATCAGCTGGCTAACCTGCATTCCGATAGATTTTGTGCCCTCGCTCCACTTCCGTGTGGAGAGGTCTAATGGAGCACCGATGGGCATGAAAATATTCCGTCTACTACTAATCATGTATGACTAAGACCAGAGGAGGCTCACCGGATCTTGACAGTTTTCAGTTCAGAAAAATCATTACACTTTACACACGTAAAAGGTTACAACTTAAATGTTATGCGACAGTCTGCATGCTAAGTTTTTAACCCAATCTTGGTTTAATAACTATGCTGCCTTCTTTATTTGCACCCAGGTGGGTCGAGCGTCAGACTCTGATGACTGATGATGGCCTCGACATAAAGCTATTCATTTTAGTTGGTTGGGGCTAGAGCTTCTTGTCTGTTGCTTGGTCCACGGGTTTAACTGGTGTTTTTCTTTTGCTCCGGATTTCAGTAAGTTATATGGCGCCTAGGGATCTCATGGTGGTTATCATGATTTATTTGTTTGCCCTTGATGATTCATTGACTAGTTAGATATTCACCATGAGGACTGAACAACTAACTAAATGTTGTGAACTACTACAGAATATGAGGATGAGGTTAGAGCTTTGTAAAATAGATTTAACACCCCCTCCCCCACCCCCCCCCAAGTAATTTTATTTTTCTGATCTTTCCAAGGCGATACTTCTGTTGTGGTTCTATTTGTTTTTGTGTTTTGGAGTCGAATTTCTGTGCTGTTTGAACTTTATGTACATTTTCATAGTTTTAGTTAAGTTCGGTTAACAGTGTGGCCGCCTATTAGCTGTGTAGCTGCTCACTCAGTTAAGGATATGTTCTCTATGTATTCGTACCTAATTGTCAATTTAGTTTTTTCCCGCCTCGGTATTTAGAATTTGAATTTCTTTCTGATTGTGCCTTTTCCTGATCATTGCCTACTTGTATCTTTTTACTTGAATGGTAGCTGATGACCCCTTCCATGGGATGTGTCCTTATGGGCCCGAGGAGCACGGGTGACAAGATTAACAAAGATGATAACTTAAGATTGCTACACACAATATAAAAGCTCTAAGGCTCATGGTTTTAGAAGAAGCTTTTTGTATAATTTATCCGTTGTAGGTATATGGAAGCTAATGTCCCCTCGGGGTGGGGTCATTTTCAACCCCAGTGGCAACATTTGCTGGATCTATGTATCGTAAAGCACCATGCAAGATCGTTGCATACGTAATATAATAACATTGAGCCTTGCAGTTCCAGAGAAGAAGATTTGTTCCTATAATAAGCATATGAATGACACATAATGAGGCCCCGGTGACACAGTCTGAATGGACTGCAGGGGCATGGTTGGCAGGGCTTATAAATAGGATTCTTTAACATTGCCTCACACAAAATATAAAAGCTCTAGACGTCCTGGTTTCTGAGGAGGTTTTTGTGTGTTTTACCATTGTAAGAATATGGGAGTATTTGAATGTAACCTCAGGATTGGGCCAAATATGACCCCATGGGCTTGATTGTGTCTCATTTTTGCTGCATACTTGGTATGCCTGCTTTGGGTATTGTGGTTTCAGAGAAGAAGATTTTTTTCATGTTTTTTTTTTTTTTTTTCTTATTATAAGCCTATTATTATAAAGGGAGTTACTATCCGCTGCTATACACAAAATATAAAAGCCCTGGACTTTGTGATTTCAGATAGGAAGATTTTTATGGCTTTCCCAAGGGCATGATTGGCAAGATTTATGCAGGGTACCACTAAACAGTGTAACATACTGAATATACAAGCTCTAGCGTTTAAATCAGTGGTTTTAGAGAAGACTTTTTCCCATTATAAGCCTGTATGGCAGATACTTATTTGTTTGAACTACCAAACATTGCTACATACACAATATAGAAGCTCTGGGTCTTGTGTTTTCCCAATGTAAGTCTTTGACTGACTACGATGGATCATGGAGTCTTGCCATCTTATAAGCTCACTTGATAAGCCTTTGGCTCAGGTAAGCTAAAAAGGCTTTATAGTTTTAAAGAGGAGCATGATAAACAAAATTAAAATGATCTTTTTTCTTTTTTTATTTTGATTTAAATTCAACTGTCTTAAATGGGTGGGGTAAATAAACACCATAAATGGAAAATAGCCATATTTCTTTTACTAAGGTGGCCATTACTTGTAAAAATAAACAAAATATAAAAGTTTGATCCTTTGGAAGCAATGAAAACGTTCAAAGGGAGGATGTATGGGCTATATTGCGAAATTTCGGGTACTGAACCATCATCAGTGACCCTTTCTAAAACCGGCGACGATATAAAACTTGTTAAGAACTTATATTAATCATACTTCCGATTTAACTTTAAGAATAACATAGAATGATAAGATCCTTTGGAAGCAGTATACCACTTAAAGGGTTAAGTACAATGTTGGGTAATGAACCCTCATCAATTCATCTATGACCCTGAAAAACTGGCAACGAAAGCCAGGATTTCAAAAAAAAATTACATCACCAAAGACTCATATTCCCAAAGGGGACAGATTATATAAATAGTGTTAAGAAGATGTAACTTAACATATCTGTTTGAAATAATTCATATATTCTTATCGATCCCAAATGATCTAAAGAAAAATATAATCTGCACTATATAGATGAAATACGGGGAGACTACATGGTACGACACCAGTTGCAGTAATACCAAAGAAAATGCAATTATTTGATCTTTTGGAAGCAGTAAAACATTTAAAGTGTGAAGGTGGGCATGGGCCAAATTGTACAATTTGGGTTAACAAACCTTCATCCGACCCCTTACAAGCATTCTTCAAGCAAAATATCAAATTGAATACTGAGTGAAATTTACATTAAATAGGACAAATCACGTACGTTTTTGATCGTTTTTCTGATACAAATTTAAGATATTTAGTGTTAAGGATGGGTAAAGTGGCTTGAAAGCATGCATTTATTATACATTTTATCCATTTTATACATTTTGTGTAAAAATAGCGTAGTAGAAGCAAGTTGTGATAGCTTAATTAAGTTCAAAGTTTATTTTGGATGAAAGGGTTTGTTTACCCCACCCACTTTTAAGGCACTTTTATCTGAATTCAAGATCAGAATAAATCCATTCAAAGAAATTAATCAAACAGGCTCAGTACTGTCTCATCAAAGTTTAAAAGGTGTTTTCTAAGCATAATAAAGCATAATATCATTATTGAGTGATAGTGAAGGTAACAGTTGTACAACTTCTTCATATTTTCATCAAAATTTGACAAATGTTGTGTAGTGTTCAGGCCCCTGAGAATATTTTTGATGTTTAACCATGATAAAATGACATGAAACCTTTTGTTTGTATCTCTTCTCTTCCTGTATAATTATTTTGAGTCCAAAAACCAAGTAAAATCATGTTGTGGTTGCTAATTTGATGTATACAGCCATTTACAAGAAAATGGGCCGCCATCTTGGTGGCCATCTTGGATATCTCTTACCAAAATTGTGTTAAATTGCATAGAGCATGTATTTATATCACTTTTTACCTATTATAAATATTTATGTCAAAGTAAATTATTAGAAGCAAGTTGTGATAACTTGATTAAGTTAGATGGTTATTTTTGTCGAAAGGGTCTGTTTACCCCACCCACTTTTGAGGCACTTTTATCAGACATCAGGGTCAGAATAAAGCCTTTTAAAGAACTTAGTCATTTAGTCTAATGACTAATTAATGTTTAAATGGTGTTTTCTAAGCATTTTATCACTAATGATTGACTGTGAAGGAAACAGTTGTACCCCATCCTCATATTTTCATCAAAATTTGACACATTTTCTATGGTTTTCAGGCCCCTGAAAAATATTTTTGATGTTTAGCCATTATAAAATGACATGAAATATTCTATTTGTATCTATTCTCTTCTAATATAATCATTTTGAGTCCAAAAACCAAGTAAAAGCATGTTGTGGTAGCTAATTTTATGTATACAGTCATTTTCAAGAAAATCGGCCGCCATCTTGGCGGCCATCTTGGATTTCTCGGACCGCACCATGATTTCAGCCGATCACCCTCGATTTTCTTGCACCTGAGATATGTCTCTAACGATTTATGGAAAAATTTTCTCTGGACCTCTCGTGCACACGAATGACCCCCCAGGGACTCTATTAGAATGGAAATAGTGCTTTAGTGCGTGATTCGCCGAGTAATTAAATTTTATAAATAACTGTCTGTCCGTCATTAGCTAGAATACATCATACTAGTATTTTGAGATTGGTCCAGTTCGTGGAAATCGGCTCTTAAATTAGCCAAGTTTCTGGGATTGGTCCAGTTTTTGGGATTAGCCCAGCTGGTGGGACTGTCCCAGTTTGTGAGTACTACATGTTTAAATTTAATTTCTAATTTTTAGTCATGTCGAACATATCAGTAGTAACCAAATGAGCCGCCTCGTGGGAAAACCAACAATGTGGTTTCCGAACAGGTCCGACACAAACCAGTCTGTACAGCTACAGAAGCAGGCTAGAAGCTTGAAATTTTGGAGTTAAGTAGAAGAGGAATTGTACTATCCGAGTGGCGAAAACAAAGGCGCTGATCAGCTTCGCGGTTACCGCGAAGCTGATCTGCGCCTTTGTTTTCGCCTAGGCAGATTGTTGGTTTTCCCATGTGGCGGCTCAAATGTTGTCAAGTAGGTTCCTAAATTTCTTCCACATCATATGAGAAAACGAAGATGTAGATTAGCTGTGTTGTAATTTCCCATTGGCTGTGTCGGTCTTGTGAATTCCAGAATACATGTTTTAGGCAAATATTCCTTACCTTCTGGAATATATGAAAGCACATGTATTTCTACATCTGAAAACATGTCTGGTGTCCCTAGCTCCCATGGCGCAAGAGTTTTCTCTGTACCTGCTTCGAAAAAGGTATACTAAGGTAAACATATGAGCCACCCGGTGGGAAAACCAACAATGTGGTTTCCGAACAGGTCTGACACAAACCGGCCTGTACAGCTACAGAAGCAGGCTAGAAGCTTGGAATTTTGGGGTTAAGTAGAGGAGGAATTGTACCATCCGAGTAGCAAAAACAAAGGCGCTGATCAGCTTCGCGGTAACTGATCTGCGTCTTTGTTTTCGCATATGCAGATTGTTGGTTTTCCCATGAGGCGGCTCAGTTATTGGCGATGTAGTATATATTTGATATCAAAAGTAAAACAGTTAGATGATTAAACATGTAAAACAATGTGCGGTCAAAGGGTTGAAAATTGTAATAATAAAAAAAAACATTTTTATGAAACATATGGTTATAGACCGCCAGGCGACAGAACCTTAGCTGTAGCAGTAATAACGTAAAAGAAAGAGTTTTATTTTATACTTAGCGGTGAAATCAATGTATATCAAAAATGAATAAAAGTGATATTTTCACCGTAGAATTTGATGCTTGAATTTGATATTGATATTTTCACTAGTGATTGATATCAGCCGATATCATCACTGTAATGACGTCATCAGATTTTGGATTACTTCTGACGTTTCCATTTACTTGACGTCATTAAATGTGTCTCGATTCAGAAATTCAAACGCCTATAACTCCGTTATTTATGAACGAAAACATAAAATGTGGGTATTCATTTTCTTAGTTAGAACGTAAGGAACAATGTGGTACCAAAATTATTTTTTGGTTTTCGCATTTTCACCACCTGCTTTTTGAATAGGAAAATGCCCGTGTATTGTATAAAATAAAAAGAAAATTTGCTTTTTTTCATCTCGTGAGTTGAAAACATCAAAATTTTCACTCGTGCTGCGCACTCGTGAAAATTCTGATATTTTCAACTCACTCGATGAAATATATTTGGTATTCACCTCAAAAAAGCAAATATCCTCTATATATATCCTAGGGTCATCATTTTAACAAACTATGATGGGCTGGGGTCCCAAATGCTACGTACCAAATTTCGCGAATATCGGCCAGCCGGTTCTCACTACTGTATTCATTTGCCATTAACAAGGCATCATTTTCCCATTAAAATGACATGAAAATAACTAAACCCATTAATTCTTGCCATTAATCCTTGTTGAAATATTTTTAATGGGATTTTGCTATACCATTAAAATAGCATTATATTCATGTACAGATGCCTTTAAACTAACAAACAAAAATGTTCCCGGCAATGTTGAAACTTTCATGGCCATTAAAAGTCAATTAATTCTTGTTAAAAATTGTTTTAATGGCACATTAAAGGGGGTTACTTTAATGGTGAGTATCATTAAAGTAATGGGCAATGCTGTAAAAGTTGATGTTCAAATTTTCATGGCCATAAAATGTTAGTTTATTCCTTTAGGGAGTTGTTTTCATGGCAAATTAAAGGGGCTTAATCCAATGGAAAAAAATTAACGACATTTAAAATAATGGCCAATTTTATGTTAAGACTTTCAGGGCCATAAAAACTTGTTAATTCTTGTAGAAAGCTGTTTTCATGGCAAAATAAGGGGAATTAATTTAATGGTGTAAAATTTAATGACATATAAAATAACGGCCCTGGTTGATGTACAAACTTTCATGGCCATAAAAAAACTAGTTAACTCCCGTAGAAAGTTGTTTTCATGGCAAATTAAATGAAATTAATTTAATGGTAAAAATAATGATATTCAAAGTAATGACCACACATTGGAAAACTATTTAAAGTCCTTCAGTTAAACAGTGGAATTAACTCTGCTGTCATTAAAATAACAAACAAAACTAAACTAGTTCATGTTAAAACTATCATGGCTATTAAAAATCTGTTAAATCTAGAAAGGAATTAGTCACATAAAGGGGTTTTGTTCGAAGGTTATAGAACTCTTGCATTTTCAAGACGAGCTTTAATTTTTTGTGTGTTTGGTGCAACCAGTCCTTGAGCTTGGAAGTTTAGTTTGGGTCCTTCACAATTTTAAGCAGGTGCTTAAATGTAATTGTTCAACTAAAGGTAATAAAATGATAGTAAAATAGCAAAATAAAATTTCAAAAAGTGTCCTAGATTTTGACCTTTAGCCCTACTGAGAGGCATGGGCCTTGCATTCAGATGTCATGGAATGAAGGTTATAACTCTATTAGGTACCAATGGTCCAAGTATGGACAGCTTTTTATTAATAGTGTTTGCAGGATATGGACCCTGGGGGAGTGGGGTACTCACATACTGGGACAGTGCAGGTATGTTCCCCACTAAAGCCCCCCCCCCCACCCCCACCCCCTCCTCTTTTTTATGACATTTTGTGCTCTTAAAGATCCCTCTTTGTCATGAAAACATCGTTTTAAAGGTCTCCACTTTTACAGAAATCCAGGTACTTCGTCGATTTCCCACTCTTAAAGACCCCTCTTTTTCAAACAAATAAGTTCTTAAAGCCCCCTCTTTTACAGAAATCCAGGTACTTTGTCAGCTTTTTTGCCAAAAAATGTAAATTTCAGGATTAAATCTTTGTTAGTCTGATGAGCTCTGAAAGCTCCCCTATTTTCAGTACGGGGGCATATATACCAGTTTCATATGTATGTACCCACTCCCGGGTTATGGACATAAAAATATGAATTGCATATTTGAAAAATTGGCCTAAATTTTGACCTCCATCCCATCTTCAGCATAGACCTTGAGGTCCCATATCATGGAATAAAGCTGGCATATAGGAAACATATGGCCCAATTATCAATTATGATACTTTCTGATAAGTGGTTGTCAAGATATTGACAGTGAGAGAATAGCCTGTATACAATAAATTGTACATTTTAAAGGTTGCCTACATGTTCCAGTCTAGTCCCATCCCCATGCACAGACCCTGGTATTCTCCGATCCCCAGGCACGGAGCTTGGTATCCGACCTTATTGAATGGAAATACAGTAAGGAGTAACATTCTGAAGTAGCCTATTCTAAGTAGACCGAGTTGACATGGAACTAATTGTTTTGACCAAAGTGTCTATAATCTACAATGTACTAAGAAATATGCAAACTAAACTTACACATATTGCAGGTAACTGAAGGGTATAGCATATCTCCCCGGGTTTACCCTTGTAATTTTAAGTAAAGTAGCTCTGCAATATCTGCTGGTGGCGGGACTACCTTGATAACATGCTTCTTATTTTTATGTGATTCATAATTATGCTACTATGTGGTGGCCCATAATTGGAAATAAGTTTATTCTATTCTATTCTATTTCTTTACACAAGTACGAATTCTCTCCCTTTCTGATGCAATTTCAAAATGCAGGCGGTCAGTTTCAAAAAGATGAAAATAGATCAGAGAACTTTGGTTATGCTCTTTGAAATGGAACATTCAAGACTTTATTTGTGGTTGATATGATCATAAAAGACTTCAGGTATTGTTTTATTGTGGTGCACTCATCTATATTTGTAAAACTTTGAAATGTCAACAAAGCTTTTGAAAAGTACTGGCTTTTTAGAAAACCAAATTTTCAGACTTTATGAATTTTTTTATTAATTTAGCTAATTTGTGTCTTTGCCACTCAATGGTAACAAGTCAACTCGTACCTAAGTCAACTCGTACCTTAGTCAACTCGTACCTACTTTTGGTCAACTCGTACCTTAGTTACTGTCTAAAATCTTGCCTCTGATAATGGTTTTTCGCAGAAAATTTTTGTATGGGGAATGACAGAAAAAATAGTTGTATGTCATAATCTTGATCTTAGTTTGTCCTAATAGGACCTGCAAAAATTTTGAAAATCGGTTAACAAATAAAGTTTTTATGGTTAAAATGAAATTTGCATAGGGATTTTGCATTGGCAAGGGAGATAATCGATGTTCGTGAAAATGCATATTTTTCGAGAATTTTACCTGATCATGAAGATTTTGTCTTAGGTATGTCATTTGTGTCAATTTATAATAATTTTGAGCAATCATAATTAAATAGTTAGAATTTAAAATTTTTTGCGTGAAAATATTTAGCTCCCTTCCATGAGATTTTTGTGCAGGAAATCCCTATTCAAAAATGTTTTTGACCAGAACTTTTTTATTTGTCAACCGATTTTCAAAATTTTGCTGCACATTTTGCGACAAACTAAATGCTTCATTGTGCCAAGAAAATATTTCTTCTCTATTTTGAACAAAAATATCTGCGAAAAACCATTATCACACACTACGAAACAGACTTTAAGTCGTACCTTAGTCAACTCGTACTATGTAATTTTCATACCTATTTTTTTTTTATTTATTTTATCAATATTATTATTTTATTATATTACAAACTAATATTTACAGTGTTTACATCTTTAACCACCTTTTATTTCATCGCCAGGACCGCATACTTCACTGAGCAAATAGTAAGCAAATTCAATTCAATAACTCGTATATAACCAAGATTTAACTTCACGGGATTATCAGGGTGATATATATCAAAATTATTAATAGTTAATTTTAATTACCAGCGAAACATGATGGGATTACACCTTAGTGTGATATATATAAAAAAAATTAATAGTCTGTTAAATACGGACGAACGGGTAAATAAATCTGACATTTGCACTATCAGAATATTCAAAGATGAATGAGACTTAGCAAATTTGGACAACTTATATATGAAGCGATCGGCTACTAAAAGAAAACTAATGCACAAAAGATAATTACCTTTAAAATTCCATTGTGTCATTAACTCCTGTGACCCCTGAAATCGCCGAATGCCGAAAAAGAGCCAAACAAATTAATTGGGTCTTTGATTAATTTCACACCAAATCTAATCACGCAATTATTAAGACGTTGATTAACTCGGCGAAAATGAAAGTCATATCTATCTATCTATCTATCTATCTATCTATCTATCTATCTATCTATCTATCTATCTATCTATCTATCTATCTATCTATCTATCTATCCTTCCTTCCTTCCTTCCTTCCTTCCTTCCTTCCTTCCTTCCTTCCTTCCTTCCTTCTGTCCTTCCTTAATTCCTTCCTACATTCCTTCCTTCCTTCCTTCCTTCCTAATTCGTACCTTTCTACATAGGTACGAGTTGCCTAAGGTACAACTTAACTAAGGCACGAGTTAACCAAAAATAGGTACGAGTTAACCAAAATAGGTACGAGTTGACCAAAACAGGTACGAGTTGACCAAAGATCAGGTACGAGTTGACCAAAAGTAGGTACGAGCTGACTAAGGTACGAGTTAACTTAGGTACAAGTTGACTAGAAAGCCACTCAATGATGCTACTGAAGAAGTGTGTTTATTATAAATAGGTATGTAAGGTAGATAATTAAATAGACCAGTAAGCTGGTTCGTTGGTTGGTTGCTTGGTTGTAGTCATGCAAGTCCTAATTGTCCCTAGTGGTCTGTCGGTATGGTGTCTCTCTGTATTATTTTCTCTCTGAGTATAACTTCACACATGTTATACTTTAGGTGGTGCGCTTGTGTTCTGAATTTGATATAGCTGAAAGTCCAATTATCCAGTCACTGACAGAGTGATAGTCCAAGATGATCTTGTAACCCTGTTAAACGTAGTGGTTATGATGCCTGATTTTGAACTTGGTGATCAGGTAAATTCGCTCTCACTCAGTTCGTGCTCACTCAGTTCGTGATTATGAGACATGACAGCTGATTTGGAACCCGGCTATCCCAAAGGAGATGGTGGTTGTTACTCTCAGATACTTTCTCTTTATATCAGTTTTGGGGGGGGGGGGGGTCAAATTTACATCAGGATGACATGTAGAACATGTATACCCCTATTAAGGCTGAAACCCCACTTTTGAATGTAAAATTTGGGTTTACAGGGGTATACCTATTCTTCTTAATTTTGCTGTTAAACAAAAATTGCGGGTACTTGTTAGATCCACCTCAGTATGTACCCACAATCTATGTTTTGAGCAAACTAGGAAAATTTCAATTTTTTTTTTCACTAGAAAATTTTCATTTTTTACAGCTATAAAAAACATTTGAAAAAAAAAAGGTACAAGTAGGCAAAGATCAGGAAAAGGCGCAATCAGAAAAAGATTCCCACTCCAAAAACCAAGGTGGGAAAAAACCAAATTAACAATCAGGTACTTATACCATGAAACATATCGCAAGCCGAATGAGCAACTATTTTCCCAATAGGTGGCCACTCAGTTACCTTAACTAAACTTAACTCAGTTACCTAACTTGAAATTGCAGCGGCGTGTTTTCGTAATGTTGAAATTTGTTGATATTTGTGTATGATTTAAAATTAGTTATATTTTGGTATGCCAAAAATCGATCCCAGAAAGGGTTTGTAGTCTGTCAGCCCCGTTATTTTGGGGGTACAGAGTAGATGCTGGACCGAACGTATAAACAAGCAAAACCTCGGAGTACCCCACTGGGCAAATTTTCTTATATTTATGGGGTAGTGTGTCATACCTGATATTTTTGGGTACAGGTTAGGGGGTTGAGCTTATCTACATGTATAGGCAAAATCTCCAGGCACCCCCAGGACCCCTGGGCTGGTGATCCGGTTTCGCATACAGCTCTGGGCATTCGATTGGAAGTTTTAATATACTGCCCTTTATTTCTCTTCCTTAGTAATAGAAACCCAGAATGCATGGTCTGTAGAGAAATAACTGAATAAGAAAAAAATAGTACATGTATTATCATCTACTTTATTATCAAACACAGAGCATAAGCAATGTTCCCCCAATGCTTTTTGCGTAATGGCAATATATCACTGTTTGGCTATTATAGCCTGGTTGTGCATCAAGATAAACTGTAGTTACATTGTACTTATTTTGCTCTGTTTGCAGTCATTTTAATGGCATATCACAATTAACATAAGGGTGCCATTAACTTATTAATGGTATTGCTAATCATTAAGTTAATGGGCTCGATTTACTGTTAAATTAATGACATACAAAAGTAAATCTTGACCATTAAATTATTAATGGTAATTACTCTTGGGTGATTAATGGGGTTTGTTTGTGGTCAAATTAATGGCATACAGAAAAAGATTCTACCATCAATTTAAGGTGGCAATTAAATTCAGTGCCATTAAAAATCATTTAAAAGGCTCTTAATGTATAGCATTTTCATGGGGCCATTAAAAATATTAATGGAAATTAAATGGGAAATTAATGGTCCTTAAAACTATATTAAATTAAAAATTCAATGCATTTTAAGGCTTATGAAAATACCTTGAAAATGTGGCTCTAGAAAAGTAACTGTCCCATTAAATTGACATTAATTGTAATGGCTGATATTTAATGGATATTTCAGACTCATTAATTTGCTTTTAATATGTGAATTTAAGTGGCTTTAATTTGCTTTTAAAATGACAGTATAAAAATTAATGGCCCCATTAAAATGCTATACATTAAGAGCTTTTTAAGAAGTTTTTAATGCTGATGGATACCATTAAATATTTTAATAGTACCTTTACTTTTAGGGGGGGGACTTATTTTATGGCCTGAATTTAACAGATTTTAATTGTCATAAAATTAAGGGAAATTTAACAATGCCTTTAACCTAATGGCATTTTCATGCTGTTTTAATGACTCTTAATGTATAGCATTTTAATTAGATATTTTAATCCTCTTTTAACAAGTTTTTCATGGGGGCAATCTTTGAAAATGCTCTTAAATTTAATTGATTATTTTCATGCCTTTTTAATTGATATTTAATGGGGATGTGTGCAGTAGTGTCTGGAGAAGAAGATTTTTGAGTGGTTTTTACCATAGATGGGCATACATGTACATGTAGCGGCCATCTTGGTCATGTGACCCGAATTTTACGATCAAACTTTCGTTCCCACTACCCATGGACGCTCCACATAAAATTTCACTTTGATAGGCCAAGCAGTTTCAGAGAAGAAGATCTTTGAAAAGTGTGTATGGACGACAGACTGGCCAAGGTCAAGAGATGACCTTGACCTAACTTAATCACATACCTTCAGCTACTTCATTAGTTGTTTGCATCTACCACTTTTCAGGTCTCAGACTGCAACAGTTTTCAAAAATCCATAGTTTCACTTTTCCCATGTAAAAGCCTGTTTCCAAAATTAACCTTGCTGTAAAATAGGTCAAGGTCATTCTATGATAATCATTTGATCGAACCATGATGGGCTGGAGTTCCAAATGCTACATGCCAAGTTTCATGAAAATCGGCCTGCCGGTTCTGGAGAAGAAGATTTTTGAGTGGTTTTTACCATAGATGGGCGTGGCGGCCATCTTGGTCATGTGACCTGTATTTTGCGATCAAACTTTTGTCTCCCCTACCTATGGATGCTCCACATAAAATTTCACTTTGATTGGCCAAGCAGTTTCAGAGAAGAAGATCTTTGAAAACTGTGTATGGAAGACAGACTGTAATCATATACCTTCATCTACTCCATTAGTTGTTTGCATCTATCACTTTTCAGGCCTCAGGCTGCAATAGTTTTCAAAAAAATCCATAGTTTTCACTTTTTCCCATGTAAAAGCCTATGTTTCCAAATTTGACCTTGCCGTAAAATAGGTCGATGTCATCCCAGGGTCATCATTTTATCAAATTATGATGGGCTGAAGTCCCCAATGCTACATACTAAGTTTCGTGGAAATCGGCCCACAGGTTCTGGAGAAGAAGATTTTTGAGTGGTTTTTACTATATATGAGCGTGGCGGCCATCTTGGTCATGTGAACAAGATATCGCGAACAAAATTTCAATGCCACTACCCAAGGAGGCTCCACATAAAATTTCAACTAGATCGGCCAAGCAGTTTCAGAGAAGAAGATCTTTGAAATTGTGGACGACGACGACGGACGGACGGACGACGGACGGACGGACGGACGCCGGATCATGGTCATCCTATAAGCTCACCTTGTGAGCCTTCGGCTCAGGTGAGCTAAAAAGTAGGTTTTTTTAAGTGGTATACATTTCACGGACATGTTTTAATGATGAATTTACCTTTTGTCGGTGCAATCAGGTCATCGAGGTCTGTAAGAAAAAAGAAAAAACACAGCCTGTTACTTTATTCATATGTATATTATACTATATTATTCATAGAATTTGATACTATTGGTTTATTGAATTTGATCACAACAGAAGATTGCTTTTAAAAGTTCAGATTGAAATTCCATACTAAAATCCTTCAGGGGGAAATGGAGAAGGCACATAATCGTGCCTCTAGATTTGTAACTATGAAGTACTTTCGAGGGGCATTCTTGAGCAACTCAAGGGCTAATCGGAAGGGTAATCGATTTATATTGTTGTAAAAGGTCAGAATACCTACAGGTGACCTTATCCCCAAGACTAGACGGTGTAGAAATAATTTCTTCATGGCATTGCAGATCTCTTTCTGATTGCGCCTTTTATTGATCGTTGCCTACTTGTACCTTCTTAGTCTAACTTATGTACAAATTTGGTATTACATACCGTTCGCCATATAAACTTTGAATTCCAACCATTCATAAGGCCAATGGTATTGTGTATCATTAGAGCCGAAGTTCCATTTCTCAGTTACAAAAGACTTATCGTCTGTTGTGGCATCGGGCTAAAATGATAATAAAATGAGCCGCCTCGTGGGAAAACCAACAATGTGGTTTCCGAACAGGTCCGACACAAACCGACCTGTACAGTCACAGAAAAGAGCTAGAAGCTTGAAATTTTGGATTTAAGTAGAAGAGGAATTGTACTATCCGAGTAGTGAAAACAAAGGCGCTGATCAGCTTCGCGGTTACCGCGAAGCTGATCTGCGTCTTTGTTTTCGCATATGCAGATTGTTGGTTTTCCCATGAGGTGGCTCAAATAAAACGTTAATACTTTGTGTAACAGTTAAACCAAATAAGTGTGTTAAAGACATGCTTAAAAACGCCAATTTCTTGTTTCCGGTGGGAACATGACGTCATAATAGCGTGTTACATAAGTTGACGCGGCGCAATGAATGACGTCGCTATGACGGCATGTATGTGACGTTATGTATATGCTGGCTACGATGGCATGATCTCCTGTGTTATTTGTGACGCCGCTGTGACGGCATGGTCTATGACGTCATATATAAAACGTCACAATGACGTTGTGTAACGTCACAATGACGTTGTGTGGAATATTACTCACCACTTGTCCACCGAGTACTACGAAAGGTGTTTTAGCCTCTGTGAAGGCGTTACTCGTTTCCACAGAACTAGTCTTAAAACACAGTACGAAGTACACCACACTCTTGGAGGCAGTTGAATGTATGTCAACCGTAGGCAACATTCCATCTCTGTTGACATGTTCCACCAAGGGCAGTTCTCTTGAGACATTTTCGGGTTTGAATCCTTCATAAAAACAACAGCTTAAACAATATTATTATATATATGCTGTCGAAAAGATACAACTGGAATCAGATTTGTACATGTTAGTATCTGATAGTTAGACCCCATTGTGTATTACATTGTCTATACATGTACATGTAACTGCATCTGCACATTCCAAAAATCATGCGGTTTGAGCAGGATTTGAAGATTTGATTTGCTTGAAATATCATTTATATATGTCGTAAAATATCATCGCATTATGTACACAGTATACGTATGAAATCAAAATAATTGAAACGTATTTGGTTAACCAAGTATTGTTAATGCGCATAGCTGTTCAAAGCCGTTTTAGAGTCATAAAGCCGTGTTCAAACAGCAAAACCAATCGTTGTGTAATAACCGACATTGAAATAAACAGGTCTAAGAGCTGACATTTCAAGTCTTTAAATCTACAGACTTACTAAATTTACAGACTGTCTGTAAATCTACAGACTTGTTAAGTCTGTGGATTTAAAGACAGTCTGTAGATCTAAAGACTTGTCAAGTCTTTATAATTAAAGACTTATGCAGTATTTCATCGAGTTTTGGAATATCAAGAAAAAGCGCATTCTATATTTAACGTAACTGAATGACATATATATGTGCGATATTCAGTGTGTAAAGTTCCTGTAAAAGTATGGCCTTATTTCCGTGTACTGATAGCAAATGATAATTATATGTATTCCTTGTTGGCTATTCTCCCTTTGACCATTGTTGGCGAAGAATGTCACCCGATCCGATGATTGCTTGCGTTATCAGTTGTAGAGTTATAGTATATGGGAGAAAACTTTTGTATATCAAAACACATTTATTTGTTTCTTCCATTATTCAATGTTAAGTCAACAAACGATGAACATTTTTCTGCACTATGAAACTGCTTCTGTAACTAAGCGAATCACAATTGTTTATCAGTGCGAATTTTCCGTATTTCATAATTTTTGCTATTTCTTCGTTTTTAGTCTTTAATTCTATAGACTTACAAGTCTTTAGATTTAAAGACAGTCTGTAAATCTAAAGACAGTCTGTAAATTTATGTCAGCTCTTAGACCTGATAAAAGGTACAAATAGGCAACGTCCAGGAAGAGGCGCAATCAGAAAAAGATTCCCACTCCAAAAACTGATGTGGGAAAAAAATAAATTAACAATCAGGTACATAAACCATGACAAGAACTCCGCGGAGGTAGATATCGCACCTGCATCGGGCAAAGTCAATGGACCGTAATATATAGGTCAAGGGCACCAGGTCAAGGTGCGTGCTTGCAGGCTATGTCGAGGACAATAAATATGCAAGGTTTCACACTTGCAGCTCTCACTGAGTAGTGAAAACAAAACTTCGACGTAAAAATTAACAAAGTCAATGGACCATGAAATATAGGCCAAGGGCACCGGGCCAAAGTGCGTGCTTGCAGGGTATGTCAAGGACAATTAATATGCAAGATTTCACACTTGCAGCTATCACTGACTAGTGAAAACAACCTATGACGTAAAAATTATCAAAGTCAATGGACCGTGAAATATAGGTCAAGGGTACGGGTCAAGGTGCTTGCTTGAAGGGTAATTAAGGACAATAAGTATGCAAGGTTTCACACTTGCAGCTATCACTGAGTAGTGAAAACAAATTTTCGACGTAAAAATTAACAAAGTCAGTGGACCGTAAAATATAGGTCAAGGGCACCGGGTCAAGGTGCGTGCTTGATGGGTATGTCAAGGACAATCAGTATGTAAGGTTTCACACTTGCAGCTATCACTGAGTAGTGAAAACAAAACTTCGACGTAAAAATTAACAAAGTCAATGGACCGTGAAATATAGGTCAAGGGCACTGGGTCAAGGTGTGTGCTTAAAGGGTATGTCAAGGACAATAAGTATGCAAGGTTTCACACTTGCAGCTATCACTGAGTAGCGAAAACAAAACTTCGACGTAAATGTTGACGGACGGACGTTCGGACGTACGAACGGACGGACGGACGAACGGGAATTTGGACTCCTATATCGCACCCTGCTATAAGCAGGTGCGATAAAACATATCGTAAGCCGAATGAGCATCTATTTACCCGATAGGTGGCCACTCAGTTACCTAAGCTTAACTAAAAATATGATAACATATATATACATGAGGCGCAAACAGCATACAAATTAAGCACCAAGACATAAAACAATAAGAACTACCACAGAAGTATCGCCTTGGCACGATCAGTTAATATAAAATTACTGGCGGGCTTAAATCGATTTTACAGGTACCTAACCTCATCCTCAGCTTCTGCATTTAGTAAGGTGCTCGGTCCTCGTGGTGAATCTCTAGCTAGTCAATGAATCATCATGGGCAAATAAATAAATCATGATAAATACCATGATGAATAAAAAAACGAGGACTCACAGATTGTGTAAGCTGCCCGTCGATGGAGATCCCTGGGCGCCAAATAACTTACTAACTCCGGAGCAAAAGAAAAACACCAGTTGAAACCCGGTGGGCCAAGCAACGGCCCAGTTAATAAAATTGAATAGCTTTTTGTCGGGGCCATCATACAGTCTGACGCCCGACCCACGGCGTGCAATTAAAGAAGGTAGCATGATAGTTATCAACCATGATTGGGCTAAAAACTAAGAATGCAGACTGTCGCATAACATTTAAGTTATATCCTATACGTCTGTAACGTGTAATGATTTTTTTCTGAATTGAAAAGAAAAATCATTCCTTCCTATAAGTTTCTTAAATTTGTAAACCAAGTCACCATAAAATTCTGGTTCCGAAAGGCCCTCACGTAAAAGGGTCTTTAGCCCAACATTAAATTTGGAAATCAATTACAATATGTTTCTTAACATGAAAACCACGATTGATCCCTCTATTGTACAAAAGGTTGCAATTTTACGATTGCGCCAAACACAGTCATTTCAAGCTACCTGCTGGACATCCGCGACGAGATCCAAAGATGGAATAGTTTCCTCGTGGCCATGCTGACAAAGGATCGGGAATCTTAGCCGTTCTGTTAAGATGTTTGGTGCAAAAGTTCAGCTGGTAACTAAATTGGCCATGTGGACCAAGGAGTAAGCTGGGTGGTCTCCTATTGTTATCTGCATTACGCGACGACTGCCAAATGACTGGATATTTAAAACTTATATTCAGATATCCTGTTAGCCACTGGTTCTCAGCCATATTGCCGCAACCATACACTGACATAGGTATAGAATAGTCACCATCCGGCCATACTGGATCGACAATGTCTGCAATGAACCTAATGTTTCTAGATACCAAACACGAACTAAACATCAGGAAAACATGACCGTGCAATATATACCCCCTTTAACCCCAACTCTTATATTGTATAACTGGGGTATGCAGGGGTATACCTATTTTTCTTATGTTGATCCAAAACATAGATTGTGGGTACTCGCAGAGGCGGTTTTAACGTGTACCCACAATATATGTTTGAGCAAAAATAAGAAAAAATTCTAATGAAATTTTCTATTCTTTACAACTGAAAAATTTCTGGTTATAACATGGGCATGTTTTCGTAATGAGGCAGTTATTCGTGTTGCAACAAATACGGCTATCGAAAATAGCATATATTAGGCAAAATTCCAACAGGCCATTTATTTTCTTAAATATTACAAATTATTTGAAAATTCGATTTGCATATCCAAATAGACAAATCCTTCATCGACTAAGGGCAGTTAAAACATTTACAGAATTGTCCTCATAGCATGTAGGGTGCTCCTGCATGAAAATAAGAAAAACGTGTACACCCTTACATCCCAGATTTACTACATAGAAATCGGGTTCATCATTGACATGTGTTCCTGATGTTTAACTCATGAAAATTAGTTCTATTTGATATATCGGATGAGGGCCTTCAATAGTTTCTTCGACTTATTGTGTTCGTGCCTGGTTCTGGTCATTAGTATTTTTGTTGCTGTTTAAATTATCTGGTTAAATATATAGATAAAGAACTAATTAAAATGACATTTCACGCAGGACAGAGCCATACCGTTTGTATTCACTGTGACAATTGTAACTGTAAACTCTGGATCGAGTACATCTTTTTCGTGTTGCATTAGGAGTTTGTTTTGAGACGAGACGATGATTGGAGGAAGATAAAGGTGATGAAGATACCACAGAGGGATTGGGGTATCGTCAGCAATGTCATATATCTAAAAAATAGTGCAAGCAGCTTATCTGATAAATGAAATGATAAGTTTGTTCTTTAATTGTGTCAATACACAAAATCATACACAAAGCCTAAAACAAATACTTTGACTAATATGCTGAAATTCAGTTTTGTCATTTTGGTCTTCACATTACGAAAACTTGCCCATGCAATAAACAAATATTTTTGAGCTTTAAAAATTGAAAATTTTCAGCTGAAAAATTTTGATATTTTTCTTATTTTTGCTCAAAACATAGATTGTGGGTACATGTTAGAACCGCCTCGCCGAGGCGGTTCTAACGAGTACCCACAATCTATGTTTTGGAGCAAAAATAAGAAAAACATGTTTACCCCTGTAAACCCCAGTTTTGCTATATAAAAGTGGGGATCAAGGGGGTATACATTGCACTGACATGTTTTCCTGATGAGTTATACATTTGCGTTCAGTTATTACTATACCCCTGCAATATTAAGATAAAAAATGACAGCTTTTTTGGCGATTTATTTGCAGGAGGGATAAAAGCTGCAAGGAAACAAGCAAATTCAGAGAATTTATGTCCCCCGCCTTGATAGTTTAGTTACACAAATAAGTATAATCTTAGAATAACATATATCCAAACCACATGCACTTTCTTAGTGTAAATGCCTGAAAAAGTGATGAAAATTAAAGTGAGGGTTATATCCAAACCACATGCATATCTTTAAAGTATGATCAAGACATCTGTAAAGTTTCAAAAGAATCGGAATATAACTGTAGGAGGAGTTGCTTGCCGAGGTACCCACTGTCCATTCATTGTGTAAATGTTGAAAAAATGAGTAAGTTCAAATTGCGAAAAAAGTGTCAAAAATTAATCTGAGGAGTATATCCAAATCACATGCACATCTTCAAAGCATGGTCAAGACATCTGTAAAGAATCAAATTAATCTGAATATAACTGTAGGAAAAGTTGCTTGCACAAGGTACCCACTGTCCATTCACTTTCATTGTCAAAATGTCAGAAAAAATGACTAAGTTCAAATTGCAAAAAAAGTGTTAAAAATTAATCTGAGGATTATATCCAAATCACATACATATTTGCAAAGCATGGTCAAGACATCTGTAAAGTTTCAAAGAATCTGACTATAACTGTAGGAGGAGTTGCTTGCACAAGGTACCCACTGTCCATTCACTTTCATTGTCAAAATGTCAGAAAAAATGACTAAGTTCATATTGCGAAAAAAGGGTCAAAAATTAACTTGAGGATTATATCCAAATCACATACATATCTTCAAAGCATGTTCAAGACATCTGTAAAGTTTCAAAAGAATCGGAATAAAACTGTAGGAGGAGTTGCTTACACTAGGTACATACTCCTATAGGGGGACGGAAGGACGGAAGGCCGGACGGACGGAATCACGGAAAGCCAAAAACCATGTCACTCCGCTTTTCTTCGAAAAGGCGGGGGACAAAAATCACGGTAATTTTTATTATACATGATGATAGCTATAGTGAGAGCACATGCTTTCGCACAGGGCAAGGATTTGTACTTGCACTAATGATTTTGTAGGAGAGGAAGTATGTTGTATATTCAATAACTATAGCTTGACCATCATAAATTGACTTGATGTTTTGGTAAATATTTTGGTTATCGATGTGTATTTATAAATCTGATGACGTATACGGAATCCTTTGTGCGCATTTAGACAACTATTGATCGGTTTATCGGAATTCGTGAAGCGTGGTCGTTAACAAATAAACTTTTATATCATTGTAAAGTGGTGTAATGGTTACGCAGTAGGACGTAGGATCCGAACGTCTCGGGTTCGAATCACATTAGATTTTTTTTCTAAGAATTGTTTTATGTATACATTTATTTACATGTATTTATTTATTTTTATTTTTATTTTTTTAATGTAATTGCACTGATCTGGGTAGATGTAAAAGGTTATGTTGCAAGAAAGAACATAAGTTTTTAATTCAATGGCGTAAGTGTTTGGTAGAATAAGCTTTCGACCAGGTCTCGGCACAAAAATGGTACAATCGTTGTTCTCATGTCAAAGCTGTTGAGCAAAAGTACTGGTCGACCGACATTGCTGTGGAAAATGAAATTGAGATCGTCATTCATGTCGACAGTAGCGACAGTGGTACCGACAAAGAGGACGAACTGGAGACTTATGACGAGGACACTGAAGACGACGAGCTGATGTTTATGGTTAATGTCACGACGAAAACACGGCGGATGACGATTGCTCTGGTGACTCGACGTCGACCGACGAGGGGACTGTTTCCGCAGGTTTGACGGACTGTCAGTGAAACTGTGATTGAATGTGTGACATGCCATGAAATAACATGAAAGATGCAGACAATGCCGGGCAAATAAGCATTTATTATGGACACCAATTCTAGTTTCTATGTCCGTAAAAGTTATACTTAGAAATTCAAATATACTTTTTAAAGTCCCATAGTAATATTATTTAGCATTAATATGATCTGTTTTATAAATTAAATAAAATATCAGAAAATATAACATCATAAAAAGATTAGAAAATACAAAAATAAAAACAAAAACAAATTTAAAACGAAAACGAAGATAAAGAACAGGGCTGTTTGAATTAATAAAAATTGTCTTTGATGGGATTCGAACCCGGGTCGTCTCTTTTAACGTCAAAAGTATCTTCCCATCCTGATAAATTTAGCTCCTGCTCCTCTACCTACCGAGCCAAAACATTTCTACAATATTATTAAGATTATCGTGTCAATACATTACTGTGAATAATCGGTGAATTGATTGGAAAACACCTATGATAGACGAGCTATATATTGACAAACAATATAGCCATAACACGGTCAATTTTTCGTGGTCAAGCTATACAGGCCAGCCGCGATATTCTGTCGCAAATAATTCTTTGTTTATTTACAGTTTAACATATACCCACAGTATATCCTTTAATGGAGATTCAGTTCCTGGACGATTGGAGTATGTCACAGGTTTACCGTTATATATATGAATGAAATGAATGTATTTGACCAATAGGAACAGGCGTTCTATTCATATTTATAACGGTAAATCTGTGACAAAAATCTAGTATGATCGTCCGGGAACTATATCGGTAAAAATGTAAATAAACAATGAATTGTGTTGTGCCACTAGAAATCGTCAGACCTGTAACTATGCTGTTTACACGCTATAGGACCCTGACCTTATGGGACGATTTTTTTCGAGCAAACATGGCGGACAATCTCAAATTGTTTGGACATATCTGTCCTGAACAAAGGTAAATTAAAACACTTTTAACCATATTTCACTGTTCCTACACAGCACTTTTGGAGGAAAATGTGCATTTTATCAGCCTGTAGTCTTAAATAGAACAATTATGGTTACATTGTTCAAATCTAGTTTCAAGATAGCATTAGAAAGTGGTGTGCTCACCTAGTTTTGCGATGTCATACATTAGGAAAACGTTTAAAACAGAACGAAAACAGTATCGGTCAGCTTTCTTTCATTACGAAAACATGCCCATGCAATATACAGAGATTTTTAAAGTTTGTTAGAAAATGAAAATTTTCAGTAGAAAAAAAAGTTATTTTTCTTATTTTTGCTCAAAACAGAGATTGTGGGTATACGTTAGAACCGCCTTGGCTTTGGTACATAAAGTATACTTAATTGTATTTCAGGATGATTTTTGTCTTTCGAATTCCATACATAATACATGAGCAAAGCCACCCAAACACGTCTGTGTGTCATTTATTTTCTGCATACCACTCCACTGAACAAAAACTGCTTGCATAAACATAAACAAGATACAGACCGAGCTGCACATGTATTCAAGTTTGTCCTAGGTGAAAATAAATTCAATTTACATCAGGAAAAATGTTTGCGTCCTCATTATTTCTCCTCCTGTCCGCCATTTTGGTCTGCTCGAAAAAATCATCCCATAAGGTCAGGGTCCTATAGCGTGTGTTTAGAATTTTGAGAATTTTTGGCTTGAAACAGAAATATACAAATGACATAAATTGCATAACTTTAATGTAAAGTGCATATAGTTTAATTAGATTTACTTTAAATTTCACAATTTCCCAGATTCAAAGCATGTTGGAATTTACTCTAGGCACTAAGTAGACTTTTCAAAAGCGTTAGCAATTCGAATAACGTAAACATCGAAACATGGTACTAGAATGAAAATGTCAAATAAAATAAAATGAAGTTTATTAGCTTGAGGAATTAATCGAGTTTGACTACATTATAGCTAACTGGATTGGATTATACGCATCAAGTTATAGCGTGCTATAGAAATTGCAAGGATATCAGAAGCGTGTTGAAATTTCGCAAGGTGAAGCCTGATTGACCATTTTTTTTTAAATCATTTCATTTTTTTTTTCTCCAGGATTTGCGACATATTTTAGAATGAGTGAAAAATAAATTACCTACAATTCAATTCAATTTTACAATTCAATTCAATTCAATTCAATTCTTTATTCCGTAAGTCATACGACGAAAAATAAATTACCTGCACCTGTTTCCATTGCCACGAGACGTCGTGTATTATCAACTGGAGATTTTTGCCCTTGTCAGTTGTTATACTCCAATGACACCGTTCCGGAAACGTGACATGAACAAAGTCGCCATACAATAATCTCTCACCGCAGCTTTCTTCTGCATTAGAAGAAATGTGTAGAAGAACTGCTTAACGGAGCATACGCTTTGTTTGTTTATGCGAAAACAAAGGTGCCGTTTTCTGTTGTTGAAAAAAGCAATATCACCTGCTTAATCATAAAAATAAAGCATCGCCCGTATTGTAAAGATTTCTAGTCCCAAGCAACCCATACAGGGGCGGACCCAGGATTTCTGGAAGCGCGGTTCAAATCCATCAAGTGAGGTAAAATTTTGACAACGAACCCCCTCTTGAAGAGGTTCGTTCAAGAGGGGGTTCGTTGTCAACAGTTTTCATAAATTAAATTCCCCATGAAACTAAACTAATTTGGTCCCAGAAGGGGAGTCAAGCGAACCACCCGATCCATCTCTTAATCCGCCACTGCCATATACATGTATAGCTCGGCAAATGGGTCACTGTATGGGCGGTAACTTTAATATTCATATCTAGGTGTGGTTGGGCGATTCCAACTATGAAATAGGCAGATCAGGTATTTTCTTCATTTGAAAATTAGTTTATAAGATTAAAAAACATAAACCTACGGTCATAAGTTATAGCCTAGTGGTTAACTACATTGTCTGCAATCTAGAATCTTGCGAGTTCGAATCGCCTTAGGGACGCTTATTTTTATTTTTATTTTTTTCTGATTTTTTTAATTAGATCTATTTTATGTTTTCTTTTTTTTTCGTTGTTTGTTTGTTTGTCATATATATTCATATATATTTATTTTTTTTATTGTTTTATATCCATAAAAAAATGGCATGACATGAAATTTCATGATCATTCATCTTCTTCGCTAGACGAGTCTTCCCTCAGCTCAAGCACAAACTTGTCAATCACGCTTTCGCAAAGATTATCTCTTGCCCAGTAGTCAGCCTCAGTCTTCTTCACGTGCTCACAAACGGATCTCCATTTGTCAACAGTGATGGTCTTGAACCCTTCTTCAGCCAGCCTTAGTACATCGGGCAGTTTGAAGGTTACGCTGTTGGCAGCAACGTATTGCTTCAGCTGGGCCCAAATCATCTCGATCGGATTTAGATCACAGTGGTAGGGTGGAAGGCGTACCCCCGTATGTCCAGCGGCTCTGGTGACTTGGTCAATGAGGTACCGTGGCTCACCCTTATACTGCTTCACCAGAGCTAATAGTTCTGCTTTCAGAAAGTTGGCGCCATACTGTATGTTGTTGCGTCTTAGCCATGCCTGTAAAAGACAAATAAGACAAATCACATTTGATTACATTTTGTGCATTGTGTCTTAATGCTTTTACGTTTCAGTCTTCGCGAGAATTTGTTGTTGTCGATGTTTTTTGTTATACAGCTAAAATTATAAAATGTAAGGTTATTTGTCAAAAATCAGACTTTCAAACATTATTTGATAGACATAGAGATATTCAATGTTTGAGTAAACAAAAATGATAATGAAAAACATGGGCCATGTCTAGTTCTGGTGTTGATCTAACCTGTATATCAGCTTTCCTTGTTGCTGTAGTCGGAGCCCGATCGGTCTGCACCGAATGGTAGGACGCATTGTCCATCACAATGATGCTATTTGGTTGTACATTGGGTAGCAGCTTCTTTGTGTACCACTTCTCGAAGTTGGTGCCATCCATCTGACCATGGTAGTCACCACTGGCTACACCGGGGTTGAAAATCTCCTGTGCACCCGGAACAAAACCATTCTCTCCCCCAGCATGGATCACGATGAGGCGCTGTCCTTTGTTGTATGGCATGAAGATCCCAGGAACGTCATCACTCTGCCAGATCTTCTTGTTCATGTAGCTCGTGTCGATCCACGTCTCGTCAAGAAAGACAATGTTTCTTTTTTCTTCTCTGAAATTGGAGCGCAAAAGAATGAAAAAAAAAAAAAAAAAAAATGAAAATAAAATACGCATAAACATCAAAATGTACATTGAAACAAAACTTTTGGAAAAAAATATCATAAGAGAATGCAGACTAGATCCTAAGCACCATGGTCATCCGCACTCTGAGTCGGCTATCGTTAACATGGAGGAGGATTTAAACTTTCGACAAGCTATGTCTTTCAATTTCATCGTGCATAGAAACCTGTAAGTTTTCGAACTTTAAACTTTTCGCAACACAATACCCTGCGTCCTGCCAGTAATATCTTCCACCAGTCGAAGCATTTAAGTTACCTGTATTTCTTCATTTTTCTCAGGTACGCTGCCCTCAAGTTGACTATTCGGTCTTTCTCTATCAAGGCATTTCGATCTGGTTGACACGTCACCTTACGGAACCCGATAGCTCGTACTATCTTCCCCAGTGTCTCACGACTGCCCTTGAAACAAATGTCGTCGCGAAGAACTGCCAACAGCTTGTCGATGGTCGGCAACTGCTTCCTGACTGTGTAAAACTCTTGGATCTTTCGTCGGATCACACACTTGTCAAAATCATCAACGATCACTGATCTCGAATTAACTTTTGGAGTCGCAGGTTTCGACGCCTTGACTGGCACTGAGATCGGCACTGCATCTGAATATCCTGAGTGTGCTGTCGTTGTCGCTGTGCCTGGCATAGCAACAGAGGAAGACTTCTGGCTCTGGCATACCCATTGGATGGTTCTGTACGGTAGTCCTGTGGCCTCAGCTGTTCTCTTCACGTAGCTTCTTTGAGGATGGTTCGCTGGATACTTCTGGGCTTCTTCTTTGAAATACTTAAATACGTTCGTAATAATATTTTTGAGACAGTGTCGTAGATTGTTTTCGGAGTTGTCATCGTGAGATTCGAACCAGAAATGATGCTAAAGCTTGTTTATAACGGTTTTCGAACCACGCAAGTAAACATGCTTTTCATGAAAATCGTGGATTCGTATTTATATAAGTTATGCACCAGTCATTTGCATCCCCGGCGCCCTAGGGTCGTAAATAGCGGAGGCACAGCGGGGCTTAAAAGCCAGGCTTTAACCTCTATTGAGTACCGCAGTCCCGGGGATGTGGTAGGGTTCTATTTTTCCGCCAATACACGGTCACATTAATTCAAATTAAATATTTATGGTAATTTTAACATTTAATTTAAAAATTGAAAAGCTAAAAGCCCCGCTTTTCCGCCCCTAGGGGAGCCGGGGATGCAGATGACTGTTGCATTGTAAGTAAAATCGCACGTTTGTAAAAATCAGTGAAGCCATTCTCAGTGTACGATGCTCAAAGGAAAAAATGATACAAAGAGGCAAAATCTTATAGGTGTTTTAATAATCGTTTAATTCATATCAAATAAAATAAGAAATCATAGAAAAAAGAAAAAAAAATCAGGGGTTTCGAACCGTGGACCCCTTTGGTAAGTGCCGAGCGCTCAACCATTTGCGCCACTTCTCTGAGTGAGGATAATTGTTGTAATTGATGCTCATTATTCTGATCGCTTATTCGCCTCGTGACTCCGTGGTCAAAAAATCGATTAACTACGCCTCTTTTACAGTTTTCACCTAGACAAAAGTAGACCATACCCAATTACGTATTCATGAGGTAACGCCCATACAGTGACCCATTTGCCGAGCTATATATAAATATATCAAAAGTGAGCAAAGCTCACATACTCCCGGCGGTAGCCATCAGAGGTCATACCACTTGGAGACAAAAAGCAGATTTACAGAAAAAGGTATACATCTAGTCATCAAATATATACCCAGGTGTACTGTCCGCTTCTACAAAGATAAAACATCAAGGTATCTTCTGGTGTAGATTTGTTTAAAATTTAACAAAATTATAAAAAAAAGTTCCGAGACCTGAGCTGTATTATAGGAAAACCAGCTGGTTGCATATGTGAAACCAAAGACTTATATCAGCTGCAAACTAACCACCTGCATAGTAAATGAACTGCTGATTAAAGGTTTTGTTTTCCCTACCTATCAACATTCTAAATCAGAAACTTCAAGTGTCTAACCATTTTGTGCTATATAGCCACATCTTATCTCCAACATCATTGGAGATCTCAAAGAAATATTTTCTCGTGGCATAGCTCACATGGTGTTGCATCCAACAAAAATATATTCATAAAAAAGGAAAAACTATATACCCCCTAATACTTCGTATGCCGGGCAAAAGGTGCAGATTTGTTTAGGAGTGACAGATGGGAAAAGAAACAAAGTAAAAATAAAAATAAAACTAAACCACAGAATCATAAACTTGTTTTTAGTAATAGAGTTGGTCATTCTGAATATGCATGTACAATTTGACGTCTCTAACTCTTATACAGACTGAGCTGATATGATGGAAGTTTCTCGGATAGAGAGTAAAATGGATAGATAAACGGAATTATAAGACGGAGATTGTTGATTCTCAAATACACAACACAACTTGACATACCTAAGCTTTGTACCAAATTTTAAAATGCTAGGTAAAGTAGTTCCTGAGAAATCTTTGACACAAAATAAGTTTACAGACAAACAGACAGACGGAAAAAGCAAAAACTATATAACCCCTAATACTTCGTATGCCGGGGGTATAAGTACAGAGCTGTCATGTCATGTATTATAAGTGAAAATAAATGTTTGTGTTCGGTCGATACAATATTTACCGTTGATTCGTTTTGTAGTCGAGTATAAGGCTTGGAACCCGTCGCCTGAGTTATATTGGTTGCTATGGAAATATGCCGTCAAAACATTAGGTGTTTCAGTGGCGTAATCTGACGTGGGGTTATTTAATCGTTCTATCAGTTGTTCTCCATCATTGGTTACAAAGATCTGCAAATCATAACGAAAACGCGCCCATGCAATATACAGAAAAAAAAATTGGGTGTAAAAATGAAAATTTTCACTGGAAAAGTTTTGATATTTTTCTTATTTTTGCTCGAAACATAGATTGTGGGTACACGTTAGAACCGCCTCGGCGAGGCGGTTCTAACGAGCACCCACAGTCTATGTTTTGGAGCAAAAATAAGAACTAGAGGACCATTGGTCCTGTAGCTCACCTGAGAGATTTTCACATTGTAAGCTCATGAGATTTAAATTAATTGAGAATCGACCAATGAAAGTCTATGCATGGACACTATTGACCCCCAGGGCATGGCCAAATTTGACCCAGGGGCATGACTGGCACAATTTATAATGGGGACTACCAAACATTGCTACATACAAAATATAGAAGCTCTGGGCCTTTTGGTTTCAGAGAAGAAGATTTTTGTTAGTTTTTCCCATTGTAAGTCTATGGAGACTATCTACCCCCGGGGCGTGGCCAAATTTGACCCCAGGGGCATGGCTGGCACAATTTATGTAGAGGACCATTAGCCATTGCCACATACAAAATATCAAAGCTGTGTGCCCTGTGGTTTCAGAGAAGAAGATTTTTGATTTTTTTTTCAATAGCAAGTCTATTGAGACTATCAACCTCCGGGGCCTGGCCAAATTTGACCCCAGGGGCATGAATGGCACAATTTATGTAGAGGACCATTAGCCATTGCTACATACCAAATATCAACGCTGTGGGCCTAGTGGTTTCATAGAAGAAGATTTTTTTAGTTTTTCCTATTGTAAGTCTATGGAGACTATCGGCCCCCGGGGCGTGGCCAAATTTGACCCCGGGGACATGATTGGCACAATCTATGTAGAGGACCATTAGCCATTGCCACATACAAAATATCAAAGCTGTGGGCCCTGTGGTTTCAGAGAAGAAGATTTTTCCCATAGTAGGTCTATGGAGACTATCAACCCCCGGGGCGTGGCCAAATTTGACCCCAGGGGCATGAATGGCACAATTTATGTAGAGGACCATTAGCCATTGCTACATACCAAATATCAAAGCTGTTGGCCTAGTGGTTTCAGAGAAGAAGATTTTTTTAGTTTTTTTCCTATTGTAGGTCTATGGAGACTATCGACCCCCGGGGCGTGGCCAAATTTGACCCCAGGGGCATGATTGGCACAATTTATGTAGAGGACCATACGCCATTGCTACATACCAAATATCAAAGCTGTGGGCCTAGTGGTTTCAGAGAAGAAGATTTTTTTTTAGTTTTTCCTATTGTAGGTCTATGGAGACTATCGACACCCGGGGCGTGGCCAAATTTGACCCCGGGGACATGAATGGCACAATTTATGTAGAGGACCATTAGCCATTGCCACATACAAAATATCAAACTGTTGGCCCTGTGGTTTCAGAGAAGAAGATTTTTTAATTTTTTTCCCATAGTAAGTCTATGGAGACTATCAACCCCCGGCGCATGGCCAAATTTGACCCCAGGGGCATGAATGGCACAATTTATGTACGAGGGGGGTTCAGAAAGTTCTGTCATAGGTGTTATAACTTTGTTAATAGACATAATAGGTTGCTGTATTATACCTTGATTAAAAGGGCTACATTTCTCCTTTATAATGATGCCAAAACAATGCACGAAAAGAAATAAATACTTTGAAATAGACGCCTTGAAAGACACCAGGGGTAAACCACTGGCACGTTTTCTTAAATTTGTGAATATTATTTAAAGAAAATCGACTTCGAAAAAATATAATCCATGTAATATATTTTTGAAACATAGATGAATATATCCTGCAAAAATCAAAATCATTCAGCTGAATTTAATTGAGTTATACGGTTTAAATTCAAATGACATTTATTGACATCTACACGTAGTCCAGGGAGCTTAAAATGCATTTTACCATTTAATTGTTTCATCCTAGCGTGCTCTATAGTAAACTTATAAAAAAGCAAACACATATAATGGTGCAGCGGTGCCAGAAACGCTATAGGGGTACGTATTTTAATGACGTCATATACATCGCTTTATTATAAAATCAGCATAGCATCGATAACGGCAATTTTTGTCACATTGCTTTTCTAAATATATTATTACTTATAACTGTAAAGTTGGAGAAAATTTGATCGGAAGTTATAAAGATATAACGCATGAAACGCACACAATAATATTCACAAATTCAAGAAAACGTGCCAGTGGTTTTACCCCAGGTGTCTTTCAAGGCATGTATTTCGAAAAAGGTACAAGTAGGCAAAGATCAGGAAAAGGCGCAATCAGAAAAAGATTCCCACTCCAAAAACCGAGGTGGGAAAAAACCAAACTAACAATCAGGTACTTATACCATGAAACATATCGTAAGCCGAATGAGCAGCTATTTTCCCAATAGGTGGCCACTCAGTTACCTTAACTTAACTAAAAATATGAAAACATACATAAGGCGCCAACAGCACAAAGAATTTTAAACACCAAGACATAAAACAAAAAGAACCACTACAGAAGTATCGACTTGGAACGATCAGTAACACAAAGTTACTGGCGGGCTTAAACCGGTTTTACAGGTACCTAACCTCACCCTCAGCTTCTGTAGTGGTTCAGTGATAAACAAGAAATAAGAAATCATATTAAGAAAATACTAAACATAGATACCAACGTTTAACATGAATAACGGAAAGCAGAGTGAGCAGCTATTGAAGGTATTAGGTGGTCACAGTGCTAGCTTGGACAGAACAAGTAAATGCAGAGGGCTAAGTGAACAGCCATTATATTCGGGTGGTCACAAAGCCATGCAACATGAAACTCGTAATTGGAATAACTTTGATAAGTGTGAACCAGAACAGCAGTACCGCCTTGGTACGGTCAGTTATAAAATAACTGGGGGGCTTAAACCGGTTTTACAGGTACCTAACCTCACCCTCAGCTTCTGCAGTGGTTCACAACATTTAGTTAGTTCTTCGGTCCTCGTGGTGAATCTCTAACTAGTCAATGAATCATCAAGAACAAACAAATAAATCATGATAAACATCCTGATGAATCAAAAACCAGGACTCACAGATTGAGTAAGCTGCCCGACGATGGAGATCCCTGGGCGCCGAATAACCTACTAACTCCGGAGCAAAAGAAAAACACCAGTTGGACCCCGGTGGGCCAAGCAACAGACAAGAAGCTCCGGCCCCAACCAACTAAAATGAATAGCTTTAAGTCGGGGCCATCATAGAGTCTGACGCCCGACCCACCGGCGTGCAATTAAAGAAGGCAGCATAGTTATCAACCATGATTGGGTTAAAAACTAAGCATGCAGACTGTCGCATAACATTCAAGTTATAACCTATACGTCTGTAACGTGATATGATTTTTCCGAACTGAAGAGAAAAATCATTTATTCCTTTAAGTTTCTTTAATTTGTAAACCAAGTCACCATAAAATTCAGGTTCTGAAAGGCCCTCACTTAAAAGTGTCTTTAACCCAACATTATATTTGGAAATCAATCCATAGTGTCTACGATAAAATTTAGAAAAGGTTTTTCGAAGTTTATGATACCGATAGCCCTGTTGGAGAAGTTTTGCCGTTAAACATTTATTTCGAGCGTTGAAGTCTGTAACATGATTGCAGACTCTAGCAAACCTAATAAGTTGCGAAATGTATACACCATAAGAAGCACGACGAGGAACGTCACCATCCAAAAAAGGAAAATTTACTATATCAAAATCAAAGTCATCGCGCTTATCATAAATTTTAGAAGAAACAAATCCATTTGCAACAGAAAGATGTAGATCTAAAAAGGGGGCTTCGGTATCTGAGATATTAGCTTTGTTCAACTGAAGTTCAGGTGGATAAATTTGATTGACCATACCTTCAAAATAAGGGTTGTCAATGTTCAAAAGGTCATCGAGGTACCTAGATGTGGAATTAAAAGCCTCGATAACATCAGCTTGATTATCATGGTTAAGAGAATCCATGAAATCTCTTTCGTAGCAGTATAAAAATAAATCAGCTACGAGAGGTGCGCAATTTGTACCCATCGGAATTCCAACAATTTGTCTGTATAACTTGGTCCCAAATCTAATATAAATATTATCAAGGAGATAGGATAAGGCGTCGCACACATTCTGACATGACCAAAGGGTATACCGACTTTGGTCAGAGGAAGTGAAAAAAGCCTTTCTGTCATTACATGCCAAATAAAGTGAACCATAGTTTTTTAATGCCCTTTTGAAGGTCCACTCTATCAAATCCAGAAGTTTTTCTTTAATTAGATTATGTGGTAATGTTGTATACAGAGTAGAAAAATCATATGTGGACAAGCTTATCGCACGGAACCCTCTACACTTCAATTTACTGAGCACCTCACCAGAATTTTCTATTGACCAAAACCAATTTTTATTTGAAGTTTCATACACTGTCTCACAGTATCTTATAACATGAGATTTGATAGCAGTAAGACAAGAAGTTAATAATTTAGAAAGTTCAGTGGTAGTACAAGAGCTAGAATTTGCAATAAATCTAGCTTTGTATGGTCTTTTGTGAAGCTTAGGTAACCAATACATCGTAGGAAGTTTGTCTTGGCCTTCATTGACACAAACAGAAAACTTAACAGGTAAATCGTTTAAGTGGGCATAAACGATTTACCTCGTTTATTTATTTCGTTCGTGCGATGTTTTGGCATCATTATAAAGGAGAAATGTAGCCCTTTCAATCAAGGTATAATACAGCAACTTATCATGTATATTAACAAAGTTATAACACCTATGACAGAACTTTCTGAACCACCCTCGTAGAGGACCATTAGCCATTGCTACATACCAAATATCAAAGCTGTTGGCCTAGTGGTTTCAGAGAAGAAGATTTTTTTAGTTTTTTTTTCCTATTGTAGGTCTATGGAGACTATCGACCCCTGGGGCGTGGCCAAATTTGACCCCAGGGGCATGATTGGCATAATTTATGTAGAGGACCATTAGCCATTGCCACCTACAAAATATCAAAGCTGTGGGCCCTGTGGTTTCAGAGAAGAAGATTTTTTATTTTTTTTTCCCATAGTAAGTCTATGGAGACTATCAACCCCCGGGGCCTGGCCAAATTTGACCCCAGGGGCATGAATGGCACAATTTATGTAGAGGACCATTAGCCATTGCTACATACCAAATATCAAAGGTGTGGGCCTTGTGGTTTCAGAGAAGAAGATTTTTTTAGTTTTTCCCATTGTAAGTCTATGGGACCTATCTGTTGCCATGGAAACCACAATTTTAATACAATCTGCTCCAAAACCTAATGCCATCAATCCCCCAACCCAATTATGGTTCACATTAAATTTGATCAAGATCGGCCTACTAGCTTCAGAAATATTCTTCTTTGAAATTGTGGACGGACGACGGACGACAGACGACGGACGGACGGACGGACGAACGACGACGGACGACGGATGCCTGCCTATCCTATAAGCTCACCTGTGAGCCTTCGGCTCAGGTGAGCTAAAAATAGGTATACCCCTGCAAATCCAAGGTTTGCTATATAAAAGTGGGGTATAAGGGGGTAAATATTACACGGACATGTTTTCCTGATGTATAAGGCTATTCCGCCTACTTGTGTTCGATCATTGGGGCTTTGAGAATTCATTGGCTGCTCGTGTCCCAGACAGCCTGAATGACCACCTGAATACTGGTGAGCCACTTAAAACTGAGTTCTGAGCCTGTCCAAGAAAAATGGTCGAGGCAAACCATCTATACACATACATTTACATGTATATAAGCCTTAAGTCCGATTCACATGCGCCAAAAATACACGCGTGTAAATATACTCCGGTGTGCAAATTTTACTCGTTTACTCGGGGTAAGCACCGGAGTATATTTACCCGCGTGTATTTTTGGCGCATGCGATCTAGACTGAAGGCGAATGGATGGTTTGACTTGAACCACCTTTCTTAGGCATGCTTATGTCTGCTGCGTGTTTACTCAGTCCTCAGATGGTTAATCAGTATTTTATAAGCTTTGGTTGGCGGCACAAGCAGTCCACTCACGTGCCAAATCTATACATTACACGGGCTTTGTTAGCTCACATGAGCCGAAGGGTCACAAGGTGATACTATAGTAGTCAAGCCGGCGTCTGTGCGTCCGTTCACACTTTCAATCTTGAATATCTCTATGACAACAAGGCCAATCGTATTAAAATCTTATCTAAAGCATCATTGAGGATGGGGAAATGTTGCATTAGGTTTTGGGCCATGTCAGATCAGAACTCTTGTTTCCAGACCAAAAGATAGCTCCCATAGACTTACAATGAGAAAAACATAACAAAAAATCTTCTTCTTTATAAATCCTGCCAACCATGCCCCTGGGGTCCATACAGACCTCGCCCCGGGAGCTTTATGGGAAAAACATAAAACAATCTTCTCCGAAGCTGCAATGCCCAGAGCTTTCATATTTGTATGTAACAATGTGTAGGGGTCCTCTTTATTAATCCTGCCAACCATGCCCCTGGGGGTCAAAAATGGCCCCGCCCCGGGGGTCATTAGCTCCCATAGACTTACAATGAGAAAACCATAAAAACTCTTCTCCGAAACCAAAAGGCCCAGAGCTTTCATATTTTGTGTGTAGCAATGTATAGTGGTCCTCTTTATACATCCTGCCAACCATGTCCCTAGGGTCAAAAATGGCCCCACCCAGGGGGTCACTAGCTCCGATAGACTTACAATAGGAAACACATAAAAAAAACCTTCTCAGAAACCACAAGAAACAGAGCTTTCCTTTTTTGTGTATAGCAATGTATAGTGGTCCTCTTTATAAATCCTGCCAACCGTGCAACTGGGATCCATACAGGCCACGCCCCGGGGGTGTCATGAGAAAAACATAAAAAAGTCTTCTCCGAAACCACATGGCCCAGAGCTTTCATATTTTGTGTGAAGCAATGTATATTGATCCTCTTTATAAATCCTGCCAGCCATGCCCCTAGGGTTAAAAATGGCCCCACCCTGGGGTTCATTAGGATCACATAGCTTTCAATTGAAAAACTAAAAACAAAATCTTCTCCGAAACCTCAAGGCCCAGAGCTTTCATATATTGTGGTATGCAATGCATAGAGGTCCTCTTTTTAAATCCTGCCAACCGTGCCTCTAGGGTCCATACAGGCCACGCCCCAGGGGCATCATGGGAAAAAACATTAAAAAAATCATTCAAAACCACAAGGCCCAAAGCTTTAATATTTTGTTTTGTATGTAGTGGTCCTCTAATCATACTACCAACCATACCCCTGGGGTCAAAAATGACCCCACCCGAGGGGTCATTTGGCTCCTATAGACTTACAATGGAAAAAAAAACATAGAAAACTCTTCTTCTTTAAAACTACAAGGCCTAGAGCTTCATAGTCTGTATGTAGCAATGTATAAAGGTCCTCTTTATAAATCCTGCCAACCGTGCCCCTGGGGTTCATACAGGCCATGCCACAGATGCAACATTATCTGTCATAGGCTTATGATGGAGATACATGAAAGAATCTGCAACTGGACTTAATATTTATAATTCTGAAAAAATTGGACCCCGAGGCAATATACATGTATATCGTCATAATGTTCAAGCATCTCAGAAACCGCTTGGCCAATCAAAGCCAAATTTTATATGAAGCATTTAAAGGAAGGGGAAACCAATGTGAACATGAAAATCCAGGTCACATGACCAAGATGGCCACCATGCCCATATATGGTAAAAAGAACAGCTACTTTTCTTTTGTCCAGTTAATGTACTGGTTGACTCTCAGGTGAGCGATTGTTGCCCTTGGGCTACTTGTTCTTACACCTTATTACTTCAGGTGAGTGTAATTTGTGTTACTTGTGGTGATAACATGCCGCTATGTGTAACTAATAAAAATTACATCAACATCATGTTAACGTGCCCGTGCAATATGTACTCCCTTATACCCCAGTTTTACATACAGAGGAATAACTATTTTCTCTTATTATTGCTTCAAAACATACACGTACATTGTGGGTGCTCCACTCGGCGAGGCGGTTTTAACGTGTACACACAATCGATGTTTTGAATATTAAAAATATTAAAAACATATTTTTTCCGACGAAACGTTTCAATTTTTACTGCTGAAAAATCTCTGTTTATATCATATGACGTCGCTGTTTTCCAGTGGATAACGTCATGTAATAAAAAGTGTTATGACCACACGTGTATTAACACTCTTGTGGGAATACTTAACGTCATTTACGACATTCGTAACAACAATGTAGATCTTAATTGAAAATATGTCCACTTTGAAGGCGATAAAATCCTATTATATTTTATTGCAATCGCCCTAGATGAACGTATCTTTCTTGATGTCCTTCATTCCTCAATGAAAAACATTAAGCCACGTGATCTACATGCCACGCCTATGGGCGGGGAGACGTCAAAACCATCCAATGAGGTTGTTTGTCTACTCTTGTTGGCGTGACGTCGGTCGCATATTACAATGACGTTAGGCGCGAAAATTTGACGTTTTGGCTGTTCCAAACTTACGTTAAGTCGGATTTAATGTCAAAAAACATGAAAATGAGTGGTGCTATGCGCAATTAAAAAAAAAAACGATACTTGATTGATAATATAAAATGTAAATATAAGTATTGAAATTCAGATTTTAGCTTTCACTGGACGATGAAAAACATTAGCTGTTTTAATGTGTCCTTATGTTTTTCATCATCGAGTGAAAGTTAAATCTGAATCTCAATCCTTAATTAAAAGTCACACGATAAAACAAATCTTGCAATCGTGGTCATTTCATATGAAATTTATTAAACTCACCGAAGGCTCGTTTAAAATGAAATGACCACTCATGTATTGCATGGGCAAGGTTTCTTAATGATGACCAGTAAACAGTGATAACAAGGACGCAAAGTGCTTTAGCAAGACTTTGTAAATTAAGCATAAATTATCAAAAATATCATAACAGTACAGAATGTCAAACATAATGTAGATAGTTCTTGTAATGTGTCCATATATATCGACAATACTTTTCACCATCGCATAAAGAAGGGAGGTGGAAATCTTCGTCCAAATATAGAACCACTGTAACGAATTCCCCGGAATCTTCTTCCACCGGGCGTTCCGGCAAATATATGATTAAGCTCGCTCCCAAAGCTTCCAAAGTCGGGTCGTCCATTCCGCCCCGATCGGAACCTGAATGTATGGTAACTCGGGTTAACCGACATCGGTATATTCTGTCCTGCAAAAGATACATTCCGAAAACTTGCCCATGCAATGTACAGAGATTTTCAAAGCTGTAAAAAATGAAAATTTTCAATTTTCAATATTTTTCATATTTTTGCTCAAAACATAGATTGTGGGTACACGTTAGAACCGCCTCGCCGAGGCAGTTCTAACGAGTACCCACAATCTATGTTTTGGAGCAAAAATATGAAAAATAGGTTTACCCCTCCATACCCCAGTTTTCCAATATAAAAGTGGGGTTCAAGGGGGTATACATTTCACGGACATGTTTTCCTGATGGGAAAACACAGTTCATGGTACGAGCCAAGCTTGCTATAATAGTACATGGAAAGCAGCCAATTAAAAGTACCGACAATCATTTGAAACCATTGTCGGATTTTGGAAATGAAAAATATAACGCAGATACTACAATGCAGTTAATTTGTTGTTTAAAGTATAAAGACAGTAAGACAGTATCACAAGTTATTCTAAAATACAGGGATTTACAAGTATGTGATACAAAACTCATTTAATAGATCTAATGATACAATGTTAATATAAATACGTACTATTTGCATTATTATGCATGCTTATGCATGTTATGTATTAAACGCTTTCTTCATTTATATTGTGCACAAATGGATTTAAGATTTTAGAATTTATTTTTTTTTTGCAAAAATGATTTAAAAGTTTTGGAATTTATTGCATTTATTATCGTTTGTAAGTAAGACGGCTTAATTTAACAAGTTCTCACATAATTTACGAAACATTAGGAGTAAAATATCAAAATTTAATGGGTGAAACTGATTATATTGTACATTCATAAAATGTGCTAACAATTTTCTTACCTTCTAATAAAAGGAAACACGAGGACAAAATCAGAAACGCCACATTAAACACGCGAGCCGAGACAGACATGGTTTTCTGTTGAGCTGAGTATAAGCTGATCAACTGAAGCCGGTAGGGGATGCAGGGGTATTTAACCAGAGGTTTACTTTAAAGTGGCAGATGTGTGCGGCGTATACCATTTAATATTACTTTTTCACGGTACTGTCTACTTTACTGCTCTGAAATCTAACCAACAACCGAAAGTCGTTTAGACATCGGTATTTAACCTTTTATGCATAAGTTACATATAAACTAGAATTATAGAAGCGTTGAGCCGCGCCATGAGAAAACGAAATCTTTGCCTATGCGAAAACAAAGGCGCTGATCAGCTGTGCAGTAGAATATGTTTTTGATTGACCGTTTTTCTCGTTTTGCGAACAACCCCCTTAACGTATTCAAACTGTTACAATTTTTATCAATTAACGTCCGTCGTTAATTGACCGATTTATTTGAATGATTGATTCAAAGATTTTGTTACTATTTTTTTCTGTGACATACTAATACACTAATGTCAGTTTGACAATGTCCTACATACACTCTGTACTTAAGCTCATCAGTGCAGCATGTCCCCGTGATTCACGTCCTGTCTTAGGATGTACAATTGCATGTCTGATGACTTATATGTTGGTGCACATTTCGGTCGATCGGGCTGTTAGGGATTTAACATTAATGAAAACATAGTGGGAGTTAAGTTTGACGAATACAATGACCACCGGAAACCGACACCAACAGAGTCAAAAGCTCGTGCAAAAACATTGTGGGAGCCAAACAACTATTAGAAAATTAAATGCTTTTTACAAGTGCATGAGCTTAAGAAAATTGAAGCACCCCTTCCTGTGCAAGGGTATTTTTCCTCGTTACCTCCCAAACGTATATGTTTTATGAAATTCGGATCATTACTTTTTGGACCTTTCTGGTCAGTTTAATTCAACTCTAAAGACTAAAACACAAAGTGAAATTCTGTGTCTGAAATGGGTTTACTATTAGACGACGCATCATAATTATTTAAATATTAGACATACTTCTTCTGTGCACGTGTGAGCACGGTCATTATAATTTCTTTAAGCCTTCTTTTGAAAAAATAATCACATCGAGCCTTCTTTTGAACAATCCTTTACATCATTCAAATATGATATTATAAATGAGGGTTCTGATTTAAGTTTGTAGACTTCGACCACTGGTTTTTATTAGGAAGCGGGTCAACTCGGCCTGATACGAACGCGGCCAGTGAGTCAACTCGGCCTCGGGTTAACTCGGCCGGGTCAACTCGGCCGCTTATTTTTTCTATTACAGTAGGGGTATTTTATAAGTGCATGATGCTTTTCGATATGAATAATGATTTTATATGTTGATATATTCTGGATACGTACAGAGAAAATATAGGATGGCCTTAATTTTAGTATTACAAACAGATCAACAATCTCCTTATCACTGCTTATTGAGCAAAGGCAAAATGTCCATAGGGTGTAAACTGCCCATAGGGAAACGAGCATGCAAGTTAATAAGTTTTAATTTTAGGCATTGAATTATATGTGCATTA
Organism: Rugalucina vietnamica; assembly: GCA_964017185.1. Classification (NCBI taxonomy): domain Eukaryota; kingdom Metazoa; phylum Mollusca; class Bivalvia; order Lucinida; family Lucinidae; genus Rugalucina; species Rugalucina vietnamica. Next base: position 59,338,234 of record OZ024873.1, read on the forward strand.
TAGTAAAGCATTCACACCTAAAACAGTACCGCAATTAAATAAAGTGTGGTTACTTTTGGCTACGCTCAATTGCAGCGGTAGGCCTTTTGGTATATTCGATGGTTTGATTAATATATTTTAATTCTCATGTATATTCCCGTGTATATTATGGAAGAGACAGACGAAATTAACTGGTTAAAATGATAATTATAAACAAGCATTACCTCATATCTGCTTTTACCATAACTATATATTTAAATATAAGGCCGACTTGACCCGGCCGAGCTGACCCGGGCCGACTTGACCCGAGGCCGAGTTGACCCGGATTCTTTTTATTATGGCATTTTTTCTAAAAGTTCATTCATTTTTATAACGAAACAGAAAGTTCTCGTGTAAATTTTCGAAATTTAAAGTACAATATTCTGGCTTTCGTTGCCGGTTTAAAAATGGCTACTGATGTGGGTTCATTACCCGAAATTGCGCACAATAGTCTACACTATCTCCCTCTGAATGTTTTTATTGCTTCCAAAAGATCAAATCTTTATGTTTTATCTTCTAGTTTCGTGTTTCAAATATCTTTTAAGATATCTTGCACAGTGTACAATGTAAATATGAGGGGCGTTCAATAAATACGCCGAAAAATTGCTGCCATACTTTCAATACTCATGGAAAACTTGCGGTCTTGTTGCATTTTGTTTATTTTGAAAAATACAAAAAAAAATCAACGAAAACGGGATACAATTGACTATTAAATTACATGTATTTCTAAGGTAATATAGGGATCAACCATGGTTTTCAGTGTTCAAACATTCGATGGATCACGAGGAAGGTGTTTGAACACAAGGCCGCAGGCCGCGTGTTCAAACACCTTCCGAGTGATCCAGCGAATGTTTGAACACTGAAACAAACCATGGTTGATCGCTATTCTTGCATTTTCACTCCAATCCACTTAAAATCTCATGAAAATAACATTTACAACGTAAAAACTGACCGAAAACCGCGGAGCTTCTTCAATGTCGGCCATTTTGTTTCTACGAAACACATGACGTCACGTCGCATTGACCAATGACGTCGGCCAAAACCCATGTTCAAACGGCACGTGAATTTCATGATTTGAACATGGGTTTTGCGGTTTGAACACGGCTTTCGACCAATCAAAAACGGCTTCAAACAGCTATGTGCATAGATATCTATGCAAGAATGACAGTTAAACCGGCCCGACATCTGAACTATTCGCGAATTTATTGCCTCTCGAAAAAAAAGTTCTCGTAAATAAAAAAAACTAAAGAACTGCATAAGATTTACGGACTAAATGAGTCCTCGCTCGCGAATTTAAGAACACGCCTATAATCCGGAAATAAAAAAAATCCTCGAAAAAAGGTCACGCGAAAATTTTCGAACTAACATTACTTTTTGTGCTTCTGTTTCTGTATCGGACATAAGCGAGAAGGATATAAATGCTGTCTTATAAAACGCCTCGCTGGTAAAAAGGACAGGAGTGGTCAATGTATCGTAATGTTCATTGATGTTTCCTGTCCATCAGTCATGTAAAATGTTTTTTTTTGCCAAATGTTTTTACAAGAGCATAACGACCCATGATTACATAGTCCGTTTGACACCAAACATGACTTGTGATGACCAACAGAATAGAGTCAAGACAAAATCTAACCTGGGCACCAGTATATAATATTTAACTCATTTAAGCTTGGCGTCCCTTTTATGGGACATAGGCAAACAGAATAGCCCCAGATGTGACGCCGTAGAACGCGGCGTCCCATCTGGAGCTATTCTGTTTGCTTAGAGAATTTTCATCGAACAATTGATTGAAATTTAAAAATCACTCCTGACGCCCCTAAAAATGAAAGTGGACTCACCCTAATGATAATGATGGGAAAATCCATTCGTCAAATATGGGTTAAAGGGACCGTTTGACATGATAAGCTTAGATTCTTGGTGTTTTGTTCTGTACGATTTGAGAAACGATAAAATTGAGCCGCCTCGTGGGAAAACCAACAATGTGCTTTCCGAACAGGTCCGACACAAACCGGCCTGTACAAGCACAGAAAAGAGCTAGAAGCTTGAAATTTCGGATTTAAGTAGAAGAGGAATTGTACTATCCGAGTAGCGAAAACAAAGGCGCTGATCAGCTTCGCGGTTACCGCGAAGCTGATCTGTGTCTTTGTTTTCGCCTATGCAGATTGTTGGTTTTCCCATGAGGTGGCTCAAATGATTGTTGTCATATTGTTTCTTTATGTTTGCAACATATCTGCGTCCATGTCTGTTGTGCCGTAGCATTGTATCCCTTACGATTAAGCTGTCTGTTTCTTTGCCGACTCAAAAATCAATCATGCCAGTAGTGGCAGGTACAATGTATTGGCCAATTCATTACGAAAACACGTCAGAGATTTTATCAGCTGAAAAAAAAATGAATATTTCATCAGAAAAAGGTACAAGTAGGCAAAGATCACGAAAAGGTGCAATCAGAAAAAGATTCCCACTCCAAAAACCGAGGTGGGAAAAACCAAACTAACAATCAGGTACTGATACCATGAAAACATTAATTTTCGTAAGCCGAATGAGCAGCTATTTTCCCAAAAGGTGGTCACTCAGTTACCTTAACTTAACTTAAAATATGAAAACACACATAAGGCGCCAACAGCACAAAAATTTCAAACACCAAGACATAAAACAAAAAACATAGATCGTGTGTACGTATAAGAACCGCCTCGCCCCAGTTTTAATTAACTCCTCGCCAAATGTTTAGCATATTCTAGTTTTACAGTGCTAAAGTAAACTGGCCCGAAAAATATTCCCAAAGCATATTGTGACTTTAGCATTCATTGATTTGGAAAGAAAGCATGTCGTAGCAAAGACCAAATGACAGCTTTGTCTCGGCATATCAGATTTTGTAAATTTTTGAGTATGTTGACAATGCATTATTTTAATGATAAGCCGTGTTTCTGAAAGCTGAATTTTGCACACTATACGCTACGTCAGAACAAAATTGACCCCATGTCAAGGAAGAGTATGCTGGAGCAATTTAATACAGACAAAAAGTGGAGACCTGACATCAAACACTAACATTTCTGGAAGGAACCAAAATGTTAAGAAAGTATTTGATTTAACATTTTGAAAACAAGTTGTCTAATGCCTATATCTCAAATGACATGATAATAATGTTATGACACCTTATTACTCTATTTATCGCCTAAGGATTTTAAAACTTTTGCTAGAAAATTCCGAAACTGAGTACTTTTTGGACAATATTTTAAAAAAAGGTAGAAAATAACTTTTTCAAGCTTGTGACCTTATCTTTTGTCATACAGTATCTAGCCAACTGCCGACATTGAATCCTTAAAAGTCGTGATTGTTTCCACCATAACCACGACATTGAATAGGGACATTTATTCACTTGGATTACTTCAAGTTATCTTTGCCTCCTTTTACACAAGTAATTATGCTAATTTTTTGACGAAGAGTAATATATATAAAAGTTAGTTGGGTTTAAGTGGGTATTCATTGTTCCGTCATGTTTTCCTGATGGAAGTTCAACTGTTTTTTTTTTTTTTGTTTTTTTTTTTTCCTTTTTTTGTTCCAGATTGTCAGAAATGTTGTTTGGCACACAGGCATCTCCATCATCGGGTAGTTTATTCTATCTGTGAGTCTTCGTTTTTGGTTCATCCTGGTGTTTATTATGATTTATGTGTGTCCTTGATAATTCATTTACTAGTTAGAGATTCCCCACGAGAACCCAACAGCTTAATAAATATTGTGAACCACTGCAGAAGCTGAGGGTGAGATTATTGATTTAAGCCCGCAAGTAACTTTACATTTCTGACCGTCACAAGGCGATCCTTCTTTTGTGGTTCTAATTGTTTATGTTTTTGTGTTGAATCGTGTGCTGTTTTCACATTATACACGTTTTCATATGTTTAGTTAAATTCAGGTAACTGAGTGGCCGCTTATTGGAAAATGCTGCTCACACGGCATAACTCTGCTTTTCCCTTATTATAAGTACATGTACCTTATTGTTATTTTTTCCCCACCTCCGTTTTTGAAGTAATCATTTCTTTGCGCAATTTTCATTGCCAACTTTACCTTTTAGTTACTTTTTTTTCTCAATAAAAGTCACTTTTTTGTGGGTTAATATGTCTTTACATTTACTGTCTTTTGTTTAGTCCATACTGACTCTATGTGTATTTGGCCATTTTTGTGCATTTTTGTTTAAAATCTACAAGGATTTCTCATTAAAGTTGGTATTTATTCATGTCCGAATCTATCACAATAATGAAACTTGCCCATGCAATATATAAGGATTTTTTGAACTTTGAAAATTGAAAATTTTCAGCAGAAAAATTTGGATATTTTTCTTATTTTTTGCTCAAAACATAGATTGTTGGTACAAGTTAGAACCGCCTCGCCGAGGCGGTTCTAACTTGTACCCACAATCTATGTTTTGAGCAAAAATAAGAAAAATATCAAACATTTTCAGCTTATTTTTTTTTTTATTTTTAAAGCTCAAAAATCTCTGTGTATTGCATGGGCGAGTTTTCGTAATGTCATGTCAGAATCACTCACAATTGAGCCTGTGCGTGAGAAAACCAACAATTTGCATGGGCGAAAACAAAGACGCAGATCAGCTTCGCGGTAACCGCGAAGCTGATCAGCGCCTTTGTTTTCGCTTCACGGATAGTACATTTCCTCCTCTACTTATTCCCAAATTTTCAAGATTCTGGGTTTCTTCTGTGACTGTACAGGCTGGTTTGTGTTGGACCTGGTCGGAAACCCAAATTGTTGGTTTTATCATGCACAGGCTCAATTGCCTTAGTTGTACAACATTAGGTTTGACCCATTTTAAGTACAAAAAGGAGTGCTCTAATGTCAATTACTCACTGAATAATTAAAACACTCATTTTTTGCACTATTTTTCAGGTGCTGATGTCAACTACCGCAAAGTCAATAAGACCAGTTCACGTCTTCTGACATGGAGGCAATAATGACTAAAGGGCCAATCAGTTTCCTGCGTTGTGAATCATGTATTTCAAATTTTATTTATTTTTTTTTTTTTGTTTGTTTTGTTTTGTATTTTCTTCTCTATTAGACTAATCTGTAGCTTATTTACATGTAACATTTAATGGATAATCATGATAAGCATGAGCATGTAGTACAGGGGTGGATCCAGGATTTCTGGAAGTGGGGTTCAAATCCACCCGTGGAGGTTCGTTGCCTGACTTTTCTAATTTTTTAGATTACATTAGTGTCATGGAAAAGTAAAACTAGACAATGATCAGGAAATGGCACAATCAGAAAAAAAATCCCACACTACAAAAACCGATTTGGAAAAAAAAACGACATTGACAATCAGGAACACACGTTGCTTGTCTATTGTTTTGTTTTATCTAGAATTGATTTCAACGCTGCATGCGTAATGACGTCTCCTTTCTAGGTCGTTACATCAGGAAAACATGTCCGTGAAATGTATAACCCCTAAAACCCCACTGTTATATAGCACAACTGGGGTTAACAGGGGTATAACTACATTTCGTATAATTTATTTAAAACATAGAGTCTGGGTACTCGTTAGAACCGCCTCACTGAGGAGGTTCTAACGTGTACCCACGATCTATGTTTTGAGCAAATATATATATATATATATAAAACATTTTTTTCCAAGAAAAAAATTCATTTTTACAGCTTATAAATCTCTGTATATTGCATGGACAAGTTTTCGTAATGTAGGTTTGTTTTCAATCAAGTTTGTCACATACTGTATTAAAAATTAAATAACCGCATAGTAAAATATCAGCCGGAATACGGGCAATGCACCTTCATATGGTCTGCCCGTTTTGCTTAGTTAGTTTCACATCGAACATTGCCCTGTATTAGCCCATTTCATCAGGAAAACATGTCCGTGCAATATATACCCCCTTAAACCCCACTTTTATATATAGCAAAACTGGGGTATGCAGGGGTATACCTAGTTTTCTTATTTTTGCTCCAAAACATAGATTGTGGGTACTCGTTAGAACCGCCTCGGTGAGGCGGTTCTAACGTGTACCCACAATCTATGTTTTGAGCAAAAATAAGAAAACTATAAAAAAAATTTCAGCTAAAAATTTTCAATTTTTAAAGCTCAAAAATTCTTATTGCATGGGCACGTTTTCGTAATGTATGAGAAATAGGCTTTCCCAGCTTTCACTGGCCGATGAAAAGGTAAAACTAGGCAATGATTAGGAAATGGCGCAATTAGAAAGAAAATCTAACTGCAACAACCGAGGTGAAAAAAATAAAAAAAAAAAATAGGTACTTATACCAAGAAAACATATCGTAAGCCGCGACCACTCAGTTGCCCAAACTCAACTTAAATATGAAAACGCACATAAAGCTCTGTTCTCACTGCCCCGGTTTAGCTCCCCGGTTCACCCCGGTTTAACAAACCGGGGTAAACCGGGACGAACCGTGGCGAACCGGCGTAGAACCGTAGCGTCACCGTGGACAACCGGGGCAAACCGGGGCGAACCGGGGTAAACCGGCTTGCCTTGCCGGTCGTTTTAAAATGTTTAATAGAACCGGGGCGAACCGGGACAAGTGTCAAAAACCGTGATAAACCGGGGCGACACCGGGGCAAACCGTATCTCCACCTGGGCGAACCGGGGCGACACCGGGATAAACCGGGGCGTTTATTTTACCCCGGTTCGCCACGGTGTTGGGCCGGTATCGCTATGGTTTATGCCGGTGGAGCTACGGTTTGACACGGTGTCGCCACGGTTCGCCCCGGTTAGTGGCGGTGCTACTACGGTTTGGCCCGGTCGAGTCCCGGTTCAATACGGTGTATGCCGGTTCACCCCGGTACCGTTACGGTTTAGATGAAATTACATGCAATTAGTTAAAATACACAGATTTTATCAGTTGTGTTTATGTTTTACACGAAATAGAATGAATTATCTAATAAACACCAATTGGAATAGACTACAACTTCTGCAGAACCAACTCCAGTTGACTAGTCAGCAAATGACATGTGCCGTGACTATGGCAAGAGCTCAACAACCACCGATCGACCAAGACTGCTAGAGGAATTGAGGCTTGAAGATGAGGCTTCCTTTCGAAACTTCCTTCGAATGATTCCAAGGATATTTCATGATCTGCTACAGACGTTGGCGTACATTGTCAATATGACGCATTGTGGTTCTTTATGGTATTGTAGAAACGCCGAAAATAAACGCATTTTTCATAAATTTAACTTTTAACGTATATGGCCAAGACGTAAGATTTAGATTATGTATTTTATCTGTTATTCAAATCCATCTGAACAACAGTAACATGCAAATGACAATATCTGTTTATACGGTTCAATGCTTAGTTCATAGACAATACTGTCAAAAACATGTATTTTTGTTGCGGTTTGAATAAGTATACTATCTTTCATTAATCTAGCAACGATGTCACAACGCGCAAAACACGCGTAAATGTAAAATTTGCAAACTTTGATGGTTAACTGTAGCCCGATAACCTTCAGAAATTCATTTGAGAATGATAACTATATGAAATTCATAAATCTACCAATGGCATAAAATGCATGAAGAATTTTAACGGAAATTTAACGGAATTTAAATTGTGCTTTTCGGCAAATTATTTCGTGAACCTAGCGCAAATGTCACACTGCCGAAAAAGCGCAACGTCTGCATGACGTTAATGAAAAGGGTTCAATACACATTGATATTGGCTTATACACTCCGAATCGAGAGGTCCCGGGTTCGATCCCCACTGGTGGCACCGTCTTGTGTCCTTGGGCAAGACAGATTAACTCTCCCAGAGTGCTGATTTTAACATTGGAAGCGGCGGCTCCGTTCCGACATGAACGAAAAAATATTGACTGGAAAGTTAAACCTTCTGTTGTATTGATTTTACATCACGTGTTATCCTCCTGCGGTATTATTTATTCATTTTATAAACTTGCCATTCTATTCTAAGGCCAAGGCGTTTCTAATGTATACCCACTGTCTGTGTTTTGAATTGTTTTAATATGTTAGCAGGTACTTTAGATAAGTACAAACATGAACCTAAAATCAACAAATGATTTTTATTACATATATGTTCCGTCTTGGTACAAGAATATCAAAGAGAGAATGCTTATGCAATGATCATAGATTTTATTAGCTCCAAAATGTCTGTATTAATTGGAAAATTTCAATATTTTGCATAAAATTGATCAAAACATTGAATGTTGGTACGCATTAGAATGATCATAGATTTTATTAGCATAAAAATGTCTGTGTCAATTGGAAAATTTCAATATTTTGCATAAAATTGATCAAAACATTGAATGTTGGTACGCATTAGAATGATCATAGATTTTATTAGCATCAAAATGTCTGTATCAATTGGAAAATTTCAATATTTGGCATAAAATTGATCAAAACATTGAATGTTGGTACGCATTAGAACCGCCTCGCCAAGGCGTTTCTAATGTGTACCCACAGTCTGTATTTTGAAGCAGGAAAATATACCCCTGTGTATTTGATGGAAACTTGAATCAGCACATGCTAGTGCTTACATGTGCTTACATGTGCATTTACCTGATGTTTATGGAATATATGGAAATATTTGTTCGTTTGGTCAATCTGTTGGTACATGTATTTGTTTGATTATAAGAAGTATATACATGCCTATGGTGTAGAAGGTATCAAAACATTCTATTCATTCTACTGAACTCTCTAAACCCAAAAATGTTTTGAAAAAATAAGACTAGCCAAAATAACCTTTTGAGTCTTCTATACTTTTGAATATAACAAATTGACTCTAAACTGACAAAGCTTGATTTGTGTCATGGGCAACATTTTTGAAGAGTTTTAGGAAACAATGTGTTTATACATGTAGGCTAGTTCTGCAAAGATGTGCAGAGTCTTTCAAAGTAAAAAATATATGTATGGTATCTCTATAAAATGCAAAATAACTGAGTTACAATAAAATAACTTTGATCTGAAGTATAAAGCAATTTATACATTTACACAATGTACTGTGCTGTCTTACTATTTAAAATAGATATTTGTTGAAAGAATACAGATAAATTGATTGCTTATTGTACACTGTATGTTTGGTCAGAAATCAGTTGATGATACTCCAAAATGGCCTTTGTGAATTTGATTAAAGCAAATTCATGTTAAAGTTTTGGTCAAAGAAAGCTGAATAGTGTTTTGTTTTGGTTGTTTTGAACAGACATAGACCTATAATGTTTCAACTTTCCAAATCTAAAGACTTAGATCTAAAAATATTATTGGGTGAAACACTGTAGTTATTTATTCAAATTGGAGAACCTAGACAGGTTTTCTTGCTCTGCACAGAAAGCTAAAAATACACATTAAAATTCCCAATATTTATTGATAATTGTAGTATTCTAAAATTAGAAAATCAATACGTATAAATATAGTAAGACTGGTGTCCAGCTTTATCTTTTGCTTTTTTGTCTAAGCTTAGAGATATGGGTAAACAGGAACAAAAATGTAGTTTCCAAAAAGGTAGGAAATCTTTTTATAGTAACTGACAGTGGAAAATTTCTTTGCGCTGAGACTGTGCCACAAACCACATGTTATTAGGTGCATAATTTTAGTTAAATGAAAAAATAGTCAGTAGAACCCTAGGCTTTGTGTTTTGCAAATATGGAAGTGGTTGTTTCTCTATATAATATGTTTAAGTTGACACTTTTTTTCAATATCACAGTTACTGTATTGTTAAATAGTAGATCATCAGTACTCTCATGGTTGGGTTGCAATATAAAAAGACCAGGGGATGCAAACCTAGAAAATGGCTGATATTATAACCATTTACAGCCAGAATACTAGAGGCTTAAATTGTTCCCAGAAAAGGAGAGATGTTTTTCAGTATCTGAGAAGAAAAAAAATATAATATATTATGCTTACAAGATGTACATCTGGAGAATAAAATGTAAAGTTTCGTAAAAAATGAATGGGGGTATTCAATATATATGAGTGGTCTGACAAGTACTAAAAGGGGTGTAATGACTTTGATTAACAATAATTTTGATCAGGAAGTAACTAACGTTGTTAGGGATCCTAATGGCAATTTTCTTATTTTGGAAATGTACATACAAAAGCAAAAAATTATCTTAGTTAATATTTATGGGCCAAATGAAGATAAACCACAATTCTATAAAAAATTAAAGCAAAAGATAAATGAATTGGAATCATCCGATGGTGACACATATAATGTAGTAATATGCGGAGATTGGAATTTAGTTATTGACCCAAATATTGATACAGAAAATTATAAAAGTATAAATAATCCTAATGCTCGATCTGAGGTGTTACAATTTATAGAAGGTATGGATTACATTGATGCCTGGAGAATAATGAATGAAGAAAAAAGAGGTTTTACTTGGAAAAGATTAAATCCTGAGAAGAAACAAGCTCGTTTAGATTACTTTTTGATCAGTCCAGATATGTTTTTTTTCTACATGATTGTGAAATAGTTCCCGGTTATCGAACCGACCATTCAGGTGTACTTTTGAAACTGCAAATAAATTTTGATAATGAGAAAGGCCATGGTTACTGGAAATTTAATAATTCACTATTGAAAGATCAGGAATATGTAAAAAAAATACACAACATAATTAAAGAAAATATAGATAGGTACAGCCTTAAGGAATATCCCGATAGTACTTCAATTAATAATGGCACGTATGATAATAATTACACTGAAACAAACAACGAAAACATTGAAAACGATATTAAACGATTTTTTTTTATTAATGATCAATTACTTTTAGAGACAATCCTTTTAGTAATACGGGGGGAAACAATTAAATAAAGTTCATATAAAAAGAAAATAAGTGAAGAGAAAGAAGTAAAACTAGAAAAAGATATTTAACATTTGGAAGAAAAGATCCAAACAAATATAAATGAAATTTCAAATGAGGAAATATTATTATTACAAGAAAAACATGAAGCACTAAGAGAAATTAGACAAAAGAAAATAGAAGGAGTAATGCTTAGGTCAAGATGTAGATACGAAGAGCTTGGAGAGAAACCTACAAAATATTTCTTAAATCTAGAAAATAGAAACTACCAAGAAAAAGTAATTCAATATTTAATAGATGAAAATGGGGAAGAGATTTATGAAACAAAGGATATATTAGAAGTACAGAAAAAATTATTATAAAAACTTATATAAAGAAGAAATTGAAATTGAACCAATCCAAAACAGTTAAGTCCAAAGGAATCTGATGAACTTGAAGGTGAATTAACATATAAAGAATTGGCAGAAGCATTGAAATCTATGAAAAATTCAAAAAGTCCAGTTAATGATGGTTTTACCGTTGAATTTTTTAAATTTTTCTGGCGGGATTTGGGGGTTTATATTTTAAGATCGATTAATTATGCATATGAAAATGGATTATTATCAGTAACACAAAAACAAGGAATTGTAACTTGCCTGCCTAAGCCAAATAAACCGAGACACCTCTTAAAGAACTGGAGACCAATTTCTCTCCTAAATGTTATATATAAAATTATGTCATCAGCTATAGCTAACAGATTGAAAAATGTACTTAATAATATAATTTATCAAGACAAAAAAGGCTTTATTTCTGGTAGATACATTGGTGAAAACATAAGATTAATATATGATATTTTATTTGAAACAAAACAACATAATATGCCAGGTTTATTATTATCTATAGATTTTAAACAGGCGTTCGATTCTATTTCTTGGAAATTTATACATAAAGTATTAGACTATTACAATTTTGGACCTTCTTTTAAAAAATGGATCAAACTTTTTCAAACAAATGTTGAATCATGTATCATACAAAATGGGTTTATATCGGAATGTTTTTATTTAGAAAGAGGGTGCAGACAAGGTGATCCAATCTCTCCGTATATTTTTATCCTCTGTGTAGAGATACTGGGTTTAATGATTAGGAACGATGAAAATGTAAAAGGTATTAAAATAAATGGTAAGGAATACAAATTAAGTCAATATGCTGATGATACTCAGTTATTTTTAGACGGGTCAGAACTTTCATTACATAGTGCTTTATCTATATTGAAAAAAATATTATTATATGTCAGGCTTAAATATTAACCTAGAAAAAACAAGAGCTGTATGGATAGGATCTATGTGTAAATCATCAAAAACAGTGTGCAAAAATTTTAATTTAGATTGGGAACAAAAACCTATAAAGATTTTAGGGGTGGTTTTTACTGCAGAAGTATTTGATATATTGGACCAGAACTCGGACATTATTTTAGAGAAAATCAATAGTATGATTAAGACTTGGTCCAGAAGAAAATTAACTTTAATTGGAAGAGTTACCATTATTAAGTCATTAATGTTGTCTAAATTTGCCTATTTGTTTTTAGCATTACCAAACCCACCAGGTTCCTTAGTTAAATCTTTAGAAAAAATGTTATTTGAATTCTTATGGAATAAAGGTCCTGATAGAATAAGTAGAATGCAAATTGTAAAAGATATTGAAGCCGGAGGTTTGAGAATGACAAATGTTAAAGCTTTTATAACATCTTTAAAGGTTACATGGTTAAGACGCATAATTACAGATTCTAATAACAATAATTGGAGTACTGAATCAAATATAAATTTTAATAATCTTTGTAGCCTAGGGGATAAATACTTTAGATCTCTTAGTAAGGACTTAAATAACCCTTTCTGGAAAGATGTTTTGGAAAGATTGTATAAATATTACTCTTCCTTCAAAATTCAAGACCTAGATGATATCCTTAGTTCTCCCATATGGTGCAATTCTCACTTATCAAATACGGACAATTTTCTCTATAAACATTGGTTTAATAAAGGTATAAGAACTGTTAATGACCTTATTGATAGTAATGGCAACATATATACATTTGAAGGATTAAAAGAAATATATAAAATAAGGGGAACATTTTTGGATTACGAGGCAGTTATAAGGAAAATACCTAGAGCATGGCAAGAAAAAATTAATGCCAATACTGATATTTGTATAAATTTGAAGTATAATGTTCAAATAAACCCTTATATTAAATTTATTTTGAAAGACAAGAAAGGTTGTAGGTCAATTTATGATAAAATAGTTTCAGTAAACCAATTGCTATTAACAAATAAATGGACTAAGGAACTAGGCGACATTACAAGCGAAGAAATGAAAGTTTATAATAGGAATCTTAAATATGTCAAGGAAATAAAATTGAGAGACTTTCAATTCAAAATCAATCATAGAATATTGGTAACAAATTCATTTCTATTAAAAATAAAAAAGAAAGAAACCGATCTTTGTTCATATTGTCATAAAGAAAGTGAAAGTATCTTGCACTTATTTGCAAGATGCGACTTAGTTAAAGACTTTTGGGAAAATTTCAAAAGATGGTTAACGGATAAAATAAACACAACTCTGGAAATAAATGATAAAAACATATTGTTTTCAAGTTTTTCAAAGTGTTCATTAATAAATTACTTAACTATTCTTGCAAAATATTATATATATAAGAACAAGTTTTATACACAAACCTTAAACATTTTGGGTTTTGAATTGTATGTTAAATCAAAATTTGTGAACGAAATGTATATTTCAAAATTGAATAATACATTTGATAAATTTTTAGGCAAATGGTCATCTCTATTTCATTACTTCATGGCTAAAAACTAAGACAACAGGATATAGACGGAAATTAGTTTATTTCTGGCAAATATAGACATATAATATTTAGTTTATTTCAAACATATATTCTATTTCATCTATCTCAGATATGAAATTGTAGCAACCTAACTGTTGAGAGTGCTGGTGAACAAAACAATTTGTTGATGTACCATACTGTAAGTTGATATCAATTATTTGTGCTTTGTTTATCATGTTGAAATTGAGTGTAACAAGAAAAGGAAAAATAAAAATAAAAAAAAAACAAACTTGCCATTCTATTTAAGTGTTACCTCTTTTACCAAAGTACCAACATGCAATCTTATATGCACGAACATGCACCGTATGCAATTTTGTTTTCATGTGTATGAAGCCATCGTACATGTAGCAGCATTGGCTGATTAGGTAATTGACTGCCCTACAAACCGGGGTGAACCGGGGTAGAACCGTGACGCCACCGGCGCATACAGTAACGCGACCGGCAGTCACCGGGACAGCACCGTGGACAACCAGGGCAACACCGGGCCTTACCGTAGTAGAACCGGGGCTAACCGGGATGAATCCGGGGTAGAACCGGGAAGAACCGTGGCTCCACCGGGGTCCTTCGTTTCTAAAACCGTAGCTACACCGGGGTAACACCGGGAATGTGAGAACAAAATCATTTTTTAAGGAAATGATCCCTGGTTTATGCCGGTAAACCGGCTTGCCTTCACCGGGGCACACCGGGGTAGAACCGGGACAGTGAGAAAGGGGCTTAAGGCGCAAACAGCACAAGGATAACACAAAACAGAAAACAATAAGAAACACCAAAGAAAATCTTCAGGCTTCTCTGTTATTTTTTCCTCATTTCGCATAAAGCTATAATTACGAATTTGGGTTTCTTAGAGATACTAAAGCTAGTGCATTTCAGCAACCAGAGAAATAAAGGCTAAAAGTCTGAATTTCAAACTATTTCTTTCAATCAAGTATAATAATAATAAGTTTGTCCACGTAGCATCGCTTATTCTTTGTCTATTTGAGCAATTATATCTCACTTAACGAAGGATTTGGAACAGACAAAGCGCCAAATTGTTCTTAAACTTATGGTGATACGCAACCAATGTAATGCCAATATATGTGGCCGCTATTATGACACACTGAACGCAGTGCTATGCGGATGTGACGTCACTAGACTGGCACTAGTCATCTTGAGTAATGATGCTAATGCCCATTCGTCATAAATAGGTTCACATACCTCGAGTTGGTCGGGTGTAGTATAGAAGTCGGACTCGTCAATAATATCTATATCGAAAATAACGAGTTGTACAACGTGACCGGGATCCGGTACAATCGTCCATCGAAAGTCGACGTTGTTGTCGTACTGACCATTCTCGTCCGTCACCGGACCAAACCAACCAACGCCAGTGTTCAGTGTGGTATTTATTGGCGTTGGTGCTGAAATAAAGCCTTTGCACGGCTAACAAACCTTTAAATGCGTAACCGCCGGTTAAGAAAGAAAATCCGATTCACGCCCTTCCGGTTCCGCATATGAAGACCAAGAAAACGTAAACAAAACATACACTACTAGGATCGATTGATGATTATATTTTAGTACAGAAATATATCGATTATCTATGAATGCTATTTTGTCACTTATTTACTACTGTAACTCAGCACCAAAGTAGCTCGCAAAATAATTTGATGGTCTTTGGTGTTCCGACAAGGCCAAAGTCGGCGAAATACAACTAAAAATTGGACAATTTGCTGGTAAATATCAAATTTTAGCGATTGTTCCACGACAAATTTACAGATATGTATTAACTAAATTGCAGCTGATGTCTGTGCCAGTATTTTGTTGTGTTAGTGCCCGTCATTATCGATTTGAAGGGAAGGAAAAGATGCGTACGCATTTAATCATTAAAATATGAAGGATATATTTCAAGATACGTTTGAAAACCTCAACCTGTTCAAGTTATGGTATTTATTTCCCTGTAAAGCGTTTTGAAAGACATAAAACATGAAAAAAAAAAAACAAAACAAATTAAAGTATATAGAATGCTGTAAAATCGTCTTCATGAACAGGAATATAATGCATGTGAATTATTGTATTACGTGTATATCATAGACAGTTTGTATTATTTTATACCAAACATTTTCACTGCAAATATCACAAACACACCAAATTTGAGTAAGCAAATATTAGGACGAGAGAATATGACAATAATCTTCAGCGTAAAACAATTAACAAAAACAAAAACATTACTACATGTGTTCTATAATGACTATATTGCTATCATTTTAATGATTAAATTCGTAACCGAAATGTTGACACAGCTTTTAACCACATATGCATAGAATGCATTGGCCAGAGGCAACGAAACTGTCACCAGACCTCACACAATGTTAAAATCATCTGCGCACTGTATTGTTTTCCGTTAATATGGACGTAATGAGCGGAAATCTCAAAATATCCCTGCGACTGACCCACATTTTTGTCGTGTACAATGCAATCCCAACATGTGTTTTGGGGTAGGGAATAAAAATCATGATTATAAAGAAAAATTTCTGGAAATCCTTTGGGGTCCAAATATAGCAATGTCTAACTAATAAAATAGCATTGAGAGAATTATAATATTTGTCTTCGAATCGAAATATTTTACTCGGAAACACGAGCTGCAAAAGTTTGTTTACCCTTTATTGGTCATCTGATGCGAAACCGGAAGGACATGAATCGGATTTCTTTTCTCAACCGCGGTTACGCATTTAAAGGTTTGTTAGCCGTGCTTTGGGCGTGACATAACAAACGTATTGACCACTATGTTACAAATCTCTTGGAAACGACGTACATGTACATTACGAAAACATGCCCATGCAAAATACAGTGACTTTTAAAATCGTAAAAAAATGATAATTTTCAGTAGATTTTTTTTTATATTTTTTTTTTCTTTCTTTCTTTTTTTTTCTCAAAGCATAGATTTAGGGTACATGTACACGTTAGAACCGCCTCGTCGAGGCGGTTCTAATGAGTACGCACAATCTATGTTTTGGAGCAAAAATAAGAAAAATAGGTATACCCATGCATACTCCAGTTTTTCTATATATAAAAGTGGGGACCAAGGGGGTACATACACTTTCGTGAAGAAACCAGCATGAGCGTCCAGTGTGGTATTAACTGTCTTAGGTGCTGAAAATGGTGGACGGAAAAAGTCACAGGAAAAACAACTCTCGGAAAAAAGTCACGGAAAAAAAACGTCATAGGGAATAAAGTCACAGGAAAACGTTACAATATTAAAAAAGAGAGAAAATACATACATCTGTACCAAGTAGCTTATGAGGGGCTCTTGCTGTACATAAATGTAGTAGGACATGATTTTCATGTTAAACGAAAGCAATGATGAGGAAATGACATAATCATAATCAAAACATGCCCTACGAATTGCAAACATAGACTTGATGAGAATCCACCAAATACGAGGAACATGGTGTCACTATGGTAGAGTTTCAGACCATGATGCGATAGAATTGTTGCCATGCAGTGTCCTTGAGCAAGACTGTTTTAAGCTACCAAAATAACTGGTCAAGTACCCAGGAAATATCAGCTTAGTCCCGGCATTACCGAACATTGTTAAGTGGAACATAAAAATGTTAAAACATCAATCCCAACAAAACATAAAGTGATGATAATGGTAATGATAAAAATAAAAATGTTTGTTCCTTACCAAAAGTTGAGACAAAGTATAATATTTTTGTGACTTTTTTTATCCTGTGACTTTTTTTCTACCCAAACCTGTGACTTTTCCGTGACTTTTTTCCTGTGACTTTTTCCTACATTCGCTGGAATTATAGTCAAAAGACATGAGGTCGCAAAACTAGTGGACATGACGTAATTTCTGCCTTATACCAACATATATGGACTGAATGGCCAACCCAAAGTACAGTGTATATCGTGTAAATTGTCGTAAAACCTATTATATAGAAATAATATACTTATTCTGTCAAAAATCCTGATATAATTGTCAAAATTAGACAACCCCAACCCAAAACCATCTGCCAAAATACCCATACCCAAAAGTATTATATTGTTGTTTTGAAAAAAAAAAACAAAATCTTTAAAACAATACCCAGCAGGCACATGACGTCAAAATGACGTCAGATCGACGTCGATGCGACGTCATGACGTCACATCGACGTTGATCTGACGTCATTCTGACGTCATGTGCCCGCTGGGTAGTACCTACCGTTGACATGAGTAAACGTTGCATTGAATATAGCCCTTTCTTTCTGGCTTCGCCGGAAAAAGTGTGTAATGTTGACAAATAAAGCGTTACTCGTAGACGTTAAGTTAAAAAACTGTATAAAACCACATAGTTCAGCTATAAGGGGATCATCTCTGGTGTGCCCGTCATATATCTGGAATACACATCATGAAAACGTGTCCGTAAACGGTATGCTCTCTTAAACCCCACTAATATGTAGAAAATAAACTGGGGTGTACAGAGGTTGTCCCAAAACATTGTTACGTCCCATTTCACCACTCATTCATTCGAGATTTATATCGGTATCACATGTTGCGTAGCTTCTATAAATAGCACAGCTATTCGATACAATTTATCATTTAAAAGTAAAATTTCTGACATACTGAGTCAGGTAGTCGACTCTTTGGCTCCGTGGTTAGAGCATTGGATTTCTATCCCGGCGATCCGTTTCGAATCATATCAGGGACATGGGATTTTTTTCAAACTATGCATCATCTCTTAGTTACGAATTTTCATATTCGTAAGTACATAAATTGTCGGTACTCGCCGAGACAGTTTTAAAGTGTACCCAGAATGAAATATAGCAAATATACATGTAAATTTTTCTTCTAATCAAATTTTCAATTTTTACAGCTGAAAAAATATCGCTGTATATTCAATCACCACACTGCTACAGCAAACTTAGTAAGTATGGGTAGGCATGGCCGAAAAAGATCAAATTAGGCAAGGTAAATGCGGAACTACCATTTTCCACAGTCTAAAATCAATCGAGGTATATTGTTCTCATTCAGAAAATATACCAACCAGGGCCGAGTTGTTCAAAATTAACGACATTGCTAATATAACGATTCGTTAAAATTTCAAACATGAATATTGCAAAATCACTTTTTTATTGACAAAATGAAAGAGGATACTCACATTTTATCCAAGAAAAAAGTGTATTTGCTTATATAGTCGGTATTTACTTAACGAGTTGACGTCTAATGATGGCATTTACATGTAGATAATAACAAAGTTTGCCTTTGATTTCGGTGTTCGCTACGTGGATAGTACAATTTCTCCTGTACTTATATCCAAAATTTCAAGCGTTAAGCATTCTTCTGTTGGCGTATTGGCTGGTTTGTGTCGGACCTCGACGTAAACCCTGAAGACCGGTTTTTGTCCTGACACGGCTCATGAGGAAAAACACGATAACCTACAGAGACACTGATATCCCATGTACAGTGGAATTCCCGTGAGGTTGTGTAGGGATTCGCACTCTGATGTCTGATCGACAGTTTTATTCTCTTGTCCGTTGGAGCGATGACTGTCCAGTGACAGAGCCTAGGGAACATACTGTAATCGTCAAGCTTCGAAACACTGAAGCTAAACCAGCCAGCTTCGTCTGTAAGAACTCCCCCACAGCGATAACTGTGTTCTGTCATCAGGAAAACATGTCCATGTAATTTATACCTCTTTGAATCCCACTTTTATATATGCAGGGGTTTGCCTCTAAGCCGAACGCCTCACATCTTGCAGAACGCGGCGTCCCATCTGGGGCTATTCTGTTTGCTTAGAGAATTTTCATGGAAAAATTGAAAAAAAAATAAAAATCACTCCTTACACCCCTAAAAATGAAAGTGGACTGACCCAAATGATAATGATGGGCGAATCCATTCGTCAAATATGGGTTAAACTTATTCTCTGTAAGCCACCTTGCACAAAATAGCCTTCTCCTGTGTGTTCGGCTACTCGTATGACTTTTCCAGACTGGTTCATGACAGAATGCATTGCAAATACATGATAAAAGCCTGTACCAGATTCTGCCCTTAAGGCGAACACTTTGCCCCTTGACACAAACACCTCATTTCTATTTCTCCCAAGTTACAATCTGAATCCCAAAATACATTTAAAAGGTACTTAAATGAATAAAATGACCCAAACTATTATGAATGTTACAAAAAAGTAGTAAAACCTTTTGAACTTAACATGATATTGAAGTTTCAATAAATTGCCCTTGACCCGAACGCCCTATCCACAATTCCTTCTTCACAAGCTGGTACTGAAAAGACTCATTTAGGTGCTCCGGCTTGCGGCAGTGTACTGCTGGGTAAAACTTGAAGCCTTTGTTAGAATGATTTCCTATTGCACTAAAAAGGTTACTGAACCGAACCGTACATGAAATTATGCTCTGTGTCTATCTTATAGAGCAAATAATGATGGCTGAAATCGTTTGCCTTAAGGGACGTGTTCGGCTTAAGGGCGGTTTCTTATTTTTGCTCCAAAACATAGATTGTAGGTACTCGTTAGAACCGTCTTGCCGAGGCGGTTCTAACATGTACCAACAATCTATGTTTTGAGCAAAAATAAGAAAAATATCAAAATTTTTTATTGAAAATTTTCATTTTTGACAACATTAAAAATCGATGCATATTGCATGGGCATGTTTTCGTAATAGAAACCATTACGACAACTTGTCCATGCAATAATTTACAAAGATTTTTTTTCAGCAAGAAAAAAAAAATCATTGGAAAAGATAATTTTCCACATTTTTGTTCAAAACATAGATTGTGGGTAGACTTTAGAACGGCCCACAATCTATGTTTTGCATAAATACAAGATAGTTTGACAATATGTTTTGCATAAATACAAGACAAATTTAAAATAAATTCAACCTAACATTATCACTACTGACAATCACGTGGTATTATTTACATACAAAGCAATAAATGATCGGTGACACACACTGCATTTGAGACAGAAGTTGAGATGAAACATTCTATTTTTCTCCTACAGCGTTTCTTCTACTGATTGCTAGATAGACGCAGTCAATGCAGAAATTGAACATTTATTGAAATTAAAATAAGAAATCCCGATTATTTCGTTTTCGCAAACACTTCAATGTTATTGTGTTGGAAGCCCTATATGTTCATGGAGCGGAAGTGTTTGCGAAAACGAAATAACCTGGATTTCTTATAGTACTTTCATTCAATAAATCTTCAATTTCTGCATGGACTGCGCCTATCTATCAATAGATTAAATGATATAGGAGAAAACTTGAATTTTTCATCTCAACTTCGGGATTGCATTGTGCGTCACCGATCATTTATCGGTGGTTTGTATGTACACAATATCACGTGATGATCAGCTGTGATTATCATTTTTGCAACATCAAAATTGCTGTATATTGCATGGGCATGGTTTTGTAATGGAATTGAATTTTTCTGACATCATTGCACTGTTTATCCTGTAAAAATTATAAATATTCACCCCGTAGGCGTATACATTTCTGTTGTTTTACAGTCCAGTCTGTTTTTGTAAACCCTTCCACTATAAACCCCTTCCACTCCACGTTAAGCAAACGAGTACATATACGAATAGTAAAACTTACGTAGTTGTACAGGGGAATAAACCACAAATTGTTTCAACTGAAGATCGTTCGTGCCTAGCATTTGCAAAGTCTGTATTCGATATGGTTGCCCAAATCAGACACATTCTATATTAGAAATTAGAAATTTTACCCGAAAGCTGCGCTTTAATAGCCCTATAGATTATTTTAGCAAAATTCAAATCACACTACTGTTTGACCGGTACATGTAAGAGGGGCGATCGGAAAATACGTACTGTAATTTTGCGTCAACCGATTGATTCAAAAATCAAATCAAAGTACTGTTTGACCGGTACATGTACAATGTATGTGTCACTTACGGTTGCACTTCGGGATATGACAGTTTTCTCTGCGCCAAGGTCCTTCTATGACGTAACACCATGGTTGTCCAGACCCGTCCGGATCTCGACAGAAATTCATGGCCTCATCAACCTGTTTCACAATATGAGAACAATTTGGGTTTCCGACCAGATGTGACACAAACTGGCCTGTACAGTCATAGAAGCAGGCTAGTGGCTTGAAATTGGGGATTTAAGAAGAATAGGAATTGTTCTATCCGTGTAGCGAATAAAAAGACGTTTATCATCTGAGCAGTTACTACACAGCTGATCTAAATCTTTGTTTTCGCATTTGTATGGCTACTTTCGCATTTGTATGGCTACATCAAATGATCACACAAATGATCCTAGCGTCAAATAAACATGTTTTTGTCATTTATGTATGTTTATGTTTTTTAAATTTATTTTGTTAGTAAAAAGTCATTTGAGATACGTCAAATGTGGGTCAAGATATTTGTATCGACTACCCTGTTGAAAGATGCAAAATTACAGTAATTCTGTTGGGCTCCATGTTGTCAAATCTATAGGGTCACTGAAGAGGCTTAAGTAGCCGAAACCGCGGTATGGCCCGTCCCCTGTTCACTGTCCTTAAAGCATCTCAGTTTTAATTTCATTTTATTACTGCAACTGGTGTTCTTTCGTGTGACTGCCCTAAAAAGTCTCTGCGTACATCATCCATAGTGAAGATTATATTTTCCTTATGATCCTTTGAGGTCAGGGTATTCTAAGAAATCTGAAAACTATTATCTGTTAAGATTCATTTTCTTATCAACATTCAATATAGTTGGCCCCATTTGGATTATACGAGTCGTTGTATCAACTACCCTGTTTAAGGATGCAAAATTACAGTAATTCTCTTTGGCTCCATGTTGTCAAATCTATAGGGTCACTGAAGAGGCTTAAGTAGCCGAAACCGCGTTATGGCCCATCCCCTTGCTCTTAATTTATTCAGTGCTCTTAAAGGATCTGTTTTATTTTCATTCATACGGAGCCGACTTTGGAAGTGGGAACAAAAGGTTATATAGATAGTCCAGGCCACATGACCAAGAAATCTTCTCCAGAACCAAAATGGCTATGATTTTGAAAATTAGGCTAAATCATCGCAAAATGAAGCTCTAAACAGTTTAAGTTTATATAAATCATGACCCTGGGATGACCTTGACATATTCTATGGAAAAGTCAATTTAGGTCAAGGTCAAAATAGCCGCCATCCTTCATTCGTCTTTGCACCAATCATTAGCGAAGCCAAGCCGTGCGTAACTATGGAAGCGTATAGGTACCCCCCCCCCCATATTGTTTTCTCGAGATACTATTTTGTCATAAAATGTAATAAAAATCAAGTTATTACACTATAAAAACCTTGTAATAGTGAGATAAGTACTACGTTTCCACGTTTTATTTATCTCGCTATACCATCCACATCGTTATAAAATTTCTCGTAATAAATTTTGTCATTGAAATTATGTCGTAATCTGCACTATGTATTAATTTAGTTTTGTATATTACAACATAATTTTGACGATATAATGCTGTATCCTTTGCGAAAACTCGTGTTTTTATGGCAATATTTTAGGTAATTATGTTGTAATGTTAAGAAAACGGCAGCCACCTAAGGCTTGCCTCTGCTAATGATTGGTGCAAAAACAAATGAAGGATAGGTCAAGGCCATCCCAGGGTTATGATTTATTTAAAATAAAATATAATCGTTTGATCCTTATGAAGCATTAAAACATTCAAAGGGAGATAGTATGGACTATATTGTGCAATTTCGGCTAGTGAACCCTCATCAGTAGTCCCTTTTAAAGCGGCAACGAAAGCCAGACTAGAAGAATGTATACGAGAAGTCTAAATCAAAGACACATTCCTAAACGGGGTCAAGTAATTCAAACATTACTTAGAAGTATGTTTCTAAACGTAAGTGTTTTGAACACTCTGAGTATTTTTACTGATCTCAAAGGACCGAAATGAAAATATAATCTGCACTATGGATGATGTACGGGGAGACTTTGTCCGGCCGCCACACGGCACAACGCCAGCTGCAGTAATAGCAAATAAAATATAACGGCTTGATCCTTTGGAAGCAGTTAAACATTCAAAGGGAGATAGTATGGACTATATTGCGCAATTTCGGCCAATGAAATCTCATCAGTAGTCCCTTTTAAACCGGCAACGAAAGCCAGACTTTAGTGTTGCAATTTCGAAAATTTATACGAGAAGTGTAAATCAAAGACACATTCTTAAACGGGGACAAGTAATTTATTTTATTAAATTAAAAAAGTAATATAAGTATGCAGAGCTTTATTCCCCAATGCTTTAGCCTAATTTTCAAAATCATAGGTCTTCTTTGTTCTGGAGAACATTTTTCATTTTTTTTTTTTTATTATTTATTTTTATTTATTTTTTTATTATTATTATTTTCTTTTTTTTTTATTTGCTATTGATAGCCATGAGCCATGTCGGCCATCTTGGTCATGAGCCAGGACTATCGATATACCCTTTTTGTTCCCACTTCCAAAAGATGTTCCATATGAAGTTTGGCCTTGATTGGCCAATTGGTGTCAGAGGAGACGATATCATAGACATGCCTATAGCCTCAGGGCAGGGACTGAAAACTCACTTTCGCGATTTGTTTCATTAACATAAATCTTATATCCATTTGTCCATTCCCAATAGGTTTGCTGCCATTAGAAATAACATTTTTCCCAATTCCAGCGCGTGGGCGATCTGAGTTGACTTTGCCATAAATAGGTTAAGGTCATCCCAGGGTCATGACTACTTTGTAGAGCCCCATTCCCTAATGCTTCATGTCATGTTTCGAAATCATAGGCCTTCTGGTTCTGGAGATTGTAAACGTTTTTAATATAAATAGCCACGACGGCCATCTTGGTCATGTGACCTGAACCATTTACATAAACTTTTGTTCCTAAGAATGCTCTTCTTGAAGTTTGACTTTGATTGTTTGAATATTATGGTCATATACATGCATACATGTATATCCATAGGTACCTATACGCTTCCATACGTAACTGCCGTTTTCTTCACATTACAACATAAACATCTAATATATTGCCATAAAAACACGATTTTTCGCAAACGAATACAGCATTATATCGTCGAAATTATGGCGTAATACGCTAAACTAAATAAATACATAGTGCAGATTACCACATAATTTCAATGACAAAAACTATTACGAGAAATTTTATAACGATGTGGATGGCATAGCGAGATAGATAAAACGTGGAAACGTAGTAATTATCTCACTATTACAAGGTTTTTTATGTTGCAAAAAACTTGATTTTATACGATTTTATGACATAATAGTATCTCGAGAAACAAATATTAGGGGGGTACCTATACGCTTAAAGATACCTTAAAGATATGCATGCTAGAAGGTTAAATCTCGAACATACGATTTTGTTTATTGACCATTTCCGAATTGGGTCATGACGTCTCGAAAATGACTGATCAACGTCGATGTGAAGTCATGACATCACGTGGATAATAAAATATGTTGTAATGATGTCACATCGATGTTAATATGATATTGTTATTACATCAAATGGATGTTGAAATTATGCTGTAATGACATCATATTGGAGATAATCAGACAAAGAGATACAAGTAGGCAAAGATCAGGAAAAGGCGCAATCAGAAAAAGATTCCCACTCCAAAAACCGAGGTGGGAAAAAACCAAACCAACAATCAGGTACTTATACCATGAAAACATTTCGTAAGCCGAATGAGCAGCTATTTTCACAATAGGTGGCCACTCAGTTACTTTAACTGAACTAAAATATGCAAACATACATAAGGCGCCAACAACACAAAAATATTTTGAACACCAAGACATAAAACAAAAAGAACCACCACAGAAGTATCGATTTGGAACGATCAGTAACACAAAGTTACTGGCAGGTTTAAATCGATTTTACATGGCCATAACCTCAACCTTAGCTTCTACAGTGGTTCATAACATTTAGTTAGTTCTTCGGTCCGCGTGGTGAATCTCTAACTAGTCAATGAATCATCAAGAACAAACAAATAAATCATGATGAACATCCTGATGAATCAAAAACCAGGACTCACAGATTCAGTAAGCTGCCCGACGATGGAGATCCCTAGGCGCCGAATAACTTTTTAACTCCGGAGCAAAAAAAAAACATCAGTTGGACCCCGGTGGGCCAAGCAACAGACAAGAAGCTCCGGCCCCAACCAACTAAAATGAATAGCTTAAGTCAGGGCCATCATAGAGTCTGACGCCCGACCCACCGGCGTGCAATTAAAGAAGGCAGCATAGCTATCAACCGTGATTGGGTTAAAAACTAAGCATGCAGACTGTCGCATAACATTCAAGTTATAACCTATACGTCTGTAACGTGTTATGATTTTTCTAAACTGAAAAGAAAAATCATTACTTCCTATAAGTTTCTTAAATTTGTAAACCAAGTCACCATAAAATTCTGGTTCCGAAAGGCCCTCACTTAAAAGCGTCTTTTTTGGAAATCAATTCATAGTGTCTACGATAAAATTTAGAAAAGGTTTTTCGAAGTTTATGATACCGATAGCCCTGTTGGAGAAGTTTGGCCGTTAAACATTTATTTCGAGCGTTGAAGTTATTTGGTAGCCAGTTTGACGGCCACAATGCCTCCCATGTACTGAGTCGTCAAGAGACCTTTTGACATATTACTCGCTAATACTTGAATGTATGACTGAGTTTCAAAAGAAAGCGTAGTTAACGGACAGCTAATGTACTTTGAATGCGCAAAATGCGTAAAGCAATTGCGCTACTGCCAAGCGGTAGAACAATTTCCTCTTGCTTCCCTCACGGTGTTAAACAGCTCACCAACTGTATATACATGTACATATCTCGCACTGTGACGTCACCATACTACATTCGGATGTGGCACCACTAGACTTTGACAAGGAGTTTATATGATGTATACAAGGGAGTGTATCAGACGATATGGTGACGTCATTTTACGGCTGATTTTACGAGAATAACAATACCGTTTTATCTGGAAACAGCTCGGGCTCCGTGAAGCGATGTCGATTTGGTGATTGAGACGACCAAAACTGACAAGGGAGACCACTCATACTGACGTTCGTGGGACCCGTATACAACGAGGCATTTAAGGGGTCGTAACAACATCGATCTGTATAAAACAACAAATGGTTTTACTAGAACATGTATCAATTACAAGACTCAAAGTGATTGCGAAAATATCTGACACTATCTTTGTTTAAAGAAGCATACACGTACATGTACGTATGTGCATGTAAATTGGCAATGCCGGAACAAATATTTTTCATCCGAACTCATCAAGGTTTATCTAAGCAAAAGTCTTAATATTAAAAATGACTACTACTACTACTACATGTACTAATACTAATACTACTACTGATGATGATGATGATGATGATGATGATGATGATGATGATGATGATGATGATCAAGCTTACTTCATGCCAAATTACATTGTTTCGTTATTATTTAATTTATGCTTACATTCACAGACGGGTATATTACAGGGCTGCGCCTGAGGGATAGGACCCAACACCATGCACCAAGGCTGGCCTCGGCGTGCGAACTGGACCTCATTCGAGTATAACACAAACACATTCGGGTCTCTGCAGTAAGCAGCATACTCCTCCGGCACCCAAGTGCCACCGTTAACGTCTTTGGTGACAGCAAAGTGGTCAGCCCAAGGCTCACATGGGAGCCCATTAGATGTAACAGATACTGTGCCATTGTACCGAGTAGCATCACAACCATCCCAACATTCTCGCTCGGTACTGGCTGGAAAGAATCCACATACTACATTTTACAGCTATAAAAATAACTTGAAACTGTCAGATATTTTTCTAATTACGACAAATTGTCTCTGCAATATAGGTGTGTGTTTTTTTTTTCAGCTGTAAAAACTGAAATTTTCATCAGAAAAAAAAATATTTTTGTTCAAAGAACCGCCTTACCCAACTCAGTTATTTATGAACGAAAACACAAAGGTATTCATTTTCTTAGTTAGTACGTAAGGAACAATTTGATGCCAAAAATATTTGTGTTTTCGAATGAAAAAAATGAAAACATCAAACTTTTCATTCGTGCTGCGCACTTGGGAGAATTCTCAACACACTCGATGAAATATATTTGGTATTCACCTTAAGCGTTAATATCCACTATGTTGTGCACTATCTATGGAGTGAAAACATAGAGTCGCTGATAGTGCACAGCTGATCTACAGCTTTGTTTTCGCATACGCAGACTGTTTATTTATTCCACCCGCATCAGTCTTTCCCAGCAGGCACATGACGTCAGAATGACATCAGATCGACGTCGATGCGACGTCATGACGTCGCATCGACGTTGATATGACGTCATTATGACGTCATGTGCCCGCTGGGTTGTTTTCACTTTATTTAAAGCATGACTAACAATAGGCGTTGGTCGCTAGAGAGAAGGGCGAAAAATGGAATAACATAGAAATTCCACGGATTTACGGACCTGTCTTAAATTAAAAGAGAGAATTGATTAGAATCATTAAGAATTTATTTTCAATGTCGTAAAAAATCCACCTACCTTTAATTGCGAAGAAAATAAACGCGGCAAGCAATGCTCTCAACATTCCCATAATAGATGTACCTAGCGCCCATGCAAAAGAGGCAGTAGGAGCTACGTTTTGATTTCAAACTAACTTAATTTCCTCCTCTTCAATGGATTCGCGACATAAGAAACCTGATATGTTTGCCTTTTATGTGAAAATCTGAGACACAGCCCTAATGTGGAGAGATATTGAATCCGAGCCGCAGCATGAGAAAACAAACAATCTGCAAATGCGAAATCAAAGGCGCAGATCATCTGTGCAGTAACTGCACATCTGAACAGCGCCTTTGTTTTCGCTACATGGATAGTACAATTCCACTTCTCCTTTTATCCAAAATTTCAAGGTACTTGCATCTGTGATCGTACAGTTCTGTTTGTCTTGGACCTTATCGGAAATCCAAATTATTGGATTTCTCATGCAATGTCTCATATTGAATCTCTAATCACATCCGAGCTGATATAGCCGAACACAATCACAGCTACATACCCAAAATGCTTTTCCTAGATTTCCGGTAATACGAGGACGGAACAACTAACTAAACGCTGTGAATCACTACAGAAGCTGAGGGTGAGATTATTTAGAAACCTGTAAAACCGGTTAAAGACCCAATAATTTTATATTACTATTCATGCCAAGGCGATACTTCTCATATATCTAGTGTGAAAATAATAAAATTAGAATAGGCCCCTGAGCACCCCAGTTGCTTACATAAAAGTGGTGAATAAGGGGTCTCCATTTATCAGGCATTCTTCCTGATGTATGTATGCATATTTATGGTTGTTCCATCAAATCATTTCTGCAGCAAGCATTCATTTTATTTTAAATGAACCATGTTTAAGCAGCAGATAAATAGATTTTAAGCACCAGGAAAACATCTCCATCAAAAATATACCCCCTTGAACCCCACTTTTATATAGAAAAACTGGGGTATGCAAGGGTATACCTATTTTTCTTATTTTTGCTCCAAAACAATCTATGCTTGAGCAAAAATAAGAAAAATACCAAATTTTTCAGCTGAAAATTTTCCATTTATAAAGCTCAAAAAATCTCTTTTTAATACTGGTCAAGTTTAGTTTACGTAATGTTTTACATGTAAGTACGTAATACTGGCCGAATCTTTTATTGAGAATCGTTGCTGCTTTTACTCCTTATGCCTGTCATTCGGTGCAATGCATTTCTTATGTTACGCTTTAAACCCGTTCTCATACTAAATTACTTTCTTAGCTTACACAGAAATTGAGCCGGGATCGATGTACACATACATGTATTGCAATTAAATTTTCTTTAATTCAAATATAAATTAAACACGTGTGCTCGGTCCCAGGTTGGTCGTTAAAAATACATTAGCAATAACCCTCTTAATAAGCACTGGATGCTTCTTAGAACGAAGATATTTGAGCCGCCTCGTGGAAAACCAACAATGTTGTTTCCGAACATGTCCGACACAAACCGACCTGTTCAGTCACAGAAAAGAGCTAGAAGCTTGAAATTTCGGATTTAAGTAGAAAAGGAACTGTACTATCCAAGTAGCGAAAACAAAGGCGCTGATCAGTTACTGCGAAGCTGATCTTTGCCT
This sequence comes from Rugalucina vietnamica, assembly GCA_964017185.1. NCBI lineage: Eukaryota > Metazoa > Mollusca > Bivalvia > Lucinida > Lucinidae > Rugalucina > Rugalucina vietnamica. The sequence continues at coordinate 59,367,979 of OZ024873.1, forward strand.
TTGTTTTCGCCTATCCAGATTGTTGGTTTTCCTATGTGGCGGCACATTTCTTCAATAAACAGATGAACTAAACGTCAAATAATGTTTTCTAAATTCCAATGTTTTAAATAAATTGTACCCGACAGCGATGTTTAAATCAGTTATTTCTTGAATAAGAGTTTCGTTTGTGTCTTTTCATTCAATTGTATATTTGAAATGTTAAGAACGTGGTTGATTCTCTTACTGACATTCTGGATGAAGAGAGGTATGAAATGAATTGTGTAATCTTAGTGCGTCTTTCCCCATATTTTCATTTGCAATAACATGACATATATATGAGCTATTTCATAAGAAAACCAACAAAATGGGCGAAAACAAAAGCACAGATCGTTACTGCGAAGCTGATCAGCGCCTTTGTTTTCGCTACACGGAAAGGTCAATCGCTCTTCTTCTTATATCCGAAATTTCAAGCTTCTAGCTTTCTTCTGTACGTTCGAGTTTTGTTTTTAAAATAGAGCTGCTTTTTTCACACTTTTCAATTCAATCTAACACAATTAAACACTGAAGCATATCGGGAGCTACATGTAAAGTAACATTTATTCTACCATTATTATTATTATTATTAGTATTATTATTATTTGAGCCGTAACCGCGAAGCTGATCAGCGCCTTTGTTTTCGCTATTCCCCTTCTACTTAAACCCGAATTTTCAAGCTTCTAGCTCTTTTCTGTGCTTGTACAGACCGGTTTGTGTCGGACCTGTTCGGGAACCACATTGTTGGTTTTCCCACGAGGTGGCTCATTTATTTGTTTATTTATTTTTTTATAAGGGTTTTGTAACCCCGAGTGCTGGGATGCCTGTCCTGGGTCAGTTTATACCGGGTCACTTTCCGAGACTATAAACGGCCAGACCTGCGAGGCATGGAGTGAATACTTTCCCGGAGATGACTCGGAGTCCAACTATTGTCGTGATCCCCAGGATATTGGACAACCTGGCTGCTATACAACTGATCCTGACATTCCCTACGAGATGTGTGACGTACCGATCTGTAAATGTAAGTGTTTAACCCATATTTGACGAATGGATTCTCCCATCATTATCATTTAGACGAGTCCACTTTCATTTTTAGGGGCCGCAGGTGTGATTTTAAAATTTTATTCCCTTTTTCGATGACATTTCTGTAAGCAAACAGAATAGCCCCAGATGGGACGCCGCGTTTTGCGGCGTCACATCTGGGGCTATTCTGTTTGCCTCATGATGTCCCATAAAAGGGACGCCAGGCTTAAATGAGTTAATTTGAATATGCCGTATTCGTTCTAACTAGAGCACAGTGCGCCTAACTTTTCAAAATAACCTCATCAAAATTAGTAAGTATCTGTCTTGTTAGCGCACCCTACGAACGCAACCAAAACCCACCTAAAACGCTGACATACATGTAACCATGTCTAAAATATCAATGACTCTGTCATTTCATTTAAGTATGAAAACTGTTGCACAATTGCGTTTGACCATTTGAGGTTAATATTTTATGCTGCTAATACGGAAAAATGTGTTCAATCGATGTACATGTAAATAACCAATATGTTGGTCGAGCAGTGTGCGCTTATGTGCAAATTTTTCGGAAGCGACCAGGGTGTATGCTTAGAGCATGCGGGTTAATTAGAATTAAAACGATAGGCCAATTAAAATATATAGAGGATATTTGCTTTTTTGAGGTGAATACCAAATATATTTCATCGAGTGAGTTGAAAACATCAGAATTTTCACGAGTGCGCAGCACGAATGAAAATTATTATGTTTTCAACTCACGAGATGAAATATATTTGTTATTCACCGAAAAAAAGCAAATTTTCTTTTTATTTTATACAATGCACAGGCATTTTCCGATGCACAAGGTAGGCGGTGAAAATGCAAAAAAAAAAAAAAAAAAAAAAAAAAAAAAATTGAAAACACGAATAATTTTGGTACCACATTGTTCCTTATGTTCTAACTAAGAAAATGAATAACCACACTTTATGTTTTCGTTCATAAATAACGGAGTTATAGGCGTTTGAATTTCTGAAGTGAGACACATTTAATGACGTCAAGTAAATGGAAACGTCAGAAGTAATCCAAAAAATCTGACGTCATTACAGTGACGATATAGGCTGATATCAGTCACTAGTGACTTTTGATATCAGTGAGATTTGATATCAGTGAAATTTCATATCAGTGAAAATACCAATTTTATCAAGTTTTGATATACATTGGGTTTCACTGTAAAGTATAAAAGAGGAAAATGAGTCGCGGTAGTATAGTGGTAGAGTACACGACGTCGGAGCGAGAGGCACTGAGTTTGATACGTACGTTACGAAAACTTGACCATGCAGTATACAGAGATGTTTGAGCTTATAATGTTGAAAATTTTCAGCTGAATGTTTTTTATATTTTTTCTATAGTTTTGCTCAAAACATAGATTGTGTGTACACGTTAGAACCGCCTCGCCGAGGCGGTTCTAACGAGTACCCACAATCTATGTTTTGGAGCAAAAATAAGAAAAATAGATATACCCCTACAAACCCCATTTTTTTCTGTATAAAAGTGGGGTTCAAGGGGTTATACATTACAAGGGGGTATACATTACAAGGGGGTATACATTACTCTACCTCTACCCCGTTTAAAGTTGTTTTACACAATCGCGCATATTAAATTTTATTGGAAAGTGTTCAAATGTCACCTTTAAATGTCGAAGGTTTCGCATGATATCTTAATTGTTGGAAGTAGTGTAACAGAGTATGGATATGAGCATTAGATTTAATCATGGAATACAAATGAGCCGCCTCATGGGAAAACATACCAATGTGGTTTCCGAACAGGTCTGACACAAACAGGCCTGAACAAGCACAGAAAAGAGCTAGAAGCTTAAAATTTTGGAGTTTCGTAGAGGAGGAATTGTACTATCTGAGTAGCGAAAACAAAGGCGCTGATCAGCTTCGGTTACCGCGAAGCTGATCTGCGTTTTTGTTCCCGCCTATGCAGATTGTTGGTTTTCCCATGAGGCGGCTCAAAGAATGACGCTATGGCTCTTAGAATGGTTATTCTAATGTCATGAGTGTATCAGATTTGTTACTTGCACTCAGATGGGTATTGCATTTCGACAAGCATGGTAATCGACGCTATAATGTATTTATATGGAAAGATGGGGTGACATGTTTATTAGCAGGGCGGATATGTGAAATGATTGTGCACTTTTTGATAAAAGCATGAAACTTGGTACATGACTTTATCTATAATTATAAGAATTTTTGAGGGTCAGTGCCACGTAAAATTTGCCCTGTGACGGCCGCCATCTTGAATTTCAAAATGGCGGCTTTTTCCCATATACAGCCTTTACAGTTAGTTATCGGTTTACAGTGTTGCTTTCTTTAAAAGTTTTAAAACCCCCAAATTCAATAAATGAAAATTTCGAGATATCAAATTATGAAAATAAACTCATAATTTTCAAAGATGGCGGCTATTTTCAAAATGGCCGCCATTAAATTACCTGAAATTTAGTACACACAGTCCTGAAAGTGTGATAAAACATGCTGTTTTGATCAGAATGAAGGATTTGCATTGATGAAATGTTCTCAAGCACATAACACCACAAATGCAAGTTACATTTTAGTTTGTATTAGGCAAATTATATTTTTACTGATTAATGATGGCATCCAAAATGGCTACCAAAGTAGGAAAGTATTAAAATATTCTTTTTTTTCTTTCATTTTAACATGTTGTTTTTCAAAGTTCTTATGATTAAAATTATTTAACATGTATTTGTTTAGTGTATCTAAGTTTTAGTCAATCATCATCATCATCATCATCATCATCATCATCATCATCATCATCATCATCATCATCATTTCCATTTTTGTCCTCTACCGAGAATTGTACTTGTCTGACAAGTTATCTTCCTAGACGACTTCTACACTATGAATGATTCTGAGGATCAGCATTGCATTAAGAAAACAATGCCATGAAAAGTATACACCCTCATACCCCACTTTTATAAAGCAAAACTGGGGTTTACAGGGGTATACCTATTTTTCTTTTCTTTTTTTTGTTCCAAAACAAAGATTGTTGGTACTCATTTGAACCACCTCGGCGAGGCGGTTTTTATGTGTACCCACAATAAATGCTTTGAGCAAACATTTTAAAATTATCAGAACTCTTCCAATGATTTTTTTAATATTTAATGCTAACAAAATTCTCTGTATATTGTATGGACAAGTTTTCGTAATGGCCCTTTCCAAGCTCTATTCTCATATCAAACAACATTTTATCCCATGGTTTCGTTACCAGTCTCTTTTGTGCAACTACGATTAGCTTGTTTAGCAATCTAGCCATTGTTGTGCTCTACATGCTGCATTTAGCATTATACGGGTAATCAAATTCATTTTACCGTTTGTCAGAAGCAGCAGAAAATGAAGAGGGTAAGCAATTGGCAAAATTTGCCAAAAGCTTATTGTAACAGCCAGTAATGACAAATGGGTCATATTCACAACAAGCAGAAAAGATGTCTACTAGATAACAGACTTTTGGAACTACTTAAATAAGTTCATTATCAATTTCAAGCTTCTTCACCATTCGTCCATCAAAAGGACGTTTCTTTCCTAGACATCAGGCCCCTAGATATAACCTCTAGCAAAATGATTCAGCGTGCTATTGGCAGAGCCTTTGTGAACATCCACTAAGACACCAAAGTCCTCAGTGAACCCAATACCAACTCTAACCTTGCTTCTCACATCCCAATACATGTACATGGATTGGACAAGAGGCACTAGCCTCTCATCATTTCCTAGTTTTCACAGTGTCTACCAGATGAAATCCAATTTGACGCAATTCAGTGTTTTCTGCAAGTCAATTGAGGCCATGTAGAGAAGCTTATTATCAGCCGAGTGATTCTCTAAAAATAAAAACTGCATCTGTAGAGCCTCAACCTGACATCAAATCACAATACATCTCATCAAGCTCAGATCTTTTCCCTTTATGCTCCAACACCTTTACCACTTGTTCAATCAGCATCAAGCCCTTGTTGCCTCTATTCAGAATGTGCCCTTTTCCCTTAAACTGATGGACAATGAAGCTCTAGTGCCAGTCACTTGGAATGCAACTGTCTGTAGTGATGTCAACAAGATCAGTCACTTTGGGTGTTCCAGTTTTCCCGAGTGACTTCAGAATTTTGGTGATGGTAACTGAAGGCCCGGCTGCTTTGCCAGATGCTATATTGCTGATGGCCTTTGTGTTCGACTCATTTCGGTTTTCGACATGGGTTTTCTCAGACTGGTCCTCCAGATTCCAAGGAAATTCAACAGGAGATTTTCATAATGCTCTTTATCTGCTTTCTGGTTTAGCAACAGTTGGTCTTCATTATTCCTGACAGGTTTATCTACCAAGATATCCTGATTGCCACATCATATTTACTTGGTAAAACAAAATACATTTTCTGAATTAGGATATAAAGTCCCCCCCATTCTATTCTACTGGATGAACTCTTACCAGTTGTATGCAGTTTCCCTGACACCTGCCTTTCACAGTTTGAAGGACCTGACCTCCTCCCTTACTGCTTCCTCTACAAGCGTGTTAAACTACCATTTCTGCTTTCTCCATGGTTAATTTGCATACTTCTTTTGCAGCATGCAGAAGGTTGTACTTAGAGAAGACATATGCTCATTTACTGTGCTTTTCTGTTGCAGCTGAATGTCTTATGACATAGGAAGTAAATTACTTCAGAAAGTGGAACTCTGCTTGTTTCTCTTGACCCTTCAGCTCCTGCAGTTTGATGTGTGGCACAAACAGTAGGGATAGAAATGTTGAAGTCTCTAGCCATCACCCTATGCAATGGGAAGTCCTAACGTAGATGTCATTGATGCCAAAAACTCATTGAAAGGTTGCAATTAGTATGGCACTTGCCAGAAAGCAGGCATGAGATGACCTGTTACTCTAGTAATAAATGTAGGCGGATTCAGATATTGTTTCGGATATGTAGAATCACTGACCTTTAGTGGAATATATATATTTCTGTTAAATTTGTTTCAATGATAGCTTGTTTGCTGGATGTATGCACATATCTTTACAGGATTTAGTAAAATCTTAAACGTGGAATAGTTTGCATCAAGGATTTGAATGTGCTGCAAGACTGGCAGTAATGTCTATTACAAAAATCACAACTGATGACCATATATGATTTTGACAGCCATTTTGCATCTCAAATATAATGTCATTACGTCTATTCAAGGATAGTAAACATCAGTATACTAGAAAATTAATAAGATCTTCAGCAGTTCAAACTATTCAATCAACATTTTCCTAAAATATGATTTTTTTCTCTATTTTGTCCTTTAGCAGCCATCTTGAATACCATTCTGATTTAAATATGCAACTGAAACAATACAGATAGGTAAGATTTTTGTGAAAATAGAATGTTTCTATTCATTAGAACAGATTAAGAGATTCCCATCCAAAATCATAATTTATAGTATCCATATGTAACATACGAATATACACTGTTCAAGAAGCTAAATATGGCAACCATCTTGAGAATCAGCATCATTCTTGATATTTCTAATCAGCAGTATGAGTTTAAGGTGTATGAGAATGTTTATGACAGCAATTTATGTAACATTGTTCGAAGAAAGTATGATTTCGGCAATTATATATTAAATGTCATATTGATAAAGAAGCTGCAAATAGGTGGCCACTTTGCAAAAAAAAAAATAAATTTCGGCCATTACAGGACATTTGTGGCACTAAATCTATTTTTGTTTTGATAATATGTACTTGTAACTTGTATTTGTGGCATGTAGTGTGTTTGAAACATTTTATAATGAATAATTCTTCTTTTTATTAACTGCGTCATATTTTCGTCTCGCTAACTTGATTTTTAGTAAATTAATGGCGGCCATCTTTGAAAATAGTCGCCATCTTAAAAACTTATAAGGTTAAAATGCATGAAAATATATCTTGAAATGGATAAGCACTAGAACTTTGGCTTTTGATACTTTTTACGAAAGCAGCAGTGGAAACTGATATCAATCTGTATAATGCTTTTAATGAAAATGCCGCCATCTTGAATTTCAAAATGGCGGCCGTCACAGGCCAAATTTCACGTGGCACTGACCCTCAAAAATTCTTATAATTATAAGTCTACATCTGTGCCAAGTTTCATGCTTTTATCAAAAAGTGCACAATCCACCAAAAAATTGTTACATATCCGCCCTGCTATATTGTTAAATGCTTATTGCTTTTGTTGTTTTTATCTAACGAGGATAACATATTAAGCAGTCGCTTATCTAACATATGGTCCTCAACATTTAAACATGTTAAACAAAGAAGCTTGAAATAAAGGTGGACGGAAAAAAAGTCACAGGAAAAAAAGTCACGGAAAAAAAGTCACAAGAAATAAAGTCGCAGGAAAAAAAGTCACAATTATAAAAGACCAAGAGAAAATACATATATCAGTAGATAAATGTAGTAGGACATGATTTTCATGTTAAAATAAAGCAATAATGAGGAAATGTCATAATCAGAATCAAAACATGCCCATAGAATGGGAAACATTGAATGGATGAGAATCCACCCAATTCGAGGAGCATGGTGGCATTATGGTAGAGTTTCAGACCATGGTTCCTTAGAACTTTGTTTGAAACAAACTGTTGCCATGCAGTGTCCTTGAACAAGCTTTTTTAGCTCACCTGAGCCGTCAGGCTCACAAGGTGAGCTTATAGTATACCCATGCTCCGTCGTCCGTCCGTCCGTCCGTCCGTCGTCCGTCGTCCGTCCGTCGTCCGTCCGTCCGTCCGTCGTCCACCATTTTCAAAGATCTTCTTCTCTGAAACAGCTTGGCCAATCAAAGCGAAATTTTACATGAAGCATCTATGGGAATGGGGAACCAATGTGTATATAAATAATCCAGGTCACATGACCAAGATGGCCGCCATGCCCATATATGGTAAAAACCCTTCAAAAATCTTCTTCTCCGGAACCACTGGACCGATTTCAACCAAACTTGGCATGAAGCATCGATGACTCAAGTACTACAATGTGTATATAAATCATGACCTTGCGGTGACCTTGACCTATTTGACGGCAAGGTCAACATAGGTCGCCTTTGCATTTGAATGGGAAAAATTGTTAAATTGTCATTTAAAGGAAAAATCTTGCAGAAAATGAGCAGTAGGACTGAATATTAATGATTCTGAAAAAAATTGGGCACCAGGGGCTCATCCGCCCCCACCCCGGGGCAATATACATGTATATTATCATAATATTCAAACATCTTCTTCTCTGAAACCGCTTGGCCAATCAAAGCCAAATTTTACATGAAGCATCTATGGGAAGGGGGAACTAATGTGTATATAAATAATCCAGGTCACATGACCAAGATGGCCGCCATGCCCATATATGGTAAAAACCCTTCAAAAATCTTCTTCTCCAGAACCGGTTGACCGATTTCAACGAAACTTGGCACGAAGCATTGATGGCTCAAGTACTACAATGTGTATATAAATCATGACCCTCTGATGACCTTGACCTATTTTACAGGAAGGTCAACATAGGTCACCAATGCATTTGAATGGGGAAAACTTTTAAAATGTCATTTAAAGTGAAATTCTTGCAGGAAATGGGCAGTAGGACTGGATATTAATGATTCTGAAAAAAATTGGACCCCAGGGACTCATGTGCCCCCACCCCGGGGCAATATACATGTATATTTCCATAATATTCAAACGTCTTCTCCTCTGAAACCGCTTGGCCAAACAAAGCCAAATTTTATGTGAAGCATCTATAGAATAGGGGAATCAATGTGTATATAAATAATCTAGGTCACATGACCAAGATGGCACTATGCCCATATATGGTAAAAACCCATCAAAAATCATCTTCTCTGAAACCAATAGACTGATTTCAAGGAAACTTGGCGTGAGGCATCGATGACTAAAGTACTCCAATGTATATATAAATCATGACCCTGTGATGACCTTGACCAAGTTTATGGCAAGGTCAACATGGGTTGCCTATGCATCTGAATTGGGAAAACTGTTAAAATGTCATTTGAAGGAAAAAGCCAACAGGAAATTGGCAAATGGACAGAATATTGAAGATTCTGAAAAAAGAAAATGGCCCAAGGGCTTCATCTGCCCCTGCACTGGAGTTAAATACCATAATATTCAAACATGTGTATTGGTATATGCAGCTGATCTCAGGTGAGCGTTTACAGGACCATTGGTCCTCTGGTTTAAGTTACCAAATAACTGATCAAGTACCCAGGAAGTATCACCTCAGTCCCGGCATGATCGAACAGTGTTAAGTGGGACAAAAAAGGCTAAAACATCAATCCAAACAAAACATAAAGTGATAAAAATGGTAATAATAAAAATAAAAATGTTTATTCCTAACCAAAAGTTGAGAAAAAGCATAATTCTTTTTTGTGACGTTTTTTCCTGTGACTTTTTTTCCTACCCAAAATTGTGACTTTTTTCCGTGACTTTTTTTCATGTGACTTTTTTTCCTACATTCGAAATAAAACTATGTACAATACAATTAAATTATTTATATTTATAAAGCTAAATCTCCTAAACAGCTGCAGATATTTCCCTAATATTTTATTTTTGGATAAACATGTATATTGATGGTGTTCATCGAACAAGCCATAAAAATTATCAATCTATGGAACTTTATTTTTTCATCCCATTTTTGCAACTTTTCTGAAAAGTTTAGTTGTCAGTAAAAATATGCGGTTCATTTAACTTGAGCAACTTAACCCGGAGGAGCATAAGAATAACATTGAAAAAACGAATTTAATTTTATCACAAATGATAAGCCAGCTATTCTGAAAAAAAAAAAGTATTAATTGACAGCTAATTGACTAAACAATGTCATTAAAAGGGAAATTCTCGCAGGAAATGGGCAATAGGACTGTTTATTCATGATTCTGAATAATATTTAAACATCTCTGAAACCACTCGGCTAATCAAAGCAAAATTTTATATAAATAAAAATTAAAAGTGAGATCCTTTAAGAGCAGTGATTACATTAATGAGAAAGGGGATGGGCCATACCGTGGTTTCGACTATTAAATTCTCGTCAGTGACCCTTTAGATTTGGCTACATGGAGCCAAAGAGAATTACTGAAATTTTGCAACTTTCAACAAGGCAGTCGATATACAGACTAGTATTGTCTAAATGGGACCAAATATGATAAACATTGGTTAGAAAATGAATCTTAACCGATAATACATTTCTGATTTCTCAGAATATCCTCGCTGATCTCAAAGGATCAAAAAGAACATATAACTTGCACTATGGATGATGTACGGGGAGACTATTTAGGGGAGACTATTTAGGGCCGCCACACGGCACAACACCAGCTGCAGTAATAAAAAAATAATAAAAGTGAGATCCTTAAAGTTTAAGAGCAGTGATTACATTAATGAGAAAGGGGATGGGCCATACCGCGATTTCGACTATTAAAGTCTCGTCAGTGACCTTTAGATTTGGCAACATGGAGCCAAAGAGAATTACTGAAATTTTGCAACTTTCAACAAGGCAGTCGATATACAGACTAGTATTATCTAAATGGGACCAAATATGATAAACATTGGTTAAAAAAAAAAGAATTTTAACCGATAATAAATTTCTGATTTCTCAGAATATCCTCGCTGATCTCAAAGGATCAAAAAGAAAATATAACCTGGATTATGGATGATGTACGGGCAGACTATTTAGGGCCGCCACACGACACACCACCAGCTGCAGTAATAGCAATGAAAATTAAAAGTGAGATCCTTTAACAGCAGTGATTACATTAATGAGAAAGGGGATGGGCCATACCGAGGTTTCGACTTAAATTGTCGTCAGTGACCCTTTAGATTTGGCAACATGGAGCCAAAGAGAATTACTGATTTTTTGCAACTTTCAACAAGGCAGTCGATATACAGACTAGTATTACATGTATCTAAATGGGACCAAATATGATAAACAATGGTTAGAAAATGAATCTAAACCGATAATAAATTTCTGATTTCTCAGAATATCCTCGCTGATCTCAAAGGATCAAAAAGAAAATGCAACCTGCACTATTGATCTATAGGAAGGGGAACCACTGAATATAAAAAAATTTAGGCCGCGTGACCAAGATGGCGGCTATGTCCATATAAGGTAAAAACCCCAACTACTAATATTTGATCCAGTGACTCTCAGGTGAGCGAGTATTGCCCTTTGTGTTGCTTGTTATAAGGAAAACATGTCCGTGAAATAAATACCCACTTATACCCCACTTTTATATAGTAAAACTGGGGTACGCAGGGGTATACCTATTTTTCTTATTTTTGCTCCAAAACATAGATTGTGGGGACTCGTTAGAACCGCCTCGGGCGTTTTGAGCAAAAAAAAAATGTCAAAAATTTTCCTCTGAAAATTATCGATTTTTTACCTGAAAAAATTACTGTATATCATATGGGCATGTTTTCGTAATTTTATAATAATTGTAGACAAGTGTTGCTATGAAGACGAGAAGATAAAACAGTTCATCGGAACAATCTCCGAGACAAATACGGGTAGACCATGTTTAGCTTGGGCCGACCAAACGTTTCCATATAACTTCAACAACGATAGTTTATTCCCGGCTGATGGTACTGTAGAATCGGCTAAGAATTACTGCCGAGATCCCGATAATTCCGGGGTTCTGTGGTGCTATGTTGAGGATAGTGAGAATATACACGGAAGATCCCGACAGAAATGTGCTATTCGGAAGTGCCACCGTACGTCATCTATGAAGCTGTCTCACATTGAGAAAACCATTAATTTGGGGTTCCGACCAGGTCCGGCACAATCCGGCCTGTACAGTCACAGAAACAGGCTAGAAGCTTGAAATTCCGGATTTTAAAAAGAAGAGGAATTGTACTATCCTTGTAGCGAAAACAAAGGCGCTGACTTGCTGTGCAGTAACTGCACAGCTGATCTGCGGCTTTGATTTTGCACAATTGGTTTTCTAATGCAATGTTTTTCAGACAACGAATAAGCCAACGTTATGTTTTATAAAAAGGTAAAAGTTAGCAATGATCAGTAACAGTCCATCACGATAGCATGTCCGTGCCATCTATACCCCCTTACACCCCACTATTATTTTTGACCCAAAACATAAATTGTGGGTACTCGTTAAAACCGCCTCGGCGAGGCGGTTCTACAGTGTACCCACAATATATGTTTTGAGCAAAAATATTAAAAGTATTTAAATTTTTCCAATGATATCTGTAATTCTTCTGCTGAAAAAATCTTGTATGAACAAGTTTTCACGATGATCAGAACCTATGTCCCACCCTAAAATTGGGTAAAGTAACAAAAAGACAATCAAGTTCTAATACAAAGATAACAAATCGTAAGCTGACATAGCAGCTGTTTCCCTAAAAGTGGTCACTTAGTAAAGTCAACTTAACTAAATCTTTGAATGAATGCGCATACGAAGTTAACATAAACACCCTATAGATTCACTGTACACCGTAGAATCAGTGAAGGACACTGTACCAGATATTGAACGTATTTTGGGCCAAAGTTGCGAGATAGTGATAAGTATTTTGCATGTTTCCTCGTAAGCAGATTTCATTCTGTGCCATATTTTTCAGTTGATCGCATTGAAACATGTTCTTGTGTCATCTTATGGTAAATAAACCGCAAAAGATGTCCGTGGGAGCGTACGGAATACATTTGTGTTGGATGACAGTTGTATAAAAAGTCTAAAGTCGGTGTTTTTTCTCCTCTAGTTTGAAAATCAAACAATTTTGAGGAACTCGTAAAATACATCCAAAAGAAAGAGCTACTTCGGCTCCCTCGATATGAGAAAGCACATGCTGATCTGCTTCGTCGATTTCGATATTTCAAACAATAAAGGACTGTACGTTCGAATTTCAGTGAAAAGAACTACTGTCCCAGTCAACGAGATGTCGATCTTTTTTCTATACCCAGTTATATAAATTGGCTGTACGAAGTTATTGAAACTTCTAGCGAGTAAATTTGCCTTGAAAACGAAGAAATCTGCCAAAATTACACCCCTTCCGTTTACCAAGTCCCCCAAAGTTTCTCATTACTTCTTTGCTAAGCTCTTGATGGTCTTAGATGGTATGCGATGCCTTATCCTATCTCCTGGATAATATTTATATTAGATTCGGAACTAAGTTATACAGACAAATTTTTGGAATTCCGATGGGGACAAATTGCACTCTCCTCGTTGCAGATTTATTTGTATACTGCTACGAAAGAGATTTCATGGATTCTTTTAACCATGACAACCAAGCTGATGTTATCGAGGCCTTTAACTCAACTTCTAGGTACCTAGATGACCTTTTTAATATTGACAATCCTTATTTTGAAGGCATGGTCAATCAAATTTATCCACCTGAACTACAATTGAATAAAGCCAACACCACAAATACCGAAGCTCCTTTTTTGGATTTACATATTTCTATTGCAAATGGATTTGTTTCTTCTAAGATTTATATTAAACGCGATGACTTTGGTTTTGATATAGTAAATTTTCCGTTTTTGGATGGTGACGTTCCTCGCCGTGCTTCGTATGGTGTATACATTTCCCAACTTATTAGGTTTGCTAGTGTCTGCAATCATGTAGCGGACTTCAACAGCAGGGCTATCGGTATCATAAATTTCGAAAAACATTTTCTAAATTTTATCGCAGACACTATGAGTTGATTTCCAAATTTAATGTTGGTCTAAAGACGCTTCTACGTGAGAGCCTTTCGCAACCGGATTTTATGGTGACTTGGTTTACTTTAAGAAACTTGTAGGAAAGAATGATTTTTCTTTTCAATTCAGAAAAATCATAGCACGTTACAGACGAATAGGTTATAACTTGAATGTTATGCGACAGTCTGCATGCTTAGTTTTTAACCCAATCATGGTTGATAACTTTGCTGTCTTCTTTAATTGCATGCCGGTGGGTCGGGCGTCAGACTCTATGATGGCCCCGACATAAAGCTATTCATGTTAGTTGGTTGGGGCCGGAACTTCTTGTCTGTTGCTTGACCCACCGGGGTTCAACTGGTGTTTTTTTTTGCTCCGGGTTTCAGTTAGCTATTCGGCGCCCAGGGATCTCCATCGTCTGGCAGCTTACTGGATCTGTTGAGTCCTCGTTTTTTATTCATCAAGGTGATTATCATGATTTATTCGTTTGTCGTTGATGATTCATCGACCAGTTAGAGATTTACCACGAGGACCGAACAGCTAATAAATGTTGTGAACCACTGCGAAAGATGAGGGAGAGGTTAGGGCCCCGTAAAACCGGTTTAAGCCCCCCCCCCCCCCTCCCCCCAGTAATTTATATTACTGATCGTTCCGAGGCGATACTTCTGCTGTTGTTCTTAATGTTTTATGTTTTGGAGTCAAAATTTTGTGCTGTTTGAGCCTTATGTACGTTCTCATTTTTAGTTCAGTTCAGGTAACTGTTACGAGCAAGCGTAACTAGACAACACAGGTACAGCGAAAAACAACCAAGTAAATCTTTTTCCCTCAAAATGTAAGTCCACAGGTATTTTCGAGTATCCAGAATATTTTCCACAATAATATTCTAATCCAAAACACTAGTGAAACAACCAAAACTATAAACTTTAAATCACTTCAAATTTCTGAATGCTGAAGACTGGATTGAGTTCTATATATATACATCTTAGGAAAAATCAACTACCTTCTAGAAAAGTATATAATAAACTGTTCGAGAACAGTACAGACAAATAGGTACAAGTAGGCAAAGATCAGGAAAAGGCGCAATCAGAAAATGATTCCCACTGCAAAAACCGAGGTGGGAAAAAAACAAACTAACAATCAGGTACTTATACATGTACCATGAAACATATCGTAAGCCGAATGAGCAGCTATTTTCCCAATAGGTGGCCACTCAATTACCTTAACTTAACTAAAAATACGAAAACATACACAAGGCGCCAACAGCACAAAAATATCAAACACCAAGACAACAAAAAGAACCACCACAGAAGTATCGCCTTGGAATGATCAGTAATACAAATCTGTTTTGTTCTGTCAATGTCAAATGGTCAGGTGACATTGACTAAAGGCCATGAAGAATTTTCTTCCATGTACCAGAGTATTTTAATGGAAACATATGTTTCTAGAAGATATAGGAAATGTATTATTTTTATCATCTGGTGACAATAATAAATCATCCAATTGGAATTACACATATTTAAGCAGAAGCTTCTATAATGTGCTAATAACTTCTAAATTATAAAAATAATTATAACAAGAAAAGCTATAACATGTAGCCACATGTAATAATTGGGCGGTGTGATAAAAGTGGTAGAAATACTAAAAAGAAATATGGCTTGATTTGCTAAGGTTTTATTATGGAAACGGCTCCGTGTTAAAATTCCTTCATTCACTGGACTGCTTTCCACTGATTCGGGCGTTTTGGTCAATTACCAAATATACAGACATTACTGATCCGGTTCCGACTATGACTACACACTCAGTTTAGGCAAATAAAATGTATAATCGGTATACTAACTCGAGCGATGTAGTCACATAAAAAGAAATTTAAAAAATTCAAACGAGCAGTCATCCTTTAATTTAATAATTAATGCAGTATTTCTGAACAAGATCATGATTAAAGAATAAGACTGAATGCAAAACTTAAGAATGGTTAAGAAATATGTGATGGTCGGGTGATGAACCCCTCCCCTCTTGATTTCTTTTGGTGGTGAGCAAAAAAAAGAGTTAAGAACCTACGAAATGTCAATTCAATCCGGACATGATGTTTGAATATTATAGTCATATACATGTATATAGCCCCGGTGCAGGGGCAGATAACCCCCTGGGGCCAAAATGTTTTTGTAAACATAAATAGTCCATCCATTTGCCCATGTCCTGCAAGTTTTGCCCTTCAAATCACATTTTAACAATTTTCCCCATTCAAATGCATGAGCGACCTATGTTGACCTTGCAGTTAATTAGGTCAAGGTCATCAGAGGGCCATGGATTGATTTATACAAACTTTGTAGAGCTCCATTGCCTGATGCTTCATGCCAAGTTTCAAAATCATAGGCCTTATGGTTCTGGAAAAGAAGATTTTTAAAGGTTTTGCTACTTATAGCCATGGCGGAAATAACTTTTGTTCCCCCTTCCTGAGGATGCTCCATATAAAGTTTGGCTTTGATTGGCCCAGTGGTTTTAGAGGAGATGTTTCACTGAACATTGTGGACAACAATGACTACAACGACGACGGTCGATGGAGCATTGGTATACTATAAGCTCACCTTGTGAACATAACGGCTCAGGTGAGCTAAAAATGGGACCTGGCGCGTATACTAGCATACAAATATGCATTCAAAGGAGCATGTTGGCCTGGTGGTTAGTGCATCAGACTCTGGTAAGGGAGGTAGGGAGTGGATCCCCACTGGTGGCTGGCTTATATCACTGCACGATGAGCAAGGGACATTGACTCTGGAAAGTACTGGTTAATACACACAAAGGAGTGTCCCAAGCTGGGGACATGACAGAAATATTGTTGACTGGGACGTCACATCCATACCTAAATCAAACCAAAAGGTTGCACAGCTCAAATGTGGGTTGTACATTTTGTAAAGTGTTGTTTCTTAGTCTTTCTTAAAAATCTGACAGCTGCTGACTACGCCATTTTAGCTCTAAAAATTCTGGTGTTTGATTTAAGGTCTAACATTCCTTCTTGGTCATCAATTTTTCAGTTATGTCCGGATGGTGCGACGGTTTTCTGGGTATCAACCAGGGTGAAAATCATGAGAGCCATGGACTAATTTCCCTCCTGGCGCACCCCCGGTGAAGTATTGTCAATTTGGCGTGTCACCAGTAAACCATTCAGATTCAGATGTGTCTTGCTCAAAGACGCAACCAAGTCCCAGTGGGGTTTGAACCCAGAACTTTGTGATTCAACACTACGCCACTGCCCTCACTAAGTACATGACTGTAATGTGCTAAACCTCGGCTGCAGCAATCATGCCTGTATAGCTCAATTTCAGGAACATACTCTGAATCCCTGGCGACAGGTTTTCTTGCACCCCGACTCACCTACTGATCTCGAAGTCATAAATTTTAAAACCAGCAAAGTTTATAAGTCATGAAATTTCATGTATTTATTTCTGTTTATGCACACTATGAAAGAACATAAATGCACTATTTACATGTATAATACATGTACATGTTTGTACAAAACACATGCAATGTGTTTTTTTGTTTTTCGAATTTAAGCATGAAAACTCCATGTGACCTGCATTGTCATGTTTGTCCATTAATGGGTCATGAAAGAAAGTCAACCTTGATAAACATATCCATATTGCAAGTATTATAATCTATATCACACTGGTTTATATTCAGAGAGAATTGTGAATGAAAACAAACAATGTCGATGCCATGATAAATACCTGTGTGGAGTATGGCAAGCCGTTTTACTATTTATTATGCTTATTAGATATCTTAAATAGTAAATAACATATCTTAATTAGGATATAAGATATCTTATTTAGCAATAAAGATATCTTTTTTATCAAAAAAGATATCTTATATCCTAAATTAGATATCTTATATAGTAAAGAAGATACCTAATATGCTAAATAAGATATCTTATTTGATCCCACAATTAAGATATCCTATATAGCATATAAGATATCTTATTTGATAATTTAGATATCTAATATACTAAATAAGATATCTACTATACCTAAAAAAGATATCTTCTTTACAAGATTAATTAAGATATCTACTGTCATAAATAAGATATATATCTTCATTGCTAAACTAGATATCTTATATAGCAAATAAGATATCTAAAGTGGTAAATAAGATATCTTATTTAGGTATAATAGATATCTTATTTAATATATATGATATCTTATTTAGTATATTAGATATCTAAATTATCAAATAAGATATCTTGATTAAGGCTATAAATAAGATATCTGTATTGGTATAGTAGATATCTTATATAAGTATCAGAAACCAATTGTGATTGGGTAAAACAAATAAGATATCTTATGTACTAAATAAGATATCTGATTTGTTAAACCTAAATAAGATATCTAATATAGGATATAAGATATCTATTTTTGTGTATACATAAGATATCTTATTTGTCAAATAAGATATCTACTTTAGCATAGTAGATATCTTATTTGTGAATGCAATTAAGATATCTTATATGTTGAAGATATCTTATTTGACAAATAAGATATCTTATATGATAAAATAGATATCGAATATCTAATATACTTTTTTAGATATCTTATATATTAATTAAGATATCTTATTTAGAAAAAACATTATTGATATCTAATTTATCATATTAGATATCTAATTTGTTAAACAAGATATCTTAATTAACAAATTAAATGCTATATCAGATATCTATATTAATTAAGATATCTTATATATTTTTACAAATAAGATATCTAATATATCAATCAAGATATCTTATTTGTTAATTTAGATATCTACATTAACAAATAAGATATCTTGTTTAGTTAAAATGATATCTTATATACTATATAAGATATCTTAAATGACGATTTAGATATCTAATATAACAAAACAGATATCTTATTTGCTATATAAGATATATTCTTTATAATAGATATCTAATAAAAAAAGTAGATATCTTATTTATTATAGAAGATATCTTATATACAATATAAGATATCTGTTTGTTTGAATAAATAGTAAAACGGCTTGCCATTGTGGAGACAACTTTCCACAGATCACAATTTTTTTTTGTAAAGTTGTTCTAAGGCACGTAAATGCATACTACAGTCTTTGAGTCTTTTACTGATTTTATCCGCGTTGGCTGTTCTCAGTTCTGGATAATCGGTTCGGTATTCTTACTATATATCACTGAAACATGTTTCGTGCACATGCACATCTTTGTTAACAGCTTCTCACCATGGTCTTATGTCACAGACAGCAAGATCCTTCATGCAGAAGAAACATACATACACACGAGTATTTAGCAACAATTGTCAGAGAATCAGACTAAATCCTCGCTTCAATAAAACGCCTATGGGAAAGAACACAGGATGCTAAAAAATGATGCACAGTTCAAACCCAAGAATAGATCTTGTCAATGGCACTGTCACACTGAATCCAGTATAGCCCAGCCTTTTTATAGCAGGGCTTTAAAACTAAACTTTAATGATTTTTGCTTTGTAATATCAACTATATCTTGATTTCTTCACAGTATTACTATAACTCATGTCCACTTCAAAACACAGATTGTATTAAAGTCTATTATTTATCATTTAAGTTAGGGTGAACAGTTTATTGTACATGCAGTCATCCACTCTAATTGACTTAAAATATAAGTTTTCTGTTGTGGTTCACTACCTGCTCGATTTGCTGTTGATGATATAAGCTCTCTCCCCTCTGAAAATAAATGAATACATGCATCAGTAATACATGTAACACAAAATAACAAAACAATGACATTGTCACATATCAAAATTGGACATACATGCAGTCACTTTCTGAGTACTATGAAAGGGCTCCTAAAAACAGTTTCTCCTTGTGACGTTTCCTCCAGGACTATTTCGCAAAAAATCGAATGGGGCTGTTTGCTAAAAAAGGTGAGACGATTCGCTCAAAATGAATTTTATGGGTCGGTTCACCAAATATAGTTTTAGAAGTCCTTAAGCGACTTGTTTATCCTATTTGGATGTCTTAGTTCGTTGAAATGACATAAAAAAATAAATAATTTCAATGAAAAAAAAAAAACATTAAAATCAATTTTTTTAAAACATGTGGCACTCTTCAAGAGTAAATGTCCCGTTCGAAAAATATTTTTTTACGCAAACAGTCCCAAGAGGAACTAGTTTGTGCGTGAAACATCCTGTAACCCCATGAAAGCCATGTGTACTATGTCATGTTTTTTTTTTTTTTTTTTTTTTTTTTTTTTGTATTGAGGCCTTACATCTCAGTCAACAATTTTTCAGTCTTGTCAGGATGGGTTTAACCAGTACTGTAGTGTCTTGCTCAAGGACACAACACGGTGAGGCCTGTGGGGATCAAACCCAAGACCTCTTTATTTAGAGTCCAACACTCTACCATTACGCCACCCCGCTCCCTACTACGGTATGTAATGTGATGACTAATATCACTAAAGATGATCTTACCAAAAACTGTATCATTGAAATAACACTGAAACATCTTTATGCTGCTTGACATCCAACATACAACATTGTCAGTGTGTCAATCTTTCAACCAAAACAACAATCTGAAACAGACAAATATCATTTGAACTCTTTCAGCATTTTCATGTCTGTTGGTATTTATCCAAGTTTGAAGTAGTACTGTCAATGTACATGTATCTATCCTGCCCAAAATTGTCAAAAAATCCCTGGAGGTAAGGTTTTTAACCTCATTGAGGTTTGAAAATGTATGTGAAATTACTAGATCTATATTGAGAAAAAACAAATACATGTAGCTATGCAAAAATTGCAACATCATTCCGGGCCGGGCCAATGTTGCTTGCAAAATGTGCAGCTTTCAAATGAAACATTTTTCAGCAAAATCTGTTTGAGAATTCTTTGCAAATTCCTCCAATTTCATAAGTGGAAGGGATAATTTTTGAATTTTGAGATTTAAAATAATAGTCTTCAATGTATGGCATGTATTTGAAAAGTATTTCTGCTGCTTTCTGTATATTTTATACTTTTTTCTAAGAATATCATCATTTTGATGTTTAACATTACTGAAACAAAAAATGAAAACAAGTATAAACTTAAAAAAAAGATTACCACTTACACCTGATGTCAGTGGCAGAAACCAGGTTTGTGTCAATCAGAAAGACATCAATGCCGGACAGTAGAAGTAAGCAGAAAACAATGGTAACATTAGGTAAAAACATGTTTTGTAAAAAAAATATTCTCAGATTAATTTTCAAAACAGTTGTATCAAAAATAAGTAAACGACCAAGGTTAACAGATTTATCAAAGCAGAATTTTGCATTTTTCAACGTAAGGCGTAAAATAAAAATAGCCTTGTTTCCGCTAACATGCCGAAGACGGGTAGAGTCGGTAGGTGGGAAAATCTTTTTTATTTTTTGTGTATTTTTATCTTACTTGAAAATGGGTAAAGAGGTAGAAACATGCTAAAATTAATCATACATGTAAGTACTCGAAACAAACATGCGATGAAGTTTAAAACCAGTAGGAAGCTGAATGCGAGTTGACCTAGTATTGTTGAAATTATAGCAGTTTTTAAATCATTGTCTGTTTTCCACTTCAAATGTTGAGGGTCGGTCTGCATGAAAATATTTCTATTTTATTTTTATTGGCAATAAAAACTGCAGGATCAGCGCAAAAACTCAAGAGTCGGACTGGTTAGCGGAAACACAGTTTTTTTTTTTGTTTACGCCTAATGCTTCATTTTTCGAAATTTTGCACATGTCTCTGCATATTTCAAAACTCAATGGAGGTTACAAACCTCAATCCTGACTTGCATCAGACCTGATAGTGATGCCCTGAAAAATTCATTTTTCCCCAGAACTATTCAGGTTTGGAAAAGTATCCCTTCTCGAGTGGTCTCATCCAAGACCATTTCAGGAATTAAAGGTATCTATTTAAAAATAGGCCCATATCGAGGCAGTTGTTTTAGTGTAAATAGTTTTAAAGGTGGACCCCAAAACTATTTTCCCCTTGACTAAATTCTAAATTTAGCCAACCACCCCACACCTGAGGTGATGACTGATGATCAGAAATTTTGTTGTTGTTTTTTTTTTTTTTTTGTATTGAGGCTTAACGTCCCAGTCATCAATTTTTCAGTCAAGTCGGGATGGAGCCAACTCTTCCTGGGTTTAACCAGTACTGTAGGGAGTTAATGTGTCTTGCTCAAGGACACAACACGGTGACGCCTGTGGGGATCGAACTCAGGACCTCTCGATTCGGAGTCCGACACTCTACCACTACGCCACCGCACTCCCTAAAGATCAGAAATTGATCGACTTAGAAGATAGGTAGCTTCTTCAACTGCACCCACAGGGGCGGATCCAGGATTTCTGAAGAGGGGGTTCAAATGCAGAAATGGGGGGTACGTTTGCCTAATTTCAGACAAATTTCTTTAAATTCCCTATGAAAATGAAATAATTTTGGTCCTGAGGGGAGTTCGAGCGAACCCCTTGAACCCCCTCTAAATTCACCACTGACCCACCTTCTCTGGAAGTCACCAAGCCTAGTGCCACCAACAGAACAGTGCCCAAGAGTGTGAAAGATGAAAAACAGATTTTGTTATAAAACAAATGGTTATGTAGATCTAATACACAGTATGCATGTCGATTATTTCCAATGGGGTCCTGTTGGTTAGAATCTCCAACACTACCAGGCTAGATTCCTGGTCTGAAGAGGCTAGACACTGCCTTTTTGAAAAGCTTATACTTGTATAACTGCATTCCAAAAGCATTACAGTAACATTTGGTAAATACTACCTACTGTAGTGACCAAAAGTTCATGAAATACCCCGCAATTCTATTTCCAAGTATTCAACAGTCTCTAGATTGACAATCAAATAAAAAGAGTGATACAAACCTTGAGTCATTTCTTTCTTCGTAAACATTGATCTCCATCACAGTGGATTTTGATACTCTACGGTACCAACTTCGAATACCGGTAGGTTTAACAAAGAAAAACTAAATATTAAATATATAGCAAGATATTCAACATCTGGCAAACGTTCAAAACTGGACTTTACCAGTGGAATTTCCTTGGTCAAGTTATTCAACTGAAAGTAGGTCAGCTTGTACAGTCACAGTCAATAGACACCTGTTGCAAAATAAAAATCATTAATAACAACTATTGTTAGAAACATTAAGCAAATAAATCCTTCTCTCCAACCTCTGATATGACAAAACTGATATCCACTAACTAATAAAACAAAAACAAAATATTTCCAATTGATTCAAGTAAGTAAAATTAATGGTGGACAGGTCCTGTAGCTGTGGAGGCAAATAGAGGCCCCATATAGGGAAAACAAATTGAATATGAAAACAGACAGAACAATGCAAAGCTAATAAAATCCAAATAAATAATCAAAACACCGATAAACATAACATCAACGAGAAGAAGAACAATTCTGAAACACATACATGGAACCATCTGGCAAAACAACATGCTAATAAAGCAAATTCCAAACAATTTCCAGAGGAGCTAAATTTAGGCAATTTCATGAACCCCCTATTGAGCCTTTTTTCCTGAAACCAAATGGACTATTTATTAATATTTTCCTAAACATTGCTTATCAATTCACTGATATGACAATTTCTTATCAATTAATTAATATTTTATGAATTATTCCGCCAGAAAATATTCAATGACAGTCTTCTGTCAAATTCTAGACTCTATAAATTCTAGAAACAGAAGAATGTCAAAATATCATAAAATGAAATCAAGGTTACTCCCCTTTGATTATCTAAACAAGTAAAGGATTAAATAAAATTTATCATATATATAACATAACTGAGTGGCTGCCTAGTATAAGTATCTAAGTGTCTTTTTAGTTTTTTCCCACCCCTCGGTTTATGGAGTGGGAATTTCTGTCTGATTGCACCATTTCCCGATCATTGCCTACTTGTACCTTTTTTTGAATGCTCCTTCCAAACTATTGAAAGGATCATAGATTTTTTCCCATATCTTTGGCAAGATCTTCATTGGTAATAGGTTAACAATGAAATTGTTTCATAACTTCAAAAACAACTTCTTAAGGGACTTCTCAAAGGGTGTTGACATGACAAGGCTACGGGACTATTTTGGGATGTAGCAGAGATTCGGAGAAAGTCTGTAATTGAAGATGAACAAACCTTGTAAAACTAGATTGTGGGTATTCAATCGATTGTTGTGTTGATGAAATGCCAATACTCACCCACAGAATAAAGTTTTATGAGACGGTAGAAGTAGGCAATGATCAGGAAAAGGCGCAATCAGAAAGAGATTACCACACCAAAAACCGAAGTGGGAAAAAACTAAATTAACAATCCGGTACATATACCCTGAAAACATACCGTTATCCGAGTGAGCAGTAATTTTCCCAATAGGTTGCCACTCAGTTACTTAAACTTAACTAAAATATGAAAACATACATAAGGTGCAAACAGCACAAAAATTCAACACCGAGACATAAATCAATAAGAACCACCACAGAAGTATCGCCTTGGAACGATTAGTAATATAAAATTTCTGGCGGGATTAAATCGTCCCATTCAACAAATTTTCAGTTATGTTCGGACGGAGCTACCGCTTCCTGGGTTTTAACCAGTACTTTAGGGAGTTAATTCTGTCTTGTGTCACAGGGTATACAGCTCCGTTTCATAAGTTTAGTACATACCGATTTGTTTCATAAGTAATGGCATAGCAGTATCCGTACTTGAAGCGAAGCCAAATTTTATTGGCTGTTTGCAGATTTGAACGGATTTTTCTAAGTCAATCCTAATACATAGAATTATTCACTGATTGTAACAATTTAGATTTTGATCGATTTATAAATAGATAATAACACATAAAATATGATAAACGAAATAACATAACTTCTGTGACACAAATGTCAATGTTAACATTGATTTCTCACATTACAGGACAGTTTGAATGAAAAATTTATTATTCCAATAAAATGGCAGAGTGTCCAGGAGACTACACCTAACATAATATTTAGTCTACCCTATGTATAGTCGAGGTTATTGAAGCTTGAAATCTTGCAACCCACTAGACTGCCTTACCTCGTTTGGACTGTCGTTTTGCCATTTTATGTCACAGTAACTTTTCGAGCGGCTTTATAACTTATAACATGAATGTTATGCTGCGACAGTCTGCATGCTTAGCTTTTAACCCAGTCATGGTTGATAACTATGCTGCCTTCTTTAATTGCACGCCGGTGGGTCGGGCGTCAGACTCTATGATGACCCCGACTTAAAGCTATTCATTTTAGTTGGTTGGGGCCGGAGCTTCTTGTCTGTTGCTTGGCCCACCGGGGTCCAACTGGTGTTTTTCTTTTGCTCCGGAGTTAGTAGGTTATTCGGCACCCAGGGATCTCCATCGTCGGGCAGCTCACTCAATCTGTGAGTCCTTGTTTTTGATTCATCAGGATGTTTATCATGATTTATTTGTTTGTTCTTGATGATTCATTGACTAGTTAGAGATTCACCACGAGGACCGAAGATTTTACTAAATGTTATGAACCACAGCAGAAGCTGAGGGTGAGGTTAGGATCCTGTAAAACCGGTAACTTTGTATTACTGATCGTTCCAAGGCGATACTTCTTTAGTGGTTCTTTTTGTTTTATGTCTTGGTGTTTAAAATCTTTTTGTGCTCTTGGCGCCTTATGTATGTTTTCATATTTTTAATTAAGTTAAGGTAACTGAGTGGCCACCTATTGGGAAAATAGCTGCTCATTCGGCTTACGATATGTTTCATGGTATAAGTGCATGATTGTTAGTTTTTTTTCCCACCTCGGTTTTTGGAGTGGGAATCTCTTTCTGATTGCGTCTTTTCCTGATCTTTGCCTACGTGTACCTTTCAATGGATCAAATATTTATATTCAACTGTTTGACCAGTGTTCTTTGTAAAACAAACGGTTGTAAGTGTAATTATGTATCAAACGCTAACTGATGGTATAATTTGGTGTACAATGGCTATTTGGGTGCAATATTTCAAGCTTCCAAAAACTTAAATATACACATGGTAGAACAAATATTATGTTAGGTGTAGTTTGCCGGATTATATGCCAATTTAACGATATAATCTGTTTTTGGTTAAAACTTTCTTGAAGTGTATGAAATCAATGTTAAAGTTGATATTTGTATCCCTGAAGTTATTATATTTTGCTTGTCATTTTAATGTGTTACTATTAATAAATCAATCGATTAAAATCTAAAATGTTACAATCAGTGAATAGTTTTATGTATTAAGTTTGACATAACGAAATCCGTTCAAATCTGCAAACACCCAATAACATTTGGCCAAGCTCCAAGTACGGGTACTGCTATGCCATTACTTATGAAACAAATCGGTATGTACTAAACTTATGAAACGGAGCTGTAGGTATATAGCACACTTTAACTGCCTTGTGGTACAAGCCGGCTTTTACAGCGACGTGGTAGAGTGTTCGCTTGGCACGCGGGAGAACCTGGTTCGATCCCCGTCAGGGAAGAAAGAATTTTTCTTCGCCTGTTACATTTGGCCATTATGCGGTGTGAACAATTTACCATCGAAAAATATAATTGTCAAGTATGATATTAATATTGTTTCAAAAGCCTAAAGCGAACATGAATGACTAAGAATATGAGAAACCTACTGACTTGCAAAATATATATCAAAATATATTTAATAGAATGAAACGTCCAATGTATATGACAATGTCAAAATATGTGCTGTGCAATACAGCACAGTAATGGAATGTGTAAAGTATGTGTAACGGAATATGTATATGTCTAGTACCTACAGCTACCTACCAAATGATTATTAACTACCTGTCTACAACTAACTACCGTGACACTACATAAACTAATTTCATAACTGGTCAACAATATACATTGGCGGACGAATAACTTGGAAGGAGTTGCTATTGGAATGAAAGATCTTAAGAAACAGCTTAAGATAAAGGCCATGGACAATAGAATGGAAATTCGTCCTATGACACTTGCTCAAGGTGCCGCCAGGACATATGTATTGATAAATAAACATGTGCAAAATCTTTTAAAATATATCGTTTATCACCATATGGTATGGATAAATACACGTTTTTGAGTACCTCGCCCGCATTGCTCATTTCCTTATTAAGGAAAATATGAACGATTGTACATTTCACTGGGTACAGTGCGTTTACTTCGTACAATGCCTCTAATTGACTGGGGCAGTAGTTCTTTTCACTGAAATTCGAACGCACAGTCCTTTTTTGTTTTGAAATTTCGAAATCGACGAAGCAGATCAGCATGCGCTTCCTTATATTAAAGGAGCCGAAATAGTTCTTCCTCTTGGGTGTATTTAATTTTCTCAAAATTGTTTAATTTTGAAACTAGGGGAGAAAAATCATCGATTTTAGATTTTTGGACAACTGTTATTCAACACGAATGCCTTTCGTATGTTACAACGAACATCTTTTGTGGTTCGGCGGCCATAAGATGACGCAAAAACATAACATGTTTCAAAGCGATCAACTGAAAAATATGGTCCAGAAATATATCTGAATTGCAAGAAAACATGCAAAATACTCACTGTTATCTCGTAACTTTTGCACCAAAAATGCCTTCAATAACTGGTACAGTGTCTTTCACTGATCCTACGGTGTACAATGAATCTATAGGGTGATAAAATAAAAATACGTTTATCAAGGTGAAGTTAAACAAGACGAGTTTCTTTGACACTGTCGAATGATCTATGCTAAATGTAGTTAAACCATTTATGACGAGTAGACTTGTCCATCATTATAAATTGGGAGAGTCCTTTGTCATTTTAGGGGTGTTAGTAGTTTTTTTTTTTTTTTTTTTTTTATTTTATTCCATTTTTCGATGATTATCGAATGGAATAATATACATTCATTGATAAAACTGCTGTGACTACGCGTCAGACTTACTCTTTTAAGTGCTGGTTTACACCGAGGGCTCCCTCCCGACATGACTGAAACCAGAGGACCAATGGTCCTATAAACGCTCACCAGATATCTGGGATATGCGACTTAAGTTGACCTTGCCGTAAAATACTGTCTAAAAACTTGCCTCTGATAATGGTTTTTCGCAGAAAATTTTTGTATAGAGGACAACAGAAAAATTATTTTCATGTCAAAACCTTGATTTTAGTTTGTCCTAATAGACATTTCCAACTTAATCTGAGATACGATATACGATCTCCGAGAAACTTTAATCGATTTCTGGGGGGTATCTCAAGGCTGTCCAACTAAGTTGGTGAAACCCCTATACTTCTAGTACCTGTACACAATTAAATGCGTTTGATAACTTTCGTACCAGGTTTTATAAGTTTTTTCTGAAGGTATCTGAAGTTTTTTAATTTAAAAAATCATACACAGATCTTATTATGGTCTTGTGCACCGATCACATGCATTCCAAGGCCATGGTATTTTTAATTGATCACGCAAATCTATGTGGCTTGCAAGAAACAGACGTCAGGCGAAGCAACTATGAACAGCTAAGCAATCAATTCTGCTTCTTAGAAATCGACTGCCTACTGGTAGTTGTGGTCGTGGGGGGAGCCACAGCAGTTCTCGATGTTCGGTCGGGAAATTCCCCGTGAAACCATCGTGCCCGGAAGGTGACAATCAAACCATTGAAATATGCCGATGCAGGAACAATTTGATAGGTTCATCAATTATCGACATTTTACTGGCGTCGCCAATGGGATTCGACCCCCATGTAGCGGGTAGTTAGAAGCCATCGACGCTACTGAGTGAGCTATCCGGAGACGCAAAATGTTAATGTAACATTTCATTCTTGCTGCGGTCATATATTCGTAGACAATGATATTCAGACACTGGTGAAGGAGTTAACACAAATGAGTAAAGTTGCACCAAAACTTTTAGAACTTGATTTTAGTGACAATTTTTGTTCGCTCAAACATTCTTAGTTATCCAGTTCCTATCGGGGTCCAAATTTCCAGAAGGGGTCTGACGGAAAATTTCAACATAGCAAAAACTAATAATCTGGCAATTCCAGTGGGGGGGGGGGGGGGTTCCGGACCCTCTGTCCCGCCCTCTGGATCCGCCCATGCTTGGTTTGTTTTACGCACCAGCAAACAGCTATGGTCGTGACAGGACGTTGCCAATTGGTCTTCTATCTTACATTATGATATAATGGCATGCAAAACTGATTTCGTATATCATGTTGCATTTTTAAAAAGCACCCATTACACTTTCCCTTGATTTACGATTCTTTGTCAACAGCGCTTTTAATGCAGACTGATATGTGCTCGTCGACAATATGAATTCATAGTTTTATAGTGTTACAATTTAAGTTTATTTTGAAAGAAATGTTTCCAGAGTGCATAAAATTTTCACTGTCTTTGTTTAAGTCTACGTGTGTCCTACACCCTTAACCCGTTATTTTTTTTTTGTCAGAAAGTGTGGTTTTTGACATTCATAAAACATACCAAAGAGGCATGCTGTTTCGATGAGGTGGGGGCACGTCATCATAGTGAGAAAACCCTTCATTAAATGTTAAAAAAACTCTGATAGCTTGTACTGCTATATTAATGTTGGCATACATAATTCCACTGTGTCTCATGTGCTAGAATAATTGTGCCGCGACGCGAGAAACCCGGTCTTCGGGGTTTCCGACCAGATCTGATACAACCCGAGCTGTACAAGCACAGAAGATGACTAGAGACGGGAAATTTTGGATTAAAAAAGAAGAGGTATTGTACTATCCGCGCAGCGAAAATAAAGGCGCTGATCAGCTTGCAGTTGCTGCGAAGCTGATCTGCGCCTTTGTTTTCGCCTAGGCAAACATCTCACGACGGGGCTCATTATTAAAACAGGTACTAGGCACATCTTCGTCTGTAAAAACTGGCTTGAAAAGAGTGTGCATCTGTACAAGTTCTCAAACCCGATATATTGTGTCCACCCTGGGTGCCCACCATCCGAGTGCCGCTGTAAAGATGTGGGCTAACACATTTGTTATGATCTCGCCGAACGCATACAAATGCCGTAATCTTATTTCTTAACACAGCATGGCGCATCAATAAGCGATAAACCGACAGATCCCGTGGAATTATGGATAATTCGGACCTTGGCTAATTCGGCCCTAGTCAATTCGGACCCTAAAAAATTCGGCCCTAGTCAATTCGGACCTCGACCACTGGTCAATTCGGACCCTTTCTTATTGGTCAATTCGGACCTCAAAAATAAAAATTCTTTGGTCAATTCGGACCTTTTCTGTTGGTCAGTTCGGACCTTTTCCATTGGTCAATTCGGACCTTTTCCTTTAGTCAATTCGGACCTTTTCCATTGGTCAATTCGGACCTTCGGATTATGCATTTTCCATATTAAAAGAAAACTGCGTTCAGATTTTATAAAAAAAAACAACAAAAAACGAGCCATCCGTTACTGATTTCTTGCTATGCTATATGACGGTCTCGCATTTCATAAGATAAAATTGCGGTTTTAAGAAAACAGATGGGCTGCTTGAGCCTACATATAATGCTTATTCACTACTGGCGGACCGTCTGATCACTGGTTAACCGCCCAGAAGGTTTTTGCCCAGGAAAAGTGGTTCAGGTCAAACCACCCATACATATAATCCCTTGTGTTAACTTGCATGGTTATATTTTCTAGCGAAATTGGGATGTCATGACATCGTATTGTTGGGTAAATGTCCTACGGCAAAATGGAGGCAACGTCCCGACATGACCATAGCTGGTCCGAATTAGCCAAGGTTCGAATTGTCCACGTACCATCCCGTGTATATACATGAACATGTTTGTATACAATGTGTTCATTTATTAGTTTACATGTTGTCCTTGAGAATATCCATCAAAAACATTATCCGAACTCCAATGTCAAACTCCAATATCAGTATCGGATTAAGTTGGAAATGTCTAATAGGACCTGCAAAAATTGTGAAAATCGGTGAACAAATAAAGTTTTTACGACCAAAATGAATTTTGCATAGGGATTTTGCATTGGCAAGGGAGATAATCGATGATCGTGAATATGCATATTTTTCGAGAATTTTTACCTGATCATGAAGATTTTGTCTAAGGTATGTCATTTATGTCAATTTATAAGAATTTTGAGCAATCGTGATTAAGTAGTTAGAATTTAAAATTTTTGCGGGAAAATATTTACCTCCCTTCCATGAGATTTTTGTACAGGAAAACCCTATTCAAAAATGTTTTTGACCAGAACTTTTTTATTTGTCAACCGATTTTTTAAATTTTTGCTGCACATTTTGCGACAAAGTAGATGCTTAATTGTGCCAAGAAAATATTTCTTCTACATTTGGACAGTTGTAAAATATCTGCAAAAACCCATTATCACACACTACGAAACAGACTTTAGGTCAAAGACATCCCAGGGTCATGGTTCAAAACTTTGTTGAGCCCCATTGCCTGATGCTTCATGTCAAATTTCAAAATCATAGGCCTTCTGGTTCTGGAGAATAAAATTTTTAAAGGTTTTTGCTATTTATAGCCATGACGGCAGTCTTGGTCATGTGACCTTGACCTTTAATACAAAGTTTCATTCCCCCTTCCTAACGATGCTCCACATAAAGTTTGGCTTTAATTGGCCTAGCGGTTTCAGAGAAACAGATGTTTGAATAGTATGGTCATATACGTACATGTATATAGCCCCGGGGCAGAGGCAGACAACCCCTTTGGGTCAAAAGTTTTCTCATAAACATAAATCTTCTGTCCATTTGCATACTCCCAGCAAGGTATCCCCATTTAATTACATTTTACTAATTTTCCCACTCAAACATTTTTAGCTCACCTGAGCCGAAGGCTCACAGGTGAGCTTATAGTATACCCATGCTCCGGCGTCCGTCCGTCGTCCGTCGTCGTCCGTCCGTCCGTCCGTCCGTCGTCCACAATTTCAAAGATCTTCTCCTCTGAAACCGCTTGGCCAATCAAAGCCAAACTTCATGTGGAGCATCCTTAGGAAGGGGGAACGAAAGTTTATATAAATGATTCAGGTCACATGACCAAGATGGCCGCCATGGCTATAAATAGCAAAAATCTTTAAAAAATCTTCTTCTCCAGAACCAGATGGCTGATTTCCACGAAACTTGGTATGTAGCATTGGGGATGCGGGCCCATCATAGTTTATATAAATCATGACCCTAGGATGACCTTGACCTATTTTACGGCAAGGTCAACTTAGGTTGCCAATGCATTTGAATGGGAAAAAATGGTAAATGCTATTTAATGGGTAAAACTTACTGGGAATAGGCAAATGGACAGAAGCTTAATGTTAATGGAAAGTTTTAGCCCATGGGGGCTTGTCTGCCCCTGCCCCGGGGCTATATACATGTATATTTCTATAATAATGAAACATCTTCTCCCCTGAAACCGCTTGGCCAATCAAAGCCAAACTTCATATGCTGCGTCCTTGGGAAGGGGGAAAGAAAGTTTATATACAGTACAGTCAGCGTGATGTTTATATCCTTCGCGCTCACGCACGAAAGAAAAAAGGATTAAGTTCCACGCAAAACCCACGCAAAACCCTCGCTCATTCCTCGCAAAATCCACGCTTGTTCCACGCTATGTCCACGTTCATTCCTCGCAAGAAGCGTGTGAGTTGCGTGAGATATAAGCAGTCTCACGCTTGCTCACGCTTTCCACGTTCATTAAGGAAAAGAAGCGTGGAAAGGATTAAGAGACATGCGAGGAAAGGATTATCGTTTCGTCTTGTTCAAAAGGGTAAAATTGTTAAAGTTTTTTGACCAAATTAAATATATAATATATATTTATTTATTCATCCTTAGTACGAGGTCGGCAACTTAGTATGATGACGGCAAACCTGTACAAATGCATACACTTGTACGACAAAGCGCCTGCACGTAAATACATACGCATGTTTTGACGAGTTGCAGTCTGAGCAATACGTTATTCGGTGTTGATTCAATTATCATCGTAGATTAAGTGATGACAAAATTTGCACGTTTAAATATTATTTAACAGCGTGGTGCGTTTTTGACTGCCGTGGTTTTAGATGCAGAACATTATACATTTATAGATGAGCACCCCGGTTTGTTGTTTATCAGAGCATCTGCCAAATAAATGCGTCTTTCGTATTCTCTATGATGCCCAACGTAAAAAAAAGCTCGACCTACATGTAATACGGTTCAAGCACCTTGCTACATGTACATGTACCATTTAATCATAAATTACGATGTACGTTACAATTAAATTTACATGCAATTAATTCATCTTAATTTCAACTTAAGAGTCGGCACAATGCCCCTGTGAGAATTCTGATTCCCTTTAACCTGTTCTTTTATTTTTCAAGCATTTACCAAAGTCAACAAAACTAAGGTTTCTTTATTCTTGTATCGGCACAATTATTGTACACAGAATTTTATAAGCGACATAGCCTCTAAGTTATAATTAACAACTCTAATTTGGTGCATTAAGTTATAAATTATTCTGATCAAACAAACACACAATTCAGTTTGTGTGATAAGTGATAAAATGCAAGCATAGCTTTGAGATTTGAAACTTTAGAAAAACAAAAAAGAAAAACAAGTTTAAAAAAAGAAAGTATAGAAATACAAACAAAAACTACGTTTGCGCGTCTTCTTTGTGTTTCGGAAATGCAACACACCATACTTATTAGTACATGTACATGTCCGTACACGGCAAAATTCCAGACTTTCAGCGGCGGCAATGACTTCACTATTTTATTTTGGTTGACAAGAGACATACACATATATTTAAAGTGAAAATAATCACTTTTTTCATGTCCCTTTTCCCTGAGCGTGAAATGAACGTGGAAAGCGTGAGCGAGCGTGGGACTGTAGATATCTCACGCAACTTTCTTAATCCTTTCCACGTTTCGTTTCACGCTACAGTTAAGCAGTTCCACGTTTCATGTCCAAGCTCCACGCAAAACTCACGCTATTTCCTCGCAAAACTCACGCAAAATCCACGCTAATCCCACGCAAAATCCACGGAAAAAAGTCACGTGACATGCGAAATTCCACGTTCGTAAGCGTGAGGGATATAAGCATCACGCTGACTGTACTGTAAATGGTCAAGGTCACATGACCAAAATGGCCGCCATGGCTATAAATAGAAAAAACCTTTAAAAATCTTCTCAAGAACCAGAAGGCCTATGATTTTGAAACTTGGCATGAAGCATCAGGCAATGGAGCTCTACAAAGTTTGTATAAATCATGACCCAGTGGGATGACCTTGACCTTTTTTACAGCAAGGTCAACTTAGGCCGCCCATGCATTTGAATGGGAAAAATAGGAAAATGTCATTTAATGGCAAAAACCTTGCTAAGAATGAGCAAATGGACAGAAAATTTATGTTTATGAAAATATTTTGGGCCCAGATGGTTGTCTGCCCCTGCCCCGGGGCTATATACATGTAGATGACCATAATTTTCAAACGTCATCTTCTCTGAAACTGCTTGGCCAATCAAAGCCAAACTTTATATGGAGCATTCTTAGGAAGAGTGAATGAAAGTTTATATAAATGGTCAAGGTCACATGACCAAGATGGCCGCAATGGCTATAAATAGTAAAACCCTTTAAAAATCTTCTTCTCCAGAACCAGAAGGCCTATGATTTTGAAACTTGGCATGAAGCATCAGGCAATGAAGCTCTACAAATTTTGTATAAATCATGACCCTGGGATGACCTTGACCTTTTTTTACGGCAAGGTCAACTTAGGTTGCCCACGCATTTGAATGGGGAAAATTGTTACAATGTCATTTGAAGGGCAAAACTTGCAGTAAATTGGCAAATGGACTGAATCTTTATGATTTAAAAAAGAAATTGACTCCAGAGGTTGCTCTGACCCTGCCCTGGGGTTATATACATGTATATTACCATTCTAGTCATACAAGTTTATTGGTATATATCTCGGGTCTCAGGTGAGCGTTTACAGGACCATTGGTCCTCTGGTTAGAGCTTCATTGCTTAATCCTTCAGGCCAATTTTCAATATCATAGGCTTTCTGGTTCAGGAGATAAAATGTTTTTGCTATTCATAGCCATGGCGGCCATCTTGGCCATGTCATGTGACCTGGATCTTTTATACAAACTTTCGTTCCCCCTTCATACGGATGCTCCACATGATTGATTGGCCTAGTGGTTTCAGAGGAGGAGATCTTTGAAATTGTGGACGACGGACGACGGACGCTGGACGCCGGAGCATGGGTATACGATAAGCTCACCTGTCAGCCTACGGCTCAGATGAGTTAAAAAGCTGACTGGGACTTTAAACATCAAACAAATACAATGCGTTTTGATGAGAATCTAAGATGTTTCCACATTTTTGCATGAAATTAGAGAAAGTCTCATGCAACTTGATACATGTCATGTATCTTTTTCTACACTAGTCAAAAGTTATAACCAACCACCATTTAGTTTAAATAATTGATAAGAATTTGCATCAGGTTGTGTGGTAGACGAAAGTAATGCTCGGAAAATCAAAAATTTGCATGAATGCTTAATATTGATTAATCTTTAGAAATATGGTTCAGAGGATAGAACGAGGCGTTTCATTGGGACACCATGCATGCTGTGATAAAAATGTGAAACTTTTCACTACTCTTAGTCGATAAGTCTGACTACTTAGAGATGTAAACAGACATTTCAGATATTTTTAGTTTAGACTTTTGTCTAGTATAGAACATTAAGAACCCTTTATAACGAGAAGTAAAACAGTCAAAGCCAAACATATTTTCAAGGAAGTTGAGCGTGTAAATATTAATATAGGGATCAAACATGATTTTCCATCCATTAACATTCGCTAGGTCCCGAGGGAAGTGTTGAAAATCGAGTGACCTAGAGAATGTTAAGCAATGACAAAATCATTTTTGATCGCTATTATTGCATAAATTCTACACAAACGAATGAAATTATGGTGTACACGCCACATCGCATTTTCATACGTGTAAAAGCTTTCATTTTTATCCTCGTTCCGGACGGACTTCAGTATCTCATTTATAAGCATGTGCTTTGCGTGGTGCCTGGTAACGAGCATTAGTAAAAGCCATTTATAAACAGCACGTTCGCGTGTGAATTGCAATATTAATGCATGACTTTCTCTCTGTTACTTAATGGCTGTTAATGGTATTTATGTAATAATAATCATTAATAGGGCCCAGAATCACAATGCTCTCTTCAAGTAATGGTCAACCTTAGTTAAGGTGACGAATTTTGACTCGCCATTTTACCATTTATGTCTTTAAAAATATACAGGTGTGTAAAATTTAATGCCCTATACTTATTAATAAAACCGAAACGTTTGTGGATGAAAACTTTAATTTAAAGGAAGTATTGCAATTTCTGGCCCTGACACTCGTAAATTCTGGTATTCTCATTTTCACAGCGTATAGTGTTTATTGTGGAGGGGTTCTGCATGCCGGCCAAGGCTGGATCAGCCCGATATTTTTAAACTCTGGACGTTGGTTGGTGTGTCGATGGACTCTCATTACTGATGAAGGATACAGCATAACAATGCGAATCGAGAGTATAAATTTGAAACCAGAATGCGAACTGAATTCGATAGTGGTATGTATGTCTGTTTCATTTAAAAAAATACCCATAGCAATATGCAGAGTTTTTTTACAGCTGAAAAACTGAAAATTTATCAGAAAACAAAAAAGTGGGTACACGTTAGAACCGTACCGGGTTATGAGTTAAGCGTTGTCGATTGCAATTATCCATTATCTTCTTAAATTAAGTCTATCTGAAAATATATTTACATGTTATTATATTCAAGATTGTTGTTTTAAACCAAAACTGTTTTTATTGTCAGCTGATTTTCGATTTTTACTGTGTGGTTTGCGACAAACTGCTCGCGTAAGATATACTCATAGGAAAACGTTTAGTCAGAGGCTTTAACAGGCCACTAAAAAGGTACAAGTATGCAAAGATCAGGAAAAGGTGCAATCAGAAAAAAGATTCCGACTCCATAAACCGAGGTGGGAAAAAACCAAACCAACAATCAGGTACCGATACCAAGAAAACATTTCGTTAGCCGAATGAGCAGCTATTTTCCCAATAGGTGGCCACTCAGTTACCTTAACTTAACTAAAAATATGGAAACACACATAAGGCGCCAACAGCACAAAAATTTCAAACACTAAGACATAAAACAAAAAAGAACCACCACAGAAGTATCGACTTGGAACGATCAGTAACACACAGTTACTGGCGGGCTTAAATCGATTTTACATGGCCATAACCTCACCCTCAGCTTCTGCAGTGGTTCATATCATTTAGCTAGTTCTTCGGTCCTTGTGGTGAATCTCTAACTAGTCAATGAATCATCAAGAACAAACAAATAAATCAAGGTAAACATCCAGATGAACCATCTTATCCTGCTGCTTGCTCTTACTGTGACGCCTTCTTAAATTGCAAGGACAGTTTCTTTAAAGCGCATCAGTTGAACATTCTTACGCAGTTATTGACCTTTTTCGAAAAAAAAAAGATAAAAAAAATGAAATTACATTATTGCTTTGATTTATAGCGTTGTCCAATAGCGGCTGTTACCAGTGACAAAAACTCCGAAAAAGGGCATAGCAATATTCAACTTCAGATTCAAGAAATAACAATTCAAAAATCAGAGATTGCCTCTCTTTCATTTAAAATAAAAACGAAACTTTGCGTGGGTACTCCGGTAAAACGACATTCGTTATTTCAGCTCAAGTCCATTTTAAGACTAAAATAGTTCGGTGTTCTAATGTATTAATGTGCATGGTTAATTTACTAAAAATATATTACTGCGTATGGCTATTACTAGTAATTTTGTTATTTATACATGCGCATAATTATACGGAAGATAAGCAGAAGCCCAAACATAATATGCGCAATTATACATTTACTACGGCGAACTATTTTAACAGGTTGACAAGTCGACAGGATCGACAGGTTGACAGGTTTGACAGGTCTACAGGGTCGACATGTTGACCGGTAGACAGGGTCGACAGGTTGACAGGTCGACAGGGTCGACAGGATGACAGGGTTGACAGGTAGACAGGGTTGACAGGTTGACAGGGTCGACAGGTTTACAGGGTCGACAAGGTTGAAAGGGTTGACAGGTCGATATAGTTGACAGGTTGACAGATCGACAAGGTTGACAGATTGAGATTCCACACTAGTAGGTAACATGCTTCCTGCGACGTCATAAACGTTTTGACGTCATCTTAAGTAAAACATGTAACATAATATTTATAGCTGTCGACCTGTCAACCTGTCGACCCTGTCGACCTGTCAACCTTGTCGACCCGTCAATCTTGCAATATGTTAACTATGTAAACTATGTAGTAATGCAAAAACAAAAAAGCAGGTAGTCAGGGTTGACAGGTCGACAGGTTGACAGGGTCGACAGGTTTGACAGGTCGACACAGTTGACAGATTGAGATTCCACACCATTGGGTAACCTTTTTTTCCGCGGCGTCATGAACGTTTGGCGTCATCTTAAGTAACGTATTGTTGCGGCAACATGTAACATGATATTTATAGCTGTCGACCTGTCAACCTGTCGACCCTGTCGACCTGTCAACCTTGTCGACCCGGCAATCCGGCAATATGTTAACTATATAAACTATGTAGTAATGCAAAAACAAAAACCGCCAGGTCGAAAGGTATAAATATTGCTAAGTGGTTATAGGATATTCGAGATTCCACATTATGCGGTGACATGTTTTTCGCGACGTCATGAACGTTTGACGTCATCTTATGTAATGTATTGTGACGGCAACATGTCAACCCTGTTGAACATGATATTCTGTCAACCTGCGAATCTGAAAATAAATAAATAAATAAATACAAAACCGATTTACGTACATGTATGAACGTGAAGAAAACATCCTCAATGGACTATTTTAGTCTTATACTGGACTTGACCCGTAATTTTTTATTATTATTTCAATTGTTTTTGTTGAAAAATTAATGTTAGGTTTTATTCACCACTTCATTACGTGAAATTTTAATTCATTTCTGAACTATCAAGGAGTTTTGAGGCCACGGTGATTCAAACGGTCCAAATGGGATCTTACATGTATTTTCACTGACTACATGTAAATGTTTGCATCTGAGCATACTTATTTGTACTATTCAACCTAATATATATATGAAGAGTAATTAAACATGTTTGACTGTTTAAAGCATTTTTGTAAAAAGCAAGTTACATCCAGTTTTATTGAACGTTTTACTATCGAACTGGTAGACGCGTTTTACATTTTTCACTGTCACAAGACGAGTTTACTTTTTTCACTGTCACAAGACATCGACGTTTGTTGGAAGAAAGTCACGTACTCACGTAACGTCGCTCCACCATCAGGAAATCATGTCCGTGCAATAATAACCCCTTAAACCCCACTTTTATATAGTAAAACTGGGGTTTGCAGGGTTATACCTATTTTTCTTATTTTTGCTCCAAAACATAGATTGTGGGTACTCGTTAGAACCGCCTCGGCGAGATGGTTCTAACGTGTACCCACAATCTATTTTTTGAGCAAAAATAAGAAAAATATCAAACTTTTTCTCACGAAATTTTCAATTTTTACAGGTGACAAAATCTCTGTATATTGCATAGGCAAGTTTTCGTAGTGACTGTGATCATCAAAAGCACTTCCGGGGGTGACAGTTTTGATTATTACCTTATTACAACAATCGTATAGAAATGTCTATTTGCAATTTTCTTATATTCCAGTAATTATTGACAATACCATTAAATAGTACCATACTTTAGACAATTCTATTGCCTGGCCAGTAATCAGTCTATTACCTGGCCATATGATATCTCACATGCCTGCAATATTTCAAAGTAACAACGTGAAACAGAACCAGGCAATAGAACATTTAATCGTCTGACCAGCTGTCTATTGCCCGGTCACATGATGAGTTACATGACTGCAATGGAATAAGGTTATAAAACAGTTATTTTAAGCTTAAACAGACAATAGTATACAGTTATTTCATGCTCCAGCAGGCAATAGTGCAAAATATTTTCCCCGAGATGCAGGTACCGACTTGGCATGCTATTGCCCGAGGCAACTGTTTTATTACCTAATTACATATATAGTCATGTAAGTTATCATGTGACCAGGCAATAGACAGCTGGCCAGGCAGTAGAATTTTCTATTGCCTGGTATAATTACATGTTGTTACCTTGTTACATTGCAGTCATATTACATATCACATGACCAGGCAATAGACTGATCACTTGCCAGGCAATATTAAACAGTTATTTCATGGTGGTTTGGTGAATAGTCAAAACTATTGCCCCGAGGTGACGAGGATGACCATGATGGACTATTGCCCGAGGCCGAAGGCCAAGGGCAATAGTCCATCATGGTCATCCGAGGCACCGAGGGGCAATGGTTTTGACTATTCACCAAACAGCCATGAAATAACTGTTTTATTACCCAACAATAATATATAAACTAGATGCCGAATATTCGATTCGTCTGACTCTCCACATCTTGGACTTCTAGCATATTTAAAAGATACAATGCCGTTAATGAGGAGGTTGACAATTTGCTTTTAAAAACACTGTTCAGTGTATTTTAGATCCACATTCGTTGACTGCATTTGCGTTTTCAATTATCACCTATCTGTTCTCTGATTTTGGTTCTTCTATTATACATCTAGAGGCTTATTCCTTATTATCGTGTGAGCTGGGTACCAGACCATGGTATAGTCCCATGTTATATCCAAAACTATGGACCGGTCCAGGCATGCCCAGCTGATGCCAACCTGTGACATAGAGAAACATTGCTATAGCTCTGACATGTTTTGAGCTGGGTACCAGGCCATTATATATCATCTTTTGAGCTGGGTACCAGGCCATGGTATAGTCCCATGTTATATCCAAAACTATGGACCGGTCCCGGTATGCGTAGATGGGGCCAACTCATGACATAGCGAAACACTGTTACAGCTCTGATATCTTTTTAGCTGGGTACCAGGCCATGGTATAGTCCCATGTTATATCCAAAACTATGGACCGGTCAGAGACCAACTCATGATATAGCGAAAAATATGCAATTACTCTGTATATAGTGGGTTGGGTAATAAAATTTTCTATTGCCTGGTTCTGTTTCA
This sequence comes from Rugalucina vietnamica, assembly GCA_964017185.1. Classification (NCBI taxonomy): domain Eukaryota; kingdom Metazoa; phylum Mollusca; class Bivalvia; order Lucinida; family Lucinidae; genus Rugalucina; species Rugalucina vietnamica. The sequence goes on from OZ024873.1 coordinate 59,408,737, forward strand.
AAATATTAACAACAGTAACTGGAATAGATGAAAATAACAAATAGCCATTTCTACACAATTTTTTATGTAATTACGTAATAATGCAAAATATTTGTCCCCTCGGGGAAAATATTTTGCGCTATCGCCTTCTGAAACATGAAATAATTGTATACTGTTGCACGGAAAGGTATGAAATAGTTGTATACTTATGAGCAAACACAGTGCGTTTTAATGCAGAAATTAACCAAATTGTCATTAATGATCACAAAGTGTTATCAGATGATCACTTTATATTAAGAAAAGATGCCCATGTAATATACAACTTTTTCTTAAGTTGTAGAAATTGAAAATTTTCATCAGAAAAATTTCGAGGTTTTTAAAATTTTGCTCAAAACAAAGATTGTGTGAAGTCGGATAGATTGTGGTAGGGGTTGGCGAGGCGATTCTAACGAGTACCCACAATGCATGTTTTGGATCAAAAAGCCAGTTTCCATCATTAACCTTGCCGTAAAATAGGTCAGGGTCATCACTGAGTCATCATTTGATCAAACTACATGTATGATGGGCTAAGGTCTCTGATGCTACATACCAAGCTTCGTGAAAATCTGCCCACCGGCTCTGGAGAAGAAGATTTTTGAGCATTTGTGAGCATGTTGGCCATGTTGAACATTCGACCCAGATTTTGCGCACAAAATTTTGTTTCCCTTAAGCATGGAGGCTCTACATATCTTCTTACTTTCGTAGGCCCAGTGATTTCTGAGAAAACCATAATCTTAATTTTGATATTTATGTCTCAGGCTGCAACAGTTTCCAAAATATCCTCTGTTTTAACCTTTTCCCATGTAAAAGCCAATGTTTCCAAAATTGACCTTGCCGAAAAATAGGTCAAGGTCATCTTTGGGTCATCATCTTATCAAACTATGATGGACTGGAGTTCCTAATGCTACATACCGAGTTTCGTTGAAATCGGAGCACCGGTTCTGGAGGACAAGGAGTTTTATCTTATTATGGTAATATGACCAAGATATCACGAACAAAATTTCAGTACAACTGCCCAAGGAGGCTCCACATAAAATTTTTGAATCGGCCAAGTGATTTCTGAGAAAACCATAATCTTATTTTTATTTTTAAATGGCCTTGAAATGACTTTGACCTTAATAAATTACATACCTCCATTGACTCTATTAGTTGTCTGCAGCTAGCAACTTTAAAGTCTCAGGCTGCAACAGTTTCCAAAATATCCATTCTTTTCACCGCAATGTAAAAGCCTATGTTTCCAAAATTAACCTTGCCTTTTAATAGGTCATGGTCATCCCAAGGTCATCATTTTATCAGACTATGATGAGCCGGACTCCCCGATGCTACATACCAAGTGTCGTGGAAATAGGCCCACCGGTTCTGGAGGGAAGTTTTTGAAGGGTTTTTACCATATATGGTCATCTTGGTCATGTGGCCAAGATATCGCGAATAAAATTTGAATGCCACTACCCAAGGAGGCTTCACATACAATTTCAAGCGGTTTCAGAGAAGAAGATCTTTGAAATTGTGGACGGACGACGGACGGACGGACGACGGAGCACGGCCATCTTATAAGCTCATTATGAGCCTTCGGTTCAGGTGAGCTAAAATAAGGTATAGCCCTGCAAATCCCAGTTTTTTTATATAAAAGTGGGGTTTAAGGGGGTATTCATTGCATAGACATGATTTTGGTGTATTTTCTATGGCCAGAAACCCTGATTGCTGACTTTCTTATATAACCATCTAGGTATATGAAGGGCGAAGAAGACTAACACTGTGCGACAGAGTCGATGGGCCGACTTTAAATATCACGTCTGTCTCAAATATAATGACGATACAGTTCAGAGGATCCGACCGGGGATCAAGTGCTACAGATGGGCCAATATCTTTCAATTTCTCATATTCCCGTACCGAAGGTATGAATAATCTCTATATAGATTACTTTCAAGCATCCGCAAACTTAATTGTTTATGTGATGCGCATGCGTTATTTTCTTCTGTTTTCTATCCACTTAAATAATGATAGCTCCCTAGCAAACCGGAAGTGCCGAAAACAAAAGTAGGTAAGCCAAAAAATAAGGGACGTGTATTATTTTGGCTGCGACAGATGAAAGGGCTATTTAAAAAGGTAAGACAATTATGCTGTGTAGCAACGATAAGTGTCCATCAACGACTTCTGTTCACCATGAACAAAAGTCGTTGCGGCCGCAACGACTTCTGTTCACTAGACAGTAATCGTTGATTTTTCAACCGTTTCTGTCCATTTTAGACAGAAGTCGTTGCTGTGGTAGATATGATCTGCAGTGTCAACGATAACTGTCCATTTCTGAAAAATCCAGAAACTTGAGTAAGATGCAGTGATTTTGCCTTATATCTTGACACTCAATTAGTATATTTTTATACTTCTTTCAGATTATGAGTATGTATGACCTGACCTTTGACCCCAATAAACTTATAGGTCACTGTGACCTAATTTCACGGTTCAGTGATTTTGTCTTATATCTTGACACTCAATAAGTATATGTTCATACTTCTTTCAGATTATGAGTGAGTATGACCAGAGCTTTGACCCCCAATATACTTATAGGTCACTGTGACCTAATATCACGGTTCAGTGATTTTGCCTTATATCTTGACACTGAATTAGTATATTTTCATACTTCTTTCAGATTATGAGTGAGTATGACCTTACCTTTGACCCCAATAAACTTATAGATCACTGTGACCTAATTTCACGGTTCAGTGATTTTGTCTTATATCTTGACACTCATTTAGTATAGTTTTATACTTCTTACAGATTATGAGTGAGTATGACCAGAGCTTTGACCCCTAATATACTTATAGGTCACTGTGACTTAATTTCACGGTTCAGTGATTTTGCCTTAGATCATGACACTCAATTAGTATATTTTCATACTTCGTTTAGATTATGCGTATGTATGACCTGACCTTTGACCCCAATAAACTTATAGGTCACTGTGACCTAATTTCACGGTTCAGTGATTTTGCCTTATATCTTGACACTCAATTAGTATATTTTCATACTTCGTTCAGAATATGAGTATGTATGACCATACCTTTGACCCCCAATACACTTAAAGGTCACTGTGACCTAATTTCACGGTTCAGTGATATCTTGACACTGAATTAGTATATTTTCATACTTCTTTCAGATTATGAGTGAGTATGACCTTACCTTTGACCCCAATATACTTGTAGGTCACTGTGACGGTTCAGTGATTTTGCCTTATATCTTGACACTGAATTAGTATATTTTCATACTTCTTTCAGATTATGAGTGAGTATGACCTAACCTTTGACCCCAATAAACTTATAGGTCACTGTGACCTAATTTCACGGTTCAGTGATTTTGCCTTATATCTTGTCACTCAATTAGTATATTTTTATACTTCTTTCAGATTATGAGTGAGTATGACCAGAGCTTTGACCCCACATATACTTATAGGTCAATGTGACCTAATTTCACGGTTCAGTGATTTTACCTTATATCTTGACACTGAATTAGTATATTTTCATACTTCTTTCAGATTATGAGTGAGTATGACCTTACCTTTGACCCCAATAAACTTATAGGTCACTGTGAACTAATTTCACGGTTCAGTGATTTTGCCTTATATTTTGACACTCAATTAGTATATTTTCATACTTCTTTCAGATTATGAGTGAGTATTAGCAGAGCTTTGACCCCAATATACTTATTGGTCACTGTAACCTAATGTATCGGTTCAGTAATTTTACCTTATGTCTTGACACTCAATTAGTATATTTTCGTACTTCTTTCAGATTATGAGTTAGTATGACTAGACCTTTGACCCCATTCTACTTATAGGTCAGTGTGACCTAATTTCATGTTTCAGTGATTTTGCCTTACATCTTGACACTCGATTATGATATTTTCATGCTTCCTTCAGATTATGAGTGAGTATGAACAGACCTTTGACTACAATATACTTATAGGTCACTGTGACCTAATTTCATGGTTCAGTGATTTTGCCTTATATCTTTGCACTCAATTGGTTTATGAACATAATTCTTTCACACTATGTTTATGTATGCCAAGACCTTTGACCCTAAAGTTGTCCTAGGTCGCTGTGACCTGATTACATGGTTCAGTGATTTTGCATTTTATCTCGGTTTTCTTTTGGTATATGAACACATTTCTTTCACATTATGTTTGCGTATGACAAGACCTTTGACCCGAAAGTATTTCTGGGTCATTGTGACCTTATTTCATGCTTCAGTGACTTTGCCCTATATCTTGACACTCGGTATATTTTCATACGTCTTTATTATTATGAGTTAGTATGATAAGACCTTAAAGTACTTATAGGTCAGTGTGAGCTTATTTCAAGGTTCAGTGATTTTGCCTTGTATCTCGGCACTCAGTTGGTGTATTAACATACTTGATGTACAATATGATTGAGACGTTTAAACCTTCAGTAGTTATAAGTTATAGTTAACTGTCATGGTTGAGTGATTTTGTTCTGTATAACATCAAGGCAAAAAGGTGTAGGAGCATATTGCTTTGGGTTACAGGTCGAGTTTGGCCCTATGTTTGACAAAGGTCAGAGCAGTCGATATTCAGATTATGAGTGAGTATGACCAGACATTTGGCCCTAAATTACTTGTAGGTCACTGTGACCTTTTTTCACGGTTCAGTGATTTTGCCTTGTATCTCGGCACTCAACTGGTATATGATAGAGTACAAGTAGGCAAAGATCAGGAAAAGGCGCAATCAGAAAAAGATTCCCACTCCAAAAACCGAGGTGGGAAAAAACTAAATTAATAATCAGGTACTTATACGATGAAAACATCGTAAGCCGAATGAGCAGCTATACTTCTTTCCTTTCACTATATGTTGGCGTATGACCAGACCTTTGACCTACAAGTAATCCTACGTCACTGTGACTTAATTTCATGATTCAGTGATTTTGCCTTATATCACATCACTCAATTAGTATATGGGCATACATCTTTCACAATATGAGTAAGTATGACCCGTCATTTGACAACAAACTAGTCTTACGTCCCTGTGAGCTAATTTCATGGTTAAGTGATTTTGTCTTATATCTTAACACGCTATCAGAAAATTTTCAGTCTTCTTTCAGATTATGAATGAGTGTTACCAAACCTTTGAACAAAAAGTACGTAAAGGTCACTATAACCTTATTTCATGTTTCAGTAATTCTGATTTTTATTTTATACATTACAATGAAAACCAGTGTATATCAAAACTTGATAAAATTGGTATTTTCATTGATATGAAATTTCACTGATATCAAATCTCACTGATATCAAAAGTTACTAGTGACTGGTATCAGCCTATATATTCACTGTAGAGTTTGGATTACTTCTGACGTTTCCATTTACTTGACGTCATTAAATGTGTTTCACTTCAGAAATTCAATCGCCTATAACTCCGTACTTTATTAACGAAAACATAAAGTGTGGGTTCTCATTTTCTTAGTTAAAAAGTGAGGAACAATGTGGTACCAAAATGTTTTGTGTTTTCAACAATTTTTGGTTTTTGCATTTTCACCGCCTGCCTTGTGATTTGGAAAATGCCCGTGTGTTGTATAAAATAAAAAGAAAATTAGCTTTGTGTATCAGGAACTTAAATTGTAAAAGTTTAACGGATTTCATCTGTCACAAACTGGTATCGTTGACAATTTTCGACTTCTGTCTGCTGTCAACAGTTATCGTTGAAAACTCTACCGGTTCTGTCCATCATGTACAAAAAACTTGAACTTTGTCTCATATTAGTTCATAAAGAACACGATTACTTGTTTTAAGATAGATTCGTTTATCTAGAACTTTAATAATTATAAGATTGACTGATTTCTATGATTTCATCTGCCGTGAACAGAAGTCGTTGACAACATAACGACTTCTGTCTGCTATGAACAGTTGTCGTTGAAAGCTCAACCGGTTCTGTCCATCATGTGCAAAAACCTCTGAACTTGTCTCATACTAGTTCCGAAAGCCACGATTAGTTGTTTTAAGAAATATTTTTGTATCAGGAACTTTAATTGTTATACGATTGACGGATTTATATGATTTCATCTGTCGTGAACAGAAGTCGTTGACAACGTAACGACTTCTGTCTGATGTGAACACTTGTCGTTGAAAAGTCAACCGGTTCTGTCCATCATTTACAAAAACCTTTGAACTTGTCTCATACTAGTTCAGAAAGCCACGATTAGTTGTTTTAAGATAGATTTGTGTATCAGGAACTTTAATTGATATTAGAGTGACTAACTTATATGATTTCATCTTTCTTGAACAGAAGTCGTTGACAACGTAACGACTTCTGTCTGCTGTGAATAGTTGTCGTTGAAAATTCAACTGGTCCTGTCCATCATGTACAAAAGCTTTAAATTTGTCTCATGCTTGTTCAGAGAGAACACGAGTACTTGGTTTAAGATATGATCGTGTATCAAGGATTTTCATCATTATAAGATTGACTGATTTCTTTGATTTTATCTGTCGTTGACAACGTAACGACTTCTATCTGCTATGAACATTTGTCGTTGAAAGCTCAACTGGTCCTGTCCATCATGTACAAAAAAGTTTAAATTTGTCTCATGCTTGTTCAGAAAGAACACGATTACTTGGTTTAAGATATATTCGTGTATCAAGAATTTTCATCGTTATAAGATTGACTGATTTCTATGATTTCATCTGTCGTTAACAGAAGTCGTTGACAACATAACGACTTCTGTCTGCTGTGAACAGATGTCGTTGAAAGCTCAACCGGTTCTGTCCATCATGTGCAAAAACCTTTGAACTTGTCTCATACTAGTTCCGAAAGCCACGATTAGTTGTTTTAAGAAATATTTTTGTATCAGGAACTTTAATTGTTATACGATTGACGGATTTATATGATTTCATCTGTCGTGAACAGAAGTCGTTGACAACGTAACGACTTCTGTCTACCGTGAACAGTTGTCGTTGAAAACTCAACCGGTTCTGTCCATCATGAACACAAATATTTGAACATGTCTCATACTAGTTCAGAAAGCCACGATTTGTTGTTTTTGGATAGATTTGTGTATCAGGAACTTCAATTCTTATTAGATCGACTTACTTATGTGATTTCATCTGTCGTGAACAGAAGTCGTTGACAACGTAACGACTTCTGTCTGCTGTGAACAGTTGTCGTTGAAAACTCAACCGGTTCAATCCATCATGTACACAAACCTATGAACTTGTCTCATACTAGTTCAGAAAGCCACGATTAGATGTTTAAGGATAGATTTGTGTATCAGGAATTTTAATTGATATTAGATTGACTGACTTATATGATTTCATCTTTCGTGAACAGAAGTCGTTGACTTCTGTAACGTAACGACTTCTGTCTGCTGTGAACAGTTGTCGTTGAAAACTCAACTGGTTCTGTCCATCATGTAAAAAAAACCTTTAAATTTGTCTCATGCTTGTTCAGAAAGAATACGATTACTTGGTTTAAGATATATTCGTGTATCAAGAATTTTCATCGTTATAAGATTGACTGATTTCTATGATTTCATCTGTCGTGAACAGAAGTCGTTGACAACGTAACGACTTCTGTCTGCTGTGAACAGTTGTCGTTGAAAACTCAACTGGTTCTGTCCATCATTTACAAAAACCTTTGAACTTGTCTCTCACTAATTCCGAAATGATTAGTTGTTATCAGATAGATTTATGTATCAGGAACTTAAATTGTTATACGATTGACGGATTTATATGATTTTTGTATCAGGAACTTTAATTGTTATTAGATTGGCTGACTTATATGATTTCATCTGTCGTGAACAGAAGTCGTTGACAAAGTAACGACTTCTGTCTGTTGTGAATAGTTGTCGTTAAAAACTCTACCGGTTCTATCCATCATGTACAAAAACCTTTGAACTTGTCTCATACTAGTCCAGAAAGCCACGATTTGTTGTTTTTAGATAGATTTGTGTATGAGGAACTTTAATTGTTATTAGATTGACTTACTTATGTGATTTCATCTGTCGTGAACAGAAGTCGTTGACAACGTAACGACTTCTGTCTGCTGTGAACAGTTGTCATTGAAAACTCAACCGGTTCTGTCCATCATGTACAAAAACCTTTGAACTTGTCTCATACTAGTTCAGAAAGCCACGATTAATTGTTTTAAGATAGATTTGTGTATCAGGAACTTTGATTGATATTAGATTGACTGACTTATATGATTTCATCTTTCGTGAACATAAGTCGTTGACAACGTTACGACTTCTGTCTGCTGTGAATATAAGTCGTTGACAACGTTACGACTTCTGTCTGCTGTGAATAGTTGTCGTTGCAAACTCAACCATTTCTGTCCATCATGTACAAAAACCTTTGAACTTGTCTCATACTAGTTTCCGAAAGCCACGATTAGTGTTATAAGATAGATTTATGTATCAGGACCTTAAATTGTTATAAGATTGACGCATTTATATGATTTCATCCTTCGTGAACAAAACTCGTTGACAACGTAACGACTTTTGTCTGCTGTGAACAGTTGTCGTTGAAAACTCAACCGGTTCTGTCAATCATGTACTAAAAACCTTTGAACTTGTCTGATACCTGTTAAGAAAGCCACTATTAGTTGTGTAAAGATAGATTTTTGTATCAGGAACTTTAATTGTTAAAAGATTGACTGACTAATGTGATTTCATCTGTCGTGAACAGAAGTCGTTGACAACGTAACGACTTCTGTCTGCTGTGAACAGTTGTCGTTGAAAACTCAACCGGTTATGTCCATCATGAACACAAATCTTTGAACATGTCTCATACTAGTTCAGAAAGCCACGATTTGTTGTTTTCAGATAGATTTGTGTATCAGGAATTTTAATTGTTATTAGATTGACTTACTTATGTGATTTCATCTGTCGTGAACAGAAGTCGTTGACAATGTAACGACTTCTGTCTGCTGTGAACAGTTGTCGTTGAAAACTCAACCGGTTCTGTCCATCATTTACAAAAACCTTTGAACTTGTCTCTTACTAGTTCAGAAAGCCATGATTAGATGTTTTAGGATAGATTTGTGTATCAGGAACTTTAATTGTTATTAGATTGGCTTACTTATGTGAATTCATCTGTCGTAATAGAGGTCGTTGACAAGGTAACGACTTCTATCTGCTGTGAACAGTTGTCGTTGAAAACTCAACCGGTTCTGTCAATTATGTACTAAAAACCTTTGTTAAAAGATTGACTGACTAATGTGATTTCATCTGTCGTGAACAGAAGTCGTTGACAACGTAACGACTTCTGTCTGCTGTGAACAGTTGTCGTTGAAAAAACAACCAGTTCTGTCCATCATGAACACAAATCTTTGAACACGTCTCATACTAGTTCAGAAAGCCACGATTTGTTGTTTTTAGATAGATTTGTGTATCAGGAATTTTAATTGTTATTAGATTGACTTACTTATGTGATTTCATCTGTCGTGAACAGAAGTCTTTGACAACGTAACGACTTCTTCATGCTGTGAATAGTTGTCGTTGAAAACTCAACCGGTTCTGTCCATCATGTACACAAACGTTTGAACTTGTGTCATACTAGTTCAGAAAGCCACGATAAGTTGTTTTAAGATAGATTTGTGTATCAGGAACTTTAATTGATATTAGATTGACTGACTTATATGATTTCATCTTTCGTGAACAGAAGTCGTTGACAACGTAACGACTTCTGTCTGCTGTGAACAGTTGTCGTTGAAAACTCAACTGGTTCTGTCCATCATGTACAAAAGCTTTAAATTTGTCTCATGCTTGTTTAGAGAGAACACGAGTACTTGGTTTAAGATATGATCGTGTATCAAGGATTTTCATCATTATAAGATTGACTGATTTCTTTGATTTCATCTGTCGTGAACAGAAGTCGCTGACAACGTAACGACTTCTGTCTGCTGTGAACAGTTGTCGTTGAAAACTCAACTGGTTCTGTCCATCATGTACAAAAACTTTAAATTTGTCTCATGCTTGTTCAGAAAAAACACGATTACTTGGTTTAAGATATATTCGTGTATCAAGAATTTTCATCGTTATAAGATTGACTGATTTCTATGATTTCATCTGTCGTGAACAGAAGTCGTTGACAACGTAACGACTTCTGTCTGCTGTGAACAGTTGTCGTTGAAAACTAAACTCAACCGGTTCTGTCCATCATTTACAAAAACCTCTGAACTTGTCTCTTACTAGTTCCGAAAGCCACGATTAGTTGTTATAAGATAGATTTATGTATCAGGAACTTAAATTGTTATTAGATTGACTTACTTATGTGATTTCGTCTGTCGTGAACAGAAGTCGTTGACACCGTAACGACTTCTGTCTGCTGTGAACAGTTGTCGTTGAAAACTCAACCAGTACTGTCCATCATGAACACAAATCTTTGAACACGTCTCATACTAGTTCAGAAAGCCACGATTTGTTGTTTTTAGATAGATTTGTGTATCAGGAATTTTAATTGTTATTAGATTGACTTACTTATGTGATTTCATCTGTCGTGAACAGAAGTCTTTGACAACGTAACGACTTCTTCATGCTGTGAATATTTGTCGTTGAAAACTCAACCGGTTCTGTCCATCATGTACACAAACGTTTGAACTTGTGTCATACTAGTTCAGAAAGCCACGATTAGTTGTTTTAAGATAGATTTGTGTATCAGGAACTTATATGATTTCATCTGTCGTGAACAGAAGTCGTTGACAAAGTAACGACTTCTGTCTGTTGTGAATAGTTGTCGTTAAAAACTCTACCGGTTCTATCCATCATGTACAAAAACCTTTGAACTTGTCTCATACTAGTCCAGAAAGCCACGATTTGTTGTTTTTAGATAGATTTGTGTATGAGGAACTTTAATTGATATTAGATTGACTGACTTATATGATTTCATCTTTCGTGAACAGAAGTCGTTGACAACGTAACGACTTCTGTCTGCTGTGAACAGTTGTCGTTGAAAACTCAACTGGTTCTGTCCATCATGTACAAAAGCTTTAAATTTGTCTCATGCTTGTTCAGAGAGAACACGAGTACTTGGTTTAAGATATGATCGTGTATCAAGGATTTTCATCATTATAAGATTGACTGATTTCTTTGATTTTATCTGTCGTGAACAGAAGTCGCTGACAACGTAACGACTTCTGTCTGCTGTGAACAGTTGTTGTTGAAAACTCAACTGGTTCTGTCCATCATGTACAAAAACTTTAAATTTGTCTCATGCTTGTTCAGAAAAAACACGATTACTTGGTTTAAGATATATTCGTGTATCAAGAATTTTCATCGTTATAAGATTGACTGATTTCTATGATTTCATCTGTCGTGAACAGAAGTCGTTGACAACGTAACGACTTCTGTCTGCTGTGAACAGTTGTCGTTGAAAACTAAACTCAACCGGTTCTGTCCATCATTTACAAAAACCTCTGAACTTGTCTCTTACTAGTTCCGAAAGCCACGATTAGTTGTTATAAGATAGATTTATGTATCAGGAACTTAAATTGTTATACGATTTACGGATTTATATGATTTCATCTGTCGTGAACAGAACTCGTTGACAGCGTAATGACTTTTGACTGCTGTGAACAGTTGTCGTTGAAATCTCAACCGGTTCTGTCCATCATGTACTAAAACATTTGAACTTGTCTCACACTAGGTTAGAAAGCCACGATTAGTTGTTTTATGATAGATTTGTGTATCAGGAACTTTAAATTATATTAGATTGACTTACTTATATGATTTCATCTTTCGTGAACAGAAGTCGTTGACAACGTAAAGACTTCTGTCTGCTGTGAACAGTTGTCGTTGAAAACTCAACCGGTTCTGTCCATCATGAACAATAACCCTTGAACTTGTCTCGTACTAGTTCAGAAAGCCAAGATTTGTTGTTTTTAGATAGATTTGTGTATCAGGAATTTTAGTTGTTAAAAGATTGACTGACTTATGTGATTTCATCTGTCGTGAACAGAAGTCGTTGACAACGTAACGACTTCTGTCTGCTGTGAACAGTTGTCGTTGAAAACTCAACCGGTTCTTTCCATCATGAACACAAATCTTTGAACTTGTCTGATATTAGTTCAGAAAGCCACGATTTGTTGTTTTTAGATAGATTTGTGTATCAGGAATTTTAATTGTTATTAGATTGAATTACTTATGTGATTTCGTCTGTCGTGAACAGAAGTCGTTGACAACGTAACGACTTCTGTCTGCTGTGAACAGTTGTCGTTGAAAACTCAACCGGTTCTGTCCATCATGAACACAAATCTTTGAACATGTCTAATACTAGTTCAGAAAGCCACGATTTGTTGTTTTTAGATAGATTTGTGTATCAGGAATTTTAATTGTTATTAGATTGACTTACTTATGTGATTTCATCTGTCGTGAACAGAAGTCGATGACAACGTAACGACTTCTGTCTGCTGTGAACAGTTGTCGTTGAAAGCTCAACTTGTTCTGTCCATCTTGTACAAAAACTTTTAATTATGTTATCAACGAGTTCTGTTCACGACAGATGAAATCATATAAATCCATCAATCATATAGCAATTTAAGTTCCTGATACATAAAAAGGTACAAGTAGGCAAAGATCAGGAAAAGGCGCAATCAGAAAAAGATTCCCACTCCAAAAACCGAGGTGGGAAAAAACCAAACTAACAATCAGGTACTTATACCATGAAACATATCGTAAGCCGAATGAGCAGCCACCCCCCCAATAGGTGGCCACCCAGTTACCTTAACTCAACCAAAAATATGAAAACATACATAAGGCGCCAACAGCACAAAAAATTTTAAACACCAAGACATAAAACAAAAAGAACCACTACAGAAGTATCGACTTGGAACGATCAGTAACACAAAGTTACTGGCGGGCCCAAACCGGTTTTACAGGTACCTAACCTCACCCTCAGCTTCTGCAGTGGTTCACAACATTTAGTTAGTTCTTCGGTCCTCGTGGTGAATCTCTAACTAGTCAATGAATCATCAAGAACAAACAAATAAATCATGATAAACATCCTGATGAATCAAAAACCAGGACTCACAGATTGAGTAAGCTGCCCGACGATGGAGATCCCTGGGTGCCGAATAACCTACTAACTCCGGAGCAAAAGAAAAACACCAGTTGGACCCCGGTGGGCCAAGCAACAGACAAGAAGCTCCGGCCCCAACCAACTAAAATGAATAGCTTTATGTCGGGGCCATCATAGAGTCTGACGCCCGACCCACCGGCGTGCAATTAAAGAAGGCAGCATAGTTATCAACCATGATTGGGTTAAAAACTAAGCATGCAGACTGTCGCATAACATTCAAGTTATAACCTATACGTCTGTAACGTGATATGATTTTTCCGAACTGAAGAGAAAAATCAGTTATTCCTTTAAGTTTCTTTAATTTGTAAACCAAGTCACCATAAAATTCAGGTTCCGAAAGGCCCTCACTTAAAAGTGTCTTTAACCCAACATTATATTTGGAAATCAATTCATAGTGTCTACGATAAAATTTAGAAAAGGTTTTTCGAAGTTTATGATACCGATAGCCCTGTTGGAGAAGTTTTGCTGTTAAACATTTATTTCGAGCGTTGAAGTCTGTAACATGATTGCAGACTCTAGCAAACCTAATAAGTTGCGAAATGTATACACCATAAGAAGCACGACGAGGAACGTCACCATCCAAAAAAGGAAAATTTACTATATCAAAATCAAAGTCATCGCGCTTATCATAAATTTTAGAAGAAACAAATCCATTTGCAACAGAAAGATGTAGATCTAAAAAGGGGGCTTCGGTATCTGAGATATTAGCTTTGTTCAACTGAAGTTCAGGTGGATAAATTTGATTGACCATACCTTCAAAATAAGGGTTGTCAATGTTCAAAAGGTCATCGAGGTACCTAGATGTGGAATTAAAAGCCTCGATAACATCAGCTTGATTATCATGGTTAAGAGAATCCATGAAATCTCTTTCGTAGCAGTATAAAAATAAATCAGCTACGAGAGGTGCGCAATTTGTACCCATCGGAATTCCAACAATTTGTCTGTATAACTTGGTCCCAAATCTAATATAAATATTATCAAGGAGATAAGATAAGGCGTCGCACACATTCTGACATGACCAAAGGGTATACCGACTTTGGTCAGAGGAAGTGAAAAAAGCCTTTCTATCATTACATGCCAAATAAAGTGAACCATAGTTTTTAATGCCCTTTTGAAGGTCCACTCTATCAAATCCAGAAGTTTTTCTTTAATTAGATTATGTGGTAATGTTGTATACAGAGTAGAAAAATCATATGTGGACAAATCTATCTTATAACAACTAATCGTGGCTTTCGGAACTAGTAATAGACAAGTCCAAGGGTTTTTGTACATGATGGACAGAATTGGTTGAGTTTTCATCGACAACTGTTCACAGCAGACAGACGTCGTTACGTTGTCAACGACATCTGTTCACAACAGATGAAATCATAGAAATCAGTCAACTTTATAACTATTAATATTCTTGATACACGTATAGATCTGAAACCAAGTAATCGTGTTCTTTCTGAACAATCATGAGACAAATTTAAAGTTTTTTGTACATAATGGACAGAACCAGTTGAGCTTTCAACGACAAATGTTCATAGCAGATAGAAGTCGTTACGTTGTCAACGTCTTCTGTTCACGAAAGATGAAATCATATAAGTCAGTCAATCTTATATCAATTAAAGTTTCTGCTACACAAATCTATCTTAAAACAACTAATCGTGGCTTTCTGAACTAGTATGAGACAAGATCAAAGGTATTTGTATATGATGGACAGAACCGGTTCAGTTTTCAACGACAACTGTTCACAGCAGACAGAAGTCGTTACGTCGTCAACGACTTCTGTTTACGACAGATGAAATCACATAAGTAAGTCAATCTTATAACAATTAAAGTTCCTAATACACAAATCTATCTAAAAACAACAAACCATGGCTTTCTGAACTAGAATGAGACATGTTCAAAGTTTTGTGTTCATGATGGACAGAAACGGTTGAGTTTTCAACGACAACTGTTCACAGCAGACAGAAGTCGTTACGTTGTCAACGACTTCTGTTCACGACATATGAAATCACATAAGTAAGTCAATCTAATAACAATTAAAGTTCCTAATACACAAATGTATCTAAAAACAACAAATCGTGGCTTTCTGAACTAGTATGAGACAAGTTCAAAGGTTTTTTGTACATGATGGACAGAACCGATTGAAATTTCAACGAAAACTATTCACAGCAGACAGAAGTCGTAACGTTGTCAACGCATTCTGTTCACGACAGGTGAAATCATATAAGTCAGCCAATCTTATAACAATTAAAGTTCCTGATACAAAAATCTATCTTAAAACAACTAATCGTGGCTTTCGGAACTCGTATGAGACTAGTTCAACGACATTTAGTACATGATGGACAGAACCGGTTGAGGTTCAACGACAACTGTTCACAGCAGACAGAAGTCGTTACGTTGTCAACGACTTCTGTTACGACAGATGAAATCACATAAGTAAGTTAATCTAATAACAATTAAAGTTCCTGATACACAAATCTATCTAAAAACAACAAATCGTGGCTTTCTGAACTAGTATGAGACATGTTCAAAGTTTTGTGTTCACGATGGACAGAACCGGTTGATTTTTCAACGACAACTGTTCACAGCAGACAGAAGTCGTTAAGTTGTCAACGACTTCTGTTTACGAAAGATGAAATCACATTAGTCAGAAAATCTTTTAACAATTAAAGTTCCTGATACACAAATCTATCTAAAAACAACAAATCGTGGTTTTCTGAACTAGTATGAGACATGTTCAAAGGTTTTTGTACATGATGGACAGAACCGGTTGAGTTTTCAACGACAAATATTCACAGCAAAAAGAAGTCGTAAAGTTGTCAACGACTTCTGTTCACGACAGATGAAATCATATAAGTCAGCCAATCTAATATCAGTTAAAGTTTTTGATACAAAAATCTATCTTAAAACATTTAATCTAAGCTTTCTTTACTGGTATTAGACAAGTTCAAAGGTTTTTAGTACATGATGGACAGAACCGGTTGAGTTTTCAACGACAACTGTTCACAGCAGACAAAAGTCGTTACGTTGTCAACGAGTTCTGTTCACGACAGATGAAATCATATAAATCCATCAATAGTACAACAATTTAAGTTCCTGATACAAAAATCTATCTTTTAACAGCTAATCGTGGCTTTCGGAACTAGTAATAGACAAGTCCAAGGGTTTTTGTAAATGATGGACAGAACCGGTTGAGTTTTCATCGACAACTGTTCACAGCAGACAGAAGTCGTTACGTTGTCAACGACTTCTGTTCACGACAGATAAAATCATACAAATCAGTCAATCTTATAACGATGTATATTCTTGATACACGAATATATCTAAAACCAAGTAATCGTGTTCTTTCTGAACAAGCATGAGACAAATTTAAAGTTTTTTGTACATGATGGACAGACCCAGTTGAGTTTTCAACGACAACTGTTCGCAGCAGACATAAGTCGTTACGTTGTCAACGACTTCTGTTCACGAAAGATGAAATCATATAAGTCAGTCAATCTAATATCAATTAAATTTCCTGATTCACAAATCTATCTAAAAACAACTAATCGTGGCTTTCTGAACGAGTATGAGACAAGTTCAAAGGTTTTTGTACATGATGGACAGAACCGGTTGAGTTTTCAACGACAAATGTTCACAGCAGACAGAAGTCGTTGCGTTGTCAACGACTTCTGTTCACGACAGATGAAATCACATTAGTAAGTGAATCTAATTACAATTAAAGTTCCTAATACACAAATCTATCTAAAAACAACAAATCGTGTCATTCTGAACTAGTATGAGACATGTTCAAAGATTTTTGTTCATGATAGACAGAACCGGTTGAGTTTTCAACGACAACTGTTCACAGCAGACAGAAGTCGTTACGTTGTCAACGACTTCTGTTCACGCCAGATGAAATCGTATAAGTCAGCCAATCTAATAACAGTTATAGTTCCTGATACAAAAATCTATCTTAAAAACAACTAGTCGTGGCTTTCTAAACTGGTATGAGACAACTTCAACGGTTTTTAGTATATGATGGACAGAACCGGTTGAGTTTTCACCGGCAACTGTTCACAGCAGACAGAAGTCGTTACGTTTTCAACGACTTCTGTTGACGACAGATGAAATCACATAAGTAAGTCAATCTAATAACAATTAAAGTTCCTGATACACAAATCTATCTAAAACTATTAGATAGATTCACAGCAGACAGAAGTCGTAACGTTGTCAACGACTTCTGTTCACGACAGATGAAATCATATGAGTCAGTCAATCGTACAACAATTTAAGTTCCTGATACATAAATCTATCTTATAACAACTAATCATGTCTTTCGGAACTAGTAAGAGACAAGTTCAAAGGTTTTTGTAAATGATGGACAGAACCGGTTGAGTTTTCAACGACAACTGTTCACAGCAGACAGAAGTCGTTACGTTATCAACGACTTCTGTTCACAACAGAATAAATCATAGAAATCAGTCAATCTAATATCAATTAAAGTTCCTGATACAAAAATCTATCTTAAAACAACTAATCGTAGCTTTCTTAACTGGTATGAGACAAGTTCAAAGTTTTTTTGTACATGATGGACAGAACCGGTTGAGATTTCAACGAAAACTATTCACAGCAGACAGAAGTCGTAATGTTGTCAACGCATTCTGTTCACAATAGATGAAATCATATAAGTCAGCCAATCTTATAACAATAAAAGTTCCTCATACAAAAATCTATCTTAAAACAACTAATCGTAGCTTTCTGAACTCGTATGAGACTAGTTCAACGACTTTTAGTACATGATGGACAGAACCGGTTGAGTTTTCAACGACAACTGTTCACAGCAGACAGAAGTCGTTACGTTGTCAACGACTTCTGTTCACGACAGATGAAATCACATAAGTAAGGTAATCTAATAACAGTTAAAGTTCCTGATACACAAATCTATCTAAAAACAACAAATCGTGGCTTTCTGAACTAGTATGAGACATGTTCAAAGTTTTGTGTTCACGATGGACAGAACCGGTTGGTTTTTCAACGACAACTGTTAACAGCAGACAGAAGTCGTTAAGTTGTCAACGACTTCTGTTTACGAAAGATGAAATCACATTAGTCAGAAAATCTTTTAACAATTAAAGTTCCTGATACACAAATCTATCTAAAAACAACAAATCGTGGCTTTTTGAACTTTTATGAGACGTGTTCAAATGTTTTTGTAGATGATGGACAGAACCGGTTGAGTTTTCAAAGACAACTGTTCACAGCAGACAGAAGTTGTAACGTTGTCAACGACTTCTGTTCACGACAGATGAAATCATATAAGTCAGCCAATGTAATAAGAATTAAAGTTCCTGATACAAAAATCTATCTTAAAACAACTAATCGTGGCTTTCTGAACTGGTATGAGACAACTTCAGCGGTCTTTAGTACATGATGGACAGAACCGGTTGAGTTTTCAACGACAACTGTTCACAGCAGACAGAAGTCGTAACGTTGTCAACGACTTTTGTTCACGACAGATAAAATCACATAAGTAAGTCAATATAATAACAATTAAAGTTCCTGATACAAAAATCTATCTTAAAACAACTAGTCGTGGCTTTCTTAACTGGTATGAGACAAGTTTAACGGTTTTTAGTACATGATGGACAGAACCGGTTGAGTTTTTAACGACAACTGTTTACAGCAGACAGAAGTCGTTACGTTGTCAACGACTTCTGTTCAGGAAAGATGAAATCACGTTAGACAGAAAATCTTTCAACAATTAAAGTTCCTGATACACAAATCTATCTAAAAACAACAAATCGTGGCTGTTTGAACTAGTATGAGACAAGTTCAAAGGCTTTTGTACATAATAGACAGAACCGGTTGAGTTTTCAACGACAACTGTTCACAACAGACAGAAGTCGTAACGTTGTCAACGACTTCTGTTCACGACAAATGAAATCATATAAGTCAGCCTATCTAATAACACATAAAGTTCCTGATACAAAAATCTATCTTAAAACAACTAATCGTGGCTTTCTGAACGGGTATGAGACATCTTCAACGGTCTTTATTTCATGATGGACAGTACCGGTTGAGTTTTCAACGACAACTGTTCACAGCAGATAGAAGTCGTAACGTTGTCAACGACTTCTGTTCACGACAGATGAATTCACATAAGTAAGTCAATCTAATAACAATTAAAGTTCCTGATACACAAATCTATCTAAAAACAACAAATCTTGGCTTTCTGAACTAGTATTAGACATGTTCAAAGATTTGTGTTCATGATGGACAGAACCGATTGAGTTTTCAACGACAACTGTTCACAGAAGACAGAAGTCGTTACGTTGTCAACGACTTCTGTTCACGACAGTTGAAATCACAATAGTCAGTCAATCTTTTAAAGATTAAAGTTCCTGATACACAAATCTTTCAAACAACAACAAATCGTGGCTTTCTGAACTAGTATGAAACAAGTTCAAAGGGTTTTGTACATGATGGACAGAACCGGTTGAGTTTTCAACGACAACTATTCACAGCAGACAGAAGTCGTAACGTTGTCAACGACTTCTGTTCACGACAGATGAAATCATATGAGTCAGTCAATCGTACAACAATTTAAGTTCCTGATACATAAATCTATCTTATAACAACTAATCATGTCTTTCGGAACTAGTAAGAGACAAGTTCAAAGGTTTTTGTAAATGATGGACAGAACCGGTTGAGTTTTCAACGACAACTGTTCACAGCAGACAGAAGTCCTTACGTTATCAACGACTTCTGTTCACAACAGAATAAATCATAGAAATCAGTCAATCTAATATCAATTAAAGTTCCTGATACAAAAATCTATCTTAAAACAACTAATCGTAGCTTTCTTAACTGGTATGAGACAAGTTCAAAGTTTTTTTGTACATGATGGACAGAACCGGTTGAGATTTCAACGAAAACTATTCACAGCAGACAGAAGTCGTAATGTTGTCAACGCATTCTGTTCACGACAGATGAAATCATATAAGTCAGCCAATCTTATAACAATAAAAGTTCCTCATACAATAATCTATCTTAAAACAACTAATCGTAGCTTTCTGAACTCGTATGAGACTAGTTCAACGACTTTTAGTACATGATGGACAGAACCGGTTGAGTTTTCAACGACAACTGTTCACAGCAGACAGAAGTCGTTACGTTGTCAACGACTTCTGTTCACGACAGATGAAATCACATAAGTAAGGTAATCTAATAACAATTAAAGTTCCTGTTACACAAATCTATCTAAAAACAACAAATCGTGGCTTTCTGAACTAGTATGAGACATGTTCAAAGTTTTGTGTTCACGATGGACAGAACCGGTTGATTTTTCAACGACAACTGTTCACAGCAGACAGAAGTCGTTAAGTTGTCAACGACTTCTGTTTACGAAAGATGAAATCACATTAGTCAGAAAATATTTTAACAATTAAAGTTCCTGATACACAAATCTATCTAAAAACAACAAATCGTGGCTTTTTGAACTTTTATGAGACGTGTTCAAATGTTTTTGTAGATGATGGACAGAACCGGTTGAGTTTTCAAAGACAACTGTTCACAGCAGACAGAAGTTGTAACGTTGTCAACGACTTCTGTTCACGACAGATGAAATCATATAAGTCAGCCAATGTAATAAGAATTAAAGTTCCTGATACAAAAATCTATCTTAAAACAACTAATCGTGGCTTTCTGAACTGGTATGAGACAACTTCAACGGTCTTTAGTACATGATGGACAGAACCGGTTGAGTTTTCAACGACAACTGTTCACAGCAGACAGAAGTCGTTACGTTGTCAACGACTTTTGTTCACGACAGATAAAATCACATAAGTAAGTCAATATAATAACAATTAAAGTTCCTGATACAAAAATCTATCTTAAAACAACTAGTCGTGGCTTTCTTAACTGGTATGAGACAAGTTTAACGGTTTTTAGTACATGATGGACAGAACCGGTTGAGTTTTTAACGACAACTGTTCACAGCAGACAGAAGTCGTTACGTTGTCAACGACTTCTGTTCAGGAAAGATGAAATCACGTTAGACAGAAAATCTTTCAACAATTAAAGTTCCTGATACACAAATCTATCTAAAAACAACAAATCGTGGCTGTTTGAACTAGTATGAGACAAGTTCAAAGGCTTTTGTACATAATAGACAGAACCGGTTGAGTTTTCAACGACAACTGTTCACAACAGACAGAAGTCGTAACGTTGTCAACGACTTCTGTTCACGACAAATGAAATCATATAAGTCAGCCTATCTAATAACACATAAAGTTCCTGATACAAAAATCTATCTTAAAACAACTAATCGTGGCTTTCTGAACGGGTATGAGACATCTTCAACGGTCTTTAGTTCATGATGGACAGTACCGGTTGAGTTTTCAACGACAACTGTTCACAGCAGAATGAAGTCGTTACGTTGTCAACGACTTCTGTAACGACAGATGAATTCACATAAGTAAGTCAATCTAATAACAATTAAAGTTCCTGATACACAAATCTATCTAAAACAACAAATCTTGGCTTTCTGAACTAGTATGAGACATGTTCAAAGATTTGTGTTCATGATAGACAAAATCAGTTGTGTTTTCAACGACAACTGTTCACAGAAGACAAAAGTCGTTACGTTGTCAACGACTTATGTTCACGACATTTGAAATCACATTAGACAGTCAATCTTTTAACAACTTAAGTTCCTGATACACAAATCTTTCTAAAAACAACAAATCGTGGTTTTCTGAACTAGTATGAGACATGTTCAAATGTTTTTGTACATGATGGACAGAACCGGTTGAGTTTTCAACGACAAATATTCACAGCAGAAAGAAGTCGTAAAGTTGTCAACGACTTCTGATCACGACAGATGGAATTATATAAGTCAGCCAATCTAATAACAGTTACAGTTCCTGATACAAAAATCTATCTTAAAACAACTAATCGTGGCTTTCTGAACTGGTATGAGACAACTTCAACGGTCTTTAGTACATGATGGACAGAACCGGTTGAGTTTTCAACGACAACTGTTCACAGCAGACAGAAGTCGTTACGTTGTCAACGACTTCTGTTCACGACAGATAAAATCACATAAGTAAGGTAATCTAATAACAATTAAAGTTCCTGATACAAAAAATCTATCTTAAAACAACTAATCGTGGCTTTCTTAACTGGTATGAGACAAGTTTAACGGTTTTTAGTACATGATGGACAGAACCGGTTGAGTTTTCAACGACAACTGTTTACAGCAGACAGAAGTCGTTACGTTGTCAGCGACTTCTGTTCAGGAAAGATGAAATCACATTAGACAGAAAATCTTTTAACAATTAAAGTTCCTGATAGACAAATCTATCTAAAAACAACAAATCGTGCCTTTTTGAACTAGTATGTGACAAGTTCAAAGGTTTTTGTACATAATGGACAGAACCGGTTGAGTTTTCAACGACAACTGTTCACAGCAGACAAAAGTCGTAACGATGTCAACGACTTCTGTTCACGACAAATGAAATCATATAAGTCAGCCAATTTAATAACACATAAAGTTCCTGATACAAAAATCTATCTTAAAACAACTAATCGTGGCTTTCTGAACGGGTATGAGACATCTTCAACGGTCTTTAGTACATGATGGACAGTACCGGTTGTGTTTTCAACGAGAACTGTTCACAGCAGATAGAAGTCGTTACCTTGTCAACGACTTCTGTTACGACAGATGAATTCACATAAGTAAGTCAATCAAATAACAATTAAAATTCCTGATACACAAATCTATGTAAAACAACAAATCTTTGCTTTCTGAACTAGTATTAGACATGTTCAAAGATTTGTGTTCATGATGGATAAAACCAGTTCAGTTTTCAACGACAACTGTTCACAGAAGACAGAAGTCGTTACGTTGTCAACGACTTCTGTTCACGACAGTTGAAATCACATTAGTCAGTCAATCTTTTAACAACTTAAGTTCCTGATACACAAATCTTTCTAAAAACAACAAATCTTGGTTTTCTGAACTAGTATGAGACATGTTCAAATGTTTTTGTACATGATGGACAGAACCAGTTGAGTTTTCAACGACAAATATTCACAGCAGAAAGAAGTCGTAAAGTTGTCAACGACTTCTGTTCACGACAGATGAAATCATATAAGTCAGCCAATCTAATATCAGTTAAAGTTTTTGATACAAAAATCTATCTTAAAACATTTAATCTAAGCTTTCTTTAATGGCATTAGACAAGTTCAAAGGTTTTTAGTACATGATGGACAGAACCGGTTGAGTTTTCAACGACAACTGTTCACAGCAGACAAAAGTCGTTACGTTGTCAACGAGTTCTGTTCACGACAGATGAAATCATATAAATCCATCAATAGTACAACAATTTAATTTCCTGATACATAAATCTATCTTTTAACAGCTAATCGTGGCTTTCGGAACTAGTAATAGACAAGTCCAAGGGTTTTTTGTAAATGATGGACATAACTGGTTGAGTTTTCATCGACAACTGTTCACAGCAGACAGAAGTCGTTACGTTGTCAACGACTTCTGTTCACGACAGATAAAATCATACAAATCAGTCAATCTTATAACGATGAATATTCTTGATACACGAATATATCTAAAACCAAGTAATCGTGTTCTTTCTGAACAGGCATGAGACAAATTTAAAGTTTTTTGTACTTGATGGACAGACCCAGTTGAGTTTTCAACGACAACTGTTCACAGCAGACATAAGTCGTTACGTTGTCAACGACTTCTGTTCACGAAAGATGACATCATATAAGTCAGTCAATCTAATATCAATTGAATTTCCTGATTCACAAATCTATCTTAAAACAACTAATCGTGGCTTTCTGAACGAGTATGAGACAAGTTCAAAGGTTTTTGTACATGATGGACAGAACCGGTTGAGTTTTCAACGACAACTGTTCACAGCAGACAGAAGTCGTTGCGTTGTCAACGACTTCTGTTCACGACAGATGAAATCACATTAGTAAGTGAATCTAATAACAATTAAAGTTCCTTATACACACATCTATCTAAAAAAAAACAGATCGTGGCATTCTGAACTAGTATGAGACATGTTCAAAGATTTTTGTTCATGATGGACAGAACCGGTTGAGTTTTCAACGACAACTGTTCACAGCAGACAGAAGTCGTTACGTTGTCAACGACTTCTGTTCACGAAAGATGAAATCACATTAGTCAGAAAATATTTTAACAATTAAAGTTCCTGATACACAAATCTATCTTAAAACAATGAATCGTGGCTTTTTGAACTAGTATGAGACAAGTTCAAAGGGTATTGTACATGATGGACAGAACCGGTTGAGTTCTCAACGACAACTATTCACAGCAGACAGAAGTCGCAACGTTGTCAACGACTTCTGTTCACGACAGATAAAACCATATAAATCAGTCAATCGTACAACAATTTAAGTTACTGATACAAAAATCTATCTTAAAACAACTAATCGTGGCTTTCTGAACTGGTATGAGACAACTTCAACGGTTTTTAGTATATGATGGACAGAACCGGTTGAGTTTTCACCGGCAACTGTTCACAGCAGACAGAAGTCGTTACGTTGTCAACGACTTCTGTTCACGACAGATGAAATCACATAAGTAAGTCAATCTAATAACAATTAAAGTTCCTGATACACAAATCTATCTAAAAACAACAAATCGTGGCTTTCTGAACTAGTATGAGACATGTTCAAAGTTTTGTGTTCATGATGGACAGAACCGATTGAGTTTTCAACGACAACTGTTCACAGCAGACAGAAGTCGTTACGTTGTCAACGACTTCTGTTCACGAAAGATGAAATCACATTAGTCAGAAAATATTTTAACAATCAAAGTTCCTGATACACAAATCTATCTTTAAACAATGAATCGTGGCTTTTTGAACTAGTATGAGACAAGTTCAAATGATTTTGTACTTGCTGGACAGAACCGGTTGAGTTTTCAACGACAACTATTCACAGCAGGCAGAAGTCGTAACGTTTTCAACGACTTCTGTTCACGACAGATAAAATCATACGACAGATAAAATCATATAAATCAGTCAATCGTACAACAATTTAAGTTACTGATACAAAAATCTATCTTAAAACAACTAATCGTGGCATTCTGAACTGGTATGAGACAACTTCAACGGTCTTTAGTACATGATGGACAGAACCGGTTGAGTTTTCAACAACAACTGTTCAGAGTAGACAGAAGTCGTTACGTTGTCAACGACTTCTGTTCACGACAGATGAAATCACATAAGTAAGTCAATCTAATAACAATTAAAGTTCCTGATACACAAATCTATCTTAAAACAACTAGTCGTGGCTTTATTAACTGGTATGAGACAAGTTCAACGGTTTTAGTACATGATGGACAGAACCGATTGAGTTTTTAACGACAACTGTTCACAGCAGACAGAAATCGTTACGTTGTCAACGACTTCTGTTTACGAAAGATAAAATCACATTAGTCAGAAAATCTTTTAACAATTAAAGTTCCTGATACACAAATCTATCTAAAAACAACAAATCGTGTCTTTTTGAACTAGAATGAGACAAGTTCTAAAGTTTTTGTACATGATGGACAGAACCGGTTGAGTTTTCAACGACAACTGTTCACAGCAGACAGAAGTCGTAACGTTGTCAACGACTTCTGTTCACGACAGATGAAATAATATAAGTCAGCCAATCTAATAAAAAATAAAGTTCCTGATACAAAAATCTATCTTAAAACAACTAATCGTGGCTTTCTGAACTGGTATGAGACAACTTCAACAGTCTTTCGTACATGATGGACAGAACCCGTTGAGTTTTCAACGACAATTGTTCACAGCAGATAGAAGTCGTAACGTTGTCAACGACTTCTGTTCACGACAGATGAATTCACATAAGTAAGTCAATCTAATAACAATTAAAGTTCCTGATACACAACTCTATCTAAAAACAACAAATTTTGGCTTTCTGAACTAGTATTAGACATGTTCAAAGATTTGTGTTCATGATGGACAAAACCAGTTGTGTTTTCAACGACAACTGTTCACGGAAGACAGAAGTCGTTACGTTGTCAACGACTTCTGTTCACGACAGTTGAAATCACAATAGTCAGTCAATCTTTTAACGATAAAAATTCCTGATACACAAATCTTTCAAACAACAACAAATCGTGGCTTTCTGAACTAGTATGAGACAAGTTCAAAGGTTTTTGTACATGATGGACAGAACCGGTTGAGTTTTCAACGACAACTATTTACAGCAGACAGAAGTCGTAACGTTGTCAACGATTTCTGTTCACGACAGATGATATCATATAAGTCAGTCAATCGTACAACAATTTAAGTTCCTGATACATAAATCTATCTTATAACAACTAATCATGTCTGTCGGAACTAGTAAGAGACAAGTTCAAAGGTTTTTGTAAATGATGGACAGAACCGGTTGAGTTTTCAACGACAACTGTTCACAGCAGACAGAAGTCGTTACGTTATCAACGACTTCTGTTCACAATAGAATAAATCATAGAAATCAGTCGATCTAATATCAATTAAAGTTCCTGATACAAAAATCTATCTTAAAACAACTAATCGTAGATTTCTTAACTGGTATGAGACAAGTTCAAAGGTTTTTAGTACATGATGGACAGAACCGGTTGAGTTTTCAACGACAATTGTTCACAGCAGACAAAAGTTGTTACGTTGTCAACGACTTCTGTTCACGACAGATAAAATCATATAAATCAGTCAATCGTACAACAATTTAAGTTCCTGATACATAAATCTATCTGATAACAACTAATCATGTCTTTCGGAACTAGTAAGAGACAAGTTCAAAGTTTTTTTTTAAATGATGGACAGAACCGGTTGAGTTTTCAACGACAACTGTTCACAGCAGACAGAAGTCGTAACGTTATCAACGACTTCTGTTCACAACAGAATAAATCATAGAAATCAGTCAATCTAATATCAATTAAAGTTCCTGATACACAAATCTGTCTTAAAACAACTAATCGTGGCTTTCTAAACTCGTATGAGACAAGTTCAAATGTTTGTGTACCTGATGGACAGAACCGGTTGAGTTTTCAACGACAATTATAACGATGAAAACTCTCCATACACGAATATATCTTAAACCAAGTAATCGTGTTCTTTCTGAACAAGCATGAGACAAATTTAAAGTTTTTTGTACATGGTGGACAGACCCAGTTGAGTTTTCAACGACAAATATTCACAGCAGACAGAAGTCGTTACGTTGTCAACGACTTCTGTTCACGACAGATGAAATCGTAGAAATCAATCAATCTAATATCATTTAAAGTTCCTGATACACAAATCTATCTTAAAACAACTAATCGTGGCTTTCTGAACTAGTATGAGACAAAGTCAAAGGTTTTTGTACATGATGGACAGAACCGGTTGAGTTTTCAACGACAACTGTTTACAGCAGACAGAAGTCGTTACGTTGTCAACGACTTCTGTTCACGACAGATGAAATCATAGAAATCAGTCAATCTTATAACGATGAAAATTCTTGATACACGAATATATCTTAAACCAAGTAATCATGTTCTTTCTGAACAAGCATGAGACAAATTTAAAGATTTTTGTACATGATGGACAGGACAGAACCAGTTGAGTTTTCAACGACAACTGTTCACAGCAGACAGAAGTCGTTACGTTGTCAACGACTTCTGTTCACGAACGATGAAATCATACAAGTCAGTCCATCTAATATCAATTAAAATTCCTGATACACAAATCTATCTAAAAACAACAAATCGTGGCTTTCTGAACTAGTATGAGATATGTTCAAAGATTTGTGTTCATTATGGACAGAACCGGTTGAGTTTTCAACGACAACTGTTCACAGCAGACAGAAGTCGTTACGTTGTCAACGACTTCTGTTCATGACAGATGAAATCACATTGGTCAGTCAATCTTTTAACAATTAAAGTTCCTGATACAGAAATATATCTTAAAACAATGAATCGTGGCGTTCTGAAATGGTATGAGGCAAGCTCACAGGCTTTTGTACATGATGGACAGAACCAGTTGAGGCTTCAACGACAACTGTTCACAGTAGACAGAAGTCGTTACGTTTTCAACGAGTTCTGTTCACGACAGATAAAATCATATAAATCAGTCAATCGTAACACAAGAAGAGTTCCTGTTAAAAAATCTATCTTATAACAATTAATCGTGGCGTTCGGAACTAGTATGAGACAAGTTCAAAGGTTTTTGTACATGATGGACAGAACCGGTTTAGCTTTCAACGGCAACTGTTCATAGCAGTCGTTACGTAGATCACAGTGACCTATACCTGTAAGTATATTTGGGTCACAGGTCTGGTTATTCTCACTCACAATCTGAAAGAAGTATGAAAAAATACCAATTGAGTGCGGAGATATAAGCCAAAAGCACTGAATTGTGAAATAAGGTCACAGTGACCTATAAGTATATTGGGGTCATAGGTCTGGTCATACTCACTCATCATCTGATGGAAGTATGAAAATATATCAATTGAGTGTCTAGATATAAGGAAAAATCACTGAACCTTGAAATTAGGTCACAGTGATCAATAAGTATATTGGGGTCATACTCACTCATAATCTGAAGGTAATATGAAAATATATCAATTCAGTGTCAGGATATTGGGCAAAATCACTGAACCGTGAAATTAGGTCACATTGACCTATAAGTATATTTTGGGCCAAAGGTCTGGTCATTCTTACTCATAATCTGAAAGAAGTAAGAAAATATACTAATTGTGTGTCAAGATGTAAAATCGCTGTACCACGGAAAGTAGGTCAACGCAATCTTACCGTCATGACGCACAAGCCATTGTCACAATGTTGAAAGATGAATGACCAACCATCTTAGTAAGTTGTTTCTATTTAGATATAAATCGCCAAAAATATTGTAGCGAGTTCTAGATTTTTACCCCAGAGGTCCGATGTCATGGAACCTAAATTGTATAAAGTAAGATATCTTTCTTCGTACAAGTTACACAGCAGTACATCCATTTTTACAGTGTTCTAATTTTTAACCTCTAGTTCCATCCCCCAGGCATGGACCCAGGGATCTAATGCCATGCAATGAAACTCAACCCTACAAGGTACCTATGGTTCAAGTATGAAAGCCCACTGATAAAAGATTTTAAAGATATAGACTTCTAGAATACTATATCACAGAAAAGCCATCAATAATGGTGTGTTTGATTTTTAAACCTCCAGCCCCACCCCCCCCCCCTCTCGGGACTGGACCTAGGGGCTCGATGCCATGGAATGAAAGCTAACCCTACAGGGTATCAATAGTCTAAGTATCAATGCTTTCTGATGAGTTGTTGTCAAGATTCTAGACACCTTAAACGCAAGTGTAACACGCACGCGCACCGGAACGTGGACGACCGCGGTTAATACCATAGCTGTATGCCCTTTGTGTAGCCGAGCTAAAAACAATATTTAGGCAGTTCTAGATTTTGACCTCTAGCCCCGCCCCAGACTCCGACCCAGTGATCCGATGTCAGGGAACCTAATGTGTATGGACTATGAATGTTTTATGATAAGTTGTTGTCAAGATATGAACTCTTTGTGAAAAAAAAAAAAAAAAAAATAAGAGCTGTCGCAGGACAGCGCGCTCGACTGCTTCTGACCTTTGACAAACATAAGGCCAAACCTGACCTGTAACCAAAAGCATTATGCTCATACATCTCTTTGCCTTGATTCAACAAGGCAAAATCACTCAACCATGAAAGTTAACTATAACTACCTAAGATTTAAAGGTCTCGCTCATATTGTGAAAGAAGAGTGTTCATATACCAAATGCGTGCCAAGATACAAGGCAAACTCACTGAACTGTGAAATAAAGTCACAATGACCTAAAAGTCCTTCAGGGTCAAAGGTCTAGTCATACTTTCTCATAATGTACAAGAAAAATGATACCTATTGAGTGTTGAGATATAATGCAAAATCACTGAACCATGAAATTAGGTCATAGTGACATATAAGTATGTTTGGAATAAAGGTCTGGTCAAACCCATTCATAATCAGAAAGAAGTATGAAAAGATACCAACTGAGTGTCAAGATATAAGGCAAAGTCACTGAACCATGAAATTAGGTCACAATGGCCCAGGAATACTTAACGGTCAAAAGTCTTGTCATATGCAAACATATCATGAAAGAAGTATGTTCATATACCAATTGAGTGCCGAGCTATAAGGGAAAATCACTGAACCGTGAAATTAGGTCATAATGACCTATGACTACTTTAGGGTCAAAGGTCTTGTCATACCCAAACAAAGTGTGAAAGAAGTTGGTCATGAACCAATTGAGTGTCAAGATATAAGGCAAAATCACTGAACCGTGAAATTAGGTCACAGTGACCTATAAGTATATTTGGTTCAAAGGCCTGGTCATACTCATAATCTGAAAGAGGTAAGAAAATATATTAATTGAGTGTCAAGATATAAGGCAAAATCACTGAACCATGAAATTAAGTCACAGTGACCTAGGAATACTTCAGGGTCAAAGGTCTTGTCATACGCAAACATATCCTGAAAACAGTATGTTCATATACCAATGTGAGTGCCGAGATACACGGGAAAATCACTGAACCGTGAAATTAGGTCATAATGACCTAGGACTTCTTAAAGGTCAAATGCCTTGTCATACGCAAACACATCATGAAAACATTATGTTCATAAACCACCTGAGTGCCGAGATATAAGGCAAAATCACTGAACCGTGAAATTAGGTCATAATGACCTATGACTACTTAAGGGACAAAGGTCTTGTCATACGCAAACATAGTGTGAAAGAAGTTTGTTCATATACCAGTCGAGTGCCGAGATATAAGGCAAAATCACTGAACCGTGAAATAAGGTCACAGTGACCTATAAGTATATTGGGGTCAAAGGTCTGGTCATACACACTCATAATCTGAAAAAAGTATGAAAATATACTGATTGAGTGTCAAGATATAAGGCAAAATCACTGAACCGTGAAATAAAGTCACAGTGACCTATAAGTATATTGGGGTCAAAGATCTGGTCATACTTACTCATAATCTGAAAGCAGTAAGAAAATATATTAATTGAGTGTCAAGATATAAGGCAAAATCACTGAACCATGGAAAGTAGGTCAACCGATCCTTACCGTCAAAACACACAAGTCAGTCCATCTGTGAATGTTGTTTGCTAAATGGGTGTCAAGGTATGTACTTACAGAACGGTTTTAACAGTAATCAGCATTTTTCGCAGTGCTCTATGAAAATGAACAGTAGTCGTTGAAAATAATTTTTATATCTACATGCTCAACGACTATTGTCCATTTAGCTAGTGGACAGAAGTCGTTGCGGCCGCAACGACTATTGTCCATGGTGAACAGAAGTCGTTGATGGACACTTATCGTTGCTACAATGCTGAAAGAAACCATCAACACTGTACAAATCTGCGATTTGTCACTCTATACTAGAGGTTTGAAAGATAGTCGACGTGACCTTACGCTTACAGGTATCATTACAGTCAAAGACGCTGCAACAGTCACACGGTGTCTGGAAGACAACTGCAAACCTGAAAGTTCTGAATATTCACAATGTTAAAACATTGACAAGGAAAGTTATACTTAAGGAATTAAGATACGCAACACAGTAAATTTCAACTTTTACGTATGTATTTGACGTTTTGATAAAAAAACCTTTTATGAAATGACCAACTGACTGCTTTTTGCACGTGATGAAACGAGAAAACGTCATTTTATTGACAAAATTAACGAAAAAACGTCAAAAACTATGAAAAACGCAAATTGTGATGTAAACGTCGAGGCGAAGGGGAAGATGACAAATTCTTTGCATGTGGGTTACGTGACGTCGACTTGATAATGTGCAATAAAGACTAGAATCATTGTATACTAAGGAGAGGTCCCATGTTGCGTTAAATCTTGTTAACGGAATGCTGAAGTTTACAACAAAGAAAAATGAGTTATTAAAGTCATTTAAATTATTCGATATTGGCTATTTGTACCTAAACGGTATATATCGAACCAATATATGACACGACGTGCTCTTAATCAACAGTGACGTCACAGGTACCGTAGAAATGGATCATCGGAGCGTTTGTGTTGACGTTCTTTAGACAGAATATCACGTAATGTAAAGGAGCGAAACGGATTATATGCTTTGAGTAAATACTCGATTTACGCACT
Organism: Rugalucina vietnamica; assembly: GCA_964017185.1. Lineage (NCBI taxonomy): Eukaryota > Metazoa > Mollusca > Bivalvia > Lucinida > Lucinidae > Rugalucina > Rugalucina vietnamica. Next base: position 59,441,006 of record OZ024873.1, read on the forward strand.
GTAATCAAACGTTTGGTAACTGATCATTTTTTAAATCAGAAGATTTGAAAAACATAATGAGAGTCTTTAAAATGCAGAATGTTGTTTTTTTGACGTTATAATGGACGTTTTATGGACGTTTGAAGTACAAAGGTCATAATGTTTACGCAAATAATCATTTTATTGAATATAACACATGCCGAAGGAATTTTTCTGGCTTTTGACTCATTTTTTTCGATTGACGTTGGTGACGTTAAACGTCTCATAACAAATCCAAATGCTACCAACTGATCAATATTTACATCTGCAATAACTGTTAGGGTTTTTGGAAACAAAATATTGGTTTTGGGTTCAAATTTGACATTTACTGATCATGGTTACATGGTTTGCTACTGTAGATCAGTGTGGTTAAGCATACGTAACATACATTGTGGCTCAACCGGTTGCAATTTGACGTTTAGATATTGTTTTCATATAAGATACTCAGTTATACCACAGACTTGCATTATAAAGCATGTTTTTAGTAATCCAAAGTAATCGTTGCGTTTCTTTATTCCTTAAGTATTATTAGCCACAGTAACAAAATAGTAATTGAAAATGATATCCAATGTGGAAGTTGGATTAATTTGAAAAGCACAGCACTGCAGGTCAAAGTACCATAAATAGAACGGAGAAAGGTTCTTTCCTACATTCATGATCGCCAAATAGCTTGATATCTAGGGATCGGAGAGGTTTTAAACAGAGTATGTTAATTCATTACTGGCCAGGGGACAGTTATTCAAAACTTCGTTAGCTTAACGGCATTGCTTAGACATCAACTCGTTAAGTTAAAAAATGCCAACTACATAAGCAAATGCACTGTTATATTTTGTTGATTTGTTAATAAAATGTGATCTCACATTTTATCAACAAAAGTTATAGTGTATTTGTAATATTGTCATCCGAAAATTTAACGAATCGTTAATAAACGACATCGTTAATTATGAACAACTGACCCAGGTCTGCAGTGAGACATGGGGCACTATATCCGACAAATTAAGAAGCGCAAGGGTGCTTCTGATCTTTTTTGTTATAAAGATCACAAATAATGACACATACATTTCTATAATTTCAAGGCCCTGTCAATCAGTGACATAATGCATAGCTTTTAAAATTTTGGGTCAAAATTCTGCCCCAGAAAATTTGTCAGAATTCAAGTGGGGGTGAATTGTTATAAAGGTACAAGTGGGCAATGATCAGGAAATGGCTCAATCAGAAAGAAATTCCCACTCCATAAACCGAGGGGTGGGAAAAAAACTTATATTACACTTAGGTACTGATACCAAGAAAACATATCGTAAGCCGAGTGAGCAGTTTTTCCCAATAGGCGGCCACTCAGTTACCCGAACTGAACTAAAAATATGAACACGTACATAAGGCTCAAACAGCACACAAAGTCGACTGCAAAACACAAAACAATTGGAACCACTACAGAAGTATCGCCTTGGAACGACCAGTAATATAAAATTACGTGGGCCAAGTCCTCAAAAAGATTATGTGGGGTGCAGATTTTATTCTGGCCATTGGGAAGCACAGTTGCATCTAACCGAGGAATAAAATATGCAGTATGAAAGATGGTTGAAAGGCAGTCTAATCAATATGACACTACTGCATGATAGTTCAAGAATAATGTAGGAAGCATGTAGACTTGTATCAGTAAGCATTCCAACTGGGCAGAATCTGTTTTGTGCATGTAACACAGGAAGTTACAGGGAAGGATGACTGTTGTCATATGAATGTGGTTTCATAATCATGTTTTTAAAATGTAAATAGGTGTAAATAAAGTCATCTCATGTTTATAATCATGTTGGAAATCAAATTATTTATATCATTTTGTCATTATCCTTTAAAGGAACATTTAAAATGCTAAAAAAAAAATTAGTTGAACTACACTTTGTCATAACATATCAGAGAGCACGGTGAGACTCGTGTGTACATATGTAAATAGTTTAGGATTATTTTCTGCAAAATTGTTTATTAAATTGTCACTGTTCTGGCTATTTTTTTTTATTTATTTTTGATGAATGTTGATATGCTTCAGTAAGAGCATGGATGTGGTAGTATGCTGAATCATATCATCATTTTGATTGAATAAATACAGGGAGCCATAAGGGCCCTTAATTTTGTATTTTGTTTGTATACAATTTTAACAGCTTTTTAGAACCATAGATGTCTGCTGAAATTTTAATTTAGTTTTCATGGCCCTTATTTTTTTTGTATACTATTTTAATTGAGGTTTCATTGTCTTTATTTTTTTCTTGTAAAATTTGCAAGTTTTTCATGGCCCTTATTTTTTGAACACTATTTTAATTGTAATTTCAGGGCCCTTATTTTTTTCTTGTGAAATTTAAAAGCTTTTCATGGCACTTAATTTTTTGTATACTGTTTTAATTGTGGTTTCAGGGCCCTTAATTTTTTTCTTGTAAAATTTGAAAGCTTTTCATGGCCCTTATTTTTTTTGTATACTAATCTAATTGGGGTTTCAGTGCCCTTAATTTTTTCTTGTAAAATTTGAAAGCTTTTCAGTGGCTGGCTTTATCATGTTTCTCCTTAAAATTGATGCTTGAAAATTTAATGTTTTGGCATTGTGGTTCCATCCATTAAAATATACTTAAAATACTTTGAATAAACTATTCAAGTGATTTTTAAGGGTCATTAATTGTATAGTTTTTTAGTTTTTGGACCATTAAATGCTTGTAATTTTTCTTTTAATGGAAAAAGGATCTACTTAAAATCATGAAAGCTGAAGATTAATGGGTCATTGCTTATTTTAATGGCAATTAAAATCCCCTTAAAATATGTTCATACAAAAATCCATGGTTTTTTCAAGGTCCTTAATTTTTAACAGCTCTTATTTACAAAGTTTTAATGCACTTTTAAGGGCCTTACACCATTAATTATATTATATTTAATGGGAATTCAGAGGGCCCATTAAAAAAAATAAAACAATATTTAAAGGTATAAATTGACAGGTTTTTGGGATTTAACAGCATTTTAATGGTAAATTAATGGAAAATTAATGGATTTTTAATGGCAGCTACATGCAGTAGGGATGGTAGTCGAGCCGCCGTCTGGCCAATTGCAGTCAGAGTTTGCATGAAGCAGCATTGGGGTGGGGGATTGCCTGCCATAGGTTTTTAAGCAGATCGGATCAGAACTCTGGTTTCCATGGCAACAGATAGCTCCCATTGAGTTATAATGGGGAAAATGTTGTGGCCACTCTAGCAACTTTGAATGGATCTTCTTCATTCTTGCAGGTAACAAGGACAACCATAACATCTCGGATGAGTTCGAATTTCGGCCAGGTTCGACCTCAGATTGCGGAGTCAGATTGCGGAATTGTTTTTTACTGCAGTAAAAACATTCAAAGGGAGAAAGTATGAACTATATTGTAAGTAAATAAAAACAAGTAGCTCAAGGGCAACGATCGCTCACCTGAGAGTCAACAAGTACAGTCACTGGACAAAGTGTTTTTTTTTTTTTTTTTTTTTTTTTTTTTTTTTGAAAATCTGATCAAAATTGAAGATGCTGGAGGGGCCACAACTCTAAAAATAGATTTTTCAAACATTCAAGGGCAGCTAACTGCAGTCCAGGGTCGAATCTGGCTCAAATTCAAACTCATCTTATGGTAATCCTTGTTTCTTTCAAGAATGAAGCAGATCCGATCAAAGTTGAAGGCGCTAGAGTGGCCACAATACAAAAAATTGATTTTTCATTTTCAAACACTAAAGGGCAGCTAACTCCGCAGTCAGAGGTCAGATCTGGCCGAAATTCGAACTCATCCGAGATATTGTAGTTATTCTTGTTACCTGCAAGAATGAAGAAGATCCACTGAAAAACAAAGATGCTAGAGTGGCCACAACACAAAATATTGATTTTTGCAAACACCCAAGGGCAGATAACTCCGCAGTCCAGGGTCCAGGGTCGAATCTGGCTCAAATACGAACTCATCCGAGATATTGCAGTTAATCTTGTTACCTGCAAGAATGAAGAAGATCCACTGAAAAACAAAGATGCTAGAGTGGCCACAACACAAAATATGGATTTTTCGAACATTCAAGGGCAGATAACTCCGCAGTCAGAGGTCGGATTTGGTCGAAATTCGAACTCATCCAAGATGTTATGGATGTCCTTGTCACTTTCAAGAATAAAGGAGATCCGAATAAAAATGAAGGCGCAAGAGTGGCCACAACACTAAATATTGATTTTTCACACAGTCAAGGGCAGATAACTCTGCAGTCAAGGGTCGGATCTGGCCGAAATTCGAAGTCATCCGAGATGTTATGGCTATCCTTGTTACTTCCAAGTATGAAGAAGATCCAATCAAAATTGAAAGCGCTAGAGTGGCCACAACACTGAATATTATTTTTTCAAGTTAACTCTGCGGTCAGAGGTCGGATCTGGTCGAAATTCGAACTCATCCGAGATGTTACGAATGTCCTTGTTACTTCCAAGAATAAAAAAGATCCGAATAAAAATGAAGGCGCTAGAGTGGCCACAACACTAAATATTGATTTTTCACACAGTCAAGGGCAGATAACTCTGCAGTCAAGGGTTGAATCTGTCTAAAATTCGAACTCATCCGAGATGTTATGACTATCCTTGTTACTTCCAAGTATGAAGAAGATCCGATCAAAATTGAAAGCGCTAGAGTGGCCACAACACAAAATAATGATTTTTCAAACACTCTAGGACAGCTAACTCCACAGCCAGAGGTCGGATCTGGTTGAAATTCAAACCCATTCGAGATATTATAATTGTCCTTGTTACCTGCAAGAATGAAGAAGATCCAATGAAAAATAAAGGTGCTAGAGTGGCCACAACATTTTTCTCATTATAAGTCTATGGGGATTTTTTCCAGACGCTCAAGGGCAGCTAACTCCACAATCTGAGGTCGAACCTGGCCAAAATTCGAACTCATCCGAGATGTTATGGTTGTCCTTGTTACCTGCAAGAATGAAGAAGATCCATTGAAAAATGAAGTTGCTAGAGTGGCCACAACATTTTCCCCATTATAACTCAATGGGAGCTATCTGTTGCCATGGAAACCAGAGTTCCTATCCGATCTGCTTAAAAACCTATGGCAGGCAATCCCCCACCCCAATGCTGCTTCATGCAAACTCTGACTGCAATTGGCCAGCTAGTCTCAGAAATATTCAAGATTGAAAGTGTGGACGCACGGACGCACGCACGGACGCACGCACGGACGGACGGACGGACGGACGGACGACGGCTCGACTACCATACTATAAGCTCACCTTGTGAACCTTCGGCGCAGGTGAGCTAATAAAGGTTCGATCCATTGAAAGCAGCAAAAACCATTCAAAGGTAGATAGTATGGACTATATTGTGCAATTTCGGGTAATGAACCCTCATCAGTAGCCCTATATAAACCGGTAACGAAAGCCAGACTATTGACCATGTACTGTAATTTCGAAAATTTACACGAGAAGTCTAAATCAAAGACACATCTCTAAACGGGGTCAAATAGGTCAAACATTGCTTAGAATGATTGCTTAGAATGATGTTTCTAAACGTGTGTGCTTTGAACACTCTGAATATCTTTACTGATCTCAAAGGACCTAAATAAAAATATTATCTGCACAATGGATGATGTACGGGGAGACGTTTTAGGGCCGCCACACGGCACAACACCAGCTGCAGTAATAGCAAATAAAAATAAAGGTTCGATCCTTTGAAAGCAGCAAAAACATTCAAAGGTAGGTAGTATTGCCTATTTTGCGCAATTTCGGGTAATATACCCTCATCAGTAGCCCTACATAAACTGGCAACGAAAGTCAGACTATTGCACTGTAATTTCGAAAATTTACACGAGAAGTGTAAGTCAAAGACACATTACTAAACGGGATCAAATAGTTCAAACATTGCTTAGAATGATGATTCTAAATGTGTGTGCTTTGAACACTCTGAATATCTTGACTGATAAAAGGACCTAACTGAAAACATAATCTGCACTATGGATGATGTACGGGGAGATTTTTAGGGCCGCCACACGGCACAACACCAGCTGCAGTAATAGCAAAGAAAATATAAAAATATAAAAGTTTGATCCTTTGGAAGCAGTAAAAACATTCAAGGGGAGAAAGTGTTGACTATATTGCGCAATGAACCCTAATCAGTAGACCTTTTAAATCCGGCAACGAAAGCCAGACTTTTTGTACTGTAATTTCGAAAAATTTACACGAGAAGTCTAAATCAAAGACACATTCAAAAACGGGATCAAATATTTTAAACATTGCTTAGAAATATGTTTCTAAACATGAGTGTTTTGAACACTCTGAATACCTTTACTGACCTCAAAGGACCTAAATAAAAATATAATCTGCACTATGGATGATGTACGGGGAAACTTTTTAGGGCCTCCACACGGCACAACACCAGCTGCAGTAAAAGCAAATAAAATATAAAAATTTGATCCTTTGGAAGCAGTAAAAACATTCAAAAGGAGAAAGTATGGACTATATTGCGCAATTTCGGGTAATGAACCCTCATCAGTAGCCCTTTAAATCCGGCAACGAAAGCCAGACTTTTGTACTGTAATTTCGAAAAATTTACACGAGAAGTCTAAATCAAAGACACATTCCAAAACGGAATCAAATATTTTAAACATTGCTTACAAGTATTTTTTTTTCTAAACGCGAGTGTTTTGAACACTCTGAATATCTTTACTAATCTCAAAGGACCTAAATGAAAATATAATCTGCGCTATGGATGATGTACGGGGAGACTTTTTAGGGCCGCCCTAAAAAACCGGAGCAAAAGAAAAATACCATTTGATTCCCGGTGGGCCGAGCAACAGACAAGAAGCTTTGGCCCCAAACAATTTAAATGAATAGCTTTATGTCGGGGCCATCATAGAGTCTGACGCCCGACCTACCGGCGTGCAATTAAAGAAGGCAGCATAGTTATCAACCATGATTGGGTTTAAACTAAGCATGCAGACTGTCGCTTAACATTCAAGTTATAACCTATACGCCTGTAACGTGTTATGATTTTTCTGGACTGAAAAGAATAACCATTCCTTCCTATAAGTCTCTTAAATTTGTAAACCAAGTCACCATAAAATTCTGGTTCCGAAAAGCCCTCACGTAAAAGCGTCCTTAGCCCAAGATTGAATTTGGAAATCAACTCATAGTGTCTGCGATAAAATTTAGAAAATGTTTCCGAAGTTTATGATACCGAAAGCCCTGCTTGAAGAGTTTGGCTGTTAAACATTTATTTCGCGCGTTGGAGCCCGCTACATGATTGCAGACTTTAGCAAACCTAATAAGTCGCATAAAATTGCGTCGTTTTTAAAAATAATTACTGTTGGTTTGGAATCTTGACGCACATGTAATAATTTATTTCCATCTTTTATCGGCGTTTGTTTAAACACGGGTTCAGGCGCTGATAAATTGTGTATTAACAGCGCAGTGGATTTGTGCCTTTGTTTTCACATACTATAAATGGGCTATCTGTGGCTATATACGGTTTTCTTGCGACGCGGCTCAAATGATTTAGGAACTTTTATACTTATATAAATATATACATATATATGTATATGTCGTATATATAGTTCTTGTATCAGAAATGATCTTGGTATGAATAGCTGTTGAAGTTTGTATATCTTTGATATAAAAATATTTCCAAGCTTTGGCATCCATAGGATCCAGTTGTTCCATGTAAATAGACGAGTGTGCTTGCACAACGAAAACTAGTAATTATCAGACGGGTTATGCAGGGAAATCGCCTCTTAAGCTGAGCTAGTAAGGAGCTTAGTAGCGCAGACGGTACAGGGGATGGTCCTGTATAGCTAGGCGCCGAAGCCGAAGTCTACGGGTTAGAAACCTACATTCGCCAATTTAATACATCTTTATTTCTCTACTTTAAAAAAATTCCGATGTACTTGTATCAGAAATGATCTTGGTAGGAATAGCTTTTGAAGTTTGTATATCTTTGATATGAAAATATTATTTCCAAGCTTTGGCATCTACATGATCCAGTTATTCCATGTATATAGACGAGTGGACTTGAACAACGAAAACTAGTAACCTATCAGACGGGTTATGCAAGGAAATCGTCTCTAAAGCTGAGCTATGATAACTCATTTTTAAGGAGCGTAGTAGCGCAGTCGGTAGAGGGGATGGCCCTGTATACACTCCCGCTCGCGAAATTGTACTCCATTTACGCGTATTACGCGAGTAATACGTGAGTATTACGTGCGTAAGGGCAATGACGCGCATTTACGCGTAACATGTGTGCATTTACGCGTAACATGTCTCATTAATATTCATAAGCAGAGATAAATGCGTCGATGCGCGTAAGGTTCAGTCACTACGCGTATGAAGTATCGGCCAATCAAATAGGCAATACGTTTACGCATATTTACGCGTATCATATGCGTAATGTTAAGGAGTATAAAAGCTAAAGTACCTAATGGTTGATTTTATTATTCCATCGAAAATGAAGCATGTGCAAGTTTAATGGATTTTATTGAAATATCGTGATCGTGAAAATGACGTGACTTCATTCATGTTTTATGTGTCTGTGACCCTACGATAACGTGTTAACAAGTGAGGTAGATTTCATTCAAAATAAATCGGAAATTCATTGTACCCAAGATGGCGAAAAAAAATTAACATGAATATCGAAGTGAGAAACATTATTTTAGACTTGAAGCGTCTAGGGAATCCAAGAGGACAGATAGATAAGATACAATGTACAATGTTTTAGAAGGAAATGAATATATCTTTCTCCCTTTCAACCTTCAAGAAGCACATAAGTGATCTGTGACATGTTAATACTGCAAAAAAATAGATATTTTATTGGTCTAAAGCAAAATTTGAAACGTTTGGTATCTCTATATTATTGGCTCATTCATTACGCGTATATTACGCGTAATTTTTACTATGACTTTTTTTACTCTCAATTGGTTAGAATAATACTTATATATACACGTATATACTCCATTTACGCGTAATGAATCGCTTTACGATTAGACCGCTTATTGGTTAAAGTCATTACGCGTAATGTACGCGCATAACGCGTATCATACGCGCTAGAAGAATTGAATTTTGATTGGCTATTGACATATACGCACATGAAATAGGTGCGTATTACATGAGTATTACGCACGTATGTTACGCGCAGTCAATGAGTACAATTACGCAAGTGGGGGTGTAAATAGGCGCCATAGCCGAAGTCTGCGGGTTCGAAACCTACCTTCTCCAATTTAGTACATCTTTATTTCTCTATTTTATAATTTTCCGATGTATACTTGTATCAGAAATGATCTTGGTAGGAAAAGCTGTTGAAGTGTGTATATCTTTTATAACTCCTTTTTAATGAGCGTAGTAGCGCAGTCGGTAGAGGGGATGGTCCTGTAAAGCTAGGCGCCGAAGCCGAAGTCTGTGGGTTCGAAACATACCTTCGACAATTTAGTACATCTTTATTTCTCTACTTAGATAAAACATTGCAAGGTCTTTGTTTGTATTGAGGCTTAACATCCCAGTCAACAATTTTTCAGTCATGTCGGAACTGAGCCAACTCTTCCTGGGTTTGAGATATGCCAGACATTCAAGCATTATTTGTACATTGAGGATTTCACGAGGATGCATCAGAAAGTTCGAGAACTAATTTTATAGCAACAAAACTAGTTATCATAATAACCTTTAACTATCATTTCTTTTCAAAGTAACGTCCCGTGCATGCAATGCACTTACTCCACATTTCTACCCAAGCCGCATACACGTGCTGCAGGCCGTCACGTGACATCTCCCGAAGTTGCCTGTCCACGGCATACCTCAGCTCTTCCCTTGACTCAAATTTCGCACCCCGTATGCTATTATTTAAGTTTGGAAACAGCCAGAAGTCACAAATTGCCAAGTCTGGACTATAGGGTGGGTGAGGTAACAAGGCCACGTCGAGTTTCTCTGTGTCCTTGACGACCTGGCTCGAGTGGCATGGCGCGTTATCGTGGTGGAGGTAAAAACCTGTCGTAAGTAGGCATGGTCGTTTTCTTCTGATTGCTGACATGAGCTCCGATCTTAGAAATGTTGCATAATAGTTCCCAGTGACTGTTGTTTTCGGAGGAACAAAGTGGTTTAGCAATACACCATATATACTATTGGCATAAAGTTAAGCATATTCCACTTTCATCAGCAAAAATGATGAAATCGGATGTCCGAAAACAATATGCTTCATACACCAGTCAGAGAAATTTATTTAAAGATTGGGGTCAAATTTTTGGTTTTCAAATTGACAATTATCAACTCGAATGAACGGCATTTCGACATGTACTACCAGTAGGCGAAATGCCAAAAGTTGATGCTGTTCTAAGATAACGACATCAAGTGGGTCTAATTGTTTCAGAATTTAAGGGAAATTGTTCAAGCTAAGATTTTACAGTCAAGTTTTACAGATCACGTAATCATTAAGGCAGAAAAATGAAAGTAAAAAATTACAAATTTTTATCACAAAAAGTGCTATGGTTTCAAAGTTTTGTCTATAAATTTGTTGTTTGACTGTTTTTGCTGCCCAAACTTGGTTGAAAGTATTGTTTGAAGATGGAAAAAGAGGCACATTCATATTTAAAGACAATGAAAACCGTCAAAGGTTTTTGCAAGCCATTATCATGAATACACCTTAAATCAAATGAGCAAAATTTCATTACTCTTTTATCGCTGTATTTACTGACATGACTATTCAACTATGCCAGTTCCATAAACTAGAGATGCATATCTTAAAACTTTGATAGAAAATCAGTGAAAAAATTCCTGATTATCGGAGAAATACACATGTTTGGCTATAGGGGGTGTCTAATTAGGCACATGGATTGGCCTGTCATGACGTCACACAGATAAGTAGAAGGTCATGGTTTTGAATTTTGGAATGTTGAATAACAGTGCTTTCAAAAAGGCAATAAACAATTTTGGTAAACTTTACAGTCTGAAAAATATATACACACATATCAAAATATGCTTAACTTTATGCCATTAGTATATATCGAAAAATATAATTGCCATGACTTTCCCGGCTTTTGTGGGTGATGGTGATGAAGGATGCTTCTACACGGAACTTTGACGCTTATTTTTGGGTTCATAAAAGTGTATTCAAGTCTCATCACATGTAATCACTCGATTTAGGAAGTTGTCACCTTCCTCTTTATATTTTCTACGATATTCATGGCACGTTTTTACCCTCACCCCCATCTGTGCTGGCGTCAACAATCGGGGTACCCATCTAGCCGAAACGCGGCGCATTCCTAATTTATTTGTCATAACGTCTTGAGCTGCCCCATATGAAATAACAAACTTATCTGCTACGTTTTCTACCGTAGTTCTTCTATCTTCAAGAATAAACTGCTGTATAGTCATCTGTTGCCGTCACGGGTCTGCCATTACGTGCATCGTCTTCGGTCGTCTCTCTTCCATCCTTAAATCTATTCATCCACTTAGAAATCGCACGTTTGGATAGACAAGCATCTCCATAAACTTTCTGCAGATCAACACGGGTGTCGGTAAAAGACTTACCGAGCTTCATGTAAAACTTTATAATGATACGTTGTTCGTGAACGTTATACGACGCCATTTTCGAACGTGTGAACGAAACGTGACGTCATTAATGGGATATGACGTCATCGATGATGACGTCACAGACGTTTGCTTTTGTCGTATCTGTCAGAAACAATTTATTCATTTTACATGCGAGGTTTCATCGTGATACGTTCAGTGATATTAAATTAGTTCTCGAACTTTTTGATGCACCCTCGTATGTTACATGTACATGTACGTGTAGACAGGCATTTTTTATTTTTTATTTTTATTTATACAATATTTTAAGAGGTCTACACTTTTAGCTAATAAGCCATTCTACCAAGTGGCCCTCTATATATTTGCATCTAATGCAAAGTTCTTAAATTATTATCTTTATTATTATTATTATTATTATTATTTGTTATTATTATTATTATTATTATTATTTAAGGTCCCGCTTACTGTGACGAACTGCATATAGGGACAACTGGGTCGCTTACATCCCTGGATGCGAACCTGGATGGTGTTTATGGCCAAAATTTGGAATGCAGGTACACCTTGGTAGCTCCCGAGGGGCTGGTTGTACAGCTCGCTGTGCTCGATATTGATTTGGTTGGTGGTGCTTTCAGTTCGGACTCTGGCAGGGTTTGTGATGATCGTTACGATTCTCTGAAGGTATGTTCTCGTTAAGGATATTTCTCGCGCATTTTTCTGGTACATGTATAGTGCGAGTTTGACCCCTGAGCCATTACCTCCAGGACGAGTCCAGTGTAGTCGGTAAAGCGCGTTAAAAGATCGTTTTTTACGAAAGTAGTAACAAAGTATCGGTAAAACATTTTATTAATCTGTCCTCAAATATATGCAGCCATGGCGCAGTGGATGTGATACTGGATTGGAAAGACGAAGGTTCCGGTTTCGAATCGCATTAATCTAATTTCCTTTTTGGTCGAAGAAAGCCATTCTTTGAAACACATCTTTCCTTTCGATTTTTCTACAGTATTTTTTTTTTTTTTTATTTTGGATTATATTATTATTGTTTTATTTTCTTATTTTATTCATTTTACAATATTTTATTCATTTCATTTCGGCAGATACAAATCAGCGAAATTTAGTAGTCGCCCTTTGCCGTGTCTGAATCGCTGGATTCGGCCTGTGAGTCGGTCTTTCCTAGGCACCTATACCTCGTCGACGGCAATGTCTGTCGATTTGCCAGTATTGCTGTTCAATACCAAGGACGTGACGCACGCAGTTTTCCCACTCGGCTGCTGTTATACACTGCATGCCTTCGTTGGCCAGTTCTCTGATGCTTCCAACTGTAAAGTGAAGGTTTCGCCTGTAAAGTGAAGGTTTCGCCTGGCAATGAAATTATTGGGGCTTGTTATGAGTTGTATAAAGTCATAAAATATAGATTTAATTTGTATTAAATAAAAATAATTATAAAATTGGCAACGCTGGGATTCGAACCGGCAACATTCACGTTTCTAGGCAGGGGCCTATCTAACAATCACGACCATAGAGACTTGTGTTATTATAATACATTATCAAGTAATTACCAGTATGATTTACCTTTAATAAGGAATGGACCAAAACAGTTTTGACAGTACATGTGATTTTCTTTCGTCGAGTTAATGTCCACGGCAATAATGTTTCCTTCCCAGACAACAAATGACACAAATATGGTGATTTTTGTCAAAATATCAAGGTTTATGCGGACTTTCGGCCGCCCTTTTTTCTTGAAATTTCGCTAATGACAAGTTTAAACTACCCCCTGTCCAATTTAATGACGAAATTGGCGTTTTAATGACGAACATTCATCATTAAAATTTCGATGAAACCTAATTTAACAACAAACTTTTAATGATGTGTTTAATGACGAGTTAATTTTCATTAAAAAAGGTACAAGTAGGCAAAGATCAGGAAAAGGTGCAATCAGAAAAAGATTCCCACTCCAAAAACCGAGGTGGGAAAAAACCAAACTAACAATCAGGTACTTATACCATGAAACAATCGTAAGCCGAATGGGCAGCTATTTCCCAATAGGTGGCCACTCAGTTACCTTAACTTAACTAAAAATATGAAAACATACATAAGGCGCCAACAGCACGAAAAATTTTTTAAACACGAAGACATAAAACAAAAAGAACCACCACAGAAGTATCGACTTGGAACGATCAGTAACACAAAGTTACTGGCGGGCTTAAACCGGTTTTACATGGCCATAACCTCACCCTCAGCTTCTGCAGTGGTTCATAACATTTAGTTAGTTATTCGGTCCTCGTGGTGAATCTCTAACTAGTCAATGAATCATCAAGAACAAACAAATAAATCATGATAAACATCCTGATGAATCAAAAACCAGGACTCACAGACTGAGTAAGCTGCCCGACGATACAATCGAGTCTTGGATTAGTAAGGCACCGCAGATTCATAACAAAGTTTTATGAAGGGAATGTGAAATTCTGCTGAATAATTTATTTATGCGCAAGGCATAAACCAAATCATGCTTCTTCAGAACTTTGCCGCTTTGGGAATTTAAAAAAAAATCTATATGATTAAAGCTCAAAGTAAAAGCCCACACCAGGCTTAGTGTCTTCACAACTCATGGTGGACCTCAACTCATATAGCAGATGAGAGTACGCCCAGGCTGCATGCAAGTGAAACAAAAAAAAAGGGTGGTAGGTAGCACCCAAGGACGAAATCTACACCCCAAAATCGCTCAACAATGAAAAATGATTATTCATAAATCACTACATCTGCAATTTGGTCACTGTGTGGCAAAAAACAGTAGCTGATTAAATCACACTATTGAGCGGAGTAAGAATGGTTACACTGTAATATGATAAACACGGCCGATTGGCATTCAGTTATGACCAACCGCAGGCAGCCTTACATATTAAATATACTGCGGTAGCTCTGCCCATACTTTGGGAAGAACAGAGCTAGCAACGTTATATTTACATGTCTCTGCCATAAACGCACAAATGCAACTAGCCATGGCAATCAAATTGTCTTTAGCCACAACTGCAACTGGCAACTCGCAATCAGGTTGTCAATACATGTACACACAACTGTTACTTGTAACTTGCAATCAAGTTTTCAATACGCACAACTGCAACTGACAACTTAAAATCAAGTCGTCAATACGCACAACTGCAACTGGCCACTTCCAATCAGGTCGTCTATACGCACAACTGCAACTGGCAACTTGCAATCAGGTTGTCTATACATAGCGACCTATGTTGACCTTGCCGTAAAATAGGTCAAGGTCGTTCCAGGGTAAAGATTTATATAAACTTTGTAGAACTCCGCTCCCTGATGCTTGATGCAAAGTTTCAAAATCATAGGCCTGCTGGTTCTGGAGGAGAATATTTTAAAGGTTTTTGTTATTTATAGACATAACAGCCATCTTGGTCCATTTATATAAACTTTCGTTTACTCTTGCTAGGGATGATCCACATGAAGTTTCGTTTTGATTGGCCAAGCGGGTTCAGAGAAGGCGATGTTTGAATAGTATGGTAATATATATATGCATATAGCCCGGGATTGGGGCACACCAGTCCCTTGGGTTCCTTTTTTGAGAATCATAAATCTTCAGTCCATTTACCCATTTCTTTCAAGTTTTTTTCCTTCAAATATTATTTTGACTATTTTCCCCATTCAAATACTTGGGCGACCTATGTTGACCTTGCCGCAAAATAGGTCAAGGTCATCCCAGGATCATGATTTATATAAATTTTGCAGAGCTCCTCTCCCTGATGCTTCATATCAAGTTTCAAAATCATAGGCCTTCTGGTTCTTGGGAAGAAGCTTCCTAAATTGTTTTTGCTATAGCTATGTTGGTCATCTTGGTCTTGTGACCTGGAACATTTACATACACTTTTGTGCGCGCTTTCGTGTGTCGTGTACAGGTTGAAGATGTGTTACTATAGCTGCATTCTGATTGGTTGGAGCCCAGCGCCTAAAATGACCACAAACCTGTAAGCTGAATGAGTAGAAGGTATGGATTTAAAGCAGAAAATCAGAGTTTTTTTATATAAAACATCATCTGGCGACACAATTTAATATCCTTATAACCAGCATGCGAATTGCAGATGAGCTGGATTTCGTTATTCACTGTGATTTTCGTGTTTGAAATGGTGATGTGTAAAGCGAGATGAGATATTATATGCACATGGAACTGAAGCTGTGTGACATATGCGGAGTGCTTCAGAATGTAAATACATGTATGAGCCGCCTCGTGGGAAAACAAACAATGTGGTTTCCGAACAGGTCCGACACGAACCGGCCTGTACAAGCACAGAAGCAGGGTAGAAGCTTGAAATTGTGCAGTCAGGTAGAGGAGGAATTGTACTATCCGAGTAGCGAAAACAAAGGCGCTGATCAGCTTCGCGGTACCGCGAAGCTGATCTGCGTCTTTGTTTTCGCCTATGCAGATTGTTGTTTTTCCCACGAGGCGGCTCGTATATTAACAGCAGCTGAATGTCTGGAAATTGTTCAGGTTTTTCGTTGTTAAAATTGAGCAGCTTCAGATGCAGGTATCAAAGCGTTAAGTATTCTTTTTAGATGTATGCTTCAGATGAAGAAGGGGATTTTACCTCGTATATCGGACATTTCTGTTTTGAATTGCCACCGCCTGTCATAACAACAAAGTACAACAAACTGCTAGTCACTTTCAGCACTGGAAGTTGGGAGGTATCTGATGGATTCTTCGCATTGTATTCTGCAACCGTCAACAGAACAGGTAAGCAGTCTACCGAGTTACATTTCCTCAGACATTTATGTAAGAGTTAGGTAATTCTAACAGTTACCTTCAAACACCATAGGATTCACATACCTATAAACAAATGGTTTTGATTCATCACCATGTTCAACTAAACATGTTAAAAGCATGAATTGTCTCAGTGCCATCTGCACGGTTACTTCGACTTACCCAACAAATACAATGATTGGACGGACCCTTACCCATCAAATACATTGATTGGACGGACCCTATCGAAGAACAGCATCAGGAAAACATGTCCGTGTAATGTATACCCCCTTGAACCCCACTTTTATATAGCAAAACTGGGGTATGCAGGGGTATACCTATTTTTCTTATTTTTGCTCCAAAAGTGACAGTATGAGCAATAGCTATATAATTTAAAAATGCAGAACAAAAATGAGCCGCATCGTGAGAAAACGGGATTATTGCCTATGCGAAAACAAAGGCGCAGATCAGCTTCGCAGTAACTGCGAAGCTGATCAGCGCCTTTGTTTTCGCTACTCGGATAGTACAATGCCCCTTCTACTTAAATCCGAAATTTCAAGCTTCTAGCTCTTTTATGAGCTTGTACAGGTCGGTTTGTGTCGGACCTGGTCGGAAACCCCGAAGACCGGTTTTCTCACGTCGCGGCTCAAATGTTCACTATTGAATATTTAAATATACATATAAAACTCAGAGCAACCTTCGTAAAGTAAAAGGTTTATCAATAAATATGTTTAAAGAAAATCAAAAAGGGAGGGAGGGTTCGGTTATTTTGAAATTTCGACTAAAACTGTCGATCAAATTTCGACTTATAACGTCGATGTGAAAATGTAATCTGAGCGGAGCGCGATATTTCACGCCATCTCTGAAATTTGTAATTTACATAATAATGAAAGTAAGGTCAAAGGTTGTTCTGAGCACTATTTGAGAAACAGTAATACAAAGAAATAGTTAAGTTAATCATAAACAACCAATGCTTTGACATGTAACAAAAATATGAAAACACGTGACTTGTAAGAAAGAATCTGATGCAATGAGCTTATTTACATATAAATATAAATAGTAAACGAAAATGATAATAGCAAAAAGATTTAACTCCTGCTATGTATACTAATTAATAGTTATGAAACGCAGATGCACAGTCGAATCACTTCGGTATTGTTTTGTATTTGTAACGAAACTTGTTTAAATAAAAGGAAAGAAAACTAAAGATTAAACACAAATTGTTTTTTGGTGTTACTGCTGAGTTTCTGTTCCATCTAATGAATAAGTGTAAGACCCAAAGCAGACTGCACAACCATAAACGATAGCTAGAAGACTGATAAAAGGTAATATGAAAAAACATGTGGTGCCGATGACAGTGGTGCCGAAGCATCTAGGGTCCGAAGTGACTGGGGCCGAAATGAATTGGGCCGATTTGACTAGGGTCCGATTTGTCTAGGTGCCGAAGTCGTAGCGGTGTCGAAGTGTCTGTAATTCTCACGGTTGATGACTATGCTTACTTCTTTAATTGCATGCTGGTGGGTCGGGCGTCAGACACAATGATGGCCCAGACTTAAAGCTATGTTGGTTGGGACCGAAATTTTTTGTCAGTTGCTTGACCCACAGGGCTCTACTGGTTGTTTTTGTTTGCTCCAGATTTTCAGAGATGTTGTTTGGCACCTAGGGATCTCCATCGCCGGGCAGGTTATTGAATCTGTGAGTTAATGAAAAAACCGGAAATGTCATATCGCGGTTTCGGCTACTCAAGCCTCAACAGTGACCCTTTAGATATGGCAACAGGGAGTAAATTACAGTATTTGTAACTTTCAACGGGTAGTCAACACAAAGACTTGTATTATCCAAACTGGCCAAATATATTAAAAGTTTGTTAGAAAATGAATCTAAACCGACTAATTTCTTTAAAAGACTGTAAAACCGGTTTTACCCCCCCTCCCTCTGTAATTTTACTGATCCTTCTAAAGCGATACCTCTGTTGTGGTTCTTATTGTTTTATGATTTGGTTTTGATTTGTTTTGTGTTGTTTGCACCTGGTGCACGTTTTCATATTTTAGTTAAGTTTTGGTAATTGAGTGGCCACCTATTTTTTATGTTTTCTTAATATAAGTGCCTGATTGTCAATTTAATCTTTTCATCTCTTCATCTCTGTTTTTGGAGTTTGTTTTTCTGATTGTGCAGTTTCCTGATGATTGCCTACTTTTATCTTCCTATACTTGCTTGTAACGCATGTAACCACTGTCAGGCTACAAAATCTAGCTGAGCAGGGAGACTCATTAGTTTCAGTCGACAGTTCTCCTAAAATTCGAAGGTCTCTAAACAAACCAAAATGATGGGACTCTTCTGCAATTCATCAAGGAAAATGTTCTTTCAAATTAAAACCCATGTGTCTGGCTATGCATATTCCAATTATGTTTTGGTAGACGGAGCGGAAGACATCTTATTTGATTCATCGTTTCGGAAAGAGATACAACAGCATGTTAGAAACATGCAGAGCGTAAAAGATGTAACGGTCATCGACTGTTCAAGCGTATTGACCTGTGTCTTGTCTCTGGACGCACTTGACGCTGCGCAACTCTTCCTTACTATAGCGCACGTTATCTTATTTCTCAACACAAACTTAGAGAGATGTTTGAGTTGGATACTTTCTTCTGGAGTGTACGCAAAAGTGAAGATAGGTGTGAAGCATCTGGGGCTATTCTGTTTGCTTACAGGAATTTCATCGAAAAATGGAATTATTTTTTTTAAATCACACCTGCAGCCCCTAATATGAAAGTGGACTCGCCCATATGATAATGATGGATGAATCCATTCATCATTAATGAGCCGCGACGCGAGAAAACCGGTCTTCGGGGTTTCCGACCAGGTGCGACACAAATCGGTCTGTACAGTCACAGGAGCAGGTTAGATACTTGAAATTTTGGCTATGAGTAGAAGAGGAATTATACTATCCGAGTAGCGAAAACAAAGGCGCTGATCAGCTTCGCGGTTACCGCGAAGCTGATCTGCGCCTTTGTTTTCGCCTAGGCAAAAATCCGGTTTTCTCACGATGCGGCTCATTTATTTTTTGTTTGACATAGTTTTAGCTACATTGATGAAAATGGTCGATTTTTTTGTGTTTCGACATAACGGAGTCGCTGCACAGAATGAGTTTTTACCTAGTGCATTTGAGGAAACATTATAAAAGAAGCCATACGTACATGTACATGTACATGGGTTGGGATTTAAGTTCGTAGACTTTCTTTATAAAAGTTCAGATTTTTGTCACACAGAAATAAAAATGATATCATCTGAAAACATATTCTTTTACCTACCTTATAAGCTATTAAGCATAGCTCTACTCATAATAGTTTCAACACAACAATGAATTAAATACAATGACCTGCCATCACCCGGGGCACGTCATGGAAATTTTGACGTCAAAACTACGTCAAATTTCAATAAATGTCAGCAATAAAATGCCTTGTTTGGAACCATAAAACACACCATACCTTTACTAATTTGCAATATTTCCATCAGGGGTTAGTTAGTTATTATTGTTGAAATACTACATTCACCAGATATAACAAATCTGATGTGTATCATGCATAATTTTGTTTTAATTAAGAATGTTGACCGCAGCATTTGTAGATTAGTTGAAAGTGTGTGCTTTTCTCATCAAGTAAAATTCAGATGCGTCCATCTGAATTTTTTCAAACCATTTAAATGTCTCTGTAAGATCTGTTCTACAGCTGTACTACAAATCCCTATCATTTCGAATGTTTCTGTGGGCATTTATGCTTCTCAAACATAAATTTTGATCATTGCTCTTGTTTCGACATTGCCTCTTAACGCCATTTTTCTTTCCCAAGAGGCGCGACTGGCATTGCATTTACTCCAATAACAAATTAAGTCGTCGATATAATGCTTAAAAAATATATGGAATTAACAACATGATACAAGAATGTCCCAAACTGAATTAGCTCAAGTTTTGGTATACAATATGTTAACTAATGGTTTGTTCTTCAACGCCATAAAACTTCAGAAGTATTTAAAATACGACGTGCCCCGGGTTGCGAAACCTACGTTGCTATGGAGACCAGTTTTATGTGTACTGCGCAATATTTCTTGAAAAATATTGTAAAAACGAAACAAGGAGACATTGTTTCTTTATAATAATGCATCAAATATTGGATAATAGAAACAATATGTAATAGAAAATCAGTGGCAAAAGTCTACGAACTTAAATCCCAACCCTCGTATGTAATATCATGATATTATTAGTATTATTGGCTTTCGTCCTCTCTCTCTCTCTCTCTCCCTCTCTCTCTCTCTCTCTCTGCTTTCTGCCTGTATATCTAGTACTTCTTTTCACTGCTCTTTATTTTTTACCTATCTTAACTATATTACTACTGGACTCTAAACCCACCGAACTGTATTATATATACTACTCAAACTTTGATAAGCATCAACACTTTATTTTTGATTACAGGACATACTGGCAATCTCACACCCAAAATGTTGCTAGAGATATATAGCAGAACCATCACAGTAAAATTATTCCATCTTTATTTCGCGTTGCCTGTGAGCGCTCCTCGTAAACTTGCAGAAACGATTGAAACCCCCTAAAATTTAAGTTATCACACCTGCATACCATATCTAATTATGTCATTCACCCCCTCTTACCGGTTCATTTAACTGCAAAACTGTTTTGATAATCGTATTGTCGATAGGAACATGTATATGCATACAACGCACTTTGGAACTTTTTCAGAAATCGTGTTTTTACCCAAAGTTTTGTTTTCGCTTAAATGTGCACTGTGAGTATGAAACTGAAAACCGTTTTTGAATACACACTCTGGTTTGCTCAAAATAGCGTTTTATTTTTCTAAATGTGTTGTCAAAAATTTTAATCACATAATGCTAATTTCCAATGAGAAAATGTTCAGTCCAATGACAAATGTTTTCAAACGCTGTAAAATCTAAACCAATACCTGTAGCTCATATCGTTTTTTTTTTTTTTTTTTTAGCTCACCTGAGCCGAAGGCCATGATCCGGCGTCCGTCCGTCGTCCGTCGTCGTCGTCCACAATTTCAAAGATCTTCTTCTCTGAAATCACTTGGCCGATCAAATTGAAATTTTATGTTGAGCCTCCTTGCGTAGTGGCATTGAAATTTTGCTCGCGATATCTTGGTCACATGACCAAGATGGCCGCCACGCCCATATATGGTAAACACCACTCAAAAATCTTCTTCTCCAGAACAAATGGGCCGATTTCCACAAAACTTGGTATGGTATGTAGCATTGGGGACTTCAGCCCATCATAGTTTGATAAAATGTTGACCCTGGGATGACCTTGACCTATTTTACGGCAAGGTCAAATTTGGAAACAAAGTCTTTTACATGGGAAAAAGTGGAAAACTATGGATTTTTTGAAAACCATTGCGGCCTGAGACCTGAAAAGTGGTAGATGCAAACAACTAATGGAGTAGATGAAGGCATGTGATTAATTTAGGTGAAGGTAATCTCTTTACCTTTGCCTGTCTGTCGCCCATACACACTTTTCAAAGATCTTCTTCTCTGAAACTGCTTGGCCTATCAAAGTGAAATTTTTAGTGGAGCGTCCATGGGTAGGGGGAACGAAAGTTTGATCGCGAAATCCAGGTCACATGACCAAGATGGCCGCCATGCCCAAATATGGTAAAAAACACTCAAAATCTATCTTCTTTTCCAGAACCGGCTGGCCAATTTTCGCGAAACTTGGTATGTAGCATTTGGGACTCCAGCCCATCATAGTTTGTTGAAATGATGACCCTAGGATGACCTTGACCTATTTTAAGGCAATGTCAGTTTTGGAAACATAGGCTTTTACATGGGAAAAGGCGAAAACAATGGATATTTTTGAAACTGTTGCAGCCTGAGACCTGAAAGTTGCTAGATGCAGACAACTAATAGAGTCAATAAAGGTAAGCAATTGATGAAGGCCAAGGTCATTTCTTGACCTTGACCCAAGGTCATTTAAATATCAAAATTAAAATTATGGTTTTCTTAGAAATCACTGGGTTTGGAAACTATTGCAGCCTGAGACCTGAAACCTGGCAGATGCAGACAACTTATGAAATCAATAAAGGTGTGTGAGTATTCAAGGTCAAGGTCATTTCATGATGACTTAATACTCCAAGATCAGGCTTCAGGTGAGCGTTCTCGGAACCAATGGTCCTCTGTTGTTTGTTTTGTTCCAAGCTCGCGGCCTAAGGGCAACATTTTAAGCAAACAAAAATGTATATATATTTTTGGTGTTTTTACCTTAATTCACAGATTTCTGAAATTTTCCAAAGTGCATTTTAGACACAAAGGTATCGACATTTCGATTATCAAAACAGTTTTGCAGTTGAATGAACCAGTAAGAGGGGGTGAATGACAGAATTTGTCAGGGTAGGCAACAGTGAAAACTTCAATTTCAGGTGGTTTCCATCGTTTCGTTTCTGCAAGCAACGCGAAACGATGGTGCAATGTTTGCACAGTGATGGCTTTGCTACAAATCTGTAGTAAAAAATTGAGTGTTAGATTACCAGTATGTCCTGTGAACAAAAATAAAGTTTTGTCCTTGTATTTGTTTCCTGACCGTTTCAAGGCGGTTCCATTGTTTTTTTATATTCATGTTGCGTGTTTTGTCCGTTTTGTCTTTCTGTTATGCTCATCGGAGTGTTTTTTTTTTTTATTTATTATGGTCGATTTGCTGCTTGTCTTGTTGGACTCTTGTTTAGTTTCGTGAATGAACATCTTGATGAACCAGTGGAAATAGTCTCCTTCTCGCCTAGTATCTTTGGGTTGAGGTTTTGGCTTTATTTGCAGCAACATTTTGTAATACATGTGTTAGCCAGTTGAGATCTCGGTTTAATTTTATCATATTCCGTTTTTAATAATCGCTAATACATTTTCGCTGTACTGATAGAAATGGTGATTTCGCTGTCCAAGTAAAATGGGTTAGTTTATGATAATGATAATTTCTGGTGTCTTTGGATGGGATTTAACTTAATTACATCAAAAGTTTTTGTTATATATGTTCACCAGTTGAACACCATGTTTGCTTCTATTCAATTTTCTTTCTTTATGAAACCAAGGATATCCCCAGGAAAAATAGTTTTTGGCGTTGTTCCTAGTAAAAACTATAACAAGTGTCCCAGTAAAAGGTTTATCTTCATTATACATGTACTTATCCCCAGTAAAACGATAATCGGTGTCACAGGAAAAGTGGTTCATCTTCATTATACTACTGTTTATTTTGTCTGCCTCTCTGTTGCGCTCGTTGCCTTTCGATCCGGTTGAAACTTAGTCGGATGGCTACCTTGTTGGGAAAGAGCTAGGCAATCTGCTCTTCGTGTGTGTTGTCGGAAAAATGGCAAGTCTGTACCAAAGTTAAAGTATGTAAATTATATTGCACACATGTCATTGATGTAACGCATTTTGTTCTTACATGCAACAGTCAAAATCTCAAATGTCACATGAAAATGCCTTTAGTTTTACAGCTGTCTATGGATTATTTATGTTTAAAGGGGTATTTTACAGCAGCCTAGTTTACATTTTAGCCGTCTCTATAAAGTCACAGAAATGTTCCAATGGTTTGCCTTTTTGATATTAAACCAATATTTGTTTTAAACAACCCAGTCTTCGCAATGAATACAATTCTTTTACTTTCAACAATTTCTTTTATTTCATTAGAAGGCATATGTCGAAAAATTGATACAAAAATAATCAAAATAACCTTATTTATTTTTATTGAAACGACTATTTTTACTAGATGTTTAATCTAACTATATGGAGTAATAGACACACAACTTGTCGAGTAGGAATATGAGTCCCTGCCCATTGAGGCCTAGGAGAAATAAATGGGCTGCTTGTGCCTCCAATTACTGACCGTCCATCTGATTACTGGTTGATCCTGACTTTAGTCAAACTACCCATACATATATTGGTTTGATTAGGTGGTTATATTTATAAAGCTCTTTTTGAGTGTCATGACATCCTAATGTTGGATAAAATCCCATAAAATAGAGGTAACGTCCCGACATAACCACTGCTGTTGACAGCGACGTTTAGCACAAATTATATATGACACACATCAATCTTAGATTTTGCTTTCGATTACAATAAGCT
Organism: Rugalucina vietnamica; assembly: GCA_964017185.1. NCBI lineage: Eukaryota > Metazoa > Mollusca > Bivalvia > Lucinida > Lucinidae > Rugalucina > Rugalucina vietnamica. Next base: position 59,465,435 of record OZ024873.1, read on the forward strand.
AATTGCTGTGGCTGTTAGATTAATTAAATTGCTCACGCCATGTTTAGACTAAATAAATCAAATGCAATATTTAATTTACAAATTGTTATGACAAGGATTTTCTTTAAGGGGTCGTCACACCTATGCGAATTTCTTCAACGTAGACTTGCGAAAATGGAATAACTGTTATCTTTAAATTGCGTTTTCTTGACGAAAGTTTTGAAAATGTGTTATAAAACAAATCCTGTAATTAATCCTTTAACGAACGGTAAACGCAGGGTTGCGCTTTTTTGCGAATGGTTACGAATCATGACGTTAATAACCGAAATACGTTGGGCTGCGCAAGTAATATTTGTTTAATCCACCTACGATATGATGCGCTAAGGAGCGGTTAAGAGGGCAGACTTGCGAGCTTCAGCGAATTGTTGCGTTAACAAAACGCTATTTCCCCATCTAATCGTGCAAACGATTTGATCAATTTTCTTTCAAAGGTTAAAAACTTTTCAAGTCTTAACTACGTGGGCGGGCAATGAGCGAGAGGCTGAGCTTTATTCCATAGTTTTGAGTAATTCCGTAATTCATTTTAGGATATACATGTACTGAGTATATTTAGGATACGTTGACGAATTTGCATATTAGCATTAAGCCAATTTTAAGATATCCGTATGTATGATTGTTTGTAAGTATGGAGGGTGTGGTGGGGAGGGGGATGTAGGAAAGTCCAATGATGAACGAATTTAGGATATCCCAAAATTAATTTAAGATTTCCTTGATTGTTATTCCGAATTTGAGGATATCATACATTCGATATACATAGATATCATTAAAGGTTTTGTTCCCTATTTTTATGTTATTTTTGATAATCCTTAAATCTAATTTCTTCATGAATATTCATTACCTTTTTGTCGGATATCCTAAAATATATATTTGGATATCAGGAAATCCTGAAGAATTTAGCAAATTCATAATAATAATTATTATTAAATTGATTTCAAGATAAAAAAAAAAAAAAAAAAAAAAAAAAATACAATGTTTTTGCTTGTCCCAAAATCGCTCGAAAGATACCCTACAACAGGAGTATGTTAAATTTCAAGTATACCAAGTACCAATCTTTCTTGTGGCCCTCAAAACATAATACACACACGCAATGCAGACAAGCAAAATACAGAGTGACATGGTTAAAAAGGCAAAATGAGAGAGAGAGAGAGAGAGAGAGAGAGAGGGAGAGAGAGAGAAAGAAAGAGACAGAGACAGACAGACAGACAGACAGAGAGAGAGAGAGAGTTCGTGGTTGACAGCGGAGGTAAAATTTCGCAATTTTGATTATCCGACATTTCCCTTACTGCAAGCACAGTCCTGGTAAAGATGTTATTTAGCAGTGACCATACACAATTTATCATTTTACGGTGTTTTAAATTCATTTTAAGATATCCTAAATTCATATGATGATATCCTTAATTCATATTATGATATCCCATATTTACCATAATTTCGCAAATAGTTCATAGAAATCTATTTTTGTCCAAAAAATCAGGAAAGTTAAAAATTACTGTGTGAATGATTTCTGAATTTTTTGGATCCGACGCAATTTCTCAGTCCACTTTGATATTAACTTTTTTCACTTCCTCTGACCAAAGTCGGTATACACTTTGGTCATGTCAGAATGTGTGCGACGCCTTATCCTATCTCCTTGATAATATTTATATTAGATTTGGGACCAAGTTATACAGACAAATTGTTGGAATTCCGATGGGTACAAATTGCGCACCTCTCGTAGCTGATTTATTTTTATACTGCTACGAAAGAGATTTCATGGATTCTCTTAACCATGATAATCAAGCTGATGTTATCGAGGCTTTTAATTCCACATCTAGGTACCTCGATGACCTTTTGAACATTGACAACCCTTATTTTGAAGGTATGGTCAATCAAATTTATCCACCTGAACTTCAGTTGAACAAAGCTAATATCTCAGATACCGAAGCCCCCTTTTTAGATCTACATCTTTCTGTTGCAAATGGATTTGTTTCTTCTAAAATTTATGATAAGCGCGATGACTTTGATTTTGATATAGTAAATTTTCCCTTTTTGGATGGTGACGTTCCTCGTCGTGCTTCTTATGGTGTATACATTTCGCAACTTATTAGGTTTGCTAGAGTCTGCAATCATGTTACAGACTTCAACGCTCGAAATAAATGTTTAACGGCAAAACTTCTCCAACAGGGCTATCGGTATCATAAACTTCGAAAAACCTTTTCTAAATTTTATCGTAGACACTATGAATTGATTTCCAAATATAATGTTGGGTTAAAGACACTTTTAAGTGAGGGCCTTTCGGAACCTGAATTTTATGGTGACTTGGTTTACAAATTAAAGAAACTTAAAGGAATAAATGATTTTTCTCTTCAGTTCGGAAAAATCATAACACGTTATAGACGTATAGGTTATAACTTGAATGTTATGCGACAGTCTGCATGCTTAGTTTTTAACCCAATCATGGTTGATAACTATGCTGCCTTCTTTAATTGCACGCCGGTGGGTCGGGCGTCAGACTCTATGATGGCCCCGACTTAAAGCTATTCATTTTAGTTGGTTGGGGCCGGAGCTTCTTGTCTGTTGCTTGGCCCACCGGGGTCCAACTGGTGTTTTTCTTTTGCTCCGGAGTTAGTAGGTTATTCGGCGCCCAGGGATCTCCATCGTCGGGCAGCTTACTCAATCTGTGAGTCCTGGTTATTGATTCATCAGGATGTTTATCATGATTTATTTGTTTGTTCTTGATGATTCATTGACTAGTTAGAGATTCACCACGAGGACCGAAGAACTAACTAAATGTTGTGAACCACTGCAGAAGCTGAGGGTGAGGTTAGGTACCTGTAAAACCGGTTTAAGCCCGCCAGTAACTTTGTGTTACTGATCGTTCCAAGTCGATACTTCTGTAGTGGTTCTTTTTGTTTTATGTCTTGGTGTTTAAAATTTTTTGTGCTGTTGGCGCCTTATGTATGTTTTCATATTTTTAGTTAAGTTAAGGTAACTGAGTGGCCACCTATTGGGAAAATAGCTGCTCATTCGGCTTACGATATGTTTCATGGTATAAGTACCTGATTGTTAGTTTGGTTTTTTCCCCATCTCGGTTTTTGGAGTGGGAATCTTTTTCTGATTGCGCCTTTTCCTGATCTTTGCCTACTTGTACCTTTTTTTGCACAGTTTGAAGTTTGATAGCATTTGTTACATTCTTTCCTTTTTCATAACATCTAATCATTGTTGAATTTATTTTTTACAAAATTTCTATACAAGTATATATATTTACAACGCTACGATTCGCATGGATCCGTTTGTCTAAGTTTCCCTTCGTATGCGTTCGTTGACTAAACGCAACAATTCGCTTCCATGCGTCGAATTCGATTCGCTACAATGCGCTTATATTTGGTACAGTGCGTTGAACAGCGCAAGCAATCGTCCTCGAAATGCAACCCTTCGGTGGATATGCAAATTAGCCCGATCGTGTGATGCAATTTTACAGTTAGTTGCGATGCCTTACGTACGATGACGCACGATAACGAAAGCTTTGCGAAGACTTGCGATTGATGAACGCAGCGAAAAGCACGGATGCGAAACTTTGTTTTCGCCACCTCTGTTTGACATTTTTTGGCAGGTACGACTCATCTTGACGAATGCAGACGCAGGCTAACGCATTCATGCGAACACCACCAACAGTCTACAACGTATTGAAACGCAGACAAACGAATTGAAACGAATGTTGCTGAACTCATGTTCGCAACTTAACGCAAGTCTGCGTTGAGGGACTTTCGCATAGGTGTGACGACCCCTTAATGTGGTTTATTTTTTGGATCAACGACTTTTCAATGGCTGACTCTTCAAAGGTTATACACGTACATTATATATAATCGTCATTGGAACCCATATTTACATCACGAAAACATGTCCGTGTAATGTATACCCCCTTGAACCCCACTTTTGTATAGCAAAACTGGGGTATGCAGGGGTATACCTTTTTTTCTTAATTTCGTCCAAAACATGTATTGGTGTACTCGTTAGAATCGTCTCGGCGAGGCGGTTCTAACGTGTACCCACAATCTATGTTTTAAGCAAAAATAAGAAAAATATCAAACTTTTTTCTACTAAAAATCTTCATTTTTGACTTTAAAAATCTCTTTATTGCATGATCGTGTTTTCGTAATGGCGGACTTCACATTGTTTTCTTGCACACCAGACAGAAATTGCCACACTTTTTGCCTGGGTGATAAAATTGCATCTCACCCAGTTGTTCTCACCCAGGCTAAAAAAAATACGCAAAACCTTGAAATAAACCAGATTTTGAGGGTTGTTGTGCAAGAAAAAGAATCTGATATGGTGTTCTGTTCTAGATGGAAGTTTCCAACCCTCGGGATGACCGTGCTGAGCGGAACCTCGGCGGAGCCTCGGTTCCGCTCTGCACGGTCATCCCTTGGGTTGGAAACTTCCATCTAGAACAGAACCCCATATAAGATTCTTATATTATCATGCATCAAACTCATCCTCTTTAAGATTTATGAATAACAGTTTAAAGTATAAATGTTGATTCCAGAGCTCTTTGATGGGATTCTTAACGCCATGAGTGGATTTGCTGCTACGTTCTCCCGCTATCTCTTCAAACTCGTTTGGACAATAACAGCTCACGATCATCTTGATCTGTATTTATTCATTATTAAAACCGAATTCGTATTTTCTAAAGGACATGGATGTGAACTAGAAGCGCCACCAATTCAGGTCAGTCTAAATAGCAACACGTCAGATCAGTCTAAACAGCGACAAGTCAGGTCAGTCTTAAGTGAGGGTCTGGATGGGGTTCCTGTTTTCAGTAATCATTAAAAATTTAGTCATTTATTCACTGTCTTTAAAATTTTGGCTCAATCATTAAAAACCTATTTCCATGTCTATTGAGGGTCATTTATTTAGATAAGGGACAGGGCATTAGAAAACCTAGTGTCCTGACAATGACTCAGAATACAGGTAGGGGCAAAAACAGGAAAAATCAATATTGATTGCAGAGGGAGGCAGTTTTATTGCCCAGGTTATCAGGGACCATAAAATCAATAAATAGTGGAACTATAGGTATTTTCCTTTAGGGGCCTCTTTATGACCCCCTGCAGAGATGTGATAATCACCTCATTATGACAGTCCTTTGATCTAAGGACCATATTGCACTATTAGGGGCCATTAACCGAATAAACAGTGGTACCATTTTTAGCTTCTTCAGAAGTAGGTCTTTAAAATCGGCTTGATTATTCATTAAATATGATTATTACAGTATTCAAAGTCTATTTATAAGCAAAAAAGGTACAAGAAGGCAAATATCAGGAAAAGGTGCAATCAGAAAGAGATTCCCACTCCAAAAACCGAGGTGGGAAAAAAATCAAACTAACAATCAGGCACTTATACCATGAAACATATCGTAAGCCGAATGAGCAGCTATTTTCTCAATAGGTGGCCACTCAGTTACCTTAACTTAATTAAAAATATGAAAACATACATAAGGCGCCAACAGCACAAAAAATTTAAAACACCAAGACATAAAACAAAAAGAACCACCACAGAAGTATCGCCTTGGAACGATCAGTAACACAAAAGTTACTGGCGGGCTTAAACCGGTTTTACAGGATCCTAACCTCACCCTCAGCTTCTGCAGTGGTTCATAACATTTAGTAAATTCTTCGGTCCTCGTGGTGAATCTCTAACTAGTCAATGAATCATCAAGAACAAACAAATAAATCATGATAAACATCCTGGTGAATCAAAAACAAGGACTCACAGATTGAGTAAGCTGCCCGACGATGGAGATCCCTGGGCGCTGAATAACCTACTAACTCCGGAGCAAAAGAAAAACACCAGTTGGACGCCGGTGGGCCAAACAACAGACAAGAAGCTCCGGCCCCAACCAACTAAAATGAATAGCTTTAAGTCGGGGCCATCATGGAGTCTGACGTCCGACCCACCGGCGTGCAATTAAAGAAGGCAGCATAGTTATCAACCATGATTGGGTTAAAAACTAAGCATGCAGACTGTCGCATAACATTCAAGTTATAACCTATACGTCTGTAACGTGTTATGATTTTTCTGAACTGAAAAGAAAAATCACCAACCCCTATAAGTTTCTTAAATTTGTAAACTAAGTCACCATAAAATTCAGGTTCCGAAAGGCCCTCACTTAAAAGCGTCTTTAACCAAACATTATATTTGGAAATCAATACATAGTGTCTACGATAAAATTTAGAAAAGGTTTTTCGAAGTTGATGATACCGATAGATCTGTTGGAGAAGTTTTGCCGTTAAACATTTATTTCGAGCGTTGAAGTCTGTAACATGATTGCAGACTCTAGCAAACCTAATAAGTTGCGAAATGTAAACACCATAAGAAGCACGACGAGGAACGTCACCATCCAAAAAAGGAAAATTTACTATTATATCAAAATCAAAGTCATCGCGCTTATCATAAATTTTAGAAGAAACAAATCCATTTGCAACAGAAAGATGTAGATCTAAAAAGGGGGCTTCGGTATCTGAGATATTGGCTTTGTTCAACTGAAGTTCAGGTGGATAAAGTTGATTGACCATACCTTCAAAATAATGGTTGTCAATGTTCAAAAGGTCATCGAGGTACCTAGATGTGGAATTAAATGCCTCGATAACATCAGCTTGATTATCATGGTTAAGAGAATTCATGAAAAGGTACAAGTAGGCAAAGATCAGGAAAAGGCGTAATCAGAAAAAGATTCCCACTCCAAAAAACGAGGTGGGAAAAAATCTCTTTCGTAGCAGTATAAAAATAAATCAGCCACGAGAGGTGCGCAATTTGTACCCATCGGAATTCCTACAATTTGTCTGTATAACTTGGTCCAAAAGCGATATTTTTATGACTCAAAGCTCTTCCCTCTATAACGTTATTCAATATGTCATTATGTTTTGGAAAAGTCCTATAGATATGCGTCCGAGGGACAAAAGACTGTTTATTCGTCGAAATTATTATTTTTTGGAAATAGAATTATAACCCTGTTAATGAAAACAAAGTGTTTGGTCAATTGTGCCACTTGACAATTTGAATGCTATTTAAGTTTTGAATTGTAAAGTAAATCTATCGTCCAGTCATTTAGGTTCGCGGTTTTTGGGAGACTTAAATTTTTTCGCCCCCAAATACTTCTATGCAGATTGTTGTTTTGCTTTCTAAAGTATATACTACTCAAAGTTTGATAAGCATCAAAACTTTTTTGTTAACAGGACATACTTGTAATCTAACACACAAACTTTTGGTATATATATGTAACAGAACCACATCTGTGCAAACATTCCATCTTTTTTTTCGCCTGCGAGCGCTTCTCGTAGACTTGCAGAAACGATGGAAAACCCCTGAAATTAAAGTTGTCACTTTTGCATACTTTTGCCTACCCCTCAGGCCTACCCTATCAGATTCTTTCATTCATCCATCTTTACTGGTTCATTCAACTGCAAAACTGTTTTGATATTCATAATATCGACACTTCTGTGTCTCATTAGGAAAACACGCCCATGTGAAATATAGATTTTTCTTTAAGTTGTAAAAATTGATAATTTTCAGCAGAAAAATTTTGATATTTTTTTAATTTTTGCTCAAAACATAGATTGTGGGTACTCGGTTCTAACGAGTACCCACAATCTATGTTTTGGAGCAAAAATAAGAAAAATAGGTATACCCCTGCAAACCCCAGTTTTGCTATATAAAAGTGGGGTATAAGGGGTAAATATAACACGGACATGTTTTCCTGATGTCTAAAATGCACATTAAGCAAATTTCAAAAATCTGTGATTTTTGGTTAAAATCACCATTTTTTATCGACTTTTCGACTTTCAAAAACAAAAGGTACAAGTAGGCAAAGATCAGGAAAAGGCGCAATCAGAGAAAGATTCCCACTCCAAAAACCGTGGTGGGAAAATACAAACTAACAATCAGGTACTTTATACCATGAAACATAGCGTAAGCCGAATGAGCAGCTATTTTCCCAATAGGTGGCCACTCAGTTACCTTAATTTAACTAAAATATGAAAACATACATAAGGCGCCAACAGCACAAAAAATTTTAAACACCAAGACATAAAACAAAAAGAACCACTACAGAAGTATCGACTTGGAACGATCAGTAACACAAAATTACTGGCGGGCTTAAACCGGTTTTACAGGTACCTAACCTCACCCTCAGCTTCTGCAGCGGTTCATAACATTTAGTTAGTTATTTGGTCCTTGTGGTGAATCTCTAACTAGTCAATGAATCATCAAGAACAAACAAATAAATCATGATAAACATCCTGATGAATAAAAACCCAGGACTCACAGATTGAGTAAGTTGCCCGACGATGGAGATCCCTGGGCGCTGAATAACCTACTAACTCCGGAGCAAAAGAAAAAACACCAGTTGAACCTCGGTGGGCCAAGCAACAGACAAGAAGCTCCTGCCCCAACCAACTAAAATGAATAGCTTTAAGTCGGGGCCATCATAATCAAAGCAGTTTTCAGATGAATGATCTAGTAAGAAGAGATGAATGACAGAATTGGATAGGGAAGGAAACAGTGACAACTTCTATTTCAGGGGAGTTCCATCGTTGGCAACAATGCCAACGCACCAGTTTTAAAAATTGAATACTTTCGTTTCATTAAAGATTTTGCTTTCAAATTTTGCATACTGTTCTTTGACGGACATTTGCGCATAACGACTAAATAGTTTTAAATAAATTTAATCACGTGACCACGTCATAAGAGGATCACGCAAAAATAGTTTTTCTACACCTGCTGATCATGGTGACTGTATTTTGGTAATATTTGAATGGAATTAGACAGCTTTATGTTCGTCCAATGGAAGTCACAAAAAAGAATTAGACTTTCTGTCGAAATATTCGCTAGAGCGCCCGGCTAAGTACAGAGGGTAGCTCGTTTAGTGCGGATACGTTTAAAATACGTTTATAATCAATGGATCAATGGCGTTTTATTGGAAAAGGTCCCTCAGGACCTTTTCCACAGTGTTTACTTTGAATATGAAGACAATTGTACCCATGATCGACTGCTCTCTCTCAAGTACGTGTTTTGTCACATAAAGCGCTAAATAAAAACTAGTGAACCCGTCTATGTTGACCAGACAGTTCACCGCAAATAATTTAATGTATCCATTGTTGACACTCCCTGTCAAAAAGCGTTAAATATCTAGCAAGCAGTCTCGATCGTGGCGACTTCTTATCATAGCGCATCTAAGTTAAAATCGTAGATACCCTGATGAGGGATACATAAACTATAGGAACTCTAGATGTCTGACTTTTAGTTCATCACATCGGACCCATGAGTCTCTCTCCGGTAGTGAGGCTGCAAGTCAAAATTCAGAACTCTGTCACAAATTGACTGCACTGCAAAATGGTTTTCTACACTGTGACATTTCGACATATTTGATTGTTATCGTGTTCTCTTTAGAATTAGCTTTGATTCTGTAATATCAGAAATTTTAGTCAATGCCTTGAGTGACAGATACACACACTGGTCAAGCGTTCATAACATGAAACGATATTTATACGAAACTGAAACGTATGGTAATCGAAATTAATCAACAACACTGAAATCTGGAGCAAAAGGAAGCTCTTATATCAAACTGCTACTGACCTTTTCATTGGTTTCTTTTTAAAGAAGCCAACTTGTTTTCACCTTTTACTCTAACAAGTCACATGATATCATGGCACCTCTAGTTTGGGCGTCGACCGTCTCTTCTTATGTTGACATTTTCAGTCACTTTTAACTCTGTCTGTCGTCCCAAGACGTTGTCGCACTTAACAATAATTCACATACAAGTGGTAAAGGTTTGATTCTGCGTTGCTCAGTGGGCTAACAATATTAAGATTGTGACCGGGCCAAATTCTATCAATGCGAAATGGCTTTTAGTGCTAGTAAGAGCAAATGTGGTTCGAGTATACACCAGGTACTGGCTGTATAAGATAGAGCGATCTGAATCCTTAAGAGATCAAAGTGATAATTACAAGTATTTTTAATACGCCTTTTTTTCGATACAAAACTGACTTTTGTGTCAATGGGTGCTGTACTTTTTACTCAAAGTCAATAACATCATTGAACAGAGCATGATTTTAGACTTAATTTGCGATTTTCACCGGCGTATCGATTCTGTTGTTTTTATTTTAGCAGATTTGGATTATTCGAATGAAGGGTACGGTTTCAAAAAGTTCGATTATTTTCGACAGAAATCACCAATTGCGATAAAATTTCAGCATTCTGTGTGAAAATGGTTATTTTCATCATATAGATAATAAAACATAATTGTTAGATCCTTTGGAAGCAGTAAAAACATTCAAAGAGAGGTAGGCCATATTGTACAATTTCGGGTAATGAACCTTCATCAGTGACCCTTTACAAAACTGTCAGCGAAAGCCAGACATTCATAATTGCTGCAATTTCAAGAAATTTCATCAGTAAAGTCTAAATCAAAGACTAATATTCCCAAAGAGGCCAAATATTCAAAATTCTGTTCAGATGATGACTCTTAACGTACAATATATTTGAAATACTCCAGATTTCATCATATAGGGAATTTAAATTGTGGGTGTTTTATGGGTGTTAGATAACCAGTATGTCCTGTAATCAAAAATAAAATTTTGATGCTTATCAAAGTTTGAGTAGTATATAATTACATAATGCCCGGAACATTATGTCTTAGCTATTTATAATGTTTTAATTGACTGTCTATTCGTGAGAATAATTATTCATTATGATTGGTTTTACGTGATGCACTGTTGGCTTTATTAATTTGTCCTTTTGTGATAGTCTTTATTTCATAAACAAGTCGATGCTCTGTTTTAGTACTGTTACGAGCAAGCGTAGCAAGACAAACTTAAGAAACTTTCAACCCTAAAAATGATATCAAGGATCTGGCTAATCCAGCAAAGAACAACAAACAAAGTTTAGAACTTAATATTAAATTCAAACAAATAAACAAATAAATGCAATCATATCATACAAATTAATGAATACATAAGTAAATAAACAACTTACAATATAACTGACTTAATAAAGTCCCAGTCCCACTGCGCTTAAGATCGCTTAAGATCGCTGTAAGATCGCTGTACGATTGCTTTAATATTAATTAAGTCTTTTACCCCGATATACAAATTAAGAAAGCAGAAACACGTTTAAAACATTTACGAATTTTGCATACTAAAAGGTACAAGTAGGCAAAAATCAGGAAAAGGCGCGACCAGAAAAAGATTCCCACTCCAAAAACCGAGGTGGGGAAAAATAAATTAACAATCAGGTACTTATACCATGAGAACATATCGTAAGCCAAAGTCTTATCAATATCCTTATAAAAAGACAATAATATTGTAGGATTGCTAACGATTCAGTGCGATTGGCACATACGTCCTTGTCCCTCAGAATGTCAGTTCACAGATATCTTCAATCCAGTCTCCAATCTTTGCCTACTTGTACCTTTCCAAAAGTTCAAGTCCATCAGAGCACAAGATGTTGAAATTGTCCACCGTTAATGATAATAATCCTCAGAGAATCATTCCAAACTAGTGAAACAACCAAAACTATACACTTTAAATCAATTCTAGTTTATGTCCAAGTTCGCTTCACTCGTGCGTTCAAGGGACTAATTTCTCCCCCATCCGAACCCCTTGGTGAAATAATATCATTTGACGTGTCACCAGTAAACTATTCAGATTCAGATTATGAATGCTTGAGCCTGGATTGAGACCTTTATTTATACATCTGAGGAAAATCTACTAGCTTCCAGAAAATTATATAATAAACTGTTCTCTAGAAGAACGGAGAAAAACATAAGAAACGTTCTTCAGAAGCCTTCGGAAAGATCTCGAAGGAACAAGGGCCGAAATCAGACCACCCAAAATTTAACCGGATTTGGCTAGTAGGTATAGAAAATATTATTTTTGTTATGTGGTGACAATGATAAATCACCCAGAGTTCGAAACACCCAGTTTCAACTAGAAGCTTACTAAATGTTATGAACCACTGCAGAAGCTGAGGGTGAGGTTAGGATCCTGTAAAACCGGTTTAAGCCCGCCAGTAACTTTGTGTTACTGATCGTTCCAAGGCGATACTTCTTTGGTGGTTCTTTTTGTTTTATGTCTTGGTGTTTAAAAAATTTTTGTGCTGTTGGCGCCTTATGTATGTTTTCATATTTTTAATTAAGTTAAGGTAACTGAGTGGCCACTTATTGGGAAAATAGCTGCTCATTCGGCTTACGATATGTTTCATGGTATAAGTGCCTGATTGTTAGTTTGTTTTTTTCCCACCTCGGTTTTTGGAGTGGGAATCTCTTTCTGATTGCGCCTTTTCCTGATCTTTGCCTACTTGTACCTTTCTATAATCTGCTAATAACTTCTAAATTATAATAATAGTTTTAAAATAATCAATAACATACCTCTGTCTAGTTCTAGACTCTATAAGTTCTAGAAACAAAAGAATATCATAAAACGAAATATATATGAATCAAGGTTATATATATAACAAGTATTGGTAAAATATATCATATTATATATAACAGTACAGATTTGCGGATTATTAAGACTAGGAATCATGCGTTCATATTTATTTTTAGACAATTACGTAACGGTTATCGATAAAAACCATAACCGGGCCGGACCCGGCCAAATTAGCGGAAAGTACCTAACATATTAGCGGCATCTGGAGTGCTAGTAATATTCAAATCAGAAACACAAAAACTGTGTGAAGCGAGTAAGTGTTGAGTATATAGCAGAGTAAACAACCCCTTGGTGAATGAGCATGCATTTTCACCGACAGGGTTTGCTGTGGCTTGGTTAAGCTGCACAAATTTTGCGTTTGTAATTTGTAAAAAAAATTGTCTTTGTTGTTGTTTTTTTCTCTTTCGTTTTTTTATCATTTGCAAGATTGGATGGTATCACTATGAATGCACAATGGCAGCGAAAATGAGTGCTGGGTTGGAATGATAGGTCTTTCGGATCATCTCACTTGCCCAAAACCTAATTGCATTGGTAGTGTTCAGATTATTATATGAGCCTGTGCGGGAGAAAACCAACAGTTTTGGGTTCCCACCAGGTCCAACACAAACCGGGCTGTAAGAGGCTGGAAATGTTGAGGAATTGTACTATCCGTGTAGCTAAAACAAAGACGCTGATAAGCTTCGCAGTTACTGCGAAGCTGATCTGCGCCTTTGTTCTCGCCTAATAGTATCCAGATTGTTGGTTTTCCCATGCGGCGGCCCCTATTTTGAGCACATTTAACAAACATCAAATTATTTCTAAGTTAAGTAGAAGTCCCATAAACTGGAGGCAACGTCTAAAATATGACCATAGCTGTTGACTTGGACAAAGGGCAACAAAAAAGTAATGCCACAGCTTACATAACCAAGGAAAGAGTAATGCCCATTATGTATATTTACCATTATAATATTCGGAGCTAGACATTACAACCCTGCAAACAGCAGATGATCATTTTGTGGTTTTCCAACATCTCAATATCAGTTGTCAAAGAGGAAAAAATTACAGTCCACAACAGTCATGCAGGTGCATTTGAAACTAAAAATTTGTCCATTTTTTTAAAAAGAAAATTTCAAATTATTTAATATGTGGGAACCATGTCACTTGAATTTAAGTAATGTGCCATATACCATCTAAGCTCAAATACTTCTTATTACAATTACAATAATGTCCCACTCAGACCAAACAAATCAATATAATTGATTCTCATTCCACTTTTTGAAGAGATAAAAACAAATGAAGAATGCAGGTTCTTTATTTTATTTTTCATTTCTTCAAAATCAAACCAGGCCAACATTTTTTTATCTTCTGGCAAAAAGATTAATACCAAGAATAGTCTACTACAAATTATCACACTGGACCATGTATGAAGGAATGTATGTACAAATTATGTAAATGATTTATAATTATGAACAGCTTTTTACATTTCTAGCCAAACAGCGTGTGTTAAAATCAGTTAACACATGAAATAATATTTATATTTCACATTTGACATCTGCAAAAAAGGCCATTTAATTCTTTGGGTCATAAGAAAGATGAGGGGCGGTTAAAACAGGTGAGGGAGGGGCCTGAGAAGAATTTTTCGGCCTTAAGAAGAGCAACTGCAACATCTTCTTCATAATTGAGTCAATTGATATGACACTTTAGGTCATACCTTTTCTTGTTATTCTTGTTCCCCGCCACAAGTATCCATTATCTCAAGCCAACCGGCACGACCAGTTCTAGAATATTAAATTAAATAAAATAGAAAGGTTTGATCCTTTGGAAGCAATAAAACATTCAAAGGGAGATGGTATGGACTATATTGCGCAATTTCGGGTAATAAACCCTCGTCAGAAGCCCTTTTTAAACCGGCAACGAAAGCCAGGCTATACATGTAGTACTGCAATTTCGAAAATTTACACGACAAGTCTTTATCAAAGACACATTCCTCAAATAATTTAAACATTGCTTAGAAGTACACTTCTAAACGTGAGTGTTTTGAACACTCTGAATATCTTTACTGATCTCAAAGGACCTAAATAAAATATAATCTGCACTATGGATGATGTACGGGGAGTCTTTTTAGGGCCGCCACACGGCACAATACCAGCTGCAGTAATAACAAATAAAATCGAAAGGTTTGATCCTTTGGCTGCAGAGTGCAACTCGTCATGTTGAGAAACATGTATAGTCTGCCAGACCATATAAATAAAAACAACCGCCAGATCCCCCGGAAGCTTAGAAACTTTCTAAAATATAGGATTTGGAGCGATTTTATTTTCTACATAACCCCCTGGCAATTTGCAGAGAAAAACTACCTCGCTCTTGGACACCGACTACTATCTGTTTTATCCTAAATCCTGAATGCACTTTCATTTCAGTCATGAATACCAAATGCATGTACATGTATTATGTAAAACAAAGTTATTACTTCATGGTTAAAAGTGATAAAAGTAGTTCTATGAATTTGTGCTTGTGCCTGTTGCAAAAAGCATTTTATTATGGTCTAAGAATCGAGCGAGCGAGGAAACTATTATATAATACCATATAACACACTCTGCATGCCAATATCGATATTTGATCAACGCCGGAGTGAGATAGCCAACTCCGAGGATAACGCCTACGCCTGAGGAAAATAAAGAGTTTCTTCTTAAAAAATTGTCAAAATAAATTGGAAAACACACTGTTGACTCAATTTCGCTAATTCTGTATTATCCCATGACAATGAATATGTTGTTCAAAGCAATTTTAGGCGCAAAGATATTCGTATACTTGATAAATTTATAAAAAAATGTACGTTATTACAACAACCTAATATAAACAGCTACACGTGTGTGTCTGTACGAAGATAGTGGTTAAAATTGTGCATATGGAAGAAACAATCTATATCTGGCATTAATAGAACCAAAGCGCGGTTGTATTTGGTATATTTTGAACATTTTCAAGCATTTAATCAACAGACCCTCTTTAGTGAGGAAATGAGGGTAACGTTAACGCCGGAGT
The DNA here is from genome assembly GCA_964017185.1 of Rugalucina vietnamica. Taxonomy (NCBI): domain Eukaryota; kingdom Metazoa; phylum Mollusca; class Bivalvia; order Lucinida; family Lucinidae; genus Rugalucina; species Rugalucina vietnamica. Next base: position 59,480,956 of record OZ024873.1, read on the forward strand.
AAGATACGACTGCAGCCGGAGGAAATGTTAGAGAAGAGTCAAGACCAATTACGATGCCCGATTTTGTTCTCAAGATTTGATGGTCTTTTTACCAAGAAATCATATTTACTTACACTCTATGATGGTCTGTAATGCCTGTAATCTCCTACAAGATGCTTACCTTGTGGCGTGGGATTGCGCGCCCACGTTTCTTTTACACATAGAATTGAGGACATCTTGCTACACTTATTGTCTCAAATTCGTAGTTTATCCTTAGTAACGTTACAAATATTTCTGTACACGAAGATACAATCGAGCAATAATTGAAACAAAATCATGGCTTGCTTAATTCGCAACAGATATGCAATGCAACATGCACTAAAAGAGCACAGATCTATTTTCTTTTGCAGGCATATAGATTGTACAGTTTCACTCGGTCGAGTCATATTGATTCAGACAACCGTTTGTTACAATGCATAACTTAAATGTTCATGTCATGCTTTTTAAATACGAATAGTAATCATTTTATTAAACCAGAGGACCAATGGTCCTGAGAACGCTCACCTGAAGCCTGATCCTGGAGTATTAAGTCATCATGAAATGACCTTGACCTTGAATACTCACACACCTTTATTGAATTCATAAGTTGTCTGCATCTGCAAAGATTCAGGTCTCAGACTGCAATAGTTTCCAAACCCAGTGAATGCTGAGAAAACTATAATTTTAATTTTGATATTCAAATGACCTTGGGTCAAGGTCAAGAAATGACCTTGGCCTTCATTAATTACTTACCTTCATTAACTCCATCGGTTGTCTGCATCTAGCAACTTTCAGGTCTCAGACTGCAACAGTTTCCAAAATATCCATTGTTTTCACCTTTTCCCATGTAAAAGCCTATGTTTCCAAAATTGACCTTGCCGTAAAATAGGTCAAGGTCATCCTATGGTCATCATTTGATCAAACTATGATGGGCTGGAGTCCCAAATGCTACATACCAAGTTTCGCGAAAATTGGCCTGCCGGTTCTGGAGAAGAAGATTTTTGAGTGGTTTTTACCATATATGGGCGTGGCAGCCATCTTGGTCATGTGACCTGGATTTCACGATCAAACTTTCGTCTCCCCTACCCATGGATGCTCCACATAAAATTTCACTTTGATTGGCCCAGCAGTTTCAGAGAAGAAGATCTGTGAAAAGTGTGTATGGACGACAGACTGGCCAAGGTCAAGAGATGACCTTGACCTAAATTAATCACAAACCTTCATCTACTCCATCAATTGTTTGCATCCACCACTTTTCAGGCATCAGGCTGCAATAGTTTTCAAAAACTCTATAGTTTTCACTTTTTCCCATGTAAATGTCTATGTTTCCAAAATTGACCTTGCCGTTAAATAGGTCAAGGTCATCCTAGGGTCATCATTTTATCAAACTACGATGGGCTGGAGTCCCAAATGCTACATACCAAGTTTCATGAAAATCGGCATGCCGGTTCTGGAGAAGAAGATTTTGAGTGGTTTTTACCATATATGGGCGTGGCTGCCATCTTGGTCATGTGACCTGGATTTCGCGATCAAACTTTCGTCTCCCCTACCCATGGATGCTCCACATAAAATTTCACTTTGATTGGCCCAGCAGTTTCAGAGAAGAAGATCTTTGAAAAGTGTGTATGGACGACAGACTGGCCAATGTCAAGAGATGACCTTGAACTAAATTAATCACATACCTTCATCTACTCCATTAGTTGTTTGCATCTACCACTTTTCAGGCCTCAGGCTGCAATAGTTTTCAAAAAATCCATAGTTTTCACTTTTTCCCATGTAAAAGCCTATGTTTCCAAATTTGACCTTGCCGTAAAATAGGTCAAGGTCATCCAAGGGTCATCATTTTATCAACTATGATGGGCTGAAGTCCCCGATGCTACATACCAAGTTTCGTGGAAATCGGCCCACCGGTTCTGGAGAAGAAGATTTTTGAGCGTTTTTTAACATATATGGGCGTGGCGGCCATCTTGGTCATGTGACCTGGATTTCGCGATCAAACTGAAAATGCCACTACCCAAGGAGGCTCCACATAAAATTTCAACTAGATCGGCTAAGCGGTTTCAGAGAAGAAGATCTTTGAAATTGTGGACGACGGACGGACGACGGACGACGGACGGACGGACGCCGGATCATGGCCATCCTATAAAATCACCTTGTGAGCCTTCGGCTCAGGTGAGCTAAAAACGTTAAAAACGGTAAATGGGAAGAAAATGCATCACGGGAAGTTTCCATAACCGTGCACTTGCGTGCACGTATGTATCATTGTACAGGTAAAGCTGCCAAATACTGTTGCCACCACTCTATCGAGTAAAAGTCGAGTAAAAATAGTTTTGTTTTGAATCAGCATTCTGTGCAAACGTTATCATCCTCAGGCGTTGGTCATGTCCATATGTAACCTTTCTCCGGCGTTGGCGATCCCATTCTTTTTTCCATAAGGGGTATTTGATGGCGAATAATGTTTAAATGCTTCATCAGAAAAGAGTTTTAAGTAAAACAGTTTGCACAGCGAGTAGTATAAGTTATAAATTATAGCGTGAATAGAAAATGAAAAGTTTAGACTTTAAAGGATTGTTGACTTCTAAATTAATCTTGACAGTCAAAACCACAAAATCGTGCATGTTTTCTTGCATTTTATATGTTCTAGTCAAAGTATTGTAACATTATGTAAATTTTATTTGGAAGCAAGACCATCTTACAACATTAACCTATAATTACAAATACATTATCCCCTTGCTTTTTAAAATAGTTCATAGTTTTGCTGACAACCCTTCACACACTGCTCCTCAGGCGTTGGCCATTGCCTCGGAGTTAGCTATTTCACTCCGGCGTTGGTCGAATATCGATTATTGGCATGCAGAGTGTGTATAAACTGACATAGAAAAAATCACAATAACCTTCTGATCGTTCTTACTGTTTTGTGTTTTGGTATTGAATTTTTGTGCTGTTTGCGCCTAATGCGGTTTTATAAGATACTGTGAGACAGTGTATGAAACTTCAAATAAAAATTGGTTTTGGTCAATAACAAATTCTGGTGAGGTGCTCAATAAATTGAAGTGTAGAGGGTTCCGTGCGACGAGCTTGTCCACATATGATTTTTCTACTCTGTATACAACTTTACCACATAATCTAATTAAAGAAAAACTTCTGGATTTTATAGAGTGGACCTTCAAAAGGGCATTAAAAAACTATGGTTCACTTTATTTGGCATGTAATGACAGAAAGGCTTTTTTCACTTCCTCTGACCAAAGTCGGTATACACTTTGGTCATGTCAGAATGTGTGAGACGCCTTATCCTATCTCCTGGATAATATTTATATTAGATTTGGGACCAAGTTATACAGACAAATTGTTGGAATTCCGATGGGTACAAATTGCGCACCTCTCGTAGCTGATTTATTTTTATACTGCTACGAAAGAGATTTCATGGATTCTCTTAACCATGATAATCGAGCTGATGTTATCGAGGCTTTTAATTCCAATTCTAGGTACCTCGATGACCTTTTGAACATTGACAACCCTTATTTTGAAGGTACGGTCAATCAAATTTTTCCATCTGAACTACAGTTGAACAAAGCCAATATCTCGGATACCGAAGCCCATTTTTTAGATCTACATCTTTCTGTTGCAAATGGATTTGTTTCTTCTAAAATTTATGATAAGCGCGATGACTTTGATTTTGATATAGTAAATTTTCCGTTTTTGGATGGTGACGTTCCTCGTCGTGCTTCTTATGGTGTATACATTTCGCAACTTATTAGGTTTGCTAGAGTCTGCAATGATGTTACAGACTTCAACGCTCGAAATAAATGTTTAACGGCCGAACTTCTGCAACAGGGCTATCGGTATCATAAACTTCGAAAAACATTTCTAAATTTTATCGTAGACACTATGAATTGATTTCCAAATATAATGTTGGGTTAAAGACGCTTTTAAGTGAGGGCCTTTCGGAACCAGAATTTTATGGTGACTTGGTTTACAAATTTAAGAAAGTTATAGGAAGTAATGATTTTTCTTTTCAGTTCAGAAAAATCATAACACGTTACAGACGTATAGGTTATAACTTGAATGTTATGCGACAGTCTGCATGCTTAGTTTTTAACCCAATCACGGTTGATAGCTATGCTGCCTTCTTTAATTGCACGCCGGTGGGTCGGGCGTCAGACTCTATGATGGCTCCGACTTAAAGCTATTCATTTTAGTTGGTTGGGGCCGGAGCTTCTTGTCTGTTGCTTGGCCCACTGGGGTCCAACTGAAGTTTTTCTTTTGCTCCGGAGTTAGAAAATTATACGGCACCCAGGGATCTCCATCGTCGGGCAGCTAACTGAATCTGTGAGTCCTTGTTTTTGATTCATCAGGATGTTTATCATGATTTATTTGTTTGTTCTTGATGATTCATTGACTAGTTAGAGATTCACCACGCGGACCGAAGAACTATTTAAATGTTATGAACCACTGCAGAAGCTAAGGGTGAGGTTATGGCCATGTAAAATCGATTTAAACCCGCCAGTAACTTTGTGTTACTGATCGTTCCAAGTCGATACTTCTGTGGTGGTTCTTTTTGTTTTATGTCTTGGTGTTCAAAATATTTTTGTGCTGTTGGCGCCTTATGTATGTTTGCATATTTTTAGTTAAGCTAAAGTAACTGAGTGGCCACCTATTGGGAAAATAGCTGCTCATTCGGCTTACGAAATGTGTTCATGGTATAAGTACCTGATTGTTAGTTTGGTTTTATCCCACCTCGGTTTTTGGAGTGGGAATCTTTTTCTGATTGCGCCTTTTCCTGATCTTTGCCGACTTGTACCTTTTTAATATTTAAGATAAGTTTGGGTTACTGGGCGCCTGTTGGGAAATAGATTTCTCAATACCCACTGATTGCTCTGTCAGCTTCTTAAAGTACCATGCGAAAATAGAAAAATGAGAGTTTTTTCAAAGTGCTCCGTACCCTTGTATATGCTGTATGTAAATCGACATTTTCAAAACAACTCTTGCATAGTCTGTTTCTTGATTTATAAATGGATGATATTTGTTGTTTCAAAAGTTTTATTACATTTGGACGTCAATTATCTTTTGAATTGAACCAGTCCGGGAACTTTCCGACTATACATCGTTACTTTTTCAATGTTCTTGGCTTCATTGTCAATCAAAACATTTGAGAAGTCATTGTAATATGAATAATACAATATTTGAGATAATGGGGTCCCGGGGTTTCGCCCCAAGAACCCAGAAAAGTTGAAAATCTAAAATGTCAGGCAGGCCATCTAAGACAGTTCTGGAGCCAAATTTTTGTATATTCATTATTCTTTAAAATCGTGTTATTTACAATTTATCATTTCATTCTGCTATTCATTAAAAAGACATTTATTCATTTTTTTCAGGGGATCATTATTCACTAAATCAATTAATCTTTTGCTCATGAATACGAAAACGTGCCCATGCAAGATACAGAGATTTTTTCAGTTGTAAAAAATGAAAATTTCATCAGAAAAAAAAATGATATTTTTCTTCTTTTTGCTCAAAACATAGATTGTGGGTACACGTTAGAACCGCCTCGACGAGGAGCAAAAATAAGAAAAATATGTATACCCCTGCAAACCCCAGTTTTACTATATAAAAGTGGGGTATAAGTGGGTATGCATTACACGGACATGTTTTCATGATGTTAAATCTATCACATACTTTTGCCTGTGGGTCTTTCGGAACCAGAATTGTACGGCGACTTTATTTACAAATTCAACAAACTTATAGGAAGGTTATTAAATGTATTTTTTTCCTCATCAGTTTAGAAAAATAATCATACGTTACAAACGTATAGGATATAGCTTAGATGTGATGCGACAGTCTGCATTTTTAGTTTTATACTCAATCATGGTTGATAACTTTGCTGCCGTTGGATCGGGCTTCAGACTCTTACTATGATGGCCCAGACTTTCGGCTATTAATTTAAGCTTGTTGGGGTCGGACCTTTTTTTTGCTTGGCCCACCGGGGTTCAACTGGTGTGATTTTTCAGTTAGTAATACGTTGTTTGGCTTCCCGTGGATCTGTCGGACAGCATATTGTATCTATGAGTCCTCGTTTTTGATTCTGCATTATATTTATTTCAATTCATTCGTCCGTCCGTAATGATTCATTGACTATTTAGAGATTCGCCATGAGGAACTAAATAATGTGGACCACTGCAGAAACAGAGAATAAGGTTAGGTACCTGTAAAATAGATTTAATCCTCCAGTAATTTTAATTGCTAACAGTTCCAAGGCGGTAATTTTGTTGTGACTCTGTTTAATTGTTTCGTGTTGAACTATTTTTCTTGTTGCATCTTATGTACGTTTTTCATATATTTAGTTAAAGACTTAGGTCCTGAAGGAGCTTTATTGGTACCACTGTTGTTTTTTTCGGTTAATGACCTCCTAATGGTGCATTATATGATGTGATAATCTCATCTCTGCAAGGGGTAATACAAAAGTCACTAAAGGAAAATACCTGTAGTACCACTGTTTATTGGTTTTATGGTACCTGCATAATATTTGCAATAAAACTGTCTCCCTCAACAAGCAATATCGATTTTTTTTCTGGTTTTCTAGTGTCCTGTCCCTTATCATTGATCAGCTAAAATGACCCTCAATAGACAGGGAAATAGGTCTTATAGTCCGTGTAACTGAATGACCATCTATTGGGAAAACAAATGCTCACTCGGCCTACGATATGTTCTCTTTATTAGTACCCGATTGTCTATTTAGTTTTTCCCCGCCCTGGAATTTTGAGTGGGAATTTATTTCTGATTTTATCGCTTACTGATCATTGCTCACATTTACCTTCATATATTGTGGGTAACAAGTAGAATTTACTCGATGAAAAATCATGACAGATACTCGAAAAATATGATTTTAAGAATGTAAGCTTTGAATGCAAAATGCGAAAATCCAGTCATAATCAGATTTACTGTAAAACGTTCCGTGCAAACGGAAATGTGAAAATGATTGGCAATTTAATTTGACAGAAATTTATATTTGGATCAGGTTTTTGATGGAGGCAGTAATAGGAGCAAATTACTGGAAACCATTTGTGGACCCATCCCACCTGCAACACTGAAAGCGGAGTATCAGGCCTTCACACTAGTTTACCAATATTCCCATTATTTATGGGATGAGGAAATTTTTCGCCCACCATTTGTGGCTTGGTATTGGTCGTTTCCACGCCCAAAAGGTAAGTAAACACTATTGAAGAAGAAAATAACGAGCAGTATATATACTGATATGAAAATAGCCCCTCTGCTTTCTTTCCCATTACGAAAACTTGCCCATGCAATATACAGAAACTTTTTTTTTTTTTCTCAATAGTAAAATTGAAAATTTCTACGGAAAATGAAATTGACATTTTCAATTTTTTTCTCACAACATTGATTGTGGGTACACGTTAAAAAGATACAAGTAGGCAAAGATCAGGAAAAGGCGCAATCAGAAAAAGATTCCCACTCCAAAAGCCGAGATGAGAAAAAACTAAATTAACAATCAGTTACTTATACCATGAAAACATATCGTAAGCCGAATCGGCAGCTATTTCCCAAAAGGTGGCCACTCAGTTACCTAAACTTAAATAAAAAAATGAGAACATACATAAGGCGCCAACAGTACAAAAACCGCCTCGGTGAAGTTGTTCTAACGAGTACCCACAATCTACATGTATGTTTTGTATCAAAATTGAGAAAAAAAGTTTACCCCTTCAAACCCCAGGTTCACTATATAAAAGTGGAGGTTAAGGGTAATTCATTATACGGACATACGGACATGCTAATAAATGGTTACTTTTTGAGACATTCATCTGCCAGTTTGTTTCAGTAAAGCAGGCCGTTCATTGAATCATTGTGGTGGTGTTTTCATTGCTTATAGGCGTGACCTTCTTTGTACGGAAACTCCGGAACTGGACGCCAAATGTGGTCGTTTGGTACAAATTGAACATAATTGGATGTGCTTTTTATGTTGGTTCTTTTTATCGCCCTCCTAAACGCATTGGACTAGGATAATGCCAAACAAAAATGCTCATGTCTTGGTGGGAGGTAATTTTAACTGCGCGGATATTGAGTGGAGCACTATGCAGGTACCCGAGGGGGTACCGCAAAGGCCAATACAGTGTCAACTTTTGAAAATTGCTCAAGATCACTGCCTTTCCCATGTTGTGAATATTCAAACCCGTAATGACAAGACCCTTGATCTGCTTCTCACTAGCTCTCCATCCCCAGTTAACCGTGTTAAAGGGATACCCCCTATCGGCAAGGCGGATCATGACATAGTCTATGTAGAATGCGACATTAAGGCCAAACGGATCCAGCAAGCCCCGCGAAAGATTTTTCTGTACAATCGAGCGGATATGGAAGGTCTACGCGACCATCTAGCGCGTTTTAGGGATTCGTTCCTTTCATCTGACCACAGTCGCATGTCAGTTAATAACATGAGGTTCTCGAGGCTATTGAAAGGTTTATTCCGACAGGCTTTATGTTCGTGATCGCAGGTCAAGCAGCCCTGACATTAAAAACCATTACAAACGGCTTAGAGCACATGTCCAAAAAGCTATCAGAGATGCGTATATATAAGGCAAATATCTGTAATAAATAATTTCAGTCAGCTTTTACACGCGAAGCTGACTCTGAAATCCCCTCCAAAGACACTAGCCCACTCACCGCCATGGGTGAAAATACAGTTGACTCTAAAGGGGTCCTCAAACTGTTAAACGGGCTTAAGGTACACAAGGCACATGGCCTGAGTGCTAGGGTGTTAAAAGAATGTAGTTCTGAAATTGCTCCCATTCTGGCCTATATCTACAATGAGTCGCTTACTCGGGGAAATGTACCAGATGATTGGCGACAGGCAAATGTAGCCCCGGTATTTGAAAAAAGTGAGAAATATGACCCTGCAAATTATCGACCGGTGTCGCTGACTTGCATCTGTTGCAAGGCCCTTGAGCATATAATAGTCAGAAACATTAATAAGCATCTTTCTCTTGAAAATATTCTTGCTGACTGTCAGCACGGCTTCCGTATTCAAAGGTCATGCGAAACCCAACTGGTTCAGTTCTTTCATGACATGGTTAGTAACCTGGATCGAGCCTTAAAGCGGGGTCACAGACAAACAGATGTGATCATCATGGATATCGCAAAGGCCTTTGACAAGGTACCACATAAGGATACTACTCTAAAAACTGCACTACTACGGAATTAGAGGTCTACTCATCAGTGGATCGCTTCATGGCTTTCTGAGCGCTTTCAAAAAGTTGTGTTACATGGCCAAGCCTCAGATCCAATCCCTGTATTATCTGGTGTCACTCAATGATCGGTCTTGGGACCGGTCCTTTTCTTGATTTTCATAAATGATCTTTCGGACAATATCAGGTCATCCGTTCGCCTTTTTGCCGATGTGTTCTGTATAGGAATATTAAAACCCTCACAGATTGCTAGATCTTACATGATGACCTGAATAGCCTAGGACAATGGGAAACCGATTGGCAAATGAAATTTAACGTTGCAAAATGCCATACAATGAGGGTGACGCGGCACCTCCCTAGCAATCAAATACACTTTAACTACTCACTACATCAACAAACAGCTTCAATCCGCCAAATACCTTGGAATTACTATTATATCACTAACGACTTGGAATGGGGTCAACATGTCGCTAAAATTTCTTCTAAAGCAACTAAGACTTTGGGTTTTATTCGGCGCAATTTGGCACTTGCACCTAGGCGTACTAAGGAAGTTGCATACCAAACATTGGTTCGCCCTCAGCTCGTGTATGCAGCTCCTATTTGGCAGCCCTATAATTAACTGAGACAAAAAGGTAGAGAAAGTGCAGAAACCAGGTGGGTCAGCAGGCGATGGCATAATACCAGTAGCGTCGATGACATGCCTGATGAACTTGATTGGCCATCCCTGGAGGACCGCAGGCTAAAGTCTTCCCTAACTTTCTTTTACAAGATTCACTCCGGTACAGTGTCTCTTGACAAAGATAAATATCTGACCCCAGCACCCAGACTAAGATATACCAGGGCATCTCATGATTCAAAGTACACAAGATACATGTCCCATAGTGATGCCCTGGAGAATTCATTCTTCCCAAGGACTATTCCACTGTGGAATAGTCTTCCTTCTTCAGTGGTCGCATCTAAGACCACGGAAGAATTTAAGGCTCTCATTTAAACCCTGGGTCCAGAGGTATACATTTTCATATGCCTCTGTCTAGCGTCTTGTAAATAGTTTCAATGGCCCGTCCCGAATGTTTCCCCCCTAATTTGCTAAATTTAAAATTTAGCCACCCACCCCACACCTAAGGTGATGATCAGAAATTGATGCAGTCAGTATCTGAAGACAGTTAGACAGACATCATGCGTTTAAATTTCGGTATAATCCCAGTACTGCCTACGGAGTGAGCTTTCATTATTGCATAATATCAGTGTCACGCGTTATCCACAGATGTGTATTAATGAAGACAAAGCTGTGTATTAATCTGGCGATTCGCGTACGCGCACGCTGTCCATATATGGTTTTCAAATATGCTTGTTGAAGGACGTCGCATAAGAAATTAGTCATTGCATAATTTGCAGTGAATGTAACTTTTTATAGTGACGCCATGATGACGTTAAATTTGCCCCGAAGCAAGCGTTTTTAAAACATTATTTAGCTTTAGATTCGTTCCCATTTTAGGTGAATGGATCTCTGTAAAGTTTCCAGACATAGGCTCCAAATTTCTGTACATGAAATAGTTTTATAATCGAATTATAACGGCCAAACATGTTATTTCTGATGCATTAAGATCTGTTGTGCACCTCGGAAGGGTTGAAACTTTTGCCTTTTAGACTGGGAATTCAACACCTTCCGCGGTAGATCAGCTGGCTATCTGCCACTCCGCTTCACTTCAGTACCTCTTTGATTTCCACTTCTCTGACAGCTTAGCATAGGTTGCATTTAAACCAATGTCGAACTCATTGCGGATTTCGTAAGCGACTTGCAGCTATGTTATTTTGCTATTAATCGTATTGTTTTTTTGTTATATATTTGTACCAGTGCCGAAGATCTTCCAGTAAACACATAAAATTGCCTAAAACGGTATAATTAATGTAGAAAAACACGTTTTTCGACTTTGAGTCGCTGATTCTACAGTTGTCGCCCCTGATCTATTTATAGACATCCTTGAAATTATCCATAGAAAATGAAGTATTTTATGATTCTGCGTACTTTAACAACTAGAATATTTATAATTTTTGTCATATATGCAAGGAAAGATCTAACATAAGTCAATATAACAACATATATCGTTTTTGTATGGTGACATGTCGTTTCTAGAAATCAGTTGAAGGTCACTCTAAATATCGTATGAAAGAATCAATCCTATTGGACATTACGGAGACGTCTCCTTTTGTACCAAATATTCTATAATTCGGCTGGTTGTGATTGTATTGTTGCATTTGAGCCTGTGCATGAGAAAACCAACAATTTGGGTTTCCGACCAGGTCCAACACAAACCAGCCTGTACAGTCACAGAAGAAACCCAGGATCTTGAAAATTTTGGGTATAAGTAGAGGAGGAAATGTACTATCCGTGTAGCGAAAACAAAGACGCTGATCAGCTTCGCGGTTACCGCGAAGCTGATCTGCGTCTTTGTTTTCGCCCATGCAAATTGTTGGTTTTCTCACGCACAGGCACATTTATTACTCTTGTTGTCCATTAAATCTTGTATTTTGAGTATCCGTTATGATCAACTTATCGATTCGATGATAACAGATACCCGCAATGTATGATTCTATAGATTAATATTAAAAATAAATAATTTCATACCTACCCCTGAATTCCCCCATTTTTATTATATGTAAGGTGCAAATCTGGGGTAGATTTCATACGGATAAAAATAATTGTTAGATCCTTTGGAAGCAGTAAAACATTCAAAGCGAGAATATGGGCCATATTGTACAATTTCGGGTAATGAGGTACAAGTAGGCAAAGATCAGGAAAAGGCGCAATCAGAAAAAGATTCCCACTCCAAAAACCGAGGTGGGAAAAAACCAAACTAACAATCAGGTACTTATACCATGAAACATATCGTAAGCCGAATGAGCAGCTATTTCCCAATAGGTGGCCACTCAGTTACCTTAACTTAACTAAAAATATGGAAACATACATAAGGCGCCAACAGCACAAAAAAATTTTTATACACCAAAACATAAAACAAAAAGAACCACCACAGAAGTATCGACTTGGAACGATCAGTAACACAAAGTTACTGGCGGGCTTAAACCGGTTTTACATGGCCATAACCTCACCCTCAGCTTCTGCAGTGGTTCATAACATTTAGTTAGTTATTCGGTCCTCGTGGTGAATCTCTAACTAGTCAATGAATCATCAAGAACAAACAAATAAATCATGTAAAACATCCTGATGAATCAAAAACCAGGACTCACAGACTGATTAAGCTGCCCGACGATGGAGATCCCTGGGCGCCGAATAACCTACTAACTCCGGAGCAAAAGAAAAACACCAGTTGGACCCCGGTGGGCCAAGCAACAGACAAGAAGCTTGGCCCAGTGGATGAACCTTCATCAGTTACCCTTTTCAAAACTGGCAGCGAAAGCCAGACATTTAGCTGCAATTTCAAGAATTTACATTTGTGTAGTCTAGGTTTCATACGGAGATGTTTCCATTATGGATAATTGTAGTTGCATTGTTGCCACGACACTCAACACACATTATTTTGACTGGATATTAAATAAAGCAACCTGTGAAAACCAACGTTACATATATCACGCGCTGGCGTAACATGTCGTGTGACCAGTGTATTTATGCCCGATTGCAGATTTCATTCGGGATGTCCCCCAATTTTGTAGAACGCTGTAGTTGTTAGTTTTCACGGGCGGTGATGCTTATTTTGGATGAAGGCAATGGGTGAGACCTTTTACAAAGACGCTCATTCATGTGTTGACAGCCAGCATTGAAATAACGGTAAAGAGTGAAGTAGGAGTTTTAAATGTGGGGAATCAGATGACCTCAATAAAACTAGCTAATTCGCGTTTCCGGCCTTGTCTATATAGTAACCCATAGACGAGGGTTGATTGAGGATTGATGGAAAAGGTTTTAAAGGTAAAATAATTGCATAAACATATCGTTAGGATCACCAAACGGGTGAAAAAAAGGATCCAGTCGGCGAGCGCCTGTGTTGTGAAATGTCAGGGAATGTCTTTATCCCGCTGTCAATTCCGCGTAAAGTATACCCCACTTACACCCCGTTTTAGAAAGGCACATGGTTGTACTTTATATTTTTATTTTTGATCTGATACATAATCTTGTGGATTCTCGTACTCGTACTTGTCAGAACCGCCTGTCAGTGGCCGAAAAATGTATCTTAAGCCGAGTAAATAAAAATAAAACTTAGGTCCTTTAAGAGCAGTGAGCATATTAATGAGAAAGGGGATGGGCCATACCATGGTTTCGGCTACTTAAGCCTCTTCAGCGACCCTTTAGATTTGGCAACATGAAGCCAAAGAGAATTACTGTCAATTTGTCAGCAGCTTTTTTCCCAATAGGTGGCCACTCAGTTACTCGGACTTAACTATATATATATATATATATATATATATATATATATATATATATATAAAACGCACATAGATGTAAGATACAAACAACACGGAAGTCCAACACCAAAACATGCAACAATTAGAATCAGTAATATAAAATAATGGGGTTACGTATTTAAATAGAGTTTATAGGCACCAAACCTCACCGCCAGCTTCTGCAGAGTGGTTCAAAACATTAATAATTAGCGCAGGCTTTTGTGGCACAAAACATTCCATTGCTGTGCGTGTGGCGGCCCTAAAAAGTCTCCCCTTACATCGTTCATAGTGCACATTATATTTTTCTTTCGGTTCTTTGAGATCAGTAAAGATATTCAGTGTGGTAAAATTACTTACGTTTACAAACATACTCCTAAGCAATATTTTTAATTACGTGACCCCATTTAGGAATGTGTCTTTAATTTAGACTTCTCCTGTAAATTGTTAAAATTGCAGCACCATAGCCTGGCTTTCGTTGCCTGCTTAATAAGGGCTACTGATGAGGGTTCATTACCCGAAATTGCGCAATATAGTCAATACCATCTCCCTTTGAATGTTTACTTCTTACAAAGGATCAAATCATTATATTTTATTTGTTTTAAAAATTACAATTTTACCGACATCACCAATAAAGATATGCTGTGGGTATAGGTAAAACTTCAAATATTTATATAAAACAAACATTTATTTGGAAACAGGGATCAACCATCATGGTTGTCTGTGTTCAAACATTCGATTGATCCCGAGGAAGGTGTTTTGACACAATGCCAAAGGCCGCGTGCTCAAAACCTTTCTTGCCTTTTTACACGAATTCACTTAAGGTCTCTTGAAAATAACATTAACAACGTAAACACTCGCCTTTAACCGCGGAGCTTCTTCAACGTCTTCGGAATACAATGACGTCACGTCGCAATGGCCAATGACTTTGACGGATTTTCGCTAAAACCCATGTTCAAATGGCACGTGAATTTCATAATTTGAACATGGGTTTTGCTGTTTGTTTTAACACGGTTTTCGGTCCTATTGAAAACGGCTTCAAACAGGCATGCGCATCGATATTTATGCAAGAATGTTCTATCTTACATAGCGGCACTGCGACATGACTGGCCACGCGGGGACTATTCCGTACCAATGACAGTCTATGGATGTAATAGTCCAGAGGATAACCAGTGGAAAAATGCATACATAAACATTACTTTCAAGCAGCATGTGCGTGTTACGAATCGAAAACGAGAAAACATTGACATGAAGTCGCCTTCGTTATTAGTCGGTCCTTATGGTGTCAGAAGTTTTCAGATGAATTTCTGTGTCAGAGAGGGTGGGTATACAGAGAATGGTATTGGACCTGAAGGATGGTGGCCGCCCGGTAGTTACATGGTGTACGGTACAGAAAACGGATGTCCCTCAGGTAGTGTAGCATATGGCTAATCAGGCACAACCAATATCAGTAAATTTTCATCACGAAACTTGACAAAAAGCAAATAATGAAAATTACATAGAAAAAAATGATTTTTTTTTTATTATTTTTGCTCAAAACATTAATTGTGGTACACGTTCGTCGGTTCTAACGAGTACCCCCATTATTTATGTTTTGGATATGTTTTGGATCAAAAATCAGAAACCAGAGGACCAATGGTTCTGTAAACGCTCACCTGATCTGGACAGCTTTACTTGCATAAGAACAAAGCATCATTGGAGGAGTTTGAAGGTTTTCTTGTAGTAGTAGGTCAATGGAAACTATCACCCCCGAGGTGTGACCAAATTTGATCCCAGGGGCATGACTGGCATAATCTATGTAGAAGACCATTAGCCATTGTCACATACCAAATATCAAAGCTATGAGCCTTGTGGTTTCAGAGAAGATTTATTTTTTCATTAAAATGTATATGTTGCCATGGCAACCAGAGTTCCTGTCCATCTGCTCAAAAACGATATACAACCTTTCCTACTGCCCAGCAATTATATGTGTGTAATTTTATTAAGATCCAGAAATATTGCATTTTGAATGGTTTCCTATAGTAAAAAGGTACAAGTAGGCAAAGGTCAGGAAAAGGCGCAATCAGAAAAAGAGTCCCACTACAAAAACCGAAGTGGGGAAAAACCAAACTAACAATCAAGTACTTATACCATGAAACATATCGTAAGCCGAATTAGCAGCTATTTTCCCAATAAGTCTATGGAGACTATCGATCCCCGGGGCGTGGCCAAATTTGACCCCAGGGGCATGATTGACACAATTTATGATGGGGAGTACCAAACATTGCTACATACAAGATATAGAAGCTCTGGGCTTTGTGGTTTCAGAGAAGATTTTTTAGTTTTTCCCATTGTTAGTCTATCGAGACTACCGATATTTGACCTCAGGGGTATGATTGGCACAATTTGTAATTAGGACTTACAACATTGCTACACACAAAATATAGACGTTCTGGGCCTTTTGGTTTCAGAGATGAAAAGGTAAAAGTAGGCAAAGATCAGGAAAAGGCGCAATCAGAAAAAGATTCTCACTCCAAAAACCGAGGTGGGAAAAAACCAAACTAACAATCAGGTACTTATACCATGAAACATATCGTAAGCCTAATGAGCAGCTATTTTCCCATTAGGTGGCCACTCAGTTACAATGTACCTTAACTTAACTAAAACTATGAAAACACACATAAGGCGCCAACAGCACAAAAAATGAAGATTGTTTTTGTATTTTTCCCATTGTTAAAAGGTATATGTAGATGTAAGTCTATGGAAGCTATCGTTTTCCATGGAAAGGTACAAATAGGCAACGATCAGGAAAAGGCGCAATCAGAAAAAGATTCCCACTCCAAAAACCAAGGCGGGAAAAAACAAACTAACAATGCTTATACCATGAAAACATTTCGTAAGCCGAAAGAGCAGCTATTTTCTCAATAGGTGGCCACTCAAATACCTAAGCTTTACAAAAAATATGATGACATACATAAGGCGCCACCGGCACAAAAAGTTTTAAACACCAAGACATAAAACAATAAGAACCACCACAGAAGTATCGCCTTGGAACGATCAGTGATAAAAAATTACTGGCGGGCTTAAACCGGTTTTATAGGTACCCAACCTCACAATCTGCTCCAAAACCTAATACAATTAATCCCCCAACCAAATTTTGGTTCACATTAAATTTCATTAAGATCGGCCCACTAGCTTTAGGAATATTCTTCTTTGAAATTGTGGACGGACGACAACGACGGACGACGAATGTCTGCCTATCCTATAAGCTCACCTGTGACTCAGGTGAGTTAAAATAGGTATACCTCTGCACATCCCAGTTGTTTTTTGTTTAACAGTGGTGTTTAAGGGGTATACATTTCTGGGACATGTTTTCCAGATGCTAGATGACAATGCATCGTTTTGATTGCTTAAATTCGTCGTCTTAACTAAGGCATTTACTTTAAAGGAGGATGGTGATTCTGAGTTCTATTAAGTTAACCTTAAAGACCTACTTTTGTAGTAGCTAATAGGGTTACCCCCGTTTATTCGGTTAATGACCCATAATGGTGCAATATGGTCCAGAGATCAAAGGACTGTCATAATGAGGTGATTATCATATCTCTGCTGGGGGTATTAAAGAGGCCCCTAAAGGATAATACCTGTAGTTCCATTGTTTATTGATTTTATGGTCCCTGATAACCTGTGCAATAAAACTGCCTCCCTCTGTAATCAATATTTATTTTTCCTGTTTTGGCCCCTACCTGTATTCTGAGTCATTGTCAGGGCACTAGGTTTCCTTATCTAATGACCCTCAATAGACATGGAAATAGGTCTTTAAATGATCGAATATAGTTAACTTTTCTTCAATTAGGGGGGACAAGGTCTACTTTTATTTCTTTCTTACAGGTCTTATACCTATAAATGTGAGTAGGACAATCCCGGAGATTCGTCATGTAAATACAGATGGCCGCATTCCGTATATTGTTTTCCATTCTTTGGAATCGAAGAGCAGGGTTGATTTCATACTGTGCTTCAAGTCAAGTCACATGGATGTAGCCACTATGGAATTCCAAAGTATATTCCCTTTTGCAGTTTTGTCAGTAAATGAGGTAAGTCGCTGAATAAGCTTATATAACATGGACGTGTTTTCGTTCTGTCAAGTCTAAAAATAAAACTGAGATCCTTTAAGAGCAGTGAGCATATTAATGAGAAAAAAAAGATGAACCATACCGCGGTTTCGGCTACTTAAGCCTCTTCAGTTACCCTTTAAATTTTGCAAAATGGAGCCAAAGACACATACTGTAATTTTGCAACTGTCCACACGGTAGTCGAGACAAAGACTAGTATTATCCAAACAGGCCAAATATATCAAACGTTGGTTAGAAAATTAATCAAACCGATAATAAATTTCTGATTTCTCAGAATACCCTCGCTGATCTCAAAGGACCAGAAGGAAAATATTATCTGCACTATGGATGATGCACTGGGAGACTTGTTATGGCCGCCAAATGGCATAGCACCAGCTGCAGTAATAGCAAATGAAAATAAAACTGAGATCCTTCAAGGGCAGTGAGCATATTAATGAGAAAAACGATTGGCCATACCGCGGTTTCGGCTACTTAAGCCCCTTCCGTGACCCATTTAATTTGGCAAACTGGAGCCAAAGAGAAATACTGTAATTTTGCAACTTTCAACAGGATAGTCGAGACAAATCCCCCAAATATTCTGAGAAATCAGAAATTTATTATCGGTAAGGATTCATTTTCTAATCAATGATTAATATATTTGGTCCCATTTAGATAATACTAGTCTTTGTATAGACTACCCTCAGGCTGTTGAAAGTTGCAAAATTCTAGTAATTCTATTTGGCGCCATGTTGCCAAATCTAAAGGGTCACTGACGAGACTTTAATAGTCGAAACCGCGGTATGGCCCATCCCCTTTCTCATCAATGTGTTCGCTGCTCTTAAAGGATCTCAGTTTTAATTTTTAGACTTGACACAACGGAAACACGTCCATGTTACATGTATATACAAATATTTCTTAAGTTGTAAAAAAGTACAATTTTAAAAAGAATATGTTTGATGTTTTCATTACGTTTGCCGAGGCGGTTCTAACGAGTACCCACAATCTTTGTCTTGGAACAAAAATAAGAAAAAGGGTCTACTCCTGCACACCCCAGTTTTACTATATAAAAGTGGGGTATAAGGGGGTATATACGTGGGATTATCAAAAATTACGTGGACTTTTCCCATAACTTGACAACGATTCAGGCAAACATGTTCAAATGTTAGCTGACGATAAACTTGCTTAAATTCACTACATTCTGAAAGTTTGGTTGATCTAAAGTGTTTTATTAGCGGTTGGTGATGGTTTTACTTACCCCACCCTCCCTATGGCGGAGCACGTCAGAAATGACGTTAAGCTTTGCACTGCAGTTTCGCATTTCATTTGCGTTTTCTTCAAAACGGTTTTGCAGATCACAGCCAAACGTACCATGTGTCTTAAAGAATCCATAACAAAACAATTTATGCTTGCTCAATAATTACGGTGGACCGGTTATGCACCTACGTTGTTTTGCTAAGGCATACATGTTTGCTTTTTCGGAACTTTTAAACGATGTCTGAATTTCATGCAACACAGATCAACCGGCAATATCGTGCAATTCCCAGTTTGAAACAAATCCTAATTTCATATTTGCCGGTAACACTTCACG
Organism: Rugalucina vietnamica; assembly: GCA_964017185.1. Lineage (NCBI taxonomy): Eukaryota > Metazoa > Mollusca > Bivalvia > Lucinida > Lucinidae > Rugalucina > Rugalucina vietnamica. The sequence continues at coordinate 59,500,236 of OZ024873.1, forward strand.
GTACTTTGATTAAGCATTACAAATGAAACCTTGCATGCACGGACCAAAAAAAAAAAAGGGACCAAAATAAGTATCAAAATTCCTATCCGTCATTTAAAATGTTTTAACGTCTAAATCATAATGTTCAAAGTCAGCATCAATATGCCCCGTCCAAATTTATTCTCAAATCAAGGCAATACATTAATAATTTTATAAAGATTGGTAATTTAAACCATGCTCCAATAGTGGATAATTTTTTTAAGATACTTTGAGCAGTAAACCTGTTAAAATCCGTAGCCCTAAAAAGGGCTTTTTGTGGTTCAAAATCAGTGGTTTTGCGTCGACGTCACTGACGTGATCGGTGTGCTCCAGGATGGCGAAGGTGGGTGTTTTCATTTCAAAATAATTTTGTAACGGATTAAGGGATTGTGATAAAATTCTGCACACTAATTCATATTACATAAGTCCATGTGGATTGAAAGTTTGAGTGGAGTCGAGTCATATAATCAGAAGTTATGGGAAAAGTCCACGTAATTTTTGATAATCCCTCGTATACTCATTAAAATAATCTAAGGGCCAGAAATGCAAATCTTTTGAATGCCAAACAAATAAAGGATATTTACTTTTTTGAGGTGAATACCAAATATATTTCATCGAGTGAGTTGAAAACATCAAAATTTTCACGAGTGCGTAGCACGAGTGAAAATTTAGATGTTTTCAAGTCACAAGATAAACTATATTTGGTATTTACCGATAAAAAGTAAATTTTCTTTTTATTTTATACAATTCACGGGCATTTCTCTTTCTGATTGCGCCTTTTCCTGATCTTTGCCTACTTGTACCTTTTCCTATTAACCAAGCAGGCGGTGAAAATGCAAAAACCAAAAATTTTTGAAAACACAAATAATTTTGGTACCACATTGTTCCTAACGTTCTAACTAAGAAAATGAACGGGCGGCCCCCGTGGCCGAGTGGTTAAGGTCGCTGACTTCAGTGCTCTTGATCATTCGATCATCTCACCGATGTGGGTTCGCGCCTCGCTCGGGGCACGAGTCACATGTGGGACAAGCCAAGTTCTGCTTGCGGGTGTGTCTGGTGGTTTTTCCCCGGGTACTCCGGTTTTCGCCCCACCTACCGATTGATCCGTCTCGATATGAGTGAAAAAGCTTGAAAGGGACGTAAAACTGAATTAAAAAAAAGTAAGAAAATGAACACCCACACTTTATGTTTTCGTTCGTAAATAACGGAGTTATAGGCATTTGAATTTCTGAAGTGAGGCACATTTAACAGGTCTAAGAGCTGACATAAATTTACAGACTGTCTTTAGATTTACAGACTGTCTTTAAATCTAAAGACTTGTAAGTCTATAGAATTAAAGACTAAAAACGAAAAAATAGCAAAAATTATGAAATACGGAAAATTCGCACTGATAAACAATTGTGATTCGCTTAGTTACAGAAGCAGTTTCATAGTGCAGAAAAATGTTCATTGTTTGTTGACTTAACATTGAATAATGGAAGAAACAAATAAATGTGTTTTGATATACAAAAGTTTTCTCCCATATACTATAACTCTACAACTGATAACGCAATCGGGTGACATTCTTCGCCAACAATGGTCAAAGGGAGAATAGCCAACAAGGAATACATATAATTATCATTTGCTATCAGTACACGGAAATAAGGCCATACTTTTACAGGAACTTTACACACTGAATATCGCACATATATAGGTCATTCAGTTACGTTAAATATAGAATGCGCTTTTTCTTGATATTCCAAAACTCGATGAAATACTGCATAAGTCTTTAAATATAAAGACTTGACAAGTCTTTAGATCTACAGACTGTCTTTAAATCCACAGACTTAACAAGTCTGTAGATTTACAGACAGTCTGTAAATTTAGTAAGTCTGTAGATTTAAAGACTTGAAATGTCAGCTCTTAGACCTGTTTAATGACGTCAAGTGAATGGAAACGTCAGAAGAATTCCAAACTCTACAGTGAAAATATCGGCTGATATCAATCACTAGTGAAAATATCAATATCAATTCTGCAGTGAAAATATCCCTTTTATCCATTATTGATATACATTAATTTCACTGCTAAGTATAAAATAATAAAGTATAAAATAATTAATTTTATTTTATGATGTATAATAATTTTTCAATGGGTACCCTTACCAATTAACCCCCAAAAGCTTTAAATCAATCGACAATTAACTTGTCAGTAAACTTGCCAATACAATGCCCTCCGAAATTGGCTATTTTACACATTGTGGGTGGGGTAGTAAAATTCAGAAATTGTCTTCTTTTCACATTATCATGGCCGTAGATGTCAGCTTGATATTGGATATGTTCATCCTGGGCCTGTATAACTTCCATGCAATGTGACTGGAAGCTCTTCATCAATTTCTGGAGGTCCGCAAGAACAAACATTACCCGATCGTCTACCAGCTCACGTTCCAGACTTTCCCGCGTCCCACATTGAAGATTAGAGGCCAAGATACTTCTCTGTAGACAATCCCACACTGCTCAATTAGGTTGATGTCAGGAGGAGATGCTAGCCAGTCCATACGCTGAACTTACTCGCGCAAAACCCTCTAGCCCTTCGAAATTGGTCGTTATCAATCATTAAAATAAACTCACGACCCAATGCGCCAGCAAATGGATGAACACTGATGCCCAAATTCCATATCCATATTGCATACCAGTCACCGATCCGTTATGAATACCGTACAGCTCCAAAGAACCAACATTACATACCCAGCCCACACAAGTAGATTTGATCTGCGAAACAAATCGTGTTCAAACAATAAAAAGTTCACTGAAACTCTCAATTGTCTGACACCACTCAAGTTGCCTTCCGTCACTGACGTCTAACCTTCGACTAAAGAAAGGGTCTCAAATGATCCAGTAGAATGTTCTGGTGTCAATATGCAAAGTCCAGTCAAAGTCATCTGGATTGTTGTGTCACTGTGAGGGTACAACATGCCTTCTTGCATTAGTTTCAAGATTGTGAAGACAGTTTGTTAGGGTCTGATCCCAAACTTGTTTCCCGAAAGCATCATGGGCTCGACTTTTAGAGTTTTTGCGGTGTCAAACATCGGTCGGATGGCTAAGTTGACAATAAAATGGTCATTTAAAGCCGTATTATGGACTGCCGTGCAGGCTCTCTTGGCCTCAAACCAGTTGAGCTGTTGTGGGACCATCTTCAGAGAACCATACCTGCCCGTAATGTTCGATCTGGAATGCAAGAAAGTCTGGAAATTGAAAGGGTAAGAGGTTGATGTTGGAATCGTCTTGCGGGCATCCGGAAGTTAATTTGAAACTTCCTGTCACACTGCATGGAGGTTAAACAGATTCATGGTTAATTAGCTTGTTACTGGGTTTATGTTTAACATCATATTCTTGTAAAAACAAGTTTTTTGTAGAATTTATTACCCCACTCACAATGTGTAACATAGCGAATTTTTAGGGTAGTGTTGTGCCATGATCACTGACACGTTTATTGTTGATTGATTTAAGGTTTTGTGGGTTTATTGGTTAGGGTACCCATTGATCATTTATTATACATTATAAATAAAAAAAATATTTGACATTCACAAAATCTGAAAAATTAAATTTCTGGCCCTTAGATTATTTTAGGAGTAGGGTTAGGGTAACATTGACATGTTATCCTGATGCAAAACGGCATGCATGCCATTTGTCCTTTCACATTACCTCGTCATCTAATCCAGTCAAAGCAGTCACTCTGCATGTATTTTACACGTGGAAATTGTAACCGATTATAATATTACAAATAAAATATAAAGTAAGATCCCCTTTCTCATTAATGTGTTCACTGCTCTTAAAGGATCTCAGTTTAAATTTTTATTTGCTATTGCTGCAGCTAGTGTTGTGCCGTGTGGTGGCCCTAAAAAGTCTCCCCGTACATCATCCATAGTGCAGGTTATATTTTCTTTTTGGTCCTTTGAGATCAGCGAGGATATTCTGAGAAATCAGAAATTAATTATCGGTTAAGATTCATTTTCTTACAAATGTTTTATATATTTGGTCCCATTTAGATGATACTAGTCTTTGTAACGACTACCATGTTGAAATTTGCAAAATTTCAGTAATTCTCTTTGGCTCCATGTTGCCAAACCTAAAGGGTCACTGACGAGACTTCAATAGTCGAAACCGCGGTATGGCCCATCCCCTTTCTCATTAATGTGTTCACTGCTCTTAAAGGATCTCAGTTTAAATTTTATTTGAAAGCAGCAAAGATGGAGGGGAGTATGAGCCATATTGCGCAATGTCGGGTAATGAACCCTTGTCAATGACCCTTAATACAGCGTAGACGATTGCCAGATAAATATACTGCAATTTCAAAATTAACACTTTATTACGCATATTCACTATAATTTAAGCAATGCGCATTTATCTATACGTACTATAATTTCAGCCATGTGCATTAATTTTTTGTGCTAGCTACAAAAAAATTAAAACTGAGCTCCTTAAAGAGCAGTGGACATATTTATGAGAAAGGAGTGGGCCATACCGCGATTTCGACTATTAAAGTCAGTGACCCTTTAAATTTGGCAACATGGAGCCAAAGAGAATTACTGAAATTTTGCAACTTTCAACAATGACTAGTATTATCTAAATGGGGCCAAATACATTAAACATGGTTAGAAAATGAATCTTGACCGATAATAAGTTTCGGTTGGGGCCGGAGCTTCTTGTCTGTTGCTTGGCCCACCGGGGTCCAACTGGTGTTTTTCTTTTGCTCCGGAGTTAGTAGGTTATTCGGCGCCCAGGGATCTCCATCGTCGGGCAGCTTACTCAATCTGTGAGTCCTGGTTTTTTATTCATCAGGATGTTTATCATGATTTATTTGTTTGTTCTTGATGATTCATTGACTAGTTAGAGATTCACCACGAGGACCGAAGAACTAACTAAATGTTGTGAACCACTGCAGAAGCTGAGGGTGAGGTTAGGTACCTGTAAAACCGGTTTAAGCCCGCCAGTAACTTTGTGTTACTGATCGTTCCAAGTCGATACTTCTGTAGTGGTTCTTTTTGTTTTATGTCTTGGTGTTTAAAATTTTTTGTGCTGTTGGCGCCTTATGTATGTTTTCATATTTTTAGTTAAGTTAAGGTAACTGAGTGGCCACCTATTGGGAAAATAGCTGCTCATTCGGCTTACGGTATGTTTCATGGTATAAGTACCTGATTGTTAGTTTGGTTTTTTCCCACCTCGGTTTTTGGAGTGGGAATCTTTTTCTGATTGCGCCTTTTCCTGATCTTTGCCTACTTGTACCTTTTTCTGATTTCTCAGCATATGCACCCTGATCTCAAAGGACCAAAAAGAAAATATAACCTGCACTATGGATGATGTACGGGGAGACGTTTTAGGGCCGCCACACGGCACAACACCAGCTGCAGTAAAAGCAAATACAAATTAAAACTAAGATCCTTAAAGAGCAGTGAACATATTAATGCGAAAGGGGATGGGCCATACCGTGCTAGCTACCAAGCCGTTATGGGATATGTCATATGTACATTTACTAGCAATGCATGAGTATGTTTTGTTAAGAAAAGGTTTCGGTTTGGTGTGAATTGCTTTATTCCACGTTTAAAAATAATGTTTGTTTTGTATCACTTTAAAATTATCCTTTTGTCCCAAAATTGCTAGATAAACCCGCCATTTTTACTTTGCTCCTGTCTACGACATGCCATAGCCTTAAACCAAGGACAGTCATTGTTTTTTATGGTATGACAGGTCTTGACCCTAATATAGCATATGTTCTGAAACAGACATATGATTTCTGCAACTTATTTTACGACTCTCTAAAGTGTTCGTGCGTTCTTCGCTGAATTATCGAAAGTGCCGACAGTTTACGCGTACGAAATGAACCTTATTAATCTTATATACGTGAAAATTTAGAATATGCAAATGATTAATTTACTGTGTTTTTTTATAAAAATGCTTAACATCTTACAGGTGGCTGAGAAACAAAACAGTTATGATTTCAATAGTGAAAATATCACCTTCATATCCAGTGAAGATAACAGCGAAGATAGGGAATACCTATGGTTCACATTCGATGTATATTTACCGGAACGTAAGTTAGATTCCTTTTGCGGACAAGTGTTCGTCCCTGACCAATTGCAATCAGGATAAGATATCCGTGTAAAATATACCCTCTTGTACCCCTCTTTTATATAGCAAAACTGTGTTATGCAGGGGTATGCATATATTTCATATTTTTGCTCAGAAACATAGAGTGTGGGTACTCGTTAGAACCCCATCGAAAACAGGGATTGTGCCGGGTACGCGTTAGAAACGCCTCGACGAAGCGGTCCTTACGTGTACCCACAATCTATGTTTCAAGCAATATATATATATATATATACACTCCCGGTAAAAAAATAACAACATATTCCGCGTTTCTCCGCAACCATGTCAAACGCGAAATTTTTATTTCTCGGAGAAACACCGCGAAATAAGCCAGGTAGACGAAATCGTCTGCGCGAAATTTCGCGGTGTTTCTCGGTGAAATTTCTCGGTGTTTCTCCGAGAAAGGTAATTACCTGGATTTATCGATAAAACTCTTGTTCTCGGAGTTTCTCGGAGGAATTTAAAAGACAAATGCATATTTATAATTTTTGAATAAATATAAAACAATAAATTAAAAAATAATAAGTATTTGCAAGTATGAAACTTGCAGATGTTACGTATTTGTTTAGATGGCTTATAATCCACATAAATATATTCTTGATTACATTAAAATTTATGATGACCTTTGGCACTTGTGTTGCTTTTCACATCATTCATGATTATTCGATCTTTGAACAGAAGAATGGAAGCGAAAAAATCATTTAAAAATCAAGGGCGTCATTAAAAATTCGCGCCTTGAGCATTGTCCTTTCCGACAAAGAATAAAATTACCACACTTCCAGTGACTATGTGGATAATCAGAATCATTTTCATTGAATAAATAAATAAGTTTAATGACATTTGATCAAAGGTATTTAATTATGTACCACATGCAATGATTTAACAGGCGGTTTACTTTAATTATGTCAGGATAAACACAAGTCATCAAAATAACATGAATATACCGGCCGGAGATCGAAATCGCATTTTTTTTTCGAAGCGAACGCACTATCTATACATGTAAAACCATCGCGGCCTGTCTTATTAAATGTTCCGACCATACTTGTCCGCCAGCATTTCTTGGTAAGCTGTTAACGTAACCGTTATCAAATATTCAGATTATGGTTCCATACAAATCGCAAATAATCTGAGCATTCGTACATGTACATGTATATATACTTGTATGTTTTAGATCGAGACTACATGTAGTAGGAAAGAATTTGCATCAAAAGTTATTCTCCATGAACAGATGAACAACCACAAAGCCGTTTAAATCATGAACTTATGGGATCGCCTAAATTGATGCCCTTTCACCCGTAATATTGCATGGTATTAACATACATAAATGGTCAACAAAATTTACAGAAATCACTGTTGACTGATTTGGCCAAGTGGTAGAATTTGCAGCATTACCAGGAAGTGTGTTTCGGCATACACAGTCATGTTCTTGTGTCACATTCTCTAATGAACACGAAGCTGACACTGCTCCTTCACATGATAAGGAAGCTGTCTGCCGTAAAGTGAAATAAAAAGTCAAGCAAATAAAAATGCCGACCGTGCAACCAACACTGTCATATGACTTACTCCCAATTGACGGCTAAATACATCACGTAGATATGAATGTACATGTCCATACATTGCAATTCACGCACATGCATTTGCATCATTAAAATCATTCTTGTTCAAACATTTTACATCAGGAAAACATTTCATGGAAAATGTGTATCCCATCAAAAGCAAAATTGGGGTATGCAGGTGTATATCTATTTTTTTATCTTTTGCTCCAAAACATAAGATTGTGGGTACTAGTTTGAACCGCCTCGGTGAGGCGGTTATAACGTGTACCCACAATCTATGTTTTGAGCATGAATAAGAAAAAGCAAACATTTTCTACTGAAAATTTTCATTTTTTTTTTCACCTTTAAACATCTCTGTATATTGCATGGGCATGTTTTCGTAATTTTAAAGTTACGGTATATGAAATTATTTCTTTAAAACATCATCGACACAAAAGGCAGCAACGCTTTCGGAAGGAGAGATCGGAAAACCTCATAAATACATTTACATGTTTGTTATACCTTGTGCAGAATTGCGGTTTGTATGTACATGTATATACAGTCGAGAAATTTTAATGGGCTTAGATTTTTAATTCGCTCCCTTTTTAAATCTGATTGATATTATTAGATGAAAAATGCATTATGTGCAACAAATACTTTTGTAAAGGATATGTCACACAGTGCATCAAAGTAAGTGGCTGAAATATACAAACTTTTCTTTACATGTACATGAATTTGGGACAATGTCGGTTATGATAGTATTTTTCTTTTATTTTTCTTTTACGTATGCACCATTATTTTGTCGTCATTTGTGTTACGACATCGAGATATAAATGTGGATGCATCAAACATACAAAACATACATACTCAAGTATCTGCAGTTCATAGCGTGTCGGATGCTGTTTCGGTAGTTTTTGTAAGTGAAGGGTTTACAGATTTATACGAATGTTGTGTAGCCCATTTCGAACGCCAGGACATCCCAAACTTGAGTGTACAGTACCATAAAGCGACGAAAACGTACCGACATAACCGTAGTTGAGGACAAGGACGTTAGTAACAGCAATATTGCGCAGTAATGTTTTTCTATTCATGCATATTAAAGTTTGTATACGTAGACGATCCCGGTAATTTTTAAAACTGACACCAAAATTTAAGGTCATGTATTTGTTTTCGTGTAAAATGAGTGTATCCGTTCCTGCCTTCTACGCAAACATTAATAAAGGTTAAGTTTTAATGCGATTTAACGTGTAAATTTGATGTAAGATATCCATACGCCAGTTGAGCTGTGTGCTAGTCGAGCTGCACAAGTTTTTCGGAAACGATCAGGATGTGCGATTTTTGGAACAAGTGCACTTATTAGATCGAATACGGTGAAAAATTCATATGTATACATCTTGATCATGTAACGGGATAGCTTCCCTTGGAAATATGCAAATTTCAAACTCGAGACTTTGTGAATCGAGTAAGTGTTAGGTATATAGCGCAGTAAACCACCCTTGGTGGATGAGCATGCTTTTCCATCGACGGGGTTTGCTGTGGCTTTGCTCGGCTGTACGTTACATGTAACGTACAGCCACATTACATGTAACGTACAGCCGAGCCAAGCCACAGCGTACAGAAATATCAGATTAAAGAAGTAGGGGGATTGTACTAGCCGAGTAGTGAAAACAAAGGTTTTCTCGTTATACACCTTATTCTTATGTGAATATTTGGTCATAAATTTTGTATGAAAAAAGTGTTTATGCGAACAGTGCCCCTGATAAACGAGTGATTTAGAGGTATTGACAAAACTTTGTGCTAGTTAAATACTGTGTATCCTTATCATCGAGAATGTTGTAATGCATATTCATATAGGAGTTAGAAAATCGCTGCAGCGTAATCGGGTCAATAAAATTTTACAAAAATAGCTTGCTCCATAAGCTGACAATGTGATGAAATTATGCCATTTCATTCTACATGCACGTTTCCATAGCTTGACATACAACCAGAACCAGAAAACATTTATTTCATTACAATATGAATTCAAGAATGCGCAAAATGGTTACTTATTATACTCGTACATGTTTATGGCCTATTGCTTTTATGTTTCCTAGCTCAAACAAATGAAACTACTTGGATAAAGACATAATTGAGATGAAACAAAGTACTTCTTAATTTGTATGTCAAATGCGAGTCGAGTCATGCCTGACAAACCGTAACGGAAACCAGTGAAGAAGATTGTGGAATGTTTGCTCAGTAATTAATGTGCCTTATTAAAACGTGTCAAACTGTTAGAGGTGCCATATACAGAAACACTTATAAATACTGATCAGTTAAAGGTCTAAAACTTCTTTAATTATTAAAAATATGGTAAAATCGATTTTCACAATCGTGCACAATATTTCTCCGAGAAACACCGCGAACAGGTAAATCTGGACTTACCTGTTTTCACCGGTTAATACCTGCGGTCGCGGTGAAATTTCTCGGTGTTTCTCCGAGAAATCGAACTGGACGAAACGCGAAATATCTTAATGAAAAGAGAAATTTAGCGTTCTTTCTCCGAGAAAAATAGCTTAGGGTCCTCCGAGAAAAGAGGAATATGTTGTTGATTTTTTACCGGGACTGTATATATATATATATATATATATATATATATATATATATATATATATATATATATATATATATATATATATATATATATATATATATATATATATATATATATATTGAAATAAGAGTTGACGTCACATGTTTTTTGGCTTTAATAGAAATTATTTTAAACAACGTGTCAACGCGTTTCGCTCAGCTCGTCAGGACTGTTGCGTAGTAACTAAGTAACGTCGTCACGTGCGTCGCGTTACGCGACGTGATTTCACGTTACTTCAGTGTTTATTCATATAGCATTTAGTTTCGGACTGAAACATCTTATAAAATGTTTCTCTTTAACTAACCTGGCAGAGACATTTTCGGAATGCATTTTAAAAAATGGAAACATTGTAAACTTTGGATTTGTTTGACAACATAAGTCAATATGTTCGCTTAAAGGTAACTGTCTTGTCGACGGGTCTCTTATTTGCTGCGCGTGCACGGTCCGCCTACTACGCAGTTTATCACCCGTTTGTCCTATGTAATATTTATTGCATCCATTACATTCGAGAACATAAATCACATTTTTTACGTCACAAGACATGTTTTCATTTACGTAAAATATTTTGCCTTTGAAATCATAGGAATTTCCCTCTGCCAAATAGCCACAAAGGGCACAATTAGCACGGTTGCACTTAAAAACTCTATGCTTAGTCCTTGACCTTTGTTCTTCAAATTTTGCTTTAGTTAGAAGTTTCTTCAAATTAGGAGGTTGTCGTTTGCTCTTAATTATTTTAGATTCAGCAAGTGCTTCACGCATTGTTTGATCATTTGATAAAATGTGAATATTACCTTTCAGAATTCCAAACATTTCAGTATTATTTGGGTTGTATGTAGAAACATATGGAAGTACGTCTTCTTCTTCCTGTTCTGTTGTTGTTAGCAATAAATTTCTTGGTATTGATGTTGCTTTCTTAAAACCTTCGTTTATGACTGTATCGGGATAGTTACGTTTCTGTAGAGAAATACGTAACTCAAATAACCGTTTTTGTTGCGTGTCGTTGTCAGATACGATAGTGCAAATTCTTCTGGCAAAATTATATGGAATACTTGTTTTTGTGTGTTTCGGGTGGCAAGAGTGAACATTCAGATACTGTTTAGAATCTGTCTCTTTAAAGTATATATCTGTAATTATACGATTGCCATATTTGAGAAGTAATACATCAAGAAACGGAAGTTTTTCATCACTCTGTTCAATTGTAAAAGTTAAATTAGGATGCAAGTTATTTAAAATGGAATGGAAGTTTTCCAAATCGTCTTCGCCTTTTGTCCAAAATATGAAACAATCATCTAAAAATCGTTTACAATTTTCTTTTATGTAAATAGCGAATTCCTTTCCAAATTGTATTTTTACCTCAGAGAAGAGTTTCTCTTCTAAGTAGGCTAGAACTAAAGTCGAGTACGTAGGCGCGAATTTTGTCACTTTTACAACTTTGGGCGTGTTTTTGTGGTGTTTGTTTTTACTTTGGAGACACTATCACAGCTTAACACTATGTAGAAAGGTACAAGTAGGCAGCGATCAGGAAAAGACGCAACCAAAAAGAGATTCCCACTCCAAAAACCGAGATGGGGAAAAAACTTAACTATCAGGTACTTACACCATGAAAACACATCGTGAGCCGAATTGGCAGCTATTTTCCCAATAGGTGGACACTCAGTTACCAAAGCAACAGACAAGAAGCTCCGGCCCCAACCAACTAAAATGAACAGCTTCATGTCGGGGCCATCATAGAGTCTGACGCCCGACCCACCGGCGTGCAATTAAAGAAGACAGCATAGTTATCAACCGTGATTGGGTTAAAACTAAGCATGCAGACTGTCGCATAACATTTAAGTTATATCCTATACGTTGGTAACGTGTTATGATTTTTCTGAACTGAAAAGAAAAATCATTCCTACCTATCTGTTTCTTAAATTTGTAAACCAAGTCACCATAAAATTCTGGCTCCGAAAGGCCCTCACGTAAAAGGTTCATTAGCCTAACATTAAATTTGGAAATCAATTCATAGTGTCCGCTATAAAATTTAGAAAACGTTTTTCGAATTTTATGATACCGCTAGCCCTTTGGCTGTTAAACATTTATTTCGCGCATTGAAGTCTGCAACATGATTGCAGACTCTAGCAAACCTAATAAGTTGCGATATGTATACATCATAAGAAGCACGGCTAGGAACGTCACCATCCAAAAACGGAAAGTTTACTGTATCAAAATCAAAGTTATCGCGTTTATAGAAGAATCCAATCCATTTGTAATAGAAAGATGTAAGTCTAAAAAGGGGGTTTCGGTATCTGTGGTGTTTGCTTTATTCAATTGTAGTTCAGGGGGATAAATTAGTTTGACCATGCCTGCAAAATTAGGATTGTCAATGTTCAAAAAGTCATCGAGGTACCTAGAAGTCGAATTAAAAGCCTCCATAACATCAGCTTGATTGTCATGGTTGAGAGAATCCATGAAATCTCTTTCGTAGCAGTATAAGAATAATCAGCTACGAGAGGGAGTTGATAGATGCGATACTCGAATGCTATAAATGACCCTTGTGGTAATACCATCATCGAAGATCTGATCGGATGTCAAATTTGTCTGAGGTTGGCTGCCTTTTAACGTAAAACGAACGGATAACATGTTTTTGGTGTCAGGGTAAATAAGCGCAAGACTATTATTACTTATATCTCGGCTATTCAATTGCAATAATGCGGATGCTTTATGAAAATACACTAAAGGTGTGCATCTGACAAAACGGCATTGATTGTGAAACGTTTCATCATAATAATTCGAAAGCATCGACGTCGATATAAAAAGAAGATTTCGCTGCAGGAGCGTCAGCGAAAGCGCTACAATAAAAAAAATCGATATAGGGATTGTTATACCCAGGCGAACGATGGTCCCGGACTATGGAGTCGTTTCGGACGCGAGAAACCGACTAGTATCAGTTTTTGTTCCGTCTGTTTCGTTTCTTGTGAAAAGCCTGTATGTTGTTTTCAGTATTTCAAATTAGCGTCGTCCAGTAATGTTAATTTTCAAAATTTTGATATTCGTGTTTGTAAAATGACTTTGCAGGGCCTTTACGACTTTTCACTCAAAAACGTCTCTATCTTGACGTCAGGGTGCAATCTTAATAATGGTGCACCTGAAGAAGTTTTGAGAAAAAGCTCGCATTTCTCATGAGAGAGAACGTAAAATTAAGGAAACTGCCATTTTTGTTCATATCGTGTATCGATTGGTCAACTTATGCAACATTTTTGATAATGCGTTTTGATTGACGCCAGTATATATAGCTTCATTTCTAGCACAACATACCCCTGCAACGTCTCAAAATAATTGCCCCCTTCACCTGAATTGCATCGATCATTGCTGGGTGACTCTTCATCTAGCTTAAATATGACTTACATTTTGTGTACATGTTCGTGTGTGTTAAAATGGTACAGTAATTAAGTTAATGTTGATCTTGAGCAGTTCGGTCGGATAGGAAGCTATGTTAACCCAGATTTTGGCAGATTTAAAGTGACTGTTTCAAGTTTTGGCATCTGATATTATGTAAGTACTGTGAATATTGACTTTTTTGAATTGAATAGTAGCACTGACATCTATCTTTGACACGTTTTGCACCGCATTCGCAAAAGTACAGAAACAGGAATAAAAATGTAAATGTATTCACTGCCTTGTATGTATCTACTGTACACAAACGTTTTACCAAAGTTATCCGCAATAGTATCCAATTTAAAAATAATGCGTCTATGATAAGAATAAACATTCAAAAGTACGATATAATTGTTTTGTTTGTTTGTTTAAATTGATGCTTTACGTCCCAGTCAACAGCTAAGGTCATGTCGGGACGTTGCCTTCATTTTATGGGACTTTTACCCAAAATGAGGATGTCATGACATTTTACAAGTGCTTGAAATATAACCATGTAACTAAGCCACAAAAGGCTAAAACGTATGGATGGTTTGACTTGAAACACATTTCCTGGGCAGGCTAATACCATAGTGGTTAACCAGTATTCAGATGGTCAGTCAGTAGTGTATAAACTTTGCCTGGAGGCACAAGCAGCCCATCTTTTTCTTTCGGCCCCAATGGGCGGGGATCAAAACAAAAACTGTGGGTACACGTTAGAACTGAGTCGGCGAGGCGGTTCTAACGAGTACCCTCAATGTATGTTTTGGAGCAAAAAATAGGACTGGTATACCCCTCCATACCCCAGTTTTGCTATATAAAAGTGGCGTTCAAGGGGGTACACATGTCATGGACATGTTATCCTGATGTAATAAACATATGAGAGCACAGTAAAAAGTATATGTACAGAAAGTGAAGTTTTCCTGGACATATCGCTGTAATGAAAGGGACTTTATCATTGTTTCAGTACTTTAAAGCTTTGCGAATGTGGTGCATGTTTTAAGTTTTCAGTGCATAGCATTCAGGTCAGATAACAGCAATATTCTCAGTACTTACATAATGCCAATCGCCGAAACTCGAAACATTGTTTTAATCTGCCGGAAAATGAGTACAACCCAACCTGTCTTAAGTAACACATGTATTAAGCAAGCATCTGTCTTAAACAATCACTTTATGCACCCCAAATGATTTTACATGTAAAAGAATTCTATTAAGCAAGCACCTGTCTTATGTGACCAGATGCCACTACATTCAGTTCCAATTTTGTCTTTAAATTAACCCATATTTGACGAATGGATTCTCCCATCATTATCAATTGGGTTGGTCCACTTTCATTTTTGGGGCGTTAGGAGTGATTTTTAAATTTTATTCAGTGTTTCGATGCGGCGTCCCATCTGGGCTTTTCTGTTTGCCTATGTCCCATAAAAGGGACGCCAGGCTTGAATGAGTTAAGCAGCCACTCATTTCACCACTATTTTAAATTGTAAAAACAAATACTTTTTCCATGGATATTGAAAACTCTGTCAGGTTTCAAAATTGTTTTCACACCTTTCTTAGGCCATAGTTCATTGTTTGTTAACTCAAAAGATAACCCTAGACAAACTGTTTGGCCCTGTTGGAGGGCTAAGTGACAGTGATTACTTACAGCTGTACTTATGAGTTGTAAATTTAGCATTAATTTGCAACATCTTTTCATAAAGATATACTGTGTCAGGTTTGTCTCTTTTTTAATACAACAAACCAACCAACAAACATCTTAAGTCTTGACTGTTGATTTTGATATGTATGGCGAGATTTTTCGTAATGAAATCATATTTTACTAAAAACTTAAGTCCTAAAATAGCCAAAATTACTCATGATTTATGAGTCTTGGCACATCATTACAATGTACATGTACTATCATTCAATAGAGGATAAAGCATGAGCTAGACTTGAAGATGATTGGCTGCATCTATTTTCAGTTTTTCATGCATTTAAAATTTTGTAGACAGGTCAGTGCTTTTAGCTAATATGGCTAAGACTCTCACCCTAGTGTCAGAACACTATATTAAGCAAGCACCTGTCTTAAACACGCAATTTTGGTGTTTCCCTTTGCCGCTTGCTAAAGACAGGTTGGACTGTATAAGTAGAAAAGACAGCTTCGGATCGGAGTATATACATGTAAATATAATACATTTTTTATATCAGCCAGATTTAGAGCTATTCAGCAATGATCGATGCAATGCAGGTAAAGGAGTCAATTTATTTTGCGACATTGAAGGGCTCTGCTATTTTTTGCTGTACAATTTTATAACTATTATGTTTATGTACCTTTGTAGGTATCAAAGAGCAGTATATTGTAAAGAAAGGTAAAAACTAACATTTTAAATTACTGTCTAAAAACTTGCCTCTGATAATGGTTTTTCGCAGATAGTTTTTATGTGGTTGACGATAAGAAAGTTATTTTCGTGTCAAAAGCTTGATCTTAGTTTGTCCTAATAGGACCTTCAAAAATTTTGAAAAACAGATAAAGTTCTAATGGCTAAAATGAGTTTTGAATAGGGATTTTGCATGGACAAGGGAGATAATCCATGATCATGAAATTGGTATTTTTCGAAAAAAAAATAATAATCGGTCATGAAGATGTTGTCTCTGGTAAGTCAATTGTGTCATTCCATAATGATTTTGCGCAATCATAACGAAATACCAAGAATTTCAAATTTTTGCGGGAAAATATTTACCTCCCTTTCATGAGATTTTTGTACAGAAAATCCCTATTCAAAAATGTTTTAGACCAAAACATTTTTATTTGCTAACCGATTTCAAAATTTTTGCTGCACATTTTGCGACAAACTGATTGCTCCATTGTGCCACGAAAATATTTCATCTAGATGTAAGCAGTTGCAAACTATCTGCGAAAAACCATTATCAGAGGGTAGCAAACAGACTTTAGTTTATAGTTTGCTTAGGCTGAACACAAAATTTTGTTTGTTTGTCCTTTACCTACCTACCCGCAATTTAGCTTCCTCAAAAAATTACATTACAGTGTCCTCAGAAAAAAAAATGTTTATTTTTCTATGGCTGAATGTATTACTTGTTTTTAATTGCAAATTTAGTAAATTTGCATTTCTTGGAATTTGTGCACTATATATGAAATATCTATTCATTATATTCATACATGCCTGTATTACATGTACATGAAGTATTTCATGCAAAATAAAAACTGATTCTTAATGTGCTAAAATTTTGAAAGTGAATTTTCTAGTTTCTACAGAAAGCAAAATATACGAGGGTTGTCCGGAAAGTTTTGAGACTCTGTCTGCATCTCAAAGTCATTTTTATGCTTTACAATAAAATACATACCTATGAACAGATAAATGTTTTGTGTGGAACTGTGGAAAAAAATAGTCGAAAAATAAATATTGTTGGAGATATTCGTCTCCAAGACAACCAATGTAGTACTTCTCGGAGCACTTTGAATTTGACGTTTTCAAAATACTTGAGACAACAAAACAAATGAGCACAACTAGAAAATCAGGCTCTTCAAAGCAGAAGCAACTTGCATGATGTCATGATGTCACTACATCATCGGTTAAAGTAGTTCAAGAAATTTCAAGGTGTTCAGATCGATAGCATTGTTGCTATAGCTTATGGAAGTGTACATGTCAATCGAAATTCTGGAATAAAACGCGACATTAAAGCAATGCACGGAGCAGCGACTTACTACCAAACACTGTATAAATGTCGAAATTAGTCCCCAACATACTCAAAATTTGTTGTTGTTGTTGTTGTTGTTGGCTAAATCAAGTTAAGCATTTGTTTTGTCATCACTGATTTGTTTGCTACGGGCACGATTCTAGAGAAGATGCAGATAATTTGGGGAAAGGCAGCGGACAGTTTACTGTTTGAGGGGAAAAGCAACAAACTTAAAATCGGTGCAAAGTAATTGGGAGCTGGCTACATAAAATCTGGCGTATGGTCTTTAAAATAGAAAAAAAAAATGTTGTTCTCAGAATAATCAAATGTAACATAATTACAATCAAATCTTAGTGCTGAATAGACTTGAAGGCACTGTAAAAGACATCAGATCGGAAGGAAAAAATTTGAAACTTGTATGGGACGTGACGTTGTTGACGTCAAAGTGCTCCGAGAGTAGTGACATGCCGATACTTAAATGGTTAAAGGAATAGGTTCCAGATAAGCTATTCTTCTGAAATTCTCAGCAATACCTCAAGATAATTTGCCATGTCCCTGGGTAAAATTTCAATATATTCCTTGTAGCAGTTACTGAGCTATAGACACAGTCTCAAAACTTTCCGGACAGCCTACGTATATAATAATTTCTTTACCTACCTTCTCTAGATTAATATGCTGGGTTGGCAAAATTGCAAGCAAACTTTTTTTTGAAATCAGGCCTTACACGTGTAGTCTGAAAAAATATATAATGATAAATTTTATACTTGTCAAATAGAAATCTCCAAATTCATACAACATTCTTTCAAAGCTAGCAATACGACAAAATATTGGAAGCAGAATGGGTTGGTTGAAAGAACGGTTTTAAAACAATATTACAACTCAAAACACACATAAACATTTTTCTAATAACCAGTGGCACAACCTTGGTGCATACAACAGGCATCCTTTTAAACTGTTTTTGTTCACGTGGAGCTTCACTTTGGAATTATTTAATTTGAGCCACCTCGTGAGAAAACTAACAATCTGCATATGCGAAAACAAAGACGCAGATCAGATTCGCGGTAACCGCGAAGATGATCAGCGCCTTTGTTTTCGCTACACGGATAGTACAATTCCTCTTCTTCTTAAATCCGAAATTTCAAGCTTCTAGCCTGCTTCTGTGGCTGTGCAGCCTGGTTTGTGTCAGACCTGTTCGGAAACCACATTGTTGGTTTTCCCACGAGGTGGCTCATTTATAGGACTGCCAAAGGCGCTATAATATAATTGTGACTGCGTAATTTACAGCTTCACCTTAACTTGATTCTTTTATATCATATGTTGGCCTATTCATGCTTGGGCAGTCCGAGCTTTGGGAGTATGTATAGTAGATATAAGGCATACAGTTTACAAGCATGTGTATTTTATTTTTTTTTATATTCACTGATCTGTTTTCAGGCAGCTCTAAACAGTACAGGCCTTGGGAGCTCGGACGTGTTAACGAACAATTTCTACATGATTTAAGTGATAAAGACTATCCACCATACGGTATTTATAATTCAGCCGGGTCATGGGAAAACAAAGGCGCCTATAGCCATTTCAAGATTTTAGCTTTCTTATATGGGCGTATAACTTAAAGTCAGTTTGTATCGGACCTGGTCGAAAATCCCGAAGACATGTTTTCTCGCGTCGCGGTACATATGGTTCAATGTTTATGTTGCGTTGTTCATCTGAGGGCCTCCATCTTTATAGCCAAGGGTACCCTCTAAATTTGTTTTCATAAATTCCACGTGAGTGGCGAGTGTGATTTAAGAAAGTATAGCTCCCGGACGATTGGAGTAGACTAACGTCACAAGTTTACCGTTATACATATCAACGCTTAGGGATGTTCACTACTACATAAAGTGGTTCACGACGACAGTGCACTACAGGTTCTTGACGAAATATTTTAAAATGCAGACGTTTTTATATATGCAAGCTTTTAGAGGAATTTCAACATACCCACAACTGCAAATACCATGTTTTGTATTTTTGGATTTGTTCAGAATACATATAGGAGTATAAATCAGCACAACTCAGATTTTTCTAGCAAACTAGTTTCGGATTTATTATTATCCTTCTTCAGTGCTCAAAATGGTTGTATACATAATGTTACTAGGAAGTGACGTCATAAGCGCCAAAATATATGACGTCAAACGCCAAAATAAATGACGTTATCTAGCGACGTTAGTATTATAAGATGGCAAAAGTGCATTTAAAAATGAATACAATTAGCTGGATCAATGATACAAATTGTCACTAAAAGAACTTTACAAGTAAAAATAATAACCAAGAAAAATAGTGACATTCATACAGAATACATACTTATTTAAACTTATTAAATGCGCTAATAAGATGGATCTGGACAGTTTTCACTACAGTACAAGTTTTGTTAACAAAATTATATTTCGTCACTACAAAGCCCTCATATTAATCCTTATTTTTGCTTTCACTTTCAACTTTTGGTTGTTTTTATGACTTGACACGATTTTACGAGTATTTCATATTGTACTACTGGCCAAAAAAAAAACAAAAAAAAAAAAAAAAAAAACAAAAAAAAAAACAAAAAAAAAAAAACACTACAATGCCATTTTATGTGACTTTTCCGGGGATAGCGCCTTCGTACTAACAAAATGTTGTCCAGAACCAGTAACATGCGTCCCGAACACGTACACTGTCGACCAGAACATGTAGCGTACTGTCGTGTAGAACCATCATATGTAGTAACGAACTTCCCTAAGCGTGCATATGAATGAACTGAATGTATTCAGTCGCGGATTTAGAGTTCATTACAACCCCGATCTGGAGCCAAATTATTTCATTTTCATGGGGAATTTCAAGAGATTCTGTTTTAAATTAGGCAATCGAATCCCCCTTTTCTACATTTGAACCCCCTCTCCAGAAATCCTGGATCCGCGCCTGGTATTTGACCAATAGGAACAGGCGTGTCATTCATATTTGAGCCGCATCATGAGAAAACCGGATTTTTGCCTAGGCGAAAACAAAGGCGCAGATCAGCTTCGCGGTAACCGCGAAGCTGATCAGCGCCTTTGTTTTCGCTACTCGGATAGTACAATTCCTCGTCTACTTAAATCCGAAATTTCAAGCTTCTAGCTCTTTTCTGAGCTTGTACAGGCCGGTTTGTGTCGGACCTGGTCGGAAACCCCGAAGACCGGTTTTCTCACGTCGCAGCTCATTTATAACGAAAGTCTACTACGATCGTCCGGGAGCTATACAAGTGTTCCTATAATGTATTTACTGAAGAGAAATTCTTTGAAAACAACACAACATAAATTCAAATTGGGCAAAGTCAAATTGGGATCTAAATTATCGCCGTACAATATCCGTACAAACGCCATGGGCTACCACGGCGTCAAGTTAGAAGTGTAACGGTGTGCTATATAAATAGATGTGCAAATTCAAAACTCGTAACTTTGTGAACCGAGTAAGTATAGAGCATATATATATCACAGTAAATCCAACTTGAGGAATGAGCATGCTTGTCCATCGACGGGGTTCAGCTGTTGCTGTGGTTCGGCTCACGTGACATATGAGCCGCCTCGTGGGAAAACCAACAATGTGGTTTTTGAACAGGTCAGACACAAACCAGGCTCTACAAGCACACAAGATGGCTAGAGACTAGAAATTTTGGATTTAGAAAGTAGAGGAATTGTAGCGAAAACAAAGGCGCTGATCAGCTTCGCGGTTACCGCGAAGCTGATCCGCGTCTTTGTTTTCGCCTATGCAAATTGTTGGCTTTATCATGAGGCGGCTCACATGGTGGCAGCGGTGGGATAATGGCAACTGCCGGACAAGGAAATTGTGTGACGGTGTGCTATAAATAGATATGCAAATTTCAACCCGTTAGTTGGTGAAGTTTGTAAGTGTCGAATATATAGCACTGTAAACAACCCTTGATGGATGAGCATGCATGTAGTAGCGACGGGGCTTATCTGTGGCTTGGCTCGGTTGTTCATTACCGAAATAACGACCTTTAATGAATACAATATTCTGCGCTGCTGCGGTTGAACTGGGCGAGCATGGAGTGGCCACAC
This sequence comes from Rugalucina vietnamica, assembly GCA_964017185.1. NCBI lineage: Eukaryota > Metazoa > Mollusca > Bivalvia > Lucinida > Lucinidae > Rugalucina > Rugalucina vietnamica. The sequence continues at coordinate 59,521,678 of OZ024873.1, forward strand.
CCGCTATTGAGGACTCTATCCATTACTCTGTGGTGTATTTCTAAGCTTATCGTGTTATTTCATTCTTGGGACAGTTATTCATCATTAACTCTAAAGATTAGGTTTGTGAATTTTGTAAACGACCCCTACCTTTAATCTTACTTAATTACTGATAGTCGTTTGATTGAAAAAAAAATAAATGTTTGCATGAAATGGTAGAAAAATGATTTGTCTTAAATGTGGTAGAAACCAGATTTCCATTGTGCACTTGTTTTACGGATTTCTACTCCCCAAAGTAAGTGTCGGGTTTCTTTTGTCGGTCAGTATATTTCATAGTGATTGGACGTCAAATATCTTTTGAAATGAACAAGTCCTGGGACTTTCCGACTGTACCTCGTATATCGACGAAGCACGGTGAGACAGTAAAAAGAAAAGAAAACAGACGACTGTCGTTTCTGGTGTGCATGGTATCAATCCACGTTGCATGTGTACGAGGGTTGTTTTTTAATAACTGCCATTTGCTTGGTTACTTTCTGTTGGCACTCAATGAGAATGTTGCTTATATGTAGTGGAAGCTTAATCTTTTCTAATCAGATAAGTATCGAAATAATTGCTCTTGGATACACGGTCATATAGTAATTACATTTTGGTTCCATTTTGCCGAATCTTAAAGGTCACTGAAGAGGCTTAAGTAGCCGAAACCGCGGTATGGACCATCACGTTTCTTATTTATATGCTCACTGCTCTTAAAGGATCTCAGTTTTATTTTAGGGTACATCAGTGACACTGCGTTGTTTTCCAGTTAATCAACAATATGTAATTTCGATTACTAGTACCAAAATGCTTTAACATTCGCAACAGTACATACAGGTCCACTTTCTTTTTACACATAAACTTGCCATTCATATGAGCAAAGGGAAATACTTTTGTAGAATATACATGTATACACTTTAACTTTATAGAATTGTTGCCTCTGCTTTATGATATAATATTTAAACCCGTGTCATTCAAAATCACTGCACATGTAACGGTTTTCAATATTTTCATATTTTGCAAATTAGATTGTATGGTAAATATCTCGAATTCATGCTTAGTTGAGTTTTGTTGCAAACGGCCTAAATGGACTTGGCGTGGTAAAGGAGAACGTCCATTCTCTATGGAAGACTGCCTATAGAAAAGGCGAATTAAGTTTTTATTTCAAAAACACATTTTTGTCAGTGAATTAAATAGTTTGAATATGCCTTTATTGATTCCTAGAATGTTTTCCTCCAGGAAAAACTACCAATTAAAATTTTTGTTGTGAAAACATAGTTTCTGCAATTAACCTTAATGGAAATTGAAAAAGTTTTATTCAGGTGTGTTCCCTCCCCGGGACCGAGAAAATCCTTTTGCACACAGTTGTAGTTTTACATTACAGACATCATATAAAAATGACATGCTTGGTCCCGGGGGGGAGGCTGTCAAAATGCTCAAAATAATGCTAGCCCATCAAATCAAGTCACTTCAATAATTTTGTTTACGACTGTAGCTTGTTTGTATACATATTTCTACCTGGCTGAACATGACCTAGTGTTTTGAAAGTAGCCACACCAGGTGAAAGTCTGTCCTCTGTTCTTCAACCAGACACACTTCTGGTGAAGTTTGATGATCATCACTTGTTAGGTTTTAGAAATTAGAGTGTCTTTAGCAATGTATTTGGTGACCCATACCTTTGTCTTGGCTTAGTAACATGTAAGCTTGAGTTAGCGCATTTGAGGCAAGTCATGGTCTACATAGTCATCGGGTTCTATGCTTTGCTACATGTTATGTCATACAAACTGTGTTGCTCAAAATAAGTGGGCAAATATTTACAAGCCTTAAAGCACAAATAGTCGATTTTTTGTTGCCTGCATGTATAAGAAGGTACATTTATCAGACATGTAGTGTATTCACCTTGAATTTCATGTTGACAGTATGTATTTGTGATACACCTGAATGATAACAGTGTATTTTATAGGCATTACAGGCAATGTTCAAAAGTTATAGATAAAATAGTTATTTGACAAAAACTTTGAAATATTTTAACTCGATTTTTATCAAAATGTGACCATTTGCAGCATCGTTTTACGCTGCAAATAATATTTTACCATGTATTTCGATTAATACTTGAGAAAATCTTGGTTTTTTGTATCAACATTTTTTGTCCAAAAAATTACCCCTGCCCCCAAAAAACTAATGTTATGGCGAGTATATGTGAAATTTTCAAATCAGACTTATTTTATTGTGTGCACAGGATGTCAGGCTTCCACAAAAAACACACAATTACGGGCATTATGTATGCATGTTTCTCAATGCAGGCTTTCAAAATCTAGGCAAACTGAATACGGGGTTTGATGTTCTCCTTGCTAAACTACCGTTTTAACATGTATGTCAGGTAAAGCAGTCGCTCAGTTTCTAGAAGAGCTTTGAAACTTCTTATTGAATCTGTGAGTCCTCGAGTTTGATTCATCAGCTTACTGAATCTGTGAGTCCTCGTTTTTTATTCATCATGGTGGATATCAAGATTTATTTGTTTGTCCTTGATGATTCATTGACTATTTGGAGATTCACCACGAGGACCGAACAACTAAATGTTGTGAACCACTGCAGAAACTGAGGCTGAGATTATGGCCATGTAAAACTAGTTTAAGCCCGCCAGTTGATTTATATTACTAATTGTTCCAAGGCGATACTCCTGTTGTGATTCTTATTGTTTTATGTCTTGGTGTTGAATTTTTGTGCTGTTTGCACCTTTCGTGCGTTTTCATATTTTAGTTAGGTTTTGGTAACTGAGTTGGGAAATAGCTGCTCACTCGGTAACGATATGTTTTCTTAGTATAAGTACATAATTTTGGAGTGGGATTTTCTTTTTGATTGCGCCCTGATCATTGCCTACTTTCTGTTCTGGCCTTCATTCAATTAGTAAACTCATAACAAACGTAGTGCTACGTTTACAGCTCTCGTTTACAGCTCTCGTATAAATACAATTTCTATTTATTTCTCATATATGTTTGAAAGTAATGAAGACTCCGTAAGTATAAAATAGTTCTTCTAACCGTTTTAATTCAAAAAAGGTACAAGTAGGCAAAGAGCAGGAAAAGGCGCAATCAGAAAAAGATTCCCACTCCAAAAACCGAGGTGGGAAAAAGCCAAACTAACAATCAGGTACTTATACCATGAAGCATATCGTAAGCCGAATGAGCAGCTATTTTCCCAATAGGTGGCCACTCAGTTACCTTAACTTAACTAAAACTATAAAAACACACATAAGGCGCCAACAGCACAAAAATAAACACCAAGACATAAAACAAAAAGAACCACCACAGAAGTATCGCCTTGGAACGATCAGTAACACAAAGTTAAAAACAGTTATACTGTCTGTTCGGACAGGCTGAAGCAGGTATTTGTAGTGTCAAAAGGGTGCCCCTCTTAAGGGACCCAGTTTGCAATGATAAATTGGATCATCCTTAAATGGCTGGGTGATTTCAACATCGCAAACTTAAGATGTATTTATTAACAAGTATCTTTCTTATGGTACAAATGTTGCTTTAGAAGAAAATGATGAGTCAATGACAAGAATTAAAAGAACAACCCTCGTACAGGGACGCAACTCCAGTAATGTTGATTATCCTCTTCATATGGCTTTTAGCACATTTCTATAATATGGAGGTTATTGTTCTTTGTAAAAATGTTATGTTTGGTCTGCGAAAAGGGCACACTGTTGCGGGAAGAATGGATTAGGCACTAAATAAAGATTTGGCGTTGATGGGAGCAGATATTTTTGATAATGGGGATGAATTGTTTACAAAAACAAAACACATTGCAAGATTAACCTGTGTATTGTTCACTGAATCTGATGCCCCTTCATCAACTGAGCATATTCACCCTGCATTACACCTCACACTTTGAAAGAAAACTCGATAGATTTACCTAGAACGGGACGAAAATGGCGGCTACTTGTTTACGATTTACATGTTTTATTAATATTGCGTATTACGTGATTATCAGCATTGCTTAGCACTGTCCTATGACTTGTCTTGAACATAAAATAAGATACACGTTTCGTTCGTGAAACGAATTACTGATTAGTCGGGCGAAGAAAAAAAACTTTTATATGGAACAGTTTAAAGTTTTGTTATTTACTAACTGCTTCAGCCGTTGAATACCGTATTCGTTCTAATTAGCGCACATGCCCAATAAGCGCACACCATGGCCGTTTCCGAAAACTATGTACATAAGCGCACACAAGCGCATACTGCCCGACTAGTATACTGGTAATTTATACCAATTTTACACATTAATTAAGTATTGAATTCAGATTTTAGCTTTAACTGGATGATGAAAAAATTAGGCAAGGGCATATTCATATGCTACTTGCATTAGGCTGTTTTAATGTCTGTGAAGCCCGAAGGGCTTCTCGGAGACATTAAAACAACTAATGTTTTTTATCATTCAGTAAAAGCTACAATCTGAATTTCAATACTTATATTTACATCTTATAATATCAATCAAGTATCAGATTTTAGTTGCACACATCATCGCTCAATTTCATTTAGTTTGACATTAAATCCGACTTAACCTAATTTTGGAACAGCCAAAACGTCTAATTTTCGTGCTCAATGTCATGGCGATACGCGACCGACGTCACGCCGACAAGAGTAAACAAACAACGTCACTGGCTGGTTTTGACGTCGCCCGCCCATAGGCGTGGCCTCTAGATCACGTGACTTAATGTTTTACATTGGGAAATAAAGAACATCGAGAAAGATACTTTCATCTAGGGCGATTGCAATAAAAATGTAAATATTACCGCATTAAAACTTAAATGACCAAACACTGATTTACAACGATTAATAGACTTTGGTATTTTAAACATGGTAATTTCAGCATCTTATATGCTGTTTTCGTTCTTGTGTGCGCTAATTGGAATGATATTTCGTTACCTAAACTTTAAGTTGTTTTGACACATTTATCACTCGCTGCGCTAATTAGAACGAATGTGGTATTTTTTCCAATTGACTAGGACCAGACTGGTCGAACAATGTTGGTGAAAGACTACCGGAATGGTTGCTATACGATCTAGGACAGAGTATGTCCATTAATGCTCTCAGGTTTGTGAAAATGGAAAGGAGATCATGTAAGTTTGCGGATGTTCGGTGGTACATGTTTTGAACTTTCTGTATTTGTTTTTAGTCCTGTAGCCACCATTAGTACTACATACAATCTGTTATATCGACAACTTGTATTCGCAAGCTGCTGGTATGGTTTACCCCTGGAAATGTTGATGATTTCGTACGTAAAATGACAATTAGCAGACGATTCTGATAATGAAATGTCGTTTGTCTCTTAAGTCTGGACGATCTGTCATTTTAAGATTACTTGAACAATCTCATACTTACCGTTATCCTATTGCGCGTGCATTTTCCCCGATTTACCGTTTTAGAAGACAAAATAAATGAAAGCAAGAAGTAGACGCTGTAAGTAAATCGTCTGTAATTTCCTTTTTTTACGTTTTATGATAGTATACAGGCAATATTTTTTTACGTTTTATGATAGTATACAGGCAATATTTCAAACCGAAAATACAGTAAAATATAACTTTAAGTCGTGAATCAAAGCCAAAAACACCATATTAAAAAGCGTTGTTATTGTTTTTCACTGCTTATTTTCTGCATGTAATTGTTTCTTCCAGCTCAGATAAGGTTTCTTAATGTTGATGTCATAGATTCCTCACGTTGATGTGTTTATGTAAAAGGATCACGTTCATTATGTTGAGCGACTATGAATACATATAAAGTGTATCTATGGGTATGTGTGACTGTGATTGCATTGAAAATGAAATCTGTCATGCAAAAGAGGTGTCATGCACATCGGAGCAGTACAGGCACACGGCAGTCAACATTAAGCCATTTTGATAGAAGCTACCTTTTGGATGAATGGATTATAAGCAGTCTGTTCAGATTGGACATGCTGATTGGCTCTCCCAAATGCAGACTCAAGTGTTTTGAAGGCTGTACATGCACTGTATACAACCTGTTAACAGTTATATCGACACCCTGTATATTCAAGCTAATGTTATGGTTTACTCCTAGAATGTTGAAGATTCCGGACGTAAAATGACAATTAGCTGACGATTCTGATAATAAAATATCGTTTGTCGCTTATTTCTGGACGATCTGTCCTTTTAAGAATACTTGAGGACTCACACTTTTACCTTAATCTTGTTGCGCGTGCATTCGTCCCGATTTACCGTTTTAGAAGACATAATAACAGAAAACAAGTTGTAGACGCTGTAATTAAAGTATCTGTGATTTTCTTTTATTTACGTTTTATGTTAGTGTACAGGCAATAAGTACCCACAATCTATGTTTTGGAGCAAAAATAAGAAAAATAGGTATACCCCTGCAAACCCCAGCTTTACTACATGTATATAAAAGTGGGGTTCAAGGGGGTATACATGTCACGGACATGTTTTCCTGATGTAATGTGTAAGCGCCGTGCGTTTTCAACAATAAATTCTGGATTTGGCGTATGTTTGCATTTTTAAATACGTTGACTCAAGCGACTTCAGGTAAAGCTTTCAAAGTATGTTATGGTCTGTAAAATTTGCATGACACTCTCAGTTTCCATGGCAAATAATTTAGTTTGGTGTGCGCACTGCATCATTTTAATGTACAAGTTATATAAACAAATGCAACTGGAGTTGACTAGAATCACTTTTGTTGTAACTAAGTTAATATCTGTTTTGCAAATATGACGTTAAGAATATTGGCAAAGTCTTTGACGCATTTTTACTAAACTTTCAAATCAATTGACGTTAGATAACTACACATTGTCTGTAGTTTTTGTGAGTGTTGTATATGTCTCAATAGTGGAGATGCAATGAAAAGTCGTATGTTCATTTGTAACATTTTTCAAAAATCGGCGTATTTTGTGAAGTATTGAAACAAACTATGGTATTTGCAAATACAAGACGTAGCTACACATATGCATATGAAGCAGATAGATGATCAGAATAATCAGCACATCTTAAATTTGCTATGTATGAAATTTTGTCCTAAAGCTGCAAATATTACATGTTACTAAATAACCAAAGAATGAACACTAAGAACTGGTAATCTGCCTCCAGTATGCATGTCGACACTGGCACAGCCTGGTTTGCATGACTGACTTTCCTTATCGTATGATGATTGGAGCGGCTAAGCTTATATATGATGGAAGTAAAAGCGTTTGCTGACACCACATAAATCACACAACTTACTTTTCGTCCATCGTTGTTACCATACGCTTCATGTACGCAACGTTCTATGGCACTTGACGAGTAACTTAAAGAAATTATGTACTCTTCCAAACAAAACCTTTAGACATTCACGTTCAAATAAAACAACTACGTAATTTACGTTTTTGACATTAAAAATATGAAGGCAATTTCTAATGCGACGTCTACACGGATAGTACAATTCATCTTTATTCTAAATCTAAAATTTCCAGTATCTTGCCATCTTCTGTGTTTTTGCAGTTCGGTTTGTGTCAGGTCTGTTTGAAAATCACACAGTTGGTTTTAAAAAATAAATAAGCAATAACTTAGCAGGGAAATACAATAACACCTACGTGCGAAAACAACAACATGAAAACAGAAGAGCAGCCTTTCTGAGAACAATAAAAGCTTTGAATTTGGTAGTTTATGTTCCCTGTGTATATTTACATAACGTAGAACTAATTAGGACTGGACCGAACATGGGACGCCCACTTACAGTGTTCTTAAAATGACAGATCATGTAGAAATAAGCGAAAAAATGACATTTTATTCTCAGAATCGTCTGCTAATTGTCATTTTACGTACGAAATCATCAACATTTCCAGGAGTAAACCATAACATTAGCTTGAGAATACAAGGTGTCGATATAACAGGTTGTATGTAGTGATTAGGGTTATTTGAGGTGGACCTGGATTTAAAGTAACTATATAGAACATGTTTTGATGGCCCCGACTTAAAGCTATTCATTTTAGTTGGTTGGGGCCGGAGCTTCTTGTCTGTTGCTTGGCCCACCGGGGTCCAACTGTTTTTCTTTTGCTCCGGAGTTAGTAGGTTATTCGGCGCCCTGGGATCTCCATCGTCGGGCAGCTTTCTCAATCTGTGAGTCCTGTGTTTTGATTCATCAGGATGTTTATCATGATTTATTTGTTTCTTCATTGACTAGTTAGAGATTCACCACAAGGACCAACTAACTAACTAAATGTTATGAACCACTGCAGAAGCTGAGAGTGAGGTTAGGTAGCTGTAAAACCGGTTGAAGCCCGCCAGTAACTTTGTGTTACTTATACTGCGTTTACACTATGTTCCCGGCGGCACCGGCAGCCCCGTTTGCTAGAAAAGTAGCGCGCCGTGGAGTTTTGGTTATATATTTCTCTGATTCTCAAGATCTATTACGTTTTATTACGTTTTCTTACGTTGTATTACGATATCCGTAACAAGCCGTGGTAGTGATAAGCCGGTGTGTCACGGAGGCGCTAAGGTACGTTACGGTTATCCACGATATATCACGGTTATTAGCACGTTCTATTACGGCATGTTACGTTCTGTTGCGGTCAGTTGCGTTTTGACCAAGGTGTAACACGTTTTTTCGGTCTGTCAAGGTCAGCTACGGTCGAAACGTAGACACCATGCAATATAGAGAACATTTTTTTCCTTTTGTATACGAATAAGTCCTTTGAAATAATAACAGCCGCGCCCCTCAACAACCGAATGCAGAGTTGATTAAGAAAGTTCGGGATTGTAATTATTCTTCAATTGCATAGTGCAGCGTATGGTCTGTGTTTTTCACTTTAGTGACTGCTCCAATATGAAGGAACTTGTCCCCATGATATGCCATTATATATCTATAAACTTCACGCGCCGTGATAACCGTAACAGAACGTGACATACGTAGTAGAACGGGGTGAACACCGCCAAAGACCGTAACGCACCGTAACTTAACGCAACAAAACGTGATGACTATTCCGTAGGAAACGGGACGAGACGTGAGACGACCGTGATCAAACGCAACAGAACGTGGAGGATCCGTAGCATGCCGGGCTATTCACTAGCTTCCCGTTGCACTACGGACCGCCTCCACGTTTCGCTACGTCCTGTAACGTTCTGTCACGGTGTGTTACGTTCAGCCCGTTTTATTACGGCCCATTACGTTTCTCATTTCCGCCGTGACTGCCGTGGCAGATTTTTAAACTGTCAAAAAATCTGTCACGGTGTCCACGGTTATCCCGGCGTGTTACGTTTGCCTATCCCGTTCCCCTGCGTTGCCTCACGGTTATCCCGTTTTGCTCACGGTTTTCTGAAACGTGGCCGCCGTGACCGCCGGGAACATAGTGTAAACGCAGTATTATCGTTCCAAGTCGATACTTCTGTAGTGGTTCTTTTTGTTTTATGTCTTGGTGTTTAAAATTGTTTGTGCTGTTGGTGCCTTATGTATGTTTTCATATTTTTAGTTAAGTTAAGGTAAATGAGTGGCCACCTATTGAGAAAATAGCTGCTCATTCGGCTTACGATACGTTTCATGGTATAAAGTGCCTGATTGTTAGTTGTTTTTTTTTCCACCTCGGGTTTTTGGAGTGGGAATATTGTTCTGATTGCGCCTTTTCCTGATCTTTGCCTACTTGTACCTTTTTACCGTTTTGCAAAGTTGAGGTGTACTACTTAAAGAATCCGGTCGGTGACATCTTGTCACCATTGAACAAGTAGAGAAATTCAAGATGGCGTCCAAAATGGCTGCAAAAACACAGAAAATACAGAAAACACAATTTACCATTTTTGGTAGACTTGTTGTAGACCTAAAATTATTTGTGTTTTATAGCTGAATCAATTGTACATTGAAATGAGTGCAAGAAAATATACATTGTAAGGACAACACCAAAGATGGCTGCCAAAATTAAGGAAAAGCGCAATTATAATTGAAAGCTGTGCATTCGAAAATTATAACTTTTTAAATCAAACAGTTTGGTGTCAATTTTGATCATTTGGTCATATTGCGCAAGTAGGGGTCATAAATCGAATAAACATTGTAACCAATATGGCTTCTTCAGAAGAGGCTATCTCTTAATTTAAGAAAAAAAGTGTGTCCTATTGACCAACAATCTATATGCACATTTTCAAGTATCCTTGGTCTAAAAAGTATACATGTACCACTAAATTGAATACATTGAGATATTACAGACTGCAGGGACCGAAACATAAAGTGTGAAACATTGGGTCTTAGTACTGTATGCCATACTCCAAAGTCATCTTGGCTAGATCATTGAATCAAGTTAACCTTCAATTTATGATAATGATCTACAAATTTGAGTCATAAAGCTTGAGTGAAAACTTGCCAAATACATTTTTTTCCTAAGTTGTTCTACAGTTTGACCTTATTTTGACAGACTTCTTCATTGACAAGGACGAGATTGGATGCTAAAAACTATTGAAGAGACCCATTGATCCAAGTACAAATAAAAATTAATAAGGTTCACATATAAATTGCAAACTTTTATTTGAAAAAAAAAAAAGGTTTCAGTAGGCAAAGATCAGGATAAGGCGCAATCAGAAACGATTCCCACTCAAAAAACCGAGATGGGAAAAAACTAAATTAACAATCAGGTACTTATACCATGACATTACGAAAACATGCTTCAGCAATATAGGGATATTTTTAAAGTTGTAAAAAATGAAAATTTTCAGTAGAAAATTTTTGCTATTTTTCTAATTTTTGCTCCAAACATACATTGTGGGTGCACGTTAGAACCGCCTCCCCGAGGCGGTTCCAACAAGTATTGGAGCAAAAATAAGAAAAATAGGTATACCCCTGCATACACCAGTTTTGCTATATAAAAGTGGGGTTTGAGGGGGTATATTTCACAGACATGTTTTCCTGATGAACATATCGTAAGCCGAATGGGCAGCTATTTTCCCAATATTTGGCCACTCAGTTACCTAACATTAACTAAAAATATGAAAACATACATAATGTTCATAAAGTTCTAAACCATTAGTTATCAACCATGATTGGCTTAAAAACTAAGCATGCATACTGTATTATCCTATAACGTAACGTGTTATGATTTTTCTGAACTGAAAAGAAAAATCATTCCTAACCTTTCAGTTTCTTGGTAATTTCTGGTTACAAAACGCGCTCACGTAAAAGCGTCTTTAGTCAAACATAAAATTTGGAAATCAATTCATAGTGTCTGCGATAAAACTTAGAAAACGTTTTTCAAACTTTATAATACCATTTGCCCTGCTGCTTAATAAGTTGCAAAATGTATACACGATAAATACCACGGCGAGGAACGTGACCATCCAAAATCAGAAAATTTACAATATCAAAAAAGAAAGAAAGAAAAAAAAGCTGTTAACTTAAAAGGTGGTCTATTAAATCTACTAGCTATTCATTTTAGTTGGTTGGGCCGGAGCTTCATGTCTGATGCTTGGCCCACCGGGGTTCAACTGATGTTTATTTTTTTCTCCGGAGTTAGTAAGTTATATGACGAACAGGGATCTCCATCGTCGTTCAGCTTACTCAATCTGTGAGTCCTCGTTTTTGATTCATCATGGTATTTATCATGATTTATTTGTTTGTTCATGATGATTCATTGACTAACTAGATATTCACAACGAGGACCGAACAACTAACTAAATACTTGGCAGTCCAAATTCAAAAAAGTCGCTTAGTTTTGGTTTTGTTGGGATTTTGAGTTTATTATTCTACCTATGCTCATATTATTCCTTGGCATGTGCCCAAACTCGTATGGGTGGATGCCAAGTCTATAAATGTTCCTGGGCAAAGGTCAAACAAATGCAAAATGGCAAAAATCTGTAAAATTGAAAATAAACTTTATTATTTTGGAAAATCATGGACTGAGTTTAGGTAAATTGTACACATGTTATTCCTTGGCATGTGTCCAAAGACAAAGGGGTGAGTGCCAAGACTGTGAATGCTCTTAGGTGACAAAATAAGGTCAAAAGTCAAATGAGTGCAAAATAACAAATATCCGTTACATTAATCAAGTTTTTTTTATATCAAACATGGACTGACTTAGGGCAACATGTGCTCATTTTATTCATTGACAAGTGCTAAAATTCATACAGGTATATACCAAGTCTGTAACTGCCTCTGGGTCACAGAATTAGACCAAAGGTCATATGAGTGCAAAATATCAAAACATGTAATGAATGATAACTAAATAATGTTTTTCTATCACAAATTCATGGGCTAGCGTAGGGAGAGTTTTCCAAAACATTCGTAGTACGTCGCGAGGCAATGAATTCGTGAATATTAACGAAAATAAAGTTCTTGTGATTTGATTCTTGATCGATAATATAAAATGTAAATATAAGTACTGAAATTCAGATGTTTGGGTTTCACTGGATGATGAAAAATAGCAGTTTTAATGTCTTCGAGAAGCCCTTCAGGCTTCAAAAACATAAAAACAGCCTCTAAATGTTTTTCATTAGCAAGTGAAAGCTAAAAACCTTAATTTCAATCAATTTATATTATTCATTCATACACTATTTATTGATCTGACAGTTTCGAAGAATAGATTTGCTTGACGATTAAAATATTAAAGAGAATAAACCTCAAACAGAGTTGTTTGTGATGAAATGAGGCTTTATGTTCTCCACACGTAAGGTAATAAAAATTTACCAATACATGTAAATATTTAATAATTGCTGTTGTGGCAGTCTTGACCACCAACATTTTACAATAACTAAAAAAATAAAACATTAGTATCAATCTGACTCATTTGAAATGACTCTGATTACCATTAATACTCTTATTTTCAATTATCATTTTTCTCAGGGTCAAACGATTAGAAAACAAAATGAAACATACTTACATGTATTTTGTTTTTATATGACATTGAACCTTAAGTAAATCAATATCATTTATGAACCCAAATTAATCTGATGGCAATCAACACCATAAACGTATCAGTGTTTCTTAGTTAAACAAAACTGATCAATTACAATATAAGAAAGAACAATAAAATTGGACGTGTACGAAGATTTGGGGAAAATATGTTCTTGCTTGGTTTTGGCAGCCATATTGAACACTATCTTGAAATAATTAATACTACAAAATCATACAGTAGTCTCAAGAAGTACCTAAAAGAACTTTATCCCCATCAAAATACCACTGACACTGATGTTTATACAGACAATTGTAAAAGTGCATGGAAATAAACATTTTTGCACTAAAGTGACTTTTGACCTAAATCTGCATCGCTTTGTTTTAACAATTGTTGCTTATTAAACCTAGCAAATGCATTAGATATAATTTAGGGGTTATTTTGACACATAAAATGAAAATATTACAAACGATATTGCTGATATGTTGAAATATATGAAATTTTGCACTTAGTTGACCTATTTTTAGAACTCCGGGGCATTCTCAGACTTGGCATCCATCCAAGCGTGTATTGTTACACATCGATGAACACATTAAGCATGGACGCCGAAATGTTCTCGAAAATGCCAGCAGAAAAATATTTGGGTGGCTTGGGAGGCCAACTAAAATGTTGTGAACCATTGCAGAAGCTGGGATTGAGGTTAGGTACCTAAACTCGATTTAAGCCCGCAAGTATTTTGTTTTTATTACTGATCGTTCCAATGCGATACTTCTGTGGTGGTTCTTATTGTTTTATGTATTGGTGTTTAATTTTTTCCGCCTTATGTATGTTATCATATTTTAGTTAAATTTAGTTAACTGAGTGACCACCATTTTGGAAAATAGCTGCTCATCCGGCTTACGATATGTTTTCATGGTATAAGTACCTGTTTGTTAATTTAGTTTTTCCCAGCTCGTTTTTTGAGAGGAAATCTGTGTTCTGATTTCGCCTTTTCCTGATGGTTGCCTAACTGTACCTTTTAAGACATAAAATGGCACATGCTTTCTGATTTGTGGTTATTGTGGTTTCTATTGTGGTTATTGCGGCCACATATTCGGAAAATAGCTGCTCATCCGGCTTATGAAATGTTTTCATGGTATAAGTACCTGAATGTTAGTTTGTTTTTTTTCCCACCCCGGTTTTTGGAGTGTGAATCTTTTTCTGATTGCGCCTTTTCCTGATCTTTGCCTACTTGAACCTTTTTTTTCTGAAACACGTATGAAAACAATACTGCATTTTAAAGGGAATAGGATACCATATTTGAACTCCAAGTTTTTGGCCAAAACATACATTTTATAACAGATTCATATTGTGGGGAACAAGTAATTAGCATTTAAAGTATTGATATTGTCTTTTTCTAACTGGCATTTTAATCTATATAAGCCATTAACATCTTAGATATTCAAAATAATGTCCATAAGTCGATTTTAAAATTTTGAAAGTAGGTAATCTGTATTCGCACATTCCTTGACTGATGTTCACAAAATTGCTACCTTACTGCTTGGTTTGAGAAACTCTTTAGTTTCGATATCAGTTTCTATTTGTTTGTTTTTTTTTTAAAACTGCATTTTCCTTTATTATGGCGGCCAGTTTAAATGCCCTCCCCACTTTGTAAATTTTCTAATTACTATCAAAGTACAATGATTACTTCAGCAATTAAATGCAAGTAATTTCAGGTCTTAACTCATTTAAGCCTGGCGTCCCTTTTATGGGACATAGGCAAACAGTATAGCCCCGGCTGTGACGCCGCAGAATGCGGCGTCCCATCTGGGGCTATTCTGTTTGCTTAGAGAATTTTCATCAAAAAATTGAATAAAATTTAAAAATCACTAAATAAAAGTGGGCTCACCAAAATGATAGTGATGGGAAAATCCTTTCGTTTAATATGGGTTAAATCTGCCAAATCAAAATCATTTACATGTTATTACTGTTTACTGTATACGGGTATTTACTGAAAAATTCTAAAACCGCTGCAGATAATTACCCTTATAATGTTAATTTTAAATTAATAATATTTGAAAACGCATTAAAAGACAGCACCATCAAACCATAACATTACCAATCAAAGATACTGTTTTCATACCATTGTTCTTGACAGTTCTTGTCGTCAGCATATTTTAGGGGGTAGGGTCCAAAAAAAGAACTTCGCAATAAATTTATACCCATATGTCTTTTCTAATTCTGGGATGTGTAATAAATAGAACAAAAAGGCAATTTCGGTACCTCGATCAACTCCGATAAATGTCAGCCCTCACGCTGCGTTAGTGTGCCTTGAAACCTGTCACGGTGAATGGTAAAACGTGGTACCAATATGTCTTTTTTGAAATGCTAGCTAATTTTCAGAAATGCTTACTAATTTCCTGAATCATGTTAAGAAGGCGCCAATAGATAACTTGAAATCGAGCCGCATCGTGAGAAAACCGGATTTTTGCCTATGCGAAAACAAAGGCGCAGATCAGCTTCGCAGTAACTGCGAAGCTGATCAGCGCCTTTGTTTTCGCCACTCGGATAGTACAATTCCTCTTCTTCTTAAATCCGAAATTTCAAGCTGCTAGCCCTTGACTGTAACTGTACAGGCCGATTTATGTCGGACCTGGTCGGAAACCCCGAAGACCGGTTTTCTCGCGTCGAGGCTCAATTGTTTTTTGTCAGTTATTAACGGTTTGTCTACCACCGTGCCAGAAATCCTGATTAGTGAATGGAAATGGAGTTTCCTCTCCAATGGGGCTTCACTTTGTCTAAGGTCAATTTACCGTCTAAAACACATGATAGAAGTCACTTGTTTGAATGGCCAACCTGCATCCTCTGGGCGATATATCACGTTTTTGTTGAGGAGACCCCTACCATATAATATTCTTCAGACTATTGTCAAGTTTGCGTGGAAAATTCAAATCAACAGAGCTGAAAGTAAGTATATAGAGGATATTTGCTTTTTTGAGGTGAATACCAAATATATTTCATCGAGTGAGTTGAAAACATCAGAATTTTCACGAGTGCGCAGCACGAGTGAAAATTTTTATGTTTTCAACTCACGAGATGAAATATATTTGGTATTCACCGAAAAAAAGCAAATTTTCTTTTTATTTTATACAATACACAGGATTTCCAATTCACAAGGCAGGCGGTGAAAATGCAAAAAACAAAAATTTTTGAAAACATAAGTAATTTTGGTACCACATTGTTCCTTACGTTCTAACTAAGAAAATGAATACCCACACTTTATGTTTTCGTTCATAAATAACGGAGTTATAGGCGTTTGAATTTCTGAAGTGAGACTTATCTAATGACGTCAAGTAAATGGAAACGTCAGAAGTAATCCAAAAAATCTGACGTCATTACAGTGAAGATATAGGCTGATATCAGTCACTAGTGACTTTTGATATCAGTGAGATTTGATATCAGTGAAATTTCATATCAATGAAAATACCAATTTTATCAAGTTTTGATATACATTGGTTTTTCACTGTCAAGTATAAAATAAAAAAGTTAAGCAATGATCAGGAGCTGGTAAATTCAGAACCGAACTCCAAGTATCTGTTGCTACAGTGAAAACATACGTTATGCCGAACGAGCAGCTAGTTTACTAAATATCTGTTTATATATGGATTAAACGTCCCAGACAATAAGATTTTAGTCATGTCGGAACGGAACTACCGCTTCCAGGGTATAAACCAGTACTATTGGGAATAAATTATAAAGGTCTGATCCTTTGGGAGTGGGAATCTTTTTCTGATTGCGCCTTTTCCTGATGTTTGCCTACTTGTAACTTTTCAAAGAGAGATACATTTGTGTAGTATGGACTATATTGCGCAATTTCGGGTAATGAACCCTCATCAGTAGCCCTTTAAAAACCGGCAACGAAAGCCAGACTATTGCACTGTAATTTCGTAAATTTACACGAGAAGTCTAAATCAAAGACACATTCCTAAACGGGTAAAATAATTTAAACATTGCTTAGAAGTATGTTTCAAGACGTGAGTGTTTTGAACACTCTGAATATCTTTACTGATCTCAAAAGACCTAAATATGAGCCGTCACATGGGAAAACCAACAATCTGCCTAGGCGAAAACAAAGACGCAGACCAGCTTCGCGGTAACCGCAAAGCTGATCAGCGCCTTTGTACGAGGCGGCTCAATAAATACGCGCAGAAAATGTGCAATTAGTTCAGAAATCGACATCAAAACATAATTGAGCCGCCTCGTGGGAAAACCAACAATGTGGTTTTTGACCAGGTCCGACACAAACCGACCTGTACAATTACAGAAAAGAGCTAGAAGCTTGAAATTTCGGATTTAAGTAAAAGAGGAATTGTACTATCTGAGTAGCGAAAACGAAGGCGCTGATCAGCTTCGCAGTTACTGCGAAGCTGATCTGCGCCTTTGTTTTCGCCTATGCAGATTGTTGGTTTTTCCCATGAGGCGGCTCATATAACGAACAGTGTCTAAACAATGTTTTCTAAAGCAAGAGGTCATGTGATCACCTGCGTTTTGCATATGAAAGAGGATACCGGAGGACCAATGTTCCTGAGAATACTCCCTGAGATTTGTCTTTGAAAACTGATATTTTGCTAACTTAAAGGTCATTTTGCCTAGATAGAATATTACCTTGGCATTGAATACACACTTTATTAACTCCTTATGTGTATCCTTATGCGCCTTATGTATGTTTTCATATTTTTAGTTAAGTTTAGGTAACTGAGTGGCCACCTATTGGAAAAAATAGCTGCTCATTTGGATTGCAGTGTGTTTTCATGGTAAAAGTATAACTGGGCAAATAGGTTACTGTATAGGCGGCAATTTTAATATTCATATCTGGGCGTGGTCGGCTAGTCCATCTGTTCAAGTAGGGAGATTATAGATAAGTTGAACTCAGTCAGTCTGGACCGCTATCCCATATATTAACGTTTAGAAATCAGCTACCTGTATTTTGTCCAATCCAGTGAATAAGACAAAAATTCAAGCCAACATTCTTATTTTCTAACGGAAAACATGCGAGTTGAATCTTTTAACTGTATATCTTTAGCTTTCACCTCAGTCAAAAGTAGACGCTACCGAATAACGTATTCATGAGGTAACGCCCATACAGTGACCTATTTGCCGAATTATACCAGATTGTTAATTCATATTATTTTTCCAACTTCGGTTAATGGAGTGGGAATCTCTTTCTGATTGCGCCTTTTCCTGATCATTGACTACTTGTACCTTTTTTCCTTAAACTGCCTGTATCTGCATGTAGATGTACAAACTTGTAAACGTTCTGATAAATCTACTCTTTTTATACTTTTCCCATTGAAAAGCCCATATAGAAAAATAGGTCTAAGTTACCCAAGGTCGTGATTAAAATCAAATGATGAACCCAATATTACATCCCAAGTCTCGTTATTATTATACCAGGTTTATATATTATTTTACTAGTTAATTAATAATCTGGTATATCTTTTGTGGTTTCGTAAATATAAAATATGATGAACCAGATTCCCTAGTGCTATATACCAAGTTTCAATGAAATCGGTTTACCTCTTTCTGAGAAAAAGATGTTTTATTACAATTTATACAGTCAGACATAAGTTAAGCGTCACCCTTATTTTTTCCGAAGGTGCTTTTCAAGTAAAATATTTGCAAAACCAACATTCAATTTGTAAGGGTCTTTACCTCACGCCTATCCCTGATTTGTTAGGCCTTTCAGAATGGCATTTGACCTTGTTGCTCAAGTTCGATGGTGTCCTATCTTGGGGTATGCCATTAAAGGTTGTTCAACCGATCCCCATATGTTCGCCACTGAGTTGGTATAGGCATGAAAAGAAACTAGACTTATACCGTAAAAATGTGCCAGAAAAGTTTTTGTCTACTCAATGTTTAAATGACAGTTACAGGCAGATACAGGAAAAGTTATTTGCTTGTTTATTTAACACGACGTTTTCACTATGTACATGTAACATGCAATTCTTTAAACTTCCCTACCTTTTCATGTGTTCGAGATATCTGTCTGAATATTTCAGACTGACTATGGTGTTGGAATTGTCAAACATGAAAATATCATTTAACACTGTTTAGCGATTTGAAAATTTCATAGATTTCCGGCGGCCATCTTGGTTTTATGCAAATTGCACGAGCTGCCAAAAGCTGGCAGAGTTGCATCCAAGCCAGATTAGTTCTGTAACTCGTGTAAAAGACAAAGAAACAAAAAACAAAATCATAGTACAAAACATTTCTAGATTAAAGTTAAGGGCACAAATCAGTGTGAAATGAATAATGAGACAGTGAATTCGGACTATGTAGGGTTATGCCTGCATAAACATAGCTTCGTTGTTTACCTTAAGGTTTGCTTTAAATCATCATCCATATATCAAATGTCTGACTGTATATTTTTTGGTGTTATTTTTTGGTGTTATTAGAATATAGCAAATTGAACCAAACAATGAACAATACGTAAATTGAACCGAACACTGAACAAAACGTTTTGAATAAATGGTTACATGTATAGCCAGCGACGACGAGGTTTGTGCTTATATAAAATATAAAAGTTTGATCTTTTGGAAAGGTAACTGGACAACTCGGCCCATAACAAACTCGGCCCATGACAGACAAACTCGGCCCATAACAAACTCGGCCCATACAAACTCGGCCCATATCCAACTCGGCCTCTTCTTATAATACTGATACAATATGGATTTTATAGTATGGTTAAAGTTATATTCGAATATATTATAGTTACTAGTATTGATAAAACAAATTTTATAACAAAGTCTTCATATACATGATATACTTATTATTTATATACATGCACTCATCTTTATACAGTATACTTAACTTGTGTTGATATAAAATGTGGAATTCTTTTCCCCTTGAGAAACAATTGAGGACATTATGTTAGAGTCATGTATTTATTTTAAATGTGAAAAAAAAACATTGACATTGTTTTTAGAAAAAACAATATTGCCCTTTTAAATCCGGCAACGAAAGCCAGACTTTTGAACTGTAATTTCGAAAAATTTACACGAGAAGTCTAAATCAAAAACACATTCCAAAATGGGGTCAAATATTTTAATTATTGGTTAGAAGTATGTTTCTAAACTTGAGTGTTTTGAATACATTGAACATCTATTTATTTCATCCTTCGTGTTTTCGTACGAACTGAAAGTACACTAAATTGATTGGGCTTATGTTTAGAAACCTACCCAAACAGTCATTTTAGCATAGTCTTTACTGCTTATAATTACTTAAAGGAGAACACAATGTAGAACAATTATACCTTTAAAACTAAAGAGCTGATCAAAGCAAACATTTTGGTACAGATTTTGTTCAATTCGACCTAGGAATAAGTGAGATATTTTCATATGAAATTTTGGAACGAAGTGACTTTTGGCCGCCATTTTGAATATTTAATTAGAAAACTCTAAAACCATAAATGAGGAATAAATTTAATATTTCAAAAACACGTAATATGGTAAATAAGAATTAAAACTGAGATGCTTTAAGAGCAGTGAACACATTAATGAGAAAGGGGATGGGCCATACCGCGGTTTCGACTATTAAAGTCTCGTCAGTGACCCTTTTGGATTTGGCAACATGTAGCCAAAGAGTTTTACTGAAATTTTGCAACTTTCAACAGGGTAGTCGATACAAAGACTAGTATTATCAAAATTGGATAAAATATGTTAAATATTGGTTAGAAAATGAATCTTAACCGAAAATAAATATGGCCAGAATTGATAGTAATTGAATAGTAGAAAACATTCAAACAAGCATTAACAGACAATTATCAATGGTGTTTGCTTAATATTGATTATGCATATTTAACTAAGGCTTTATGACGTCATAAAGCCTAATGAATATTCAAGATGGCCGCCTCCATAAACAGAAATTAATGTATATTCAAACTCACATAACTTTCTTAATTTCCATCCGATTTTAATAAAATTTGTACCATATTATTGAGGGGGACATGTACATCCATTTAAGATGCATTGTATTTTAACATTGCCTTTCATTTAAAAGTCAATTCTGTATTGTTAAAGTGAACCAGTTCTCCAAAATTCAAAAGGTATTTATTGTTTTCCAACACATGTACAGTATGCAGATCATGTGCACATTGAAATAAGGCGATTCAAGATTGGTAGCTTTAAGTATATAAGCACAGACAAACTGCCATATTTAAGATAGGAAGCGTGTTATTCTAACGTTTCATGATATGCATCTTAAAGTAAGTTTTGTTTGTTTTGTCCAGAATCTGAGAGGTGTAACCAGTTTCTTGGAATGACGGATGAATCTATCGGCGATTTTCAAATTCAGGCATCCACGTCACGAACAAACTTTCCTCCATCAAATGCACGGCCATTCAACAGTGGTTGGTGCGCAAGCCAACATGACGACAAACCGTATATCCAGGTACTGTAGAGTGTTAAGGAAGCCAAACCGCACTTTACGAAATAATTTAAAAGCATTTTATGAAGTAAATAATATTCTTATTGTTCTCGTTTTGAATTTATCAGGGTGATTATCATGATTTATTCATTTGTCCTTGATTATCCATTGACTAGTTAGAGATTCACCACGAGGACCGAAAAACTAACTAAATGTTGTGAACCACTGCAGAAGATGAGGGTGAGGTTAGGGTCCTGTGAAACCGGTTTAAGCCCCACTCCCCAGTAATTTTATATTATCGTTCCAAGGCGATACTTCTGTTGTGGTTCTAATTGTTCTGTGTTTTGGAGTCGATTTTTATGCTGTTTGAGCCTTATGTTCGTTTTCATATTTTAGTTCAGTTCAGGTAACTGAGTGACAGCCTATTGTGGAATAGCTGCTCACTCGGCTTACTATATGTTTTCCTGGTATAAGTATCTAAGTGTCATGTTAGTTTTTTTCCACCCCTCGGTTTATGGAGTGGGAATTTCTTTCTGTTTGCTCCATTTCCTGATCATTGCCTCTTTAAACCTTTTTCCATGACCCAATTGCATATTGTGATACAATATAAAAGGTACAAGCAGGCAAAGACCAGGAAATGGCGCAATCAGAAAAAGATTCCCACTCCAAAAACCGAGGTGGGAAAAACCAAACTAACAATCAGGTACTAGGTTTGTGTTTGCGCTATTTCCTGATTATTGCCTCTTTATATCCTTTTCCAAGACCCCATTGCATATTGTGATACAATATAAAAAGGTACAAGCAGGCAAAGACCAGGAAAAGGAGCAATCAGAAAAAGATTCCCACTCCAAAAACCGAGATGGGAAAAACCATACTAACAATCAGGTACTAACAATAAAGGTTATTCCGAACTGCAGTTACGCCAAACTACTTTCTATGGATTTTGGAATAAATTAATAATGATTACGATTCTCATTAATCAAACAATTTGCATATTGTTACATTGCCGCCTCAGCAAAAGAATTCACAATATTTATAAATTATCTACAGCTGTATTTTTGACAATGTCGATAGTATTTCATTCTTAGATGATGGGTATTCCAAACTTGTTAATACCCAACTGGTGGCTTACTATTGCCTTCTTTTACCTTCCAAACAAACCTTTAATATGTTTAAGGAATGTTTCAGGTTGACCTGGCCTATCCAACAGAGGTAGAAGGTGTTCACGTCTTCAACTGGTGGCAAGCAGAAGTCAGCTCAATTCTCGGCGTATATCAGTTTGCAATGGACATTGGACTTGATAAACATATGACAAATCTCTCTGCAAAGACAAAGGTATGAACTATAGTTCCAAATACGTGTTGCTTCATGAAAAGGTACAAGTAGGCAACGATCATGAAAAGGCGCAATCAGAAAAAGATTCCCACTCCAAAAACCGAGGTGGGAAAAAACTAAATTAACAATCAGGAACTTATACATGTACCATGAAAACATACAGTAAGCCGAATGAGCAGCTATTTTCCCAATAGGTGACCACGTTATTAGACCCAGTGAACACGTTATTAAGCCCAGATTACTTTAAGCATAGGTAAAAACTAAACGTATATAATTCGGCAAATAGGTCACTGTATGTGCGTTACCCAATGAATACGTTATTGGGTATGGTCTACCTTTGACTTAGGTGAAAGCTAAAGATATACAGTTAAAAGATTCAACTCACATGTTTTCCGTTAGAAAATAAGAATGAAATACAAGTTTGTCTAATCAACTGGATTAGACAAAATACAGGTATCTGATTTCTAACGGTAAATATGTGACAGTGGTCCAGGCTTTTCTCATTACGAAAACTTGCCCATGCAATAAACAGAGAATTTTCGAGCTTTAAAAACTGAAAATTTTCAGGTGAAAAAGTTTGATATTTTTCTTATTTTTGCTTAAAACATAGATTGTGGGCACAAATTAGAACCGCCTCGCCGAGGCGGTTCTAACGAGTACCCACAATCTATGTTTTGGAGCAAAAATAAGAAAAATAGGTATACCCCTGCATACCCCAGTTTTGCTATATAAAAGTGGGGTTCAAGGGGGTATACATTACACGGACATGTTTTTGTGATGTATAGTCTCCCTACTTGAACAGGTGGACTAGCCGACCACGCCCAGATATGAATATTAAAATTTCCGCCTATACAGTAACCCAGTTGCCCAATTGTACAGTTAAAATACCAAACTCACAGATTTGCCGTTTGAATTATGAATGTAATACAAGACAACCACATTGATTGCATTGTATAATTGCTATACCTGATTTCTAACAGTAATTTCTAACTTGTGACGATGATTATCGTTTTCCGGGTTCTACTTTTCTATGATCCCCTCCTTGAATAAATTGACTAGCCCAGATATGAATATTAAAATTGCCGCCTACATAGAAACCTAGTTGGGGAGCTATACTTGTGATTCAGTGGACAGGTAGCATATACGATGAAAAATATAAAGAAAAGTGCTACTTGTTATTTTTCACAAATCGTCCAAAGTTTGGCAAAACTGAATCAAGGCACTTTCGATTGATTTGGGTTTGTCGACAGCGCTTTCAGTGCAAACTGATTTAACCACATAAATACTGAACAACGTCCATAAACTTAAAGCCATATAACGTATTCGGCTTACAATATGTTTTCTTAGTAAAAGTACCTAATTGTTAATTTAGTTTTTTCCCACCTCGGTTTTTGGAGAAGAATTTCTTTCCGGTCGTACCATCTCCTGATCATTGTCTTCTTTTACTTTTCGTGTCTTATACATGTAGCTGTATATAAATATTCGAATGGATTTCTGTTAGATAGGATCACAGATTGTGCAGTTATCTGCCCTTGTGCGCCT
Source organism: Rugalucina vietnamica (assembly GCA_964017185.1). Classification (NCBI taxonomy): domain Eukaryota; kingdom Metazoa; phylum Mollusca; class Bivalvia; order Lucinida; family Lucinidae; genus Rugalucina; species Rugalucina vietnamica. Next base: position 59,545,837 of record OZ024873.1, read on the forward strand.
AAAAATATATAAAATAATAGTTTCATATTAAAGATAGACAAACTTAAACAGATTCATATATATACGAAGGGCGTTCAAAAAGTTCGCGGAAAAGTGCCATCATATTCTTGTTTTGTAAATCAGCTGAATTAAACTATTACATTTATATAGACAAACATGATTTGTACTTATACAGTGAATTTTGCTGCTCTGAAATGAATACAATGTTAACAGTGGTTGCTATGGAAACCGTACATCACGATTACCGGCCCACTTTTGTTCATTTTTGCAAAAAGTCGATGTTTAATGATAACGTTGCATTTGATAGTTTACCGTGCTTTTTTCACCAAACTTTGTATGAGCAAAGTTCAATGTGTTTGCAGTGAGCACATGACGTCATATAAGTGTGTGGCGTCATTTGGGCGTAAAGCGGCCATTTTGTTTAGTGGGTATGCCTAAAATGCGAAGGGAACAACGGTATTCGATAAATTGTGTGTTTGGAACGGACTACAAAAGAAAGAAACACTGCTAAGAGCAGAAAACGCATAATGCAACAAGGAAATTAAGAAAACAGCAATCAACAAGTAGTATGCATGCTTTCTACACGACTACAAAAGCGTCCATGTCGACTCGCGCACCGTAACGTCAAATAACGTCATACTGTCGAAAATGATCGTCGTGATAGAAAAGAGTAGAATTCGTGAAATACACAACATATCCAATTGTAGTTTCGGCACAGTTCACCGCATCATACACACAGAACTGACAATTAGACGCCCGTGTGCCAGGAAAATTCCAAAAATGCTTAAGAGCTAGCCAACAGCGGCATGAATGCGTATAGCATGACGTTGTTATGACGTTGGGCCGGTTTTACTGTTGTTACTTTCGAAACGCACGTGATTTAATGCCTAATTTTCATTCGATTTTATTCAAAGTTTGTACATATGTTGCCTATATGTTAATTTACAACAGGTACAGAGAACGTAAATTTCTCATGACAATTACAAATTTGGCAGCACTTTTCCTCGAACTTTTTGACCCCCCTTCGTACATGTGTATATGTGATAGATTCTTTTTTTTTAGGTTTTTAAAGTTGACTTATCAGAGCCTTTAGAGACTGCACATATATTTATGTTTGTTGCGCCTGTTACTGGACAGTATGTCAGGATCTCCCTACTCACTGGCGTTCCACACACCGACTACAAATGCCTCAAATTTGAACTAATAGGTTGTCTGTATAAAGGTAAATTCAAACACATCAAGCTAGAATACCCGAGGAATATTTATGTGTTACTTAAGAGCTGTGTGTATTCTTAGTAAAAGAATACACTTCTTACATTCAGTAGCTGCTCACCCTGCTTTCCGTTATACGTGTTATACGTTGGTACCTATAATTTATATCTCTTAACATGATTTCCTTATTGCGTGTTTATATCTTTGTATATCAGAGCCACTGCAGAATATTAGGGTGAGGTTATGGAAATGTAAAACCGGTTTAAGCCCGCCAGTAACTTTGTGTTACTGATCGTTTCAAGGCGATACTTCTGTGGTTGTTCTTTTTGTTTTATGTGTTGGTGTTTGAATTTTTGTGCTGTTGGCGCCTTATGTGTGTTTTCATATTTCTAGTTAAGTTTAGGTAACTGAGTGGCCACCTATTGGGAAAATAGCTGCTCATTCGGCTTACGATATGTTTTCATTGTATAAGTACCTGATCTTTGCCTACTTGTACCTTTAAATTTTATTTAAAGCAGTTCAGTATGATTATACTATTCAATGCAAACATTCTCTTTAGGGGAATATTCGACTCAAAGAGGTATAATTCGGCAAATAGGTTACTGCTTGGGCGTTGCCTCATGAATATGTTATTGGGTATGGTATACAGTTGAACGATTCAACTCACATTTTTCCGTTAGAAAATGCGATTGAAATACGACTTTGTCTAAATTAACTCTGGATTGGACAAAATACATGTAGCTGATATGTAACGGTAATCATGTGACAGCACTCTAGGTTGACTGAGTTCGACTTTTTTATAATCTCCCTACTTGAACAGATGGACAAGCCGACCACGCCCAGATATGAATATTAAAGTTACCGCCTATACAGTGACCTATTTGCCCAATTATAGAATGGATTGTTTGTCTCGTTCCAAAACTGTGTAGGATGGTGTCTGTCTATGATTGTGTTACTTCCTGGTCATTTCTTTATTTGTCTATCCAAATAATATTACATGCGTAGTACAGTTGATCATTTCAAATTGAGAATTGTTGAAATCGCTTTTTCAGTGATTTGTCGGGAGAAATGTTTTGTATATACTCTTCGCCAAAACTTTATCATAATTATTCGTCTAAACAAAGACAAAACTATCGGTTTAGAACTAATCCCAGTGAATCCCAGTGAATAATGTCGTCCCTTTTAGATGGTTACAGTGGCAACAGTCTGGTCTTTTGCAGATTGAAAAGGTGCTTTGAAAAAGTAATTTTCGACACGTTTTTAATCTTGTCCATAAAGGTGCTCAATATCATTATTTTTACTTATGTTAGATATTGCGATTTTTCTATACGCTCTTAACGTTTGTTTTTTGTTTTAGACATGGTTAGAATTTTGGCCAGGCGTGGCGTATTGTGTGCAGAAAGCATCATTTAGAAACATGGCGTTTCATTAAAATAATACATCATTAAGATATCCAACATTTTTAGAGACAAAACTGTCATTTGCTCTTTGCTACGATATGAGATATGATTACTTTCTAAATTAAAGAATGTTGAAGTCTTATTATGCTTTGGAAATATTTTGCAGGACATTCAAAAGCACTATAAACCATTAGGCGAGATGTACGTATATTTCTTAACCGTTTGGTGTCTATATCGGGACTTTGATTTTTTATTGTATTGATTCGCGATCTCTCTATTATTACGTTATATTGCGTATAAAAAGTCGCACCTTTATCGCGCTAACATGTCCGTGAAATGTATACATCCCACTTTTATACAGTAAAAATGGGTTGTACCGGGCTATACTTTTTTTCTTATTTTTGATCCAAAACATAGATTGTGGGTACTCGTTAGAACCGCCTGTGCGAGGCGGTTCTAATGTGTACAAACAATCAATGTTTTGAGCAAAAAAAAAAAAAATAAAAATATCAAAATTCTTCCGACGAAATTTTCAATTTTTTTCAGCTGAAAATAATCACTGTATATTGCATGGGCGTGTTTTCATTAGGGATGTCACATTGTGTCAGAGTAAATGTTCGGACGTTCGGAAACAAACATCTAAATGGTTCGAACGTTCGCATCGTATACCGTACTGTACTTTGTATTACATGTACATGTATATTAATCGAGTGTTGCCTTAATAAAAAATTCATAATCAAATGCTACTGAATTTGGCAGGATGTTGCGTACATGTGTATATGTGCTCAGAATCAAAACTAACTGTAAAATCCAAAATTATGTCGTTTTAAAAAGTCATGAAGGTTCACTCAAGATTCCATCATGTCATATTGGGTCGTCAGGAAACAAATTTATGTTGAGGATAATGCTCTTAAAGAATGGAAAAGAATTATCTTCACTATCGTGGATAAACGTATAAAGATTTATTCACAAAATACTAATCTTTTACTTCCTGGATTTGATAGAGTGGACCTTCAAACGGGCATAAAAAACTATAGTTCACTTTATTTGGCATGTAACGACCAAAAGGCTTTCACTTCCTCTGATCAAAGTCGGTGTACACTTTGGTCATGCCAGAATGTGTGCGACGCCCTATCCTATCTCCTGGATAATATTTATATTAGATTTGGAAGTTATACAGACAAATTGTTGGAATCTCGATGGGTACAAATTGCGCACCTCTCGTAGCTGATTTATTCTTATACTGGATTCTCTTAACCATGATAATCAAGCTGATGTTATCGATGCTTTTAATTCGACCTTTAGGTACCTCGATGACCTTTTGAACATTGACAACCCTTATTGTGAAGGTATGGTCAATCAAATTTATCAAACTGAGCTACAGTTGAACAAAGCAAATATCTCAGATACCGAAGCCCATTTTCATATTTTAAATCTTTCTGTTGCAAATGGATTTGTTTCTTCTAAAATATGGTAAACGCGATGACTTTGATTTTGATTATAGTAAATTTTCCGTTTTTGGATGGTGACGTTCCTCGTCGAGCTTCTTATGGTGTAAACATTTCGCAACTTATTAGGTATGCTAGAGTCTGCAATCATGTTATGGACATCAACGCTCAAAATAAATGTTTAAAGGCCAAATTTCTCCAACAGGGCTATCGGTGTCATAAACTTCGAAAAACATTTTCTAAATTTTATCGTAGACACTATGAATTGAGTTCAATTATAATCTTAGGTTAAAGACGCTTTTAGGTGAGGGCCTTTCGGAATCAGAATTTTAAGGTGACTTGGTTTACAAAAAGAAACTTAAAGGAAGAAATGACTTTTCTTTACAGTTCAGAAAAATCATTTCACGTTACAGACTTATAGGTTATAATTTGAATGTTACGCGACAGTCTTCATACTTAGATTTCAACCTAAACTATGCTGCCTTCTTTAATTGCTTGCCGGTGGCTCGGGCGTCAGACTATATGATGGCTCCGACTTAAAGCTATTCATTTTAGATGGTTGGGGCCGGAGCTTCTTGTCTGTTGCTTGGCCGCCGGGGTCCAACTGGTGTTTTTCTTTTGCTCCGGGCTTCAGTAGTTTTTCGGCGCCCAGGGAACTCCATCGTCGGGCACCTTACTGAATATGTTCAGTCCTCGTTTTTGATTCATCAGGATGTTTATCATGATTTATTTGTTTGTTCTTGATAGCTCATTGACTAGTAAGAGATTCACTACGAGGAGCGAAGAACTAACTAAATGTTATGAACCACTGCAGAAGGTTAGGGTGAGGTTATTTCCATGTACAATCGATTTAAGCCCACCAGTAATTTTATGTTTCTGATAGTTCAAAGGCTATACTTCTGTGGTGGTTCTTTTTGTTTAATGTCTTGGTGTTTAATTTTTTGTGCTGTTGGCGCCTTATGTATGTTTTCATATTTTGTTTAAGGTTAGGTAACTGTTAGGCCACCTATTGGGAAAATAGCTGCTCATTCGGTTTACGATATGTTTAAATACCTGATTGTTAATTTAGTTTTTCCCACTTCGGTTTTTGGTGTAGGAATCTTTTTCTGATTGTGCCTCTTCCTGATCTTTGCCTACTTGTATCTTCTTAATTTAGTCACGTCATAGAAAATCTAATGGTATTCTGTTTCTTCCCTGCACAAATCAGCTTTAGAATTTGCTTATTTAAAATCAGTCAAAATGAGATCACGTTGCACGTTGCTCCGAGTTTTTTTTTTAAAAAAAAAAAAAAAAAAACGGCGGCAAATGTATCACCAACCTTGTTTCCTAGTCAACTAAGTCGATATTATGCATTTTGTTACAATAATGGAGGTTTTGTAAATCATTGCACATTTTGCCTTTTAGCGATCGTCCGGATGTTCAATTTCGTATCCGAACTTCGGTACGGGATCCGAGGTCCGAACCTTCTGACTCCGGTTGACGTCGCAAGTTTTCATAATGTTTAATGGCAACTCAAGCGGTTGTTTCAGAGAGAATCTCAGCCCGGTGTGGTACTCAGGACAATTATACATGGATTGAAACTTCAACATTATATGTATCGGCATACAGCGCACAGGTTCATACCATACAAAAAAGCCCCTCGGCACTGTCCTGTATCGAAAATTGCGAGGAGCAGCACAAGCACTGTACTGCTATCGTCTATGATGATACCAACAAACAATGTCTATGGTATGAAGAGCCACAAATGCAGAATTACCAGAGGTTAGACTTGGCATCCTCAAAACGTGGCTTATTCAAAACATGTGCACCAGGTAAAGTGTTATTGTCGGAGGGGTATTCTCTGAACTGTTGCCGATTTATAGGTTTCGTCACAACGGTTGTTCAACAAAATGTCGAATTAGACTTTATGACGAGATAGATTATTTTTTATTCTACCAAAATTACTCAATTTCCAATGCAGTTATTTATTTATTATTTTATTTATACAATATTTAAAAAGGTGTAAAGTTTTACCAAGTTACCAAGTTATATTCCTTTATCGTCTGTAGACATTCTGACTTATGTCTCTCAGCCGGACCTGATTAAATTACAAACGCTTTAGACTTGTTATATCTATCTATCTATCTATCTATCTATCTATCTATCTATCTATCTATCTATCTATCTATCTATCTATCTATCTATCTATCTATCTATCTATCTAAGTCTGACTGCCTGCCTGTCTGTCTGTCTACCTACCTACCTACCTACCTAAAGTTTTTTTATACATGTAATGATTTAATTTAAGATATCGGTCGCAAGACAACAGCTGCTTCACCATATATGCTTAAAGATGTATCGTGGGAGAATAGTACTACATACCTAGATATTGGCGCCATAGTTGTTTCTCTTGGTTACCCACAGTACTATCTGAGGGATTTCGTTTGGCTTTGGAGGATCGTCTCACACGTTGTTGATGAGGCAATCGTGGTATTCACTGATATAGACTTCAATGTGTACCAGGTAAATTATATTTATACGTAAATACGTATAAAATAATTGAATGCAATGTTTATTGGGTGGGAACATGGGTCCCCGCCCATTGGGGCCTAGGAGACATAGATGGACTGCTTGTGTCTCCAGGCAAAGCTTCTAATCTACTGACCGACCATCTGATTACTGGTTTACCGCTCATGTCTGAGCCTGCCCAGGAAACGTAGTTTTAAATTAGTCAAACCATCCATTCATATAGGCCTTATTGGCTTAGTTGGGTGGTGTTATATCTAGCAGCTGCACATTTTAAGTGTCATGACATCCTAATGTTGGGTAAAAGTCCCATAAAATGGAGGCAACGTCCCGACATGACCATTGCTGTTGACTGGGACGTAAAACATTTATTCAAACAAACAAACAAATTTTATGAATGTCATAAACTTATTACTAATTGGACCTGTTAAAATGTGATTGGAGCCCCCGGTCATCGGGGCCTAAAAATATAGCAAAAACACGTATTTTGTCGCATAAAGCATTGCATTATTGTGATTACAGCCTCTGAAGTGACTATCATTTTGGAAACGGAAGTTAAAATGCAATAATGGGACAGCACATGTCAAGAATTAATAATCAATTGCTAAAACTGATCTCGATTTCTAATATTGCTGAGTTTGCAGTCAATAACTCATTTTGCACTGTGATGAATTTTAAAAGATATGTAATAAAAATGAAAACTGATATTCTTTAACAGTGAACACGTTAATGAGAAATTGGGTGGGCCATACCGCGGTTTCGACTTTTAAAGTCTCGTCAGTGACCCTTTAGATTTGGCAATAGACATTTTTCACTTTTGAACGTAAATGATGCTGGCGCTTGCGGTTACGACTTTGTGTGTGATGGGCGACGACTCGTGAGGGCATATTTGAGACGAAGGCGAGGGGCGATATGAAGAATTACTTAGTCAAAACTACCAACAGCCCACCGGAGGTGTATTAAATGAGACACGCAAAAAACGAAATTGTCCAAGACGCCTAGCTGAATAGTTCAGTAGGTAGAGAGTAAGACATAGAATCGAAAGGTCCTGGGTTCGAGTCCGGGTAGGACAAAAATTATTTTTCCTTTTCTTTGTTTCTTCCTTTTTTCGCACCTGTGACATTAAAGCTTAAAAAATTAAAAAGAAATAAAAAAAAGGAAAAAAGAAAATAAAATTTTATCTATTGGCAAATGCAAGAATCACAAAATGCAATGCTGCATTTAATACTAAAATCGTAAGTTTCTGGATTAAACTGTCTAGTGAGAAGGCAGACCGCATGTATAGGGTTTTTATAGGTCTTGTTGGAAGCCGAGATATTGATCGTCATTAGAAGAACGGATCAGCGACCGATCCTAACGTCAACATTTATTTCCTGACTGGCTGGTACAGATAATGTGGATAGGATAAGCTGACCGCCTCTAATGACTAAAAAAATACGCAAGCGTCCCCCGTGGCCGAGCAGTTCAGAGCGCTGTTTCATAATCACTTAATCATCTCACCGTTGTGTCTGGTGTGAGTTCGAGACCCACAATGGCCACATGTGAGACAGGCCAAGTTCTGTTTGCGGGTGTGCCAGGCGGTTTTTCTCGGGGTACTCCCGTTTTCGCCCCACCTACTGTTTGGCGCTTTTCATATGAGCTGAAATAATCTTGAAAGGGACGTAAAACTGAATTTTAACAAATACACAAGACACCAAATCAAAAAGTATAGTCACGGTACATGTTCAGGTATATGTGTATTACGTATTAGATGTAAAACTACAGTTTCACGTGCTATCTCGTGAGCGAACGATGTTTATTTTGTCGATGTCTCGTTTTGAGTCCATTCGACAGTAGGAAGAGCGATGGGGGCAATACCCTACATGTAGCTACAATATGCCTAGCCACACAACTGTTTTTGTTAATTGTAGACTTTCAACAGTATTTCTGCCATATCGAGTGCGATGGTTACGATGTAGAAAATTAATTTGGCAAGACATAAGCTTTCGTTCTGATCCTCATTTATTCTGTGTGATAGTATGCGTGTTGTTTCACCTGGTTGAATTCAAATAAATAAATTAAAATCAAACTAACACAATTATATTATTTTCATGAGTTTCTAAAGTGTTGCCGTAGAGGACGCATAGTGTTTCAGTCGCCCCATAGTTTACTTTTGATGTTCGCCATTTTCACATACACGTAGAAGCAATTTTGGACACTACACATTCTGTCAACGTGCACAAATTATTCATTTGTTTCACAAATAATGGTGTATACAGTCTTCACATTGACACGTGTTTTCTTAAGATTATTGCCTCGTGTATTGTCCCTTTTAACAGAATGGACGCTGGTCTTGTTTGGAAAGAGCTAGTAATTTTGTTTTTATGCCTGTTGTTAAATTGCTTGTGATGTGTTGCACCGCCATGTCTCTCCCGCCTGGTGTCTATGTTAGGATGGGAAATTTAATTGTATAGATTCTTGGTCATTCTATTGTTACTTGATTACAGATAAGGGTCTCATTGTGCTCATTTCTGATCATAATGATGCGTTTTTATACAAATTTCGGCCCGTTCAAGATTATTTTAGTTCATATGAGACGGGTAAATCAGTAACAGGAGGAAAAGAGGAGAACCCTGAGAAAACGAACTTGCACACCCACAAGCAGAACTTCGTTTTGTGTCACCCTTGATTGTAAGACTGATCAATTGGGCAGCAACCTAAGGCGAAGAGTTCATTGTCTTGGTGTTGGTAGTTGCCAAAGCGATATTGCTGCGCTGAAGGTTGTTTTAATCCATTTTATCACATGTTGTGTGATGTTGCATCAATCTTTGTTGTAAGGACTTTGATTGTATCGCAAGCATATACGATGGTGCTGACACTGATAGACAATACCCGAATACACATATTCATGTACAGTATACCACTCAGACATTTCACGTGTCCATTTACCGACATTTTATACAAACGTACCGCCATTCATGATTCTAATATATATACATGTAACAGGGGAAATTTAATTGTGTTGTGTTTGGCTATTGAAATTTTGTCCTAGGGCCCATCGACAAAACAAAGATCATATCAAGCCGGATCAGTTATCAAACCACATTGCAGCTTGGAAAGCCGAACGCAGTTGGTGTTAAGGGCGTGCGTTCTTTTGTCCTTTTTTAACATTTAAAAGTACGATTTCTATCATGATAAAGTTTATACTGAACCTATTAAGCAAGCCTCTATGGTGCAGTGGTTATTTCACGTGCCTTATAAACCAGAGATGGCAGGTTTGATCCGGGTCTTCTTGAGTCTGTCGGATGAGACTATAAACTGAGGTCTCGTTTCCATATGACCTTTGCTGTTGGATTAACGCTCAAATCAACAAACCGATTCAATTTATTATTTATTTAAATTCAGATTGAGTAAGAAGCTTATGTGCTTATATGCTTGCCCGATTCCGGACGCAAAGATGGGTCCGAATGAGTAAGGTTGAGAATGATCAAATGTTGTAGATCTGCCGTCAGCATGTGTAATACATGTGCACTAAAACGGTACCCTATATCATGACGATATCATTACAAAACCTTATCAAGCAAAATACAGTGTTTTTTTTTTTAAGTTGAAAAAAAAATGAAAATTTTCAATTCAACAGTTTTGATATTTTCTTATTTGTTCAAAACATAGATTGTGGACACAAGATAGAACGAATACTCACAATCTATGTTTTCAGAAGCATAGACAACCTAAGTTGACCTTGTCTTATAATAGGTTAATATAATCCCTGGGTCATATATAGACTTTGTAGATGCTTCATGCCAAGTTTCAAAATAATAGGCCTTTTGGTTCTGAAGAAGAACAATTTTAAAGGTTTATCAATTTATAGCCATGGCGGCCATTTTGGTCAAGTTACCTTGACCATTAATACAAACTTTCGTTCCCCTTCCACGAAGTTTGGCTTTGATCGGCCATGCGGTTGCAGAGAGATGTTTAAATATTATAGCCATATACATGTATATATCCCCCCCCCCAGGCAGGAGCTGACAACCACCCGGGTCTTAATGTTTTCATAAAAATAAATCTGCCCATTTGTATTATCATAGCAAGTTTCCACCCATTTAATTACATTTAACTAATTGCCCCATTTAAATGCATGGGCGACCTACATGTAAGTTGATCTTACCGTAAAATAGGTCAAGGTCATCCCAGCGAAATGATTTATACAAACTATGTAGTGCTTTTAATATTGTTTGATGCTTCATGCCAAGTTACAAAATCATAGGCCTTCTGGTTCTGGAGAAGAAACATTTTAACGGTTTTTGCTATTTATAGCCAAGGCGGCCATCTTGGTCATGTGACCTGGTCCATTTATGCAAATTTCGTTCCCCCTTCCTAAGAATGCTCCGCAAACAGTTTTAACTTTGATTGGCCAAGCTGTTTCAGAGAAGAAGATCATGGTAATTGTTGACAGACGACGACGGACGGACGACGGGGCATGGCCATCCTATAAGCTCACCGGGCTCATGTGAGCTAAAACTAGATATACCCCTGCATACTCAAGTTTTGCTTTATAAAAGCGTTGTTCAATGGGGTAAACATGTCACGGACATGTTATCCTGATGAGGATAACAGACCATGCTCGATATTACTTAAAATGTGTCAAAACGTTGTAAGGTGTAGAATAAAAAAAAAAACAAAAAAAACTGCACATAAAATTAAAGATCAACTAAATGTTTCAAATCGTAAATCTTGCCATGTTTACATGTAAAAGGAATTCTGTGTGTTCACGAAAAACATGTGAAATGTAGCTAAACAGAACCAATGCACCAGTATGTTGAAAGTCACATGGCGATAACAAATAGTTGATAGTTGTTTTCCCACCAACAGTTATCGTCATATGCAGACGGGATCTCGGTTTATAGTGTCACCATAAAGCCATGGGCAGCTCAGAATTGAACAAGCGATTCCTAGTTATACACACGAGTGTCAAAAAATAATATTCTGCACTGGAAGCTGTTTTATTCGCGCCAAGCATTTGTAAGGCCGACTCGCGTTGAACGCGCGCGTAATGTATCTTTAATGGCAATCATGACAGTTGATGATGCGATTTTGTAAACATGTCGTGTCAAAGGCCACTTCTGGTTCATTGTTCAATTAGAATCAGACAGTTAAACGGGAAGACAACAATAATCATTGTTACCATTGCATATGATAACATTGTTTACGATTTATATGTTTAATTGCTGTCTGGATTTCTTTATTTTTGCATTTTACCAATGCATATAGGTTTTAAGATTTATTTATTTTATTTTTTTTTGTTTTGTCCCAGTCAACATTTTTTTCAGTCATGTCGGGACGGAGCCAACGCTTCCTGGGTTTAACCAGTTAGTAAGGAGTTAATGTGTCTTGCTCAAGGACACAACACGGCTGGCGCCTGTGGGGATCTCAGGAGTCAGACGCCCTACCACTACGCCACCGCGCTCCCTAATAATTTTGTACCAGTCTTATATCAACTACATGTACGTATTTATTCTCGACATGTGATTTTACGAAGCGACTGACTGAACCACTGCGACATGAAGTCATTTACGGAACTTGTGTGTGTGTGTGTGTGTGTGTGTGTGTGTGTGTGTGTGCTCGCATAAAGAATATTGTCGTCCTGTTTTAGGGTAAGCATGATACGTTATGAAAAAACGAACTGTATGTTTCTCAGACTATAAACATTCATTTTCTTGAAAATGATACTGTTTTAGTTTGAAGTTTAATTATACTCGTATTTATTTGAATTCACCCAGATAAACATCACGCATAGTTCAAGGAAAGGAGGATCAGAAAGAAAGCCTTTGACTTTGAAAAAACATCCCAAAAAATCGTAATTATCGCATTCAAAATGCTGAAATACTGTGGAAGGTCTACAAAACTTATTTCTATGTCTATGCAAAATGTAGCTAGGATATCGCACTTATGACTTGCAGATGATTGTCTAATGGACTCAAAACGAAACATCAACCGTATAAATAACATCAAGATTTCGAGTATCTGTTTGAAGTACATGTATAAACATGCCAAAATAAAGTATGTTCTCTCACGAGACAGCACGTGGAACTGTAGGTCTTACACCTAATAAATATACATATATCTTTACATGTACACTATACAGTGTACTGTTTGAGTTAGTGCCTACGTCCGCGGAAAACATTTTTAAGTCGTTCAGGGTGGCTATCCTTATCCTAGCCACATTATGCCTGTACATGCCTTCAGTATATTCATATTTTCATGTCTCCCAGAAAGAAATATTGATGCGAGGATAGATCAGCTCTTATAACAAAAATACGATCGAGCTCCCAATACAAGAGAAAACATACATGTGGGCTGCCGTATCAAACTTCAATTCCTTTACGATTTAAGTATTTAATGTAGTAGGGCATTTCATGATTCTTGCATTTGCCAAAAATATAATCAGCTGATAATATATGTTTTATTTCCAAAGCTTTTTTGTCACAAGAGAGACAAATAAAGAAAAGAAAAAAGTGATGCGTCCGGGACTCGAACCCAGCACCTTTCGCTTTCAATTCCAAGCACGCTAGCTACTGAGTTACAGAGCTAGACGTCCTACGCTATAGCATTTATTGCATGTCTTATTTAATTCGTCTTCGTCGGGCTATTGGTAGTTTTGACTAAGTAATTCTTCATATCGTCCCTCGTCTTCGTCTCAGATATGCCCTCACGAGTCGTTCCCCATCACACGGAAAGTCATAACCGCAAGCGCCAGCAGCAGTTACGTTCAAAAGTGAAAAATGTCTAATATGGAGCCAAAGAGAATTATTGAAATTTGCAACTTTCAACAGGGTAGTCAATACAAAGATTAGTATTATCTAAATGGGACCAAACATATTAAACATATGTAAGAAAATGAATCTTGACCGACAATAAGTTTATGAGTTCTCAAATATCCTCGTTGATCTCAAAGGAGCAAAAGGAAAATATATCCTGCACCATGGATGATGTACGGGGAGACTTTTTAGGGTCGCCACACGGCACAGCACCAGCTGCAGTAATAGCAAATAAAAATTAAAACAGATCCTTTAAGAGCAGTGAACACATTAATGAGAAAGATACTATTGGACTATTGAAAATTTTGAGAGGTGAAGCCTGTAACATAGTTAAATTCAATACTTTACACTGGTAATTTTATTTGCAATTAACTTTTTATGATACCCATGTGAACCTGTGCATAAACGAATATATTACTTTAAAAAGTACTTCTATCTGGTCCTTAAAATACACTTGCTATGTTTTCTATTACTTAGAGTCGCATTCTGCAATTCTTTTTTGGTAGCGGAAGTTAAGCTTTTTTATTAAGGAAATGTATTACATTTGTAATCGCCTCCACAAATAACTTTTGATCTCCTACTTTGTGGCCAAAAGGCTAAGACTTTTGCATGACAAGGTACAAGTAGGCAAAGATCAGGAAAAGGCGCAATCAGAAAGAGATTCCCACTCCAAAAACCGAGGTGGGAAAACGCCAAACTAAGAATCAGGCACTTATACCATGAAACATATCGTACGCCGAATGAGCAGCTATTTTCCCAGTAGGTGGCCACTCAGTTACCTTAACTTAATTAGAAATATGAAAACACACACAAACTTGTTTTCTTACATATTTATATATTTATAAATGTTAGAATAATTGCATCCAAATAATAAAATTAACTTTCCTAGGCTTTTGCATAAGGCTCAAAACTGAAACACTAACATGCAAAACATGCATACTGTAAATTATTATGGTTCCCTTCATTTCCTGAAGACATAGGAAAGTGTAGCAAAGGCATTGCAATTTTCAATAGGTGAGTTCGTGCACAAAACTTCGCGTTGAAGTAGCATTTCATAAACAGAAATTGTGTTGCCATGACTGGCATGGGACAGTAGAAATGCTTAAGTATATGATTCATACGGACTTTAGCTATGCCAGCGACTTTATATTAGTGCTGACAGCTTCTATTTGTTTTAAAATTATGCACATTCCTTGCTTACAAGTCGGTGAACTTTAATTAAGAAACAGGATAGCTCTAGCACAGATTTAATGGATAACAAGTCATTGTTTTAGAGGGTACTTGTACATATCCTATGGCGGTTCAAATGTGCAGCGTGAGTGAATTAATGATCCACCTATTTTAACGAACACTCTGAGCAGGAGTTGTTTTCAAGACCTCACTGATTTTATGTAATATTTTTTATTGTTTCCATATATCATTGTGTACACAAGTTCAGCCCTTTTTAGCTCACCTGAGCCGAAGGTTCACAGGTGAGCTTATAGTATACCCATGATCCGGCGTCCGTCCGTCCGTCTTCCGTCCGTCGTCGTCCGTCGTCGTCCACAATTTCAAATATCTTCTTCTCTGAAACCGCTTGGCCGATCAATTTGAAATTTTATGTGGAGCCTCCTTGAGTAGTGGCATTGAAATTTTGTTCGCGATATTTTGGTCACATGACCATGATGGCCGCCGCGCCCATATATGGTAAAAACCCTTCAAAAATCTTCTTCTCCAGAACCGGTGGGCCGATTTCCACGAAACTTGGTATGTAGCATTGGGGACTCCACCCCATTATAATTTGCTAAATGATAACCCTGGGTTGACCTTGACCTAATTAACGGCAAGGTCAATTTTGGAAACATAGGCTTTTACATGGGAAAAAGTGAAAACTATGGATTTTGTTTTTCAAAATTATTGCAGCCTGAGGCCTGAAAAGTGGTAGATGCAAACAACTAATGGAGTAGATGAAGGTATGTGATTAATTTAGGTCAAGGTCATCTCTTGACCTTGGCCAGTCTGTTGTCCATACACACTTTTCAAAGATCTTCTTCTCTGAAACTGCTTGGCCAATCAAAGTGAAATTTTATGTGGAGCATCCATGGGTAGAGGAAACAAAAGTTTGATCGCGAAATCTATGTCACATGACCAAGATGGCAGCCACGCCCATATAGGGTAAAAACAACTAAAAATCTTCTCCAGAACCGGCGGGCCGATTTTCATGAAACTTGGTATGTAGCATTCGGGACTTCAGCCCATCATAGTTTGCTAAGATGATGACCCTGGGATGACCTTGACTTATTTTACGGAAAGGTCAATTTTGGAAACGTAGGTTTTTACATGGGAAAAAGTGACAACTATGGATTTTTTGAAAACTATTGCAGCCTGAGGCCTGAAAAGTGGTAGATGCAAACAACTAACGAAGTAGATGAAGGTTTGTGATTAATTTAGGCCAAGGTCATTTCAATAACGCATGCATAATACGCGCACGTGCGTTGCAGCTGTCGTTATGGAAACACCGCCTAACGCTATGCGGCGCAACGTAACGTCGAAGTTTTATTCTTATTTCAAAATACTTCTTAGTTCAAAGTATTGCGTATGATTGCGTATGCCCACATTTTATTTAATACTCATTAACTGCAACGTACACGGCTTATGTTTGTAAAGTTACGAGGATGTCAATCGAATGGATTTGTCTCTAGACTCTTGCAATTACCGACTCTGTCAAATAGACAAAACTGTTAAAATTTTCGAAAATGTTGCATTTTCGGGAAGTCATTTTTTAAAAGTATACATTTACTGCAAGCTCGAAACATATCTTGTCTCTACTTATTATAGTTTATGTCATTCTTTTTATCATTTCGTTAAACACCGGCCAGAAAACAAGGTAATGAATTTAAGTTTACAAAATGAAATCGACGTTCTCGAATATTTTACGCTAACCTGTTGACTTCAATTTCATCGTATCAGTAGATTAATCATCAGAATGCCGTATGTTTTTGAAAAATGGTCAAACTGTTAAAAAAATATTTTTCATTAAAAATGTCGACCAACTTTCCC
The DNA here is from genome assembly GCA_964017185.1 of Rugalucina vietnamica. Taxonomy (NCBI): domain Eukaryota; kingdom Metazoa; phylum Mollusca; class Bivalvia; order Lucinida; family Lucinidae; genus Rugalucina; species Rugalucina vietnamica. The sequence goes on from OZ024873.1 coordinate 59,562,238, forward strand.
CCCCCCCCCCCCCAAATACACTCACAAAGTCAACCCAGGGGTACAGGCGCGCCGGGTCACGTGAAGTGACGTCATTACGCATGCATGAACGTCTCATGCATGAACGTCTGACGTCATTGTTTTAAAATCACAATGGCATTTAATTACAAAAGTATCAATGTTTATTCGTACAAAATTTCATATCACTTGGTTGACGCAAACTTATTTCACAACATTTTATACGTACTTTCAGATCACCCCTCGTACTAGTCTGTGTGTCGACAGTCCTGTTGAAAGTTGCAGAATTACACTATTTCTCTTTGGCTTCATTTTGCCAAATCTTAAGGGTCACTGAAGAGGCTTAAGTAGCCGAAATTGCGGTATGGCCCATCCCCTTTTCTCATCAATATGCTCACTGTTATTGAAAGATCTCAGTTTTATTTTTAACTAGAATTAGAAAATTAAACTATACTTAGATGTGTACAACTTGCATAACTACAGACCTGGTCTAAGTAGGTTTGAATGGAATCGATATAAATGTTTGATGAGTGCACAGACCACAAGACATGTCCCCAAAGCACTCGGCTCTAAGCACATGATACATGTGCACCCGGGAAAATGACACCATATTACGAAAACATGCCCATGTAGTATACTGTATTTTCCTAAGTTGTAAAAATTGAAAATTTTCACTAGAATATGTTTACATTTTTCTTATTTTTCGCTGAAAACATAGATTGTGGATACACGTTAGAACCGCCTCGGCGAGACGGTTCTAACGAGTACCCACAATCTATGTTTTGAGCAAAAATTAGAAAACTATTAAAAAAATCTACTGAAAATTTTCATTTTTCAACTTATAAAAAAATCACTGTATATTGCATGGGCAAGTTTTCGTAATGGAAGAAGAAAATAGATGACTTATTCCTTCCCGGGCCAGCAAGGTAGACACCTAGCTAGCAGCAATAAATCTTTATTTTTATTTACAGAATCAAGCAAACATTCCAACTGGACTGCGATCATTTTCTGACCAAATTGACACCATAATAATTTCAAGTTTTTTATTCGGTGGCAGTATTTTTTTTACAAACAAACGGATTCTGGACACTGACATAGATTTTCTCGACTCCTCGTCAAACGGACAAGTGTCTTTTAAACGAGAAACTGTTCAGTTTCTATTTCGAACCTGGCAAAATGATGCGAAGATTTTGCACCAAGGTAGAGGCTTTAGAGCAAGGTTTTTTATTGCTGGTGAGTACATGTTTTTTCATCTTTTATTATAACGTTATATTGCTGCTGCCAACTGGCTCTTACCCATGAGAAAACCAAATATGTGGTCCTACACAAACCGATCTAGAAGCTTGAAATATTGGTTCTAAGAAGAAGAGGGACTGTACTATCCGGGCGGCGAAACCAAAGGCGCTGATCTGCGCCTTTGATTTTGCATATGTATATTGTAGATTTTCTGGTGTGGCAGCTCATTTGTTATATCACTCTTTAATACTTGTTTATAATCATGGCAGGATTCAGTCATAATCCAAGTATCACCTCGGCCCTTAAAAGAAATAATATTATAATACACAACAAATATTGGCAGGTCTAAGAGCTGACATAAATTTACAGACTGTCTTTAGATTTACAGACTGTCTTTAAATCTAAAGACTTGTAAGTCTATAGAATTAAAGACTAAAAACGAAGAAATAGCAAAAAATATGAAATAAGGAAAATTCGCACTGATAAACAATTGTGATTCGCTTAGTTACAGAAGCAGTTTCATAGTGCAGAAAAATGTTCATTGTTTGTTGACTTAACATTGAATAATGGAAGAAACAAATAAATGTGTTTTGATATACAAAAGTTTTCTCCCATATACTATAACTCTACAACTGATAACGCAAGCAATCATCGGATCGGGTGACATTCTTCGCCAACAATGGTCAAAGGGAGAATAGCCAACAAGGAATACATATAATTATCATTTGCTATCAGTACACGGAAATAAGGCCATACTTTTACAGGAACTTTACACACTGAATATCGCACATATATAGGTCATTCAGTTACGTTAAATATAGAAAGCGCTTTTTCTTGATATTCTAAAACTCGATGAAATACTGCATAAGTCTTTAAATATAAAGACTTGACAAGTCTTTAGATTTACAGACTGTCTTTAAATCCACAGACTTAACAAGTCTGTAGATTTACAGACAGTCTGTAAATTTAGTAAGTCTGTAGATTTAAAGACTTGAAATGTCAGCTCTTAGACCTGATTGGCCCTTAAAATAAATAATTTAAAAAGGTACAAGTAGGCAAAGATCGGGAAAAGGCGCAATCAGAAAAAGATTCCCACTCCAAAAACCGAGGTGGGAAAAAAAACAACTAACAATCAGGTACTTATACCATGAAACATATCGTAAGCCGAATGAGCAGCTATTTTCCCAATAGGTGGCCACTCAGTTACCTTAACTAAAACTATGAAAACACACATAAGGCGCCAACAGCACAAAAAAAATTAAACACCAAGACATAAAACAAAAAGAACCACCACTGAAGTATCGCCTTGGGACGATCAGTAACACAAAGTAACTGGCGGGCTTAAACCGATTTTACAGGCGCCTAACCTCACCCTCATCTTCTGCAGTGGCTCTAATATACACAAATATAAACAGGCAATAAGAAAAATCTTTTTAAGAAATATAAAACACAGGTACCAACGTATAACATGTATAACGGAAAGCAGAGTGAACAGCTATTGAAGTGAGCATCTTTTAGATGTCATGACGTCCTAAGTTAGGGTAAAAGTCCCATAAAATCAAAGCAACGTCCTGACATGACATTTGCTGTTCATTGGGGCGTATTGCATCGATTCAGACAAACAAACAAACAATAACAATAAAATTTACAAATAATTCAAAGACGCATGGTAGTAAGGCTATACCATTTTCAACACGGGCAGGTAAATAACGTTAATCGGATATAATGCCATTTTGTAAACATGTCGTGGCAAAGGTAATTGAGCCACTGCATGAGAAAACCAACAATTTGTATAGGCGAAAACAAAGCCGCAGATCAGCTGTGCAGTAACTGCACAGCTGATCAGCGCCTTTGTTTTCGCTACACAGATACTACAATTCCTCTTCTTCTTAAATCCGAAATTTCAAGCTTCTAGCCTCTTTCTGTGACTGTACAGACTGGTTTGTGTCGGACCTGGTCGGGAACCCAAATTGTTGGTTTTCTCATGCACAGGCTCAATTTTCTTTCCGTTTTGAACAGTAAAAACGGAAAAAAGCTGGTCAAGGGGAGGGGGCAATAAGCGATGCGGCCACTGTAGCGTTTCTTATTGAAATAAAGTTTGTAGTAACTATTATACGTCATGTACCTGTAAACGCTTAAACGCGGGTGTATCGATTCTACATGTATTTGTTTATAACGGTTTTCTTTTTTTTTTTTTTTTTTCAGGATCTAAAATGCAAAGACAATGAGAGTAATTGAGAATATTTTATCATTGATATGATTACATGGTGTTAAGAAAGTTCGAAGAACACAACGTGTTTAATAAAGAAATAATTTTACTTTACGGTGAATTATCGTGATTAACATAGGACGTCGGAGGACAGATTGTGATCTGCATTAATTCACGACGGCGCAGCCGGGTTGAATTAATTATCGCATCTGCCCCATAGCACAAGGCGTTAATTAAAGTTATTCACCATAAAGTAAAATTATTATCATCGTGTTTTGTTCTAATTATCGCACATTCTCCAATAAGCGCACACCCTCGTCATTTCCAAAACTTGGGTGCGTATGCGCACACTGCTCGACAAACATTTTGGTATTTTACACCAATTTACACATAAATTCTGTATTTACCGCATTTAAACTTAACATTAGATAATCAAGCACTATTTTGTAACGATTACAACACTTAAATGATATTATCATCATAATATTTGACATGGAAATTTCGCCAGTTTATGTATTGTTTTCGTTCCTAGTGTGTACTTATTGGAGCGATATTTTGTTACCTTAACATCAAATTATTTTGAAACGTTAAGCGTACTGTGCGCTAATTAGAATGAATAAGATATTAATAATATTATTTAGTACTTTCCTGAGTTTAATTTTTGTAATCGCTTGTTTGAAAAAAAAAAACAAAACAGGAGCTAAAACGTGTCATTTTCTGTTTTACCAGATGAAATTTTCTGTAAACAGCCACCAACATGCATTTTGACACCTGAGTATTTTGGGTCGGAATCGTTTTTAGGCGATTTTTCCCCATACGACGCTACAAAATGGACTATCCGAGTGTTTGCCGTTGTTTATATTGAGTTAGTTTTCAATGAATTTGACATCGGCTGTGATTCAGGCTCGTATTTTCAAATCGCATATTTGTCGGAGAAAGTCGACTTGTACTGCAACCTCAATAAACCTTTTGGACGGGTACGCTCCCTGGGAAACCAAGTGGATATAACGTTCCATCCTAATGTACAACCCGATTCCATGCCTGAAGGATTCTCGGCGACATATCACGATGTCACCTTCAACGATCCTTTCCAGGAGTTGACTTATAAAGGTAATTTGAAATGATACCTGCATAAGTTTCAGCGGACATCAAAAAATTGGTACATGTTACTTTATTAACCTGGAATGTCAAAACCTTAGGATTTACGACCAAAGTCGAAGAATGCAGAGCTTAAAATGCGTGCTTGACAATTAGAGATTTTCTTAGAAAAAAAAAAGAAATAAAAAACAAGAAAAAAAGTGTGTTCAGGTAATGAAAGCTCTGTTCAGTTGCAATTTACACATTTCCATCGCTTATGCAAAAAGCAGGGTGTATCATGTATATCTAAGGGTAACAAATAAAAATAAAACTGAGATCCTTTAAGAGAAGTGAGCATATTAATAAGAAAAGGGGTAGGCCATACCGTGGTTTTGGCTACACAAGCCTCATTTAGATTTAGCAACATGCAGTCAAAGAGAATTACAGTAAATTTGAACCTTTCAAAATTGTAGTCAATACAAAGACTAGTATTATATAAATGGGGCCAAATATATTAAATAATATGATACGTGTGTACCCTTTAAACTTGGCAACATGCAGCCAAAGATAATTACAGTAAATTTGAACCTTTCAAGATTGTAGTCAATACAAAGACTAGTATTATATAAATGGGGCCAAATATATTAAACGTTGGTTAGAAAATGAATCTAAACAGATCATATATTTGTGATTTCTCAGAATACCCTTGCTGATCTCAAAGGACCAAAGGGAAAATATAATCTGCACTATGGATGATGTACGGAGATACTTTTTAGGGCCACCAAGCGGCATAACACCAGCTGCAGTTATAGCTAATAAAAATAAAACTGAGATCTGAACTGAATAGAAAGACTATTACATATATTATATAGATTTTTTTTTTTTTTTTTTTTTTTTTTTTTTTTTTTTTTTTTGAATGCATGATTTATTGCTGCTACAATAAGCAGCTAATTCACGTCGCTGTCTATTCATCATTTTCAAATTATAACAGTTTACAAATCTTAGTTCTATTTGTGTCAAGATTAACGGCGCGTAAAGTCTTTTATACACAGAGGCGGTACCCACAATCAATATTTTGAGCATATAAAAAACATCGATTGTTTTTTTTTTCATTTAAGTTTCCAATTTGTACAGCTGAAAAAAATCTCTATATCTTGCATGAGCAAATGTTCGTAATGCTGCATGCAAACTACAAGAAAACCTTGAGTTAGAAGAAAATGTTTCTGACATTTTTACGACATAACCTTAGTTTCAGCGTCTTTCTTTTTAAAAAAATCAATGCGATTAAATATGGATTAGTTATCATACAACCTTTAATGGTAAAACTCAAAAATAGGGATAGGTGTATAATGTACACCGTAGAAGCGATAAGGCCAAATGCCATTCTAATATGCCTAACCAATCGAGGATAATCGCGAGTTGAAGGCCCTTACAAATTAAGAGTTGTGGTTGTTATCGATTTTTTTTAATATAAAAAAGATCTCTAGAAAAATGTTAAGGTGATGCTTAACTTATGTCTGACTGTAAAAATATATCAAAGATATTCAGCACATCAAAGAATATATATTTACGGTGTCATTGCATCACGAAAACATGTCCGTGTAATGTTTACCCCCTTGAACCCCACTTTTATATAGTAAAACTGGGGTATGCAGGGGTATACCTATTTTTCTTATTTTTGCTCCAAAACATAGATTGTGGGTACTCGTTAGAACCGCCTCGGCGAGGCGGTTCTAACGTGTACCCACAATCTATGTTTTGAGCAAAAATAAGAAAAATATCAAACATTTTCTACTGAAAATTTTCATTTTTTACAACTTTAGAAGTCAAGGTATATTGCATGGGCATGTTTTCGTAATGGAAATGCTCAAAATAAGCTATCAGTAGTACAGCAAACTGAGTCAGCAGCTATTTCCCTAGCTTTCTCTGTGTGGTGGAATACATTACATAAAGAAAACATGCCCATGCAATATGCAGAGATTTTTAAAGTTGTGAAAATTTAAAATGAGAATTTTCAGCAGAAAAAAATGATATTTTCAACATTTTTACTCAAAACATTGATTGTGGGTACACGTTAAACGAGTCTAAAGAGTACCCACAATCTATGTTTTGGATCAAAAGTGAGAAAAATTGGTATACCCCTGTAAAGCCCAGTTTTACTGCATAAAGGTGGGGGTTTAACGGGTTATACATTTCACGGACGCAAAATAAATAAACAAGCCGGCGTAATTAAAGATAGATGATCCGTTACTTGTCTATAATCCTGTTTAATCTACAGGTTGCAGCGAGAAGTTTCAAAAGTGCTACTCTCTGATTGATTTTGAATGGATGACATGGCTTACTCTGCAGTCTGATGAATGCGAGTCTCGAGGCATGTCTCTTCTATCCATACGATCTTTGGAAGAAATGGACCTGGTAGCACAATATATACTTCGGGAATTCGGAAGCCTTCTGTTTAACCAAGTGAACCCCGGCGCATATATTGTTCCTATAGGTAAGCATAAGGTGTAACCTAAAGTGTAACCTAAAGAACAACGGATATCCGGAGACAACCGCACACCTAAAACAATTAACACAGATGGTTGATTCTCTTTGTATTGCTAAAGAGTCAGCAATTTTCCCTATGTGGAAAGAAAATTCTGATACATGGTCTATAATATCAATGTAAAATGTAAACTTCAAATTTAGCTTTCATGTTATGATGAAAGCGTGTAATAAATAACCATTTATCTATAATGGCGCGGAAAGTGTCGACAGCTAATGACGTTTTGAAAATATTTTCGGGACAGGCATAAACATAGTCAAAACAGAACGTTTACAAAAACGCAGGTTACGCCCGATGACGCCATTTTGTGTAGCGCTCGGTAGTTACATGTAGCATAATAAAACACTCTATTCACACCGTGCGTCTTCATTAATGCACACCTGTTCAATGTTCATACCGTAAACATCGATATTTATGAAATTATATCTGGCATTTTTTATGTTAAAAAGGTACACGTAGGCAACGATCAGGAAAAGGCGCAATCAGACAAAAGATTTCCACTCCAAAAGCCGAGGTGTGGAAAAAACTAAATTTACAATCAAGTACTTATGCCTTGAAAACATATCGTAAGTCGAATGAGCAGTATATTTGTTTTGCCTGCCAGGCATAGGGTAATCATAATCAGTAATTTAATCATCAGTAATTGATTGCAGTTTTTAATCAGAATTCACAAAATTTCAAAGTGAATTTAATCATAATTCAATCATAATCATGTTTTATTAGGCTAGTAATCATGATTATTCATGATTACTTTCATGATTACAGAAAAAAAAAAAGTTACAATAGCAATATGTTATTAAAAATCTGCCTAAAACAAGTTTGTATTGCTGAATAAAATATGTTTGTATTGATGCTGCTTCACACTTAGAATGAATGAAACCCTGTGTCATGCATTCTGTATATGAAGCACTGCTCGAATATCAGCTGGCCTGGCTGACAAACCATGACTTCCCTTACATAACCACTTTCTCAGGAAGGCTGTAACCTTTTACATGTAAGTGGTTTGCTTAGTCATTTATCATATTACTAGAAAGGCATCTAGCAGCCTAACAATTTTTCCCAGCTTTAATAGACAGAGGTGAAACATGAGACAATACCATCATTGGGGTAATTGTTCTCAGTTCAATTGTTGAAGGGCAAACCAGTCAATTTTAAACTTTACAAACAGCCAATTGTCTCTAATTTACTAAAACACTTTTGTTTCTCATTTATTCAAAATTTACCCAAACAGGGTGTTAACTGACACTGAGTCAGTATGTATTCAAAAGTGATTGTTGCAAAACAGCAGTGATTCATTAATAAGGAAACAATGGACCAGAGTTTGTTCTTTACAAAAATGTAGAAGGTTTGAACAGGACATACACTTTTTATTGTGGAATGTACATCTTTTAAGGGGGATGTCTATGGTGAAACTATGTTTCATGGAGAAATAGGATAACTACACCATACATCATTGCCTTATGTTAAAAAAAATGGAAAAATAAAGATGTAGTAGAGAACCAAGTTGTAGTGATCCAATTCAAATTGACCCTTCATTACTTAATTTAAAATTGAATTGTTCACCTGTGTAATGGCCAAGGCAGCTATACCTGTTAGGTTTATGTTATACCAGGTCCCAAGGTTATAAAACTTTTTTTCATGCTAAGCTCAACTAAGTTTAAAATTTATCCTGCTCATAAATGTTAAAATGAGCAGGATAAATAACTAGTTTTTGAGTTTTGAGCCTGAATTTTCCGGTGCACGACACTTTGCCGAAAACCACTTCGCCGAAAAGACTTTTCGCCGAAACGACACAATGCCGAAAATTCTTCTCCGGTGCGACACTTCGCCGAAAGTTTTAAACGATTGACAATGAGTCACGCTTGAGGGAAACTAGCGTTATTAGATGAGCCTTAATTGTCTTAATGGGGGCGTAATATCAGTTCCTTATAATTACGTTTTATGTTTGTTTTACCTTGAAAAATGTTTTATAACCTCGGGGCCAGATCAAGTGCATAGATCTCGTTCAACAACAGAAAAAAATGCATCAACAACAACAAAAAATTGTAATCATTAATCATAAAAGTAATCTGATATAATAATTCAATCAATTACTCTTGAAAAATGGGTAATCATAATCATAATTTAATCATACAGACAGCCCAGTAATCATAATTTAATCATTACTGATACCCCAGTAATCGCCCCATGTCTGTTGCCTGCACATATTTTGCTATATATGTAGTCAACATTTCGCAATTATAATCTACACTGTACAGTAATTAATTGGAGTACTCACACTAAAATATTCTTTATTTTATTCGCATATTTGCATTATATGCTTTTATTACGTATACATGTATAGGCGTACTGTATTTGACGTCAATCTTCTTTTAACGTTTTTTTTATCTTCACCTCACCCAAAACCCTCTTTGGCAGTGAAAAAGCAATTTATTTAGGAATTAGAAATTAAAGTAACTCCGGACAATAAGAGATCATCGATATAATAGTAAACATTAAAAAGAGAACCCTTAGAAGATATATCATGACAGGCAAAGGCTTACGTGGAGGTTGATGAATCGCTTAAACTCGACCTCACCTGGTACAGTGGCCGCAGAGTTTATTGTTGCCTCCCCGCGACATTTTTTTTTAAATATGAGACGGGCCAATCAGTAGGTGGGCGAAAACGGGAGAACCCCGAGAAAAAACACCCGGCCAACCGCAAGCAGAACTTGGCTTGTCCCACATGTGGCCAGAGCGGGGCTCGAACCCACACCAGACACAGCGGTGAGATGATCGAGTGATTAAGAAACAGCGCTCTTAACCGCTCGGCCACGGGGGCCGCTCCCCGTGACAAGCATTGTAATGTTTTAACTGTTTAATTAACGGAATACGGAACCAAAACGACCTTTTACACGACATACAGTGCTTGTGATATTCACATCAGGAAAACGTGTCCGTGGAATGTATACCCCTTAACTCCTTTATATAGTAAAACTGGGGCATACAGGGTATACCTATTTTTCATATTTTGCTCTAGAATATAGATTGTTGGTACTCGTTAGATCCGCCTCGCCCAGGCGGTTATAACGTGTACCCACAACCTATGTTTTAATCAAAAAGAAGAAAAATATATAAGAAAAATATACTTTTTTCAATTATAACTTAAAATAAATCTTAATACTATGGGTGTGTTTTTGTTATGCAGGATTAAGACGACATCGTCTAAAAACTGGAAGATACAAGTACGAGTGGATTGACAGAGAGAACGGCAATAAGCCTGTAACGTTCACATTATGGTAATAATAATGAGCCGCGACGCGAGAAAACCGGTCTTCTGGGTTTCCAACCAGGTCTGACACAAACCGACATGTACAGTCCAAGAAGCAGTATAGAAGCTTGAAATTTCGGATTTAATAAGAAGAGAAAGTGTACTATCCGTGTAGCGAAAACAAAGGCGCTGATCAGCTTCGCAGTTACTGCGAAGCTGATCTGCGCCTTTGTTTTCGCATAGGCAAAAATCCGGTTTTCTCACGATGCGGCTCGACTATGACAGTGGCTTAATAACTATACACATGGAAATAAGTTAGGGATCACTTTTAGCTCTTGGGAAGAGTTTGAAAAAATCTATTTTCCTTTTTTTCTGGCGATACTGAAATTTTTATCACATGTATTCCATACCTTGACCTAAGCTACAAGCCAATTTATGGAAACCCACAACATTGTGTTCTTGTGCTACAGAGAACACAATATGCCAAATATGGAAAAGTCCACTTTTACTGAAAACGAGTCTGCCCTTTTGCTTCTGTACGCCACAAAACACATTTTTGAATGTGAAACAGGAATAAAATGTTGAATCTGATCATTATCATTGAATAAACTACTTCGGATCTAAAACAACATGTTTCATCTCCAAACCTTCTAGTCATACAAAATCAGCAGTTTTCATGGATTACTATGGAAAGCAAAATTCTTGGATTTTTTGCAAATAAAGCCATAAAAATAATCCCGATATGTTACTATGACCAGAACGTTCATGTTTAAACTCCTAAAGGGTCATATCGGATATCTGGCCCAACGTTTACAACCTGCAAAATGTGTAGCCAAAGAACAAAACGTGATCATGAAACCTACCCCGGAAAAGTATGGATCTACCGACGACAGTCGGCCAGGTCATAAAGAATTAATGATCAAAATTCCACAAGCAATGTCTCAGCTTGACGCTTATGAAAAATTACGACAATGTGAGTTCACAGGATGAAGTTATCGCAAAGAATATCAAGGCGTTCTGTAAATCTAGCAAAACAATTCTGAATCAAAGATGGCCGCTGATCACCGCAGTTTATGTTTGATGCCTACCATTTTCGCATAGAAACAACTTTGGATACTACAGATTCTGTGAAGTTGTCAAATCTTTCTTCATAATTCTTACAAAGAAGAACATATACAGTCCAAAGTTGGTAGTAACATTATTATAGGTGTTCCCATGTTTCCATGTGTATATTTTCCTAATAATTTTACTAAAAGGTAATAATATAGGCAATGATCAGGAAATGGCGCAATTAGAAAAAAATCCCACTCCATATAGCATATGTTTTTTTCTTTTGATTTATTATGATAAAAACGTATGGTAAAGATAATTTAAAGAAGTCATTGACATATTACGTACATCAATCACTAGCAGATTATCGGTGAATACTATGCATATCTTATTTTTTCTATTAAGATGAGAACATTTGTTTACTTGTAACAATCATGCCTCGTAAATGTTTAGACAAAAAAAATATAAAATATAGAATATTGCCCAGCTGTAAGATCAAATGTTATTTTTTCCATAGGGCAGAAGGCGAGCCCTCGACCACGACAGGGACCGACTGTGCCATTATTGTCCTCAGTTTAACCAAATATGAATGGAAGCTCGTCGGATGTAACGACACCCATTTCGCCGTTGTTGGGGTATGCGAGCTTATCCTGTCGCCAAAATCTAACAGTATGTTTATTCTAACTCTCAAACGCTCGAAGCTAGTATGTTTGTATAATTATCATGTCACTTGCCTATGCTAAGTTTTTAATTTTGAAAATGACTGACAGGCTGTTTTTAGTACGAAAGAAATAGGAAACAAACCATGATATACATGTTTGTATGCTATGGGAGATTGCATCTTCCTTTTCAAAGTAAAAATGTGGAAAAGGTCCGGGGGTGAGGTTAACCACTCTTTATCCAGTTGCTAAACTATATTGTATATATTGATATTTTCATTGCAGTCGCCTTAGATCAAACTTTGAGTCTTAATGTTCTTAATTTCTTAGTGAAATCATTCACCATTCCCACGATAAACGCCATCCTAAGAGACGTGCGACGTCAACACCAGCTCGTGACGTTTTTGTTAGCCTGAGTGACTTTTATCGAAGTTATGTCGGTAGTGTATCGCCATGATGATAGCTTTTTGTTTGTTCTTGGTGGTTCATTGACTAGTTAGAGATTCACCACGAGGCCCGAAGAACTTACTAAATGTTATGAACCACTGCAGAAGCTGAGGATGAGGTTAGGCGCCTGTAAAACAGGTTTAAGCCCGCCAGTAACTTTGTGTTACTGATCGTTCCAAGGCGATACTTCTGTGGTGGGTTTTTTGTTTTGTGTCATGGTGTTTAGAACATTTTTGTGCTGGTGGCGCCTTATGTGTGTTTTCATAGTTTTAGTTAAGTTAAGGTAACTGAGTGGACACCTATTGGGAAAATAGCTGCTCATTCGGCTTACGATATGTTTCATGGTATAAGTGCCTGATTTTTAGTTTGTTTTTTTTCCCACCTCGGTTTTTGGAGTGGGAATCTTTTTCTGATTGCGCCTTTTCCTGATCTTTGCCTACTTGTACCTTTCTAGCGCAAAAATTTGACGTTTTGGTTGTTACTGAAATTAAAGCATCCCAATGTTTTTCATCCTCCATTTAAACCTAAAATCTGAATTCCTGTCCTGAATTAGTTTCAGATTTTGACAACAATACCAGTGTTGATATACCGTTATCCTCAGTGTTTAGGGACTCTGCTGTATACTTTCTCTGTAACAATAATGAAGTGATATCCGTGTTAGGGCGGTGCGATGGCAACGTAGATTGTGCTGACCAATCAGATGAGGCAGGATGTGAAGTAGCAAATAGCGGTATGTAATGATTCAAACGTATTATCTATTTTATTTTAATGGCTAATGGTTATATTTAGAATCTTGCCGTCAAATATGTTAACTTAATTCATTTACGCCTGGCGGCCTTTTTGTGGGACATAGGCAAACAGAATAGCCCTTGATGTGACGCCGCATCGTGCGGCGTCCCATCTGGGGCTGTTCTGTTTGCACAGAGAAATTTCATCGAAAAATAAAATAAAAAATAAAAATCACCCCTAACACCCCTAAAAATGAAAGTTGACTCGCCCAAATGATAATGATGGGAAAATCCATTCGTCAAATATGGGTTAAAGGTACAATCTGCACAATATATAGGAAAACCCATTTTGGGGGACGCACATTCTATTTACAGCAGGGAATCTATTACCCTTTCGATTGCATTATTTCTTGTGTGTAAGCTTTTAGTACAGTGAAATGACGCCTCGTCAAATTTGGTCGGCATAACGGAAGCATGTAATTACGACAATCCAAAGGTTGAAGCAAATTTGACTTAAGTGTAGCGATCTGTAATTATTATGTCGCATATTAGACATATCATTCATAGAATACCTTGTGCAACGCGACTTCGAAACACAATGAACAGGGGCGGATCCAGGAGTTCTGAAGAGAGGGTTCAAATGTAGAAAAGGGGGGGGGGGGTTTCGTCAGCCTAGTTTCACACAATATTTCTTGAAATTCCCCATGATAGTGAAATAATTTGGCTTAAGAACCCCTTGAACCAGCTCTAGATACGCCATTGTTTGTAAATAGTGCAGACAACAGCGGGAAACCTAGATATTGTGCCTATAAATTGTAGTCAATTTTGGCGAATTTTCCGTTGTTGTATACAACGAGACTTATGCTATCGGCTAATCAGTGAGAACCTTGTTTGGCATCAAGATTAAAGATGACACTAATATAGTTTAAGAATAAAAATATGCAACAGACGAACATCTTATTGTTGTGTTTGTGTCTGACGTTTTATGAAATATTTTGCTAACTTGTTTCTCCTTTTTAATTTGTTATCTAGTGCGATCATAAGTTTTCAATTAATTTATATTTCAGAAGGGTGTGCAAAAACAGAGTTCAGGTTAGTCAAAACAATTACGAAAACATGTCCATGTAATATACATAGATTTTTTACAGAAAAATATTTTTGTGTGTGTGTGTGTGTGTGTTATCATTATTATTATTATTATTATTATTGTTGTTGTTGTTGTGAGCTGGTATTCTGGCCTTTTTACTGCAGAACGAGCCAATGTTGCGCACTTGAAACGCACTAACAACTTTCTATGCTCCTTTTGCTCTTGCATAATTAGCAGCCATATTTGTTTTGGTAATTTAAATATTTTCTTTTTTAAAATACTTTTTGATTCCTTGCGATGATAAGTGAAGGAGAACTAAAATAGTGCATTTATAAATATAAATTAATAAAAAATATGATTTTGAAGCGTCAAAGAATACCTATAAATAGGAAATTCAGTACCACTTCCTGTGTTTACATGTTTTTGGACACTGAAATATAGCCTTCAAATGAATTTTCCTGAGCCAGGTCAGACTTTTCCTGGAAAGAATGATGTCTATATTTTCACAATATATCAAAATTATTTTGAGTCACACGTTTGCTGCGAGAGTCATGGCATGTTTTTGGACCCTACTTTTTGTTTACATAGATGACCATATTTGGAAAGTAAATAATTTTTTTTTTATTTTGAATCAATTTTTCTTTCAGTTTCACATTTGCAGACAGGAAATACTTAAAAAATATCTTAACAACAGAAAGAAAATAAAATTTGATTGTTTAATGACAAAATTTTGTGAATTTCTAACTGTCAGATTTGAATTTGCTTATAAATATTCATGCAATAACCCCTCCTTATTTACCTGAGCATGCTCAGTGATGCTGATTTATTGGAAAATACAGATCTAAAAATAGATTTTGGTGGGATTCCAGCTTTTCACAGGAGCAAAGACAAAGAAGGAAAAAGTTGTTAGTGAAACGTACCTTATGTCTGGTAGCAAGCATAGTAATTTGCACCGTAACAGGCTGGTTAGGTTCTCTGGTTGCAAGAGCATATTTGCACTTCAAAGATCTACACTGTTTGTTTACTCGTAGAAATGTGTACTATGCGAGTTACCGATCTTTGGGTTTTCCAATAATCGAGCTATTTTTAGATAAGGAAGCTGACGTTGCTAAGCACAATGTAAATAATGTACAATTCCCCGATACGTCAAACTGTATTTGTTAATTTCACAAGACGTTTTCTCAGTATTTCAACCATGCATTTTTGTACAATGATAAGGGTCATTTAGGCCATTCATTTAAATTTCATCTCGTAGTCCATTTATCGTAGATTTTATTCATGGTTGTCGTGTAATTTCCGATTTTTAGCGACGACCTGTGATTTTTTATTCAAAGATGGCGGCATGTTTACAATTTTCCGTCATTCTACAGCATCTTATATGGCGTTGCGCTGTAGGGTCTCGTGAAGTCTCGCACCCGACGTCGCTTTACACTGTAGTGCGCGTGAACTTACACTGTAGATCCTTGTAAACTACAGAGATCTACGGCGTAGGCCTTCACGGGTATATAAGGAAACGCGTAGGATGCTGTAGGGACTCCATCTTTCGATCTCGTTGAAAGCAGCTGCGTTTTTTGGTCTGTGCTGCTTAAATTTTGTTTTTTTTTTTGGCTTTATTTAACGTTTTCTTCGGTTAAAAGGCAAAAATAGATAGGAAATAAATAAATTAACACAGTTTCGGCTTTTGAAACATTTTATTTATTGATTTTGACACTTAATCGGTATTTAATAGAAAAACAAGACGATGCTAATACAAGTTACAACTTTTATCAAGAGTTAACATTTTTAAACATTGTTAAAGCTGACATAGCCTAGTGTGCAAGTGACTGTTCATTAATTTTTGCAATAAATCAGCTCATTAAACCCCATGCTACCAATTTTCATCTCGTATTTCATGTTCTAGTCATATTTATTGCTCATAGCCATTTATTTTAATTGTTGGAAGAAGTTAACATGATCTAAGGATAATTATTCATTAAAATTGTTGAACATTTAATCATCTTTCTTCTCATTCCATACCCATTGAGTTTAAAAATAAGTCATGCATTTTCATATCCAAATCATCCTTTTGTTGGAGTCCACGCCTTTGTTAAGCATATTATTTCACTGAGCACCCAGCAAGATAGCAAAGTTATACTGGTCTAGGCCTCTACATAGGCAGTTACTGGGGCAGCGGTCCGCACGAGCCGGCGCGCAACATTATTATTATTGCTAAAACATTGATTTCAGGTACATACGAGTATTATAAGCATTTTTGTTTTTTTCTTTGCTGGTTGTGCATTTGATGAACATTTTGGGTGTTATAGCATCCTAATACCGGGTAGAAGTCAAATAAAAGGGAGGCGAAGTCCCGACAGGACCTAAGCTATTGACTCTGATCTAAACCCGCAATTAAAACAACAAAAAACAAGCAATTTGGTTTGCCAGTCAGACGTAAAGCATATAGATCAATTGCGCTACGCGCTCGTGGTTTTACTTTAAAACGACATTAGGACAGTGAATTAGTACTCGACAAAGCACCGCTAGAGCTGATCACATTCTTTATTTGTATCATTTCACTATAGCGTACGATTTGACACACATCTTTAAATAAAGTCACTAGCACTGCATTGTAATGTGTCATTTGCAGGTGTGGCGATGGCTCATGCGTACAGATCAGTCTCCTATGTGATCACTATGAGGACTGTTCAGATGCTACGGATGAACAATGCTGTAAATATATTGGGATACGAAATAATGCATTGCATGAAAACAAAGGCACAGATCATTTGCGCAATTACTGCACAGCAGAACATTTTTTTCACGTGCATTGAGCTGAGTCGATCAATTTTTGACCATTGCCTCAGGAGCTTTAAATTGGTAATGTGACTTCCATGAGGCCACAACGAACAACGTCTCGTCTGAGGCTCGTTCCCTAGATTCCTCATACCACAGTCATACACTTTAATATTGTATACTAGCCACAAATTCTAACCAGCTACTTAAAATTTAACGAGTTTCTTCTAGATAAAAATCAACTTGAACATAGCTCGCACCAGCGCTAACGATCGCTTAACTCATTTAAGCCTGGCGTCCCTTTTATGGGAGATAGGCAAACAAAAAAAGCCCCGACTTGGACGCCGCAAACGCGGCGTCCCATCTGGGGCTATTCTGTTTGCTTAGAGCATTTTAATCGAAGAATTTAATGAAATTTAAAAATCACTCCTGACGCTCCTAAAAATGAAAGTGGACTCACCCTAACAATAATGATGAGAAAATCCATTCGTCAAATATGGGTTAACTTAAGAACGCTATAAGATTATTCACCTGTCGCATTTTGGGTAATGTCTCTGCCACATATATGTACAAGAAACATCTTTAAAAAAGATAATTGTCGAAGATTAATATCTGTTCTGCAATAGGGTACAGGATGCAGGAGAGACAGACAGACAGACAGACAGTATGACTCTTACAGAGCCAACTCCAGACATGACTGAGAGGAAATGCTTTTCAAATGTCCTTACGGCGAGAGTCCTTAAGAGTCGCTCGTTCTGTTGAGCAGAGCCTTTGATCCGAACACGCCTATATTTAATGGAGAAAATCCGAACGCATCTTATCTACGATGGCCTGCATGGATCATAAAATTTGAAACTCCACAGATTTTAGATTTTAATTTTTCTTTGCAAAAGCTTTCGTGACACACAAAGCGATTAAAATGAATAACAATAAGGACCAATGATGGCTTGTATAGTAAAAAACAACATCTTAATGTACTTTTTAAAGAGATGCAGTTTGTTGCCTTTTTCATCTTCCATATGGGAAAAACCCGGATGCAGGTCAAAAATGATCTGAGATGTCTTCGACAAAAAACTAGGAAATAACATATAAAAGTTTGATCCTTTGGAAAAAAGTTACAATTAGGCTATAATCAGGAAATGGCGCAATCAGAAAGATAATCCCACTCCACAAACCGAGGGTTGGAAAAAATGACACTCAGTTACGTTTATCAGGAAAACATATCGTAGGCCGAGTGAGCAGCCATCCCCCAACAGGCGGCCACTCAGTTACCCGAACTGAACTAAAAACATTCAAACGTATACAAGGCTCAAACAGCACAAAACTTCGACTACAAAACACAAAACAATTAGAACCACAACAGAACAAATGCCTTGGTACGACCAGCAACACAAAACTACCGGGGGCCCCAAACCGACATTACATGCGCCCAACCTCACTCTCATCCTCCTCAGTGACTCACAACAACTTCAGCTGCTCAGTCCACGTGGTGAAACTCTAACTAGTCAATGAATCATCAAGAGAGTAGTGAAAACATTCAGAGGCAGGTAGTATGGACCATATTGTAAAATTTCGGGTACTGAACCCTCATCAGTGATCCTCTATAAACCGGCGACGATAGCCAATATGCTGCAGTTTCAAAACTTTACACAAGGGAAGTCTAAATCAAAGACTAAAGCCTAAACGGGGTCAAATAATTGAAACCTTGCTGAGGAGATGGCTCTAAACGTACAATTTTTGATATTCTGACTATTCTCACTGATCTCAAAGGACCGAAAGAAATAATATAATCTGCACTATTGATGATGTATGGGGAGACTTTTTTAGGACCGCCACACGGTCATACGGCAGGATCTCGACGGAAAACTCAAGACAGATCTTGCACAAACAATCTTGTCAAACACGTAATATTAAACAGTTGTACGACTGTCATAGGATTCTGTTTTGTCGCTTCATAAAAAGATAACATCGCATGAAACGAAAGATGTGTTGCAGATTTTGTTCCTTGCACTGAAGATCAGTACCGGTGCCAGAACGAGGCCTGTATACCACGTGAGCAGCGCTGTGACGACAAGGTTGATTGTTATGATAACAGTGATGAAAATTATTGCGGTGAGCAACGTCACATGAACATGAATGTGACGTCATTTTGGCGTAGATACGATGCTGTTTACATCAAGTGTATGCTGCATAAGACGTCACTAGGAGACTAACGGCTCTACTTTCACTAACCTATAGTATATTTGACATATTGCGTATTTCATTTGTACATTTAATTGATAAATTAAATTTTATTGTCCAATGCACAAGCGCCAAATTTACACACATGTAAATTTACTACGGTATGCATTTAGTTAAGGGTGAGCAAATCGCGCTTGTGAACACCAATTCACACACAGTGAATATACACGCGCGTTAATGAACTTATGGGTCTAAGCAGATACAAATCCTATTGTACTTTTTCATTTGCATATGTGCAAATTATACTAGTATATCCCATACGGACGCAAAGTAAAATTTTTCCATGAGTGGTCTTATTTCAAGTCAATATTGGATACAGAATCAGCTTAATGAATATGATCATTCAGTATATCTTTAAAATAAGTGGTTAAATGGATGGATACATGCAGAGAGAGAGAGAGAGAGAGAGAGAGAGAGAGAGAGAGAGAGAAAGATGAGTGATATGAGAGACAAACAGTTTATATTAGATATTTTGGCACCAGTATCTCTGGGAATTATTACCTTCATGTATGTTTGTGGATATTTCAAGGGATTAACAGTGCTAATTAGTACTTAACAAGTTATCAATTAAATGCATAAGTCAGCCACCGGGTGGCAGGAGATTAATATATTTATCGAGACAGGTAATACAGGTAGAGATGTACTACTGTGCAGCTACTGTCATATTTATTGTCTTAGACACTACATGTACCTGTTTGAATAAAGTGCAATAAAATTTATCACGGGATTTATGGCTATCTATTTTACAATCGAGCAGATATTAGTTATGCCACAGGTAGCAGCCACAGCCAATCAAATTGGTTATGTTTTAGATAAGTGTGATAATTTTGGTCGTACCGGCTGACCTGTGATAATATGTATTTATTCGTTGATCAATCAGACTGCATCAAATAGACATTTTAAGTAGTGACATACTTCCTGAACAAGATTTAATCCAGAACTTATTTATTTCAACACAAAACTAATCCTGATGATAAAACCCATGCGAACGAAATTTAAATAAGCTTACAATTTGATTTGCATACCGTTGTGTCTTTGCACACCGGAAAAGTTTACATACGTGTATATTTGGTGCATGCCAATTGGACTTGAGGTTCATCAGAATAGACTATGCCGAGGTTTGGTTTCACAATTATGATCTTATCAAAATATGAGCCTCGTCACGAGAAATCCGGATTTTCGCCTATGCAAAAACAAAGGCGCAGCTGATTAGCGCCTTTGTTTTCGCTTCTTGAATAGTACAATTCCTCTTCTACTTAAATCCAAATACCTCGATGACCTTTTGAACATTGACAACCCTTATTTTGAAGGTATGGTCAATCAAATTTATCCACCTGAACTTCAGTTGAACAAAGCTAATATCTCAGATACCGAAGCCCCCTTTTTAGATCTACATCTTTCTGTTGCAAATGGATTTGTTTCTTCTAAAATTTATGATAAGCGCGATGACTTTGATTTTGATATATTAAATTTTCCTTTTTTGGATGGTGACGTTCCTCGTCGTGCTTCTTATGGTGTATACATTTCGCAACTTATTAGGTTTGCCAGAGTCTGCAATCATGTTACAGACTTCAACGCTCGAAATAAATGTTTAACGGCAAAACTTCTCCAACAGGGCTATCGGTATCATAAACTTCGAAAAACCTTTTCTAAATTTTATCGTAGACACTATGAATTGATTTCCAAATATAATGTTGGGTTAAAGACACTTTTAAGTGAGGGCCTTTCGGAACCTGAATTTTATGGTGACTTGGTTTACAAATTAAAGAAACTTAAAGGAATAAATGATTTTTCTCTTCAGTTCGGAAAAATCATATCACGTTACAGACGTATAGGTTATAACTTGAATGTTATGCGACAGTCTGCATGCTTAGTTTTTAACCCAATCATGGTTGATAACTATGCTGCCTTCTTTAATTGCACGCCGGTGGGTCGGGCGTCAGACTCTATGATGGCCCCGACTTAAAGCTATTCATTTTAGTTGGTTGGGGCCGGAGCTTCTTGTCTGTTGCTTGGCCCACCGGGGTCCAACTGGTGTTTTTCTTTTGCTCCGGAGTTAGTAGGTTATTCGGCGCCCAGGGATCTCCATCGTCGGGCAGCTTACTCAATCTGTGAGTCCTGGTTTTTGATTCATCAGGATGTTTATCATGATTTATTTGTTTGTTCTTGATGATTCATTGACTAGTTAGAGATTCACCACGAGGATCGAAGAACTAACTAAATGTTGTGAACCACTGCAGAAGCTGAGGGTGAGGTTAGGTACCTGTAAAACCGGTTTAAGCCCGCCAGTAACTTTGTGTTACTGATCGTTCCAAGTCGATACTTCTGTAGTGGTTCTTTTTGTTTTATGTCTTGGTGTTTAAAATTTTTTGTGCTGTTGGCGCCTTATGTATGTTTTCATATTTTTAGTTAAGTTAAGGTAACTGAGTGGCCACCTATTGGGAAAATAGCTGCTCATTCGGCTTACGATATGTTTCATGGTATAAGTACCTGATTGTTAGTTTGGTTTTTTCCCACCTCGGTTTTTGGAGTGGGAATCTTTTTCTGATTGCGCCTTTTCCTGATCTTTGCCTACTTGTACCTTTTTTTAAATCCAAAATTTCAAGCTCCTAGCTCTTTTCTGTGCTTGTACAGGTCGGTTGGTGTCGGACCTGTTCGGAAACCACATTGTTGGTTTTCCCACGAGGCGTCTCATATGAGATTGGTTTCTGTTCATGCACTTGTAGGAGAAGCTATCTGTGGAAACTGGCGGTTGCTGAGGTGCGAAGGTCGCTGTATAGCAAATTCTTCTATTTGCAATGGGGTGAAGGACTGTTTAGATGGCGCGGATGAGGCTGACTGTCCCATGCCAGGCAGTTGTCATGAATGGTACCAAGCGGGTTATACAGAATCCGGAGCCTATAGCATCGGTAGGATTACAGTTAGCCTAATAGCCCTGAGTGGTATCTGTATCATACGTGTTATACAGACTCCGGTGTCTATAATATAGGTCAGTTTACAGTAAGCCAATTGTTCTGAGTGGTACTTGTATCATACGGGTACTACAGAATACAGTGACTATAACATCAGTAAGTGTGCAGTAAATTTTATGTTTTGGAATCGAAGTTTTGTGCTGTTTGAACGTTATGTTCGTTTCCATATTTTTATTCGAGTTCAGGTAGCTGGGTGGCCGCCTAACGGGAAATACATGTAGCTGCTCATTCGGCTTACTTTGAAATCAGAGAGGGTATCGTTAGAAATCAGAAAATTATTATCGGTTTAGATTCATTTTCTAACCAACGTTAAGGACTTATGTGTGGTCACTGTATATATATGTTTGAAGATTTACCTGTATAAAAAAGCATTGTTTATTGTTGTCAACAATGTTACATTCTTTAGCATGCTTTATCATTTTTATCATGGGGCTGTAGACTATGTTGCAAATACATGGATTTGTGTATACATGATTGTGAAATGAGTGGTCAGCTCAGAGTTAGTGAGTCATTTTTCAGTTATTTCCGGGTTGAAATCTTGGACCCATTTTTCTCAGCGTTTTGAAAAAGCCAGATTTTTTATGTAGTCATTGACTTCAATCATATAAGAACCGGAAACAAAAGGCATGTCATCGTTCAGCAAACAATAAGCGCACACGAGCCGCCCTAAGTTACCCACTTCGAGAATTTTCCAGAAAAACATGTTTACATGTACATTTACTTTTCCTAGAGAAATACATTTCCATGACCCCAAACTAATCTTTAATTTTTCAGATTATGTATCCTAGACATGTAGGCTTCGTGTAATTTTTATTCACATGCATTCCATTTTCCAGGAAATGGGTCCCTAGAAAACCAGTTACATTTCCAATTCTAAACCAAGCTATTTGAAATTTTAAAAGAATAACTATATTCAGTCATTCCTTGTAGCTGTGACGTCTATTAGCAATAAATGCACATCATCATTTGATTGACAGATTCAAAAAACAGAAGATGTCTATTTAACATACCCAAACCAATCACGTCAATATTGATAAACTCTTAAATTTACTTGGACCCATCATCAGGAAAACATGTCCGTGTAATGTATACCCCCTTAAACCCCACTTTTATATAGTAAAAATGGGGAATACAGGGGTATACCCATTTTTCTTTTTTTTACTTCAAAACATAGATTGTGGGTACTCGTTAGAACCGCCTCGCCGAGGCGGTTCTAACGTGTACCCATAACCTGTGTTTTGAGCAAAAATAAGAAAAATATCAACTTTTTTTTTCAGCTAAAATTTTTCAATTTTTAAAGCTAAAAAATCTCTGTTTATTGCATAAAGATAAAGATAAAGATAAAGAAGCTTTACTAAAAAATCTCTGTTTATTGCATGGGCAAGTTTTCGTAATGTTTTGGTTATACTAGACTCTGTATCGACTACCCTGTTGAAAGTTGCAAAATAACAGTAATTCATTTTGGCTCCATGAAAGGGTCCCTAAAGGGTCACTGAAGATGCTTGAATAGCTGAAACCGCGGTATGACCCATTATCTTTCTCATTAATATGCTCACTGCTCTTAAAAAGTCTCAGCTCTATTTTTACCATAAGTTTTCTAAGTTTAAGTACCTAATTGTCAATTAAGTTTTTCTCACCTCGGTTTTTGGAATAGGAATTAATTTTTTGATTGCGCCTTTTTTCTGAACATCTTGTTGTTAGCATTACTTTATATAAATGTGGCTCCTATTACATGAGATGAACTCTATTATTATGTCGTTAATCGACAAAGCTAGGGAAATGTATTTTGTTTAAACCAGCTACTAGGTATGTGTGAAAAGGGTCATTGGTCCTCTAGAAATATCGGTCTTGTATATTCCAGATGGTTTTACAGTAGAATGCGATTTTGCCGGGACGGCTTTCGACGAAAGCGTCATCACAAGATATCATTTCATCGACTACGAGAGACGATTCAAGATGGACACTCCAAGCATTCTAGACGTAAAACGTGTGATTTACAAGGACGAAAAAATCGTAGAGAAACTTTCATCACTTAGTCAAGTCGAGAGACTGCAATTTGTTGAACAAAAATGTACCCCAGCTCGCCAGATTATCCATGACATCGATAGTCCATTTGATAAGGACACAAGCCATGTTTGCCAGTGCAAGCTGTACGTGGTTGAAAATAATGTACGAGAAATATCGTAAGTTTAACTTGATATGAGCTTTTACGTCAAAGATACAATGTAGCTAAATGGAAGCTCTAGGAAACGCCACACATAATTATAATTGTCTTGCCTTAACATGTCCGTCTAAAGTATACCTACACAAACCCCACCTTAACGATAGTGCAACTGGGGTATACAGGGGTATACATTTTTCTTATTTTCAGTCATAATCCAAGTATCACCTCGGCCCTTAAAAGAAATAATATTATAATACACAAAAAATATTGGCCCTTAAAATAAATAATTTAAAAAGGTACAAGTAGGCAAAGATCGGGAAAAGGCGCAATCAGAAAAAGATTCCCACTCCAAAAACCGAGGTGGGAAAAGAACAAACCAACAGTCAGGTACTTATACCATGCAACATATCGTAAGCCGAATGAGCAGCTATTTTCCCAATAGGTGGCCACTCAGTTACCTTAACTTAACTAAAACTATGAAAACACACATAAGGCGCCAACAGCACAAAAAAATTAAACACCAAGACATAAAACAAAAAGAACCACCACAGAAGTATCGCCTTGGGACGATCAGTAACACAAAGTTACTGGCGGGCTTAAACCGATTTTACAGGCGCTTTACCTCACCCTCATCTTCTGCAGTGGCTCTAATATACATAAATATAAACAGGCAATAAGAAAAATCTTTTTAAGAAATATAAAACACAGGTACCAACGTATAACATGTATAACGGAAAGCAGAGTGAGCAGCTATTGAAGTGAGCATCTTTTAGATGTCGTGACGTCCTAAGTTAGGGTAAAAGTCCCATAAAATCAAAGCAACGTCCTGACATGACATTTGCTGTTCATTGGGGCGCATTGCATCGATTCAGACAAACAAACAAACAATAACAATAAAATTTACAAATAATTCAAAGACGCATGGTAGTAAGGCTATACCATTTTCAACACGGGCATGTACACGGGGACCCAACTGTTAATCGTGATTATTGATGCGACGTGGAATGTTAATGCATGCTATTATGAAGTTTCGTATGCGTCGGCGAGATCGTTACGAATGCGACGTTCCACATCCTCTGCCCTTGGACCGTAAGTAGCACATGTTTTGCTCACGTGAAAATAGACAAAGCCGAGTTTGCAAATCGGCGTCCACTATGATCTGCAAATTTCAACTGTGTTCACTCTTGAAGTCAATTGGAATACTTACGGCACTTGTGTTTTTCAGCTAATGGTTTATAAAGTTGACATGTAAATACAATTTTGCCCGGAAACTCATTACATTCTTAAAGTCCTTTTGTTTTTCATTGTCGTGGTCGTAAACTAAGAAGTATAACACAGTCCTGTGGGTGTCTTTATTGAAATATGCATCCAAACGGCTTTGTAAATGCACATTTATTTACTGAGCGTGAAAAACAGTAAGATAATCATCTTTTGTATGCATCGAAGACGAAGGTACGTACTACTAGAATGAGTCATGGAAGAATTAGCATTTTTGTTGTGCTCTTTCAAAAGTTATTTACGTACATGCAGAAGCATAACGAGTGCCTTTATCAAGCGAAGTATTGCATGGCGATTTTCCCTGGGACTACATGCACTTCGTTGAGCAAGCTCCAGAGCATATACCGCTTTTATTTCGAATGAGGTCATAGAGTGGGGTTTCTGATTCTGTTTTGTCAACATTCCAGAAACAGCGAATCATTTTCGGACATATCAGTGACAGAGCTTATATGTTTCCTACATTAAATGAATCTAAGGCTAAACCAAATAATTTTTGATCATTGAATATGGGTGGCTCCATGCATTTCTGATAAGCAGGGGTGCGGTTGCGAGGCAGTTTTCCATTGGAATGGTGTGTTATACAAGAGCAGCGATCAACTATGGTTATTTCATTGCATTAACATTAGAAGAGTCTTCGGGAGCACTTTGAACCCTCGGCCTCGGGCTCAACAACTTTCTCCAGCCTTTGCAAGTAATAATACAGTATAAAACCATGGTGTTGACCCCTTTAACATGTATCTAAAAATATTTATTGAAGTAAATGCATCACTGTCTCCATATCGCAACATTTGCTATTTTATTTTACTTAATCAGCGGTCTCATTCTTCCACGATGCATTTCTGTGTCGCATATTAAATTTTAACAACGTCTTCGATGCATACAAAATATGCTTATCTCACTGTTTTTCACGCTCAATAGATAAATGTGCATTTACAAAGCCGTTTGGATACATATTTCAATAAAGACACCCACAGGACTGTGTTATACATTTTAGTTTACGACCAAGACAAAGAAAAACAAAAGGAATTTAAGAATGTAATGAGTTTCCGTGGCAAAATTGTATCTACAGGTCAACTTTATAAACCATTAGCTGAAAAACACAAGTGCCGTAAGTATTCCAATTAACTACAAGTGGGAACATAGAAGAATTTTGCAGATCATAGTGGACGCCGATTTTGTAAACTCGGCTTTGTTTATTTTCGCGAGAGCAAAACATGTGGTACTTACCGTTCAAGGTCAGAGGATATGGAACGTCACATTCGTAAATATATCGCCGACGCATACAAAACTTCATATTAGCATGCATTAACATTCCACGTCGCATCAACAATCACGATTAACAGTTGGGTCCCCGTTAGGTAAATAACGTTAATCGGATATAATGCCATTTTGTAAACATGTCGTGGCAAAGGTAATTTTCGTTCCGTTTTGAACAGTAAAAACGGAAAAAAGCTGGTCAATACTGTTATGTCCCATCGCACCACTCATTCATTCGAGATTATCAATGGTGCGTAGCTTCTATAAATAGCACAGCTATTCGATACAATGTATCATATATATACAATCTCTGACATACTGCGTCAGGGAGTCGACTCTTTGGCTCAGTGGTTAGAGCATTGGATTTCTACCCCGGCGGTCCGGGTTCGAATCCCATCAGGGACGTGGGATTTTTTTCAAGCTATGCATCACTTCTTAGTTACGAATTTTCATATTCGTAAGATGGGGGCTCGTCCGGGATGGACCATTTGAGTCATTCAGTCATAAAAATGACATTCTCGTAATCATAAATGATTACTTCCTCGAAATGGGGGTGTGTTATGTCCCATCGCACCACTCATTCATTCGAGATTATCAATGATGCGTAGCTTCTATAAATAGCACAGCTATTCGATACAATGTATCATATATGTACAATCTCTGACATACTGCGTCAGGGAGTCGACTCTTTGGCTCAGTGGTTAGAGCATTGGATTTCTACCCCGGCGGTCCGGGTTCGAATCCCATCAGGGACGTGGGATTTTTTTCAAGCTATGCATCACTTCTTAGTTACGAATTTTCATATTCGTAAGAATACCTACATCCACCTACATACCTACCTCCACCAATCATCCCATCCAGCTACCTATCTTCCGACCTACCTACCTACCTCCACCCACCTACCTACCCACCCAATTCCATCCGCCTACCTAAATACCTACATGTAGCTACCTAACCCCACCCACCTACCTATCTATCTCAACCCACCCACCTACCTACATACCTACTTATCTACCTACCTCCACCCATCTACCTTCCTACCTCCACCCACACACCACCTACCTACCTACTTCCACCCACGCATTCATCCACCTAATTTCATGTACCTAGCAACCTACATACCTACCAACTACTCATCCACCCACCTACTTCTCCCATCCACCAACCTAACTGCCTTCCTCCACCCTCCGACCTACCACCTACCTACCAATCCTACCTACATCTATCTACCAACCCACATACCTCCAGCCACCTGCCTACCTACATACATACCTCAAACCTCCACCCACCTAAATGGTGACTCAGGGAGCAGGGAGCTGAGAAATCTCTCCTTCATCTGAACTTCTCAGATACTGAAGCCCCCTTTTTAGATCTACATCTTTCTGTTGCAAATGGATTTGTTTCTTCTAAAATTTATGATAAGCGCGATGACTTTGATTTTGATATAGTAAATTTTCCTTTTTTGGATGGTGACGTTCCTCGTCGTGCTTCTTATGGTGTATACATTTCGCAACTTATTAGGTTTGCTAGAGTCTGCAATCATGTTACAGACTTCAACGCTCGAAATAAATGTTTAACGGCAAAACTTCTCCAACAGGGCTATCGGTATCATAAACTTCGAAAAACATTTTCTAAATTTTATCGTAAACACTATGAATTGATTTCCAAATATAATGTAGGGTTAAAGACGCTTTTAAGTGAGGGCCTTTCGGAACCTGAATTTTATGGTGACTTGGTTTACAAATTTAAGAAACTTAAAGGAATTAATGATTTTTCTTTTCAGTTCGGAAACATCATAACACGTTACAGACGTATAGGTTATAACTTGAATGTTATGCGACAGTCTGCATGCTTAGTTTTTAACCCAATCATGGTTGATAAGTATGCTGCCTTCTTTAATTGCACGCCGGTGGGTCGGGCGTCAGACTCTATGATGGCCCCGACATAAAGCTATTCATTTTAGTTTGTTGGGGCCGGAGCTTCTTGTCTGTTGCTTGGCCCACCGGGGTCCAACTGGTGTTTTTCTTTTGCTCCGGAGTTAGTAGGTTATTCGGCGCCCAGGGATCTCCATCGCCGGACAGCTTACTCAGTCTGTGAGTCCTGGTTTTTGATTCATCAGGATGTTTATCATGATTTATTTGTTTGTTCTTGATGATTCATTGACTAGTTAGAGATTCACCACGAGGACCGAATAACTAACTAAATGTTATGAACCACTGCAGAATCTGAGGGTGAGGTTATGGCCATGTAAAACCGGTTTAAGCCTGCCAGTAACTTTGTGTTACTGATCGTTCCAAGTCGATACTTCTGTGGTGGTTCTTTTTGTTTTATGTCTTAGTGTTTAAAATTTTTTTGTGCTGTTGGCGCCTTATGTATGTTTTCATATTTTTAGTTAAGTTAAGGTAACTGAGTGGCCACCTATTGGGAAAATAGCTGCTCATTCGGCTTACGATATGTTTCATGGTATAAGTACCTGATTGTTAGTTTGGTTTTTTCCCACCTCGGTTTTTGGAGTGGGAATCTTTTTCTGATTGCGCCTTTTCCTGATCTTTGCCTACTTGTACCTTTTCAAATCAAATCAAAATAGTCTGTTATTCTCCCACTGGACGGCTGGTTACACACTGAATCTGAATAGTTTACTGGTGACACACCAAATTGACAATACTGCACTTCACTGTAACGATTAATTTAAGTTTATCAACAAAAGTTTCTAGCGAAAGTTTACCATGTGTGTTTGCAGCTAAGGCAGTGTGCCTTTATTTCATATTAATACATTGTGGTTTTTGCTATCTATAGCCATGACGACTATTTCGGTAATGTGATATGGAAGTGGAACGAGGTACCGAAGTAAAGCGGAGTGACAGTTAGCCAGCTGATCTAGTTTTACGGAAACAATCATTTTTTTTTTTTTTTTTTTTTTTTTTTTTTTTTTTGTTTTTTAGCATGCGCAATAAATGAATAAATAAATAGATAAATAAATAAAGTGCTGAAGTAAAAGTATATAACAATGACGATATAACATTCTTTTCCACGTACGTTAACGTTTGCCAAGCCCGCGTACAATAATGTGTTGCAGTCCGAACGCGGTTCGATTCGGGTTGCAACAAGTTATTGCCCTTGGGCTTGGCAAACGTTAATGCACGGAAAATGATGTTTTATACTCTTATTATTATTCTTATTATTGTGACGAAATGAGAGCTGCATGCAAGCCAAACTAGGCAAACTTACCGTCTATGATGGTCACACCCTGTCTTCCGAATGAAGCCCTCTGTATTTTATTGTATTGTTATTCAGAAATTGCTTGAAATGTCTTTATATGCAATGTATTTCCTTGTTTTCGTATTGAAATTCACAACTTTCATGGGGGCCGCCATGTTTCAATCAGATCGATAAACGCTTGCTATCAAACGCCTCACTCAATGAATTGATAATGGACGGAACCATTTTATATGAGGAAAACAAGACATGTTTTCCAAAGATTTAATTCTTTGAAATATGAAAATGCAAGAAGCATTTAGCAGAATATCATGTATGAATACGAATCATTTACTTTCTTGTAGATTTAAGGTAAAGAAACCTCCAATTATCATACTTATCAGATTTATGAGTTCAACCTGTTCCCCTAGATGGCTAATGGTACAGCCCAAATATGGGTATAAAAGCGAGCGAAAATTGAAAATTGCCGTCTTGCTGTCCAGTTATTCAGACGGTGCAGATCGAATTAGCAGAAGGCAGTAGTGATTGTCAACTGGAGAAAGCTTCGTGGCACGAACTGAAGGCAGTGTTAGGTTTCTAAGGGATCATTGCGATACCTGGAGACCAAAGCATTGCTTAAGTTCATCATAGTGCTGAGCACACCTGAGGCCTATACGGTTTAAAGGACCATTGCGGTACTTGAACCAGCTGGTCTCAGACAAACTCTTGGGAAGCTCCAGAGACATATTGGCTATAGAGAGATAGCCATATAGACGTTTAGGCTATAGGATAGCCTTGCAACTAGGAGTTGCAAACCGTAGAGTTGTGGGAAGGTTTGACTCGGATAGTCTTTGAGCAGCAAGTGGTCTGTGAGGTTTCAGACCATCTCAGTTGAGAACAGCTTGAACTCGTATATATGTTTTCTGGTGATTATTTTGTGATTCTTTTATTGCTCAATGAAATCCTAATCAAGATTGTAGACAAAGTAGTCTAGTTTTTGTTGTACAGTAGTTATATGCATAACCAATCATTTGACAATCAGTCCTGTGGAAAATTTATATAGCGTTTTTAATTGTTGAATTTGTGGATAGGACCGCTCGGAGCATTACCAAAACGTTACAGTGGTGGCAGCTAACGGTGGGATATTTGATAAACTAACATTATCACGAATCCAAGCTTAAATCTAAGAAATATGGACGATCAGGATAGTCCAGGAAGGCTTCAAGCCTCTGTGATGATGATTGAAAAGCGGCTGGAAGTTATGAGGAAACAAGAGTGAGGCCAGCCTGCTTCAGAACGAAATTTTCTCTTTGGAAAGCGAGCTGCGTCAGCTGGAGCTGCAACATGAGTATGCAGAGATGAGAGAACAGACTAGTGAGCAAAGGCCGAGAAGGGTTCTGCCAGAAATACCCAGAGGTAGAAGAGCGCACATAAGCACTGAGGAACCACCCCAGCTGAACCTGTATGATGACAGTAGCATAGGGGGCACTTATACCCCATTGCCAAGACCACAATCAGGGACTGCAAATGTGCAGGAGGCAGGACATATGCCCATCACCTCGACTCCAAATGTAGCTCAGCCAAGCTCACAAGCAAGTGGAAGCGTAAAAGTGAAACCAGCTACGTTTGACGGCACAGGCTCTTGGCTAGACTACCGGGCTCACTTTGATGCAGTGGCAGAAATAAATAGATGGAGCCAGACAGAGAAAGGCTTATACTTGGCTGTTTCATTGCGAGGACAAGCCCAGGCCGTGTTCGGGAATCTCTCATCACAGTCCAAAGACTATGATAAGCTGGTGCAAGCACTGGAGCAGCGATTTGCTCCACCAAACCAGACAGAACTGTATAGAGTACAGTTAAGAGAAAGAAGACAGACTGCATCAGAAACGTTGTCAGCATTAGGCCAGGACATAAGAAGATTGGCAAACTTGGCATACCCGACCGCACCAATTGATGTACGGGATACCCTGGCCAAAGAGCAATTTATTGACGCTCTGCATAGTTCTGACATGCGATTACGAGTGAAACAAGCCAGGCCAAGCGATTTAAATGATGCAGTTCGCCATGCTGTCGAACTCGAGGCTTACAATAGGGCTGAGAAACGAAAAACTGAGGGTGAAGGATATTTGCGCTCAACCAATGCCATGGAGCAGAAGACGAGCACCGATTCAAAGTCGGACAGTCAAAGTGATAAGTTCGAAGCTTTGACAAATACACTTCAGCTGATTCAGAAGGAGCTGAAATCACTGAAGGCACAGAAATCAGAATACAGGGATGGTAGATCACAGGGTGATCGGAGGCCTTATCAGAGACCCCAACCATACCCACGCACACAAAACTCGTCTGAGAGACAGACCTGGAAACGAAGATGTTTCACTTGTGGTTCAGAAGATCATTTAGCAAGAGACTGTGAGCAGAACCAAGCAAAATCGGGAAATCAGCAGCAGGACAAGGACAAAGGTTCTGGGAAGAGTGCCAAGGTGTCTGGCATACACAACTCTGGGTTGTTTGTTTCAGCGCTTGTGAACGGCCAGCCAATTAATTGCCTACTAGATACTGGGGCTACCTTGACCATAATATCTACAAAGGTCTGGGAAACATTGGACCGTTCAAAACTGACTCTGATCGCATTTGATCAAAACATTTCTACCGCATCGGGGAGTCCAATAGAAGTGACAGGAAGAACAAGGGTTCAACTTAAAGTAGCGGATTACTTGTGCTATCTGGATGTGGTGATAGCAAATATAGACAATGAGCTGATATTGGGTCTTGATTTCTTGAAGAAGATGAATTGTAAAATAGATGTTGCAAAGGAAACTCTGGATATACAAGACCGATCAGTAAAATTGGACAGCTTCGGCTATATTGGATGCAGTAGAATCATTGCCAGAGAAATGATCCAAATACCACCTCGGTCAGAGAAAATAATCCAAGGGAAGATGGTTGAGTCCACCCTGGAAAATGGTAGATTATGCATGATTGAGCCATCAGATAATTTCCTCAAGAAGGGAAAAGCTATGGTTGCTAAAACCTTGGCATACAGTCAGAACACAGTACCAGTACGGCTTATGAATGTTTCTGATGAAACATGCAGCATATACCCTGGGACAAACATAGCCAATGCATGTTCTGTCATAGAGGTACAAAAAGTAAGGAGCAAGGCTATACCAGTTGGAAAAGCAGTTCCAGATCATCTGGCTGATTTATACCAGAGAACGGTCGAAGGCATGAGCAGTAGTCAACAGAAACGAGTTGCTCACTTGCTCAACAAGTACTCATCAGTGTTTTCTGAAACTGATGATGATATTGGACGAACCGGGGTTTTGAAGCATCGAATACCAACAGGTGATGCACAGCCCATCAAACAGCCACTTAGAAGGGTTCCATATCATATGCAGAAAGAGATGGACGAGCAAATCGACAATATGTTGCAGAAGGATGTCATCACACCCTCAAAGAGTCCATGGGCCAGTGGCATTGTACTAGTAAAGAAAAAGGATGGCAGCAAACGCTTTTGTGTCGATTATCGCAGATTGAATGATGTCACGATAAAGGACGCTTACCCACTGCCCAGGATAGACGAATCCTTAGATCAGCTAGCAGGATCATGTTGGTTTTCTTGTTTGGACATGAATTCCGGATATTGGCAAGTGGAGCTTGACCAAGAAGACATAAAGAAAACAGCATTCATCAGTAGGAAAGGTTTGTTCGAGTTCAAAGTTTTGCCATTTGGGCTCTGTAATGCGCCAGCGACATTCGAGAGGCTGGTTGAAATAGTGCTAGCTGGACTGCATTGGGAAACATGCTTAGTGTACCTTGACGACATCATAGTCTGTGGGAAGACGTTCGATGACATGGTGAAAAATCTTGATGATGTTCTGGCAAGGTTACAAGAAGCTGGATTAAAATTAAAAGCCAGGAAGTGTCAGCTGTTTGCCAAAAGGGTAGAATTTCTCGGACATGTAATCTCAGAAAAAGGTATCAGCACAGACCCAAAGAAGACGGAATGTGTTCGTAACTGGCCAGTGCCAACGAATGTGAAAGAAGTGAGATCTTTTCTAGGGTTCTGTAGCTATTATCGGCGGTTCATTTTTCGGTTCTCCGAGATAGCCAAACCCCTCCACAAATTAACAGAAAAGGGGTCAAGATTTAAATGGACAGAGGAATGCCAAGACGCATTTTTTCAGCTGAAGAATAAATTGATAAGTGCTCCCATCTTGGCTCACCCTGACTTCAGTAAGAGCTTTATTCTGGACGTAGATGCTTGCGACCAGAGCATAGGAGCCGTGATCTCGCAGAAGATTGATGGAGAGGAACATGCTATTGCGTATGCAAGCAGAACACTCTCCAAGACAGAACGTCGATATTGTGTTACCAGAAAGGAGTTGCTGGCACTGGTAACGTTCGTCAAGCATTTCAAGCATTACTTGTATGGACAAAAATTCCTTGTGAGAACAGATCACAGCTCTTTGAAATGGCTGATGAATTTCAAAAATCCAGAAGGACAAATTGCTCGCTGGATAGAGACTCTTTCCTCCTATGATATGAAGGTCGAACACAGACCCGGAAGGTTACATAATAACGCCGATGGGGTCAGTAGGATCCCGTGCCATCAATGCAATAAGAGTGACAAAGTAAGTGAACATGCCTTAAATGTTGTTGGAACTTCTGAACAGGACAGACCTGATTTGAAGTCGTTGCAGGAAGGAGATAGAGATATTTGTTTAATCAGAGGCTGGTTAGAGAGAGGAGAAAAACCAGGCTCAGCAGACATAGCGCGGGAAAGCTATGTTGTAAAAACATTGGTAGGTCAATGGGAAAGACTTGAGATACACAATGAGTTAGTGGTACGAAAATATGAGGTTCAGGACACAGGCATGATAAACTGGCAGGCGATAGTGCCACAGTCACAGAGAAGACTTGTGCTTCGATTGTCACATGACGTTCCTTCGTCAGGGCATCTCGGCATCAAGAAAACTTTGAGTAAAGTTAGACAGAATTACTACTGGCCGGGACTAGAACAAGATGTCAAGATTTATGTAACAGGGTGTGAAACTTGCCAAAAAGGGAAGGACCCTATTC
This sequence comes from Rugalucina vietnamica, assembly GCA_964017185.1. Classification (NCBI taxonomy): domain Eukaryota; kingdom Metazoa; phylum Mollusca; class Bivalvia; order Lucinida; family Lucinidae; genus Rugalucina; species Rugalucina vietnamica. The sequence continues at coordinate 59,597,484 of OZ024873.1, forward strand.
CAACAAAAAGAGCACCCATGAAAGTTGCCAGAAGTGGATATCCTATGGAAAGGATAGCAGTAGACATATTGGGTGAACTTCCAGTAACGGAGCGTGGAAACAAATACGTCCTCGTGGTGTCAGATTATTTCAGTAAGTGGACAGAGTGTTACCCCATGAGCAATATGGAGGCGTCAACGGTAGCAAGATTGTTGGTTGAACAACTATTCACAAGATTTGGAGTGCCAGACCAATTACATTCGGACCAGGGGCGCCAGTTCGAAAGCAAATTATTTGCAGAGATGTGTGACTTGTTGCAAATTGACAAGACACGCACAACTCCCTATCACCCCCAGTCCGATGGCATGGTTGAAAGGTTTAATAAAACCTTGTGTTCAATGCTTCGGGCTTACATAAATGAGAACCACTCAAATTGGGATCTGCTCTTACCATATGTGACAATGGCATATAGGGCTACAGAGCATGAAAGCACTGGGACCAGTCCTAATATGATCATGCTTGGTCACAACACAAGAACCCCTCTGGATCTCATTTATCAAATGCCTCCAAATGTAAAACCAGTTCCAGCTAATGAATGGGTTTGGGAACTTCAGGACAGACTAGAATCTGTCTACGCTTTTGTCAGAGAGAACACTGGAATGGCGATTCTGAGACAGAAGAAGACACATGACAAAAGAGTGTCTATGGAAAACTTTAACACTGATGACAGGGTGTATGTACTGTTTCCTGTCAAGAAACCAGGAGAGACAGTCAAATTCAAACAATTTTGGAAAGGTCCATTTCAGGTTGTTGAAAAGCTTTCAGATGTACTGTTGAACATCAATTGTGGCAGAAATGGAACCTTACAAGTTATTCACGTCAACAGAGTTCGAAAGGCAAGAAAACAAACATTGATAGGAGAATCAGAAGAAAGAGGAGTGCCTGAACCGGTTGACCAAGAATCGGACAGGTATGATTCTCCAGATGAGCAGATGGATAGAGCTGAAACCTCAGATGAGGAAGAACCTTTTGTCGAGACAAGACACAAGCGTGTTGTCAGGAAACCTCGATGGATGAGAGATTATATTTCTGAGTTCTAGAGACAGAACATTTATGAATAAGGACAGAGTAATCATGTGTAGACAATTGATTATGCCAAAGAAGGCAATATACAGAATGCATAAAAAAAGAAGAAAAACAGAAAAAAAAAATCTTTTGTTGTTGTGCATGCGGGGACGCATGAAATCGGAGGCGTGGGTAATGTGACGAAATGAGAGCTGCATGCAAGCCAAACTAGGCAAACTTACCGTCTATGATGGTCACACCCTGTCTCCCGAATGAAGCCCTCTGTATTTTATTGTATTGTTATTCAGAAATTGCTTGAAATGTCTTTATATGCAATGTATTTCCTTGTTTTCGTATTGAAATTCACAACTTTCATGGGGGCCGCCATGTTTCAATCAGATCGATAAACGCTTGCTATCAAACGCCTCACTCAATGAATTGATAATGGACGGAACCATTTTATATGAGGAAAACAAGACATGTTTTCCAAAGATTTAATTCTTTGAAATATGAAAATGCAAGAAGCATTTAGCAGAATATCATGTATGAATACGAATCATTTACTTTCTTGTAGATTTAAGGTAAAGAAACCTCCAATTATCATACTTATCAGATTTATGAGTTCAACCTGTTCCCCTAGATGGCTAATGGTACAGCCCAAATATGGGTATAAAAGCGAGCGAAAATTGAAAATTGCCGTCTTGCTGTCCAGTTATTCAGACGGTGCAGATCGAATTAGCAGAAGGCAGTAGTGATTGTCAACTGGAGAAAGCTTCGTGGCACGAACTGAAGGCAGTGTTAGGTTTCTAAGGGATCATTGCGATACCTGGAGACCAAAGCATTGCTTAAGTTCATCATAGTGCTGAGCACACCTGAGGCCTATACGGTTTAAAGGACCATTGCGGTACTTGAACCAGCTGGTCTCAGACAAACTCTTGGGAAGCTCCAGAGACATATTGGCTATAGAGAGATAGCCATATAGACATTTAGGCTATAGGATAGCCTTGCAACTAGGAGTTGCAAACCGTAGAGTTGTGGGAAGGTTTGACTCGGATAGTCTTTGAGCAGCAAGTGGTCTGTGAGGTTTCAGACCATCTCAGTTGAGAACAGCTTGAACTCGTATATATGTTTTCTGGTGATTATTTTGTGATTCTTTTATTGCTCAATGAAATCCTAATCAAGATTGTAGACAAAGTAGTCTAGTTTTTGTTGTACAGTAGTTATATGCATAACCAATCATTTGACAATCAGTCCTGTGGAAAATTTATATAGCGTTTTTAATTGTTGAATTTGTGGATAGGACCGCTCGGAGCATTACCAAAACGTTACATTATTATTATTATTATAAACAAGCAGAATAGTATTACGTAGTTGCTTGCTCAGCATACTAAAACGTATTTTTATGTCACAGCGCCCTCACCAAATTCTCTATCATTACAGACTATACTTTTGCCATGGTGAAGGCTTGACTGTTGAAAATGTGAACGATTGGAGATTTTTACATGCATTTGACGACTTCGAAAGAAGGGACGTGCAGCTTTTAACGGGGCAATATAGTCAGATCACAGGTTTTTATGTACTTGAAAGGAATTTGTTTCTGAATGAGGGACTAATGCTCAAACTACATCCACTAGAAGTGCTGACGTGTAAGCTGTTTTTCCTTTTGTTAAAACAAATGAGGCGCCTCGTGGGAAAACCAGCAGTGTGGTTTCCGACCAGGTCCGACACAAACCGGCCTGTACAAGCACAGAAAAGAGCTAGAAGCTTGAAATTTCGGATTTAAGTAGAAGAGGAATTGTACTATCCGAGTAGCGAAAACAAAGGCGCTGATCAGCTTCGCGGTTACCGCGAAGCTGATCTGCGTCTTTGTTTTCGCCTATGCAGATTGTTTGTTTTCTCATGAGGCGGCTCAAATCTCAAATCAACAGCACGTGACATCAACACAACATCACATAAGCTAACTTGTAACTTATATATATTATATATAATACGTCATTCTTAATTTCATGTGACGTTATTTACGAATTCATATCAGTTTTCACGTGACGACATGATCTCACACTAATGTTAATATGGCGTAGTACGACAAATGCCGACTGACCGTTTCAATAAAAATAAAAAAAAACGATCTTTACAATACATTTTGAAACTGTATATTTTTTTAGATATCATCCATTTAGTCGGTCCAAGCATCTTAGATAAGCCGTATCATCAAACAAAGCATTTCGCATAATACGAAGTACTTATACTAACAAAATATCGTAAACCGACTGAGCAGTTATTTCTCAGTAGGCGACCTCTCAGTTACCCAAACTTTTCTAAAAATATGAAAACGTGCATGATGTGCAACAGTTCAAACATTCATCACCAAAATATAAAACAATTAGAACCACTGCAGAATTATCGCCTTGGAACGATCAGTAATATAAATTGCTTGGGAGCTAAAACTAGTTTTACAGGCGCCTAACTTCACAACATTTAACATTTATTCTAAACTGAAAGGAAAAATCATAAAATTTTCTTTAAATTTTCTTAAATTTGAAACCAAGTCACCATAAAACTCTGGCTCCGTATTTGCTTCCATGGAACAAACTGGAGATTTAGCGTAATATTCTCCCCCAAGAAGCATTGTTTCGGAAACTAACTTCAACATGTTGACATATTTAGATGCAGAAGGCTTAACACCGACTAACATTCCTTGTGGTCTCGGTCTATCAGCTGATTTCTCGTTACGATGTCTTTACGACCTGGATGAATATGGGAACCTCAGAGGCTGTCAATCTATGGCACATCTTCAGAACTGCGGTATGTTATTATGTGAGCCACGTGACCAAAAACACTCTCCTCAGGGGTTTTGATTCTCCGACTTAAAATAATAAACATAGTTTAGAAGCAGTTAAATATTCAAGAGAAAGAAAATAGGTCATATAATTTAACAAAAAGGTACAAATAAGCAGCGATCAGGAAAAACCTAGGTGGGAAAATAAAATTGACAATGAGGTAACATATTTAGAAAACATACCGTAAGCCGAGAGAGCAGCTATTTTCCCAATAGGCGGTCACTCAGTTACCCGAACTTAGCTAAAACTATAAAAACGCACATAAGGTTCAAACAGCACGAATATCGACTCCAAAACATACAACAAATTGAACCACAAGTATCGCCTTGGAACTATCAGTAATATAAAATTACTGGGGGCTTAAATCGATTTTACAGGGCCCTAACCTCTCCCTCATCTTCCGCAGTGGTTCGTAACATTTAGTTGCATGTACATGTAGTTGTTCTGTCCTCGTGGTGAAAGTAGTCAATGAATCATCAACTGAGGAAAAACAAATTTATTATGATAACCACCATGATGGATCAAAAACGACGACTCACAGATTCAGTAAGCTGTCTGACGATGGAACAATAATGGAGATCCGTGTGCGTCGTTTAATTGACTGAAATCCGGAGCGAAAGAAAAGCACGAGTTGAACCCCGGTGGGCCAAGCAACAGACAAGAAGCTCCGGTCCCAACCAACTAAAATGAATAGCTTTATGTCGGGCCCATCATAGAGTCGGATGCCCGACCTATCGGCATGCAAATAAAGAAGGCAGAATAGTTATCAACCATGATTGGGTTAAAAACTAAGCATGTAGACTGCCACATCACATTCAAGTTATAACCTATACGTCTGTAACGTGTAATAATTTTTCTGAACTAAAAAGAAAAAAACATTCCTTCCTATAAGTTTCTTCAATTTGTAAACCAGCTCACCATTCTGGTTCCAAAAGACACTCACGTAAAAGCGTCTTTAGTCCAACATTAAATTTGGAAATCAATTCATAGTGTCTGTCATAAAATTTAGAAAGTTCAAAGTTTATGATACCGATAGTCCTGCTCGAGAAGTTTGGTTATTAAACATTAATTTCTTGTGTTGAAGTTCGCAACATGATTGCAGACTAGCAAATACAATAAGTTGAGAGATGTATACACCATAAGAAGCACGGCGAGGAACGTCACCATACAAAAACGGAAAAATACATTAAAGTTATCGCGTTTATCATAAATTTTAGAAGTCTTAGAAACAAATCCATTTGCAATAGAAAGATGTAAATCTAAAAAGGGGGCTTCGTTATCTGTGGCGTTGGCTTTATTCAACTGTATTTCAGGTGGATAAATTTGATTGACCAGACCATGTCTTCAAAATGAGGATTGTCAAAAACACTGTTTAGAATATTATTTTGCATTCTCAGAATATAAACAGGAATTTATAGCTTTAAAGGAGGCCAGATCTTTCGGGGGTTAAAAGATTATACATTTACCAATAATCGTTGTTAAAACCGCTTCACCTTTCCTCAGCTGCATTCAGGTATTAATATACGAACGTAAAGTTAGTTGTCGGTTGACGGTTGACTATTCAACCGTCAACCGACAACTAACTTTACGTTCGTTATTAATATACGTCTTCTATATTTAGAAATAAATTGACGACATTTCTGTTTTGTGAACATTCGTCACTGGCAAAAAAATGTAAAACTGGAGATTTTTTTATATAATTTGCAAAGTATGAGCCTCCAGGGTAAATATTTCCTTTAAATATAAAACTTTCAGATTTTGTGTGTTGTGTGTTGGTTTCTGCTTATGTTTTGTTGTTTTAGACGTTCGTACATTAGGACCGCTACATACGAAAACCAGTAACATGCATCGATGAAAACAAAAACACATACATCATGAAAACATGTCCGTGTAAAGTATACCCCCTCAAACCCCACTTTCGTATGGTAAAACTACAGGGGTATACCTATTTTTCTTATTTTTTCTCCAAAACATAGATTGTGGGTACTCGTTAGAACTGTGTTGCTTGGTGTTAGAACAGAATGGTGAGCTGGTTTACAACTCGTTTACAGGTGAAAAAATCTCTGTATATTGCATGGGCGTATTTTCATAATGTCAGGTGTGCAGTAACTGTAACAGCGTCAGGCCCTTTGTTTTCGCTACACTGATAGTAAATTCCTCTTCTTTATAAATTAAAAGTCACAATCTTATAGCCTGATTCTTTGACTGTACATGCCGGTTTGTGTCAGACGTGATCGGACACACAGATTTTTTGTTTTCTCATGCCATTGCTTATATTTCAGAATCATTTGTGTGCCCCAGCGAATACTTCAAGTGTCGAAACAGCTTCTGCCTAGAGAGTCGATTTGTATGTGATGGGGAATTACAGTGTGTAACCGGTGAAGACGAGAAAGGCTGTGGTACGAGACTAATTTTCATAAGTTTATGAGAATCACATAATCGTAGATAAACTTTGCCACTAAGGCGAGTAAGCAGCTGTTTCCCAAAAGAGAGCCACTGAGTTACCCGAACTTAACTAAAACTAAAACGTACATCAGGTTCAAACAGCACAAAAACTCGACTCCAAAACATAAAGCAAATAGAACCACAACAGAAGTATCGCCTTGGAACGCTCATAAATATAAAAATAGTGGGAGGGGGGCTTAAACCAGTTTTATAGGACCCTTACATCGACCTTGAAGTGTGTATATCTCTACTCTGCATTGTTCTATCTTCCTGTTAAGCCGGTTTAAACCCCCAGTAATTTTATATCAATGCTTGTTCCAAGGCGTTACTTCTGTTGTGGTTCTGATTGTTTTGTGTTTTGGAGTCGAATTTTTGTGCTGTTTGAGCCTTATGTACGTTTTCATATCTTTAAATAACTTCGGGTAACTGAGTGACCGCCTGTTGGGGAATAGCTGCTCACTCGGCTTACGATATGTTTTCTTGGTACCTAAGTGTCATTTTACCTTTTTCCCACCCCTCTGTCTGTGGAGTGGAAATATTTTTTGATTGCGCCATTTCCTTGTACTTTTTATGTTGTTTTTGTGCTGAATTGGTTTTCTTTCCCGCCTAATGTTTGGGTTTATATTTTATTGCATGGATTCATGGTCCCTCTATTCTTACTTCTCATATGCAACTATTGAGTCCGTTTATTTTATTTAGGTACCCGAACCTGCCGTGGTCAGTATCGATGTTTGAACTCACTTGTCTGTCTATCAGCTAATCAGTTGTGTGACGGGTTTCGACAATGTCCGTCTGGAGACGATGAACGTTTATGTGACGTCCGAGACAGGTTTCATTACGAAAACACGCCCATGAAATATATAGATTTTTCTTAAGTTGTAAAAATTGAAAATTTTCAGTAGTATTTTTATATATATTTTCTTATTTTTTGCTCAAAACATAGATTGTGGGAATACATTAGAACCACCTCCGAAGCGGTTCTAACGTTCGGAGGCGGTTCTAACAAGTACCCACAAACTATGCTTTAGAGAAAAAAAAATAAGAAAAATATGTATACCCATGCATACCCCATTTTTTATAAAAAGTGGAGGACAAGGGGGTATACATTAAACGGACATGTTTTCCTGGCTGTTTTTTTTTTTTTTTTTTTTTTTTTTTTTTTTTTTTTTTTTTTCATTTTTCATGAATGACAGGTTTTCTCCTCTGAGAAAAGTGTTTTTGAAAGCACATATATAAAACATTACTGTTACTGCTTTTTAATCAGACGAAGATATCCAACCAATTAGTTACTTGTATTATGTAGTTATTTGCCCATTCAGTGAATTGATGGTACAACTGTGAATCCATCAGAAAAACATGTTCATGGAATGTATATCCCATTGAACCAAATTATTAAAAGTAAAACTGTGGTATGAAGGGGTATATATTTTTTCTTCTTTTTGTTTCAATACATAGATTGTGTGTGTGTGTTCTTCAGAACCGCCTCAATGTTTTGCGCATAATTAAAAATAAATATAAAATAGTTCGAGGTTTTTTTTTCCAAATAAGGAGGCATCTGTTTATTAACTCATTTAAGCCTGGCGTCCCTTTTATGGGTCATAGGCAAACAGAATAGCCCCAGATGTGACGCCGCAGAACGCGGCGTCCCATATGGGGCTATTCTGTTTGCTTAGAGAATTTTCATCGAAAAATTGAATAAAATGTAAAAATCACTCCTGATGCCCCTAAAAATGAAAGTGGACTCACCCAAATGATAATGATAATGAAAATCCATTCGTCAAATATGGGTTAAATGGGCATGTTTTCGTAATGACAGGTGCCCTGAGACGTGCGAATGCTATGGAGCAATGGTTCACTGCAAACCAGACAGACGGACAGCCCAGGGAACTCGTCTGATGTTACCAGAAGCTGCAAGACTGATTGATCTTCATTCAAATCCGGGTTTCTACCATGGCGTTGCATGGACCACACACGAGTTTCGTTCACTGATCCATTTGAACCTGTCTCATTGTGAAATTGATATGCTTTCCAATAGAGTATTTCAGAGCATGCATAATCTCAGAGTGCTTGATTTGAGCGGTAACGCAATTTCATTGATACCATCATTAGTTTTCATATCACAGATTCACTTGGTAGATTGGAGACTGCAAGGTAATTCGCGTGTTATTTCAATCGAAGAACGTGGCTTTACTGGGTTGTCGGTGGAATTCAAACACCTCGATTTATCTGGCTTGCAGATTGGAAGAATTCATCCAAATGCGTTTTCGTCTCTGAAGCTGGATGTCTTAGATCTTTCCTCTTCTACTATTCAAAATTTTGAACACCACGCGTTTCAGGATTTGGATGTTAAAATATTATATCTGAACGGTACGGACATTCGTATATTCTCTAGGGACATGTTTAAGGGGATAATTAATATAGGATATCAATTTTCGGATGCTTACAAATTCTGTTGCATAGCTCCGACATATTTACCAGAGAAGAATTGCTTTCCCCAAAAGAAGTTATTTTCGTCTTGTTCTGATGTGATCGGAAATGACGTGATGCGACCCCTTATGTGGTTAATTGCACTAATCGGACTTCTAGCCAATGGCTCCTCATTTATTTACAAAATGCGATTCGACAGAGCCCACTTTGAGCGGGGCTTCCCAATATTTGTGACCAATCTCAATACTTCCGATTTCATAATGGGAGTCAGTATATTAATCATCGTCGGTGGTGACGCAGCGTTCCGTGGCTCTTATATTTTCACTGATGACACGTGGCGCTCGGGTTTTCTGTGTACTTGTGCACGTGTTTTATCAACATTATCATGTCAATCATCGATGGTGTTTCTTGGAATTATCGCATTCGATAGGATATTAGTGATCAAGTACCCGGATGGCCAGATCCGCCTGTCACGGAAGACTGCCTTGCTGATAGTAGGCTTGGTTTGGTCAGTAAATGCAGTAACGGCACTTGTACCGTTTATATCGTTTGGTGGTCCTGGTAAGTCAGAAGTGTCTCCCACCAGTGTGTGCCTATCTACAGTTCTGTCGACCTATTTATCTGGGTTTGATTTCTTGTCCGTGGTTGTGTTTATGGCAAGTTTCTTAATGACATTCTCACTGGTAGCGTACGGAGTGGTTAAGTCTCAGCAGGAGATGGCCAGACTAAGGAGAGCTTTGTCAGGAAAAGCGGTCGGCCGTACAGATGATCTGAAGATTTCAAGAAACCTGCTTCTACTGGAGCTGTTGAATATCACTGTCTGGTTCCCTGTTGTCATAATAGGTAGCGTTCTGAAATCAGCCAAGTCATGGGAAAACCAACAATCTGCATATGCGAAAACATAGGCGCATTTCTCGAACGGGACCAACTCTCGAACAATAATTTGATTTACACTTACGAAAACATAGAATCTGGTCCACATAAAAACATTTTGGGCAGGTTTTTTTTCGTCAGTCAATGGGCGATAAAACTGACACAATGCCAAATGTCAGCCTCGTTTTGGATTTCCCTAGCCGCAAATGGAAATCGACCAAAATCAAAGCAAAACACATTACTCCGTTTGTTTGACAAGAAATTCTCTGCTGAAAAACCTTCTCGAATTCCATTTTTATGCTGTCTCATGCCAAAAGCTCTCTTCTATGTATTCAAATCAAATTTTGATGGAAACACGCCTTGAGTCTTTTAGCTTTACAAATGTTTGTTTACACCCCTGTGAAAATATAGTGCCCGTGAAAATCGTTTGAGCAACAAGATCGTTTTTACTTTGTTACTAGTACTACCTCCCATTCCTAGTGGCTCTCTCTTGTGTGATCACTTGTTTAATCCACAAAAATCAAAATGAAATTGGCTAAATCTGCTCAATTTTGATGCTGGCAAAAATACATGGAAACAGAGTGTTGTAAGAGACTAGTGTTTAGGTTGGACCTACTCATAATGACCTACATGGTGATATGCTTGTATTTTACCATATTTTCTCGCGCTTAAATACCTCCTACAGTACAGTCCAGGGGGATTTTCACCAGCCCGCCCACCCCCGCGGAGAGGGGGCTGTAAGAAAAAGGATTAAAATTTTAATATCCACCGCGGAAACGCCCTAGTCGGCGGGATTGCGGAGTTTCCGCGGCGGGGTAAAGAAGTAGAAATTTTATCGTCCGCGCTTACCTGTATTTTTTGTCTCTAACTTTCCACCGCGGACCCGCGGTGGAATGAGGATGGATAAGGAAAGTGGGCGGGGCTTGTTTCCAATTTATTGTAATGCATACTTGTAATGCATACTTGTACTTAGACCCGATTATTATTTTTGTTTCATGTATCTTAATTAAAAATACATGTTTTACGATCATAAATTGTAAATGCATTTCTGTCACGAAAATCCCAGATTCTGCATGGTTGTAGAATCACATCAGTAAAAGATATAAGATATGATATGACGCACACACACCTAAAGGCAAACAGAGAGAGAGAGAGAGAGAGAGAGAGAGAGAGAGAGAGAGAGAGAGAGAGAGAGAAATCTTATTTTCATGTGACAATATAGACACAAGGTTAACATAGGTAAAAGCTTACGTTGAAACTTTTTTTTTTTTATGGAAACATTTTCGTACACAAAGTATACTACGTACTGGTATACAATAAAAAATATTATTTTTATAAACCGATGATTTTAATTGTTATCTGAAGCTACTGATATGAGCCGTGTCATGAGAAAACCAAAACTGTTCATATGCAAAAACAAAAGCGCAGATTAACTTCGCAGTTACTGCAAAGCTGAACAATCCCTTTGTTTTCGCTTAACAGAAAGTACAATTCCTCTACTTTCTAAATCCGAAATTTCCAGTCTCTAGCCTGCTTCTGTGACTGTACAGCTCGGTTTGTGTCGAATCTATTCTGAAACCACATTGTTGGTTTTCTGATGATGTGGCTCGAAAGTTTACTGTCAAATGAAAATCGAAAAAAGATTTTACAACACTTCTTAAAGCACCATTTACAATCAAAAGGAAACATACAAAGACACATTTTATTTGCATATGTGAAAAATATGTATCATCGTTGAATCTGAAACATGACGGCTAGACAACAGAGTATATGGTTACACTGTCTCTCTCTCTCTTTCTCTCTGCTCCTCTACCCTACACTAATTTACTAACCATGTGTTAGGCGCACAGTCTGATCCAATTTGGCGGCCCAGCATATCGCCACTTTGGAAGTCAAATTCTTCAGCCATCTTATGCTGGGACAATCACAGCACATAATCCGTATTCAGATTTTAGAAAGTAATATGAGCCGCAACATGAGAAAACCAACAATCTGCATATGCAAAACCAAAGGCGCAGATCAGTTCGCAGTAACTGCAAAGCCGATCATCGTCCTTGTTTTCGTTACACGGATAGTACAATTTTTCTATTTTCTAAATCTAAAATTTCCAGCCTCCAGTCATCGTCTGTGCATGCACAGCTCGGTTTGCATTTGTGTAGAAACCCTAGTGGTGTAGATCTTTTGCCAAGTCATGTCCAGTAAAATATTGTTATAGAGGCACACGTTTGACACCTTAGGCAGGGGTATTACCTGTTATAATGACACCATTCATTGATAAGTTTTATTGCTCAGGTACATTAAGTTGCTAATCCCCTGTAAATCACATTGTTGATGAAATAGTTGAAGCATAAAACGAATAGAACGGAAAAGAAATGAGCCTGCACATGAGAAAACCAACAAACAATATAAGTATCCGAACCGGTCCGACAAAAATTAACCTGTACTGTCACAGAAACAGGCTAGAAGCATGAATAGTCGAATTTTTGTACTATCCATGTAGCGAAAACAAAAAGGCACTGAACACCTGCGCTGATCTGCGCCTTTGTTTTCGCTTATGCAGATTGTTAGTTTTCTGATGTGGCGGCTCAAATTTTAATTTTTCATAAATTTTGGGACGAATTCCGACATTGCAAACATTTTGTTTAACCAATTTACGTAATTTTATATCTTTTAAGGCTTGTGTCTGTATTACCCTGTTTGTGTCGAAAATGTATACTTGCACCCGGAAAAAATAAACATTAAATGTTTGCCCCGTATACCCCACTTTTATAGTAAAACTTGGGTATGCAGGGGTTTACATTTTTTTTCCCAAAACACATTGTTTGTACTCTTTAGAACCGCCTCGGCGAGACGGTTCTCGCAAGTACCCACAATTTGTGCGTGAAGTCTTTTGACAGTATGCTCCATGGTGAGAAATGTGATCTTGACTAATTAATTTTAAACGAACTGGTTTTGATTCTAGAAATTAATATTTAAATGATGCTAAAATATTAAGTGCATTATATAGCTTATTGATAGAGAAGCCATAAATTGGCATGTCCTTATAAGTATTACCTGTTAAATTAACAGGTGGCAAATGTGTGGTCAGCAATGAGTTATTATTGGACACGACAAGCAATTAAAGTTTCTTCACTTGCAATCATGTATATTAGAATGGAAAACAAAATTTTTCACATCAAAGCCCAACTTCATATATTTTGCGGAAACAATAACTAAAGAAAAAGAGAGGCAAAGATGCTAAATATTTTGATTTGAACATTGAATGTACATAGAAAGAACAAACAAATGGATGAATAAGAAAGCAAGAATGAACGAATGAATGAATGAATGTTTCAATTTTGCTATTGACTGTCAAATTTGTATCTTCGTTTGAATGACAGCATGACTGAAAGCAAGAAAGAAAGGAGAGAGAAAAAAATTATGATGAATGAATAAATGAATATACAGACAATTCCCCTTTTAATTATATTTTTCGTCGGTCTACCGCTAATAAACATTCAATGTCCAGGTAATAACATTGAGAAGACTAGGTATTGTCTAGTTCACTACATGTTAACTACCTTGTGCACTATAGTGCACTTTGTCGTTCACTGGTAGTGAACTTTGAAGTCTAGATGAAGTCTAAATGTAGTGCAGTTACAAGTGCACTTGGTGTTACCTTTCGTCTTAGCATAACTGTACCTGTCAATCATTATGACGTCATTACTTTTCATTGGAAATCCTCCGCAAACCCGCGGTGGAATTATACAGGTAACGGGAGGATCCTCCGCGGATCCGCCGCAATGGATTGCGGCGGGATTAAAATATTCCGCGGTGGGATTATAAGCGGACAGGTGAGCGGGATTGCGGGGGGCTCTGAGAAATCGTCCGCGGGGGTGGGCGGGCTGGTGAAAATCCCCCTGGACTGTACTGTAGGTGACTATACCCTATTTTCCCTAATTATGTCGCATTATTACAACTGAAGACGATCTCAAATAGTCTGTTCGAGAATTGGTTCTATTAACTGAAGGGAACATGCTTTTAGTTGTGATGTAATGGACCGTGCTGTGCACGCACCATATGACGTCACACATAATTTGCTAGGTCAGTAACATTGGCAATGTTGTGTCTACAAAATCTGAGGATTAAATCAATTTTATTGCATGTTCTAAGATTTTTGCATGTAACAATGCTGTAAAAATGGTTCGAGATATGGTACCAGGAGGCCAATTGCAAAGTTGATCAGCGTCTTTGGTCTTTCTACACGAATAGTACAAGTCATCTACTTTTTAAATCTGAAATTGCTAGCTTCTAGCCATCTTCAGTACTTGTACAGCCCGGTTTGTGTCGGACCTGGTCGGAAAACCCAGATTGTTGGTGTAATTGTGTCGCAGCTCAAATACAGTTCTGTCAGAAACTGCAAATTGTTTACATTAAATTCTAATTAGCAGCGATGTTCGTTACCCATCAAATGAGCCGCTCCATGGGAAAACCAACAATTTACATATGCAAAAACAAAGGCGCAGACCGCGAAGCTGATCAGCGCTGATCAGCGCCTTTGTTTTCGCTACTCGGATAGTACAAATCCCCCTCTACTTAACTCCAACATTTCAAGCTTCTAGCCTGCTTCTGTAGCTGTACAGGTTGGTTTGTGTCAGACCTGGTCGGAAACCACATTGTTGGTTTTCCCACGAGGGGGCTCAAATATCAATATTTCATGCTTTTGTTAAATTGACACATTAACCTTGGTATTATTCGGTAAATAGGTTACTGTATGGACGGCCCCTCATAAATACTTTATTAGATATTTACTACTTTAAATTCAATACAGTTAAATGCGAAAGGTATACAGTTAAAAGATTCAACTCACAGGTTTTCCGTTAGAAAATAAGAATGGAAGGGAATGTACCTTATTCACTGGGTTGGAAAACATACAGGTAGCTTATTTCTGACAAAAAATATGTAACAGCGGTCTACGCGGACTGGGTTCGCCATTTCTATAATCTCTCTACTTGAACAGATGGACTAGCCTACCATGCCCAGATATGGATATATAGTTGCCGCCTATACAGTAACCCATTTGTCAAATAATAGGTATTGTATTGCTCTTAGAACCCCAGTGTTTCATTTTATTTCATGAACAGGTTAATTGTCTTGGTTTTATTTTCATTCAAGGCATGATGGACAAGTCAGGAATTAACAACGACTTTTACGAATGGACGGCTTTAGTAGTCTTCCCATTGAACTCGGCATTGTGCCCCTTTTTATACACACTGACAACCATAGTGAAACCAAAGGTAATCTTTATAATATCACGGGGTCTATTCTTCAAGCAAATATGCTCGGGAGTTGTGCTGGTTAAGGTCAGTTTAGTCAGGTGTTTCATTGTTTTCTCCATAAAATGAAAAAAAAAAAATATATATATATATATATAAACTTAGGTCAGCAATGTACATTTTTGAAGTGCAGTCTCTAGATACATGTTTAAACATCAAATTAACATTAACAAATCTTTGCAAAAGTTTGAGAAGCGCTCAGCGTAAATGTTCAAAGCTCATAAAAGCACGTGCCTCATCCACGAGAAGATAAACTAGTGGTACATTTTGGTTGATTTGTCGACACACTTGTGATTTCGAGCAAACGGCTAAAGGTGAGTATACTTGTTGGCCTTCAATGATTTATATATTCAAGAAATAACATGTCATTTTGCTTTGGAGGAAGAACAGCATGTAAACATGTAACGTATAAGAATTAAATGTAGGGGTGGTGTGAATGCAAAGCACAAAATCATGGGTTGTGAGATATTTTCGAAAACAATAAACTTTTAAGTTTTCGTTATTATTGAGATTCGTTCGTGATATGAACTCTTTTACAGACAATACCATAATTAAATGTGCAATTGTACACATTAATACTTTCGTTAAATTGTTATTGTAGATCGAAGAGTAATAGGCGTTATAAGCATTACAACTAATTTTTACGATTAACAGTGAACGTATAGTGTTTAGTTTATGCCTAGGCTACATTTGCCTCGAACATCGTACGATTTTTCGGACTGCGATTTTTTCTACGATTTTAGACATCGGAAGTGATCGTTAGCTACGACGTATGTGTTAACAATTCAACGATTTCTTGCTCTGGCTTTCGTCGATGTTTTGAGAGATCGTATGGAAATCGTAGGGTATCCGTACTCTTTAATTGGAAATCGTACGGAGCCCGTGCGTCGTACGGAGCCCGTCCGCTGCTCGCGAGGAGTCCCTATGAATTCTGACTGAGCCCTTGCGGTCTCCCTACGATCGTCGTGCTATTTTTTGTCCAAAAATATTATTATAGTAAATCGTGCGGCGATTGTACGATCATCGCAGTGTCTCCGGACGGCGCGCGCACGACGTGGCTACCGGCTACAGTTTTGCGATTTTTTAAAATTTGTAAAAGTGCAGACTATAACAAATTCGAAGAGGCTATGGAGATCGTTGGAACATCGTAGGATCACCCTGCGGACACCATACGAAAATGCAAAAATTGGCATCGTGCGAGCATCGCACGATAATCGTAGGCCAAATGTAACCTATGCATTAGTCATAGTAGTCATTAATGTGAACATGAGTTGGGCATTTCGTCCAATCGATAATTTAGGTCGAACGGAGGCAAGACCTAGGTTAAAGTCCCATTCGAAACACTGGAGAAGCAGAGAGTGAATCAACGGTGATTGAATCAATCATTACAAAATAAGGTTTTTGACTCCGCCTTAGCTGTTGACTGGGACGTAAGGCATCAATTCAAACAAACAAACTTTTCAAAGTACGGGGGTCATTCAAGAATTAATGACAATGATTCAATAAAACTTTTTTTCTTAACACTTGTGTGCTTTTCATAAACTATCAACCAAATTTAAAGATGTATGCTATTCAATTGTTCCTCCAAAAGTTAGCTACGATGCAGGTTCTGTGGTTGCTAGGCAACCAAAGGATACAAAGTAAAAGAGCTTGGACGCGACATACTGTTCTTTATAAAAGCTAGTACTTGCCTGGATGGAAGACCAGTATTTTGAATCTGTTAACAACATTTCATGAGGATTGAATTTGTGGTCGTTGTAAGCATGACTGTCAATGGTATTGATCACAGTGACACTGTACACAGAGTTTCAAAATGAATCAGCACGGTACTTGTTCAAATTTAACTGTATCAAATCTAGCCAGTCTTTTTAAAATCTAATACTTGTATCACAACGGTCTCAGATTTTTGAATTTTTGTTTTTGTTAAGAAGACATATGAATACCTTAAAGATTAAACACATCATTATCTGTTTGAATTTATTTGTTTGTCTCATTATTTGGTTTAAAACACACTGTTATGCTCAGAATGGGGCTTATTTTGTCCTGTTCTGCTGTTGCTTAGCAATCACGCGTGTTGCAAATCAGGAAATTGACATGAATGCTATGGTTGCTCCTGTCGGCCTCTGGCGCTATCATTAATCCTCAAAAATCACTGACTGCCTAAGCAACAATCATACACGTTTTACTTAGTACCCTAACCCCATACAAAAATGAGTAAAAATTGACTTTTTCGCGTCCATGGACGCTTCAGGTGCCATTTTCAAATTAATATAGCGTCAAATCTAAACATGATAAAAGCACATAATTTTCAGCACGAATGCATAATATATATGTTCACATGTAACATATCAAATAAAGCCGAGCTTAATTATACTTTCCGAGTTATGGATCCATTGTCATTAATTCTTGAATGACCCCCGTAGGCTTCTATGAACTATATGCTATCACGCACATGCAATACCAGAGGACCAATGGTCCTGTAAACGCTCACTTGAGATCTGGGATATGCGACCTCAGCTGATCTTGCCATAAATGATAGGTCAAGGTGTGTTACAAAAAAGTGTTCGCCAGCGCTACGTGACGTTCCCAGGAGCTGCCCCGCCGTTGCTAAGGAACAAGGAAGATCAAAATGGCGTCATCAATACCTCAAGGGTTCGCGTTATGCAACTCACGCCAGAATTAGGAGGAACCATCATCATGTTTTGGGATGGGATGAGATCCTTGTTAAGCTTTTGAGCAAATATGTCTCTCAGCCACTGTAAACAAACTCAATTATTTAAAATTTGAGACTGATTGCAATTGCATAAACAATATGAGTACCTGGTACAGTGTCAGTCAGATTGCACGTCTACTATACTAAAGTGTCTTAACATTCACGGCCACCTGAAAAAAGTGCTTACACCAAGATTTTTTCATTTTGGACTCGCTTTCATAAAGCGATTTCGATTCCCAGGAATGTACGTACTGGCTATATTTATTTGTGGGTCGAATCGGACAATGCCCGGTGCATACATATTCACAATTTAGGGCAAACTTGTGAATCTGGCCGAAACTGTTATATCAAAATAGCCACGTGTTGAAGCTTTGAACATCAAAAACTAGTTTCCTATTGCATCTTCGCCACTCTACTTTTGATTTCTACTAGCATTTGTAAATTCTCTTGAGACTGCACATCAAGGTTTTATTCAAAATCAAAAGATAAAACAGTAATCATGCAACTTACCTGTTCACATGTCTACTCCATTTCTTTGTTTACGTTCAATTTTTCACAACCACTACCGGAACCTGCTTATACCTGGACGACACCAGATTATAAAGGCTTAGAGAATAGACCCCGTGTAATTATACAAGCCTTATTATTTTACTACTGATTTGACAGGTATAAAATACTAATTGAATTTGAAAAGAAAAATAAGGGATGATACTTCCCTTTTGTTTGCATAAACGCGTCTTTGACAAGTTTTGACTCATAGACTAGATGGGCCGCGTCATGAGAAAACCGGATTTTTGCCTTTGTTTTTGCTACACGGATAGTACAGTTCTTCTTCTTTATAAATCCGAAATTTTAAGCTTCTATCCATCTTCTATATGTCTGGACTGGTCGGAAACCCCAAAGGCCGATTTTCTGGCGTCGCGGCTCAGATGGAGATTTAGCACGAGGACAAAACAAGTAACGAAATGTGAACCACCACAAAGCTGAATGAGAGGTTGGGGTCCCGTAAAACTAATTGCTTACTTTTACCCTAATACGGTAGGCTCTCATTCTTCTTATTAATTAAGAAACTCACAAATCCATTCGATGCTCTTATTTTCAAATCCTCAGAGATTGCTTGCAATCATCAGAAAACATGTCCGTGTAAAGTATACCCCCTTAAACCCCACTTTTATATAGTAAAACTGGGGTATGCAGGGGTTTACCTATTTTTCTTATTTTTGCTCCAAAACATAGAGTGTGGGTACTCGTTAGAACCGCCTCGCCGAGGCGGTTCTAACGTGTACCCACAATCTATGATTTGGTCAATTTCTGCTGAAAATGTTCAATTTTTACAACTTAAGAAAAATCTATATATAACATGGGCGTGTTTTCGTAATGCAATTTTCATTATCCCTTCCCGAGGTATCTTACCTTTTCGGGCTGTTTCATACCTTGGTTAAAGGGTGTCTGCACCAGTACCTGATCATTGCATTTTTTTAAATTAATGCTGTATTTTTTTCCAAATTTTCTTGGACTTTTGCAATCAGTTTGCATTGTCTTAAATATCTTACCTTTTTGGGGTTAAAGCGGCCTTCGTAGCCGAGCGGTTATGTACAATCCCTCCTTCTGAGATCCGAATTTAATTTCAAGCTCCTAGCCTGCTTCTGTGACTGTACATGTCATTTTGTGTCGGACCGGGTCAGAAACCCAAATTGTTGGTATTCTCAAGCAAAGGCTCATTAATCGTTCAACTGTAAACTTCCCTTATGTTATTATTTATGACACGCGTTCAGTTTCTACGTTTTGGTTATTATTTTAGGTATTCATGCCAGTCAACGAGGAACAAACTCGACAGAAATTTTACACCAAAGGTATATGTTCTATGCTAAATTCACCTCAGTGTGGCAATATCCATTTTAAAGGATACCTTTCATGAATACGGTACCTGTTATAGGGGTTATAGTGTTTGCCTGCAGGATTTCAAATTTAAAGATACGAAAGAATGCTTTATGGCCCATCCCCTTTCTCATTAATGTTTTCACTGCTCTTAAAGGATCTCAGTTTTAATTTTTATTTAGAAGAATCTAATCAGCATCAACATGATGAACTCCAAACGTCACATATAGGAACATGTACATGTCAATGCTAAAAAGACTAACACATTTCTGTAAAATATCATTAGAAAAGGAAAGTAAACAATAAAAGTAGAAGCAGTACTAAGTAATCCAATTGAGCCTAAGTTAGCTTAATTAAGTATTGCCCGTAGACCAAACCCATTGACCTTTCAGCAAATTTCTTTTCAAATGTTTACAGACATGATGGACCAAGTCTTGGGAATTTGGCAAGATCATCACTTCTTGAAGCGCAGAACCATCTCCAAAAAGTTCAAATCACTAGATGAAGTCTTAGAAAACCGGCAGCTGACACCACAAAACTATGTTAAGATTACCATCGGTATGACGAAATGTTTGCAGGCTCTTCATGATCGTAATATGATACAAGACGAGCTCACAGAGACGGATATTTATATAAGACGCCGCTGTGATGTAAGTTTGTCCCCTCAGGGCAGATGATCTGTTCTGTTTGCAAAAAATCCGGTTCTTTATCCATACCTAACCAACGGTGTATATATTTGGCTCTGTATGGATAATACTAGTCTTTGTATCGACAGGTTCTTAGTTTTATTCTATTTGCTATTACTGCAGCTGGTGTTGTGCAGTGTGGGGGCCCTAAAATGTCTCCCCGTACATCATCCATAGTGCAGATTATTTTTACCTTTTGGTCCTTTGAGATAATAATAATAATAATAATAATAATGATAATAATAATAATAATAATAATATGTCTTTATTTTACGAGGATAACATATTAAGCATCAGCTTATCTTACATATGGTCCTCAACAACACACATACAACAATAAAACAATAATATATACAAACAAACAATACAATATCAACAATTAAAAGTATAGTTAATTAGATCAGCGAGGGTATTCTGAGAAATTAGAAATTCATTATCGGTTTATATTCATTTTCTAACCAGCGTTTTATATTTGGCTCTGTTCGGATAATACTAGTCTTTGTATCGACTATTCTGTTGAAAGTTGCAAAATTACAGTAGTGCACTTTGGCTCCATTTTTCCAAATCTAAAGGTCACTGAAGAGGCTTAAGTAGTCAAAACCGTGGAATGGCCATCCCTGTTCTCATTAATATAATCACTGCTCTAAAAGGTTCTCAACTTTATTTTATTTGCCTTACTGCAACTGGTGTTAAAATGCTCCCCGTACATCATCCATAATGCAGATTATAAGAATCTTATATGGGGTTCTGTTCTAGATGGAAGTTTCCAACCCAAGGGATGACCGTGCTGAGCGGAACCGAGGCTCCGCCGAGGTTCCGCTCAGCACGGTCATCCCGAGGGTTGGAAACTTCCATCTAGAACAGAACACCATATTAGATTCTTTTTCTTGCACATCAACCCCAAAAATCTGGTTTATTTCAAGGTTTTGCGTATTTTTTTAGCCTGGGTGAGAACACCTGGGTGAGATGCAATTTTATCACCCAGGCAAAAAGTGTGGCAATTTCTGTCTGGTGTGCAAGAATAGATTTTCCTTTTGGTTCCTTGAGATCAGGGAGGGTATTCTGAGAAATCAGAAATTCCTTATCGGTTTAGATTCATTTTCTAACCAACGTTTTATATATTTGGCTCTGTTTGGATAATACTAGTCTTAGTATCGACTATCCTGTTGAAAGTTGCAAAAAGTACAGTATTTCACTTTGGCTCCATTTCGCCAAATCTAAAGGGTCACTGAAGAGGCTTAAGTAGTCGAAACCGTGGAATGACCCATCCCTTTTCTCATTAATATGCTCACTGTTCTTAAAGTAACTCAGTTATATTTTTATTCTTTTAATATTTGTACTCTTAAAACTTATAAGATCGAAAACTGATCGTTCCAAGGCGACACCTCTGTTGTGGTTCTATTTGTTTTATGTTTTGGAGTCATTTTTTGTGCTGTTTGAGCCTTTTGTACGTTTTCATAGTTTTAGTTAAGTCCGGGTAACTGGTTGGCCGCCTATTGGGAAATAGCTGCTCACTCGGCTTACGATATGTTCTCTAAGTATTCGTACCTAATTGTCAATTTAGTTTTTTTCCCAACTAGGTATTTGGAGTGTGAATTTCTTTCTGATTGCGCCTTTTCCTGATCGTTGCCTACTTGTACCTTTCCATGTACGGTTGCCATAGTGCAGATATGACTATTTCTTTCGGTCCTTTGAGGTCAGTAAAATATTCAGATTGTTAAAAGTTGTACGTTTAGAGCCATCTTATAAACCGCATTAAGGCATGTGTCTTTGATTTAGAAGTCCCTTGTGTAAATTTTTAAAATTGCAGTATATTTATCTAGCTATCGTCGCCGTTTTATAAGGGTTCACTGATGAGGGTTAAGTACCCGACATTGCGCAATATGGACCATACTACCTCCATTTCTTCCAAAGGATCAAAATTTTTATATACTCAGAGGAAAAAGTTTAGTCAGTAACTTTGACAAGCTCGATTACTATCATATCCTGTTACTTGCCTTATATGTTCCCTATTTTTAAATTTGCAAAGTCACTTTCTTTCTTATCTTCATAAGAAACTCTACCAGTTGTCAATTTCGACAGAGTTATTGGCCTTTTTCGTAAAACATCAATTTTATAATTACCCGATAAATGATAAAATCGGCACTTCCATTAATAAATGGAGCTTTCTGATAAAGGTTATGACAATAATCCGAAAAAAATATTTTCAAAATTCCACAGTCTCGAGAAATAACATGTCAAATGTTCATTATTTTGAGATTACCCCCCTTTCATTTAAAATAAGAACGAAATGCGGTGTATGGACTCTGGTGAAACCACAAACGATATTTCAATAATTTTTGTTGGAAATGTTAGGTTTTATTCACTGCTTTACGACTGGTAATTTTAATCCCAAACAATCAATGGCTTTTGAATCTGTTGCGCTTTAAACAGTCCCAAGGGGGTTTTACATGTATTTTCACTGACTAAACTTTTGCCGGTGAGCATATTTTATTTGCTACTATTGCAGCTGGCCTTGTGTCGTGTGGCGGTCCTAAAAGTCTCCCCATACATCATACATAGTGCAGATTCTATTATTTCATTCGGTCCTTTGAGATCAGTAATATTCATAGTATTAAAAATTGCACGTTTAGAACCAACTTCTAAATACTGTTTTAATTATTTGGTCGCATTTAGGCATGCGTCTTTGATTTAAACTTCCCTTGTGTAATTTCTTGAAATTGCAGTATGTTTATTTGGCTATCGTCGTCGGTTTAAAAAGGGTCACTGATGAGGGTTCAGTACCCGAAATTGTGCAATATGGCCAATACTTCCTCCATTTAACGAAGGATCAAAACAATTGTACATTTTTTTCGTCTGACCTTTTAAGTTTCGCCATCGGTGGACTTAATTTTACGACAAAACCGGACAATTTTGACGGGACTGTCCAATTTTGGTTTCTGTTGTTTGAAAGTTTTACGAAACTCATGCTTGCTACGACAAATGATAGTTACTCTATTTCATTATAAACTAAAGTACAAAAGAAAATCTTGAATCACTCATATCTTCACAAGATTCTACAGTTTGTTATTTTATGTCAATACCGGCGGAATGACGAAACCCAGAAGTGCTGGCGTAGATATACTACGGAGTATAAACTTTATTTGGTCAAACATTATTTCGCAACGATGACAACACTAAAACGACATCATCATTTATGTTCTGATATGGTTGCAGCTTACAACCACGCAGTTACCAGCTTAGCAATTCACAAGTTTCAGACATATCAAAATCAGTGGTCAAAGACAAGAAATTGACAGTCCACGACAGTCACCCAGGTGCAATCCAAATATAGAAAAAGTTGTTCATTTCTTTAAAACAGCCAAAAATTGTCAAACAATCACCTTGGTCTGTTTCATTATTTTCTAACAACCAATAAAATTTTTGAAAAGAGAAATCAACATCTGTCAATTCCATCTTACTGTGACCAATCAGAGATATTTTAGGTGATGATGTACATTTCAAGTTTGATGCAAATATTGGACTGGAAATGTCAATTTCATCTTTTTGACAACTAGTTAAGAGATGCTTGAAACACCTGGATTGCTAAGCTGCTATTTGCGTGGTTGTAAGTATTGTTTTCGTTCCTAGTGTGCGCGAATAAAAAGTTGTCTTGTTACCTTAGCTTTAGGTTGTTGTGAAAAGTTATGCACACTGTGTGCTAATTAGAGCGAATACAGTATACTTAATAACAAAGGCTGACTGTACCAGCGGCGGCCGTAGTTGTTCAACCCTCAACCCATCACGAAAACATGTCCGTGTAATGTATACCCCCTTGAACCCCACTTTTATATAGCAAAACTGGGGTACGCAGGGGTATACCTATTTTTTCTTATTTTCGCTCCAAAACATAGATTGTGGGTACTCGTTAGAACCGCCTTGGCGAGGCGGTTCTAACGTGTACCCACAATCTATGTTTTGAGCAAAAATAAGAAAAATATCTAAATTTTTCCAATGAAATTATCATTTTTTCTACTTACAAAATTCTCTGTTTATTACATGGACATGTTTTCGTAATGTTTTTCTCTGGAGTCCAATGTATCGCACACCTCGCACTGATGAAGGCAGTGACGTTATTCAAACTATTGAACGGTATTAACTCATTTAAGCAGAACGCGGCGTCCCATCTGGGGCTATTCTGTTTGCTTGGAGGATTTTTATCGAAAAATGAGATACAAATAAAAAAAAAAAAAAAAAACACTCCTAACACCGCTAAAAACGAAGGTGGACTCATCCAATTGATAATGATTGGCAAATCCATTCGTCAAATATGGGTTAACAAAATGCTGGGAGAACCTTAAACACTGAGGACATAACAAATGAGCCGCCTCATGGGAAAACCAACAATCTGCACAGGCGAAAACAAAGACGCAGATCAGCTTCGCGGTCGCGAAGCTGATCAGCGACTTTGTTTTCGCTAATCGTATAGTACAATTCCTCTTCTACTTAAATCCGAAATTTCAAGCTTCTAGCTCTTTTCTGTGCTTGTACAGACCGGTTTGTGTCGAACCTGTTCGGAAACCACATCGTTTGTTTTTTCACGAGGCGGCTCATTAATAAAGATCATTACGAAAACTTGAACATTGCAATGAATAGTTAGTTTTTAGCTTTAAAATTTGAAAATTTTCAGCGGAAAATGTTGATGTTGCTGAGGCAGTTCTAACGAGTTCCAACAATCTGTTTCAGAACAAAATTAAAAAAAAAACAATGTATGTCCCTGTAAATTCCAGGGTATATAAAATTGGGGGGTTATGGGGTACATTCTCATCAGGAAAACATGTCCGTGCAATATATACCCCCTTAAACCACACTTTTAGTTAAACTGGGGTATGCAGGGGTATACCTTTTTTTCTTATTTTTGCTCCAAAACATAGATTGTGGGTACTCGTTAGAACCGCCTCAGCGAGGCGGTTGCTGAGGCGGTTCTAACGTGTACCCACAATCTATGTTTTGAGCAAAAATAAGAAAAATATCAAAATTTTTCTACTAAAACTTTTCAATTTTTACAAGTTAGGAAAATTCTGTATATTACATGGGCATGTTTTCGTAATGTTATATGGAGATGCTATTCTGCTGTTTTCAGGGCAGCTGTGCTGTTGTTCTGATCTGTCGACCCCGATTCGCAGGCGAAAGGTCAGACATATCGTCAAATATCAGACAGATTGGCTTGGTTATCCGACACATGATAGGGCGCTCTGGACTGATCAACTATGATGTCTTCATGAGTGGACAAAAGAAAGTTAGTAAAAGGAGAAGTAGATCCAGCAACCTCAGTGTCAAGTTTATTAGACAAAAGACACAATGAAACAGTTGAGCAAAACAATTTTTAATCTAGAAAATATATTGCAAAAGAGTAAAAACAAAACAGAGATTATTTCGAAAAAAAAAATTGTTTTTCTATGATTCATAAAATGCATGCTTCACAACTCCTTGAAACAATGTGGCTAGATACCTAAGAAACATCAGAGAATGTGTTTTTTTTAAAAAGTGGGTTTGTTATCTTAACGTCAACGTCATTGTTTTGGGATACACAAGACATGCAAATTTGTCGTAGATTTTGGATTTTTAATTTTGATTTATTTTATTTCACTTATTTCTTTTTTATTTTATTCTAATAATATCTTCACTTTCATTTTAATTTGATTTTTATCAACTTCACTTTAGTTCCCATTCAGAATTCAGTTATTCACATGATTTGGAAATGATAATTTAATTGATTTAATGATTATGAATGAGTGAACATGCAACACAATGATACAATGAAGACACCAGCATTATTGTCAAGTTGTCGAGTGTCTGCACCCTTCATTCAGTACGGCTTAAAGTGCACAAACATAAAGGGAGCAGTTCTCTATTACTTCCCAGCAGGCACATGACGTCAGAATGACGTCAGATCGATGTCGATGCGACGTCATGACGTCGCATCGACGTTGATATGACGTCATTATGACGTCATGTGCCCGCTGGGTTTGTGCAGTCTAGTTATTATTGCATCAAGTGTTACCAACAGAATGGCTGCAATTGGACAGTTTGTTTTACCATGTATACATGTAGCTTTATTGTTAATCCTGTATGTTGTATTCTACAAAGTAACTAATAGACTACTGATACATGTAGATGAATTTTAATGGGAACATGATTTATGAAATGATATCTCATGCCACTATATTAGTTTTATTGTGTGCCTAAGTATGATAAGTGATGTAAATTTCCGACTATCACTTCTGTCTGGCCTAAATTTTGTTAAATAAATTCTGAGAACTCTATGTCAGGCTTAGCTGATCCCCATGGGAGACAGGGGCCAGTTTCATCAAAAAAGTTCCTAGGACAAATCTTAAAAGTGTCCCAGGACATTTTCTGAGACATGTGTAAGTCGGTTTCATCAACACGTCCTTAAAATGTCCTACGCCTTAAATCTGTGTTTCATCAAAAGTGTCCTACTTTAACTATGCTCTTCTGTTGGGCCCCATAAATATCATGTGCTTGATCACGTGCGATCTTATTTTAGCTGTGTAATAGCCATAAAAGTTTTAGCTTTTTCAAAAGTTTTAATTACTCGTTTAAATTGCGAAGAAAAAGAACTGGTATAAAGAAGAATATTTTGTAAATTTTAAACAACCATAAAATTGTTAAATAATTTTCTGTTAATAACAGTTACACATTAGCGTGAACGAAGATAAACGCACACTGGACGTGTGGACAAAGTGCAAAATTCATCAAACGGCATGTCGAAGACACGCTAAAAATGCGTTACAGGCGCGCCATGTACACTTGGTGTTCGTTGTTGTACATCGTTATACGTCGGTGCGCGTTCCGAGCGCATTTGGGCTCAAGACTGGGCTCTGCGCGTCGCGAACTTATAAGTTCAACACACGTTACAGGTGCGCTGAATGCAGGCACGTCAATGTACGCAACATGGGCGTTCCAATGTTACGAGACATTGGTTTGGGCGCTTGCCGAACGCTTTGAACAGTAATATGTGCCCTAAGCGGGTACGAGACGTGCGATAATTTTTATACGCTCTTGTGACGTTTGTTTAATGCGTCTGTGGCGTAACCCAAACGTACCCCACAATTGTCAGCGTGCGCATGTGACTGTGTGACTAATTGAAGTTTAAGAAGCAAATTAATTTTTATACGTCCAAAATCTTCAGCGCAAGACGAGCGTTTGTCTTACTGTCTAATGTGTGACTGCTCTTTATGTCGCATACTCTGTCTGTCTGATGTTTTTTTTTTTGTTTGTGTGTGTGTTTGTGTGTTTTACGAAAACACACTCATATGTGATCTTTAGGGGGTACGATGTCGACGTCACAAAACATGATTGAATGTGACATAAAATCGCACGCAATAATTATTGGATTTTTGTCCATCGAGGTCACTAGTTTAAAAAAGTAGTTTTAAAAGAAACCTTTAAGAATCAAATTCTGCAATGTAGTCCATATTTGTATGAGGACAATATCATGACACTTTAACTCAGTGCAACATACGTCTTTTTCCATACTTTTTATCACTTAAGGGAAAAACACTAGAAGCAAACCGAGGACGTTGCATTTGTCAATTTCGCATTTATCTAAAGTGCTGTTTCAATATCCGTTTAGAAATGTAAAAATGTTTAAATCTGAATTTCCGACTTTCGATTTCACAAGGCCAAAAATGTCAGATATGTCACATATATACAGTCAGACATAAGTTAAGCATCACCTAAACATATTGTGTCATAACTTTTTAATAGGTGACATTTCTTCACCATGTATGTTTTGAAACTTAGCGTGATTATTTAGGAGCAAAGAGGTATTGAACAACTGTCATGTAAACATTTGTCGTACTGACCGGATGCATCACCCTACCCTCCATGAATTCAAAACACAAGTTTGCTACATGTTCTGCATCCCCGCTTTGCACGATGAAGAGTGCTTTAGGATCTAACTGCAACTTGGAAACCTCTTGGAATATGTTCCAGAATTAACTTGACAAAACTATTCGACTTATGACATTTATGACATTTGATAAATCAATCATAATTGACAACATATCTTGATACACCTTAAGGCAATTGACAATGTAAACATGCTATGAAAAAGCCCAGAAATTTAAAATGTCCAAATCGCCAAAAAAGTGTAAAAATGTTAATGTCATTTTGTATGAAAAGGAACCGTCCTCTTTGCAAGTCTTAATCGCTTCTTTTGAAATTCTTGATGTAAACGTCATTTTAATTAACTAAATGTTTAATTGAGGATATTTGATATTTACAGACTTCGTTTCTTACAGCATTGATTCTTGATAGGTCGTCGTGGTGACTTACAAAGGGTACAATTTTGAATAAATAAACATTCAAATAAATTCTTAAATTTGTTTTGGGACATTCGTGTCTGACAAAAAGCAATGTTTGCATTTTAATTCTAGTAGGGTTTGAAACGTGGTTGCTATCTTAATGTTAAGTTGTTTAAGCGACGACTAGATGTTCGATATTTCTGACACAGTCAACTTAATAGAATTCTTTTTGCGAAGTTTAAGCGTTGAATTATATTCAAACTTCAAAATATCGATATAAAAATATTTTAGATCGACTATAATATGAATAGAGGGTTTCCAATTTAGGGTTGGGTTAATTCTGTCCTTCTGTCTGTGCACCCAGTCATCTGTGAGTGTTTTCCGATGTCGGTGCCACCTTTCAAAGATAAATTGAGCATGTACATAATCACCGGCCTCCAATTAACGTCTCTTTAAAAGCAGCAGCGACGGGTAGTAGACCTAACTGTACACAATGTCATGAAGTTTGAGGGCTTCGAGCCATGGAAGATTGGTCATGACAAACGAGTGTCACTTTCAAAACAAATACGTTACCTAGATCAACTTCTGCCTGTAGGACACGGGTAGGTCAGCATCTTTTTCAGCCTCCAATACCAATTGACAGGCAGCAACCATTTCTAGCACAACCGAGACTTTAAACCGAGCTCACGTCTCCATATGACCTTAGCTGTTGAGTGGGATGAAAAACATCAAATCAACCAATTTCTAGAACATGTACAAAATTTAGGACAAAAATTGTCAGATAGGACGCCGAAATAGTTGTCCTACATTTAAGACAAAATCTGAGAACTTCCTAAATTTCTGGAGTTTGATGAAACACGACTTTTGTCTTAAAAACGTCCTGGGACATTTTCAAGGACAAAATC
Organism: Rugalucina vietnamica; assembly: GCA_964017185.1. Lineage (NCBI taxonomy): Eukaryota > Metazoa > Mollusca > Bivalvia > Lucinida > Lucinidae > Rugalucina > Rugalucina vietnamica. The sequence goes on from OZ024873.1 coordinate 59,626,919, forward strand.
TTGTCTTAAACACTTTGAAGAAACTGGCCCCAGGGGCCAGTTTCATCAAAAAATTTCCTAGGACAAATCTTAAAAGTGTCCCAGGACATTTTCTGAGACATGTGTAAGTCGGTTTCATCAACACGTCCTTAAAATGTCCTACGCCTTAAATCTGTGTTTCATCAAAAGTGTCCTACTTTAACTATGCTCTTCTGTTGGGCCCCATAAATATCATGTGCTTGATCACGTGCGATCTTATTTTAGCTGTGTAATAGCCATAAAAGTTTTAGCTTTTTCAAAAGTTTTAATTACTCGTTTAAATTGCGAAGAAAAAGAACTGGTATAAAGAAGAATATTTTGTAAATTTTAAACAACCATAAAATTGTTAAATAATTTTCTGTTAATAACAGTTACACATTAGCGTAAACGAAGATAAACGCACACTGGGCGTGTGGACAAAGTGCAAAATTCATCAAACGGCATGTCGAAGACACGCTAAAATGCGTTACAGGCGCGCCATGTACACTTGGTGTTCGTTGTTGTACATCGTTATACGTCGGTGCGCGTTCCGAGCGCATTTGGGCTCAAGACTGGGCTCTGCGCGTCGCGAACTTATAAGTTCAACACACGTTACAGGTGCGCTGAATGCAGGCACGTTAATGTACGCAACATGGGCGTTCCAATTTTACGAGACATTGGTTTGGGCGCTTGCCGAACGCTTTGAACAGTAATATGTGCCCTAAGCGGGTACGAGACGTGCGATAATTTTTCATACGCTCTTGTGACGTTTGTTTAATGCGTCTGTGGCGTAACCCAAACGTACCCCACAATTGTCAGCGTGCGCATGTGACTGTGTGACTAATTGAAGTTAAAGAAGCAAATTAATTTTTATACGTCCAAAATCTTCAGCGCAAGACGAGCGTTTGTCTTACTGTCTAATGTGTGACTGCTCTTTATGTCGCATACTCTGTCTATCTGATGTTTTTTTTTGTTTGTGTGTGTGTTTGTGTGTTTTACGAAAACACACTCATATGTGATCTTTTGGGGGTACGATGTCGACGTCACAAAACATGATTGAATGTGACATAAAATCGCACGCAATAATTATTGGATTTTTGTCCATCGAGGTCACTAGTTTAAAAAAGTAGTTTTAAAAGAAACCTTTAAGAATCAAATTTTGCAATGTAGTCCATATTTGTATGAGGACAATATCATGACACTTTAACTCAGTGCAACATACGTCTTTTTCCATACTTTTTATCACTTAAGGGAAAAACACTAGAAGCAAACCGAGGACGTTGCATTTGTCAATTTCGCATTTATCTAAAGTGCTGTTTCAATATCCGTTTAGAAATGTAAAAATGTTTAAATCTGAATTTCCGACTTTCGATTTCACAAGGCCAAAAATGTCAGATATGTCACATATATACAGTCAGACATAAGTTAAGCATCACCTAAACATATTGTGTCATAACTTTTTAATAGGTGACATTTCTTCACCATGTATGTTTTGAAACTTAGCGTGATTATTTAGGAGCAAAGAGGTATTGAACAACTGTCATGTAAACATTTGTCGTACTGACCGGATGCATCACCCTACCCTCCATGAATTCAAAACACAAGTTTGCTACATGTTCTGCATCCCCGCTTTGCACGATGAAGAGTGCTTTAGGATCTAACTGCAACTTGGAAACCTCTTGGAATATGTTCCAGAATTAACTTGACAAAACTATTCGACTTATGACATTTATGACATTTGATAAATCAATCATAATTGACAACATATCTTGATACACCTTAAGGCAATTGACAATGTAAACATGCTATGAAAAAGCCCAGAAATTTAAAATGTCCAAATCGCCAAAAAAGTGTAAAAATGTTAATGTCATTTTGTATGAAAAGGAACCGTCCTCTTTGCAAGTCTTAATCGCTTCTTTTGAAATTCTTGATGTAAACGTCATTTTAATTAACTAAATGTTTAATTGAGGATATTTGATATTTACAGACTTCGTTTCTTACAGCATTGATTCTTGATAGGTCGTCGTGGTGACTTACAAAGGGTACAATTTTGAATAAATAAACATTCAAATAAATTCTTAAATTTGTTTTGGGACATTCGTGTCTGACAAAAAGCAATGTTTGCATTTTAATTCTAGTAGGGTTTGAAACGTGGTTGCTATCTTAATGTTAAGTTGTTTAAGCGACGACTAGATGTTCGATATTTCTGACACAGTCAACTTAATAGAATTCTTTTTGCGAAGTTTAAGCGTTGAATTATATTCAAACTTCAAAATATCGATATAAAAATATTTTAGATCGACTATAATATGAATAGAGGGTTTCCAATTTAGGGTTGGGTTAATTCTGTCCTTCTGTCTGTGCACCCAGTCATCTGTGAGTGTTTTCTGATGTCGGTGCCACCTTTCAAAGATAAATTGAGCATGTACATAATCACCGGCCTCCAATTAACGTCTCTTTAAAAGCAGCAGCGACGGGTAGTAGACCTAACTGTACACAATGTCATGAAGTTTGAGGGCTTCGAGCCATGGAAGATTGGTCATGACAAACGAGTGTCACTTTCAAAACAAATACGTTACCTAGATCAACTTCTGCCTGTAGGACACGGGTAGGTCAGCATCTTTTTCAGCCTCCAATACCAATTGACAGGCAGCAACCATTTCTAGCACAACCGAGACTTTAAACCGAGCTCACGTCTCCATATGACCTTAGCTGTTGAGTGGGATGAAAAACATCAAATCAACCAATTTCTAGAACATGTACAAAATTTAGGACAAAAATTGTCAGATAGGACGCCGAAATAGTTGTCCTACATTTAAGACAAAATCTGAGAACTTCCTAAATTTCTGGAGTTTGATGAAACACGACTTTTGTCTTAAAAACGTCCTGGGACATTTTCAAGGACAAAATCTTGTCTTAAACACTTTGAAGAAACTGGCCCCAGGGGCCAGTTTCATCAAAAAATTTCCTAGGACAAATCTTAAAAGTGTCCCAGGACATTTTCTGAGACATGTGTAAGTCGGTTTCATCAACACGTCCTTAAAATGTCCTACGCCTTAAATCTGTGTTTCATCAAAAGTGTCCTACTTTAACTATGCTCTTCTGTTGGGCCCCATAAATATCATGTGCTTGATCACGTGCGATCTTATTTTAGCTGTGTAATAGCCATAAAAGTTTTAGCTTTTTCAAAAGTTTTAATTACTCGTTTAAATTGCGAAGAAAAAGAACTGGTATAAAGAAGAATATTTTGTAAATTTTAAACAACCATAAAATTGTTAAATAATTTTCTGTTAATAACAGTTACACATTAGCGTAAACGAAGATAAACGCACACTGGGCGTGTGGACAAAGTGCAAAATTCATCAAACGGCATGTCGAAGACACGCTAAAATGCGTTACAGGCGCGCCATGTACACTTGGTGTTCGTTGTTGTACATCGTTATACGTCGGTGCGCGTTCCGAGCGCATTTGGGCTCAAGACTGGGCTCTGCGCGTCGCGAACTTATAAGTTCAACACACGTTACAGGTGCGCTGAATGCAGGCACGTTAATGTACGCAACATGGGCGTTCCAATTTTACGAGACATTGGTTTGGGCGCTTGCCGAACGCTTTGAACAGTAATATGTGCCCTAAGCGGGTACGAGACGTGCGATAATTTTTTATACGCTCTTGTGACGTTTGTTTAATGCGTCTGTGGCGTAACCCAAACGTACCCCACAATTGTCAGCGTGCGCATGTGACTGTGTGACTAATTGAAGTTTAAGAAGCAAATTAATTTTTATACGTCCAAAATCTTCAGCGCAAGACGAGCGTTTGTCTTACTGTCTAATGTGTGACTGCTCTTTATGTCGCATACTCTGTCTATCTGATGTTTTTTTTTTGTTTGTGTGTGTGTTTGTGTGTTTTACGAAAACACACTCATATGTGATCTTTTGGGGGTACGATGTCGACGTCACAAAACATGATTGAATGTGACATAAAATCGCACGCAATAATTATTGGATTTTTGTCCATCGAGGTCACTAGTTTAAAAAAGTAGTTTTAAAAGAAACCTTTAAGAATCAAATTTTGCAATGTAGTCCATATTTGTATGAGGACAATATCATGACACTTTAACTCAGTGCAACATACGTCTTTTTCCATACTTTTTATCACTTAAGGGAAAAACACTAGAAGCAAACCGAGGACGTTGCATTTGTCAATTTCGCATTTATCTAAAGTGCTGTTTCAATATCCGTTTAGAAATGTAAAAATGTTTAAATCTGAATTTCCGACTTTCGATTTCACAAGGCCAAAAATGTCAGATATGTCACATATAAACAGTCAGACATAAGTTAAGCATCACCTAAACATATTGTGTCATAACTTTTTAATAGGTGACATTTCTTCACCATGTATGTTTTGAAACTTAGCGTGATTATTTAGGAGCAAAGAGGTATTGAACAACTGTCATGTAAACATTTGTCGTACTGACCGGATGCATCACCCTACCCTCCATGAATTCAAAACACAAGTTTGCTACATGTTCTGCATCCCCGCTTTGCACGATGAAGAGTGCTTTAGGATCTAACTGCAACTTGGAAACCTCTTGGAATATGTTCCAGAATTAACTTGACAAAACTATTCGACTTATGACATTTATGACATTTGATAAATCAATCATAATTGACAACATATCTTGATACACCTTAAGGCAATTGACAATGTAAACATGCTATGAAAAAGCCCAGAAATTTAAAATGTCCAAATCGCCAAAAAAGTGTAAAAATGTTAATGTCATTTTGTATGAAAAGGAACCGTCCTCTTTGCAAGTCTTAATCGCTTCTTTTGAAATTCTTGATGTAAACGTCATTTTAATTAACTAAATGTTTAATTGAGGATATTTGATATTTACAGACTTCGTTTCTTACAGCATTGATTCTTGATAGGTCGTCGTGGTGACTTACAAAGGGTACAATTTTGAATAAATAAACATTCAAATAAATTCTTAAATTTGTTTTGGGACATTCGTGTCTGACAAAAAGCAATTTTTGCATTTTAATTCTAGTAGGGTTTGAAACGTGGTTGCTATCTTAATGTTAAGTTGTTTAAGCGACGACTAGATGTTCGATATTTCTGACACAGTCAACTTAATAGAATTCTTTTTGCGAAGTTTAAGCGTTGAATTATATTCAAACTTCAAAATATCGATATAAAAATATTTTAGATCGACTATAATATGAATAGAGGGTTTCCAATTTAGGGTTGGGTTAATTCTGTCCTTCTGTCTGTGCATCCAGTCATCTGTGAGTGTTTTCCGATGTCGGTGCCACCTTTCAAAGATAAATTGAGCATGTACATAATCACCGGCCTCCAATTAACGTCTCTTTAAAAGCAGCAGCGACGGGTAGTAGACCTAACTGTACACAATGTCATGAAGTTTGAGGGCTTCGAGCCATGGAAGATTGGTCATGACAAACGAGTGTCACTTTCAAAACAAATACGTTACCTAGATCAACTTCTGCCTGTAGGACACGGGTAGGTCAGCATCTTTTTCAGCCTCCAATACCAATTGACAGGCAGCAACCATTTCTAGCACAACCGAGACTTTAAACCGAGCTCACGTCTCCATATGACCTTAGCTGTTGAGTGGGATGAAAAACATCAAATCAACCAATTTCTAGTACATGTACAAAATTTAGGACAAAAATTGTCAGATAGGACGCCGAAATAGTTGTCCTACGTTTAAGACAAAATCTGAGAACTTCCTAAATTTCTGGAGTTTGATGAAACACGACTTTTGTCTTAAAAACGTCCTGGGACATTTTCAAGGACAAAATCTTGTCTTAAACACTTTGAAGAAACTGGCCCCAGAAGCTTATGTTTCCTGAATTTTCATATTATCACATAAACATACTAGTGTTCGCAGATTTTGGAAATGTTTTGTTTTCATTTAGTATTTTTACACTTTGTAATCTATTTTCACGATTCTTTAATTTTCTTTCTTTTTTACTAGAGTTTAGTTTAGTTCTTTTTTAGCTTGTACATTTTCACATGTAATTGGAAATGATTAAATCATAAATTTGATTTTTTTTTTTTTTTTTTTTTTTTTTTTTTTTTTTTTTTTATTGTTTTATTCATTTATTCAGTTTAACGTCCCTTTCAAGATTATTTCAGCTCACTTGAGACGGGTCAATCTGTAGTTGGGGCGAAATCGGAAGAACCTCGAGAAAAACTACCTGGTACACCCGCAAGCAGAACTTGGTTTGTCTCACATGTAGCCAGAGCGGGGCTCGAACCCACAGCAGACACAGCGGTGAGATGATCGAGTGATTACGAAACAGCGCTCGGCCACGGGGTTGGGGGCACCATTAAATGGTTGTGGAAAGGTGAATATGCAAATTGGAAATGATTAAATCATAAATTTGATTAAATGTTTTTTTGTTTTTGTTTTTTTTTTGGTTTTTTTTTGGTTTTTTTTTTTTGTTTTTTTTTATTCATTTATTCAGTTTAACGTCCCTTTCAAGATTATTTCAGCTCACTTGAGACGGGTCAATCTGTAGTTGGGGCGAATTCGGAAGAACCTCGAGAAAAACTACCTGGTACACCCGCAAGCAGAACTTGGTTTGTCTCACATGTAGCCAGAGCGGGGCTCGAACCCACAGCAGACACAGCGGTGAGATGATCGAGTGATTACGAAACAGCGCTCGGCCACGGGGTTGGGGGCACCATTAAATGGTTGTGAAAAGGTGAATATGCAAAGTATAAGTGATAAAATGATGGAAACACTATTATTGTCAAGTCGTTGAGTGCCAGTGCGGCTAATGGTAAACGTACATAAAGGGGGTATGTGTAAGATTCTCAGATACTTTGTGCAATCATATACTGACGCACATTAAAAACGCAACACTTACATTATCGATTCTTCTCTCTGAATACAGGATTTTCCAAAACATATTTGTTGAACTGGAAAGTTCAATCAGTCTGCTTAACTTTAATAACAAAAACAAAATGCCATTGGCCGTGATTAAAGTCATACAGTATGATTTCAGGCGTTATCCAAAATTCAACAAAAAATAAATTGCACAATAGGTCAATGGGGACAAAAGACTTTCTTCAAGTCCAATTGGATTTCTGGAAAGAAACATCAAACCCCAAACGAATGCTGTTGGTTGTTTTGAATTGCATTAAAATGCTGTTATAACGTTAGTTTAACGTTTATCAAGAAAACTTATTATTTGCGCGTGAAACTGAAACAAATTCATTTTAACACATTGTATAGGCATAGGACTAACTTAAAAGTACCATAACGTTTGGTGCTGTAATCGAATGCCTTTGTATTTTGGACACTTTACGGTTGACGTCAGCGAAAAACGCTAGCGCCTTAGCTGACATTGATAGAAAGCGCCAATCTTTATCATATACATGTAGTTTTGCTTTTTCGTGTGCTTTAGGTTGTTAGCTATCACCGGAGATGTTTGGGTTTCACGAAATCTCTTTTTTTATACTTATTAGCCACTGTTAGTTTTTCTCTAGAAAAGTGACGTCTTGATGACGTTGAAGAAATCAGCTTTAGCAAAGAATTCAGCGAACAAATTTTATGGATAAATATTGGGTAGGATGTTAAGATTCAGGATATAATGTCTATTTTATGCTTCAGTTCAATTTTATATCAGTTTTAAGCAAATGATTCCCAATGTAGAGTGTTGCGTTATTAAAGTCCGTCAGTATATTACAACTAGTGTTACAATGTACTTGTTTTAAAATGTATAGTTTTATTCATTTTTCCTATACTATTGAAGTTACTGAGTAACTAGTAGTCTAATGGACGAATTTTAATGGAAATAAATTAACTATTATCACGTTTCTCTATATTAGTTTTATTTTGTAACCAAAGTGATGTAAATTACCGATTAAGCCCTCTGTCTGACCTAAATTGCGTTCCAATATTATGCTAAATGAATTACGCGAACTCTGTGTCAGCATAGCAGGTCCCCAAAGGAGTCAGCGGCTTTAGATTGAGCCGCCGCATGGGAAAACCAAGGCTTTGCATATGCGAAAACAAAGGCGCAGATCAGCTTTGCAGTAACTGCCAGGCTGATCAGTGCCTTTGTTTTCGCTACTCGGATAATACCATTCTTCTACATTCTAAATCCAAAATTTCCAGCCTCTAACCATCTTCTGTGACTGTACAGTTGGTTTGTGTCGGACCTGGTCGGAACCCAAATTGGTTTCACAGGCTCAATTGAAGTCTCGTATTACAGCTGCATTACGGGACAACACCCATGCAATGCATTATAATTGTAACGAACAGCCGAGCCAAGCCACAGCAAAACCCGTCGGTGGAAAAGCATGCTCCTCAACCAAAGGTGGTTTACTGCGCTATATACTCAACACTAACTCGATTCACAAAGTTTCGAGTTTGAAATTTGCATATTTCCAAGGGAGGCTATCCCGTCACATTACTCCCCCATCCGAGAAGACTCGTCCCGAGTCTTGGCCTGGGGACTACATGGGTAAGGCAACCCCTTCTGGCGGTTGTCATCATCCCACCGCTGCCACCAAATGTACCGAACAGCCGAGCCCAGCCACAGCAAACCCCGTCGGTGGAAAAGCATGCTCCTCCACCAAGGGTGGTTTACTGCGCTATATACTCAACACTTACTCGATTCACAAAGTTTCGAGTTTGAAATTTGCATTGCCAAGGGAGGCTATCTCGTTACATAATTTTCAGCAAAACAGACAACTTTGCGTTAAAGGTTTTTTGTTTTTTTTTTGTTGTTTTTGTTTTTTGTTTGTTTTTTTTTTTTTTTTGTTTTTTACATGCCAGATGACAACGACAATCAATATTTTCGGGCAACAGTTAAAATATACCCATGTAAACCACAATGTTACTATATAAAAGTGGTCAGTATACACTACACGGACATGTTATCCTAATTAGCTACGCGACTGTATAGGATGTAAAACGAATTATTTCAGATATGAGAAATGTGCTGACAAGTCATTGTCCCTTCACAGTTCTGAAGAACGAATTGAATTCGTCTATCATCAGGAAAATTTACCCGTTTAATATGTACATGTACCTCCGTATACCCCACGTTTATACAGCCAAAAATTCATATTTTTGCTCCAGATACTCGTGCGAACCGCATCAGTCTATGTTTTGACCTAAAATAAGATCAATATCAACAATTTTCTACTGAAAATTTGCACTTTTTACAATTTCGGAAAATTCTTCATATTATGTGTGTTTTAGTAATGTTTATTTTACATGTAAGTTATATAATACATGGGCTAAGTATTTTGTTCGGTTCAGGTAACTCTAGTGGAATACATGTAGCTCATAACTCGGCTTACGATATGTTTTCTTTGTTTCAGTACCTGTTGTACGCCACCAACGCCGTAGCAACGCGGTGGGAACTCCATCGAACGCCGTGGGAAGTGGTCGGCGTTTCTTTTGGACAAGCTCAAAACAAACGCCGTCACTCGGCGTTCTAATAAGATCGCCGTGGGGAAGCCGTGAGGACGCCGTGGCAACGCGGTTAGAACTTCATCAACGCGCCAGGAACCAGGAACTCCGCGGGCGCGCCGTGGTAGCTCATGGCGTTTCCACGGAGTTCCTACGGCGTCCATAGAAATCTCGCGGCGTTTCCACCGCGCTTATACGGCGCGTCTGTGTCGTTTTCACGGCGTGCAATTTATCTTACAGCGCTTCATTGGCGTTTGCAAGGTGTTGTCACGACGTTCATGGCGCTCTCGTGGAGATTCTACCGCGTTTGTAAGGCGATATTGCTCGCGCGGAGCTTCTACCTCGTCCAATAGCGTTTTATGATATAAACACAAAGATAGACGAATAAAAAGATATGTAAATTTTAAATATGGCAAAAGCAAACAAAATACTATTTAAATGAGATGCACAGTTAAGAATATTTTTCACTTTGTCTATCGAATAACAATCTGGTTTATTAATTGTGTATATCCAAGCACAGCAGATACAAATTGCTGCTGATGCTGCCCACCTAGTTCTGCTAAGACGGAGGAGGAAGTAAAGACAGACATGTAGAATGCTTTGGGTCCGGCCATGGTTGGAGGCAGCTAGACGTATTCAGCATGGTCATTTTCACTGACAGATGCCAGAGCTGAGATTAGAGGATCTTCTTTAAAGCAAAAGTACAAATGAGTTTCTGTTTTGACTACAAACCGTCAGTGCAGTGCCAGAACGCCGTGAAAGTGCGGTGCGAATGCCATGGAAATGCAGTGCATACATCAAGAGCGCCGCACAAGCGCAGAGAAAACGACATGCAAGTGCCCTGAAACGCCACGTAGAACTCCGCAGGAACGCGGTACGTAGAACGCAGTGCGAAACTCCGTAGCAACGCCTTGGACGCGACGAGGACGCCGTGAGGACGCCATGGCTTCCTTTTTTAACAAATAATATAATTTGTCTTGGAGTTATTGCGGCGTTCTAGGAAATTTAAGAACACCGTGAAAACGCCGCGGAAACGTCTCCTGGTCTGACAGGGGGCTGAAGGTCAGCTTAACTGACAGGACGGCGAATACCATTCCCGAAACGATTACGAAAACATGCGCATGTAATATACAGATTTTTCTTGAGTTGAAAAAATTGAACATTTTTAGTAGAAATTTTTTGATATTTTACTTTCGCTCAAAACATAGAAGTTGTGTGTATACGTTAGAACCGCCTCGCCGATGCGGTTCTAACGAGAACCCAAAATCTATGTTTTTGGCGCAAAAAAAAAAATGAGAAAAAATAGGAACACCCCTGCATATCCCAGATTTACTATATAAAAGTGGGATATAAGGGGGTACATGTATACATTGCACGGAGATGTTTTCCTGATGCGTCAATGTCCATCTCATGATGTGCTCAGTGATTAACTTGTCATTGGAGGTCGCATATGAGCCGCCTCGTGGAAAAACCAACAATTTGGTTTCCGAACAGGTCTGACACAAACCGGCCTGTACAGCTATAGAAGCAGGCTAGAAGCTTGAAATTTCGGATTTGAGAAGAAGAGGAAGTGTACTATCCGTGTAGCGAAAACAAAGGCGCTGATCAGCTTCGCGGTTACCGCGAAGCTGATCTGCGCCTTTGTTTTCGCATATGCAAATTGTTGGTTTTCCCATGAGGCGGCTCATATCTCTCCGGTAGTCATTATCTTCAAAACCATATGCATTATTACCGTAAAATAATAATACTTTTTTTTCTAATGGGAGCTCATAAACTGAGATATTGTTGACACTCAATTAGCAGTTCATATATTTGTGGAAGGCCATTAGCATCCCGCTGCTGAAATTTGTGCCAGTACATACATTTCCCTTTATTTGTTCGACTAGAATTATTTTTCGATCGTCCATTTCATGATTGGCCATTGCTTCTACCGTGTATGTTCAAGCAAGACATGCATATTTGAGCCACCTCATAAAAATACAAACTATCTGCATATGCGAAAACAAAGACGCAGATCAGCTTCGCAGTAACTGCGAGGCTGATCAGCGCCTTTGTTTTCGCTACACGGAAAGTACAATAATTCTTCTTGCTCTTAAATCCGAAATTTCAAGCTTCTAACCTTCTTATGTGACTGTACAGCTCAGTTTGTGCCAGACCTGTACGGAAACCATTTTTTCACGAGACGGCTCTTTTGGTGTTCCACGTCAGCGCAGACAACAGAAGCGACGTACTGCCACTACGATAAGGCGCAAAAAACGTAGCAAAAACTTTGTTAGGACCAGTACTGAAACAACAACAGCACCAAGACAGCGGGCTATTCTTATCGCCCAACTCTCCGTGACCCGATGGTTGAGGTACGTGTAGCTGATTACATTACCTCTACTGATCATTTAACCATTGGCAAACTTGGTAACCTAGCGAGCAGCTTTCCAAAGTGACGCCAACATTACAAAAACATGCCCATGTAATATACAGATCATTTAAATTGTAAAAATTGAAAATTTTCAGTAGAAACTTGTCTGACATTTTTTTCTAACGAGTACCAACAATCTATGTTTTGGAGCAAAAAATAGAAAAAAGGTACATGTACAGGTAGGCAATGATCAGGAAAATTTCCACTCCAAAAACCGAGGTGGGGAAAAACTAATTGACAATTAGGTACATATACTTTTTCAAACATATACGGTAAGCCGAGAGAGTAGCTATTTGTATTTCCCACTTGATAGGCGAGAACACAGTTACCCGAACTTAAATAAAAATAGGTATACCCCTACATACCCCAGTTTTGCTATATAAAATTGAGGTCTAAGGGGGTATACATTACAGGGACATGTTATCCTGATATGATGAAACGTCTACTCAAGCGAAATGGTCGACTGAATTGGATACATGTAGTGGCGTTTTAGAAAAAATGCAACAGAGGGATTTCTACCCTGTAGCTGAAGCAACACGGCCATGATCAGTGCATGTCTACTACCCAGCTTATACATCCATTGCAGTTTCAAAAAGTGCAATGAAACAAGTACACAGTAACCTGGGCCCGAGGTTATAAAACTTTTTTCATGCTCAACTTAGCTGAGACTAAAATTTATCCTGCTCATAAATGTTAAAATGCCAACAACTGTTGGCAGTTTAACATTTATGAGCAGGATAAATTACTGTTTTTTGTGTTTTGGACCTAAATTTTCCACAATTTTTGACTATTTCAACATTTATGAGCAGTTGAAATTTCATGCTCAGCTGAGCTGAGCTTGAAAGAAGTCTTATAACCTCGGAGCCAGGTACCGGAGCAAGCCGGGACAAACACTTACCCACAACTGGGATCCCTTATGAGAAATGAACATGGGTCATACAGCGGTTTCGACTATTAAACGTTTAAGTCTCGTCAGTGACCCTTTAGATTTGGCAACATGAAGCTGAAATTTTGCAACTTTCAACAGGGTAGTCGATAGAAAGACTGAGACCGTATATAATTGTACTTTTATATAGTAAAACTGGGGTTTGAAGGGGTATACCTATTTTTTTTTTTTTTTTTTTTTTTTTTTTTTTTTTTTTTTTTTTTTTTGTCCAAAACATACATTGTGGGTACTCGTTAGAACCGCCTCGGCGAGGCGATTCTAACGTGAACCCACGATCTATGTCTTGAGCAAAAATATGAAAAATATCACTTTTTAAGATAATATATAGAGGATCTTACACGAGTGGTCATTTCATATCCACGAGTGTAAGAATCGTTTTATCATACGACCTTTAAATTGTGATTTTATCGCCTTCAAAGCGGGCATATTTCCAATGAAAATTTACATTGTTGTTACGGACGTCGTCAATGACGTTACGTATTCCCGCAAAAGGGTTAATACACGTGTGGTCATAACACTTTTTTATATGACGTTATCCACTGGAAAACAGCGACGTCATATGATAATTTCAATTTTTACAGCTGAAAAAAAAATGTCTGTATGTTGCATGGGCAATGGCATGAACGTGGGACACAGCCAATATTTTATAACCACCGGCACAACTAGAACAATCTGTTATCTGTTTCAATGCGTAGCTCTTTCTCAAAAAGTGGAGATTTAGAACCAAGTTTTCTCATGACACATGTCATTATCTACTTCTGGCTATTTTCACCTGTCTCAAAATCAATACTTGAGCCGCCTCATGGGAAAACCAACAATCTGGTCTCCGAACAGGTCCGACACAAACCGGCCTGTACAAGCACAGAAAACAGCTAGAAGCTTGAAATTTCAGATTTAAGTAGAAGAGGAATTGTACAATCCGAGTAGCGAAAACAAAGGCGCTGATCAGCTTCGCGGTTACCGCGAAGCTGATCTGCGTCTTTGTTTTCGCATATGCAGATTGTTGGTTTTCCCATGGGGCGGCTCACTTGTCTGAAAGCCACTGACAAGAAGAGCCGCACTCTGAGAAAACCTGCTCTAAAATAGGCTAAAACAGAGACGCAGTTCAGCTGTGCAGTTCCTGTTCAGCTGATCAACCTCTTTTGTTTTCGCTTAGCGGGTAGCATAATCCATCTCTTATAAACTCCGAAATTTCAAACTTTCGCCTTCCCCTGTGCCTGTTCGTGTCGGACCGTGTCGGAAACCCCAGAAAAATTATCACGTGACACGGCTCAAGAATTCTCGGAATCTATTAATCTGTGTACAGAAAGGCTTTGTCGTCGTTCTGCAGCAACTTAATATTGAAGGATTGTCTCTTGCGTGACACTGAACGCTTTAATTCGAGAAAGTTTAACTTGTGGATTTTAAACCGAATTTATTTAGTTGATTTTTCGTTATTTCTGGAGGTGACTTGGTAATTTTCTTCAGACGAACTTTGTTTTCCGATTCCTGATCATTCCTTACATTAGGTAAGTTTTGTTTGATTTAAATATTTAAGAGGCAATCACTACAGTATTTCAAATTCGATGTTACAGCGCTTTTTAGTTTGACTGTGTCATCTCCTCGACATTTCATTTACCCCCCCCCCCCCCCACCACCACCTTTAAATAATGAGCGGCGTCATGAGAAAACCGAGTTTTTGTCGATGCGAAAACAAAGGCGCAGATCAGCTGTGCAGTAACTGCACAGCTGATCAGCGTCTTAGTTTTCGCTACACAAATAATACAATTACTTTTCTTCTTAAAGCCGAAATTTCAAGTTTCAAGCCCTTTTCTGTGACTGTACAGGTCTGTTTGTGCCAGACCTGGTTGGAAACCCCGAAGCCCGGTTTACTCGCGTCGCTGCTCGATGAATACCCATACAATTCGCCACTGTCCTTGGGGTAGCAAACGTCAAAATACCATTGTATCTTATCATGCAATGTTTTAGATCTTGTTGTTTGAGTTTAGTTTCAAACGCTTTCGATATCTTTCGGAATAAAGTTTAGCAATTAGAAATCATGACGATGGAGAAAAAGCTGAAATGAGAGGGTATTTTTTTTGTTTTTTTCTTTTTTTTTTTTTTTTTTTTTTTAAACCAGCAAATATATTTTGGAAGGATTTCCTTACATCCGTGTCCCTTGTGGTGTTAAGGAAACCATATTTCTTGTTTGCGTGACAGATATTCATATGCTTATACATATATATTAGTTGTTTTTATTCTGATATGCCGTAGAACTGCCAATGCAACGGCAAATGATTCTGAAAGACGCATTCAGTCTATAGAAATGAGAGAAAAGATTGCTAATGTATATATCATCGTAGTGTTGAAGCCATTCTAGACTGAGGCAAATGATGTACACAAGAATACCATGCAATTGAATTGAGCCGCCTCCTGAGAAAACCAACATTCTGCAATTGTGAAACCAAAGGCGCAGATCAGCTTTGCAGTAACTGCGAAGCTGATCAGCGCCTTTCTTCTACTTTCTTAATCCAAAATTTCCAGACTCTAGCCTTCTTCTGTGCTTGTACAGCTCGGTTTGTGTCGGACCTGTTCCAAAACCACACTGTTGGTTTTCTCATGAGACGACTCAAATGGTTCCTACAACTTGTTTTCTCTGTGCCTTGCTTTTAGCCACAGGAGATGCACTACTAAGAAGTCAATTTTGTGTTATTGGTTGTAGATTGATAAGTAATTGCTGGACAATTTCAAACCAATTTGTTGCAATCATCTAGTTTTTCACGCGGACACTAGTCCCTCTATTTTTCGTTTATTGATATGCTCTTGCTTTTACAGAGGACATATGAGCCACCGCATGAGAAAACCAACAATTTGCATAGGCGAAAACAATGCCGCAGATCAGCTGTGCAGTAACTGCACAGCTGATAAACGCATTTGTTTTCGCAACACGGATGGTACAATTTCTCTACTTTCTAAATCAAAAATTTCCAGCTTCTAGCTATCTTCTGTGACTGTACGGTCGGTTTGTGTCAGACCTGGTCGGAAGTTGTTGGTTTTCTCGTGCACATGCTCATATTATAAACGAAACATATTATAAGGGTTATTCCTCTTCCTCTGGATATTGTGATAATCATCAGGAGGAAAACATCTTCCTGCAATCAATACCCTCTTAAACCCCACTTTTATATAGTAAAACTGGGGTATGCAGGGGTATACTTATTTTTGGTCCAAAACATCTATTGCAGAGACGGTTCTAACGTGTACCCACAATCAATGTTTTCAGCAAAAATAAGAAAAAAAAATTTTAGTTGAAAGTTTTCAATTTTTAAAGCTCAAAAAATTCTGTTTATTGCATGGGCAAGTTTTCTTAATGGACACACACTGGACCCAGGGTTAATGCACATCTGCTATAATTAAGCTTCATGGAGACATTGGACCCTGACAGTCCATCCGCTCATGAAATATCCTCAAATGAACAAGAATATAAGTTCCCACATAACCGTTGACTGGTAGTGACGCAGATGTGTGCTAAGAAGTGGTCGCATTTACCCATGTCAAAGAGAAATATCAATATTTCTAGAGGCTTAAGGGCGAACTACTTGCGTCATCTGCAAACAGCAAGCTTTTTCATTTACGGCCAACATACATTATTTTTGTTTGTTTGAATTGATGCTTTACGTCCCAATCAACAGCTATTGTCATTTCGGGACTTTGAATCCATTTCATCGGACTTTTACCCAAATTCAACATGTCATGACATCCAAAAAATGTGCTTCAAATACATGTATAACCACCGACTAAATAAACCACTGAGGCTTATATGTATGAATGGTTTGACTTGAACCCTTTTCTATTCATCTGATAGCGGTTAAGCAGTTATCAGATGGTCAGTCAGTAGCGTATATGCGTATATGCGTTGCCTGGATGCACAAGCAGCCAATCTGTTTCTTAAGGTCCAGATGAGAGGGGCCCGCCGCGGCGTATTCCCACATACATTAATACATACATTAATAATAGCCTATGGTTATCCCCGTTTATGATAATAAAAACCGCATTCCTTCAAGCCGGTCCTTGCGCTGCCCATGTGTAATAACTTTTTTTTTCTATGATGACGTAACATCAAGGGAAGTTGACCACGATCCATCGTCGGTATCACGGAAGCTCGTGGTGTTTTATAGGCATTGCTTTTTTAACAAAATCTATCTTGCATTCAGATACTATGACTCCTGTCGTCAGAAGTATTTATATTCATTACGAAAACACGCCCATGCAATATAGAGATTTTTAAAGTTGTAAGAATTGAAAATTTTCAGCTGAAAAAAATGATATTTTTCTTATGTTTGCTCAAACATAGAGTACCCACAATCTATGTTTTGGAGCAAAAATAAGAAAAATAGGTATACCCCTGCATACCCCAGTTTTACTATATAAAAGTGGGGTTTAAGGGGGTATATATTGCACGGACATGTTTTCCTGATGATTATGCCATATCCTGCATGTGTGTAGCACTTTGTAGCATTGTCATTCTCCGTATGTGTCATTATTTTTGCCTTGCCATTAAATGTTTCAGTTAATTGACATAAAACCTGGTTTCCACTAGAGCACTTATAGATAGCTACCATCTGTCTGTCATGTTATTCAGTAGCTCTATCATTTAAGCGTTTAATCTATAATGTCACCAGAATATTCACATTGTGATATCAGCCTTTATTCTGTCAACATATGGAATAAGTTTATACGTTCTTGAACGTATGTGTATGCCTTATAATTAAATTGCTATACTACAATTCATTTTTCGGAGTTTTGAATGATGATTCTAATTCATTTCTGAGCAAAAATTGCGTGCACTGCTGTTTGTGAGAAACAAACAAATACCTTAAAGATACAAAACAACGAAAAGTAAAAATCGGAATTATTTTGACATTTGAGGTAAGTTTTTAGATGTTTCAGAGAATACGCTCTACACTTAAGAGCATTAAAGAAAATCTTACAAGGTTTGCTTAAAGGGGCACATTTGATGCCATCCGGCGAGCGTTTTATTACCTGGGATTTACAATGTACCTGTTAAGATTTGAGTGGGTGTGACATAGCTACTTCTTCTGATTCGTATAAGCCTCCTATATGTAGGAGCACCCCTGTACTCAGGGTAGGTTTACGTTGATTGTCGTTGAGTGTCTATGGGCTACTAGCCCAGGAATTATAAGCCAATTGGAATACCTGTAATATTTAATCTGCTGATAAGAGCTGTCAATAATTCCATAGGTAACTTTTCTCCATGAAGCAATATCCAATCAGAATTGATTATTGCTAGTAATGTATATTGGAGAGCTTAGAGAGATGTTGACAGGTCGGTGTCTAAACAAAAACTGAGATAAGACCGGGTCACCCCTAATTCAGCCTTTTATAATCCAGGTGCCCCTTTAAGGTGGTCTATCAGTTACCTGAATGTATGTATTATATTAATACGCACATGAACTAAAGGCACAGAGAACACACAAATCGACATTACGAAAACAAGTCCATGTAAAACACTGTTTTTTCCTAAGTTGTAAAAAATGTAAATTTTTGTAAAAAATGTAAAATTTTCAATAGAAATTGTTTGATATTATTTTTGCTCAAAACATAGAATGTGGGTACCATGTTTTGAAGAAAAATAAATAGGTATATCCCTATATACCTAAGTTTTATTATTTAAAAGTGTGATTAGAGGGGGTATTCATTGCACAGACATGTTTGCCTGATGGATCCAAAACATGAAGCAGATGGAGCAAAAACAGAAGCACCGCCTGCAAACGGCCAAGGATATAGAAGTAATCACATAGGGAGTTTCGGCAGCCAATGCAACCCAACCTTGCCACCGCTTGTCTCAATAGTAGAAGAGATAGTGCAATTATGAATTTCTTATTTGTTAGCCAGAAGAAGTGTAAGAATGATAAAAATGACCAAACAAGTTTCAATTTCCTCGGGTTGCCTCTATTAACCATTCTCTTGCTGAATCTATGAATTTGTTAAATAGGGCTAGAATTGGGGGTACCCTTGCTTGGGACTACATAACTTCAGTGAGATAAAATGTTCGAACTGTAATTTTAACAGTAAATACGCCAATGGAGGTCGCCATTTTAGCCATAATTTCATAGGTGTCATATCATGTTCTAATACAGCAGTCAACGGGCGACCGTTTCACATACTAACAAAAATCTCAGGAGATTAGCACTTAGTGTGTATGTTCCAGAAAGAAAACGATAATAAAACTAAAATCCTCATTCAGTTCTGCATCTCGTAGGAACACCTGCAATGGGAGTGGTATTTCTGTGGTCTGTCAGTCTAGGGTTCCTTCTGAATTGAAAGGCACGCATTTTTTAAAAACGTGTTCTTATGAGCTGGGTGACCACCACTCAAAAACGAAAATAGTATCGACCAGAAATAGAATACATCAGGAAAACATGTCCGTGCAATAAACACCCCCTTAAACCCCACCTTTATAGAGTGAAAATGGGGTTTGCAGGGGTATACCTATTTTTCTTATTTTTGCTCCAAAACATAGATTATGGGTACTCGTTAGAACCGCCTCGGCAAGGCGTTTCTAACGTGTACCCACAATCTATGTTTTGAGGAAAAATAAGAAAAATATCAAAATTTTTGTGATGAAATTTTCATTTTTTACGACTAAAAAAATCTCTGTATATTGCATGGGCAAGTTTTCGTAATGTAGTTGAGATTCTTCCGTGCAACATGGAACTACGTGATCCCCCGATCAACTGCTGATAGTAATTAGAAGATTCGTTAAAGTGCGTGAATGTTTGGTGATAATTCTAAACACTTCCATAAAGTCGTCAGTATTTTTATAATGAGGCAGCCGTCTAACGTAGATATGATTAGTAGATGTCAACTGTTATTGATCCAAAACATTGTTGTGATCGCCAGAAGATAGGTGACAATCAGCCGTTGATAAATCTAATGAAACACTCGAGATTGCACTAGAAACAGGGGTGGCACAATCATTGGTAATCGATGGGTGTAGGCTATAAGCTAAGCTTATATTTAGATAAAGGTAAAAGTAGGCAATTATCAAGAAATGGTACAGTCAGAAGGAAAAAACCGTCTAAACGCAGTAAAGAACGTAATTTCATAATTGTGTACCTTCACTCATTTGTTACATGTAACACAAGACAAAACAAGACACGTTGATTTGTTTTTTATAGCTTCAACCCTTCAATGTATTATTCTATAGCTATAACTGTAATGGAAAAGTTCCATGTTGATATCCATCCGAGAAAAAAAGAAGTCCGGTTTTAAAAGATTGTTTATTCGTCAATATGATTATTTTAGGATGTAAAGCTGTAGACATACAAAAAGTAAATAGATTGTTTTTTCAACTGGGACACTTAAAAGTTTGAAAGTTACTAACGTTTCAAATTAAAAAAGACTGCTTAGAGGCCATGGGTAGTGATTCGGTCGGCGGTCATCAGTCTGCGGTCTTTGCAAGCCTTAGGCATATTCGTCCCCAATTATTTCGATACAAACTGTTATTTCGGTTTCTAATCAATAATGCCTAGGTCACACTAGGGCTTACGTACGCTGCGGACGCTGCGGATAGGTGTTCCGTATCTGTCCGTCCTATCCGTAACGATTCGTATCTCATCCGTAATGTCCGTAACTGTACGTATCGTATCCTCAGGGCGCGGTAGATCCGCGGGCAAATTTTCATAACTGTCAAAAATGCATGCGCGGATGGACGATCGGTAATGGTAGGCAATGGTACGTAACTGAAGGCATTTATTCGAATCTGTCCGTATCTAATCGCATCTAAACGTATCATTCTGCGATCAAAAAAAGGTACAAGTAGGCAAAGATCAGGAAAAGGCGCAATCAGAAAAAGATTCCCACTCCAAAAACCGAGGCGGGAAAAAACCAAACTAACAATCAGGTACTTATACCATGACACATATCGTAAGCCGAATGAGCAGCTATTTTCCCAATAGGTGGCCACTCAGTTACCTTAACTTAACTAAAAATATGAAAACATACATAAGGCGCCAACAGCACAAAAAAATTTTTATACACCAAGACATAAAACAAAAAGAACCACCACAGAAGTATCGACTTGGAAGCATTTGTTGCGGATCGATACTGTTACATACGTGTTGTTTCGTTCGGTTGCGGTCTTTGTCGTTTATACACACTTTTCGATACAATTTAATACGTTCAGATACGAACACGTAATGTTACGGTTTTCCTAAAGTTTACACAGCATGCCACACGTATGAAAACGGAATCAAACCAGGATGCAACTTGAACAATGCTAATAAGCGTGTGGCTGAGCCCTCTAGAGCTGAGTGTTTGGGCATAACATAATCTGTATCCAATACTTGAATGAATCATACAAGAACGTTTCTGGAATATATAGTCTCCTTGACAAAAATGTCCGTCATTTTTCTATTATACAGGTAATTTATTTATTTAAGGATATCCATAATTCATTTATGGATATCCATAATTCATTTATGGATATCTTAAAATAATTAAAGATATCCATCAATATTTTTGGATATCCTAAAATGAATTATGGATATCCATAAATGAATTATGGATATCCATAAATGAATTATGGATATCCTTAAATGAATTATGGATAAATTAAGCATGAATTTAGGATATCTATCATTCGATTTTTGGATATCCATGATTCTTTTTTTGGATATCCATAATGATCTGATTTAAGGATATCCATAATTCGATTTTAGGATATCCATAATTCATTTTAAAAAATATTTCTTTTCCATAATAATTTTTTCCGTGTAATACGCATGCGCTAACTTAAACTGAACGAAACGGCTAAATTCAACCACACCGGATGCCTCCATTCTCTGACTAGGAAGAAATCATTATATCCCATAGGCACGTATTGGGTGCCGTTTTACTATTTATTTCCTATTTATGGATATCCATAATTCATTTTTGGATGTCCAAAATTCATTTTTGGATATCCATAATATATTTTGGATACCCATAATTCTTTTTTGGATATCCTAAAATCGATTTATGGATATCCTTAATTCGGCTGAATATTGGATATCCATAAATTGATTTTAGGATATCCTATAATCGAATAATGGATATCCTTAAACACAATCCTATTTTTGGATATCCATAATTCGATTTAAGGATATCCTAAAATCGGGCTAATATTGGATATCCATAATTCGATTTATCCTTAATTATTGTAGGATATCCATAAATGAATTAAGGATATCCATAAATACATTATGAATATCCTTAAATAAATTATGGATATCCAAAAAAAGGGAATAAATAGTAAAACGGCACTCCATAGGCACGTACATCATTTTTTGTGATTTAAGGATATCCTTAAATGAATTATGGATATCCTTAAATACAGTCCTATTGAAGGAAATCCATAACTCATTTATGGATATCCATAAATCGAATTATGGATATCCAATATTAGCCCGATTTTAGGATATCCTTAAATCGAATTATGGATATCCAAAAATAGGATTGTAATTTAGGATATCCATAGTTCGGTTTTAGGATATACTAAATCTACTTATGGATATCCAATATTCAGACGAATTTAGGATATTCTTAAATTGATTTTAGGATATCCAAAATGAATTATGGATATCCAAAAAAAGAATTATGGATGTCCAAAAATAAATTTTGGATATCGAAAAAAAATAAGGATATCCATAATTCATTTCAAGATATCCATAATTCATTTCAGGATATCCATAATTATTATGGATATCCATAATTCATTTATGGATATCCATAATTCATTTTAGGACATCCAGAAATGTTAATGGATATCCTTAATTATTTAAGGATATCCATAAATGAATAAAGGATATCCATAAATAAATTTTGGATTTTGGATATCCAAAAATAGGGAATAAATAGTAAAATGGCACCCATAGGCACGTACATCATTTTTTGTGATTTAAGGATATTCTTAAATGAATTATGGATATCCTTAAATACAGTCCTATTGAAGGAAATCCATAACTCATTTATGGATATCCATAAATCGAATTATGGATATCCAATATTAGCCCGATTTTATAAT
Organism: Rugalucina vietnamica; assembly: GCA_964017185.1. Classification (NCBI taxonomy): domain Eukaryota; kingdom Metazoa; phylum Mollusca; class Bivalvia; order Lucinida; family Lucinidae; genus Rugalucina; species Rugalucina vietnamica. Next base: position 59,649,792 of record OZ024873.1, read on the forward strand.
ATCCTTAAATCGAATTATGGATATCCAAAATAGGATTGTATTTTAGTTCGATTTTAGGATATCCTAAAATCAATTTATGGATATCCAATATTCAGACGAATTAAGGATATCCATAAATCGATTTTAAGTATCCAGAAATGAATTTTGGATATCCAAAATGAATTATGGATATCCATAAATAGGGAATAAATAGTAAAACGGCACCCCATATGATTGTTGATTGATGCGTTCATTTACGGTGTAGATACGTTTGTGTTACGGTTTAGATACGGAAAGATTCGAATCAACGCCTTCATTTACATGTCATTACGTACTATTACGGATGTTTCATCCGTGCCCAATTTTTGACTTTTTTCAAAATTTGGGCGCGGATGGAATCGGACTTGCATATACAATACGTTAAGATACGAACATGTACGGAAAAGATACGAATTGTTACGGATATGACGGATAGATACGAAAGGTCAGTCTCTTAACCGTATGTATTCGAATTTATCCGTAACTATATTCGTATTTAAAGGTAATAAATTCATTAAGAACCGTTAGCCCCGCCCACAAAATTCTGCGGATCGCTACGTATAGTATTCGCAACTATCTGCGGCATCCGTAAGCGCTAGTGTGACCTAGGCATTAACGACATGCTTAAGACATGATTTCTATCATTGATTATGCCTGTAGTGCCTGTCTGTTCTCCATAATAATAATAGTTCATCGCGGTTTGTATTTAGCGCTACACTGCCGTGGTCACTTCAATAGTTTTTTTATGATAACCTCGAAGGTACGAATGTAGCCGAGATAGCCTGATTCTCTTTTCTCTTCTAATCAAGGGCGGGAAAATGATTCGGTATCAATTAAGCATGGCACTGGTTCCTATTCCGAATATATTTACATATAACATAAACCCGATAACGGGAAACCAGCCGATAATGGCAACTATAAAGGCGCAGATCAGCTTCGCAGTAACTGCGAAGCTGATCAGCGCCTTTGTTTTCGCTACACGGATAGTACACTTTCTCTTCTTATTAAATCCAAAATTTCAAGCTTCTATGCTGCTTCGGGGACTGGTCATGTTGGGATGTTGCCTCCAGTTTACAGGACTTTTACCCAAAATGAGGATGTCATCACATCCAACAAGTGCTTGAAATATAACTATCCAACTAAGACACAAAAGGCTTATACGTATGGATGGTTTGACTTGAAATGTTTCCTCGGCAGGCTCAGACAAGCGCGGTTAACCAGTAATCAGTCAGCAGTGTATTTAGCTTTACCTGAAGGCACAAGTAGCCTATATCTATTTCTTTAGGCCCCAATGGGAGGGGGGACCATAGTCTCTATGGTGAAAATAACAGTCACAAATGATTAGCGTGTGTCTAAGGTGTGTACAGGTCGTATAATAATCTCAGCATGCTGAAAATTTTGGATTGCATGTACTTTTGTACAGTTATGTTAAGCACACAATACAGTATAGGCGCGTATCAAACGTTTAATGTAACGCGTGTTGAACTTATTCGTATAAGACACATACCCGAGACACGTCGAGCTTTAAGCATGCTGCATGCTTAAAATACTTTAACGTACACCAAGCGTACAGAACGCACATGTACGAGGTTTGTGGACACCTTGGCTAGCAGGAAAAGTAAAGTGCTGTTGTTTAAGTTTTTTTGTTTTTGTATAAATATAAGCAGCAATATCTTATGAGCATATTTGAGGAATTTGCTTCAATTTGAAGTATCAACACGTTAAATATGACATATTTTCTACTTAAGCGTACGTAGGGCCACACGGGACAGGTGCCAAAACGTCAACAAAATGTGACGATTTTCATATTGTGTTTTTTCCCTGTCAAACGGCACTTAAGTATGTTATAACATTAAAACATTTCGTCCTAAAACCAAATAACACTGACTTCAGTTTCAGAAAGATTCCGACTTAGCGGCAGTGTTGTTTGATTTATGTGAAAAAAATCAGAAGCAGACCGAAAAATATGTTTGAAATAATGGCGTAATTTGACGTCGGAGAACAGCCGACGCCGATTGTATGTTTCGTTAAGGAAATCACCCACAGATACGATGAAAATGTTACAAACAACAGAAACGTCATCGGTCTGTCAGTTACTATTTAGTTCTCAGTAGTTGTGGCACAGACGATTTTCAGCTGCTCAGAAGTCCACCTATGATGATAAACGGAAGATCACCTGTCTGGCATGCTCGCCGCAAGAAATTGTTACACATGTTCAACAGGTGGACGAACAATTTTGCGAGAATTGGTACGGCGTATCTGCATTTGACAGCTGGATACACAGACATAAAAATGTTGATAGCCAAGGATCTTTTGTTAAAAAAAAAAAAAAAAAAAAAAAAAAAAAAAAAAAAAAAAAAAACCCTGAAACAAATGTATAACGCGCTGGCGGCTTAAAATGTCAAGTAACGTCATATAGAGACGTTGACCTTTGCCCCGCTCTCGGTTCGGAAGTGCAGGGAAAAGGCTGTAGATGACGTGTTTTTGTCAGATTTCAATAAAATTTCTTGTATATTTGGTTATAAAATACTTTTGCAAAAGCAGATATATTCATTTTTCTGTTGAAAATATAAATGGTGTACACGAACTTTTCTGACAAACCACGTATGTATGTCTATGGAAATACATTGGTTGAATTTGCGGCATATTTTTCCACACGCTCGGTGCGCGCTTTGTCTTATACGTTATTGACTGCGATAGAAAATTGAAGCTATTGATATGACACTTGTGTCATATCTTTTCGTTGACAATGAAGATTACAATATTCATAAGCTCAAAGGAGCTTTTAAACCGAATAATATAAAGAAGTACATGATTGTAAGAATAACAAACGGAACTTATATCGTTCTAACGATAGAAAGCGCACACTTTCCCCCAAGTTAGTATTGACCAATCTGATCTAATGATTATCCGAAACGAAAGGTTGGCAGTCTAGTCTAAAAAAGGCCGAAACTATACGGAAATTATAACAACAACAAAAAATGTCCGTGTAATGTATACTCCTTTGAACCCCACTTGTTTATAGCAAAACTGGGGTATACAGGGATATACATGTACCTATTTTTCTTATTTTTTTGCTCCAAACCATAGATTGTTGGTACTCGTTGGAAACGCTTCGGCAAGCATGTCCGTGTAATGTATACTCCCTTGAACCCCACTTGTATATAGCAAAACTGGGGTATACAGGGATATACCTATTTCTCTTATTTTTTGCTCCAAAACATAGATTGTTGGTACTCGTTAGAAACCCTTCGGCGAGGCGGTTCTAACATGCACCCACAATCTCTGTTTTTAACAAAAATAAGAAAACTATCATATATTTTCCGTTGAAAATTTTCAATTTTTAAAGCTCAAAAAATCTCTGTGTAGTAGTGCTAGGTATAATACACACTTGTATCGCCTTGCGGTAGAAGCCTGCTTTTACAGCGACGCAATAGAGTGTTGGATTAGCACGCAGGAGACCCTGGTTCGATCCTCGGCCGGGGCAAAAAGGTGATTAGCATTTTTTCACCTGTTACATTTGGCGCCCAACGTAAAATGACCCATCCGATGGCTCGGAGCACATCCATGTCGAACTTAGGTTCGTGAATGTCTAATTGAGATTCGGGGACGAATCTAAAATGGAGGGGGAATATGTAGTAGTGCTAGGTATAATACACACTTGTATCGCCTTGCGCCTTGTATCGCACAGAGTGTTGGATTAGCACGCAGGAGACCCTGGTTCGATCCTCGGCCGGGGCAAAAAGGTGATAAGCATTTTTCACCTGTTACATCTTTTATTGCATGGACAAGTTTTCGTAATGAATCATATTTCAGATTCAGATTCTTATGAAGACTGGAAAGCCTTACCCAATTATTCAAAGCCTTACCCGATCACAGGGGTTCAAGAGCTGTGGGATATTCGATGCCTGGTCAAAGTTATCTTCTAAAGTGAAAGATATGGAACAATTTTCACAAGATACATATCTAAACTATTCTGATTGTAACTATGTTTCTAATTTCTAGATTAATTTGTTCTTATTTCACGTTCACTTTTCGTGGAAATATTAGCACCATATATGTCGCGTCAATCTAATTAAAGGGTAATTAGAACACAGAAAACATTACTTTTCAATCCATTTTGTAGCCCGTACTTCATCCATTGTGCAGATTATATTTTTCTCTTGATCCTTTGTATCTAAAATCGATAACACATGTTAACAGGGGTCATTAAGCCAAATAAACAGTGATGCCACAGGTATTATTATCTGTATTATGTATGGTATTATATTTTTTGTTAAATTTAGGTAACTGAGTGGCCACCTATTGGGAAAATAGCTGCTTATTCGGCTTACGAAATGTTTTCATGGTATTAGTACCTTATTGTTAATTTGGTTTTTTCCTGCCTCGGTTTTTGGATGGGAATCTTTTTCTGATTGCGCCTTTTCCTGATCATTGCCTACTTGTACATTACTATCCTCGAGGAATGTCTTTCTTACCCCTGCAGAGATAAGATAATCACCTCATTATGGCAGTCCTTTGATCTCTGGATGGAACATATTGGACCAGCAGGGCCATAAATCGAATAAACAGTGGTACCATTTTAGCTCCTTCAGAGGTTCTCTTTTTAACTAAGTAATTTCTATTTTATTTTTAGCAGCAAGATGATGTCCATTTTAAGAATGTCTTACTTTAGTAAAGTGTATTAGATGTTCTTGAATTACATCTAAAAGCAGACTAACTCGATTTAAAAAAAAAAAATATCTATTATTGAACGAGACACTAATTTTAACTTGCCGCTGTAGATTATTTTAGTCCAGTCGACATTTGAGCCGCCTCATGGGAAAACCAACAATTTGCATATGCGAAAACAAAGGCGCAGATCAGCTTCGCGGTAACCGCGAAGCTGATCAGCGCCTTTGTTTTCGCTACACGGATCTCTCTACTTCCTAAATACGAAATTTCATGCTTCTAGCCTGCTTCTGTAGCTGTACATGCCGGTTTGTGTAGGACCTGTTCGGAAACCACATTGTTGGTTTTCACACGAGGCGGCTCATTTACTGTTGCATCATGGGAATTGGTTACTTGGTCAGTTAACAATAAGGACATTCGAAAACGAAACCAGTTTCGTGGTTTATGTAATGTTAACCCATATTTGACGAATGGATTTTCCCATCATTATCATTTGGGTGAGTCCACTTTCAATTTTAGTGGCTTCAGGTAGGATTTTCAAATTTTATTCCATTTTCCGATGAAATTCCTCTAAGCAAACAGAATAGCCCCAGATGGGACGCCGCATTCTGCGGCGTCACATCTGGGGCTATACTGTTTGCCGATGTCCCATAAAAAGACCGCCAGGCTTATAAGAGTTTTAACTCATTTAAGCCTGGCGTCCCTTTTATGGGACATAGGCAAACAGAATAGCCCTAGATGTGACGCCGCAGAACGCGGCGTCCCATCTGGGTCTATTCTGTTTGCTTAGAGTTAATCATTATGCATTGACATCAACCTTTTGATACCACCAATTAAGTAAACCCTACAATGCGAAAATGTACTTAAATACGTACACCCGCCGTCTTACAATTTGACAAAATTGAATTTAAAGTCAGAGCAAAGAAACCAAGCTAAAATAGAAACCATCTATGGGCGTATGCGTATTAACATGAACTAAGTGATAAAGCCGTGTATACAACATAGAGAACATAAACACTGAGCCAAGCTTATAAAGCAACATGTTGATGCGATGTTTCTAATCGACTTTTTGGTATCCATGGCCGACAGGTCCTGCTCACTGACGAATCTCGATCTCGGAAGAGACTCATTAGCGTCTACCATGCGTACTTGAGCAATCTAACCATTGCAGCGCTTTACGTGACCATAGCATCTCGCCTTGCTGGAGCGAAACAGCACGTATAACTACTGGAGTCCAAACTTTTAGAGGAGAGTCTGGGCTCAATGAGCTTCCCATCGCAGCCGTTGGAGCGAAACCCAAATTTAAATGCAGTGATTCCTGGTTAATGTATGACATATGCTTTATAGTAGAATCGCTTTTGAAATGGATACTAGTTTTCGCTCCACATATAGTTTGACTCATTTCGTTTATGGAAAACTGGTTGGTTTGATTTTCCGCACAATGCTATAGTCGCAAGTGTTTTCGTACCGTTGGCAGGTTGGTGGTTTTTGGAAAGTTTTTTTTTGTGTTTAAAGGAAAATGCCCAGAGAATGTTGGCAGCTGCCACAAGGCAAGTGAGGCATTAGATTGAGGTATATTACACTTCCACACAAGACATGAGAGGCATTAGACTGAGGTATATAACACTTCCACACATGACATGTGAGAAATTAGATTGAGGTATATTACACTTCCACACAAGACATGTGAGACATTAGATTGAGGTATATTACACTTCCACACAAGACATGAGAGGCATTAGATTTAGGTATACCTCCACCAGAACGACGGTTATATTTGTGATTCGTTTGGGAGTTTGTAGAACTGTGTTATATCTATTATAATGTTCATCCGGTATGTACATGATAGGGGGTATGCATGAACGAATATGTATTATTCGATGTTGTCAAACGCATTTTGTTCATTCACCAACAAGAGAAACTAAATTATATGATATAACCAGCTGTAGACGGATTCCAGGCCCAAACATAAATCAGATAATAACATTTGGCTCAAATGGGAAAACCAACAATCTGCATAGGCGAAATCAAAGACACAGATCAGCTTCGCGGTAACCGCGAAGCTGATCAGCGCCTTTGTTTTCGCTACTCGGATAGTACAATTCCTCTTCTACTTAAATCCGAAATTTCAGGCTTCTAGCTCTTTCCTGTGCTTGTACAGGCTGCTTTGAGTCGGACCTGTTCGGAAACCACATTGTTGGTTTTCCCACGAGGTGGCTCATTTTCTGTGTCGAGAGAAAGATATATATATATATAGATCTATATATACCAGGCCATGCACTCGCAAAGTAGAATATGACTGTCATATTTTGAATATCAGATTTAGGTAGCTGTAGTGTTATTTTAGTGATAATATGATTAACAACGGTGCTTACCTTTAGTCTATTGGCAGTTGATCTGTGTTGTGGTCTAATGCGTGCAATATGAAGGCTTCATCTTGACATCACTTTTATAATATTATCTTTAATAAGCTTGCTGTCTGGCATAGATATAAATGCTATCAGATTTCAACAGCTATTGATCCACCCTATTGTTGATATCGCCGGAAGGTGACAGTCATTTACTGATAATTCTAGAGAAACACTCCAGAAATTACAGTCAGTATGATATTGGTAATTTACAATAGTTATTCTAATACGATCTGCATATACGGCCATTGGTTTATTCCAGTCATTCAAATTTTATTACTGGAGTGCATATTGTTAATAATTTCACCAGCAGTGTACTGATACAAAAACAAGTAACACAACGCGGACAATATCATTTTAGCTTCAGATTACCTCGTGCGCAGTGCCCCACATCTTGTGTTCTGAGAACCGTATATTTTCTTTTTTTTTTTTCAACAATTTTCTACTTGTTCGATTATGTCTATTTTGTCTTCTTGTCAACATTTTGCCTGGTTACTCCTCATTTCCTAGAAATATTATCTTCACCAAAGAATTACGATATGTTACTCGTTTCATACATAATCTAATCAATTCCTCTTTTTCACACAGCCATGCTATAATGTGTTCTAAGCTTCATACTATATTTCAATTTTGTTTATTGATATGTTCATTGTATTGATACTCTATCATCAAGTAAACACCATGCAGGGAATAATTATAAATATAATAAATAAATTTATAGATTTATACTCATATAAATTCGACCACATTTGACTTTACTACGCATCTTTTCCAAAATATGGGTTATATTCAGGTGCACATTGTGTGACAAGGACACTTTTATCATGCGACGCTTTTTGACACAAATCGAGTAACACAAAATAGACAATATCAAATTAACTTTCTGTCTGACGATTGGCAATTTACACTATTCCAAACTTTTTGCACCAGTTCATTCAAGTCTGTTTGGTTCCGATCACCATTTGCCTGAATTCTTCTCGTTTCCTAAAAACATAATCTTCACAGGAGAATTATGATATTTTGTCATACACGAAATAACCTTAAAATCGTTTTTGTTTCATTCACACTGCATTTGAGCAACCAAAGGTCCATGAATTAGGTACTAGTCACATACAGCATCGTATATTTTCCCATTGTTATGATAAGTTTGGACAAGTATTTTCATTATATTTCATAAATATCACAAAGAAAAATCTGGACTGAATATTAAACGGTGTTTTCTTTTGCTCAGATAAGCCCACATATTCAGTTGTAATTGTCTAACATAAAGAACATGAAAATAGTTTTTAAGACTTGTATCCACAATGTTTGTTTTGAACGAAAATATAAAGAAGAATATTTTTTTCCAATGAAATTTAATTTTTTGCTTCTGAAACAATCTCTGTATATTGCATAGGCGTGGTTTCATAATGCGATGTCTGTTGTGTATTTTTTTCCATATTGGTGTCGGAATCGGGTTTTTAAATATTGTACCAATGCCTGAAATTTTATTCTTCTTTAGGGGCATATAACTTTCTATTGATGAAAAAATTGTCAATCTGATAAAAGGTACAAGTAGGCAATGATCAGGAAAAGGCGCAACCAGAAGAAGATTCCCACTCCAAAAAACCGAGTTGGGAAATATGATAACCTACATAAGGCGCCAACAGCACAAAAATTAAACACCAGGACATAAAAGAATAAGAACCACCACAGAAGTATCGCCTTGGAACGATCAGCAATATAAAATTACTTATATATTATCAACGATCAATAATATAAACTCCATTTATATACACTGGTCACGAGTTGGTCTCTATTGTAGTTGGTAACCAATGGTGCCACATTTCAATTATCTTCACTGTGGAATTTCGGTTAGTCACTCTTGTCTAAAACCTCAGTAAATCAAATGACAGTCTATTGTAGAGAAATTTGAGAACAAAACTGAGGCTCTAGTTTTTAAGACAGACAGACAAGAATTATCAGTGTTCAGAGCATAGGAAATGCTAACAGCGGGATAACAACAAATTACTTTGCAAAGACAAAAAAGTCGGCTACCGAATAAAAACATGAAGCAGGTCATTAAACCTGTGTTTGCATAGTATTACGTAAATATCGATGGTGCACATGTTCTTTAACGGCATATTTTGCAAATGCTGATCAGAAATTTTACGGCCCACATACCAGAGTTCAGATCCCTTGGCGGTAGAACATTTTATGATTTTGGCGGAAACCAAGAAAAAATGGTTTCAAGAATCTGGGAGCATAAAACGACGATCTGACATGATTTTTTCCGTGAGTTGGAACTACCGTTAGAATAAGCTTAATGAGAGGAATTCCAATATATAGACGTTGGCATTTAAAATCGTCTTTTTCGGTCTTATCTGTTCGTATAAGGAATGGTATTTGAACTTCTTTCAGACAATTTTGTGAATGAGCAGATGAAGCAAAAGAAATGAGTCTAATCGACAAAATATTTGAAGTATACATTTATTGCCCAAGACGTTTGTTATTCGCAAGATAGTACCTCTTTTTATCAGGATACCTTAAGACCACAAAGACATATGGCCGTGAAAACAGTCCCGTATTTTTTAGTTCACCTGAGCCGAAGGCTCACAAGGTGAGCTTATAGGATGGCCATGATCCGGCGTCCGTCCGTCCGTCCGTCGTCCACAATTTCAAAGATCTTCTTCTCTGAAACCGCATTGCCAATCAAGTTGAAATTTTATGCGTAGCCTCCTTGGGTAAATGCAATGAAATAGTGTTCGCGATATCTTGGTCACATGACCAAGATGGCTGCCACGCCCATATATGGTAAAAAGCCTTAAAAAATCTTCGTCTTCAGATCCGGTGGACCGATATCCAGGAAACTTGGTATGTAGCATTGGGGACTCCAGCCCATCATAGTTTGATAAAATGATGACCCTAGGATGACCTTGACCTATTTTACGGCAATTTCAAATTTGGAAACATAGGCATTTAAATGGGAAAGAGTGAAAACAATGGATTTTTTGAAATCTATTGCAGTCTGAGACCTGAAAAGTGGTAGATGCAAACAACTAATGGAGTAGATGAAGGTATGTGATTAATTTAGGTCAAGTTCATCTCTTGACTTTGGCCAGTCTGTCGTCCATACACACTTTTCAAAGATCTTCTTCTCTGAAACTGCTTGGCCAATCAAAGTGAAATTTTATGTGGAGCATCCATGGGTAGAGGGAACGAAAATATGATCGCGAAATCCGGGTCACATTACCAAGATGACCGCCACGCCCAAATATGGTAAAACCACTCAAAAATCTTCTCCAAAACCGTCCGGCCGATTTTCACGAAACTTCGTATGTAGTATTTTGGACTCCAGCCCATCATAGTTTGTTCAAATGATGGCCCTAGGATGACCTTGACCTATTTTACGGCAAGGTCAATTTTGGAAACATAGGCTTTTACAGCTGTACGAGGGAAAATCCAAAATAACGTAAACTTTTGCCGTAGCTTCAACATACGTAGATAAATTTTAGAAAAATGTATATTGCGATAAATCAGAACACTCGTTTAACAAGATGAGATAAAACAATTACACATTTCATAAGTATCTGAAACACGCCGCGCCATTTTATAACCATGGTGACGCATAGGCGGCGCACGCGAGATTTCGGTCGTGTCCTGTGTCAGACATGTCTCGATAAAATGTAAAATAGGCATGCGAATCGTGCCAAACTTAGTCCAGTAAAAGCTTGGTGTTTAGATAACGCTGTGCATGAGTTTCAACAAATTTGAGTATGGCGTTTTTGAAATACTAATATCAATTGTGCGCTTATTGAGTGCATTTAACGTTAAAAACGTCGTCACCAGACACAGCTTAAATTTATGCTATTACTTAACTTGCTGCGAATTTTGAAAGCGCCAACACAAAAACCGAAAATAACGAAATGTAGACAAAACGGGAATATTCAATGAATAAATCTGTTGTGTAAAAATATTCCCGTTGTGATACTGACGATAAAATAGCATAACAAAGATGGAAAAAGAAACAAAAATAACGCGCGTAAGTGGTGACGTAAATGCGTAATGCGCTGACCGTATGCAGGCGGCTGATGATGAGGCGATTTTGAAGCAATTTAAAGTAAGAATTTGTTTCGAGTTTTGAATACTGACGTAAAAATTGTGAAGTACAAAGCACAATACGCAAAAAATCTTTTATCTATGGTACATGTTGAATAGATGTCCGTGAGCGCTAAGAGGGTGTTAATTTCAAAGTGAATAAAAACGTCAACGACGTCACGAAATCAAAGATGACGTGCGCCGGGTAGACCATAGTGGCCTGTTTGTTTTGGCTGTATATTTTTAACGGGTCGTCATTTTTGCCTGATATTTTGCCACGATATTCTAGACATATTCCGATTTATGTTCATGTTATTTTGTAAGCATTTGAATGAGTTGTATAGAAGCTACAGCAAAAGTCTACGTTATTTTGGATCATCCCCCGTACATGGGAAAAGGCGAAAACAATGGATATTTTGAAAAGTGTTGCAGCCTGAGACCTGAAAGTTGCTAGATGCAGACAACAAATGGAGTCATTGAAGGTAAGTAATTAATTAAGACCAAGGTCATTTCTTGACCTTGACCCAAGGTCAAAATTTTCTCAGAAATCACTAGGTTTGGAAACTTGTAGCCTGAGACCTGAAACTTTGCAGATGCAGACAACTTATGAAGTCAATAAAGGTGTGTGAGTATTCGAGGTCAATATCATTTCATGATGACTTAATACTCCAAGATCAGGCTTCAGGTTAGCGTTCACAGGACCAATGGTCCTCTGGTCTGGCACTTTAGTGCTGTCCCATCTGTCTATAACTCATAAAGACATACACGTTAAACTACGTTATGTCAAAGTCTTATTTGCCGTCTAGAATCACATACTCTTTATTGCATGTTATGTCTACATAATACTGTAAGCAGCTGCTAGTTGAATTATATAGATCGTTTTCCCAATATCACAGTGCTGCCTAAAGCTGCTACACATTTTACGAGGAGTCATGTTAGCTTGTGTCATGCCCATACAAGTTTCGTTTTTACACTATCAGGTGTTAACTCGTATAAGCATGACTGCCTAAACTGAACCCCGATACCATGGAAACAATAAGATAAAACAAACGTTCTGACGTTGCGTTTGTTGTTGATTTTCTTCTTTATTTTAAGTTTATACTACGTACATGTATATAGTTTGTTTTCCTTTCTTTATTTTTATTTTGATTTTTTCTTTGATTTTAGTAGGTTTTTTTTTTTCAAAAAGAAGAACTGTTTTGTCATGTTCAATTTGACTTTTTTATGTCTGAAATATAGGGTTTCAATACCATTAGTAGCTGCTTATGGTATTAAATAGTTCGTTTTATCGATATCTATAGAATATCTTATGCTGAAATACGCAATAAAAGGGGTCGAATTTGTTTTTTGATATCTCCTTTAAAATAATCTGAGAACCATGTCACTGTCATGGCGTGAACAGGTGGTTAAAAGGGACAATGATATATTTTGTGTTTGACACAATGCAGTAATGTCATGCGAAAGTCTCACCCTTGAGTCTGTATATAAATGATCTTTGTTTGTCGGCTTGATGATTCATTGACTAGTTAGATATTGACCACGAGGAACGAACAACTACCTAAATATTGTGAACTACTGCGGAAGATGAGGGTGAGGTTAGGGCCCTGTAAAAAGGTACAAGTAGGCAAATATTAACCCGTTTAAGCCCCCCCCCACCCACCCGGTTATTTTATATTATTGATCGTTCCAAGGCGATACTTCTGCTGTGGTTCTAATTGTTTTGTGTTTTGGAGTCGATTTTCTGTGCTGTTTGAGCCTTATGTACGTTTTCATATTTTAGTTCAGTTCCGGTAACTGAGTGGCCGCCTATTGGGAAATAGCTGCTCACTCGGCTTACTATATGTTTGCCTGGTATAAGTACCTTTTTTCCCACCCCTCGGTTTTTGGATTGGGAATTTCTTTCTGATTGCGCCATTTCTTGATCGTTGCCTACATGTACTTGTATCTTCTCAGCTATTCTTCTTTTCCCAGTCTCCTGTTCATTCACAAGACCATTGCGAATTTAAATTCGATGACATATACAGCTGTATACTACGGAAGAGTATTAGGGCCAGGTATGTTTTTTTTTTTTTTTTTTTTTTTTTTTGAAATTTCGAGTTACTAAGTCGAAATTTCGAGTTATTAAAGTTTAAGTCGAAATTTCGAGATAAGTCGAAATTTCGAGATAGTAAGTCGAAATTTCGAGATAGTTAGTCGAAATTTCGAGTTATTAAGTTGAAATTTTGAGATAATAAGTCGAAATTTCGAGATAGTAAGTCGAAATTTCGACTTTCTAAGTCGAAATTTCGACTTAATAACTCGAAATTTCAAAATTAAAAAAAAAATACCTGGCCCTAATGCTCTTCCGTAGTATACCAATTCCAGGCAACTAATACTGGAATCAAACACAAATCACGTAATAACATTATCTGAACTGTGTCGAGAGAAACAGGTGTGACAGTTTCTAACCAAGAACGATAGAAACCAGGCTATGCACTCGCACAAATAGAATATGGCTGAACGAATTCGAAATGTCAGTTTCAGGTTATTGCACTGGTAATTCTATTGGATATGATGAGTTATGATGTTTTCCATCACCTTAATGGTAGTTGATCTGTCTTTTTGTTCCTACATGTGCAATATGAAGGGTTTATCTTGACGTGACTCTTAAAACATTATCCTTAATAAGAATGCTGTCTGGCATAGATATAATGATATTAGATTTCAACACATATTGATCCACCCTATAATGGATATAGTCAGAAGATAGGTGACAATCATTTACTGATAATTCTAGAGAAACATTCCAGAAATTACAGTCATTTCATATACTTATTTACATAATACAGTTATTCTAATACGACCTGCATATGTGGCTAATGATTAATTCCAGTTATTCAAATTCAATAACTGAAATGCACATTTTAATAAATTCGTCGATGTTTTATTTGCTATTACTGCAGCTCGCGTTGTGTCATGTGGCGGCCCTAAAAGGTCTCCCCGTACACAATCTATAGTGCAGATTATATTGTTGTGTTCGGTAATTTGAGATCAGTAAGAATATTCAGATTATTAAAATGTTACGTTTAGAACCATATTCTAAATAATGTTTTAATTATTTGACCCCATTTAGGCATGTATCTGCCTTGTGTAAATTTTTGAAATTGCAGAATATTTATATGGCTATCGTCGCCAGTTTATAAAGGGTCACTGATGTGATGAGGGTTCAGTATTTCAAATTTCTCAAAATGACCCATCCTACTACTTTTTGAACGTTTTCACTGCTTCCACAGGATCAAACTTTATATTTTATTCTCAGTTTTGAGATACAAACACAAGTAACATAACAAGGACACTTCCATTTTAGTTCCAGATTGTCTCGTTTGCAGTGTCCCATTTTCTGAAGTTTATTATATTTTTAACCATCTATTCTTGTTCGTTAAAGTCTGTAATTTGGTTTCCTGTCATCATATGCCTTATTACTGCTCATTTCCTAGAAACATTATTTTCACTAGAGAATTATGATATTTTTGTCATGCCATAAATAATCAAAGTATCATGATTATTATTCTGTTTCACGCACGCTTGAAGTAATCCAAGTTTCATATTAGCTTTATTTCATTATCTAGAAAACATCACGTAGACAGGTCATTTATATGAATTTGACTAAATTTTATTTTGCTACGATTCCTTTTGTGAGTCTGCTATCTTTTGATTCTTGATTCCTGGCGTAATTTGTACCGTACTTTAACAATTAACTGGGTGCTGTTCTTTTAAACCGTTGCTCACAACCGAGCAGTGCATCTTGTGATTGTTTTGGATATAAAGGTCTTCTTCTCTAAATAGTCCAGTACTTTAAGGTTATGAAAATATGGAATGAGCATGTATAAAGCGATTGCTGTAAAGAACTGCTAAATCGTTATTGATATTAGTTAAGCGAAAAGAGCAGAGAAACAACTTCAAACAAGAGTATTAAGAGAAAATGACCTGATATAAACTTAAAGAGAAAGTCCCGTAAAATTGATTGAAGCGCTCCGACATTTTCTTTTACAGTCCGTTCCAAAGCGTTGATGTGATTCAACCGGTATCTGTATATAGTATGTCTATGTCTCTGTTGTGTACGCCATCCTTGTTTAGCTCGTCACATATCTTTCCCTCTTCTTCGAAAACGAGTACAAATAGGCAATGATCAGGACATGGCGCAATCAGAAACTGAGAAATTCCCACTCCATCAATCGAGGGGTGGGAAAAAAACTAAAATGACACTTAAGTACTTATACATGTACCATGAAAACATGTCGTAAGTCGAGTGAGCAGCTATTCCCCCAACAGGCGGCCACTCAGTTACCCGAACTACACTAAAATATGAAAACGTTCATAAGGCTCAAACAGCACAAAATTCGACTCCAAAACACAAAACAATTAGAACCACAACGAGCATTCAACTTACTATGGGCTTAAATAACACTCGTAAACAATACGTTTATCTGATAAAATGTAACAGCAAATTCAACCACTAGATTACCAACTGTATAGGATAACCAGTGGTGCAACACTTCAATCTTTCCATGGTAGCTTCACTGTCGGTTAATTTCGGTTAGCAATTTTTGTCTAAATAATGACAAAATTGCCCTCAGTAAATCAAATGATAGTTTTCTGGAGAGACATTTGAGAACAAAATTGAGGGTCTCGTTTTTAACGCAGACAGACAAGATTTATTTACAGCGCAAGGGAAATGCTAACAGTGTTACAACAACAAATTACTTTTCAAAGACGCACATAAATTCGACTACCCAATAAAACTGATACGAACTAGGTCCTTATTCAACATGAAATATCGATGGAGTACATGTTGTTTTACTTTAACCGCGCATTTTGCAGCTGCTGATCAGAATTTTTATTGCTCGGAGTCAGCATTTCAAATCTGCTTGAGGTAGGTTTTCCCATATGCAAATACATCAATTTATGGTTTTGACGGAAGAATTCATAGTTTCTAGAATCGGGGAGAATAAAAGGGCAATCTGACTTGGCATTTCTGTGTGTTGGAACTACCGATAGAAATAACTTAATTTTGTATTACTGGTCGTTCCAAGGCGATACTCTGTGGTGGTTCTTTTTGTTTTATGTCTTGGTGTTTAAAAGTTTTTGTGCTGTTTGCGCCTTATGTATGTTTTCATATTTTAGTTAAGTTTAGGTAACTGAGTGGCCACCTATTGCGAAAATAGCTGATTGTGCTTTTCCTGATCTTTGCCTACTTGTACATTTAATGAGAGAAAGCTCCAATATATATAAGTCAACATTTGAAAACGTATATTTACATCTTATCTGTTCTTTTAATGAGCAGATGAAGCAAACGAAATGTGTCTAATCGACAAGTTCTTTAAAGTACAATTAAAGGGATGAAGGCGTTAGTTCTTTGTAAGTTAGGACCTACTATTTATCAGAACACCAGGTCACAAAGTCTTGCAGCCGTACAAACAGCCCCGTATATTTTCTGGTACTTTGGGTCTGCACGGGATTCGCGATTCTTTGGCAGCAGAGAAGCATCCAACCAGCGGCTATGCGTTCTTGGGGATGTCCCATCTGACAATATCTCACATGGACATATTCATTTAACTATTGTTATGTCACATTGCACCACTCATTCATTCGAGATTATCTGCCATGGTTGGAAGGTCGGGTTGGCAGATCATATGATGTGTAGCTTCTATTCGATACAATGTATCATATATATAAGTACAGTCACTCGCAGACTGGCTCAGGGAAGCGACTCTTTGGCTTAGTGGTTAGAGCATTGGATTTCTACCCCGGCGGTTCGGGTTCAAATTCCATCAGGGTCGTGGGAGTTTTTCAAATTATGCATCCTATATTATATTTTCATATTTGTAAGACTATGTCATGTCAAAGTCCGTTGGTTGTCTGTAAGTCGTTGTCCAGCATTCTTCAATAAAGTTGAGTATAACTCATATCTCAAACACTGGCGTTGTAGATGTGTGTAAAATACAATAAATAATTTGCTCTTCAGTGCATATAATTGCTACATAAAGATGTGCATCAGCTGCCTGTTGTGCTGTAGAGATCGCTGTGCTGCCTAAAGCTGCTACACATTTTACGACAAGCCATGTTAGCTTGCGTCATGACCAAAAAAATTGAACAATTGTTTTACCTTATCAGGTACAGAATATAGCATCAAGACCATATTTAAATATTTACATTTTTATTGTTTGTTTACTCTTGTCGTGACGTTGGTCGCATATCGCCATGACGTTAGGCGCGAAAATTTGACGTTTTGGCTGTTCAAAAATTACGTTTAGTCAGATTTAATGTCAAATATCATGAAAATGAGCGGTGATATGTGCAATTAAAAATCTGATACTTGAATGATAATATAAAATGTAAGTATAAGTATTGAAATTCAGATTTTAGCTTTCACTGGATGATGAAAAGCATTAGGCTGTTTTAATGTCTGTGAAGCCCCCCTTCGGGCTTCACAGACATTAAAACAGCCTTATGTTTTTCATCATCCAGTGAAAGCTAAAATCTGAATTTCAATCCTTAATACAATAGAAACAAACCGTCTGGGTCTTTGATATAAAGTTGCCTTTGATGTTTGTTTACTTTTTATTTTAAGCATGTATAGAGTGAATTTTTAGTTTTTTTTTTTTTTTTGTTTTTGTTTCAAACATAAGAACACTGTTATTGAAAATGGCTCCTTTTATGACTGTTTTAGATTGTTTCAATATCATCAGCAGCTGCTTTCAGGATTAAATAGGTCCTTTTTCCAATACCCAAGTAATATCTCATGCTGATAAACACATTCAAAGGAGTCACATTTTTTGTGATATCCTTTAACATAACTCTGAGGACCATATTACTGACATGACGTGAACAGATAGATCAAATGACCAATGGTGTTTTTTGTTGGTCACTGGTGTCAAATAGCAACTATTTCCAACTTCCTGTCTTAATGCTATCAAATCGTATGTCATAAGACACTGTGAGACGGTGTTTGAAACTTCAAATAAAAACTGGTTTTGTTCAATAAAAAAATCTGGCGAGGTGCTCAGTAAACTGAAGTGTAGAGGGTTCCGTGCGACGACCTTGCCAATATACGATTTTTCGACTCTGTATACCACATTGCCACATACTCTGATTAACGAAACACTTCTCGATAGAGTGGACCTTCAAAAGAGCATTAAAACTATGGTTCACTTTATTTGGCCTGTAATGTCAGAAAAACTTTTTTCACTTCCTCTGACGAAAGTCGATATACACTTTGGTCATGTCAGAATGTATGCGATGCCTTATCCTATCTCCTGGATAATATTAGATTCGAAACCAAGTTATACAGACAAATTGTTTGAATTACGATGGGTACGAATTGCGCCCCTCTCGTAGCTGATTTATTTTTATACTGCTACGAAAGAGATTTCATGGATTTTCTTGACCATGACAATCAAGCTCATGTAATCGAGGCCTTTAATTCGACTTCTATGACCTCTATGACCTTTTGAACATTGACTGTCCTTATTCTGAAGACATGGTCAAACATATTTATCCACCAGGGCTCAGTAACTCGAAGGCATCGTATTGAAGTTCCTCTACTTACGACATTCATAAGATGACCACTTTAAAATTTACGCCCTCGCTATTCCAGTTTCTCTAAGCTGTCGGATTAAATAAAAGTAAATAAAAGCCTGTCAGAATGCTTTATTAAATGGAACGAAGTTCAAAATAACTGTTCATTTGAACAACGACCCCCGCCCATTGTGACCTAAAGAAATAGATAAATTGCTTGTGCTTTCAGGCAAATCTTCTACGCTACTGACTGGCCATTTGCCAACTGGTTAACCGCTCAGGTCTGAGCCTGCTCAGGAAAAGTGGTTCAAGTCAAATACGCCATACATACCGGTGTATGCCTTATTGGCTTAGTTGGTTGGTTATATTCGAAGCACTTTTTGGATGTCATGACATCCTTATTTTGAGTAAAAAATCCCTAAAATGGAGGCAACGTCCCGACATAACCATAGTTGTTGACTTTGACATTAAGCATCAATTCAAACAAACGAATCATTTGAAAAAAAATCGGAAAGAAATTTTACTAGTGAGTAATGAACAGGAACTGGTGCCAAAGTAGAACTTGAAGGCCTAGGTGGACTATAAAAGGCAAAATTAGGTAGCTTATCTCAGTATTTGTCTCGACACCAAAGGGTTAACATCTCCAGCAGCTCCTAAAAATTCTATAATCAATTCGATTGGCTGTGGCTGCTACCTGTGGAATAACTGATATATGCTCATTTGCAAAAAGATAACAATAAATACCTATGTTCATACCTGTGATTTATTTTACTGCACTTTATTCAAACAGGTAGTGTCTTGGGGATTATCAATAAGACAATAAATATGACAGTAGCTGCAGAGTAGCACATTTCTACCTGTATTACCTGTTAATCTCCTGCCACCAGGCCCTTAACTAAATATGTATATAAATGCGCATATAAAATGTGCAAACAGTCAACACCGAAATCTGCTCATTAACTCATTTAAGCTTGACGTCCTTTTTATGGGACATAGGCAAACAGAATAACCCCAGATGTGACGCCGCAGAACGCGGCGTCCCATCTGGGGCTATTCTGTTTGCTTAAAGGAATTTCAGAGAAAAATATGTCAAAAATTCAAAACCACACCTAACACCCCTAAATCTGAAAGTGGACTCCCCCAATTGCTAACGATGGGCGAATCCATTCGTCAAATATGGGTTAAGATTCTTCCATGTAACAAACGTGATTCCCCCCCCCCCCCCCCCGATCAACTGTTGATAAAAATTAGAAGATTAGTTTAAGTGTGATAATTCTAAACACTTCCTTTAAGTCGCCAGTATTCCTATAATGAGGCAGCCGTCTAGCGTAGATATGATTATGTAGATGTCAACTGCTATTGATCAAGAACATTGTTGTGATCGCCAGAAGATAGGTGACAATCAGCCGTTGATAAATCTAATGAACCACTCGAGATTGCACTAGAAACAGGGGTGGCAATATCAACAAAAAAAAACTATGGACGTCAGCATACCACTTTGGTTTGTAATTTTAATGAAAACCGTCAGTCTGTCGTTGCGAACGTACATTTATAATTGGGTATCCTCTAAAGTCTAAACAGATCAGATCGTATTTCTTAGAAGGTATTTGAAACAGTGAGTCATTTTTCTGTGATTGGGTCGAGAACTGTGGCTCTTAACAAAGTATACACGTATATATGTAGGCGGAGCCCAGTTTGGCGTGTCTTATTTAGTACATTTTATGTTCGTGAACGCCGAAATTTAGAATTCTTTCTAGAATAGACTAATTCGATTTTAGAACTATCTATTCTTGAACGAGACTCTTTTATGAACGACATCGTAGATTTGGTATAGTGAACATTTTATGTTGCATCATTGGACTCGGTTAGCTATAACTAGACAATTGTAGACTTTTCTTTAATTCATATACAACCATTTCTCGAAACCCCTGATGTATGTATTGGTCGGATTTTCTGACAATGTCAGTATATGTATTGGCATCGGTCGGATTTTCTGACAATGTCAGTAAATTACTGGCTCAGATCAAAGAAAGACCATGTAGTTGTTGTTCACAGCAATGTCATTTGTATGCATAATTATTGAGCAACCATGGTTTTTAGTATTCAAACATTGCAAGGCCGAAGGCTGCACCTTTAAACCCCTTCCGACTGATCCAGCGAATGCTGGAACAATGAAACGAAACATGATTAAAACCACTCGAAAATGTCATTAACAACGTAAAGTAAACTCGACAAACCCTAAGGGGTCTTCTTAAGCGTCGGACACTATGTTTCTATGGAACACGGTGACGGAACGTCAAATTCATTACGAAAACTTGCCCATGCAATATACAGAGATTTTTGAGCTTTAAAAATTGAAAACTTTCAGCTTAAAACTTTTGATATTTTTATTATTTTTGCTAAAAACATATATTGTTGGTACACGTTAGAACCGCCTCGCCGAGGCGGTTCTAACGAGTACCCACAATCTATGTTTTGGAGCAAAAATTAGATAAATAGATATACCCTGTAAAGCTCAGTTTTGCTATATAAAAGTGGGGTTTAAGGGGGTAAACATTTCACGGATATGTTATCCTCACATTGACGGTTTAGCGAAAACCCATGTTCAAAGAGCACGCGAATTTCATGATTTGAACATGGGTTTTGTTGTTTGAAAATGGTTTCCGATCTTACTAAAAAATGCTTCAAACAGCTATGCGCAGAGCAATCTATGCAAGAATATGCATTATCAGATTAATATGACTATGGCCAATCCAATGCCATACTGCTGTATTTTTTTCTTTTTATTGTCTGGTTAGTCTATCCATTGTGCACGGCTGTCTGGGTGGAGATTTCTTGTAATATTTGCTATTCCCATTTAAGTCTTTAATGTGGAACTCTTGGTCATTAAAAGACAGGAAGTCAATATCAGTATTATACTTCTCCGTCAATAAAATAAGGTTTTAATATACAAGTGTACTTTTCATTACTGAATTTTGTTCATTCACAAGATCATGAACAGGAGAATTCCATCAATAATATACCCAGAAGTGAAATTTCAGATTCAAACAAATTCCTGGCCAATAATACTGGAATCAAACATAAATGAGCCGCATCGTGAGAAAAAGGGATTATTGCCTATGAGAAAACAAAGAAGCAGATCAGCTGTGCAGTAACTACACAGCTGATCTTTGCTTTCGCTACACGGATAGTGCAATTCCTCTTCTTCCTAAATCCGAAATTTCAAGCTTCTAGCTTTTTTCTAAGGCTGTACAGGCCGGTTTGTGTCGGACCTGGTCGGAAACCCCGAAGACCGTTTTTCTCACGTCGCGGCTCAAATCATGTAATATCATTATCTGAAGTGCGTCGCCAGAAACTTTTGTAGATTTCCAACCAATACAGACATAAACCAGACTGTACAGTCAAAAGAAGAAAACATGGGTCAATTGTTGAAAAAAAAATGATTAAGGCAAAGAGATGTACATTCAGTCATACTTGCGCACGGTAACTACGGTCCTGTTTATTACCTTCAGTCCGTCAGTGTTCTTGTTCTGAGATGTGTAATATGCCATTGCCCTATTGGCAGTTGATCTGTATTTGTTTTCTAGTGTGTGCAATATGGAGGTTTTGTCTTGATGTGACTCTTATAACATTATCCTTAATAAGCCTGCTGTCTGGCATAGAAATAATTATATTAGATTTCAACAGCTATTGATCGACCCTATTGTGGATATAGCCAGAAGATAGGTGATAATCATTTACTGATAATTCTAGAGAAACACGCGAGAAATTACAGTCGGTTAAATATTGGTAGTTTACATTAGTTATTCTTATACGAACTGCATAAATGTCAGTCATTCAAATTCACTTACTGAATTGCAAATTATTGACAATTTCACCAGCTTCGTATTTTTTATATAAACAAATATGAAACAACACGAACATCATCATTTTAGTTTCAGATCGCCTGGTTTGCAGTGGCCCATACTCATTGTTCTGTGTTTCATTATTTTCCCAACATTGTTCTACTTCTTCGTTTAAGTTTTTGCTTTTATCATCATTTTGCTTCATTTCCCAGTAATATTTTCTTCACTAGAGAATTATGACATTTTTGTCGTGCTATACATTAATCCAATCATATTCCTTTTTTCACACACGCTATAATGTGTTATAAGATTCATTTTATGTTTCAATCTTTTGTTATTGTTATTTTTATTGTATCAAACACTTTATCATCAAGTAAACAACGTGCAGGAAAGACGACATGAGCCTGTACATGAGAAAACCAACAATTCGGGGTTCCGACCAGGTCTGACACAAACCAGGCTGTACAGTCACAGAAGCAGGCTAGAAGCTTGAAATTTCGGATTTAAAAAGAATAGAGATTGTACTATCCGCGTAGCGAAAACAAAAGCGCTGATCAGCTTCGCAATTACTGCGAAGCTGATCTGCGCCTTTGTTTTCGCATATGCCGATTGTTGGTTTTCTCACGCAATTTGACCAAACTGACTTTGGTGCGCTTCTTCTCGAAAGTATTGGTAATGTACAGGGAGGTGCACATCGTGTGCCAAAACCACTTTTATCACGCGGCTCTTTAAGACCACAACATAGGCAATATCAAATTAAGCTTCAGATTGTCCCACTGGCAATTTACAATAGTCTAAACTTTCTGCACTAGTTTGTCCAATGTAATTTGAGACGCGACGCGAGAAAATCGGTCTTAGGGGTTTCTGACCAGGTCTGAAACAAACCGGCCTGTGCAGCTAAAGAAAAGGGCTAGAAGCTTGAAATTTCGGATTTAAGAATTAAAAAAAATGGGCCAATGACAAGGGGAAAGCTACTGAATAATGAAATAATTCACACTGTCACAAACCAATGGTGTCAACCTCCAATCTTTCCACAGTATCTTCATTGTGAAATTCCGGTTGGTAATTTTTGTCTGAATAATGACAAAATTGCCCTCAGTAAGGCAAATGATAGTCTTCTGGAGAGAAATTTTAGAACAAAATTAAGGCTCTCGTTTTAAATGCAGACAGACAAGATCTATTTCCAGAGCACAGGAAACGCTAACTGCAGGACACCAACAATTTAATTTTCAAAGACACTCATGAATTCGGCTACCAACTACTACGCCGTTGTTCAACCGGTGTTTGCAAACTTAAATACAGATGGCGTACTTTTAATTTAATTTTTGTTTTTACTTTAACGTGCTGATCAGAAATTTAATGGCTCGAAGTCAATATTTCAAATCCTTTTGTGTAGGTCAAGTATGGTTTTGACGGAAACCAAGAATACATAGTTTCTAGAATCGGTGAGCATAAAAGGACGATTTGACTTGATTTTTCAGTGTGTTGTAACTACCGACAGAAATAACTTAATTAGTGAAAGCTCCAATATATAGACCTTGACATTTAAACACTTCTAATTTCATCTTATCTGTTGTTCTCGTATAAAAAAAATGATATTTAAAGTTCTTTCAGACAATTTTGTGAATGAGCAGATGAGGCAAAAGAAATGTATCTAAACAATGAGTGCATGCATTTGTTTTGTCGCATGTTAGGGCCCCCTTTTTATCAGGATACATAAAGATCACATGGTCTTGTGGCCGTACAAACAGCCCCGTATAGTTTCTGTTACTTTGGGGCTGCATGTGGTTTGCGATTCGTTGTCAGCAGAGAAGCGGTCAACCTTGGCTAATTCGGCCCTGATTCGGACCTCGGCTATGAACAATTCGGACCTTGGCTAATCCAAATTGACCAGTGGTCGAGGTCCGAATTGACTAGGGCCGAATTTTTTAGGGTCCGAATTGACTAGGGCCGAATTAGCCAAGGTCCGAATTGTCCATAATTCATGTGCGGGATGCCCTATCTGCCAATATTTCACAAGGACATGTTATGTTGAAGTCCGTTGCTATTCTATAAATCGTTGTCCAGTATTCATAAATAGGAGGATAACATGTCCGTCTAATGTATACCCCCTTGAACCCCAAACTTGGGTATGCAGGGCTATACCTATTTTTCTTATTTTTGCTCCAAAACATAGGTTGTGGGTACGCGTTAGAACCGCCTCGGTTTTTTGATAATTATCAAAACATTCTTCTAAAAACGTTAAGTTCTTACAACATAAGAAAACTGTATATTACACGGGCGTGTTCGTAATGATATATGCGCATGACTCACATCTCAGTAAATGGTGTTGTACATGTATACAGTGTATCTTGGTATAGATGTGTGTAAAATTATTTGCCGTCTAGATTGTCGTGTGAACACTTACTCTTTATTGTATGTAATTGCTACATAATACTGTGCAGCAGCTGCTGGTCGTACTGTAGAGATCATTTTCCCAATATCGCAAGGCTGCCTAAAGCTGCTACACATTTTACGCGGACTCATGTTAGCTTGAATGTGTCATGCCCAAACAAGATTCAATAATTGTTTTAGACTATCAGGTGCAGATTATAACGTCGAGACAATATTTAAACAACACAATAGAAACAAACATTCTGGATCTTTGATATAAAACGTAACCTTTGATGTTGGTTTACTTTTTAATTTTAGCATGTATAGTATGATTTTTTGGGTATTATCTTTTTTTTTTTTTTTTTTTCAAAAATAAGATTTTTTTTTTTTTTTTTTTTTTTTTTTTTTTTTTCAAAAATAAGAATACTGTTATTTGAAAATGACTCCTTTTATGACTGTTATAGCGTGTTTCAATACCATGAGCAGCCGCTTTCATTATTAAAACATGTAGGTCGTTTTTCCAATATCCAAGTAATATATCATGCTGATACACACATCTAAAGGGGTCACATTTGTCGTGATGTTACAGATAGATCAAATGACCAATAGTGTATTTTGTGTTTGCCTTTACTTTGACCTCTTATTTACATATTTGGCCATTGGTGTCAAATAGCAAATATTTCCAACTGTCTTATTGCTATCAAATTTCATGTGAGACGGTGTATGAAACTTAAAATAAAAATTGGTTTGAGTCAATGATAAATTCTGGCGAGGTGCTCAGTTAACTGAAGTGTATAGGGTTCCGTGCGACGAGCTTGCCCATATACAATTTTTCTACTCTGTATTCCACATTACCACATAATCTGATTAAAGAAAAACTTCTCAATTTGATAAAGTGGACCTTCAAAAGAGCATTAAAACTATGGTTTACTTTATTTGGCCTGTAATGACAGAAAAGCTTCTTTCAATTCGTCTGACCAAAGTCGATATACACTTTGGTCATGTCAGAATGTATGTGATACATTATCCTATCTCCTTGATAAAAATTATATTAGATTCGAAACCAAGTTATACAGACAAATTGTTAGAATTCCGATGGGTACAAATTGCGCCCCTCTCGTATCTGATTTATTTTTATACTGCTACGATAGAGATTTCATGGATTCTCTTGACCATGACAATCAAGCTGATATTATCGAGGCCTTTAATTCGACTTCTAGGTACCTCGATGACCTTTTGAACATTAACAATCCTTATTTTGAAGGCATGGTCAAAAATTTATCCACCTGAACTACAGTTGAATAAAGCCAACACCACAGATACCGAAGCCCACTTTTTTGGATTTCATCTAAGATTTATGATAAACGCAATGACTTTGAATTTTCCGTTTTTGGATGGTGACGTTCCTCGCCGTGCTTCGTATGGTGTGCACATTTCACAACGTATTAGATTTGCCAGAGTCTGCAATCATGTTGCGGACTTCAATGCGCGAAATAAATGTTTAACAGCCAAAGTTCTCCAGCAGGGCTATCGGTATCATAAACTTCGAAAAACATTTTCTAAATTTTATCGCAGACACTATGAGTTGATTTCCAAATTTCGTGTTTACGTGAGGGCCTTTGGGAACCAGAATTTTATGGTGACTTGGTTTACAAATTTAGAAACTTATTGGAAGGAATGACTTTTCTTTTCAGTTCAGAAAAATCATAACACGTTACAGATGTGTAGGTTATAACTTGAATGTTATGCGACATACTGCATGCTTAGTTTTTAACCCAATCATGATTGATACCTATGCTGTCCTCTTTAATTGCACACCAGTGGGTCGGGCGTCAGACTCTATGATAGTCCCGACATAAAGCTATTTAATTTAGTTGGTTGGGGCCGGAGCTTCTTGTCTGTTGCTTGGCCCACCGGGGTTCCACTGTTTTTTGTTTGTTTGTTTTTTGCTCCGGGTTTCATTAAGTTATTCGACGCCCAGGGATCTCCATCGTCGGGCAGATTGCTGAATCTGTTGAGTCCTCGTTTTTTATTCATCAGGGTGATTACATTTATTTATTCGTTCGTCCTTGATTATTCATTGACTAGTTAGAGATTCGCCTAGAGGACCGAACAACTAACTAAATATTGTAAACAACTGCAGAAGATGAGGTTAGGCGCCTGTAAAACCGGTTTCAGCCCCCGGTAATTTTATATTACCGATCGTTCCAATGCGATACTTCTGTTGTGGTTCTAATTGTTTTGTGTTTTGGTGTCGAATTTTTGTGCTGTTTGAGCATTACGTACGTTTTCATATTTTTAATTCATTTCGGGTAACTGAGTGGCCGCCTGTTGGGGAATAGCTAACGATGTGTTTTCTTGGTATAAGTACCTATTAAGTGTCATTTTAGTTTCCCACCCCTCGGTTTATTGAGTGGGAATTTCCTTCTGATTGCGCCATTTCCTGATCATTGCCTACTTGTACCTTCCAATATGCAGATATATCAAGGAATTGACCAACTTGAAGGTGCATTCTCGGTATCACGGAAGCGCATGGTGTTATACATTTGCTGCACATAACAAAATATGTCGAACATCTGTGCGATATCTACTGTCAGTAGAAGCAATCACAATAGTATGCCATATCCCGTGTGCATGTTTCCCTAAGTCGATGTGTATTACCGGTCTCCCATTCTACGTACGTGACATTATTTTTGCCTTGTCGTTTAACGTTCCATTTAAATGACATGTCACCAGAATATTTACATCGTGATATCTGCTTTTATCGATACAGACGTATAGGGTATACCTTATATGTTATGCGACAGTCTGCATTCTTAGTTTTTAACCCAATCATGGTTGATAGCTACGCTGCCTTCTTTAATTGCGCGTCGGTGGGTCGGGCGTCAGACTCTATGATGACCTCGACATAAAGCTATTCATTTTAGTTGTTTGGGGTTGGAGCTTCTTGTCTGTTGCTTGGCCCACCGGGGTTATGCTCTAGACTTTCAGTTAGTTATTGGGCGCCCAGGGATCTCCATCGACGGCCAGCTTATTGAATCTGTGAGTCCTCATTTTTTATTCATAATGGTGGTTATCATGATTAATTTGTGTGTCCTAGATGATTCACTGACTAACTTACTATGTGTTGTGAACCACAGCAGAAGCTGGGGGCGAGGTAATGGCCATGTAAAACTAGTTTAAGCCCGCCAATAATTTTGTATTACTGATCGTTCCAAGGATATATATCTGTTGTGGTTCTATTTGTTTTATGTCTTGGTGTTGAATTTTTGTGCTGTTTGCACCTTATGTGTGTTTTCATATTATAGTTAGGTTTAGGTAACTGAGTGGGAAATAGCTGCTCACTCGGCTTACCATATGGTTTCTTAGTACAGGTGTCTAATTGTCAATTTAGTTTGTTCCCACGTCGGTTTTTGGAGTGGGAATTTCTTTCTGATTGCGTCTGTTCCTGATCATTACCTATTTGTGCCTTTTATATTTTTGTCAACATATGAGATCAGTTTCTACGTTCAATAACGTATATGCATGGCTTAAACTTATAATTAAAGTCTTATACAATTCGTTCTTCGAAGTTTTGAATAATGATTCAAATTCATTTCTTAGCAAAATTCTGAGCACTGCATTTTGTGTAAGCGAAACAAACAAATACCTTAAATACAAAAGAACGAAGAATAAAAATCGGAATTATTTTGTAATTTGAGGTAAGTTTTCAAGTTTAAACAGACATGGTTCATGATTTATTTAATTGTTCTTGGTGATTCATTTACAAGTTAGAGATTCACCACGAGGACCGAAGAACTAACTAAATGTTATGAACCACTGCAGAAGCTGAGGGTGAGGTTACGGTCGTGTAAAATCGATTTAAACCCGCCAGTAACTTTGTGTTACTGATCGTTCCAAGTCGATACTTCTGTGGTGGTTCTTTTTGTTTTATGTCTTGGTGTTAAAATATTTTTGTGCTGTTGGCGCCTTATGTATGTTTGCATATTTTTAGTTTAGTTAAGGTAACTGAGTGGCCACCTATTGGGAAAATAGCTGCTCATTCGGCTTACGAAATGTTTTCATGGTATACGTACCTGATTGTTAGTTTGGTTTTTTCCCACCTTGGTTTTTGGAGTGGGGGTCTTTTTCTGATTGCGCCTTTTCCTGATCTTTGCCTGCTTGTACTTTTTCAAAGAACGGTTGAATACACCTTTCTCTAATACATTAATAACAAACACGCAGATTAAATAAAAGCCTGTCAGAATGCACTATTAAATGGTACACAGTTCAAAATCACTGTTCATTTGAACAACGACCCCAGCCCATTTGGACCTAAAGAAATAGATAAGTTGCTTGTGCTTCCAGGCAAAGCTTATCCGCTACTGACTGACCATTTGATATTTGGTTAACCGCTCAGGTCTGAGCCTGCTCAGGAATAGTGATTCAAGTCAAACAATCCATACATATATGCATTATTGGCTTAGTTGATTGGTTATTTCGAAGCGCTTTTTGGATGTCATGACATCCTAATTTTAGGTAAAAGTTCCATAAAATGGAGACAACGTCCCGACATAACCATAATTTTTGACTATGACATAAAGCATCAATTCAAACAAACGAATCATTTGAAAAAAAAAAAACGGAAAGAAATTTCGATAACTTAATAGTAATGAACAGGAACTGGAGCCAAAGTAGAACTAAATATGTATATAAATGCGCATATAAAATGTGCAAAAAATCAATACCAAAACCTGCTCCTTAATCATCAATACCAAAACCTGCTTGCAATCAGTTTGTATTTTCCTAATTTACTATTGGGAAAATAGCTGCTCATTCGGCTTACGAAATGTTTTCATGGTATAGGTACCTGATTGTTAGTTTGTTTTTTCCCACCTCGGGTTTTTGGAGTGGGAATCTTTTGCTGATTGCGCCATTTCCTGATCTTTGCCTACTTGTACCTCCTTAAGATTCTTCCATGTAACAAACGCGATCCCCCCGATCAACTGTTGATAATAATAAGAAGATTCGTTTAAGTGTGATAATTCTAAACGCCAATATTCCTATAATGAGGCAGCCGTCTAACGTAGATACGATTATGTAGATGTCAACTGCTATTGATCCAAAACACTGTTATAGTGGCCAGAAGATAGGTGACAATTCTAATGAAACACTCGAGAATTCACTAGAAACAGGGGTGGCAGTATCAAAGAAAAACTATGGACGTCCGCGTATCACTTTGGTTGATAATTTTTAATAAAATCCGTCAGTCTGTCGTTGCAAACGTACATCTATAATTGGGTATCCTCTAAAGTCTAAACAGATCAGATCGTATTACTTAGCAATTATTTGAAACAGTGAGTCATTTTTCTGTGATTGGGTCGACAACTGTGGCTCTTAACAAAGTATACACGTATATAGGTAGGCGGAGCCCAGTTTGGCGTGTCTTATTTAGTACATTTTATGTTCGTGAACGCCGAAATTAAGAATTCTTTCTAGAATAGACTAATTCGATTTTAGAAAGGTACAAGTAGGCAAAGATCAGGAAAAGGCGCAATCAGAAAAAGATTCCCACTCCAAAAACCGAGGTGGGAAAAAACCAAACTAACAATCAGGTACTTATACCATGAAACATATCGTAAGCCGAATGAGCAGCTATTTTCCCAATAGGTGGCCACTCAGTTACCTTAACTTAACTAAAAATATGAAAACATACATAAGGCGCCAACAGCACAAAAAATTTTAAACACCAAGACATAAAACAAAAAGAACCACTACAGAAGTATCGACTTGGAACGATCAGTAACACAAAGTTACTGGCGGGCTTAAACCGGTTTTAGAGGTACCTAACCTCACCCTCAGCTTCTGTAGTGGTTAGAACTATCTATTCTTGAACGAGACTCTTTTATGAACGTCGTCGTAGATTTGGTATAGTGAACATTTTATGTTGCATCATTGGACTCTGTTAGCTATAATAACTAGACAATTGGAGACTTTTCTTTAATTCATTTAAAATTGAGAAACCATTTCTCGAAACCCCTAATGTATGTATTGGTCGGATTTTCTGACAATGTCAGTATATGTATTGGCATCGGTCGGATTTTCTGACAATGTCAGTAAATTACTGGCTCAGATCAAAGAAAGACAATGTAGTTGTTGTTCACAGCAATGTCATTTGTATGCATAATTATTGAGCAAACATGGTTTTTAGTATTCAAACATTCGTCCGATCACGAGGAAAGTGTTTGACAACAAGGCCGAAGGCCGCTCGTTTATACCCCTTCCGACTGATCCAGCGAATGCTGGAACACAGAAACTAATTTAAACATGATTCAAATCACTCGAAAATATCATTAACAACGTAAAATAAACTCGACAAATCCCAAGGGGTCTTCTTAAGCGTCGGACACTATGTTTCAATGGAACACGGTGACGGAACGTCACATTGACCGACGAGGTCAATGGGTTTTAGCCAAAACACATGAGTCGCCTCGTGGGAAAACCAACAATGTGGTTTCCGAACAGGTCTGAGACAAACCGGCCTGTACAAGCACAGAAAAGAGCTAAATTTTAGAATCTTGAAATTTTGGATTTAGGTAGAAGAGGAATTGTACTATCCGAGTAGCGAAAACAAAGGCGCTGATCAGCGAAGCTGATCTGCGTCTTTGTTTTTCGCCTATGCAGATTGTTGGTTTTCCCATGAGGCGGCTCATTTCATGATTTGAACATGGGTTTTGTTGTTTGAAAATGGTTTCCGATGTATTGAAAATTGCTTAAAACAGTTATGCGCAAAGCAATCTATGCAAGAATATGCATTATCAGATTATTATGACTATGGCCAATCCAATGCCGTACTGCTGTATTTTTTTCTTTTCATTGTCTGGTTAGTCTATCCATTGTGCACGGCTGTCTGAGTGGAGATTTCTTGACTTTCATCTGTTGTAATATTTGCTATTCCCATTTAAGTCTTTAATGTGGAACTCTTGGTCATTAAAAGACAGGACAGTATACTTCTCCGTCAATAAAATAAGGTTTTAATATACAAGTGTACTTTTCATTACTGAATTTTGTTCATTCACAAGATCATGAACAGGAGAATTCCAATCAATAATATACCCAGAAGTAAAATTTCAGATTCAAATCAATTCCCGGCCAATAATACTGGAATCAAATATAAATCATGTAATATCATTATCTGAAGTGCGTCGCCAGAAACGTGTGTAGATTTCCAACCAAAACAGACATAAACCAGACTGTACAGTCAAAAGAAGAAAACATGGGTCAATTGTTGAAAATGATTAAGGCAAAGAGATGTACATTCAGTCCTTCTTGCGCACGGTAACTACGGTCCTGATTATTACCTACAGTCCATCTGTGTTCTTGCTCTGAGATGTGTAATATGCCATTGCCCTATTGGCAGTAGATCTGTGTTAGTTTTCTAGTGTGTGCAATATGAAGGTTTTGTCTTGATGTGACTCTTATAGCATTGTCCTTAATAAGCCTGCTGTCTGGCATAGAAATAATTATATTAGATTTCAACAGTTATTGATCTACCCTATTGTGGATATAGCCAGAAGATAGGTGACAATCATTCACTGATAATTCTAGAGAAACAAATGAAAAATTACAGTCAGTTTAATATTGGTAGTTTACATTAGTTATTCTTATACGAACTGCATAAATGTCAATCATTCAAATTTAATTACTGACGTGCTCATTATTGACAATGTCACCAGCTTCGTATTTTTTATATAAACACAAGTGACACAACACGAGCAACATCATTTTAGCTTCAGATCGCCTCGTTTGCAGTGGCTCATATTCATTGTCCTGTGTTTCAGTTTATTTTCCCAACATTGTTCTACTGTTTTCGTTTAAGTCTGTACTTTGGCTTCATATCATCAATTTGCTTGATTACTCCCTATTTCCTAGGAATATTATCTTCACTAGAGAATTATGAATTTCTTGTCTTGACATACATAATCCAATCATCTTCCTCTTTTTCACACAAGTACATGTATGATGTGTTCCAAGATTCATTTTATATTTTAATCTTTTGTTTTTGTAATTTTTATTGTATCAAATATTTTACCATCAAGTAAACAACTTGCAGGAAAGACGACATACTGATTCGACAAAACTGACTTTGCTGCGCTTGTTGGTCTGGTTCAGGTGTACATCGTGTGGCAAGAAGTGTGTTTTGACACACAATCGAGTATCACAACATAGACACTATCACATTAAGCTTCAGATTGTCCCACTTACAATTTACAATAGTCTTAACTTTCTGCACTAGTTTGTCCAATATAATTTGAGACGCGACGCCAGAAAACCGGTCTTAGGGGTTTCTGACCAGGTCCGAAACAAACCGGCCTGTGCAGCTACAGAAAAGGTCTAGAAGCTTGAAATTTCGGATTTAAGAATAAATAAAATGTGCCAATGACAAGGGGAAAGCTACTGAGTAATGAAATAATTCACACTGTGACAAACCAATGGTGTCAAC
Source organism: Rugalucina vietnamica (assembly GCA_964017185.1). Taxonomy (NCBI): domain Eukaryota; kingdom Metazoa; phylum Mollusca; class Bivalvia; order Lucinida; family Lucinidae; genus Rugalucina; species Rugalucina vietnamica. The sequence goes on from OZ024873.1 coordinate 59,683,223, forward strand.
CTCCAATCTTTCCATAGTATCTTCATTGTGAAATTCCGGTTGGTAATTTTGTCTGAATGACAAAATTGCCCTCTGTAAGGCAAATGATAGTCTTCTGGAGAGAACTTTTAGGACAAAATAATTTAAGGCTCTCGTTTTAAATGCAGACAGACAAGATCTATTTCCAGAGCACAGGAAACGCTAACTGCAGGACACCAACAATTTAATTTTCAAAGACACTCATGAATTCGGCTACCGACTACTACCGGTGTTTGCAAACTTAAATACCGATGGCGTACTTTTTTACTTTAACAGCAGATTTTGCAGATGCTGATCAGAATTGTAATGGTTCGAAATCAATATTTCAAATCCTTTTGTAGTAGGTCATTTTATGGTTTTGACATAAACCAAGAATACATAGTTTCTTGAATCGGTGAGCATAAAAGGACGATCTGACTTGATTTTTCAGTGTGTTGAAACTACCGACAGAAATAACTTAATGTGAGGAAGATCCAATAAATAGACGTTGACATTTAAAAACATCAAATTTCATCTTATCTGTTCTTTTCGTATAAAGAATGGTAGTTTACATTCTTTCAGACAATTTTGTGAATGAGCAGATGAGGCAAAAGAAATGTATCTAATCAATGAGGTCTTTGAAGTGCATACGTTTGTTTTTCGCACGTTAGGGCCCCCATTTCTTTCAGGATACATAAAGATCACATGGGCTTGTGGCCGTACAAACAGCCCGTATAGTTTCTGTTACTTTGGGGCTGTATGGGGTTCGCGATTTGTTGTCAGCAGAGAAGCGTTCAACCAGTGGCTATGCGTTGTGGGGGATGCCCTATCTGCCAATATTTCACAAGGACATGTTATGTTGAAGTCCGTTGCTATTCTATAAATCGTTGTCCAGCATTCATAAACAGGAGGATAACATGCCCGTCTAATGTATACCCCCGTGAACCCCAAACTTGGGTATGCAGGGCTATACCTATTTTTCTTATTCTTGCTCCAAAACATAGGTTGTGGGTACGCGTTAGAACCGCCTCGGTTTTTTGATAATTATCAAAAAATTCTTCTATTAACAGTATGGTATATAAAGGCAAGAAATTGAACAAAATTTGTTCAGCCAGCCTCATAGGTTTAATCTTTTTCAAAACATATCTCTGCCGCATTACAGGGTCATGTTTATATGTTCTGTGGACAGTTCAAAATTAACATAAACATTGTATATACTCTCTGTGTTGAAGTTGCAACTTGCATTCAAAGTGTATGTGTGACTACTTTTAATATTTAAAGCTTGCACAGTTCACTTTTTGTATACATTTGTTGTGACAAATAAAAAGGACTAAAGTGTTACTGAAACAAAAATGCTTCAATTTGTTGAGTTTGATGGGTATACGCTATAACACATGAAGATAGCATTATATGCTAAGGTACAAGTAGGCAAAGATCAGGAAAAGGCGCAATCAGAAAAAGATTCCCACTCCAAAAACCGAGGTGGGAAAAAACCAAACTAACAATCAGGTACTTATACCATGAAACATATCGTAAGCCGAATGAGCAGCTATTTTCCCAATAGGTGGCCACTCAGTTACCTTAACTTAACTAAAAATATGAAAACATACATAAGGCGCCAACAGCACAAAAAATTTTAAACACCAAGACATAAAACAAAAAGAACCACTACAGAAGTATCGACTTGGAACGATCAGTAACACAAAGTTACTGGCGGGCTTAAACCGGTTTTACAGGTACCTAACCTCACCCTCAGCTTCTGCAGTGGTTCACAACATTTAGTTAGTTCTTCGGTCCTCGTGGTGAATCTCTAACTAGTCAATGAATCATCAAGAACAAACAAATAAATCATGATAAACATCCTGATGAATCAAAAACCAGGACTCACAGATTGAGTAAGCTGCCCGACGATGGAGATCCCTGGGCGCCGAATAACCTACTAACTCCGGAGCAAAAGAAAAACACCAGTTGGACCCCGGTGGGCCAAGCAACAGACAAGAAGCTCCGGCCCCAACCAACTAAAATGAATAGCTTTAAGTCGGGGCCATCATAGAGTCTGACGCCCGACCCACCGGCGTGCAATTAAAGAAGGCAGCATAGTTATCAATCATGATTGGGTTAAAAACTAAGCATGCAGACTGTCGCATAACATTCAAGTTATAACCTATACGTCTGTAACGTGTAGCTTAACTTTTTATCAGTTTTGGCCAATTTTGTGAGTAAGTATAAATGATCTTTCACTTGAAATGCTTTCATAAGCATTTGACCAGTCTTGTCAGGAAAATGTTTGGCAATACAGATACAGTTAGAAAAATAATCACATGAAGTGGTCGTTTTTGAGCAAATTTTCTGAAATAGGACTTATATTCCTCACTGATAACGTTAAGTTCTTACAACATAAGAAAACTATATTACACGGGCGTGTTCGTAATGATATATGCGCATGACTCACATCTCAGTAAATGGCGTTGTATACAGTGTATCTTGGTATAGATGTGTGTAAAATTATTTGCCGTCTAGATTGTCGTGTGAACACTTACTCTTTATTGCATGTAATTGCTACATAACACTGTGCAGCAGCTGCTGGTCGTACTGTAAAGATCATTTTTCCAATATCGCAATGCTTCCAAAAGCTGCTACACATTTTACGAGGACTCGTGTAGGCATGTGCCATGCCCAAACAAGATTCAACAATTGTTTTAGACTATCAAGTGCAATTTATAACGTCGTGACCATATTTAAACAATACAATAGAAACAAAAAGTTTGAATCTTTGATATAAAGTGTTGACTTTGACGTGGATTTACTTCTTATTCTTAGTATATGTATAGAGTTTGTTGTTGTTGTTGTTGTTGTTGTTTTTTGTTTTTGTTGATTTTCTTCTTCGTTTTTTAGTATGATCTTTTTTTAAATATAATATCACTGTTTCATTAGTTGAAAAAGACTCCCTTTATAACTGTTCTAGAGTGTTTCAATATCATGAACAGCTGGCTTACAGTATTATATAGGTCGTTTTTCCAATATCCAAGTAATATCTCATGCTAAGGGATCACATTTGTTGTGATATCATATAACATATCTCTGAGAACCATATTTTACTGACATGACGTGAACAGATGACCAGTGGTGTAGTTTTGTGTTTGCCTTTACTTGGACCTCTTATTTACATACTTGGTCTTTGGTTACAAATAATTTTTTCCAAGATGCAAGATATCAAGGCATTGACCAAGATTCATTGTGAGTCAGTCGGTATCACGGAAGCGCATGGTGTTTTTCATTTGCTGCACATAACAAAATATGTCAAACATCTGTGCGATATCTACTGTCAGTAGAAGCAATCAGAAAAACGTGTCCGTGTAACGTATACCCCCTTAAACCCCTCTTTTACATAGCAAAACTGGGGTATGCTGGGGTATACCTTTTTTCTTATTTTTGCTCCAAAACATAGATTATGGTACTCGTTAGAACCGCCTCACCGAGGCGGTTCTAACGTGTACCCACAATCTATGTTTTGAGCAAAACTAAGAAAAATATCATAAATTTCAGCTAAAAAATTTCAATTCTGAAAACTGAAAAATTCTCAGTTTATTGCATGGGCAAGTTTTCGTAATGCAGTCACAATAGTATGCCATATCCTGTGTGCATGTTTCCCAATGTCAATGTGTATTACCGATCTCCAATTCTACGTATGTATCATTATTTTTGCTTTGTCATTTACGTTCCATTGAATTTACAAAAACCATGTTTTTTTTACTAAAGAACTAATAGATAACTACCATGTGTATGCCATATTATTCAGTAGCTCTATCATTTAAGCTTTTAATGTATAATGTCACCAGAATATTCGCATTGTGATATCTGCTTTTATTCTGTCAACATTTAGAATTAATTTATACGTTCAAGAACGTATATGTTTGCCTTATCTTATAATTAAATTCTTTTACAGTTCGTTTTTCGGAGTTTTGAATGATGATTCAGATTCATTTCTAAGCAAATAGCTTGTGCACTGTGTTTGTATAAAATAAACAAATACCTTAAATACGTATAAAAGAACGAAGAATAAAAAATTGGAATTATTTTGAAATTTGAGGTAAGATTAAAAGTTTTAAGCATAAGTCAAAGAATGGTTGAATACAAATTACTTTAAAATATTAATAACAAACACACATATAAAATAAAAGCCTGCCAGAATGCCATTTTAAATGGAATGAAGTTCAAACTCACTGTTCATTTGAACAACGATCCTAAAGAAACAGATGGGCTGCTTGTGCCTCCAGGTAAAGCTCATACGCTACTTGACTGACCATCTGATAAATGGTTAGCCTGCTCAGGAAAAGCGGTCTAATTCAAACTATTGATACATATACGCCTTATTGACTTAGTTGGTTGGTTATATTCGAAGCGCTTTTAGGATGTCATGTCATTCTAATTTTGGGTCAAAAATTAATAGTAATGAACAGGAACTGGGGACAAAGCAGAACTTAACTATATATGTATATAAATGTGCATATAAAAGGTGCAAACAATCAACACCAAAACTGTAACAACTTTGAATTGAACCACACCAAAAGCTTCACAATTGAACGGCCAGTAAATGTACTCAAACCAGTACTTTTTATATTGTATACTACAATTTAGCTAGTTTCCGTGGCTAATGGGACTCCATCTGATTTTCACTTGTCTCAATCAGATTCTTCTATGTAACATGAAAGCACTTCAAATGAATCCACCGATCAACCGCTAATAGTAATTAGAAGATTCGTAAAACTGTGTGAATGTTTTGTGAGAATACATGTACTAAACACTTCCTTACAGTCGTCAGTATTCCTATGATGAGGCAGCCGTCTAACGTAGATATGATTATGTAGATGTCAACTGCTATTGATCCAAAACATTGTTGTTATAGCCAAAAGATAGGTGACAATCAGCCGTTGATAAATCTAATGAAACACTCGAGATTGCACTAGAAACAGGGGTGGCAGTATCAATAAAAAAAACTAAGGACGTCGGCGTACCACTTTGGTTTGTAATTGTTAATAAAATCCGTCAGTCTGTCGTTGCGAAGAACGTACATCTATAATCGGGTATCCTCTAAGTCTAAACAGATCAGATCGTATTTCTAAGCAGGTAAAACAGTGAATCATTTTTCTGTGACTGGGTCGAGAACTGTGGCTCTTAACATAGTATACACGTATATAGCTAGGCGGTGCCCAGTTTGGTGTGTCTTATTACAATTTATGTTCATGAACGCTGTAATTTAGAATTCTTTCAAGAATGGACTAATTCTCATTTAGAACTATTTAATCTTGAACGGGACTCTTTTTAAACGACGCCGTAGATTTGGTGAAATGGACATTTCAGCTTTAAGTAGAGAACGGGAGACTTTTCCTTTGTACATATAAAATTGAGAAAACATTTTTCGAAATTCTTTATGTATGTTTTGGCAGCGGCAATTTTCTGACAATTTCACTATATTACTGGCTCAGATCAAATTGAGAAACCATTTCTCGAAACCCCTTACGTTTGTATTGGTACCGGTCGGATTTTCTGACAATGTCAGTATATGTATTGGCACCGGTCGGATTTTCTGACAATGTCATTATATGTATTGGCACCGGTCGGATTTTCTGACAATGTCAGTATATTACTGGCTCAGATGAAAGAAAGACAATGTAGTTGTTGTTCACAGCAGTGTCATTTTTATGCATAATTATCGATCAACCATGGTTTTCAGTGTTCAAACATTCGTTGGACTACGAGGAAAGTGTTTGACAACAAGGTTGAAGGCCGCACGTTTTAACCCCTTCCGACTGACCCAGCGAATGCTGGAACACTGAATTTAAACATGATTAAAATCACTCGAAAATATCATTAACAACGTAAAAAAAAAAACTCGCCAAACACCACGGGGCTTCTTCAGCGTCGGTCTCTATGTTTCTATGGAACATAGTGACGTCATGTCACATTGACCAATGAAGTCGACGGGTTTTAGCCAAAACCCGACGGTTTTTAGCCAAAACCCAAAACAGCACACGTATTTCATGTTTTGAACATGGCTTTTGTTGTTTGAACACGGCTTCCGATCTTACTGAAAATGGCTTCAAACAGCTATGCGCATAGTAATCTATGCAAGAGTATGCAAGAAATTCACCTGCTTCGTCTTTTGGATACAACTAAACGTAACACAACACGAACAACATCATTTTAGCTTCAGCTCGCCTAGTTTGCAGTGGCCCATATTCATTGTTCTATGCTTCAGTATATTTTCCCAACGTTGTTCTACTTTTTCATTTTGCTTCATATCATCAATTTGCTTGATTACTCCTCATTTCCTAGGAATATTATCTTCACTAGAGAATTATGATATTTTTGTCGTGACATACATAATCCAATCATCTTCCTCTTTTTCACACATGCTATAATGTGTTCCAAGAGCAAATACTGTAATTTCATTAAGTATTTTGTTACTCTAATTATAGCAATATTTTATCATCAAGAAAACAACATGTTGAAGTGGAAGGCTGTTGTTTTTGGGAATTTAACAAAGATTCAAGTCCTGCATCAGTAGGTTCTTATATCCCTTGACAATGATTTTTATACAAAGTATGGATAATACAGTCTACTACATTTTCCTCAGCACAGGCCCTGAAACGACAATTAAGCACGCTTTACAGTGTAAATACCATGACACATTATGGCCTCCCTATACTATTTCAATTATGTACCGCACACAAATTAAAACACTAGGCCAACCCAAACATCAATATTGTGCGTGACACAGCGGCAAATTGTACGTGACACAATTGTATATTGTGTAAAACACAATAAACATTAAAAATTCATAGAAATTGAAGTTCACACAAAATGCACATCTAAATTTACTCATTTAAGCCTGGCGTCCCTTTTATGGAACATAGGCAAACAGAATAGCCCCAGATGGGACGCCGCGTTCTGCGGCGTCCCATCTGGGGCTATTCTGTTTGCTTATAGGAATTTCATCGAAAAATAAAATAAAATTTAAAGATCTCTTCTGACGCCCCTAAAAATGAAAGTGGACTCACCCAAATGATAATGATGAGAGAATCCATTCGTCAAATATGGGTTAAAATGAAACAATGTAAATCTTACATTCTTGTTATGGCCCATTCTCTTTCTCATTAAAATGTTCTTTGCTCTTAAAGGATCTCGGTTTTAACCCATATTTGACGAATGGATTCTCCCATCATTATCAATTGGGTGAGTCCACTTTCATTTTTAGGGGACTCAGGAGTGGTTTTAAAATTTTATTCCCTTTTTCGGTGAATTTTCTTTAAGCAAACAGTATAGCCCCAGTTGGGACGCCGCGTTCTGCGGCGTCACATCTGGGGCTATTCTTTTTGCCTATGTCCCATAAAAGGGACGCCAGGCTTAAATGAGTTAATTTCATTTGCTGTTACTGCAGTTGGTATTGTGCCGTGTGGCGGCCGTAAAAAAGTCTTCCCATACATCTTCCGTAGTCAGATTATATTTTCCTGTTGGTCCTTTGAGAACGGTGGGGATATTCTGAGGAATCAGAATTATTATCGGATTAGATAAAGATATTCAGAGTGTTCAAAACACTTACATGTACGTTTAGAAACATACTTCTAAGCAATTTTTAATCATTTGACCCCGTTTATGAAAACGTCCTTGATTTAGAATTCTCGTATAAATCCTCGACATTGCAGCACAAATGTCTAGCGTTCGTTGCCAGTTTAAAAAGGGCTACTGATGAAGGCTCATTAGCCGAAATTGCGCAGTGTAGTCCATACTATCTCTCTTTGAATATTTTTGCTGCTTCCAAAGGATCAAATTTTTTATATTTCATTTGCTATTTCTGCAGCTGGCGGTGTGCCGTGCGGCGGCCCTAAAAAGCCTCCCCATACATCACCCATAGTGCAGGCTATATTTTCTTTCGGTCCTTTGAGATCAATAAAGATATTCAAAACACTTACGTTAGGAAACATACTTCTAAGCAATGTTTTAATTGTTTGACCCCGTTTAGGAATGTGTCATTGTGTCATTGATTTAGACTTGTCGTATTAATTCTCGACATTACAGCACAAATGTCTGGCGTTCGTTGCCAGTTTAAAAAGGGCTACTGATGAGGGTTCATTAGCCGAAATTGCGCGATATAGCCCATACTATCTCTCTTTGAATATTTTTACTGCTTCCAAAGGATCATTTTTATATATTTCATTTGCTATTACTGCAGCTGGCGTTGTGCCGTGTGGCGGCACTAAAAAGTCTCCCCATACATCATCCATAGTGCAGACTATATTTTCTTTCGGTCCTCTGAGATCAATAAAGATATTCAAAACACTTACGTTTAGAAACATACTTCTAAGCAATGTTTTAATTGTTCGACCCCGTTTAGGAATGTGTCATTGTGTCATTGATTTAGACTTCTCGTATAAATTCTCGACATTACAGCACAAATATCTGGCGTTCGTTGCCAGTTTAAAAAGGGCTACTGATGAGGGTTCATTAGCCAAAATTGCGCAGTGTAGTCCATACTGTCTCTCTTTGAATATTTTTACTGCTTCCAAAGGATTATTTTTTTATATTTATTTTGCTATTACTGCAGCTGGCGTTGTGCCGTGTGGCGGCCCTAAAAAGTATCCCTATACATCATCCATAGTGCAGACTATATTTTCGTTCGGTCCTATATTCAAAACACTTATGTTTAGAAACATACTTCTAGGCAATGTTTTAATTGTTTGACCTCGTTTAGGAATGTGTCATTGTGTCATTGATTTAAACTTCTCGTATTAATTCTCGACATTAAAGCACAATAGTCTGGCGTTCGTTGCCAGTTTAAAAAGGGCTACTGATGAGGGTTCATTAGCCGAAATTGCGCAATATAGTCCATACTATCTCTCTTTGAATATTTCACTGCTTCCAAAGGATCAAACCTTTATATTTTATTTGCTATTACTGCAGCTGGCGTTGTGTCGTGTTGCGGCCCAAAAAAGTCTCCCCGTACATCATCCATAGTGCAGATTATATTTTCTTTCGGTCCTTTGAGATCAATAAAGAGTACCCACAATCTAAGTTTTGGGGCAAAAATAAGCAAATTAATATGTATACCCCTTCAATCATACCCCAGTTTTGCTATATATATCCTTTCCACTACCAGAGCGTATTTATGCGTAATTGCTGCCAGACACATTTTGAACGACATTTTGACTATCTCCCTTTGAATATTTTACTGCTTCCAAAGGATCAAATCATTATATTTTATTTGCTATTACTGCAGCTGGCGTTGTGCCGTGTTGCGGCCCAAAAAGTATCCCCGTACATCATCCATAGTGCAGATTATATTTTCTTTCGGTCCTTTGAGATCAATAAAGAGTACCCACAATCTAAGTTTTGGAGCAAAAATAAGCAAATAGGTATACCCCTTCATATCCCAGTTTTGCTATAATACATGTATATATCCTTTCCACTACCAGAGCGTATTTATGCGTAATTGCTGCTAGGCACTTTTTGAACGACCCTCACGGCATTGTTACAGCTAGCATGTGCAATCTTTTCATACGTTTCCATAGCCTAGGAAGTAGGCTTTATCCGATATAAAGCTTAAAATACACAGTGCATCAAACAAGCGAGTCAGAGACCCAGAAAGTTGGGGAAAACGTGAATTTTCATGTTAAAAATGAGCTGCCTCGTGAGAAAACCAACAATGTGGTTTCCGAACAGGTCCGACACAAACCGACCTGTACAAGCATAAAAAGAGCTAGAAGCTTGAAATTTCGGATTTAAGTAGAAGAGGAATTGTACTATCCGAGTAGCGAAAGCAAAGGCGCTGATCAGCTTCGCAGCTACTGCGAAGCTGATCTGGGCCTTTGTTTTCGCTTATGCAGATTGTTGGTTTTCCCATGTGGTGGCTCAAATGTTGAGTATACCCTATTATTTTTGAAGCGTAACCACGCTCAAACAAAACAAGTGCGACCAAACTGCCAGGGCTGAAAAAAGACACAAGAAGGAAGAGAAGAAAGAGAGATAGATAGAAAGGAGAAAGGAGGAGAAAATCGGGGATCAAATCGCAAACAATAATAACCAACCGAACCCCCTTTTTATGTGTATTTTGTAAAATGCCTGGCGGTCCTAAGGATATAAAAAGTACACATTTCACGGACATGTTTTCCTGATGGGTTTTTCAATTTAATTGTACCAATGTCTGATTGTTTTATTCTTCTTTAATTAAAATCAGCCGTGACGCTAGAAACCCGATCTTCGGGGTTTCTGGGGTTCGACACAAACCGGCCTGTACAGTTTCAGTAAAAAGGCTAGAAGCTTGAAATTTAGGATTTAAGAAGAGGGATTCTACTATCCGTGTAGCGGATCAGCAGTGTAGTTACTGCACAGCTGATCTGCGCCTTTGTTTTTGCATAGCCAAAATCCGGTTTTCTCATGGCGCGGCTCATTTCAAATGTTTATGTATGATAAATCGCATACACTGATTGAAGTTTGTCGCAGTGAATGGTGTTACACTTCAGTCTTACCATAGTAACTTTACTGTGAAATCACGGTTAGTAATTTTTGTCCAAATAATGGCAAAATTGCCCTCATTAAATCAAATGGTAGTCTACTGGAGAGACATTTGAGAACAAAGGACTAGGGCATTTAACACCTGATTTTGGCCTCAGATTTTGCTAAAAAATAAATTTTGAAATTTAGGTGAGAAAACTATTCCTTAAAACAGCCATATATCTCCTCTATTAAAAACAAGAACAAGTACTTCATTCATCCTACAAGCGTTGCCATGGCAATGCCTAGAAGAACCATAGATAGAGCAAATTCTGCAGTTTTTGGTCTATTTTTGGCCATTTCTGAACATATTTTTTCCTTTTTAAGTGCCAGCCCACATGACGAACAAAATGATACTTAGCATACAATATCTCTGAATGATACTTCATAATTATTTCATAATAAGAAATTGTTCGTAGCGTGGGCCGGTAGTTGAAAATGATGTTGAATGGTGAAAAATAGACCCAAAATTGCAAAAAGTGGTATTTCTATGCTTTTCGGAGCGTTGCCATGGCAACATGTGTAATTTGAATGCAATAGTTGTGCTAAATTTTATAAGCAGGGACATACACCTGCTATTTGCAATACTTTTCTCCTGAAAATTCCAAAATTCAATTTTTTACCAATACATGAGGCCGAAATCAGGCCTTAAAGTCCCTAGGCCTTTTAGGCTCTAGTTTTTAATACAGACAGACAAGATTTATTTTCAGAGCATAGGAAATGCCAACAGCAGGGCAACAACAAATTGCTTTACAAAGACACACAAAAATTCGGCCACCATTACGCAAACATACCCATATGATATACAGTAATTTTTTTCAGGTTAAAAATCGATAATTTTCAGAAGAAAAAATCTGATATTTTTCTTATTGTTGCTCAAAACATAGATTGTGTGTACATGTTAGAACCGCCTCGCCGAGGCGGTTCTAACGAGTACCCACAATCTATGTTTTGGAGCTAAAATAAGAAAAATAGGTATACCCCTGCAAACCCCAGTTTTTCAATATAAAAGTGGGGTTCAAGGGGGTATACATTACACGGACATGCTTTCGTGATGACAGAATCATGAGAATAAAATATGAACTAGAAAAAAAAATAGGTCGTTGTTAAACCTTAGTTTGTAAATATTGATGACTCACATTCGGTTTAACGGTGCATTTGCAAATGCCGATCAACACTTTTACGGCTCACAGTCCAAATATCAAATCCATTGGCGGTAGGTCAATTTATGGTTTTGACGGAATCCAAGAAAACATATTTTCTAGAATCTGGGAGCATAAAAAGCTATAACTGTTGGAACTACCGATAGAAATAACTTAATGAGAGAAACTCCAATATATAAACGGAGATGACATTTAAAAACGTCTAATTTCGTCTTATCTGTTCGTCTCGTATAAGTAATGGTCTTTGAAGTTCTTCCAGACAATTTTGTGAATGAGCAGATGAACAAAGAAACGCGTCTAATCGACAAGGTCTTTAAAGTCCCAGTCCTACCGCGCTTAAGATCGCTCAAGATCGCCTTACGATTGTCTTAATATTAATTTGGAGGTCACAATTTTCCATATCGTTTCTGGTATTTTTGGGCTGTAAGGGGTTCGCGATCTGTTTGAAAGCAGAGAAGCGATAAACCAGCGGACAAGTTTCAGCAATTATTTTACACTATCAAGTGCAGTTAATAACGTCGATTCCATATTCAAACAATACCATAGATCTTGGATAAAAAATGCGTTTGTTGTTGATTTCCTTATTACTAGTGTATGTACAGTTCTTTTTTCTTTTCTTGTCGTTTATATTTTCCTTGATTTTTTGCAGTTAACTCGTATAAGCATGGTGTCCTATTTATGGGTCATAGGCAAACATACATGTAATAAGGCAAACATAATAGCCCCAAATGTGACGACGAAAAAAGCGACATACCATCTGCAGCTTTTCTGTTTGCTTAGATGAACTTCATCGAAAAGTGCAATAAAAATTCAAACTCATCCCTGAAGTCCCTATAAATGACAAGGGACTCTCCTAATTAATATTGATGGACGATTCCATTCGACATAAATGGGTTAGCAACGCCGAGGCCAGATTCAAACAATAAAAAGAATGATCTAAAATCTTGTGCTCGATGTTTCTTTTTTTCTACTTTGTTTAGTTTATGTATAGATCTAGCTTTTGTTTCCTTGTTTGTCGTTTTGATTTTTTCTTTGATGTTTGAGTTTTTTTTTTTTTTTTTTTCATCCTCTTGAAAACCACTCCTGCTACTTCTGATCACTTCTGAAATATAAGGTTTCAATATCATAAGCAGCTGCTTACAGCATTAAATAGGTCGTTTTACCAATATCTGGAGAATATCCAAAGCTGATACACACACTATTACAAGAGGTCACATTTGAACTCATTTAAGTATGGGACATAGGAAAACATAATAGCCCCAGATGTGACGCTGCAGAACGCGGCGTCCCATCTGGGGCTATTATGTTTGCTTATAGAATTTTCATCGAAAATATGAATAAAATTTAAAATTCACTCTTGACGCCCCACAAAATGAAAGTGGACGCTTCCTAATGATAATGATGGGAAAATCCATTCGTCAAATATGGGTTAATATCCTTTAACATAATCTGAGAACCATACTGCTGTCGTGACGTGAACAGGTGGATCAAATAGCCAATGGTGTATTTTGTGTTTGACACAAGGCAATATTTTCATGCGAATGTCATTACGAAAACACACCCATGAAATATACAGACAATACCGTTTGAAAGTAAAAATTGAAAACTTCATTCAATTTGGATTTTTTTTTTATATTTTTAATATTTATGCTCAAAACGTTGATTGTAGGTACACGTTAGAGCCGCCTGTTATAAACATTCCATTACGTAACACTTGTCATGTAATGAATACCTTCGTAAACCCCACTTTTATATATACATGTATAATAATCAAAATGCAATTAAAATATGAGTCATAGTGTTTTAATTGTTTTTAATGCCCAAACTATCATTATTTAGAATTTTAGGGCCGCCACGCGACACAACATCAGCTGCAGTAATGAAACATATTAAAGTCAGTTGCAAGTAAAAGGGCATAGGTTGGCCAGATTGAACAATTTCGGATAATGAACCCCCATTACTGTCCATCTACATGTACACTTGTGCTGTGATGCAATTTTAAAATATTACGCTAGGTAGTCTAAATCAAATATTCGTATTAGCAAATGGTCTGAATCTAAATAGTTTACTGGTGACACGCTAAATGACATTATTTCACCAGGGGTTCGGATGGGGGAGAAATTAGTCCCTAGAACGCACGAGTTAAGCGAACTTGGAACAACAATCATTTGACATTTCAGCAGTAGAAAAAAGAGAGTCAGGGAGGTCATTCCTGTCCCTGATAGTCTGGGGAAAGAAACTACATTTATAGGCCTCTATACTAGCAGATGGAAGCTGAAATGCCTTGTAGTGACTATTTCTACAATGCCTAGTCTTGGGATAAGGACATCTGCAGGTATTCTGGCTTTACCCTACAGACCTTTGTATAGCAATTTATATAAGTCGATTATCCGTCCTCCTTTTCCTGAGAGATTTCCACTTGAGTTGTTCAAGAATGCCAGGTCATACTTCCTTCCTCGAAAGTATAATTCCTAGTTACAAATCTGGCTGCACGATTCTGTACCTTCTCCAATTCCTCCTGGAAGCCTTTAGTATGAGGATCCAAAACAGCACTACTTAATGCTATCAACATTTTCCAATACTGTACCCTCGAGAATGTAAGAGGCCTCAAATTTTTTATCTGCTTATTTGTCAGCTGCATCATGTTGCATTTGACAGGTTGAAATTTCATGCCCCATTTTCGTGCCAAGCTCCCTAAAAGGTCAATGTATTTCTGAAGTTTCAATGTATCTTCTACTGTTCTAATTTCACATTAACAAACACAGCCATCAGCAAAAAGCCTGATTTGAGAGTCAATGCCAACGGATATGTCATTTATGTACAAGGATAACAACAATGGACCGAGAACGGTGCCCTGTGGGACACCAGACACAACAGGGGCCCAGTCAGATTTAACACCATAAACTACTACCCTTTGCTGCCAGAAGCACAAAAAGCATTCATCCATTCCAATGTATTTCCACCTATACCACAACTAAACAATTTGCTTTTTAGAAGTTCGTGTGGAGGGGTGTCAAAAGCTTTTTTGAAAGTACAAAATAAAAGTATTAACCTGACCCTAATTGCCCAATATTTTTGCCAAATCATTTATTACTGTAATCAGCCGAGTTTTACAACTATGCCATTTCCTGAATACATGCTGTTTGTCCGACAAAAGATTATATTGGTCAAGATGACACATGATCAGACAATATGTTCTAGAAGTTTGCAAGGATTACAAGTCAAAGAAACTGGGCGGTAATTACAAGGGACCTGTCACCTTTCTTGAAAAGTGGACAAATATTAGCAAGTGATCATTTCTTGGGGATTTCACCCGTATTGATTGATTGCTAAAAGAGAATGTGCAAATACCGGTCCTAATTCTTTTGCCAATTGTTTTAGGACTCATCAGGTCCTAAGGCTTTAGAAGGGCTTATACCTTTAAGGCGTTTTGCTACTCGTTCCTTTCTAAAAACAATTTCACCCATGTATGGGGCCGACCTATCCAGAAGTGGGACTTGGCTGTGTACCGTTTGGTGAACACATCTGTGAACTGACCATTAAATTTTACTGCTTTTTTCGAAATCTAATTGAGTAATACCACTTCCATTTTTCTTTTTCAAAGGGGGGATGCTTTGGGTATCATTGCCCTGACTATTGATATACCTATAAAATCTCTGGGAATAGCCTTAACGTCCCATACCAAGTTATTGACATACAGGTAATGCTGCTTTCTTATATCAGCCTTGATTTCCCTTCTTAAATTTTCAAATTTACATCTATGTTTTGCATTACCAGTTTCCTTAGCTTTTGCATGAGTTACATTTTTTCTGCGAATCTTCCTCCTTATCTCAGGAGTTATCCATGAGACAGAAGAGACGGAGCGACTTGTTTTTTATCTGCCGAGTCTTGATTGAAAGATGTAATAAGATTGAAATTTTCCTGAACCGAACGGGTAAAAGAGTAGATATTGAAATACTTTTCTTTTGAAAAAATAATGTATCTGCCCTCATAGATTCATAATCACCTTTCTGATACCGATATACCTTCCTCCGAGGTTTCTTCATGGGGGGGGGGGGGTAACTTCAACGTTCCAGAAACAATATCTAAATGTTATGAACCACTGCAGAAGCTGAGGGTGAGGTTACGGCCATGTAAAACTGGTTTAAGCCCGCCAGTAACTTTGTGTTACTGATCGTTCCAAGGCGATACTTCTGTGGTGGTTCTTTTTGTTTTATGTCTTGGTGTGTAAATTTTTGTGCTGTTGGCGCCTTATGTATGTTTTCATATTTTTAGTTAAGTTTAGGCAACTGAGCGGCAACCTATTGGGAAAATAGCTGCTCATTCGGCTTACGATATGTTTTCATGATATAAGTACCTGATTGTTAATTTAGTTTTTTCCCACCTCGGTTTTTGGAGTGGGAATTTGTTTTTCTGATTGCGCCTTTTCCTGATCTTTGCCTACTTGTACTTCATGATCACTGATACAATCTGGGGAGTGAATATCTACAAACTGATTGGAAAGAGAAGTGATAATCAAGTTCAAAATATGTCTTTCTCTGGTAGGGAAGTGGACTAATGGTTCCTCCTGATGTCACATGAACTCGAGTATAAAATCATGGTTATTTAAACAATTCACTTACAAACGAGTGCACAATATAATCATACACAATCTGCAACAATTTGATTATGACTGAAATGGCTGAAAAGATAAATGTGAATGATTTATTCCGAACTAACCCCTTCGACTTTCTAATTACAAAGTATTATTCTTCCTGTTATATTCTGATGTTCTATTCAGATTATTTTTATCATGTCATTATCAGATCTTATTGGATGACCCTCGTATCCGAATTTACTATGAAAGTAAATACTGAATTGCATTCCTGTACATATTGTCAATGAGAGGGCTTCAGACTTTGTTGAAATGTTCATGACTAGGCTGGAAAAATATAATGACTAACCAATTTAAATGCCAATTAGCTCTTTTGTACAGAGAGCTGTTTCTTTTCTTGTTTTGAACTGTTGAAAGCAATATACACTACCCTTAAACTGGTACCCCGTTATCACTACAACTGGCCTAGGAGACTCTCTAGTTGGTTTTCATAAGTTCATTCAAAAGTCATTATTCTAATCAAATCCAGCGTAGAATGAATTCAAATACACTGTACATTTACGCATATTCAATTCATTATAATATATATTAATTCTTATAAACTATTTTTATTTCCATTATCCATTCCATTGTTTTAAATAATGCAATTAACATAAAGAACTATCCAAACTTTTTAGTTAACCCTGGGTGGCTGCGTGGCCACCTATTGGGAAAATGGCTGCCCATTCGGCTTACAAAATGTTTCCTTAGTATAAGTACCTGGGGCCAGTTGTTCAAAGCATCGTTAGCTTAACGGTATCGTTAAGACATAAATTTGTTAAGCAAATATCAGCTAAAGTAACAAATACACTGTTATTTTTTGTTGAAAAAATGTGAGAATCCTT
This sequence comes from Rugalucina vietnamica, assembly GCA_964017185.1. Lineage (NCBI taxonomy): Eukaryota > Metazoa > Mollusca > Bivalvia > Lucinida > Lucinidae > Rugalucina > Rugalucina vietnamica. Next base: position 59,700,412 of record OZ024873.1, read on the forward strand.
TGCAGTGCAAAGGATTCTCACATGTTTTCAACAAAAAATGACAGTGTATTTGTAATATTAATGTTCGAAATTTTAACAAAACGTTAACTAACGACGTCGTTAGTTTTGAACAACTGGGCCCTGATTGTTAATTTAGTTTTTTCCCACCTCGGTATTTGGAGTGGTCTTTCTGATTGCGCCATTTCATGATCGTTGCCTACTTTTACGTTCAAATTTATCAAAACCTCGCTTAGTCTCCCTGCTGCTTGTTTGCATCAGCCTATATACTGTATATGCCTCTTTATAGGTATACGAATATAAACAAGCCAACGTTACACTCACCTGTTCATGCGGCATGTTAATACTTGGCAAACCTCAGGATAACATGTCCGTGTAATATGAGCCGCGTCATGAGAAAACCGGATTTTTGCTTATGCGAAAACAAAGGCGCAGATCAACTTCGCAGTAACTACGAAGCTGATCAGCGCCTTTGTTTTCGCTACACGGATAGTACTATTCCTCGTCTTCTTAATTCCGAAATTTCAAGCTTCTATAGCTAGCCATCCTCTGTTGCTGCACACACCGGTTTGTGTCGGACCTGGTCGGAAATCCCAAAGACCGGTTTTCTCGCGTCGCGGCCCATATATACCCGTTATACCCCAATGTATATAGTAAAACTGGGGTATGCAGGGGTATACATATTTTTCTTATTTTTGCTCCAAAACATAGAGTGTGGGTACTCGTTAGAACCGCCTCGCCTAGGCGGTTTCAAGGTGTACCCACAATCTATGTTTTGAGCAAAGATAAGAAAAATAACGAAACTTTTCCACTGAATTTTTTTTATTTTTACAACTTAAAAATCTCTGTATATTGCATGGGTGTTTTTTCGTAATGCATGTCTTCAAAGAAAGAAGTTCAGTGCTTATTGGAAATTTGAAATGCGTGTGCACATCAGGAAAACATGTCCTTGAAATGTATACCCCCTTGAACCCCACTTTTATACAGTAAAACTGGGGTTTGCAGGGGTATACCTATTTTTCTCATTTTTGCTCCAAAACATAGATTGTGGGTACTCGTTAGAACCGCCTCGGCGAGGCGGTTCTAACGTGTACCCACAATCTATGTTTTGAGCAAAGATAAGAAAAATAACGAAACTTTTCCACTGATTTTTTTATTTTTACAAATTAAAAATCTCTGTATATTGCATGGGTGTTTTTCGTAATGCATGTCTTCAAAGAAAGAAGTCCAGTGCTTATTGGAAATTTGAAATGCATGTGCACATGACTTTACCAGTTGAGAAATATGCCGGAAATACAATAAGAGATTATATATCCCGTCTCATGGGAAAACCAACAATCTGCATATGCGAAAACAAAGGCGCAGATCAGCTTCGCGGTAACCGCGAAGCTGATCAGCGCCTTTGTTTTCGCTACTCGGATAATACAGTTCCTCTTCTACTTAAATTCGAAATTTCAAGATTCTAGCTCTTTTCTGTGCTTGTACAGACTGGTTTATGTCGGACCTGGTCGGAAACCACATTGTTGGTTTTCCAACGAGGCGGCTCATATCTTGAGTTTAATTTGTCATTCATTGAGATTTGTCTTGCTTTTCAGGATTATCAGACATTTAAGACATCGAGTCACGTGGTTGGCAGTTTGGAATAATTCTTCTTAGGGATTAAACTGATTCATGGAAATGTAACAAAATTAAGGTAAGGTACATATAGTATGGTGTTGTGTTTCAGTGCTTATACAAAAGTTTGACTAGTATCTTCAAAGTTTATTCGTGTATATTAACAAATAAAGTTAGACACACACATGAACACCTATTTTTATCTGACATGTAAATGGTACGCCTTGACAAGAAATCGTTTCAATAAACACAACAAACAACCACAACAAATCTCTCTTAAATTGGACGTGAGAAACAACAAAAATAACAAATGCGTACTGGTATATACTGTCATCCGTATAGCATATACAAATGTATATACTAAACGACAAAAATAATAAATCACTAAACACTAGTAACTTTGCAATAATCATTTAACCTGGTATTAAAATTTGGACACCATTCAATACAAAAAAGCGATGTCACTAGTGATTATCAAGATTTTGCAATTTTTCTAAGATCCCTTATTGCTATAATCATCCTTATACATCTACTAGAACTACATTCACCTTTCTTGGCCAATAAGAATTTGCATATCAAATTCAGTACCACTACCTCAACAGTCCAGCAGGAATGCTTTTTAACAGTGGGCGGAGCAACAGGAAATTGCAAACTGAACGGGGGAGTTTGGATTTCCTTACAAATTCATGTATATTCCTCCCCTGGAAATGTTTTCTTAATACATCGCGACAGCTAACCTTCAATGGTCTCGGAGTTCTTATATACCTTTGTATGTATTCCTTTTCATCTGGGTGCACTTGTTGATGATATAACTTTATTTGAAGACCATTAGACTGTAACGGAAATCCACATTCAAGCAATAGAGGTACAACGAAATCTAAAGCAACATCATTTGCATCGTCATGTCCAATTAAGGAATGACGTTTCCCATCCATTCTGTATGTTCCGTGCAATGCGAAATCCAACATGTGGAACTGTTTACCCGTGCATTGTTTATACATTTGAACATCCACTTCATATGCTTTGTTAACTGTAGTATCCCTTAAGTCTATAATTGGGTTTTCAAAGATATAAAATTCTGTCATTTGGCGAAGTGCAACAGCCTGACTTATAGTTAGATTTGTTTCTTGGAGTGTCCGACACTGAAGGTTTAAGAGATCCACCAATGGTGTTTTGTCATGTTGCATTTTTATGTTGACATCACTTACGTTGTCAAGGAGTTTCCGTAAAACTGCAGGGTCTTTTACGATTCTTGATATTCTATTGTAGCAGTGAAAGTATAATTTAAGTTTTGGTAGGGGCACGTTGTCCTGGACCTTCGGTGTTTGCAATATTAACCGGAAAATTTCATCTTTTAACACCTGAGGTCGATTCGTCAATAAATATACTAATTTCAAAATTATATCTATTTGAAGCATCTCAAAATGTGCTGGAATACCAAATCCATGAGTTTCTAAGACCTCTATGCACATCTTGCTTTGAAAAACATAACACATTTGATGAATCTCTTGAAGAATCCCTGACTCGACTCGCAGTATGTTTTTGAGGGACGGTAAAATAGTGTCTAATACGTCGGATTTATCATAGTACAAAATGGTCCAGATGGTGTTTTCTGACAAATTTTGAAGTAATGTGTTAAATGTTGGCGTTTCAAGAAACTTGTCTAATCCTAATTCCCTCTCAAGATTGTTTGCCAACGACAGGCGAAATATGTCATCTTTGCAAGTAAATATCGATCCTTCTTCCTGTTCAATAAGGTAGCTTTTAAGCAAAGTATCATTTTTAGTCTTTGATAGGAAATCTAGAACTTTTTCTGACGTGAGAAAAATGCTGTTTGGCTCGTGTACCGATCTTTCAGCACTTACAAACTTTATCTGATAATTATCTTTCCTACGAAAGCATTCCCTAACAGCTGACATCGTATCCATGTCGTTGTTGTTCTTAAGCAGCGCAACTGCATAAGGATCTAGGTGGTATAAAGCTCCATATCGAATTGGTAAGCGCTGAAGATTATCAACTAGCGCGTCAACTGTCCCCACTGCGACTGCAATGTGAATCGCATAAATGCTAGTCTCTCTTAAAAATTCATTCGGTACTTCACTGACATGAGGACACTTGCCGTCAAGTATACATTGAAGAACTGCTTCGTATTTTTCTTCATCTATGCCCCCTGGTTGTTGAATGTAATCTAAGTATTCATGTTGAAATCCACATTCACAAATACAATAAGAGAACGTGGTTTGAAATCCAAACACCGTTTGAAACGTGAATGACGTACCAGCATAATCAAACTCTGGCATGTGCTTATTTGTCACTAGATCTCGAAATACTGTAGGTATATCCATATTACCTTATGTTGGTTATGTGTATACTTTTCTTGTCTACTATTTCGAATCTTTACTGATCATAACAGTATCATAAGTGACATTCGCTTCTCAATCAAGTTAAAAGGCTGTATGTCATTTTAAAATACACATTTTAGATTGTAACTCAAATCGATTGCCTATATAATGAACTAAATGTGCACCAGGCATAAAATCAGCATATTGTATATATTTGTTAACACAAATTTAGTTTTAGAATCGAAGTAAACCTAACTACATGTATTTTGCTTTGAAGTAAGGGTTCAGTCGCCAACAATTTACTTTTTTATTATCTTGTATACATTTTGATAACCTTTAAGTTTACCTTTAGTTCAAGAATTAGAGTGTTGCGTTTATCAAGTAAACCACCAGTAGAATCATCTAGTCAATGCCATAACCGTTTGATTTTATTTGTCCAAATTGGGATGGGGATAGGTAGCGAATCAATACTTTTGGCTAACGCCAGAGACGACCAGTAGTCTATTTGCAATTAATAACATGTACAATCGAAACACATTGTACATCTTTGTATGTGTTTTCGCATATGCAAAACTTTGTTTTCAATTATTAGAATTCCTTAATTCCATGGTATATGTAGCTTGCCATTGAACGTCTAACGCGTAGATGAAGTTCTATATACATTTGCGATTCTTTTTCTGGGTTCTTGGGTTAGCCACTTGATTGAAACACCGTTTGGCTATTCATCTATTAACGCAGCTCATATCCATCGGCTATCATTTGTCCACTCCTACTGGACCAGAACAGACCGACTTTGTCAACCTTACGTAATCAGCCATTTAGCTGAGGCGAGACATAATCCCAGCAATGTAAAAATAACAGTGGAAAGTAATGTATACCTTTATTTTGCAAGTGCTTAGCAGTGCCAACGATTCCAAAGGAATGTTGTCTCACATACGCGTGAAAACCTGGGTTTTATGTTTTTTGCATATTCTATCTGAAATATGTCAACATCTAGAATTTTAAACTCTATATAAGCTGGTGCATAATGAATCAAATTAATTTTGTGGTTTCTCTTGTTTTTGGCGAGGAAATTTCGTTCAATATATCACAACATGTTGCTTCATATTTAATTTCTAATCGCCGTCATACCAACTGAAGGTGCTTGTTCAAGTTTATTCTATACAGTGCACCAACAGTGGTCATTTGTGTTTTATATACTACTGACGTTTATCAAGCGCGGTTGATCGAGAACAATAATCGACATTTAATAGACATTTACGAATTAAGACGGTGACGGATACGGATATCGAACCTCGGTTAAAATCAAGCTAAAATGAGGGTTGTCTCTAAACAGTGAAATGATATTTTATGTGTACATGAATCAATAGAATTCGCATTGTTTAACCAATCTTCACATTATTAAATCAATCCGTTTCTTCCTGCACACAAGACCGGAACATATTGTAACAACGCACATGGACGGATACAGGATTTCTGGAATGGGGGTTCAAATCTACCAAGAGGGGGTCGCTGTCAATATTCATAAATTTCCGCATAAAATTGAAGTATTTTGGTCCCAGAGAGGGGGGGGGGTCAAGCGAACCACCCGATCCCCTATAAATCCGCTACTGACTCTAGCGTCACAATAAGGAAGACGGTCATGTAAGCGGCAATTTTGCTCCAACAAAAAAGTTAAGTTAGTAGCATTTTGCTGCAGCAAAAATCGGTCATGCTAGTAGTAATTTTATTGCAGCGAAACTCTGTCAAGTTAGCAGGAATTTTGCTGCAGCAAAAACGGTCAATTTAGCAGCAATTTTGCTGCAATGAAAAACGGTAAAGTTAGAAGCAAATTTGCTGCAGCAATAAAAGGTCATGCTAGCAGCAATTTTGCTGCAGCAAAAACTGTCCAGTTAGCAACAATTTTGTCGCAGCGAAAAGCGGTCAAGTTAGCAGCCAATGTACTGCAGCGAAAAACGGTCAACTTAGGGCAGTTTTGCTGCAGCGAAAAAAAAGGTCAAGTTGGCAGCAATTTTGGTCATTTGGAAAAATGGTCAAGTAAGCCGCAAATTCGCTACAGCGATACAAGGTCATGTTAGCAGCAATTTTGTGCAGCGAAAAACGGTCACGTTAGTAGCAATGTTGCTGCAGCGAAGAATGCTCAAGTTAGCAGCGCCTTTGCTGCAGCGTAAAACGGTCAAGTTTGTAGCGAATTTGCTGCAGCTAAAAACGGTAAAACTACCGGCAAATTTGCTGCAGCTTTTTTTGACCCCGATTGTTTTCGATTTAGTCTGTCAGTGAGCGCTTTAGAAAACTATGATGAATGCCGCAAACAGAACTTTTCTATCCCGCTTATTCCATCACTAAAAGTGAAAATGACGAATATTTTCGTTTTAGTGTGGCTGTGAGTGCTATAGAGAAATTATGTTTTCGGCATTCATCAACGTTTTCTTTAGCGCTTACAACCAGACTAAAACACAATCAATTTCTGTCACTTTTACTGCTATCAGGAAATTTTGGTTTATTACTCGCGTCATAGGTTGGATAGGAAAGTTATGTTGGTGGCATTCATCATCGAGTTCTGTATATCGCCCACAACCGACTAAAGCCTCTAACTTGGGTCATAGGTGGGATAGAAAAGTTCTGTTTCAGACATTCGTCACATATAGCGCTAACAGCCAGACTATACTGTGACTTCGAAAAAATCGTCGACATAAGTTTGGTTCTTAAACCGGGTCACAGGTTGGATAAAGTTCTGTTTGCGGCATTCATCATCGTTTCTTCTTATGCTCCATTGCACAACCCATTCATTCGATATTATCTGCCGTGGTTGGAAAGTCGGGTTTTGTAGATCAAATGATGTATAGCTTCTAGCAATAACACAGCTATTCGATACAATGTATCAGGGAGTCATTTCTTTGGCTCAGTGGTAAGAGCATTGGATTTCTACCCCGGCGATCCGGGTTCCAATCCCACCAGGGACGTGGCATTTTTTTTTCAAACTATGTATAATTTCTTATTTGCCAAATTTCATATTCGTAAGATAAGGGCTCGCCGGGATGGACCATTTGTGTCCTGGTCATAAAAATGACTTTCTCGTAATCATAAATGATTACTTTCTCGAAATTGGGATGTGTTATGTCCCATTGCACCATTCATTCAATCGAGATTATCTGCCGTGGTTGAAAGGTCAGGTTGACAGATCATATGATGCGTAGGTAGCTTCTATAAATAGCACAGCTATTCGATACAATGTATCATATAAGTACAATATCTGACATATTGCGTCAGAGAGTCGACTCTTTGGCTCAGTGGCTAGTGCATTGGTTTTCTACCTCGGCAATCCGGGTTCGAATTACATCAGGTACGTGTGATTTCTTTCAAACTGTGCATCATTTCTCAGTTACGCATTTTCATATTCGTAAGATTCTATAGCGCTTACAGCCCGACCAAACTGCGAAAAAAATGCGTCGAAAAATTATTTGGGATATAGGTTGGATAGAAAAGTTATGTTTGTATCATTCATCATCGTTTTCTATAATAGCGCTCACAGCTAGGCTAAAATGAAAACACTTGACGATAAACATTTCCGCTGCAGCAATATTGCGGCTAATTTTACGCTTATCGGTGTAGCAAATGTGCTAACCTGACCGTTTTTCAATGCAGCGCAATTTTTCACTGCAGAATCATTGTTATAGTATCGCTGCACCGAATTTGCTGCTAACTTGACCGTTTTTAGCTTCAGCAAGATTGCTGCTAACTTGACCGTTATATATGTATATATATTGTTAACTCGAGTGTCATGTAAATAAAAAAAAAAAAAAAAAAAAAAAAAAAAAACTTGACCGTTCTTTGCTGCAGCAAAATTGCTGCTAACTTGACCGTTCTTTGCTGCAGCAACGTTGCTGCTAACGTGACAGTTTTTCGCTGCAGCAAAACTGCCGCTAAGTTGACACTTTAAAATCGGTTTAAGCCCGCCAGTAACTTTGTGTTACTGATCGTTCCAAGTCGATACTTCTGTGGTGGTTCTTTTTGTTTTATGTCTTGGTGTTTTAAAAAAAAATTTGTGCTGTTGGCGCCTTATGTATGTTTTCATATTTTTAGTTAAGTTAAGGTAAGTGAGTGGCCACCTGTTGGGAAAATAGCTGCTCATTCGGCTTACGATATGTTTCATGGTATAAGTACCTGATTGTTAGTTTGGTTTTTTCCCACCTCGGTTTTTGGAGTGGGAATCTTTTTCTGATTGCGCCTTTTCCTGATCTTTGCCTACTTGTACCTTTTTAGCTTGACAGATTTTCGCTGCAGCAAAATTGCCTGTAACTTGACCGTTTTTCGCTGGAACAAACTTGTTGCTAACTTGACCGTTTTTTCACTGCAGCAAAATTGCTGCTAACCTGACCGGCTTCATGATTCATTTGGTTTGTTCTTGATGATTCATTGACTAGTTAGAGATTCACCACGAGGACCGAAGAACTAACTAAATGTTATGAACCACTGCAGTAGCTTAGGGTGAGGTTATGGCCATGTAAAATCGATTTAAACCCGCCAGTAACTTTGTGTTACTGATCGTTCCAAGTCGATACTTCTGTGGTGGTTCTTTTTGTTTTGTGTCTTGGTGTTTAGAATATTTTGTGCTGTTGGCGCCTTATGTATGTTTTCATATTTTTAGTTAAGTTAAGGTAACTGAGTGGCCACCTATTGGGAAAATAGCTGCTCATTCGGCTTACGAAATGTTTTCATGGTATAACTACCTGATTGTTAGTTTGTTTTTTTCCCACCCTGGTTTTTGGAGTGGGAATCTTTTGCTGATTGCGCCTTTTCCTGATCTTTGCCTACTTGTACCTTTTTTCACTGCAGCAAAATTGCTGCTAACTTTACCTTTATGGTTGCTGCAAATTTGCTGCTAACTTGACCGAACTGATTCATTACTAGTCTATCAACATAGATAAAATAAGGGGTTGCCATTTTCAGTAGATGAGTGATTTTCTCAACTGTACGAGATTTACTTATTATTGATTTTACTTAGATACTTTTGAGACTACCTAGTATTTTACTCGAAGTTCGAGCTCTGTCACCGTCAGCATCTTAGGTCGTAAATCTCTAATGCGACATGCTTGTACTTTGTTTCAAGGAGATACAATGTAGCAGAAATTGTATTGGAAATTTGAATTGCGTGTGCACATAGCGTTACCAGTAGAACAAGCTGCTAGTAAATGCTATAAACAGCCTGTAAACTGAGATTAAATCTTGCATTTTATTTGTCATTAATTGAGATTTGTCTTGCTTTTTCAGGATTATCAGACATTTAAGACATCGAGTCACGTGATTGGCAGTGTGGAATTCTTGATCTAAGGAATTAAATTGTTTCATGGAAAATTATATACTATTAAGGTAAGTTTTAGATGAAGTGTGTATTGGTGTGTTGTTTGGCGTCGGAATTTCAAGAATCTTCGCCCGCTTGGGAAGCAATGTGCGATCAGAACCAAATACTCACCCTAAACCCAGAACACAACTGATAATAATTATGTACTTATACAATAAAAATAAGCCGCGTGAGTATTTGTTTCCCTGAAGATAGACACGATTTTTGTTTTACTTTAATTACTTCGTGTTTTACTTTTGTTCCCTTAGTGTGCTTATTCATACAATTATTTATTTAAGTTCAGGTAAATTAGATGTCACCTTTAGGGAAATAGCTGCTTACTCCGCCTACGACGTATTCCCTTTGTATCAGTACCTGAATGACAATTAAGGCTCTCCCAAACCTCATTTTTCAGGGTCGGACGTTGCTTCTGGTTGCACCAGTTCCTGGTCATTTCTTGCTTTTACCTTTTAATTGCACTTAAGGCCCCTGGAACTTATACACGTATTAGTCTTGTAGAAGGAAAGTACCGTTATAATGTACATTGGTTGAAGAAGTCGGAGACTATGGGTAAAACAACCGACTACTGCCTCTTGCTATACAAATGTTAGAAATAAGCTTCAGTAGTATATGTCCACCTTAATATCATTATATTGTTGTATTGTCTAAATGCATATTTATGAAATCATATCATCAGAATAAATTGTCCATGAAAAGTTTACCTAAAACCCACTTTTATATAGTAAGACTGGGGTAAACAGGGGTAAACATATTTTTCTTATTTTTTATACAAAACATAGATTGTGGGTACTCGATAGAACCGCCTCGCTGAGTACCCAAAATCAATTTTTGAGCAAAAGAAAAATAAAAAAAAAATTTTTTTTCATTGACATTCTCAATTTTTACAGCTGAAATAATTCTCTGTATATTGCTTGGGCAAGCTTTCGTAATGTGCTTTGTACTTGCGAAGCGGTCATTCCACCAATGTGGTCTTAACTATATACACTGTCATTTGTCAGTTATTTGAAACGCTGGATGAAACAATGGTATCATTTCATAACGGATCAGGTGGTCCTCGTGCTGTTGTGTCATGCAACAAATACAATTTGACCAGCGACGTGAGAAAACCCGATTAGGTTCGACACAGATCAGTCTCTACAGGCTCAGAAGAAAGCTAGAAGCTTGAAATTTCGATAGTAGGTAGAAGAGGAATTGTTCTATCCGTGTAGCGAAAACAAAGGCGCTGATCAGCTGTGCAGTTACTGCACAGCTGATTTGCGCCTTTTTTTCGCATAGGCAAATTTCCGGTAGATTGGATTGTTCCTTTACCACTATCAGATAAAGATTATTTTAGTCAGTTGGTATTAATTACAAAGTTATAAGTAGTCAATGATCAGGAAAAGCAATGCCCACTCCGAAAACCGAGGTCGAAAAATTTAAATTAACAATCTAGTACATATGCTAAGAAAACGTATCGTAAGCCGAATGAGCAGCTATTTTCGCAATAAGTGGCCAGTCAGTAAGACAGTTACCAAAACTTAATTATGTCTCCCCCCTTCAGGGTCGCGAAACATATTGTTTTTCCCCGTGCGTCTGTCTGTTCGTCTGTCCGTCCGTCTGTCCGTCCGTCACAAATCGTGCCCGCTCTATAACTTGAAAACCGTTAAAGATTTTTCATTGAAACTTGGTACACTGGTAAACCACGACGAGATGATGTGTCATGCATAAGAACCATTTTGAGTATTTTTGGAGTTATTTCCCTTTGATTATTTTCGATACAATTTTGTGTCCGCTCTATAACTTAAAAATCGTTTAAGATTTTTCAATAAAACTTGGTACACTTATTAAGCATGATCAGACAATGTGTTATGCACAAGAACCATAACTCTGGCTTGAGTATTTTATGAGTTATTTCCCTTTGATTATTTTCCATACAATTTCGTGTACGCTCTATAACTCGAAAACCGTAAGAGATATTTCAATGAAACTTGGTACACTTATAAAGCACGATGAGATGTGCTAAAGAACCATAACTCTTGCTTGCATATCTTTGGAGTAATTTTCCTTTGATTATTTTCCATACAATTTCGTGTCCACTCTATACATGTAACTTGAAAACCGTAAGAGAAATTTCAGTGAAACTTTGTACACTTATAAAGCACGATAGGATTATGTGTCATGCACAGGAATTATAACTCTTGCTTTCATATCTTTGGAGTTATTTCCCTTTGATTATTTTTCCATATAATTTCATGTCCGCTCTATAACTTGAAAAACATAAGAAATATTTCAATGAAACTTGGTACACTTATAAAGCACGATGAGATGATGTGTCATGCTAAAGAATCATAACTCTTGCTTGCATATCTTTGGTGTTATTTCCCTTTGATTATTTTTTCATACAATTTTGTGTCTGCTCTGTAACTCAAAAACCATTAGAGATTTTTTAATGAAACATGGTACACTTATAAAGCATGATGAGACGATATATCATGCACAAGAATCATTACTCTTGCTTTCATATCTTTGGAGTTATTCCCCTTTGATTATTTTCCATACAATTTCGTGCCCGCTCTATAACTTGAAAACCGTTAGAGATATTTCAATGAAACTTGGTACACTTATAAAACAGAATGGCAGGATATGTGATGCACAAGAACTTGCATATTTTGGACATGCATGTAGAAAGGGGGAGACATCAGTTTTCACATAGAAAACAAATTCTAGTTAATGTATGAAAACATGCATAAGACGCAAACAGCACAAAAATTCAACGTCAAAACATAAAACAGTAAAAACCACTACAGAAGTATCTTCTTGGACTTTAAATTACAGTTCGTTGATGCTAATGATATTAGAATGTACTATAATTGGGTTCGTTAGGAAATTCTAACTGAGGATGCTACACAGGATTTAAAAACTGAACATTACAGATGACATTTATCTTGGCGTCTTGAATCTTATGACTTTAAATTACAGAGGTAATGATTATACATGTAATCGTCTATTGTATTCTGAGCCACATTATGCTTTAATCCATACCAACCCGCAAGAACACGCAAATCTCTGGTCAGCTAATAAATTTTCTTTAACACAATTCTTTCGTCATTTTGGTCTAGATTTTAATGCTGTTTGCGCATTTTGTGTGCGTTTCCATATATTTAGTTAAGGTAACTGAGTGACCACATTAGGGAAATATCTGCACTCTTGGTTTGCGAACTTTTTGCTTTGTATCAGTACCCCATAACTGTGTAACTGAGCCGCCGCATGGGAAAACCAACAATTTGCATAGGCGAAACCAAAGGCGCAGATCAGCTTCGCAGTTACTGCGAAGCTGATCTGCGCCTTTGGTTTCGCTAAATGGTTTCGCTAAATGGATAGTGCAATCCTCTTTTTAAATCTGATATTTCAAGCTTCTAGCCTGCTCCTGTGACTGTACATGCCGGTTTTTGTCAGACCTAGTCGGAAACCCAAATTGTTGGTTTTCTCATGCGAAGGCTCATATTTTTTTTCACCTGGTATTTGAGTGGGACTTTTCTTCTGATTGCATCAGTTCCAGATCTTTGCTTATTTATTCCTTTCATAACGAAAACATGCCCATGCAATATTTAGAGATTTTTTCAGCTGTAAAAACTGAAAATTTCACCAGAAAAGTTCTGATTTATTTAATATTTGTGTTTAATATTTTTGCTAAACATACATAGTGGGTATACGTTAGAACCGCGCATCGCCGACTAACGAGTACCGACAATGTATGCTTTGTATCACAAATAAGAAAATTAGGTATACCCCTGCAAACCCCAGTTTTTTCTGGGCGGAATAATTCATAAAATATTAATTAATTGATAAGAAATTGTCATATCAGTGAATTGATAAACAATGTTTAGGAAAATATTAATATAGTCCATTTGGTTTCAGGAAAAAAGGCTCAATAGGGGGTTCATGAAATTGCCTAAATTTAGCTCCTCTGGAAATTGTTTGGAATTTGCTTTATTAGCATGTTGTTTTGCCAGATGGTTCCATGTATGTGTTTGAGAATTTTTCTTCTTCTCGTTGATGTTATGTTTATCGGTGTTTTGATTATTTATTTGGATTTTATTAGCTTTGCATTGTTCAGAGTGTCTGTTTTCATATTCAATTTGTTTTCCCTGTATGGGGCCTCTATTTGCCTCCACAGCTAAAGGACCTGTCCACCATTAATTTTACTTACTTGAATCAATTGGAAATATTTTGTTTTTTTTTATTAGTTAGTGGATATCAGTTCTGTCATATCAGAGGTTGGAGAGAAGGATTTATTTGCTTAATTTTCTAACAATAGTTGTTATTAATGATTTTTATTTTGCAACAGGTGTCTATTGACTGTGACTGTACAAGCTGACCTACTTTCAGTTGAATAACTTGACCAAGGAAATTCCACTGGTAAAGTCCAGTTTTGAATAGCATAGGACTTACATGTTTGCCAGATGTTGAATATCTTGCTATATTTAATATTTAGTAACCTACCGGTATTCGAAGTTGATACCGTAGAGTATCAAAATCCACTGTGATGGAGATCAATGTTTACGAAGAAAGAAATGACTCGAGGTTTGTATCACTCTTTCTATTTGATTGTCAATCTAGAGACTGTTGAATACTTGGAAATAGAATTGCGGGGCATTTCATGAATTTTTGGTCACTACAGTAGGTAGTATTTACCAAATGTTACTGTAATGCTTTTGGAATTTGCAGTTAGACTTGTATAAGCTTTTCAAAAAGGCAGTGTCTAGCCATCCAGTCCCGGACCTTAAATTTAGACCAGGAATCTAGCCGTCTGGGTCTGGACGCTTGCTGTCTGGTAGTCTTGGAGATTCTAACCAACAGGACCCCATTGGAAATAATCGACACGCATACTGTGTATTATATAACCATTTGTTTTATAAAAAAAAATCTGTCTGTTTTTCATCTTTCACACTCTTGGGCACTGTTCTGTTGGCGGCACTAGGCTTGATGACTTCCAGAGAAGTTGGGTGCAGGTGAAGAAGCTACCTATCTTCTGAGTCGATCAATTTCTGATCTATAGGGAGTGTGGTGGCGTAGTGGTAGAGTGTCGGACTCCGAATCGAGAGGTCCTGAGTTCGATCCCCACAGGCGTCACCGTGTTGTGTCCTTGAGCAAGACACATTAACTCCCTACAGTACTGGTTAAACCCAGGAAGAGTTGGCTCTGTCCCGACTTGACTGAAAAATTGTTGACTGGGACGTTAAGCCTCTATACAAAAAACAAAATTCCTGATCATCACCTCAGGTGTGGGGACTGGTTGGCTAAATTTAGAATTTAATTTTGGGAAAAATAGTTTTGGGGTGGACCATTTAAACTATTTACACTAAAACGACTGCCTCGATATGGGCCTATGTTTTAAATAGAAACCTTAAATTCCTGAAATGGTCTTGGATGAGACCACTCGAGAAGGGATACTATTCCAAACCTGAATAGTTCTGGGGAAAAATGAATTTTTCAGGGCATCACTATCAGGTTTGATGCAAGTCAGGATTGAGGTACTATACCTCAATTGAGGTTTGTAACCTCCATTGAGTTTTGAAATATGCATAGACATGTGCAATATTTCGAAAAATGAAGCATTAGGCGTAAACAAAAAATAGCTGTGTTTCCGCTAACCCGACCGACTCTGAGTTTCTGCGCCGACCCTGCAGTTTTTATTGCCAATAGAAATAAAATAAAAATA
The DNA here is from genome assembly GCA_964017185.1 of Rugalucina vietnamica. Lineage (NCBI taxonomy): Eukaryota > Metazoa > Mollusca > Bivalvia > Lucinida > Lucinidae > Rugalucina > Rugalucina vietnamica. The sequence continues at coordinate 59,715,428 of OZ024873.1, forward strand.
TTTTCATGCAGACAGACCCTCAACATTTGCAATGGAAAACAGAAAATGATTAAAAAACTGCTATACTTTCAACAATACTAAAGTCTAAAAACTTGCCTCTGATAATGGTTTTTCGCTCAATTTTTTTTGTATGGGGGACGACAGAAAAAATATTTTCATGTCAAAATCTTGATCTTAGTTTGTCCTGTAATGGGATAGTCTCCCTTGTAGAATACGTTGGTGCAACGTATTAGCGGCATATTAGCGGGTAGTAATATGCAAATTAGAAACTCGAAACTTTGTGATTAGAGTAAGTGTTAGGTATATAGCGCAGTAAACCACCCTTGGTGGAAGAGCATGCTTTTCCACCGACGGGGTTTGCTGTGGCTCAGCTCGGCTGTTCGTTACATTTGGTGGCAGCGGTGGGATGATGACAACTGCCAGAACGGAGTTGCCTTACCCATGTAGTCCCCAGGCCAAGACTCGGGGCGAGTCTTCTCGGAGGGGGAAGTAATGTAACGGGATAGTCTCCCTTGTAGAATACGTTGGTGCAACGTATTAGCGGCATATTAGCGGGTAGTAATATGCAAATTAGAAACTCGAAACTTTGTGATTAGAGTAAGTGTTAGGTATATAGCGCAGTAAACCACCCTTGGTGGAAGAGCATGCTTTTCCACCGACGGGGTTTGCTGTGGCTCAGCTCGGCTGTTCGTTACAGTCCTAATAGGACCTGCAAAACTTTTGAAAATCGGCGAACAAATAAAGTTTTTATGGCCAAAATTAATTTTGCATAGGGATTTGCATTGGCAAGGGAGATAATCGATAATCATGAAAATGAATATTTTTTGAGAATTTTACCTGATCATGAAGATTTTGTCTGAGGTATGTCATTTGTGTCAATTTATAATAATTTTGAGCAATCATGATTAAATAGTTAGAATTTATGCATCAGTCGTTTGCATCCCGGCTCCCCCGGGGCCGGGGAATAGCGGGGCTTTTAACTTTTCAATTTTTAAAGCCCGGGTAAAAGCCCGGCACTGCCGGGCAAGAGTTTTGGTAAAACCCCTGCTAAAAGCCCCGGCTCCCCAGGGGCTGACAATAACATGGAACAACAGCTGGGAGTTGTTCTGATGAAACTGAAACATGGGAGAAGGGCCTCATCTTATGCATGTAAATGTTTAGGTGCATTTGCAAATTAAATAAGTACCATAAAGATAATTAAATGTCAAACATATCATTAAAATATAATTTGAATTAATGTGACAGTGTATTGGCGGGAAATCATAACCCCGGCAAATCCCCGGCACTGCCGGGACACATCAGAGGTTAAAGCCAGGCACTTTAGCCCCGCTATGTCCCCGCTATCCCTGGCCCCGGGGGAGCCGGGGATACAAATGACTGGTGCATTAAAATTTTTGCGGGAAAATATTTACCTCCATTCCATGAGATTTTTGTACAGGAAATCCCTATTCAAAAATATTTTTGAACAGAAATTCTTTATTTGTCAACCAATTTTCAAAATTTTTGCTGCACATTTTGCGACAAACTAGATGCTTAATTGTGCCAAGAAAATATTTCTTCTACATTTGAACAGCTGTAAAATATCTGCGAAAAACCATTATCACACACTATAAAACAGACTTTAGGTCAACTCGCATTCAGCTTCCTACTGGTTTTAAACTTCATCACATGTTTGTTTCGAGTACTTATGATTAATTTTAGCACGTTTCTACCTTTTTACCCATTTTCAAGAAAGAAAAAAATATACAAAAAATAAAAAGATTTTCCGACCTACCGGCTCTACCCTGTCTTCGGCATGTTAGCGGAAACAAGGCTATTTTTATTTTACGCCTTACGTTGAAAATTGCAAAAGTGTGCTTTGATAAATCTGTTAACCTTGGTCGTTTACTTATTTTTGATACAACTGTTTTGAAAATTAATGATAATCTGAGAATATTTTTTACAAAACATGTTTTTACCTAATGTTACCATTGATTTCTGCTTTAAGGCCCCCCCCCCCCCCAAAAAAAAAAAAAAAAAAAAAAAGAATGTTTCCGTAGAATATCACAGTTAGCGTACCGTCGATTATACGATCAATACATGCGCATGTGCAGTACTAATAAAATGGCGGCCTCCAGTGGCAGTGGCCAACAAATTCTCGCACTTCGCATAAAAAAATGCTAGCACGGCAGTGAAAAAAAACTAATGTCATCATTAGACGGTCAATCAACACTAAATGATGTGATCAAAAAGTTTCACAATTTCAAGGAAAACCCACTTACCATCTCAAAAACAATTGCACAATTTCAGTGTAAAATTGGTTTAAGCCCCTCCACCGAGTCATTAGAGGTGGGTGGGGAAATGTTGGTCGACGAACTTCAAAGTCATTGAGATAGCATGCAATTTAAGCAAAGAAAACCAAGTGGAAACAATCAGTAAAATATTGCCATTTGCAGAATCACTATGTACGCTTACAGGCACAATTGCAGATTCACAATGCAAAGATTGAGTGCTTTGAAACAGTAATGCATTATCACCTGTACCTATCTATGTTCAGGTATTTTACATGGTAAGGCTTCCCTCAAAAAAAAAAAAAAAAAAAAAAAAAAAGACCCATTTTTTTTCTGGTGGTGATCCTTTTTTTTTAATGTTTATACTTGTTTTCAGTTTTTGTTTAATAGTATTGCAGCAATGTTAAACATCAAATGATGATATTCTTAGAAAAAAAAGTATAAAATACACAGAAAGCAGCAGAAATACTGATACACTATTCAAATACATGCCATACATTGAAGACTATTATTTTAAATCTCAAAAATTACCCCTTCCACCTATTATGTATGAAATTGGAGAAATTTGCAAAGAATTCTCAAACAGATTTTGCTGAAAAATGTTTCATTTGAAAGCTGCACATTTTGCAAGCAACATTGGCGGGGCGCGGAATGATGTTGCAATTTTTGCATAGCTACATGTACAGGTATTTGTTTAAAAATTCTCAATATAGTAATTTCATGTACATTTTCAAACCTCAATGAGGTTAAAAACCCTACCTCCAGGGATTTTTTTGACAATTTTGGGAAGGGGCCCTAGGGCCTTTCTGATTGGGACAATTAGAGAAGTAAATTCGGAATAGGGAAATTTTAAGTTCTAGACATTCACAATTGATATTTTCCAAAGTGACATAGCTTAATAAGGGATTTCATTTAGAATAATATTAGATAATAATTCATAATCAAAAGTGTCAAAAGTTAAATAACATTTCTTTCTAACAGCAAAGTTTGAATTTCACAATGTATGGAACTGTTGAAAATTATTTTCAGCTGTAATTGGGAATTTTTTCTTCAGATTGGGGAAAAAGACACCTAATAGTAATTTGCATTGGGAATGAGGCCTAATTTCGGCCCCTGAGACACAAAAAAAATCCCTGACCTCAATCCTGACATGTACCAGACCTGACTATAGGTAAATCTTTAAGGTTGGGTGCTGGGGTCAGGTATTTGTTTTTATCAAGATACACTATATACCAGAGTGTGTCTTAGGAGGACCGCTCCCTGCGGGACTCCAGATAATGGAAACTCAAGTTTATCTAGCATATCACCAATGCTACTGGTGTTCCTCCATCTTCTGCAGGTCCACCTGGCTGCAGTCCTTTGCACCCTCTCTATCTTAGCAGTCTGAGTATCATTATAGGGATGCCAAATAGGAGCTGCATACTCGAGTTGAGGTCAAACCAATGTTTTGTATGCAATTTCCTTATTATAATGCCTAGGTGCCAGTGCCAAATTATATGTATTTTGCTACACGACCCATACCTGCATGGATCTTTTCCTGGGTCTGGGACTGTGAGATATGATTTTTTCATTTAATTTTTTACACAATCAAACAATTAAATGCATCCGCTGTGATATTTTTTATTACTGGTCATCTAAATTTGCATCTTTAACACATTATCTTTTAAAAAAACACTCTTTAAACTGTATCTTCTCACAGACTTATTTTTCATAAAATGGTGTCTTTCAAAATGTTTATTTATACTAGTACATTTTTTGATACATTTATGCGCATTATATTTGGGTATATAGGGTGGTATCACTGGTATGGCAGGATAGATACATGTACATTGACAGTACTACTTCAAACTTGGATAAAACACCAACAGACATGAAAATGATGAAAGAGTTCAAATGATATTTGTCTGTTTCAGATTATTGTTTCGGTTGAAAGACTGACACACTGACAATGTTGTATGTTGGATATCTAATGATTCAAGCAGCGGAAAGATGTTTCAGTGTTATTTCAACGATACAGTTTTTGGTAAGATCATCTTTAGTGATATTAGTCATCACATTACATTGTAGGGAGAGCGTTGGCTTAATGGTAATGTGTTGGACTCTAAATAAAGAGGTCCTGGGTTCGATCCCTACAGGCTTCACCGTGTTGTGCCCTTGAGCAAGACACTACAGTACTGGTTAAACCCATCCTGACAAGACTGAAAAATTGTTGACTGAGATGTAAAAAGGTACAAGTAGGCAAAGATCAGGAAAAGAAGCCACAATACAAAAAAAAAAAAAAAAAAAGAAAAAGAAAAACACAAAAAACAACAAAAAAAAAACAAGTAGCCCAAGGGCAACGATCGCTCATCTGAAAGTCAACAAGTACAGTCACTGGACAAAGTAATTTTTTTTTTTCTATTTTTTTTTTTTTACCCTAAATGGGTATGACGGCCATAGGTCTATGGCTGCAATAGTTACCATAGGATCATTGGTCCTGTAAACGCTTACCTGAGACCTAGTTGTCACTTTTCCCCATGTTTCCATGTGTGCCTATGTTTCCAAAATTGACCTTGACCTAAATTAATCACATACATGTACCTTCATCTACTCTATTAGTTGTTGGCATCTACCACTTTTCAGGTCTCAGGCTGCATTTAGTTTACAAAATATCCATTGTTTCCACTTTTTCCCATGTAAAAGCCTATGTTTCCAAAATTGACCTTGCCTTAAAATAGGTCAAGGTCATCTTAGGGTCATCATTTTATCAAACTATGATGGACTGGAGTCCCAAATGCTACATACCAAGTTTCGTGAAAATCAACCTGCCGGTTCTGGAGAAGAAGATTTTCGAGTGGTTTTTACCATACATTGTATATGGGCGCGGCGGCCATCTTGGTCATGTGACCCAGATTTCTGGATCAAACTTTCGTAACCCCTACCCAGGGATGCTCCACATAAAATTTCAGTTTGATTGGTCATCTGGTTTCAGAGAAGAAGATCTTTGAAAAGTGTGTATAGAGGACAGATCGGCCAAGGTCAAGAGATGACCTTGACCTAAATTAATCACATACTTTCATTAGTTGTTTTGCATCTACCACTTTTCAGGTCTCAGGCTGCAATAGTTTTCAAAAAATCCATATTTAGCACTTTTTCCCATGTTAAAGCCTATGTTTCCAAAATTGACCTTGAGGTTAAATAGGTCAAGGTCATCCTAGGATCATTATTTGATCAAACTACGATGGGCTGGAGTCCCAAATGCATCATACCAAGTTTCGTGAAAATCGGCCTGCCCTTTCTGGAGAAGAAGATTTTTGAGTGGTTTTTACCATATATGGACGTGGCGGCCATCTTGGCCATGTGACCCAGATTTCGCAATCAAATTTTCGTCCCCACTATCCAGGGATGCTACATAAAATTTCACTTTCATTTGCCAAGCGGTTTCAGAGAAGAAGATCTTTGAAAAGTTTGTATGGATGACAGATCCTTCAAGGTCAAGAGATGACCTTGGCCTAAATTAATCACATACCTTCATCTACTCCATTAGTTGTTTGCATAGATCTACCACTTTTCAGGTCTCAGGCTGCAATAGTTTTCAAAAAAATTGCAATTTTCTGCTTTTCGTGTTATAAGTCAATGGAAACTTTAAGTTGCCATAGCAACCAAAGTAGTGGGACAAGGACAATAAAAAACACAAACTTTGTAGAGGCTAATATCATAAGCATGTATGCAAAGTTTCAGCTTCATCCGCCTTACAGCTTCTGAGAAGAAGATTTTTGAATATTTTTTTCGAAAATTTACCCTTTATGTTGCTAAAGCAACCAAACGAATAAAGCGATTTCGACAAAAGTTGCCTAAAATGGGGAGGACTACTCAATAAACATTTATGTAAAAACAAAATTTCAATATCCTCAATGAATCGGCAGAAATTGCAATTTTCCACTTTTTGCCTTATTAGTCAATGGAAACTTCAAGTTACCATAGCAACCAAAGTAGTTGGACAAAGACAATAAAAAACACAAACTTTGTACAGACAAATGTCATAAGCATGTATGCTAAATTTCATCTTCATCCCCCGTACGACTTCTGAGAAGATTTTTGAATATTTTTTTCGAAAATTTACCCTTTATGTTGCTATAGCAACAAAACGAATAAAATGATTTTTACAAAAGTTGCCTTAAACGTTGAGGACTACTCAATAAACATTTATGTAAAAACAAAATTCAAATATCCCCAACCTGACAACAGAAAATGCCAATTTCCACTTTTTCTCCATACAAGTCAATGGAAACTTCAAGTTGCCATAGCAACCAGAGTTCTTATCCGATCGAAATAAAAAAACACAAATGTTCGTCCCCCCGCCCCCCCCCCCCCCACCTGTAGATGCTATATGTGAAATATGAAAAGATTCGGCCTGGCAGCTTCAGAGGAGAAGTCGTTTGAAAATGTTGACGACGACGGACGACGACGACGGACGACGACGCACGGATGCCGGCTCGACTACTATACTATAAGCTCACCTTGTGAGCCTTCGGCTCAGGTGAGCTAAAACAAACATTACATAGTACACATGGCTTTCATGGTGTTACAGGATGTTTCACGCACAAACCAGTTCCTCCCGGGACTGTTTGCGTAAAAAAATATTTTTTTTGAACGGGACATTTACTCCCGAAGAGTGCCACATGTTTTATAAAATTGATTTTAATGATTTTTTCATTGAAAATTGAAATTATTTATTTTTTTATGTCATTTCAATGAACAATTTAAGACATCCAAATAGGATAAACATGTCGCTTAAGGACTTCTAAAACTATAATTGGTGAACCTACCTATAAATTTGATTTTTGAGCGAATCATCTCACCTTTTTTAGCAAACAGCCCCATTCGATTTTTTGCGCAAATAGTCCTGGAGGAAACGTCACAAGGAGGAACTGTTTTTAGGAGCCCTTTCGTAGTACTCAGAATGTGACTGCATGTATGTCCAATTTTGATATGTGAAAATGTCATTATTTTGTTATCTTGTGTTTCTAGTGAACATAATATTACTGATGCGTGTATTCATTTATTTTCAGAGAGGAGAGAGCTTATATCATCAACAGCAAATTGAGCAGGTAGTGAACCACAACAGAAAACTTATATTTTAAGTCAATTAGAGTGGATGACTGCATATACAATTAACTATTCACCCTAACTTAAATGATAAGTAATGGACTTTAATACAATCTGTGTTTTTGACGTGGACAGGAGTTATAGTAATACTGTGAAGAAATCAAGATATAGTTGATATTACAAAGCAAAAATCATTAAAGTTTAGTTTTAAAGCCCTGCTATAAAAAGGCTGGGCTATACTGGATTCAACCTGTCATCCCATGGTTATGTAATTCCCTGATTTTGTTATTCCATAGATTTCTCCTCTGGCACACTTACAATATCATGAGAATAAATTACATGGGTGTGACAGTGCCATTGACAAGATCTATTCTGGGGTTTGAACTGTGCATCTTTTTTTAGCAACCTGTGTCCTTTCCCATAGGCGTTTTATTGAAGCGAGGATTTAGTCTGATTCTCTGACAATTGTTGTTAAATACTCGTATGTGTATGTTCATTTCTTCTGCATGAAGGATCTTGCTGTCTGTGGCATTAGACCATGGTGAGAAGCTGTTAACAAACATGTGCATGTGCACGAAACATGTTTCAGTGATATATAGTAAGAATACCAAACCGATTATCCAGAACTGAGAACAGCCATCGCGGATAAAATCAGTAAAAGACTCAAAGACTGTAGTATGCAATTACCTGCCTTAGAACAACTTTACAAAGAAAATTGTGATCTGTGGAAAGTTGTCTCCTCACAGGTATTTATCATGGCATCGGCATTGTTTGTTTTCATTCACAATTCTCTCTGAATAACCAGTGTGATATAGATTATAATACTTGCAATATGGATTTGTTTATCAAGGTTGACTTTCTTTCATTATCCATTAATGGACAAACAGGACAATGCAGGTCACATGGAGTTTTCATGCTTAAATTCGAAAAACAAAAAACAAAAAAAAAACATTGCATGTACAAACATGTACATGTATTTTATATGTATATAGTGCATTTATGTTCTTTCCTTGTGCATAAACAGAAATAAATTTCATGACATATGTGTTGGTTTTAAAATTTATGACTTCGAGATCAGTCGGGGTGCAAGAAAACCTGTCGCCAGGGATTCAGAGTATGTTCCTGAAATAGAGCTATACAGGCATGATTGCTGCAGCCAAGGTTTAGCACATTACAGTCATGTACTTAGATGTACTTAGTGAGGGCAGTGGCGTAGTGTTGAATCACAAAGTTCTGGGTTCAAACCCCACTGGGACTTGGTTGAGTCCTTGAACAAGACACATCTGAATCTGAATGGTTTACTGGTGACATGCCAAATTGACAATATTTCACCAGGGGGTTGGGGGAGGTGCGCCAGCAGGGAAATTAGTCCATGGCTCTCATGATTTGCACCCTGGTTGATACCCAGAAAACCGTCGCACCATCCAGACATAACTGAAAAAATTGATGACCAAGAAGGAATGTTAGACCTTAAATTGAACACCAGAATTTTTAGAGCTAAAATGGCGTAGTCAGCAGCTGCCAGATTTTTAAGAAAGACTAAGAAACAACACTTTACAAAATGTACAACCCACATTTGAACTGTGCAACCCTTTGGTTTGATTTAGGTATGGATGTAACGTCCCAGTCAACAATATTTCCGTCATGTCCCCAGCTTGGGACACTCCTTTGTGTGTATTAACCAGTACTTTCCAGAGTCAATGTGCCTTGCTCATCGTGCAGTGATGTAAGCCAGCCACCAGTGGGGATCGACTTCCTACCTCCCTAACCAGAGTCTGATGCACTAACCACCAGGCCAACATGCTCCTTTGAATGCATATTTGTATACTAGTATACACGCCAGGCCCCATTTTTAGCTCACCTGAGCCGTTATGTTCACAAGGTGAGCTTATAGAATACCCACAAGAAAGACTAAGAAACAACACTTTACAAAATGTACAACCCACATTTGAACTGTGCAACCCTTTGGTTTGATTTAGGTATGGATGTAACGTCCCAGTCAACAATATTTCCGTCATGTCCCTAGCTTGGGACACTCCTTTGTGTGTATTAACCAGTACTTTCCAGAGTCAATGTGCCTTGCTCATCGTGCAGTGATATAAGCCAGCCACCAGTGGGGATCGACTCCCTACCTCCCTAACCAGAGTCTGATGCACTAACCACCAGGCCTTCATGCTCCTTTGAATGCATATTTGTATACTAGTATACACGCCAGGTCCCATTTTTAGCTCACCTGAGCCGTTATGTTCACAAGGTGAGCTTATAGTATACCCATGCTCCATCGAACGTCGTCGTTGTAGTCATTGTTGTCCACAATTTTCTGTGAAACATCTTCTCCTCTGAAACCACTGGGCCAATCAAAGCCAAACTTTATATGGAGTATTCTCAGGAAGGGGGAACAAAAGTTATTGCCGCCATGGCTATAAATAGCAAAACCTTTAAAAATCTTCCTTTCTAGAACCAGAAGGCCTATGATTTTGAAACTTGGCATGAAGCATCAGGCAATGGAGCTCTACAAAGTTTGTATAAAGCGATCCATGGCCCTCTGATGACCTTGACCTAAGTAACTGCAAGGTCAACATAGGTCGCCCATGCATTCGAATGGGGAAATTTGTTAAAATGTGAGTTGAAGGGCAAAACTTGCAGGACATGGGCAAATGGATGGAATATTTATGTTTACAAAAACATTTTGGCCCCAGGGGGTTGTCTTCCCCAGCACCAGGGCTATATACATGTATATGACTGTAATATTCAAACATCATGTCCAGATTGAATTGACATTTCGTAGGTTCTTTACTCTTTTTTGCTCACTACCAATCTTTTTTGCTCACCACCAAAAGAAATCAAGAGGGGAGGGGTTCATCACCCGACCCTCACATATTTCTTAACCGTTCTTAAGTTTTGCATTCAGTCTTATTCTTCAGTCATGATCTTGTTCAGAAATACTGTATTAATTATTAAATTAAAGGATCACTGCTCTTTTGAACTTTTTAAATTTCTCTTTATGTGACTACATCGCTCGAGTTAGTATACCGATTATACATTGTAATTGCATATGTAGTGTGTAGTCATAGTCGGAACCGGATCATTAATGTCTGTATCTATTTGTTAATTGACCGAAATGCCCGAATCAGTGGAAAGCAGTCCGATGAATGAAGGAATTTTAACACGGAGCCGTTTCCGTAATAAAACCTTAGCAAATCAAGCCATATTTCTTTTTAGTATTTCTACCACTTTTATCACACCGCCCAATTATTACATGTGGGTACATGTTATAGCTTTTCTTGTTCTATATAAAAGTGGGGTTTACGGGGTGTACATTGCACGGACATGTTTTCCTGTACAGTCAACGCTAGATACGGGCGTCAGTTGGAGCTTTAACTGAAATTAAATAAATAGCGTATTTTCTTAAACTTAAGTATAATATCAAATCTGAATTCCAAATTCTGACACTTCAGTAAAACTTCAATATCGTTTGACACTGTCACACATAATTTGGCATGCACGCCTATCTTATAAAAGTCATAAATTATTCACTGTGTTGTGGCTGGCTGATCGACATGTGACAATTACAACCATAACGAAAACATGCCCATGCAATATATAGGATTTTCTGAAGCTGTAAAAATTGAAAATTTTCAATAGAAAAATTTCGATATTTTTTTCTTATTTTTGCTCAAAACATAGATTGTGGGTACACGTTAGAACCGCCTCGGCGAGGCGGTTCTAACGAGTACCCACAATCTATGTTTTGGAGCAAAAATAAGAAAATTAGGTGTACCCCTGCATACCCCAGTTTTGCTATATAAAAGTGAGGTATAAGGGGGTATATATTACACGGACATGTTTTCATGATGACGGAATCGTCTGGTTACACCAATTTCTGCTCATTCATGTCCTGAAGTTTTAAGTGTCTGCTATGAAGCTTCGTTTGCCATGCCATTTTTCTCCACGAAATTTCCGTTTCCCCAACGTGACATACTACACAATGTAATTTGATTTAGTGCTTTCAACTGTATTGCACAAAAAACTAATTGCTTCCGTAATATGTTTATTCTATTGCTTCTATAAGCCATTTAGTGATATAAATGCAAGAATATTATGTCACTTGAACATGCAAACTGAACGTCATCACGAGACAATGATTTTGTAGGCTTTGTTACTAGTTCTCGCCTGTGCAGTGTGTCGAATTTGCGATTGTAAATAAACTTTGAGCCGCGCCATGAAAAAAGCGGAGTTTTGCTTGTACAGGCTGGTAAATGTTGGACCTGGCCTGGTCGGAAGCCCCGAAGACAGGGTTTCGCGCGTCGCGGCTCTTATAATACATGCAATGATTTAACGAGTTCTATGGAATGCCAGAGTTCGGCTTCCCGTTTACCTGACGAGTAGCGGAACACGAAACCGAAAGAGACCTTTGAAACTATGATAAGCATTCACCATTTTTGCATTATCTGCTGGTTCCCAGCTTTAAAAAAAAATCAATATGGGAAATACAGGTAAATGTCAGGGGGGGGGGTGTTCTGGTTACCTGTAGTTTCCAATATTGATTTTTTGTCACCAGGAAACCAGCCGATAATGCAAAAATGGTGAATTGAAAGTAACAACGACGAAAGAGTATTGATGTCTTGTACGTCGTACATGTGACCAAAGTAGCTTTTCTTATTTTGAAGGCATGTTCAATCAATCCAGCTGAACTACAGATGACTATAACCAACACCACAGCTGTAACATTTACATCGTTCCATTACAAAAGGATTTGTTTCTTCTAAAATTAATGATAAGCGCTATGACTTTGATTTTGATATACTAGTAGTATTTTTTCCGTTTTTGGTGGTGACGTCACTTGGAGTGTTTCTTATGGCTTATACTTTTCGCATCTTATTAGGTTTGCTACAGTCTGCAACCATGTTCACTGATTCTAATTCGCGAAATAAATATTTAACGGCTATCGGTATCATTAACTCCGCCAAACTTGATTTCTAAAAAAATCGCAGACACTGTGAATTGAATTCCTTATTTAATGTTGGGTTAAAAAGAGATCGATTCATTGACTTGTTAGAGATTGAATAATTAACTATATGTTCTGAAGCACCGTAGAGGCGAAGGATGATGTTTAGATCCTGTGAAACAGGTTGATGCCCCCCTCCCGACAGTGACTTTATATTTCTGAACGTTCCAAGGCGATACCTCTGTTGTGGTTCTTATTGTCTTATGTTGTTTTCATGTTGAACTTTTTAGCTGTTTGCACCTGATGCACGTTTTCTTATTTTTAGTTAAAGGTAAAAGCGGGCAATAAGCAGGAAATGGTGCAATCGAAAAGAAATTCCAACTCCAAAACCCGAGGTGGAAAAAAATAAAATTCAGGTATTTATACTAATTGTCAATTTAGTTTTTTCACCTCGGCTTTTGGAGTGGGAATTTCTTTCTGATTGCCCCATTTCCTGATCATCACCTACTCTAACTCTTTCTTTTGTGATGAGTTTTGGTTTCTAGGTTAAACAAGCAATTTGGGCATTTTTGTGAAAAAAAAAATGCGGTAATGGTTTTAAAAAAAACGCAGGTCTGCTATGTCAGTATGGCTTTCTGAAATTTAAGTTCTAGAAAGGAAATTTTATACACCATCTTGTAACGTATATAGTACTGATAACGAGATCGACATACAAAAAAATTTAGTTGGTTGGGGCCGGAGCTTCTTGTCTGTTACTTGGCCCACCGGGGCCCAACTTATGTTTTTCTTTTGCTCCGGAGTTAGTAGGTTATTCGGCGCCTGGGATCGCAATCGTCGGGCAGCTTACTCAATCTGTGAGTCCTGGTTTTTTATTCATCAGGATGTTTATCGTGATTTATTTGTTTGTTCTTGATGATTCATTGACTAGTTAGAGATTCACCACGAGGACCGAAGAACTAACTAAATGTTATGAACCACTGCAGAAGCTGAGGATGAGGTTATGGCCATGTAAAATCGATTTAAGCCCGCCAGTAACTTTGTGTTACTGATCGTTCCAAGTCGATACTTCTGTAGTGGTTCTTTTCGTTTTATGTCTTGGTGTTTAAAATATAAGGTAACTGAGTGGCCACCTATTTGGGAAAATAGCTGCTCATTCGGCTTACGAAATGTTTTCATGGTATTAGTACCTGATTGTTGGTTTGGTTTTTTCCCCCTCGGTTTTTGGAGTGGGAATCTTTTTCTGATTGCGCCTTTTCCTGATCTTTGCCTACTTGTACCTCCTTACTGTATGGACTCTGCTTTTGGTTGCACCAATTTCTGTCTGTCCTTAATGTTCTATTTGCTTTCACCGTATGATAAAACTACTCTTGGCATGACATTTTTCACCACGAAATTTCCGTTTCTCTAACGTGACATATTACAGCATGTAATTTGATTTAGTGCTTTTGAAATTTATTGCACAAAAAACAAATTACTTCCGTAATATGTTTATTATTATTGCTTCAACATGCCATTTCGTGATATAAATGCAAGATTATTATGTCCACTCGTTTGATTAAGGATATTATGTCACTAGAGCATGCAAACGAAGGTCTGTCATGAGACAATGCTTCTGTGGGTCGACATATAAGAATCTTACATTAGTGTCAGGTATGGATAGACAAATCTGTCCCGAGGGTCACATTTTGGCATCACGAGGCTCGCCTCGTGATGCCAAACTGTGACCCGAGGGACAGATTTGTCTATCCATACCTTACACGCATGATGGATTCTTTTTCTTGCACGCCGTAATGCGGCGAAGCTTGATTTTCATACTATTTACCTAGAAAAATGCTACAATCGCGGCGTCCGCCATTTTTAAATAAAACGTTTTGACGTCACTGTGGCGTGTGCGCTTAGCGACAAATTACGTGGCGTCCTATACAACCAATGTTAAAAAAGAACACTTGAACGCAGGGTGCGACCGGGGTCAGATAACAAGGGTGAGATAAAAATTTCTCGCATGGGGTAAAATGTAGGATTTCTCTATCTGGTGTGCAAGAAATGATTGTACGACGTCACCATGTGAATTAAATGTAATGCTGCCCTGAATAGTTAACGGAACACGAAACCAAAATAGACCTTTGAAACGACAATAATCATTCAAATCAAAATGGCGATGAAATTATTGATATCATTTGCGCATATATAATCAATAAGATTTTCTGATGAGTCTTGTTTGGGGTTACAATAACAATTTAGATTTTGTTGAGGCCAAAACATTGCGGTTATGATTTCGAAATATTGGGGTCTGCCACGTCAGACTGGCGTCCTGAAATTTAAGCTCCAGGAAGGAAATTTTAAGTATTAGTACTGATACGAGATTGATATACAAAACATCAGGAAAACATGTCCGTGTAATGTATATACCCTTTGAATCCCAATTTTATATAGAAAAAACCTGGGGTTTGCAGGGGTATACCTAGTTTTCTTAATTTTGATCCAAAACATAGGTTGTAGGTACGTACACAATCTATGTTTTGAGCAAAATAAGAAAATTATCATAATTTTTCAGCTGAAAATTTTCAATTTTTAAAGCTCAAAAATCTCTGTTTATTGCATGGGAAAGTTTTCGTAATGAAGACGAGTATCCGTGACAAGCAGGAATTCTGCAACAGAACTTCTTTAATATGTTCAGATTATCTAGACTTCTAAAAGTCCCGTTTATGATTACAATGATTTGAGACCAACAGGAACTTTTCATCCCCTGCACCTTCTATTTTAAATCTCACACAAATAAGGACATATAAACAGACTAGTCTTCAAAATCTCTAAAACGTGATTCGTTTTAATGATTCGGGTTTAATGTCAATTTGCCCTTCACTTATTATCATGATAGATGCATATGAAATTAACATAATGAACCGCCTCGTGGGAAAAACCAACAATGTGGTTTCCGAACAGGTCCGACACAAACTGACCTGTACCATCACAGAAGATGGCTAGAAACTTGAAATTTTGGATTTAGAAAGAAGAGGAATTGTATTATCTGTGTAGCGAAAACAAAGACGTTGATTACTTTCGTGGTTTTCGCATATGCAGATTGTTGGTTTTATTATGTCCCCCCAACCGAAGGTGGGGGACATATTGTTTTTGGTGCGGTTCCCGTCGGCGTCGGCGTCGGCGTCGGCGTCGGCGTCCGCGTCGGCGTCCGCGTCCGCGTAGCTTCTTTCTTACGCGATATCTTTTGAACCAGTGGATGGATTTTGACCAAACTTGCATAGATACATGGTTGGGAGGGGGGAAAGAGTTGATTAGATTTTGGTGACCTTGACCTCATTTTCAAGGTCACCAGCCCATGAAAACTGATCAAATTAGGTTTTCTGACGCGATATCTTCTGAACAAATAAATGGATTTTGAGCAAACTTGCACAAGAGCATTGTTGGGAGGAGGCTCAGAGTTGATTAGATTTTGGTGACCTTGACCTAATTTTCAAGGTCACCAGCCTATGAAAACTGATCAAATTAGGTTTTCCGACGCGATATCTTCTGAACAAATGAATGGATTTTGACTAAACTTGCACAAGGGCATTGTTGGGAGGAGGCTCAGAGTTGATTAGATTTCGGTGACCTTGACTTAATTTTCAAGGTCACGAGTCCATAAAAACTGTTGAAATTAGTCTTTCCAATGCA
This sequence comes from Rugalucina vietnamica, assembly GCA_964017185.1. NCBI lineage: Eukaryota > Metazoa > Mollusca > Bivalvia > Lucinida > Lucinidae > Rugalucina > Rugalucina vietnamica. The sequence continues at coordinate 59,731,406 of OZ024873.1, forward strand.
ATATCTTGTAAACCTATTGATGGATTTTGACCAAACTTGCACAGAAGCATTGTTGGGAGGAGGCTCAGAGTTGATTAGATTTTGGTGACCTTGACCGAATTTTCAAGGTCACGAGTCCATAAAAAATGTTGAAATTAGTCTTTCCAATGCAGTATCTTGTAAACCAATCAATGGATTTTGACCAAACTTGCACAGAAGCATTGTTGCAAGAAGGCTCAGAGTTGATTAGATTTTGGTGACCTTGATCTAATTTTCAAGGTCACGAGTCCATAAAAAATGTTGAAATTAGTCTTTCCAATGCAGTATCTTGTAAACCAATCAATGGATTTTGACCAAACTTGCACAGAAGCATTGTTGGGAGGAGGCTCAGAGTTGATTATATTTTGGTGACCTTGACCTAATAATCAAGGTCACAAGTCCATAAAAAATGTTAAAATTAGTCTTTCCAACGCGATAACTTGTAAACGAATGGATGGATTTTGACCAAACTTGTACAGAAGCATTGTTGCGAGAAGGCGCAGAGTCGGCTAGATTTTGGTGACCTTGACCTAATTTTCAAGGTCACAAGTCCATAAAAAATGTTGAAATTAGTCTTTCCAACGCAGTATCTTGTAAATCAATTGACGGATTTTGACCAAACTTGCACAGAAGCATTGTTGGGAGGAGGCTCAGAGTTGATTAGATTTTGGTGATCTTGACCTAATTTTCAAGGTCACGAGTCCATAAAAAATGTTGAAATTAATCTTTCCAACTCGATAACTTGTAAACCAATTGATGGATTTTGACCAAACTTGCACAGAAGCATTGTTGCGAGAAGGCTCAGAGTTGATTAGATTTTGGTGACCTTGACCTAATTTTCAAGGTCACGAGTCCATAAAAAAATGTTGAAATTAGTCTTTTCACTGCAATATCTTGTAAACCAGTTGATGGATTTTGACCAAACTTGCACAGAAGCATTGTTTGGAGGAGGCTCAAAGTTGATTAGATTTTGATGACCTTGACCTAATTTCCAAGGTCACGGGTCCATAAAAACTGTTGAAATTAGTTTTTCCGATACGATATCTTGTAAACTAATTGATGGATTTTGACCAAACTTGCTCAGAAGCATTGTTGTGTGGAGGTTCAGAGTTTATAAGAATTTGGTGATTGTGACCCAATTTTAGACAGGGTCCAAAACAAGTTTAAACTATCACACCTTACATGGTGTCTTCCCTAGAAAAACTTCATATCACAAGGTAACTACACTTCAATTACTAAACGGTTGGGGGGACATAGTTTTCCTCAGAAAACATTGTTTTAATTATTTATTTCTTTTGACTGTTAGATTTATAAAGTTACAAAATGTCAGTCACCGAGGCGGTTCTAACGTGTACCCACAATCTATGTTTTGAGCAAAAAAAAAAAAAAAAGAAAAATATCAAAAATTTTCAGCTGAAAATTTTCATTTTTTAAAGCTCATGGGCATGTTTTCGTAAGGTATAGGCAATGAAAACATTGGCTGATTCGTGAGGTTTTGTAGCATGTGATGGTAGATACAGACAACAATGAATACAGTTCATGAGGTTATGTGAGTATTCGATGTCAATGTCACTTTTTACCTTGGCCAAAGGCCATTTACATATTTCATGTCAAACTAAATTTTCTAATAAATTAATGTTGATCCTTCAAGTGAAACCTTAGGGATCTAATAATAACACAATCCGCTGTTTTCCAAGGTTTTTCAACGTTTCAGCCATCTAGTGGCCTTAATTTTCTCAGAAACCGTTTAATCAATTAAAGCCAAACCTTGTAGGTAATATCCTTGGGAAGAGGGAATCAAAATTTATTTAACTGCTCCAGGTCACATGACTAGGACGACTGCCATGCCCGTACATGTTGAAAACTTAAATTCATTGACTAGTTCGAGATTCACTTCGAGGACCGAACAACTAACTACTGTAAATGTTGTGAACCACTGCGGAAGACGAGAGTGAGGTTACGCGCCAGTAGGGCCGGTTTTAACCCCCACCCCCAAGTAATTTTATATAACTGATCGTTCCAAGACTATACTTTTGTTAAGTTTCCATTTGTTTTATGTTTTGTAGTCAAATTTTTGTGCTGTTTGAACCTTATGTACATTTTTGTATTTTTATTTAAGTTCGGGTAACTGAGTTAGGAATAGCTGCTCAATCGGCTTACGGTATGTTTTCTGATTATAAGTACCAGTCGGGTAGAATTCCCGATCGAGAAGCCGGAAGGATGTTGTATTTACAGGCATGCCGGTATTGATTATTTTGCATTATGGGATAGTTTGCTTCTCGTTCGGGAAGTTTTTGCACCGTATGTGGGTACCTATGTTTGAATGTACTCGCGATGTTCAGTTTTGCATTAAATTTTAAATAACCTGGATATATTGATTCTAGACTAATATTGCTACAATTCTACCGAGGCGGATTTTTTCTTGCGGCCTTTAACAAGTTTTAAATAATATCGAAACAGCGAGGTTTTTTATTACCTCGTATTTTCCGACATTGCTTCCCGATGGGGAAGTTTCAAAGTCTTCAACAGCCTTGGATACTTACGTTTCATGAAATGTGATTACGTTTGTGTTGGTATTTACGTCCTACTTAGCAATATATAGCATATGGAATTTAAAGAATCGTCCGAATGACTTATGTCACTTTAGGTAAAGATCTTTGGTCGATTAATGGAAATGTGAAAGTAATGAATGATCCATAAATGTTTTATGACGCACACAGTCCGTTAATTCCACACTAAAAACCGAGGTGAAAAAATAACTAATTTAACAAAAAATAGGAAATAATACAGAAAGAACATATCGCAAGCAGAGGGAGCAACTGTTTCCCTATAGGTGGCCAATCAGTTACCCGGACTTAATATATGAAAACGTACATTAAAGATGTATAAACACAACATTCAGATCCAAAACATAAAACAGTAAATGAAATACAACAGAAGTATCGCATTGGAACGGTCAGTCATAACACGTAAGCATAACAAGAATATGTGACAATCGCACCCGAGATACATGTATGATGAATGATGCCGAGATGAACAATAGCATGCACTTCCTTGGACTCAATTTATATTCCAGAATTCATGATTAGCTCAATACAGTCTATAAAGGCAACCTTTGTCTAACATTACGAAAACATGCCAATGTAATATACATATTTTTTTCTAAGTTGAAATTATTGATAAGTATCAATAGGAAAAACAAACAAACAAAACAACACACACATAAATTGTGGGTTCACGATCCGACCGCGGTTCTAACAAGTACCCACAATCTATGCTTTTTAGCAAAAATACGCAAAACAGGTATACCCATGTATACCCAGTTTTACTGTATAAAAGTGGGGGTCAACGTGGTATACTTTTCATGGACTTGTATTCCTGATGATGCATGCCTATATTCCAACACAAATCAAAACTAACAGTTTTTCGAAATAAATCCATGCCACTTTGACCAATTAATAAAACACGTCTGTTCATCCTGATAAGCTAGAATGACTAAACTTTGTTATATTAAGGCTATTTTGGAGAGTGTAACCCGAGATGGATACCATCTTGGTGTTTTCTTCTCTATTTTTATATTCATTTATCTAAAAGATCTAATCTGTTTCACTTTGTAACTTTATGTGACAAATTATTTGGTCAATATTTTTATCGCTTTTTTAAAAGTGGGGCGTCCTTTGCTCAAAGGCAGATTGCAAATTAAGTATTCATTCTTTTTGACATTAAGTGGCATTTGGGTCGGACACGGGGTCAATGTCGGGTCCGCTTCAACACGATTTGGTTGCACGGTTGGTATAAGTATTGTTGTTATACGTCCTTCTCAGCAGCTATGGTCAAATTGAGACGGGACCTCGGTTTAAAGTCTCACCCGATGATAAGAATGGGAAAAGCCTCTCGACAAGGCACACGTGGCTTAAACCACTTAAGCTATTGAGGCTTCGGCATACGAATTGGAATTGAGACCTAGACAAATACTTATGATAAAAAAGGCATTCTCTTCTCATATTGCAACAGTGTTTCTGTTTTCTTGCTTTGTTCCCTTCTTTCGGCATTGATAACTCTGGTTTGCCATATGTTTAGCCAGTTTTGATGCTAGACCAGCATACAGGAAGAGACTTTAAACCGAGGTCCTGTCTTAATATGACGTATAGCTGTTTGATGGGACGTAAACACCAACACTACAACAAATAAACTTTTTGAAATGTGAAAATCCGAGGCGTTGCAAGACTTGAAACTTCCCCATCGGGAAGTAATGTCGGAAAAATGAGACAGTAAAATGCTCGCTGTTTCGATATTATTTAAAAAATGTTTAAGGCCGTAAGAAAAAATCCGACTCGGTAAAATTGTAGCAATATTAGTCTAGAATCAATATGTCCAAGTTATTTAGAATTTATTGCAAAACTGTGCATCGCGTGCACATTTAAACACAGGTACCCAAATATGCTGCAAAAACTTCCCGAAGGGGAAGCAAACTATCCCATAATGCAATATAATCAATGCCGGCATGCCTGTAAATACAACATCCTTCCGACTTCTCGTTCGAGAATTCTACCCGACTGAGTACCTATTTTAGTTTTTTTCCCCACCTCGTGTTTTGGAATGGGATTGATTGATTGATGATTGATTATTTTATTTCCTCCTCGAGGGAGAGCATAGACCTGACCTTGGATTGGTCTTGACCTATTTAACGGCAAGGTCAAATATGGTTACAAAGGCTTTTCAATGGTGTAAAAAGTGGAAACATTGGATTATCCAGAGAGATTTGAAGCATGTGACCTGAGAGTTTACAGTTTTAATGACCAACATGGCCTTAGCCAAAGTTTATTTATGAAAGACCAAATGATATGTGAGCGATATCAGGACTATTGGTCTTCTGGTATTCAGAAACCGATTGGCTCCTTCGTGAACAACAAAAAAAAATATTGAACATTTCCAGATACGCCGAGGAGTACAGTGCACGAAAGCAGGTCGTGTAGTATTTAGAACGATCTTGCTAGCAAACATGACACAAGTCGTATTAATTTTCTTCTAACATATCAGAGCGGCTAAAACCAAAGGCTTCATTTAAATCTCTTGATAAACAACAACCCTTTTAATAAGACACTTGGCGAGTAATTACTTTTAATCATGTTTCACTGAAACATCTTAAATGAGAGAAGAAAGCGGAAAATATTACATTATATTACACGAGAGAATCTTCACGGGGAAACACTACAACGCGTTTGTCTTACTGCAAAATAAAAGTCGCCGTAACTGCAACGGTAGACATAAGACATGTAATTATTTAGTTGCCGAACCGCTCCCTATAGACTGAAATGTGTCTTTACTGAACTTAAAACTGTCGTCCAGATTTGTCCAGTATAATTACCATTTTATACACGAAAACACCATTACGCCAAGGATTGTGAATATACGACTCAGAGCAATATCCATTAAATGAGCCGCCTCGTGGGAAAACCAACAATGTGGTTTCCGAACAGGTCCGGCACAAACCGGCCTGTACAAGCACAGAAAAGGGCTAGAAGCTTGAAATTTCGGATTTAAGTAGAAGAGGAATTGTACTATCCAAGTAGCGAAAACAAAGGTGCTGATCAGCTTCGCGGTTACCGCGAAGCTGATCTGCGTCTTTGTTTTCGCCTATGCAGATTGTTGGTTTTCCCATGGGGCGGCTCAAATATTGGAATTGGTGTGCAACGTATGAATGCAAGATCCTTTGGAAGCAGTGAAAACTGTCAAAAGCAGGTGGTATGGGCCATATTGCGCAATTTCGGGTACTGAACCCTCATCAGTGACCCTTATTAGTATACATTTAGCATTTACTAACTCCTTAGGTATACCACCCGGACCTAAATTATCGAATGAAAATATTTCTGCTTTATTCTCACTAAGTAATCCGTTTCTAATAATTTTCGGTGATATGAACTTCCGAGGGGGTAGTTTTGTAAAGTTCTTAGTGTTTTAGCATAACTTGCCCATGCTTTATACAGTATTTTTGGCTGTAAAAAAATCTAAAATTTCATTATAATCTTTTTTTATATTTTTCTTATTTTCGCTCAGAAAATAGATTATGGGTTCACGTTAGTGAACCGCCTAACGGCCTCGGCAAGTCGGTTTTAACGTGTACCCACAATCTATGTTTTGGAGCAAAAATAAGAAAAATAGGTATACCCCTTCATAGCCCAGCTTTTTTATATAACAGTGGGGTTTAATGGGGCTTATATTGCACGGACATATGAGCCGCCCCATGGGAAAACCGACAATCTGCATAGGCTAAAACAAAGACGCAGATCAGCTTCGCAGTAACTGCGAAGCTGATCAGCGCCTTTGTTTTCGCTACTCGGATAGTACAATTCCTCCTCTACTTAACTCCAAAATTTCAAGCTTCTAGCCTGTTTCTGTAGCTGTACAGGCCGGTTTGTGTCGGACCTGTTCGGAAACCACATTGTTGGTTTTTCCACGAGGTGGCTCATATTTTCCTGATGGTTTTCACTATTCGCGCTCTGCTCTTGAATTTTTCTTTGTGTCCTTTTTATGTGTAGTAGTAAGCTTAACCCATATTTGACGAATGGATTTTCCCATCACTATCATTTGGGTGAGTCCACTTTCATGTTTAGAGGCGTTAGGAGTGATTTGGGATTTTTGTTCCATTGTTCGATGAAATTCCCTTAAGGAAACAGAATATTCTGTTTGCATATGTCCCATAAAAAGGACGCCAGGCTTGAATGAGTTAATAATCATGTTCTGGTAAAGCGGCGATGTTGAGTCATACCGTTGGGACTGAGTGCTAGGGAGGCACTGTTTTAATCGAATGGTTCGATTGTACCACACACACATGAATAGCAATTCCCTACAGCGCAGCTGCCTTCAACCGAAAGCTACCTTCAACCAAAAGCAAATATGGCGAGTAAAACTGAAAGTTACACAGAATTAACAGAAAATACGATCGTAGCTTGCGATTTTGCATGTCGGACATATTTAATTTACAATCCAGGTTTCAAATGCAAATACTCGATTCTGCAAACATTTGATTGTTTGATAACACAAGGAAAGCATGCTAATAATTAGGCATTTCGCTTCTAATAGACTGTAAGATCTTTAAAAAGTGTCATTGAGATTTCCTCAGAACAATTTATCTAGTTCCTATGTCCAGAATAATTACCATTCTGTGCACGAAGAAGCTATTACTCCAGGGAATGTGAACAGATGTCTTAGAGCAATATGAGCCGCATCGTGAGAAAACCGGATTTTGCCTAGGCGAAAACAAAGGCGCAGATCAGCTTCGCGGTAACCGCGAAGCTGATCAGCGCCTTTGTTTTCGCTACACGGATAGTAAAATTTCTCTTCTTCTTAAATCCAAAATTTCAAGCTTCTAGCCTGCTTCTGTAACTGTACAGGCCGATTTATGTCGGACCTGGTCGGAAACCCCGAAGACCGGTTTTCTCGCGTCGAGGCTCAATTATGTATTTATTATATTGGAACTGGCGTGCCTCTATATATTCTTGTGTCCTCTATATATTCTTCTAAAGCACATGCTTATGAATATCAGTGCAGCGGGACGATGAAAGCAAAGCACTGATTTCATCAGAATAAATTAATTTGTCATTTTAATACCTTCCAAGTATACCTTGCCTGATATAAAGCGACTTATGTACACGCAAGCTTCTTTAAACCCAAGGAATAACCCGGTGTCCAGAACTTTTTCAAGTCCGTTATAAGTATCGCCTTTAACAGTCAAAATCGGTTTTATAGGTACCCATCCTCACCCTCAGCTTGTTGGGTAGTTCGCAACATTTGGTAATTTGTTGGGTCCCCGCGGTGAATCTCCAACTAGTCACTGAACGTTGTCTTCATTACGAAAGCTTGCCCATGCAATATACAGAGATTTTTTCACCTGTAAAAATTGAAAATTTTCAGTGGAAAATTTTTGATATTTATCTTATTTTTGCTCAAAACATTGCTCAAAACATAGAGGCGGTTCTAACGAGTACCCACAATCTATGTTTTGGAGCAAAAATAAGAAAAATACCCCAGTTTTACTATATAAAAATGGGGTATTAGGGGGTATTTATTTCACGGACATGTTTTCCTGATGTTTTTTTTTAATTTTCAGTACTTACTATTGCTTCTTTGAGCAATATCAAACTGCAAGGTAGCCTAAAGGAAACAAAATGTATCTTGCTTTCACATCACTTGTTACAGGCATATATCACTTGATTATTGTATAAGGCTTACGTAGCCTTGCCAAAGTATATGTGAGAATTACAGTTAGTAGTAGAACAACTCGGAACTCTTTTGGTAACATGCTTCCTACTCATAACCGTATGTCTGGGGTCAGGGTCTGGGGTCAGGGAGGGACTATTGCATTTGCATTACGAAAACATGCCCATGCAATAAACAGAGATTTTTTAAGCTTTAGAATTTGAAATTTTTCAGCTGAAAAATTTTGATATTTTTCTTATTTTTGCTCAAAACATAGATTGTGGGTACATGTTAGAACCGCCTCGACGAGGCGGTTCTAACGCGTACCCACAATCTATGTTTTGGAGCAAAAATAATAAAAATAGGTATACCCCTGCATTCCCCATTTTCTCTATATAAAAGTTGGGTTTAAGGGGGTATTCATTGCACGGACATGTTTTCCTGATTTTGTAGATGATGAGATTATTATCATAGCACCTGAGTTGTCCTCAGGCAATACATAAACTGGTCAAAATAAGTTAAGCCCCATGTCATTTTTTTTCTCCATAGGCATAATGTTAAATTGCTTACATTTAACTGTTTATTTCAAAAATTCCAAAAGCGATTGAAACGCTCACAAAAATGCAAGTTAGAAAACAACATCTTATGAATAAGCATAATTGCACATGTAATAATAAAATATCTATCTCACGTTAAAATACATATTGTATTTCGATATGTGCTTCATTATGCGAGAGTGTCCAGACTTTGCCAATTTTACTATAGGAATAATAGGGGGCTTTTCGTAACATCTTCTAAAACATGAGCCGCTCTATAGAAAACTTCAGGAAAACAAAGTGAAAATCAAGCCATCATAAGGAGGATAATTCAAACTTAATTACTGAAAATTGCATGCAAAAACGTTTAATCACTCAAACGTTATGACAAAACAAAATCGGACGTTTTTGCATTCAGTCTAGGGAAAATATTCAGCTGGGGCTCAACTTATTTTGGCCATTTGATGTATACATGTTATAAATCGGAACAGATGAACTGCTCCAGGAACTATGTCGAGGGTTGGGACCCCGTCATGGTAAAAGTAGGAAAGGATCAGAAAATGGCGTAATCTTATCAGAAAGAAATCCCCACTTAAAAACAGAGGTGGGGAAAAACTAAATTAACAATCATGTACTTATACTAAGAAAAATGTCATAAGCAGAGTAAGCAGCTGTTTTCCCAGTACCAAAACTTAACTTAAAATATGACAAAGCAAACTGCACAAAAATTCAACACCAAGACATTAAACAATATGAAACACCACATCGCATTAGAACGATCAGTAGTATAAAATTACTGGCGGGCTTAAAATCAGGAAATGGCGCAATCAAGAAATTCCCACTCCATAAACCGAGGGGTGGGGAAAAACAACAAAATGACACTTAGGTACTTATACCAAGAAAACATGTCGTAAGCCGAGTGAGCAGCTATTCCCCAATAGGCGGCAACTCAGTAACCCGAACTGAACTAAAAATATGAAAACGTACATAAGGCTCAAAGAGCACAAAAATACGACTCTAAAACACAAAACAATTAAAACCACAACAGAAGTATCGCCTTGATAAATGTTTTACAGGTACCTAACCTCACCCTCAGCTTCTGTAGTGGTTCACAACATTTAGTTAGTTCTTCGGTCCTCATGGTGAATCTCTAACTCGCCAATGAATTAAGGACATACAAATAAATCATAATAATGCACAATAGGATTCAGAGATACAATAAGCTGCCCGGCGATACAGCCCTGGGCGCCTACAAAATCACTTAAAATCTAAAGCAAAAGAAAAACCCGGTGGACCAAGCAACAGACAAGAAGCTCCAAAACGATTAAGACCCTCTTGGTATTGCTAACCGTTACAAGGCGATGCTTCTGGTGTGACGCATATTTCAATTACTTGACTTTTGAATAAGGCTTTGGCAGATCAGTGAAATAGCCGTTAGAGTCATAACCGCTTGGAGATGCTTGCCTCTAAACGTTTAGTTACAGCACCAATTTCTGGTCATGTCTGTCCTAAATGTGCTTCTGCTTTTATAGTCTGATAAAACGTCTCTTGTCATGCCATTTTTCTCCACGAAATTTCCGTTTCCCCAACGTGACATACTACAACATATAATTTCATTTAATGCTTTTGAAAATCATTGCACAGAAAACTAATTGCATTCATAGGATGTTTATTTTATTGCTTCAATATGCCATTTCGTGATATAAATGCAAGGATTTTATATCCACTGGTTTGATTAAGGATATTATTTCACTATGTCACCAGAGCAGGCGATGCTTCTATTGGTCGACAATGTTTGTGTGAACTTTAACGTTTAATATTTTGGCCCCATTTGGATAGTGCTAGTCTTTATATCGACTACACTGTTGAAAGTTGCAAAATTACAGTTACTCAGTTGTCTTTGGCTACATGTTGCCAAATCTATAGGGTCACTGAAGAAGCTTAAGTAGCCGAAACCGCGGTATGGTCAGTCCCCTTTTTTATAATATGTTATTTTATTTAATCTAACGTTCACCTCAATAGTTAACGGAACACGAAAACAAAATAGACCAATATATTCCATACTATCTCCCTTTGAATGTTTTACTGGTTTCAAAGAATTTCACTTTTGTATTTTCTTTTAAATGACAATAATCATTCACAGGAAAATGACGATGAAATTATTGATATTAATTGCACATATCTAATCAATTAGATTATTTGATGAATCTTGGTTCGGAATTAGAATAACAATTTGGACATTGTTGAGAGCAACACAATGCGGTGATGATTTTGAAATACTCAGGTCTGCTGCCTGAAATTTAAGCTCCAGGAATGCTATCGTACGCGCCATCTTATTACGAATGTAGTACTGATAACGAGATCGATATATATACAAAGCAGACGAGTATCCGTGACAAACCGGAATTGTGCAACAGAACTTATGAAAAGTTTTCAGATTAGCCGGACTTGCAAAAGTCCTGTTCATGGTTACAATATCTACTTTATTCCCTGGTACATGCATCTTCTATTTCAAATGAATTGCATACAATAAGAACACATACAGAGACTAGTCTTTAAAATCTCTAAGACGTGTATCCTTTTAATGATTCGGGTTTAATGTCAGTTTAATCCTCACTTATTATGATAGATGCATTGACTATTTGATTTACAGAGATAGACCTTGTCAATGGCATACTGACATGAAAGTAAGCAAAGACTCGGCGGAAGCAAAGCCAAAGTCCGTCCAGTCCAAAACAAAGTGAGAAATGACTTTATTTATTTGATTTGATGGTTTACACCATCACTAAAGCAATGTTCATGTCGGGACGCAGCCTCCATTTTATGTAAATTCTATCTAACATTGGGGATGTCATGGCATCCAAAATGCGCTTTGAACATAACTATCCAAGTAAAAAAAACTAATGTTTTTTATGTATAGATATGTTATATTTATAGGTTATTGAATGAATATCGTAAAATATTCGGAACGAGTTCATATGGCGAGGACGCACGAGCTTGCGAGTGCGTCTCCGCCATATGAACGAGTTCCGAATATTTTACGATATTCATTCAATTACCCTTTTATTATGTACCCTTTAATAAGCAATGGAGGGATTTCAAATGCTTATTCCTGGCATCTCCAGGCCTGGTCGACTTTGAATTGGCCACAATTTATGTAAAAAGTATCGTTTCTAACGACTGATCACCATCGTTTCTAACGACTACACACGCAAAGCTCCGCCTTTCGCGGGAAATGTTAACCAACGTTAACGCGAGAAACGTGACGTTGCATCAAAATTGATGACGTCGACGTGACTTTTGGACAACGTTGCGGTCGTTTTGGACAATGTGACTTGACCACTGCTGTGGCCTTTACAGATGGATCATGTCTAGGAAACCCAGGGCCATGTGGAGCTGGGGCATGTGTTTTCCTACCTGAACAGACAGACCCCATACTGTTGAAACAACCTGTCAGCAGCCGAGGTTCGATCCTGCTGGGTGAACTGGTAGCCATCAAGATGGTTATCAAACATATTGCTGACACTAGTCATCAGAGAGATCCAAACCAAATCAAGAAAATACATATATTCTCAGATAGCCAATCAGCTATAGGCCACCTTACTTTAGGCTGGGAGGCTAAAGTGCATAAAACAACGATTCATGACATCAAACTGGATATTACAAATATGCGTGAGGCAGGTATAGAAGTTGACATTTCTTGGACACCCGGACATGCAGACATCAAAGGGAATGAACAGGCAGATAAGATGGCAAAGGAAGCTGCAGAGGAAGCAAAGGAGAAGTCTGAGTCAGAGCTACCACCTGCAACTACACTGAGTGACGTCAAGACAGCAGCGAAGGAATCAAGTATGAAGAAATGGCAAGAGAGATGGGTAAAGGCTGAGACTGGAAGAGACCTGTTTGAATATAGACCCAGAGTAGACTACAAAATAAAACATGTATTTGAATCAGCTGGAGGAGAGAGGGCAGTGGCACAATTGAGAACAGGATTTATAAGACTGAATGAATACTTGCACAAGATAGGAGCTGTGGATAGTAATAAGTGCCAATGTGGAGAAATTGAGTCTATCAGTCATTATCTTCTCGATTGTCAATTGTTTGAAAATGAGAGAGAAATCATGAGGAATAGCCTGTTTCAAAATTGTGGTATCATACACCTGGATTTGAATGTATTGCTAGACGCAAGGAAAGACGACGACTTTAAGGACTGGAGAAGCATAATACTTAGTGAACTGGAAACATATGTGGCAAAAACACGACGGTTTGTCACACGATCCTCGAATCAATAGACACACAAAATCAATAGCGCACACACACAAATACCGAGTGATAAATACGCGTGCAAAGAAAATACCTGCGATAAAGACGATACCAGCGTGTTTCTGAAGCCGTTGTGGCTTGATTACCAGAATTACCAGAAAATTTCATGAACATGTTAGAAAATTGGAGTGCCAAAGCTGTATTTTTTGTTCAAAATTACAGGTATTTGTTGTTAGATGAAGTTTTGTGTATTTATTGTGCGACGCATTCTGTAAGTTTTCTAGTTTCGCCGTTTGTTCAGTTGAAGTGTAAAGCAAAATGGCTGCCAGATTTTTTTTTTCAATGGCGACCAACTTGCGAATGTAGTCCCGCCGGGAACGTGCTTCCTTGGACCCATGCAATATGACAGAACGTTCCTTGGACCCGTGCAATATGACAGAAGTTTCCATGGAAAACATTCTAAACTAATGAATATGGGAAAACCTTTCAATGTTTTCAGCAATGCAAAGTGAACGGGACAATTTCTTGGGTATATAATAAGTAAAGATATTTTATGTTTTAAAGATATTTTAAAGTTTTAATCGTTTGACCCTGTTTAGGAATGTGTCTTTGATTTAGACTTGGTATAAACCTGGAAATTGCAGCACAATAGTCTGGCGTTCTTTGCCAGTTAAAAAGGGCTACTGACGAGGGTTCATTACCCGAAATTGCGCAATATAGTCCATACTATCTTTCTTTGAATATTTTAATGCTTCCAAAGGATCAAACCTTTATATTTTATTTTATTTTAACCACTTGTCCTGGGCATGCTTAATGCATACGTACTGACACAGCGAGAACAATTAGGCATATGAGTAAAAAGCTATTTATCACAAGAGTGACAACTTAGTTACTGAAAGTAAACAAACAGTATATGAGTAAGGTAGAAAAGGCATTAAGATAATGCCTGAAATACCACAATAGAAGTACCGCCTTGAAACGGCCATTAATTTAAATTCACTGTGGACACATATCATTTTAACGTATAACCTAACTAATCGGTGCTACGGCCGTACAAACCTTTTGTTAAGTGTCCAGTTTTCATTGCGCATCTCTAGCTAGTCAGAAGTTAAATCAAAAAAGCACCAAGTGAACTCTGTTCGACGTGATAACTGTACAAACAAGATATTAATACTTTAACTTGTTCATTTGAAAGGTAAATAAAATAATGATAAAGACTGGGTTTGGGAAATGTAGACCATTTAATGCAAAGCTAAAGCACAAGACAATTATAGCAAGGATACTGCATAGTAATGTAAAACTTTAAGCGCCCGCATAGAATGCATTACATATGACTATATTATTATTGCACTTGCAAAAATTCATGATAGTAATTATCTCCGTATTTATATATATAGTATTGCCCTTGGAGAGCACATGTATATAGTTCATTGCTGAAACACATAGTATCGTGAAAGTACATAATTAATCCAAAGTTTACGATTCACTCTTTTCAAGTCTATAACTTTCTCGAAAAATATTTGCACTGTGTGGCGCATATTTAAGTCACAGATCTTCAGGTTCACAAAGCCACATGAAACTGAAAGTTCATACTGAAAAGGTTCATATACATGTATATCCAAATGCAGTTGCCCATATACATAGGAACTTCAAATGCAAAACTGCAAAAAATGGTCAGCTACATCAACTTCTTCTAACTACTAAAACAGAGAATAAAATAACAATAAAATATCATTAAACAAAGTACAAAACATAATTGCCCCAACATAAATGGCAATATTGTAAAGAATATAACAGAGAAAGCCACCTGTTGTGGGCACAGGTATGCAAAACATGTAAAGGGTGTTGGGTGGGAGGGAAGAGTTCATAATTATCACATGCGTTGCTTGCTGCAGAATTATTTTCAAACTGGGGCCAATTCAAATGTGCATATCAAAAGCCATTGGCCAAGCTGGAAACAAGAAGCACTGATTGGTTAAGATAAGCAGTTATTCTATTCTTAGAAGAGCCTCTGTCTGATGCAGAGTCATTAAATTGTAATCTGATAGCACCAGCCTGGTAATGTAAATGAGCTGTCTGGGACCTTAACTACCTAGGGGTCATATCAAAAGGTAAAACCTTAATTGTGTGGTCAGTGCATAAGAGCAGCTAACTCCTTAGAATTAATATCTGATTAAACTTATTAATCTTAACTTTAATAAAGTTAAGTCAAAGTGTGATGCTATGCAGGTGTTGAAACAAAATTTCTGGCTTCTTTTCGCGTTGCGATAATTGATATGCATGACGCGTAAATGTGAACCTTCTCTAATTGTACTCGAAGGTCTTTAAAACATGCTAACAAAGCAGCAATTTTACTTGGAATTAAAGACGTTTGAAACGAAGACATTTGCGTGTACCTTCACATTATACAAAATTTAACCTCGAAGCGCCAAAATTGATTATTCGCAAAAGGTAAATGTAAAGCGCAATCAGAACTCTGTTACCCGAAATTAACTACATAAAAAGTACAGATGTGAAGCAGTACAAACATTCAACAATAAAAACAAGGTCAATCTGAACAAAAGAGAAGTGGTTCATAACATTGAGTTAGTTGTCAACAAGTCAATAAATCATCACTGACAAGCAAATAAATTATGACAACACATTGATGAGTCAAATACGAGCATCCACAGATACAATATGCTGTCCGGCCATTTGAGATCCCTGGAGAGCCAAACCAGCGGGAACATGACGTCATAATGACGTCATATCAACGTCGATGCGACGTCGTGACGTCACATCGACGTCGATCTGACGTCATTCTGACGTCATGTGCCTGCTGGGAAACAACATTACATAAAATTTGGAGAAAAAGTAAAAAAAAACACCAGCTGAACCCCGATGGGCCAAGCAACAGGCAAAAGCTCCGGCCTCAACCTATTTTTACCTTTTTAATGAATAGCTTTAAGTAGGTGCCATCATAGAGTTTGAAGCCCGACCTACTGGCATGCAATTAAGGAAAGAAGTATGGTTATCAACCGTGATTAGGTTAAAAGCTAAGCATGTAGACTGTCGCATCACAACTTTTCTCAATATACAGAGTATAGCTACATGTATATTAAAACTGTCTCTATTCGAGCTTCAACGTACTTCCGCAATTTTCACTTTATCGAACGTCGTTAGTTACTTTTAATCACCTGTTTTATGACATACGTTTTTGTATCATGTCAGTCATTAATGTGTTAATCAAGTCTAGTTGCCAAGGTAACTTCTGGGTACTAACAGAATTATAGAGTTAGTCTCGTAAATGACTTCTCAGTTGCCACCGATATCATTGCACGTCAACGAGAATGATATTGTCTGTAAATTGGTCCCATTAAGAACTCGGAATTCACAGGATGTTAAATTCCTTATAAGATTACGTTCCGCATATGTATACATATGGGGAAAAATAATATGTCTATGTAAACAAATCAGTCTCTGAGTTTTATTATTATTTTCAAAATAGATGATGTTCATCTAGCTTCGCTGTTTGTTCACCCCTTTATCATTACAAAAACTTGCCCATACAATATACAGTCTATTTTTTCGCAATTAAAAATTGAAAATTCCGTCAGAAAAAGTTTGATAGTTTTTTCAATTTTTGCTCAAAACATAGATTGTAGGTACTCATTAGAACCGCCTCGCCGAGGCGGTTCTAATGAGTACATACAATCTATGTTTTTGAGCAAAAATAAGAAAGATAGGTATACCCCTGCATACCCCAGTTTTACTATATAAAAGTGGGGTATAAGGGGGTATTCATTGCACGGACATGTTTTCCTGATGTATAGTGTAAATTCGGTGGCTAAATGGAGTCCAAGGGAGAGACGAAATTGATAACCGTACCCTATCTTGCTTTCTTGCATGATGTCCTCTCTTCCGCCTGTTGTCGGGGTAAAGTTTTAAAACTACGTGTCGAATCCTGGACCCTATATAATTACTTTACCTTAGCAGTGTTTCAAAACGTCAAACCATCCATAGATGTAACCCTTGTTTATGTGGTTGGTTATATTCTCAAGCACATTTTGTCATGACATCCTAATTTTGAGTAGATGTCCAACGTTTACGTACTGTTGAATTTCTACTTTGGTCAGACATGGAGTCAGGTATATTAACCCACATTTGACGAATGGATTTTCCCATCATTATTAATCGGGTGAGTCCACTTTCATTTTTAGAGGCGTCAGGAGTGATTTTTAAATTTCATTCAATTTTTCGATGAAAATTCTCTAAGCAAACAGAATAGCCCCGGATGGGACGCCGCGTTTTGCGGCGTCACATCCGGGGCTATTCTGTTTGCCTATGTCCCATAAAAGGGGCGCCAGGCTTAAATGAGTTAATCGCAATAATGAAACTGCGTTTAGAAATTTCGAAGCCTTCCTCCATTAACTAATGTCACAGAATTATGACCGGGAAACTCTCTGATGTTCACCTGTCACACTGTAGCTTCTAGTCATTAGTAAATTCCATCTTTTACAACAAAAGAACGCGATAATTCTAAGATAATGCGGAGAAAATTGACACCTTGTCGTTGGGTTAATGTGATGAGGTTCGTAGTGATGTCTCATGAGACGATAGAAAAACGCCCTATGAAAACATGCCCATGAGTAAAAATATCATTGTACAAACGTATAGGATATAACTGAAATGTGATGCGACAGTCTGTATGCTTAGTCTTTTTACACAATCATGGTTGATACCTATGCTTCCTTCTGCAAGCCGGTGGGTCGGACATCAGACTCTATGATGGCCCCGACTTAAAGCTATTCCTCTTAATTGTTTGGGACCGGAGCTTCTTGTCTGTTACTTGGCTCACCGGTGTTCAACTGTAGTCTTTTTTCTTTTGCTCCAGATTTTCAGTGATTATGTTTGGCTCACAGGGATCTCCATCTTCGGGCAGCTAATTGAATCTATGAGTCCTCGTTTTTTATTCATCATGGTGGTAATCATAATTTATTTGTTTGTCCTTGATGATTCATTGACTAGTAAGAGATTCCTCACGAGGACCAAACAACTAAGTAAGTGTTGTGAACCACTGCACAGGCAGCGTATAGGTACCCCTGAAACAAAAAACACTGCAGAAGATGAGGTAGAGGTTAGGGTCCTGTTAAACCGATTTAAGCCCCAGTAGTGTATATTACTGTTCGTTTCAAGGCGATACATCTGTTGTTGTTCGTATTGTTTTATGTTTTGGAGTCGATGTTTGTGCTGTTTGAACCTTGTACGTTTTCATAATTTAGTTATGTGCGGGTAACTGAGTGGCCGCATATTGGGATATAGCTGCTCACTCGGCTTACGATGTTCTCTAAGTATGAGTACATGTACCTAATTGTCAATTTGGTTTTTTTCTCCACCTTGATTTTTGGAGTGGAAATTTCTTTCTGATTGCGCCTTTTCCTGGTCATTGCCTACTTGTACCTTTGTGATCAACTATAATTCAAATGTATACATATAAAGTAACAAGTACAAGTACAAGTAAAGTTTATTGACCATACCTTCAAAATAATGGCTGTCAATGTTGAAATATTTATAATAACTGTACGTGAATACAGTGTCTTTCGCTTAAAAAGACGCGTGAGACGATACCAATATTTGTTGATAAAAACACCTATAAGTTTAAGACAGCTTAAAATATAGGTGGAATGCTACCAAAACTGCAAAATAATAATGGGGGTATCCATGCTTTTTAAATATACACATGGAAATAAGTTAGGGAACACTTTTAGCTCTTTCGGAAAGTTTGAAAAAATCCGTTTTCCTTTTTTTCTGGCGATCTGAAATTTGTCGGTCAGAAAATAAAGAATTTGTGATCAGAGTTTAACAAGCAATGTCTCAGCTTTATGCTTGCGAAAAATTACGACAATGCGAGTTCAAATAGTGAAGTTATCGCAACGACTAGCAGTGCGTTTCTTGAATTTAGCAAAAAATTTCTGAATCAAAAATGGCCACTGTCGGCCACATATAATGTTTGATGCTAATCATTTTTACATAGAAGCAACTTTGGATATTACAGATTCTGACAAGTTGTCAAAACATTCTTCATATTTTTTTACAAAGAAGGATATATACAGTCCAAAGGTGGTAGTCGCATTTTTACAGGTGTTCCCTAACTTATTTCCATGTGTATAGTTATAGATTTTCAAAAATCAGAAAAACACGAAAATAGTGCATTTAAAATTTCGTCCACACATGTTTGATGCTGAATAGTGAAAATATTTACTATATTCTGTGTAAAATCTCTCATTAACGAGAAAGTATCACCATTATACGACATGTTAGTGCACAAATCGCCATGCCAAAACGGACTATGTCTCATCGGAAGCTTCTGTATGTACACTACCCCCTACAAAAATCCGGACCATACTAGAGTGTGAAATCCACCCATAGGTATATTGCAAAATGGAATACCGGACAATTCCATCGGTAATGGCACCTTTGGGTAGGGGTGTGGCTGGGCTATCAAGTTAGAGAATACTTTTTGGTCCCGCCATTTTTGGTACTAGCTGGGAGTGTCACAAAGTATGGGAATTTGCATTACGGCTTAACAAAGACTTTTACCGGTGTTGGACCGCATGGGCAATGTAAATACGAAATTATATATGTCCAATTTGATAAACAAAGGTGTAAAGGTGCAGGTCTGGATCCTTTATATCACATGTAACGTATGTACTCATACGTGTACATACGTATGAAACATTATCCTGTAAGGACTCATATCCTATTCCTTCCGACTTCTTAAGTAACAATTTTCAGAAAATATCCTTCTACGTAGTTGACGTTAAATGATATCGGAGATACTTTCAAATGGCAAGTCAGTTTCTAGAAACCTTTGGCCTTCCATTTACATTTTATTTAGAGGCCACCTGGCTACTTTAAAAAATAAACAAAAAATCCTATGTACTCTGAGTGCATAGTGCACGAAACCAGGTCGTGTAGTATTTAGAACAATCCTGCCAACAAACATGGTACAAATCTTATTAATTTTCTTCTAACACTCGAGAGCGCCTAAAACCAAAGGCTTCATTTAAAATCTCTTGATAAACAACAACCTTTTTAAAAAAAGACACTTGGCAAGTAATTACGTTTAATCATGTTTCACTGAAGCATCTTAAATGAGACAAGAAAGCGGAAAACATCACATTATATTACACGAGAGAAATCTCACCAAGAGACACTGCAGTGTCTTGTTTTACTGCAAAATAAATAAAATATAATTGTTAGATCCTTTGGAAGCAGTAAAAACATTCAAAGAGAGGTGGGTCATACTGTACAATTTCGGGTAATAAACCTTCATCAGTGACCCTTTATAAGACTGGCAGCGAAAGCTAGACATTCATGATGGCTGCAATTTCAAGAATTTTCACCAGTATAGTCTAAATCAAAGACTAATATTCCCAAGAGGGCCAAATATACAAAATTCTGTTAAGATGATGATTCTTAACGTACAATATATTTGAAATACTCCAAATATCTTCACTGATCTCAAAGGATCAAAAGAAAAATATAATCTGCACTATAGATGATGTACGGGTAGACTTTTTAGGGCCGCCACACGGCACAACACCAGTTGCAGTAATAACAAATAAAATATAATTGTTAGATCCTTTGGAAGCAGTAAAAACATTCAAAGAGAGATGGGACATATTGTACAATTTCGGGTAATGAACCTTCATCAGTGACCCATTATAAAACTGGCAGGGAAAGCCAGACATTCATGATTGCTGCAATTTCAAGAATTTTCACCAGCATAGTCTAAATCAAAGACTAATATTCCCAAAGGGGCCAAATATACAAAATTCTGTTAAGATGATGATTCTTAACGTACAATATATTTGAAATACTCCAAATATCTTCACTGATTGCAAAGGATCAAAAGAAAAATGTAATCTGCACTGTAGATGATGTAACCATCGTAACTGCAACAGTAAACATAAGACATGTATACTTAAGAAATTTAAATACGCAACACAAGAAATTTCAACTTTTTCATAAGTATATGATGTTTTGGTAAAATCAATTTTTAGAAATTACTTTCTGGCTGCGTTATGCAAATGATGAAATGAGAAAAGGGTATAGAAATGAGAAAAAGGTACAAGTAAGCAAGGATCAAGAAAAGGCGCAATCAGAAAAAGATTCCCACTCCAAAAACCGAGGTGGGAATAAACTAAATTTACAATCAGGTACTCATACAATGAAAACATATCGTAAGCCGAATGAGCAGCTATTTTCCCAATAGGTGGCCACTCAGTTACCTTAACTTAGCTAAAAATATGAAAACAAAATTTTAAACACCAAGATATAAAACAAAACGAACCACCACAGAAGTATCGCCTTGTAACGATCAGTAATATAAAATTACTGTCGGGCTTAAATCGATTTGACATGGCCATAACCTCACCCTCAGCTTCTGCAGTGGTTCATAACATTTAGTTAGTTCTTCGGTCCTCTTGGTGAATCTCTAACTAGTCAATGAATCATCAAAAACAAACACATAAATCTTGATTAACGAGGATTCACAGATTGAGTAAGCTGCCCGTCGATGGAGATACCTGGGCGCCGAATAACTTACTAACTCCGTAGCAAAAAAAAAAAAAATAAATAATAAAAAAAAACACCAGTTGGACCCCGGTGAGCCGAGCAACAGACAAGAAGCTCCGGCCCCCACGTCATTTTATCGATAAGATTAACGACAAAACGTCAAAATACATGAAAAGCGTAAATTGTGACGTAAACGTCGGGACGAAAGTAAAAAAAAACAAAACAAACAAATCCTTTGCGTGTTGGGTCGACTTGATAATGCACCATTCATTTGCATCCCCGGCTCCCCCGGGGCCGGGGAATAGCGGGGCGTTTAACTTTTCAAATTTTAAAGCCCGACTAAAAGCCCCGCACTGCAGGGCAAGAATTTTGGTAAAACCCCTGCTAAAAGCCCCGGCTCCCCAGGGGCTGAAAATAACGTGGAACAACAGCTGGGAGTTGTTCTGATGAAAGTGAAACATAGGAGAAGGGCCTCAATTTATGCATGTGAATGTTTAGTTGCATTTGGAAATTAAATAAGCACCATAAAGATAATAAAATGTTAAAAATATCATTAAAATCTAATTTGAATTAATGTAACAGTGTTGGTGGGAAATCATAACCCCGGCAAATCCCCGGCACTGCCGGGACACATCAGAGGTTAAAGCCTGGCATTTTAGCCCCGCTATGTCCCCGCTATCCCCGGCCCTGGGGGAGCCGGGGATAGAAATGACTGGTGCATAATATGCAGTACAGTCTAGAATAATTGCATACTGGTGTCATCCAATTTTGCGTTAAAACCGGTTAACGGAATGCTGAAGTTTTCAATAATGAAGATTGAGCAATTAACGTTACTTAAATTGTTCGATGAGGACCATTTGTGCTGAACGGTATATATCGAATTATGCCGAGATACGACACGACATGTTTTTTAAACATCAGTGGCGTCACAGGTACCGTAGAAATTTTGTCATCGGGGAGGGGGTTG
This sequence comes from Rugalucina vietnamica, assembly GCA_964017185.1. Taxonomy (NCBI): domain Eukaryota; kingdom Metazoa; phylum Mollusca; class Bivalvia; order Lucinida; family Lucinidae; genus Rugalucina; species Rugalucina vietnamica. The sequence continues at coordinate 59,753,948 of OZ024873.1, forward strand.
TTTTGACGTTCGTTAAACAGAATATGACGTTAAGCAAACTGGGAAAAAACGGATCATCTGCGTTGATCAAACACTCGATTTTTGCGCACTGTAATCTGAAGGTTGGAAGTTGATTATTTTCAATTCAGAAAAATTGAAGAACATAATGACGTTCTCTTGAATGAAGAGTGTTGGGTTTTGACGTTATTATGGACGTTTTATTGCCGTCTGGAGTTCAGTAGTCATTATTTTACAAAAATAATCATTTTATTGAATAAAACAAAAGTCGTATAAAAAAATCGGGCTTTTAACGCATTTTTCTATCGACGTTGGTAACCTTAAATGTCTCATATCGTAACCTTAAGTTACCCACAGATCAACGGTTACATTTGTTATCATGTTTTAGGGGTTTTGGAAACAAAGATATTGATTTGGGATCAAAGCTGACTTTTACTGATCATGCTTACATGGTGTGCTACTGTAGGTCAGTGCGCTTACGCCCACGCCATTTATCATACGTTAATGACAAAGTGGCTAGCTAAACTTCCTGCAATTTGACGTTTAGATACTGCTTTCATACATGTATAATAAGTTCAGTTACACCGCATACTTGCATTACAAAGCCCGATAACAGCAACATAAGCGTTTTTTTTGCGTGTCTTTATTCCTTAAATATATATCCATTACGAAAACTTGCCCATGCAATAAACAGAGATTTTTTTTTTGGAAGAGTCTATTGACAGTCGTCTGTCAATAGTAAATACTCGGTAAATGTGCTATTACCAGACGTCTGTCAATAGCAAATTTTCGGTGAATGTGCTATTACCAGACGTCTGTCAATAGCAAATTTTCGGTAAATGTGCTATTACCAGACGTCTGTCAATAGCAAATTTTCGGTGAATGTGCTATTGCCAGACGCCTGGCAAAAGTTAATTTGGCGACTTATTTGGCAGATAGCTTAAATAGTTTTGTAGTTGTAAATCAGCTGGTCAAGATGAAGCCATTGTAATAATTCTTGAACCATACGGAAATCTAATGCAAGAGACTGCGAACGACCTGAGTGTGTACTCAGTATATGTAGATAATACGGACTAAAATAGCAGTCACACATTAGTGTATAAGCCAAACGCACATCGGGCGTGTTGACAAGATTGTAAAATCCAGCGTACGTCAGGAGCACGTCAGAGACACGTTAGAAATGCGATACATGCGCGTTTTGTACGCTTGGTGTACGTCGCTGTAGGTCGGTGCGTCAGTTCCAAGCGTGTTTGGGCTCAAAAGATTTTTAAGCATGTTTAAATTTTCTCGAAGCCCGGCATGTCGCGGGCGTGTGTCTTATACGTTTCAAATAAGGTCCATGCGGGTTACATGCGCGTTGAAGACGCTTTGAACGCGTTTGGCACACGTTCTAGGAACGACAGTGTACGCTACATGCGCGTTCCAATTTTACGAGAGATTGCTGAACAGTAACGTGCCCTAAGCGTGTATGCGGCGCGCGTTCGGAACGTTTGATGGGCTGGAGTCTCCGATGCTACATATTTCGCGGAATCGGCCCACCGGTTCTGGAGAAAAAGATTTTTAAGTGTTTTACCATATATGGGCGTGGCGGCCATTGGGCCATGTGACAAATATATCTCGACAACAATTTCAATGCCACTACACAAGGAGGTTCCACATAAAAATGTACAAATAGGCAATGATCAGGAAATGGCGCAATCAGAAAGAAATTCCCACTCCACAAAATTTCAAGTTGATCGGCCAAGCACATTGGTGCGACCTTTTGAAATTGTGGACGACGACGGACGACTATTTCTATTTTTATTTTATTTTATTTTTATTTCTATTATTTTTTATTTGTCATGCACATATAAATAATTTGCATTTATATAATTTCAACTTGAGCAGTTTTTCGGTAGGCAGTCTATAAACTTGGATTAATTGACTATGTTCATCGTAATTTGCAAAAGTATATGAATATGCCTCAAGGCGTGAAAAGAGAGGCGTTTGCCACCCACGCGTACTATAAAAACATGTTAGGGGTTCTAGTTTTATGACACCTGAGCCGGGTCAAAAGTGTGGTTTCTACGCAGCTTATAGCCAACACCCCTGATTTCACTAATATTTTAAGCATTATTGCATTGTTTATCCAGGTTCTCAACTTTTATTAAATGTGTCTGTCAGTTTCGATCTCGAATCAACCATAATGCCGTCTATGTATTTTTTTTTAGTTTGGACACACATGCACGCACGCGCACCAGCACACATTTCCAAATACTTAGATTTGGTCATATTTTATGTTCGCGCTTGATGAACAATGATTTGCTAAGATTTGCCGAGTGAAAATAACTTCTTCTTTTTTCATAACTCAACTGATATAATTTAACTATATCGACAAAATAAGAAACGCAATGGTTCCAAGGTGCACGGAAACATATTCTACCCATCTTTTATTCAAACTTGGGCTCTAAAGGATTGACGGCTCTTCTTGACATTTAACCGTATCTTAATTAAAAACATACATGTGATCGAGTGGGAATATGCCCCCCCCCCCCCCCCGCCCATTGGTGCTTAGGAGAAATAGATGGACTGCTTGTGCATCTAGGCAAAACTTCTAATCTACTGACCGACCATCTGATTACTGGTTAACCGCTTATGTCTGAGCCTGCCCAGGAAATGTGATATAGTCAAACCATCTATACATATAAACCTTATTGGCTCAGTTCGGTGCATGGTTAAAATTATGAAGCACATTTTGAGTGTCATGACATCCTAATGTTGGGTAAAAGTCCCATAAAATAGAGGCAACGTCCCGACATGACCATTGCTGTTATCTGGGACGTAAAGCATCAACTCAAACATACAAAAACAAACATGCATACTGGAAAGAAAGAAAAAAAAGAAAGATAAAAAGAGAAAATGCATCAAGTTTACTTGTATCTGTGTCTCTTACAGGTCTCGTATTTCTTTTTCCACATCCGGTATCCAGGGTTTTATCAAAAAGTTAACAAATAAAATTATTCAGTGGGCATTGTTCATGTAAATGGGATATGATGTGTCTGTCAGCAGCAGAAAGTCGGTAAATTTGTTATTACCATGGGCGTCTGTCAATAGCACATTCACCGAAAATTTGCTATTGACAGACGTCTGGTAATAGCACATTTACCGAATATTTGCTATTGACAGACGTCTGGTAATAGCACATTTACCGAATATTTGCTATTGACAGACGTCTGTCAATAGACACTCCGTCTTTTTTTTTTTGCTTAAATGAAAATTTTCAGCAGAAAAATGTTGATATTTTTCTTATTTTTGCTCAAAACATAGATTGTGGGTACACACAATCTATGTTTTGGAGCAAAAATAAGAAAAATATGTATACCCCTGCATACCCCAGTTTTGCTATATAAAAGTGGGGTTGAGGGGGGGTATACATTACACGGACATGTTTTCCTGATGTAGTTGGTGAACATCACCACTCCCTCATAGATGAAATTTCCCAATAGACAGCAATGATTTTAACAGACCTTAAAACTGCCGACCAGATTTTCCTCAGACCAATTTATCTAGTACTAATGTCCAGTATAATTACCATTTCCGTACACGAAGAAACCATTACTCGAGAGATTGCGCACAGACGTCTTGGAGCAAAATCCATTTAATTTATTGGAATTGGTGTGCAACGTGCCCTCTATATATTCTTCTAAAATGAATGTTAGCCTAACAGAGCGATGAAAGCATTGAACTGATTTAATAAGTATACATTTGACATTTACTAGGTCTTTTACAATACAATTCCTGGCCTAAGCATCCAATATAAAATTTACTATTTTATCTTTAAACTCAACTTATTAATCCGGCGTTAAAATTTTTAATTATACGATGTTCCAAGAAGGTACTTTTGTTATCATTACGAAAACATACAGAGATTTTTAAAGTTTAAAAAATGAAAATTTTCAGTAGAAAAAAATTGATATTTTTCTTATTTTTGCTCAAAACATAGATTGTGGATACACGTTAGAACCGCCTCGCCGAGGCGGTTCTAACGAGTACCCACAATCTATGTTTTGGAGCAAAAATAAGAAAAATAGGTATACCCCTGTTTACCCCAGTTTTACTATATAAAAGTGGGGTGAAAGGGGGTATTTATTTCACGGACATGTTTTCCTGATGTGGTTCCTATGTTTTAGCGGCCACCAATCGCACTGTTGCGCCTCCTTTGTATCAAATAGGTTAGGCATAATAACCACAATTTTGGCGGCGCTGCCAACACATAACCTTGTGTCTTTGTTAAAGAAGAGGACTGTTTTAACCGAATCATCAGGAAAACATATCCGTGCAATATATATCCCCTTCAACCCCACTTTTATGTAGAAAAACTGGGGTATGCAGGGGTATACCTATATTTCTTAGTTTTGCTCCAAAACATAGATTGCGGGTACTCGTTAGAACCGCCTCGGCGATAACGTGTACCTACAATCTATGTTTTGAGCAAAAATAAGAAAAATATCAAAAGTTTTCTAAATAAATTTTAGATTTTTTACAACCAAACAATTTCTGTATATTGCATGGGCATGTTTTCGTAATGAGTTCAATTATGGTTAAGGCTTTCAACTGTCAGATTGTTTACACAGCATTAAATCACGTTTCTCAAACACGTGTTTCAAAATATAACCTTAAATTTTCCAGGAAAAACTTTATCATAAAGGATACATTTGTTGTCATGGTTTAGATCTTTATGAAGGACAAAATAAACATCTTGACATTTGTGCCAAATCATAAATCATACAAAGTAAGAGGAAAAGGTCCTTGGCCAGTAATGGATACTGAATTAAATGCAAAATATCTACACAGACATCAGGTTTGTAAGAAAGGGTATCACAAAACATCACAAAAATAACAACGCAAATGGATGGCAAGAGGCCAAGCTCTTTTCCAACAAGGTAACCGCCTCGGCTAGCATCCGATCCGAAAAGGTGGCAAAACAACAAGAAGGCAGTGGTAATTAATAAAAAAAAAAACATGATCTTAGGTTACCATTTAACACGTGGACATATTACAATCAGCTGAACATTTTCAGAGCTCAAGAGCAAATGTAAATACTCAAATGCTGCAAACATTTGACTGTTTGATAACACAAGGAACATATGATAAAATCTAGGCATCGCGCTTCTGATAGACTGTAAGATCTTTTGGAAAGTGTCATAGAGATGTTCCTCAGACCAAATCGGATTTTTGCCTATGCGAAAACGAAGGCGCAGATCAACTGTGCAGTAACTGCAGAGCTGGACAGCACCTTTATTTTCGCTACACGGGTACTACATTTTCTCTTCTACTTATATCCAAAAGTCTAGCTTTCTTCTGTGACTTTACAGGCCGGTTTGTATCAGACCTGGTCGGAAACTCCGAAGACCGGTTTTCTTTTCTAGTAATAATGTCCAGCATAATTACCAGCCTATACACGAAAACACCATTACTTCAAGGATTGTGAGCAGACGTCTTAGTGCAATGCCAATTTGATTTATTGGAATTGGTTTGCAACGTGCCCTCTATATATTCTTTCAAAGCCGCATGCTTATTTTATACCAGAACAATGGAGTGATGGAAGCATTGAACTTATTTCATTCAAACACATTCAAATTTGTCATTTTAATAATTCCTAAGTTACCATACCTGATCTAAAGTGACTTATGTAAACGCAATCTGAATTTATGTGTTGTTTGCATCTTATGTATGTTTTTATATGTATATCTAGTTAAATTCGCGTAACTGAGTGGCCGCCTATTGGGAAATAGCTGCTCACTCGGCTCACCATATGTTTTCTGAGTATCTGATTGTCAATTTAGTTTTTCCCACCTGGATTTTGTTATAGGAAGTTCTTTCTTTTTGCACCATTTCCTGATCATTGCCTGCTTTTACCTTTACATCTTTGCCGAATTTCAACTGAAATCGCAATACATTAAATGCCTTGTTTTGCCTAAACCCAAGGATTCAGGAATAAACAGGCGTTAAGAATTCATTCGCTAGTTAGTTATATATCTGAGGAGGTACTTGTGCTGTGATTTTGGGTGTTTTAGTGATGACAATGTAAGCACCGCTCCTTCCTGGAAAATGCTCAAAGACTGCATATATTTTTCTTTATATCGTTCACTTGTCATTGAGATTTCCTCAGACCAGTTTATCTAGTTCTAATGTCCAGTATAATTACCTTCTATACACGAAGCCGCCATTACTCTGGAGATTGCAAACAGACATCTCAGAGCAATGTCTTTCAACATCAGGAAAACATGTCCATGAAAAGTATACCCCCTTTCACCCCACTTTTATATAGAAAAACTAGGGTATAGAATCCATCATGGGTGGTCAGTGGAGATAAAGAGGATATTTACTTTTTTGAGGTGAATACCAAATATATTTCATCGAGTGAGTTGAAAACATCAAAATTTTCACGAGTGCGTAGGACGAGTGAAAATTTAGATGTTTTCAAGTCAAGAGATGAAATATATTTGGTATTTACCGATAAAAAGTAAATTTTCTTTTTATTTTATACAATACACGGGCATTTTCCTATTCACAAAGCAGGCGGTGAAAATACAAAAACCAAAAATTTTTGAAAACACAAATAATTTTGGTACCACATTGTTCCTAACATTCTAACTAAGAAAATGAATACCCACACTTTATGCTTTCGTTCGTAAATAACGGAGTTATAGGCATTTGAATTGCTGAAGTGAGGCACATTTAATGACGTCAAGTGAATGGAAACGTCAGAAGTAATCCAAACTCTACAGTGAAAATATCGGCTGATATCAATCACTAGTGAAAATATCAATATCAATTCTGCAGTGAAAATATCACTTTTATCCATGTTTGATATACATTGGCTTTCACTGCTAAGTATAAAATAAAGGAAAATTTCAACCCGAGGGTCTATCCGGGTTCCAGTGGGAAACGAGGCTCGCCGAGTTTCCCACTGGAACGATGGACCCGAGGGTTGAGATTTTCCTTTCTCCACTGAACACCACTGATGGATTCTTTTTCTAACATACCCCGATTAGGCCTAAATTCATTTTACCGGTAAAGTAACCTGGTACCGCGCTTTAACTCTGATGACGTAGTGTTTATTACGGATATGACGTCAAATGTAAATAAATCGTTGTCAAAGTCAAAAGAGATGCAGTTTTGATTTGTTTTTCGTTGAAAAAGAGCGTGAATCAAGATTATACCCAATGAATTCACACCAATTTAGTCTAGTTTTGTTGAACATTATTGCTGCAAGCAGCTGCTTTGGGCTAGAAACGATCGAATTTAGTCGCGTGCTTTTCTTATCTTGTATGAGCAACCAAGCCAGCAGTGTAAGATCGATTTTTCTTACATACCTCTATCATAAAGACAGAAAAATTCCGGTATTTTAGTGGTGGTAGATAAATCGATCTTACACTGCTGGTTTGGTTGCTCATGCAAGATAAGAAAAGCACGCGATATAATTCGATCGTTTCTACTGCTTGCAGCAATGGCGTTCACCAAAACTAGACAAAAATGATGTTTTTCACAGCGAGTATTCATGAATCACGCTCATTTTAAAATAAAAACAAATAAAAACTACATCTCTATTGACTTTGACAGCGATTTATTTACATTTGACGTCACATCCGTCATATGTACAACGTCACAAGGGTTAAAGCACGGTACCAGGTTACGTTACCGGTAAAAGGATAAAATCGGAGTGTGTAAGAAAATCGGAGTATGTAAGAAAAAGAATCGATCATGGGTGTTCAGTGGAGAAAGGAAAATCCCAACCCTCGGGTTCACCGTTCCAGTGGGAAACTCGGCGAGCCTCGTTTCCCACTGGAACGGGTGGACCCTCGGGTTGGGATTTTCCTATCTCCACTGGACACCCATGATGGATTCTATTTATCTACCACCACTAAAATATCGGATTTTTTCTATCTTTATGATAGAGGTATGTTAGAAATATTTTTTCTTATCTTTGCTGCAAGACATAGATTGTGGGTACTTGTTCACAAACTATGTTTTGAGCAAAAATAAGAAAGATATCAAACATTTTCTACTGAAAATTATCAATTTTTACAACTTAAAAAAAATCTCTGTATATTGCATGGGCAAGTTGTCGTAGTGATTTAATGGAATCGGCGTGCAACATGTCCATTCTGTTTTCTTCTAAAATGGTTTGTCCGCATATTTATAACTGAAGTAGCAGACATAAGCAATGTACACATTCCAATCTCCATTATTTCATCGCTGATCAGAACTAAAAGGAAAATAAAATCTGCACGTCGCTAGACCGATGTAATTTTATATTTCTGGACCCAGTTGTTCAAAGCATCGTTAGCTTAACGATATCGTTTTACATAAATTTGTTAAGCAAATATCAGCTAAAGTAACAAATACACTGTTATTTTTTGTTGAAAAAATGTGAGAATCCTTTGCAGTGCAAAGGATTCTCACATTTTTTTTTCAACAAAAAATAACAGTGTATTTGTAATATTAACGTTTGAAATTTTAACGAAACGTTAACTAACGACGTCGTTAGTTTTGAACAACTGGGCCCTGATTTCCAGGGGTTTACTGATTATTCCACTTTCTGGTCGTTGCCTATTTTCACATTGCTTGTTCTGGTGCAAGGTTCTGTGCGTTTTGTACTTTGCACGTGTAATTTGGCAAGACTATTGCCATTTCCACAGAATATCTTTTTTTTTTTTTCTCATTTGCTGCGAAGCAATTATTTAACTAGCTTTTTTGTGTACATTGCAAAGCTCAGTTCTTTATCCTGCTTTTAATTAAAGCGCAGTCGAGATTATTTTATGTAACGGATGTAATACCAGCTGAATAGCAGAATTTTCACATGTCTGTAACTGTTCAGTCAAAATCCATTTATACTGCAAATTACGGTACATAAAATCCGAAGTAAATGAAATTGGTAAACTGCTTGACAAAAAGTTAATTCCAAGACGTGTTGTGTTCATAGGCAGTCTGATTTTCCATGCACTTCCGAAATCATTCAACACAAAAATTCAATGAATGGTCAATGCGCCTTTGCAAGTTGCGCCAAGTACTTATTACACTTACATTGGTTAGTATCCCAGTAATTAAGTGGGTTTTTATCTTATGGATTCTAAAACAAAACATTGTTCTCATGAAAACAGCATGTACTTTCAGAAGTTTTCATTAAATAATGTACATGATCATATTGCCAGACACTTTGACTATCCATCAGGAAAACATGTCCGTGAAATGTATAACCCCTTAAACCAAACTTTTCCTTAGTAAAATAGGATGGGGTTTCCAATGAAATTTTCAATATTTAATGAAGGGTGAAAAAATTCTCTGTATATTGCATGGGCGACTTTTCGTAATGAACAGTTTGGCTAATGGTAATTGACGGGGTCCGTACGTCATTGTGGTATATCTTCACCAGCACTTTGCGTTTCGTCCTTCCACCAGTGTTACAGTAAACAAAATGCAACCTTTCCGACATTTGTAATCTACGTCTTAAGAAGTCCTTTCTGAAATATGTTCGTGTTGAGCTTTGACCAACAAGTATCTCTGTTTGCAAAAACACGAAATTTTTCAAGTTTTGTGCACTAAAACACTTATAAAAACGAAAACTTCACATGTACGGTTTCGTCAGAAATGTCCGGTTTCGACATTGGCGGACTTAATTTTACAACAAAACCGTACAGTTCTGACGAAACCGTACAATTTCGTTTTCGATTTTTAAAATGTTTTAGAGCATCCATCCACTAAAACTTCACGCATTCTGCGACGAATGATGGCCATTCTTGTTCATGATCAACAAAGAAATAACAGAAAGCCCAGGATCGCTCATATTTTCCCAAAATTCTAAAATTTGATATTTTAATGTTGACACCGTCGGAAAGACGAAAGCCAAAAAGTGCCGGTGTAGATATACTACAGTGTACGTGTTGTATAGTTAATAGCGCCTTTGACATTTAATGCGAAGTGTACAGTGAGATTTTCCTCCATTATATGTAGAAGCCATGGGTCTCAAAGCAAAAATTTAAACCAAACAAACAGGCTTATTGTGAATTTAACGACCACATTGCAGTTCTCTGTCACGTTTCTCAAACACGTGACAATAACAACTTGAATTTTCCTGCAAAAAAATATTTAAGAGAGACGTCGTGATTTATTGACGACAAAATAAATATCTTAGCTTATGCGCAAAATCAAGGTGGCTACAATTTAGATAAACGAGGGGCGTTCAAAAAGGTCAAGGAAAAGTGCTGTCAAATTTTCAATTGTCATGGGAAATTTACGCTCTCATTGCATGTTGTAAATTAACATAATTATAGTTAACATATCAAAAAGAATTGAATAAAACCAGATGAAAATTAAGCATTAAATCATGTGCGTTTCTAGGGTAACAACAGTAAAACCGACCCAACGTCGTAACGTTACAAGGCCATGCTATACTGGAATCCATTTGGTATACGGGCGTCTAATTGTCAGTTCTGTGTATAATGTGGTGAATTGTGCCAAAACTACAGTTCGATATATTGTGTTTTTCATGAATTCTTTTCTTTTAATAACGACAATCATTTTCGACATTATGACGTTATTTGCCGTTACACTGCGCGAGTCAATTGCATGCTACTACTAGATTGTCGTTTTCTTAATTTCCTTGTCGCCATATGCGTTTTCTGCTCTTGGCAGTGTTTCTTTCTTTTAAATCCGTTCCAAACACATAATTTATTGAAGACCGTTGTTTCCCCCGCATTTTAGGCATACTCACTCACTAAACAGTATGACCGCCTTACGCCAAAATGACGTCACACACTTGTATGACCTCATATACTTACCGCCAACATATTGAACTTAACTCATACAAAGATTGGCGATAATAGCACGGTGAACTATCAAATGCAACGTCATTATTAAACGTCGACTTTTTGTAAAGTTGAACAAAAGTGGGCCGGCAATCGTGATGTATGGTTCCCATAGCAACCAATGTTAACATTGTATTCATGCCCGAGCAGCAAAATTTGCTGCATACGTACAAAATATGTTTGTCTATACAACTGTACGAGTTAAATTAAGCTAATTTACAAAATGAGGACATGGTAGCACTTTTTCGCGAACTTTTTGAACACACTTCTGTTGCTAATCGCGGTCTTGTAGGCACGTATTCCACTGTTAAAAATGTGACGTTGCGCCTCGTAAGTTTATTGGCTTCAAGGACATGAGCCTTAGGTATAAAGTAGACATTATTCTGGTCTTGATTCTGCTTTTAAAAGCATCGGATGGAGGGTTGTTATTTGAATAGTTCTAATACTGAATCTGTGAGTCCTCGTTTTTTATTCATCATGGTGGTTATCATGATTTATTTGTTTGTCGTTGATGATTCATTGACTAGTAAGAGATTCACCGCGAGGACCGAACAACTAACTAAATATTGCGAACCACTGCAGAAGATGAGGTTAAGGCGATACATCTGTTGTGGTTCTATTTGTTTTACGTTTTGGGGCTGACGTGTTTGTGCTGTTTGAACCTTATGTGCGTTTTCATAGTTTTAGTTAAGTTCGGGTAACTGAGTGGCCGCCTATTGGGAAATAGCTGCTCACTCGGCGTACTATATGTTTTCTAAGTATAAGTACATAATTGTGAATTAAGTTTTTGGAGTGGATTGCACCTTTTACTTGTACCTTTTAGTACTTTTCGGTCCTCGTGGTGAATCTCTAACTAATCAATTAATCATAAGTTATCGTTTCTTACGCATTTCCATTGGACAGGGGTACCATATCGATAAGATATCTGTTAGAAAAGTGCATGTATACGTCTTTCTGTAGCAAGAGTTGGAATAAGTACGTCTAAGTCATTGCGTGTTCTACGGCTATTCACCAAAGCTATGGGAATTTATCTCTGTTTGTGTACAATTTCACACTATCATTAAACCCAAAGCTAGCTTGCATAATACATGATTGCGCGCTCGATTTACTTAAATCAAGCGTTAAAGGCCATTACCGGCTACATGTCAACCCATTTATTTTCCAATCTGTCTTTATTAAGGCCTCAGAAAATAAGACTTTGTAGCTCAGTCTTGTGATAGTGGTAACCATTGAAGGTGGAAATGAATAGAGTAATGTTTTCAGATTTACAGCCGTTTGCGAACGTTTTGTTTGATGGCAAGAGAAAACAAAATATAAAACCCAGTAAGCCGTGCGAAGGCGTTTCCATAAATCTGTTGCTTTTCACATTACGAAAACTTGCCCATGAAATATACAACAATTTTTTCTGATGTAAAAGAAATGAAAATTTCCAATCCTCAGGGATAGCTTGCAATCAGTTTGTATTTTCCTATCTCTAACTACCACAACTCTTCGATACCGTACACAATGAATTGATTTCCAAATATAATGTTGGGTTAAAGATGCTTTTAAGTGAGGGCCTTTCGGAACCTGAATTTTATGGTGACTTGGTTTACAAATTTAAGAAACTTATAGGAATTAATGATTTTTCTTTTCCGTTTAGTTACATACATTGTACGTATAGTAGGTTATAACTTGAACGTTATGCGACAGTCTGCATGCTTAGTTTTAACCCAATCATGGTTGATAACTATGCTGCCTTCTTTAATTGCACGCCGGTGGGTCGGGCGTCAGACTCTATGATGGCCCCGACTTAAAGCTATTCATTTTAGATGGTTGGGGCCGGAGCTTCTTGTCTGTTGCTTGGCCCACCGGGGTCCAACTGGTATTTTTCTTTTGCTCCGGAGTTAGTAAGTTATTCGGCGCCCAGGGATCTCCATCGTCGGGCAGCTTACTGAATCTGTGAGTCCTGGTTTTTGATTCATCAGGATGTTTATCATGATTTATTTGTTTGTACTTGATGATTCATTGACTAGTTAGAGATACACCACGAGGACGGAAGAACTAACTAAATGTTATGAACCACTGCAGTAGCTGAGGGTGAGGTTATGGCCATGAAAAATCGATTTAAACCCGCCAGTAACTTTGTGTTACTGATCGTTCCAAGTCGATACTTCTGTGGTGGTTCTTTTTGTTTTGTGTCTTGATGTTTAAAATATTTTTGTGCTGTTGGCGCCTTATGTATGTTTTCATATTTTTAGTTAAGTTAAGGTAACTGAGTGGCCACCTATTGGGAAAATAGCTGCTCATTCGGCTTACGAAATGTTTTCATGGTATAAGTACCTGATTGTTAGTTTGGTTTTTTCCTACCCTGGTTTTTGGAGTGGGAATCTTTTTCTGATTGCGCCTTTTCCTGATCTTTGCCTGCTTGTGCCTTTCTGTGGTGGTTCTTTTTGTTTTGTGTCTTGGTGTTTAAAAATTTTTTGTGCTGTTGGCGCCTTATGTGTGTTTTCATAGTTTTCCTATTGGGAAAATAGCTGCTCATTCGGCTTACGATATGTTTCATGGTATAAGTGCCTGATTGTTAGTTTGGTTTTTTCCCACCTCGGTTTTTGGAGTGGGAATCTTTTTCTGATTGCGCCTTTTCCTGATCTTTGCCTACTTGTACCTTTTCATAAAAATGATATTCTTATTGTTTGCTTAAAACATTGATTGTGGCTGCATGTTAGAACCGCCTCACCGAGGACCCACAATCTATGTTTTAGATCAAAAATAAGAAAAATATGTATACCCCTGTATACCCCAGTTTTACTTTATAAAAGTGGGGTTTAAAGGGGTATACTTTTCATGGACATGTTTTTCTGGTGAAAGGTTTTATTTGGCTTCCAAAAGATCTCCAGTTGCCATGCTGCATATTGTGTCTGTGGGGTCAGTTCTCATTTTATCCATCGTGGCTTTTATTGTAATTCATTGTTTAAGCGTGATGAGTCATACCATGCGGACTGAACACCTAATTAAAAGTTATGAACCTTCCACAGAAGCCCTTAAAATGGGTTCAAGCACCCAAGTAATTCAGAGGCAGAAAGTACTTCAGTTGTTGTTCAATTTGTTTCCTGTTTTGGTGTCAATTTTGTGCTGTTCACGATTTTCATATGCATATTCTTATATTTGATTCAGGAAATTAAGTGGCTACATCTAGGGAAATAGCTATTTACTCGGCTTACAGTATTTGATCTTTGTATAAGTACCTAATTGCTATTTTGGTTGTTTCCCACTTTGGCTTTTAGCATGATACTCTTGTTCTTATTGACCAGATCCTGAGCATTGCTTGATTTCAGGTTCCAAATTGCTCAAGGAACATATTTTCGCAATTAATGTATATATAATATTATTAATTTTGATACGAATAAACATAATAATTTTGATACGAAACTGCAATGCAATGGATGTTACGTTTTCAAGTTTCATTTAATTAGTATTTTCGTATTTCTCAGACTGCAGGTTTATACCTCTTATCACAAAAGCTGCATCATTAAAACTTTTCCTAAGAAAAAAGCAGCACTTTTGATTTCATGCCGCGGAAAAATATGTATTCCTTCTACTTCGTTAAAAGGAACATGTAGGCAATGATCAGGAAAAGGCGCAATCAGAAAAAGATTGCCACTCTAAAAACCGAGATGGGAAAAACTAAATTAACAATCAGATACTTATACCATGAACACATATCGTAAGCCGAATGAGCAGCTATTTTCCCACTAGGTGGCCACTCAATTACCTACTGAACTAAAAATATGATAACATACATGTACATAGGGCGCCAACAGCACAAAAAGTTTAAACACCAAGACATAAAACAATAAGAACTACCACAGAAGTATCGCCTTGGAACGATCAGTAATATAAAATTACTGGCAGGCTTAAATCGATACCTCACCGTCAGCTTCTGCAGTGGTTCACAACATTTAGTTAGTTGTTCGGTCCTTGTGGCGAATCTCTAGTTAGTCAATGAATCATCATGGACAAATAAATCATGATAAATACCATGATGAATCAAAAACGAGGACTCACTGATTGAATAAGCTGCTCGACGATGGAGATCCCTGGGAGCCAAATAACTAACTACCTCCTGAGCAAAAGAAAAACACCAGTTGAACCCCGGTGGACCAAGAAGCTCCAACCCTAACCAACTATGAATAGCTTTATGTCGGGGCCATCATAGAGTCTGACGCACGACCCACCGGCGTGCAATTAAAGAAGGAAGCATAGTTATCAACCATGATTGGGTTACAAACTAAGCATGCAGGCTGTCGCATAACGTTTAAGTGATATCCTATACGTCTGTAACGTGTTATGATTTTTTCTGAATTGAAAAGAAAAATCATTCCTTCCTATAAGATTCTTAAATTTGTAAACGAAGTCACCATATAATTCTGGTTCGGAAAGGCCCTCGCGTAAAAGGGTCTTTAGCCCAACATTAAATTTGGAAATCAATTCATAGTGTCTGCGATGAAATTTAGAAAATGTTTTTCGAACTTTATGATACCGATAGCCCTGCTGGAGAAGTTAAGCTGTTAAACATTTATTTCGCGCATTGAAGTCTGCAACATGATTGCAGACTGTAGCAAACCTAATAAGTTGCGAAATGTATACACCATAAGAAGCACGACGAGGAGCGTCACCATCCAAAAACGGAAAGTTAACTATATCAAAATCAAAGTCATCGCGTTCATCACAAATTCTAGAAGAAACAAATCCATTTGCAATAGAAAGATGTACATGTAAGTCTAAAAAGGGGGCTTCGGTATCTGTGTTGTTTGCTTCATTCAACTGTAGTTCAGGGGGATAAATTTGTTTGACCAGGTCATCGAGGTACCTGGAAATCGAATTAAAAGCCTCGATAACATCAGCTTGATTGTCATGGTTAAGAGAATCCATGAAATCTCTTTCGTAGCAGTATAAAAAAGATCAGCTACGATAGGGGTGCAATTTGTACTCATCGGAGTTCCAACAATCTGTCTGTATTAGACATTTTTCACTTTTGAACGCAAATGCTGCTGGTGCGTGCGGTTACGACTTTCTGTGTGATGGGGGACGACTCGTGAGGGCATATGTGAGACTAAGACGAAGGGCAATATGAAGAATTACACAGTCAAAACTACCAACAGCCTAACGGAGACAAATTAAATAAGACATGCAATAAATGTTATAGTGTAGGACGTCTATCTCTGTAGCTCAGTAGGTAACAAGCTAGGATACAAAACGAAAGGTTCTGGGTTCGAGTCCTGGTCGGACCTCTTTTTTCTTTTCTTTGTTTGTCTCCCCTGTGACAATAAAGCTAAGGAAATAAAAAAATGTATTATCAGCTGATTATATTTGAATCAGGAAATGCCCTTGTGCATAAAATACTTAAATCGTAAAGGAACTGAAGTGCGAGACGGCACCTCACATTAATGTTTCTCTCTTGTTGACTTTTAACCTGTTGAAATCGACAGCTCGATCGTATTTGTTTTGTTAGAAGAGCTGATCTTCGAGCGATCCTCATGTCATATTTCTTTCTTGGAGACATAAAAATGTTCATATTCTGAAGGCTTGTACAGGAATAATGTGGCTAGGATAAGTTAGCCACCCTGAATGACTTTAAATGTTTTCCGCGGACGTAACTCAAATATATAGTACAGTGTACCTGTACAGACATATGTATATATAAGGTGTAAAAACTACAGTTTCACGTGCTGTCTCGTGAGCGAACGTAATTCATTTGGCTTGTTTATACATGTATTTCAAACAGATACTCGAAAGCTTGGTGGGGTTTATTTGGTTGATGTTTCGTTTAGATCCCATACAACACCCATCTGCATGTCATAAGGGCAATATCCTAACTACATTATGCATATAGCCATACTAATAATTTAAGGTTTTGTAGGCCTTCAACAGTATTTCAGCCATATCGAGTGCGATAATTACGAATTTTAGATGATTTTTGCAAGCCACAGGCTTTCTGTATGTATGATCCTCATTTATTCTCTTGTAGTATGCGTGTTGTTTGTCTGGTTGACTTCAAATAAATATAATTAATCTTCAAACTAACACAATGTTATTTTCAAGTAAATAAATGATTATAAAACTAAGAAACATCTAGTCTTTTGTTTAGCAGGCTCACAAGGAGAGCTGATAGGATGGCCATGATCCGTCGTCCGTCGTCCGTCTTCGTCGTCGTCCACAATCTTCTTCTCTGAAACCACTTGGCCAATCAAGTTGAAATTTTATGTGGAGCCTCCTTGTGTAGCGGCATTTCAAGTTTGATCGCGAAATACATGTCACATGACAAATATGGCCGCCACGCCCATATATGGTAAAAACCACTCAAAAATCTTCTTCTCCAGAACCGGCGGGCCGATTCCCACGAAACTTGGTATTTACTATCAGTGAATCCAGCCCATCAAAGTTTGGCAAAATGATGACCCTGGGATGACCTTGACCTATTTTACGGCAAGGTCAATTTTGGAAACATAGGCTTTTGCATGGGAAAAAGTGAAAACTATTGATTTTTTTAAAACGATTGCAGACAGAGACCTGAAAAGAGGTAGATGCAGACAACTAATGGAGTAGATAAAAGTATGTGATTAAATTCGGTCAAGGTCATCTCTTGACCTTGGCCAGTCTGTTTTCCATACACACTTTTCATACATCTTCATCTCTGAAACCGCTTGGCCAATCAAGTTGAAATATTATGTGGAGCCATGGGTAGGGGGAACGAAAGTTTGATCATGAAATCCGAGTCACATGACAAAGATGGCCGCCATCAGTGACTCCAGCCCATTATAGTTTGATAAAATGATGGCCCTGGGATGACCTTGACCTGTTTTACGGCAAGCTTAATTTTGGAAACAGGCTGTTACATGGGAAAAAGTGAAAACTATGAATTTTTCGAAAACGATTGCAGCCTGAGACCTGAAACAAAGGCAGATGCAGACAACTAATGGAGTAGATGTAAGTATGTTATTAATTTAGGTCAAGGTCATCTCTTGACCTTGACCAGTCTGTTGTTCATACACTTTTAAAACATCTTCATGGCGGCCCCCGTGGTCGAGCGGTTGAGAGCGCTGTTTCTTAATCACTCGATCATCTCACCGCTGTCTCTGGTATAGGATCGCGCCCCGCACTGGCCACATGTAAGACAAGCCAAGTTCTGTTTGCGGGTGTGCCAGGTGGTTTTTCTCGGGGTTCTGCCGTTTTTGCCCCACCTACTGATTGGCCCGTTTCATATGAGCTGAAATTATATTGAAAGAGACGTTAAACTGAATATAAAAAAAAAAAATCTTCACCTCTGAAACCGATTGGCCAATCAAAGTGAAATTGTATGTGGAGCACGTATGGGTAGGGGGAACGAAAGTTTGTTTGTGAAATCTGGGTTACATGACCAAGATGGCCGCCACGCCCATATATGGCTAAATCCACTCAAAAATCTTCTTCAGCAGAGCCGGCAGGCCGATCTCACGAAAATCGGTATGTAGCATCGATGACTCCAGCCCATCATAATTTGATAAAATGATGACCCTTGGATGACCTTGATTTGCGGATCCAGACATTTTTACGAGAGGGGGTCCAACCAAAATGGTAAAATATTGTCGCAGACGTAAACTTTTCAGATTCCAGGGGGGGGGGGGGGTCCGGACCCCCGGTGAGCGTTTACAGGACCATTGGTCCTCTGGTTTTCATTACGTGTTGCTAGACGAAATATTTCCATCGGTATTCTGTTAGACCTCTCCATACACAGAAAAGGAGCGAGGTCACGAAGTTAGCCAGCTGATCAAACGTGCTGTGAACCTTGCTTAACCCTAAAACAGGACAACAATATTCTGAATTTTAAGCGCGCATACACACTCTAACTCACAAACACACACTCACGCAAACACGTTCCGTAGATGACTTTGTCTCGCAGTGGCTCAGTCAGTCGCCTCTTAAAATCACATGGCAAAAATAAATACGTAGTTGATACAAGACAGATACAAAATGATTTTAATAAGAACATTTTACTCGTTTCGCAGGTTGAGCGCGAGAACGAAACGCCTACAAATGAAAATTGTTGTCTTTCCGTTAAACTGTCTAATTCTGATGAAACAAGGACCCAGAAGTGACCTTTGACACGAAATATTTTCTAAAATCGCATCATACATGTATATATATCACTTATCATCTTTGCCATTAAAGATGCGTTACTCGTTCAATGCGAGTCGGATTTGAAAATGCTTGGCGCGAATAAAATGCCTCCATTTTAACAGCTTCCAATGCAGAATTCGATTATTTTAGACACTCGTGTGTATAACTAGGCGTCGCTCGTTCGATAAACCGAGGTCCCGGCTTCATATGACCATAACTGTTGGTGGGAAAAACCAATATCAACTATTTGTTATCGCCATGTGACATTTTACATACTGGCATATGTATATACGTACATTGGTTCTGCTAAGCTACATTTTCACGTGTTTTTCGTGAACGCACAGAAAACTTTATACATGTATACATGGCATGATTTACGATTTGAAACATAAGTTGATCTTTAATTTTATGTGCAGTTTTTTATTCTACGCCTTACTTTTGACATATTTCAAGTCATCTCGAGCATGGTCGGTTATCCATATCAGGATAACGTGTCCGTGAATACCCCATAAACCACACTTTTATACAGCAAAACTTTACCTCAAAACTTTGGTATGCATGGGTATACCTATTTTAAGCTCACATGAGCCCTTCGGCTCAAAAAGCGAGCTTATAGGATGAACATGCCCCCGTCGTCCGTCCGACGTCGTCCGTCAACAATTTCCATGATATTCTCCTCTGAAACCAAATGGCAAACCAAAGTTAAACTGCTTGCGGAGCATTCTTAGGAAGGGGGGACGAAAGTTTGCATAAATGACCCAGGTCACATGACTAAGATGGCCGCCATAGCTATAAATAGCAAAACCTTTAAAACAATTTCTTCCCAGAAGCAGAAGTCCTATGATTTTGAAACTAAGTTTGAAGCATCAGGCAATAGAGTCACAGTCTACAAAGTTGGTATACATCATAATGCTGGGATGACCTTGACCTATTTTATGGCAAGGTCAACTTAGGTCGCCCATGCATTTAAATGGGGAAAATAAGTTAAATGTAATTAAATGGGTGAAAACTCGCGATGAGCATGCAAAGGTACTGAAGATTTATGTCCGTGAAAACATTTAGTCCCCAGGGGTGTGTCTGCTCCTGCCCGGGGGCTATATACATGCATATGACCAAAATATTCAAACATCTCTGCAACCGCATGGCCGATCAAAGCCACACTTCATTGAAAGGGAACGAAAGATTGTATAAATGGCTGCCATGGCTATAAACTGCAAAAACCTTTAAAATGTTCTTCAGAATTTTGAAATTTGGCATTAAGCATCTACAAAGTTTATACATGGCCTAAATCATGACCCAGGGATGATATTAACCTATTTTACGGCAAGGTCAACTTAGGATGCCCATGCATCTAAAAACACATATTGTGAGTACTCGTTAGAACTGCCTCTGCGAGGCAGTTTTAGCGTGTACCAACAATCTATGTTTTGAGCAAAATAAAAAGATAAAAATGTTGAACTGAAAATTTTCATTTTTTACAACTTTAAAAACACTGTATATTGCTTGTTAAGGTTTTGTTATGCTAGCGTCAAGATACACGGCACCATTTTAGTGCACATATGCTGACAACAGAGCTACATGTACAACATTTTGATCATTCTTAACCTTATGGTCATTTTTTGCGTCCGGAATCGGGCGAGCATAAATGCGCATAAGCTTCTTACTCAATCAGAATTTACATAAATAATAAATTTGATTGGTTTGTTGATTTGAGGTTTAACGTTTATCCAACAGCAAAGGTCATATGGAAACGAGACATCAGTTTATAGTATCATCCGACAGACTTAAGGATCCCGGGATCAAACCCGCGGTCCCTGGTTTAAATAGGACGAACTGATCCTGCTTGAAATTTTTTTTTTTTTTTTTTTTTTTTTTTTTTTTTTTTTTTTTTTTTTTTCGAGGGGCCGTGGGACAAAAAATTCAACAGCCAAACACAGCACAATATTAGGTTCACGGATGTTGTTTCGTTTGTTTACATATAAAAAGCCGGTAAATTGAGCACGTAAAATGTCTGCGTGATATACTGTGCATGAATATGTATATTCAGGAATTGTCTATCAGTATAAGCACCATCGTAAATGCCTGCGATACAACAAAAGTCCTTACAGCAAAGATTGATGCAACATCAAACAACATGTGATAAAATGGAGTAATTGAAAAAAAAAATATCGCTTTGGCAACAACCATCACCAAGACAATGAACACTTCGTCGTAGGTTGCTGCCCAATTGATCAGTCTTACAATCACAGGTGACACAAACCAAATTCTGCTTGTGGGTGTGCCAAGTCGTTTTCTCAGGGTTCTCCGCTCCCCCCCCCCCCCCCACCTTGTTACTGATTTATCCGTCTCATATGAACTAAAATAATCTTGAACGGGGCGAAAATTGTATAAAAACGAAATTATGATCTGAAATGAGCACAATCAGACTCTTATCTGTAATCAAGTAACAATAGAATGACCTGGAATCGATACAATTAAATTTCACATCCTCACTAAGGTGGGCGTAGTGTAATTCTGTAATTCTGGACCCTGATTAGATTTCAACAGATAGCAAAACTTCTCCGAAGTTACTCGCGCTTATAAGAAAAAAAATCCATTTACATTCCATCATGCACGCATGCGTTAATGTAAACCATATAACGAGGAATATTCGGGGTCTCACGTGCAAATAACAACTATTTACATACTGGACCCTGGTCTCGACCGAAAGACGGAGTTACGCGTTGGATTGAACGCGCGGCCCGTTTTACGAGGCGACTGACTGAACCACTACGACATGGAGTGCTTTATGGAAACACTTTAGCAACTCATAAAAATAATATTGTGTTAGTTTTATTTTAATCATATTTATTTGAATTCAACCAGGTAAACAACACGCATACAATATCACACAGAATAAATATGGATCAAAAAGAAAACTTATGTCTTGCCAAATTAGTTTACTACATCGTAACCATCACACTGGATATGGCTGAATTACTGTTGAAGGTCTACAATAAACAAAATTAGTTGTGTGGCTTGGCGAAATGTAGCTACATGTAGGATGTTGCCTCCATCGCACTTCGTATGGCATGCAGATGACTGTCGAATGAGCGAAACTTCGACATCAAGCTGATAATCTGTTTGAAATATAAACAGAATGAATTATGTTCGCTCACGAGACAGCACGTGAAACTGTAGTTTTACATCTAATAAACACAGATATACATGTATCTGAACATGTACACTATACTATTTGATTTATTGTCTTGCGCATTTTAGTTCAGTTTTACGTCCCTTTCAAGATTATTTCAGCTCACCAATCAGTAGGTGGGGTGAAAACGTGAGCACCCTAAGAAAAACCACCTGGCACTCCCGCAAGTTGAACTTGGCTTGTATCATATGTGGCCAGTGTGGGGCTCGAACACACACAAGACACAGCGGTGAGATGAACGAGTGATTAAGAAACAGCGCTCTCAACCGCTCGGCCACGGGGGCCGCTAAGTCATTAGAGGCGGTCAACTTATCCTAGCCGCATTATCTGTACCAGCCTTCAGAAAATAAATGTTGACGTGAGGATCGGTCGCGGGTCCGCTCTTCTGCCGATTACGATCAAGCTACCGGCTTAAATCGGTGAAAAGACAAGAAGACTTAGTGAAAAACCTATACGTGCGGACTGCCTTCTCACTACACACTTTAATCCACAAATTAACGATTTTAGTATTAAATGCAGTAGTGCATTTTGTGAGTTTTGCATTTTTTTTTTCTTTTCTTTTCTTTTTCATTTTCTAAGCTATATTGTCACAGATGCGAAAAAAGGAAGCAATTAAGAATAGAAAAAGAATTTTTGTCCTAGCCGGACTCGAACCCAGGACCTTTTGGTTTTATTCCATACATGCTACCTACTGAGCTACAGAGTAAGACGTCGTGGACTATTTCTTTTTTGCCTGTCTTGTTTAATTGGTCTCCGTTAGGCTATAGGTAGTTTTTACTAAGTAATTATTTATATCGCCCCTCGTCATCGTCTCAAATATGCCCTCACGAGTCGTCCCCCATCACACCGAAAATCGTAACCGCACGCGCCAGCAACATTTACGTTCAAAAGTGAAAAATGTCTATTACTCGGTTCAGAATCTAATATAAATAATATCCAGGAGAAAGGATAAGGCGTCGCATACATTCTGACATGACCAAAGTGTATATCGACTTGGGTAAATCCTTAACCAAGGGTTTAGCCTCTTTCTGTAAGTATGTATACAGACATTATTCGGAAAAGTTTTCCAGTGTCGCTGCTCATTTGTTACAAGTGTAATTAATCAACACGTCTAATAGATTAAACTTGTTTCCGATATAATGCATCTATTCTCTGTCATTATTACCATGGACGTGCTGACATTTAATCTGATATATAGCAACTAATCACATGTTTAGAAATATAATAATGCAGCTTAGTCTGAGTCACTGTATTTCTTTATAGAAAGTAAACTCGCATATTCTGTGCTACAGAACAGCAACTATGTTAAGTTTGAAACATTAAAGTAAGAAACGAAAGTGTAGTAACTGAACAATTACATTTAAATCACAACCCATAGACCAGACGGGAACGAAGGGACAACACCATTACGAAAACTTGTCCATGCAATATACAGAGATATTTTCAGCAATAAAAAATGAAAATTTTATTGGAACCATTTTGATATTTTCAACATTCTTGCTCAAAACATTGATTGTGGGTACACGTTAGAACCGCCTCGCCAAGGCGGTTCTAACACGTACCCACAATCTATATTTTGGAACAAAAATAAGAAAAACAGGTATACCCCTGCATACCCCAGTATTGCTATGTAAAATGGGGGTTAAATGGGTAAACTTTTCATGGACATGTTATTCTGATGAAAGTCAGATTAGAAAATACAAGATGGTTGGATCTCTGCAGAAACTGGAGAAAGCTGATAGACGTGGGGCCAGTTCATTACGAGAACTTGCCCGTGCAATAAACAGCTTTTTTTTTAGTTTTAAAAATTGAAAATTTTCAGCTGAAAAAATTTGATATTTTTCTTATTTTTCAGTGCTCAAAACATAGACTGTGGATACACGTTAGAACCGCCTCGTCGAGGCGGTTCTAACGAGTACCCACAATCTATGTTTTGGAGCAAAAATAAGAAAAATAGGTATACTCCTGCATACCCCAGTTTTGCTATATAAAAGTGGGGTTTAAGCGGGTATTCATTGCACGTACACGTTTTCCTGATGTGTTCAAAACTTCGTTAGCTTAACGTCAGCTCGTTATGTTAATGCCGACTACATAAGCAAATTCACTGTTATTTGTGTTGATAAAATATGATAATCCTTTGCATTGTAAAGGATTCTCACATTTTATTATTTAAAAACAACAACAAATAACACTGTATTTGTAAGGATTCTCACATTTTATCAACAAAAGTTTTAATGAATCGTGACGTTAACTAACGATGTCGTTAATTTTGAACACATGGGCCTTGGTCTGTTTGTACTGTTTGCATCTCATGTACGTTTTCATATTTTTAGTTAAGTTTGGTTTAATTAGTGGCCGCCTATTGGGAAATAGCTACTCACTCGGCTTGCGATGTGTTTTCTTAGTATAAGTATATGATTGTTAATTTAGTTTGTTTCCCACCTCGGTTTTGGTGTGGGGATTGTTTTCTGATCATTTATTACTTTTACTTTTGCATTGTTTTGCAAAGGTCTGCAAAGGGATGCTGGGCCTTCTAAAATCACTGCGACAGAACTACCGATGTTGCATTGGAATTTAGGGTTTGAGCCGGAAAATAAAAAAAGTCTTCAATACAAAAATTGCTTTCTGTTACAGATGACAACTGCGAGTTTCTAACGTGGTTTCTATGGTAATGCGTCAGTGTACGTCAGAACGACGACGTACCAGCAGCAGTTGTAATGGCGTTACAGAATGACATCAATAGTGAAAAAGGTATGGTGTTACAGAATTACATCCATAGTGAAAACGGTATGGCGTTACAAGATGACATCAATAGTAAGAAAGATAATGGTGTTTCAAAATGACATCAATAGTAAAAAGGGTATTTATTTGTGAATCTATTAAAGTCTCAGTTTGATGTACATGTAAGTCTACAAATACATATCATATAATACCCGCACAGAAAAGCTTATCCTTCTTGGCGACTTTAATGCCAGAGTGGGTACAGACCACCAGACCTGGGAAGGAGTTATAGGTCCAGAAGGGGTTGGAAAGTGCAACAGCAATGATCTCTTGCTTCTCAGGAAGTGTGCTGAACATGACCTTCTAATCACCAACACAATCTTCCGTCTACCTAACAGGAACAAAACATCCTGGATGCATCCCCGTTCCAAACACTGGCATCTCATAGACTATGTCATAGTGCGGAGAACAGACAGGCAGGATGTTAAAGTGACAAAGACTATGTGTGGTGCAGACTGCTGGACAGATCATAGACTGGTTGTCAGCAAACTCAACCTAAGAATACAGCCTGCGAGGCGACCTCAAGGCAAGAAAGCTCCTAAGAGACTGGATGTCTCAAAGCTGAATAAAGACAGCATGAGACAAGATTTCTTAACAGACATTTGCAACCAACTGGATGCAATGAATCTCAGTTCAGAGGACTCCGAAGAAAACTGGACAGTTTTCCATAAAACAGTTCATTCTTCAGCTGCAACCACCTTAGGCCATCCATCTCGCAAACATCAAGACTGGTTTGATGAGAATGATGACGAAATTCAGAGGCTTCTTGAAGAAAAGCACCGATTGCACAAGGCACATCAAGATGATACTAGCTCAGTATCAAAGAAAGCAGCCTACAGCAACATTTGTAAGACAGTCCAGACCAAGCTAAGGGACATGCAAGATTCCTGGCTGAGGAAGAAAACAGAAGAAATTCAGTCTTTTGCGGATAGAAAGGACATGAAGAAATTTCATGATGCACTGAAAACCATTTATGGTCCAAAGAGTTCTGGAGCCACCACATTGCTCAGTGCAGATGGAAACACTCTTCTCACAGATAAAGAAGCTATCTTGGAAAGGTGGGCAGAACACTTCAATAGTGTGCTTAATCGACCATCAAGCATCAATGAGGATGCAATCGACAGACTTCCACAGATAGAGTGCAATGTTCTGTTAGATGAATTTCCTACCGTTACGGAAACAAGAAAAGCAGTTCAACAACTATCATCTGGCAAAGCCCCAGGTGCAGATGCAATTCCAGCCGAAGTTTACAAGGCTGGGGGGCTACCCATGGCAGAGAAACTGACAGAGTTGTTTCACTGTATGTGGAGAAAGGAGGCTATCCCACAAGAATTTAAGGATGCATCCATAATCCACCTATACAAGCGGAAAGGAAATCCTCAAGTCTGTGACAATCACAGAGGCATCTCCCTCCTATCAATTGCTGGGAAGATACTTGCAAAAATTCTGTTGAATCGTCTGAATGTTCATCTTGATCAGACGGGACTTATCCCAGAAAGTCAATGTGGATTCAGAAAAGACAGAGGGACAATAGACGTGATATTCACAGCAAGACAGCTTCAGGAGAAATGCCAAGAACAGAATGTAATCCAATACATGACGTTTGTTGACCTCACCAAAGCTTTTGACACTGTTAGTCGTGATGGACTCTGGAAAATCATGGCCAAGTTTGGCTGTCCACCCAGATTAATAGCAATGGTGCGGCAGTTTCATGATGGCATGCAGGCACGTGTGCAAAATGATGGAGAGTTCTCTGAACCATTTGAAGTAACAAATGGGGTCAAACAAGGCTGTGTTCTGGCACCAACACTGTTCAGCATGATGTTTTCTGCCATGCTTATGGATGCTTTTCAGGACAGTGACACTGGTTTTCCAATCAGGTACCGTTTTGATGGCAACATATTCAACCTCAGAAGGTTGCAAGCCAAAACTAAGGTCCAGACTGATGTGCTAGATGAGCTCCTCTATGCAGATGATATGGATAAGAATGCCAGCACAGAGGCAAAAATGCAAAGAGCCATGGATTAAGTCTCACAGTCATGTGATAACTATGATCTCACAATCAGCACAAAAAAGACAGAGGTTGTACACCAACCAGCGCCCGGAAAGCCATATAATGAACCAACCATCACTGTGAATGGGCAAAAACTGAAAGTTGTTGACAAGTTCACCTACCTGGGAAGCACTCTCTCCAGAGCAGTGCATATTGATGATGAGATCACTGCCAGAATTGCAAAGGCTAGTGTGGCATTCGGACGACTCCGTGCAATTGTCTGGGAGCGAAATGGAATCAAGCTTGACACCAAGCTGAAAGTCTACAAGGCTGTGGTACTGCCAACCCTCTTGTATGCATGTGAGACCCGGACAGTATACCAACGCCATGCAAAGAGACTTAACCATTTCCACTTAAGCTGTTTGAGAAAGTTGTTAAAAATCAAGTGGCAGGACAAGATTCCAGACACAGAGGTCCTGACGAAAGCAGGGATGCAAAGCATGCATACAGTCTTAAAGCTAGCACAGCTAAGATGGACTGGCCATGTTATAAGAATGCCTGATGCGCGACTTCCAAAGAAAGTTTTCTATGGAGAACTACAGGAGGGAAAGCGCTCTCAAGGTGGCCAGAAGAAACGCTACAAAGACACCCTCAAAGCCTCTCTGAAGGATTTCGAAATACCAATGGGGTCCTGGGAACAGACTGCACAGGAGCGATCAAAG
This sequence comes from Rugalucina vietnamica, assembly GCA_964017185.1. Lineage (NCBI taxonomy): Eukaryota > Metazoa > Mollusca > Bivalvia > Lucinida > Lucinidae > Rugalucina > Rugalucina vietnamica. Next base: position 59,781,623 of record OZ024873.1, read on the forward strand.
TGGCGAGGTCTCATCAACAAAGGAGCAGCTCTTTATGAAAAGAAGAGAATCTGTGAAGCTGAAAGAAAGCGAAGAGAGCGCAAAGCCAAAACAAATGTGCCACCATCAGACTCTATGACATTGACTTGCTCTACTTGCAACCGACAGTTTAGAGCCAGAATTGGCCTAGTCAGCCATCAAAGAACTCACCAACACACATCAGCACTATTCAAGAAATAATGATGGTCTTTCTCATTAGTGAGAGACGAACTATCATCATATAATAATACATCGAACCGTTCTTGACAGAACTATGACAGAACTATGTCACAGATAACATAACATTAAGATAACATTGATCTTCAGATACATGTACAATGGACCCTACAAGAAAATTAAGAGTTACACATTAAGAAAATAAAGTTCAGCAAAATATGCTTTATACTAAGATGTATAACACATGAAGTGATGTATAACACACGAAGTGGTAGAGGCACCCTCCACCCACACAAAAGGCCAGCAAGTACGAAACAGCAGATCGTCATGAATACTGATCCACCAAGAATCTGGTACTGGAGCGTCACAAGGAGCTTCTCCGCAAACTGCCCCCGCCTCTAGAGCTGATACGTCAGTGTGTCCAGAGCAAGCGGCAGGTCTTGAGTGTGGACGAAGGATAACAAAAACAATCGTGGACCAAACCTAATTGGCCTAAAAGGAACGTTTTATTAGCAAGAGTAATATACGACATGTATTCATAAAACATAAAAATGACCATTATTTTTTGTAAATTAAAAGTTGTCTCCTTTGCAGTATCAAAGCAAAGCACAGGTTTTGGCACAAAAATGGACTAATTCATTATTGGAAAATAAAAACACAAATTTATCTTCATCTGAAAAAGAATCAAATTGGTCTAAAACTTCAGTAGCTTTTTAAACAGGGTATCTCTTAGCTCTTCATATTTAAGATATGACATTACAAAACGGCATCAATAGTGCAAGAGGTATGGCGTTACAAAATGACATTCATCAAAAGTGAAAAAGGTTTGGCATTAAAACAGACACAAGAAGTGAAAAAAGTCGTTGTTACAAAATGACATCAGTAGTGAAAATAGTATGGTATTACAAGATCAGAATCAGAATAGAATAGTTTACTGGTGAAACGTCAAACTGACAATACCACACCAGGGTATCAATAGTAAAAAAGGTAGGGCGTTACAAGTTGGCATCAATAGAGAAAAAGGTATGGCGTTATAAAATGACATCAACAGTGAAAAAGATATGGTGTTACAAAATGACATCAATAGTGAAAAAGGTATGGCGTTACAAAGTGACATCAATAGTGAAAAGGTATGGCGTTAAAAATTGCACCAAAAGTGAAAAAAGGGTTTGTCGTTACAAAATGACATCAATAGAGAAATAATTATTGCGTTTCAAAATGACATAAAAATGTCACCAAAAGTTCGTCGTGACAAAATGACATCAATAGTGAGAAAATGTGTAATGTAACAAAATGACATCAAAAGTGAAAAAAAAAGAATTGCGTTACAAATTAACATCAACTATGAAAAAGATATTGCGTTAAAATAATATCAATATGGGAAGATATGGCGTTACAAAATGTCAAAAGTAGCGATTAAGGTATGGCGCTACGAAAGGACACAAACTTGAAAAAAAAAAACACGTTACAAAATTGCATCAACAATAAAAAAGAAAAACGTATGGCGAACAAGTCACTGAAAAAAGGTATGACGTTACAAATGACACGAAAAGTGAAAAAGATGAAATATAATATGCACGTATGTGGAAAATTGGCTGCTGACCACCATCCGCAAATACAAACTATACTGGTCTTCACGTGAAACAAGTATCGAATAGAAATGTGAGCAAACTCCTACGTCTCGTGTTATGGTTTGAGCCTGTGCATGAGAAAACCAACAATTTGGGTTTCCGACCAGGTCCGACACAAACCAGGCTGTACAGTGACAGCGAGAAGCTAGAAACTTGAAACTTTGGATATAAGTAGAAGAGGAAAAGAGTGTCCATGTGGCGAAAACAAAGGCGCTGATCAGCTGATTTGCGTCTTTGTTTTCGCATATGCAAATCGTTGGTTTTCTCATGCGAAGGCTCATTTGTAATTTAAAAATAAAAAGTCAATTAATGACTTTTTATGGGATGGTTATGTCATTTTCGCAGATAAAAACGAAAAACTAACGACTCCCTTTACGCCTACTCTTCTGAGAAAAGAAGAAAGTAATAATACGATTTTCAGGCGGAAATTCAATATGGAATGTGTACGTGACGTAAAACATTATATAAAATGAGTCACTATTTTCATGTGAAATGTAACTTCAGGCATTCATATTTTTATGTTTCTCAATACCTTGATTGCGGACTGGGAAACCTCGGTATTTATATATGTTATATATCTTTACAGAAAACGTTCATTTATTTTCCTAATAATATGTATTTTTGAGAGTTTTCATGTTTTGGTCTTTTGAATTGAACCAGCTGTTTTTATTCTTTTGTTGTTTTACATGTGTATCAAATGCATGTAATAATTTAACGTCAAAATGAGGCTCTACGAAGTTTTTGCATGATCAGGTAAATTTCAAAATATCTACAGGTGCTAAGGAGTGGATCAGGCAAGAAATATGGTAGCAAAAAGGATCAGTTATCTCCCCTAGGCCCCGCTAAGCCCGTGCCCCCTCCCTCACCTGACCTGTCTGGACTTACCCACGAGGAAGCCACAATACTGAGAGATGTTCTAAAGAGACAGGAGGAATTTGAAATTGAAGAATTAAATAGAAAAGAGTGAGTACCCATAATTTGAGTAAATGTTTTCTAGATTCTAGAGAATTATACATATTTACGAGTATATTTGCCTCGTAGACAATTATTGGCTCTCAACTTCGTTCCGATTTTGTAAAATGCCCTTAAAAACCTTTAATAAATATCGGTGAAGACTACTGATGTACTTTGTCGAAAAGAATAAAGCAATCTTCGACTATGTGTCAAGCGTAACAATTTCTTTAATGGATTCATAAAGTGTATTAATTGATAAATGATGTTGAAAGGAAAAGATTGGCTTCAGCATTATGATTTATGATTTTGATTTACACACGACAAGACAATTAATAACACTTTAAGCTTCATGATGATACAGGCATTACCTACTTTATTCAGGCAACATACACATGACTTTATTAGAACGCAACCTGTCGCTTTAAGCTATAAAACATTCTTTTAATATAAATTGCACTTTTCAAGCTCAGAAAGATCTTGTGCGTATGACATGATGTTTCAGAAAACTGCGAGAGGACCTTATCACCTACGAAGAATCAGTCAAGCGACAGGCCAGTCAGAAAAGCAAATTAAAGCATGTGGACCTCCGACTGTGTCGGCTCTGCTACAAAACAAAGTTCGCGGACGGTATTGGTAAAGCGTGTTATGATTGTCACAAGCGGGTCTGTAATCGATGTGGCTCGTTCTCTAGACCAAGATGGAACCCGAAGAAAAATAAGGTATACACGATGTTTGTTGTCTAAGCAGCCATTTCAATCTACTCATATAAAGAGAGGCAAAACACACACACACACACACACACACGCACGCGCACACACACACACACACTTACACGCACGCACAGAGAGAGAGTTCAGGATTAGACACGATATAAATTAAAATTCCAACCCAGAAACCAGGCGGGACAGAAAGGGCAGCACAAAACATCACAAAATAACAACATAAATGAAGAAAATTATGACAAGCTCTTTCCCGACAAGGCATTCATCTAGCTAGCATCAACCAAAACAATGATGCCGATTACAGCAGTGGCAAACAGAATAAACAGATACAAAACGATCAACACTTCACATTCATCAGGAAAACATGTCCGTGCAATGAATACCCCCGTAAACCCCACTTTTATATAATAAAACTGGGGTTTGCAGGGGTATACCTATTTTTCTTATTTTTGCTCCAAAACATAGATTGTGTGCACTCGTTAGAACCGCCTCGCCGAGGATGTTCTAACGTGTATCTACAATCTATGTTTTGAGCAAAACTAAGAAAAATATCAAAAATTTTCAGCTGAAAATTTTCAATTTTTAAAGCTCAAAAAATCTCCGTTTATTGCATGGGCAAGTTTTCGTAATGTGAAAAGTTATAAATTTCTTGAAGATGCAATAAATGTTTTGCAATCTCTCGTTGATATTCCATTTTATCAAGGCCGTAAATTTGATTTCATTCAAGGACATTTTGTTTACTCTTCTTTTTTTTTAAATCCAAGCATAATCTTGTGAAATCCCAAGACGTGCCTATAAAATTGCTTGTGAACCCGTTGCCTTTGTCTTCAATATCAACTAATATGGATTTTCCTTGTAATATTATATTATCTGTGGGTCCAGGGGGAGACATTAAGTTGTTGTTTTTTTGCCAAGAAAACTCGCAGACACTGTAATAAATGAGCCATCTGTGTTTCTTCGGGGTTTTAGATCTGGTTTCACACAAACCAGGCTGCACCGTCACACGGAATGACTATGGCTTGAGGTAGCACGTTGTATGAACACAATTGCCTAGGAAAAACCTCTGCCAAAACAGTGCAGTTTTGTTGCACACACAAGCCAGATTTCCAAATGTTACTCTCGAGTGCTAGGACCTTGTCAAGGAAAGGCTCTTGATGTACCAGAAGTTAAAATTCGTATCAGCATGAAAGCTTCCCTTGCAGTATGTGATTCTACATGATCAATTTTCACAAATCGTTTTATTTTATGATGCCGTGACAGTTTTTCCAGAGAGGCCTTTGAGCCTATATGTATCTATAGAAACACTTTAATCGAACGTGTTATGTGGAAAGTATACATGTACTAATTTCCAATGAAAACTATCACCTACAAAAGTGTTAAAATTATGTTTTTGACAACATTTCAGCTTCTTAATTTGAAATTTCAGTACTGTGATAACCTGTTCAAATTATGACACGTTCGAAAATCTGTCTGATAAATGAGCCGCCCCATGGGAAAACCAACAATCTGCATAGGCGAAAACAAAAGCGCAGATCAGCTTCGCAGATCTTGGGGGTGGGGGCATCCCTACGACTGCGTCTCCCACCAACAGGACAAGCACCACCTCTACCTCGCCCTCTGGGCTGTGATGCTGGCTTAGGAGGCATTGTTTGTAACTGGCAGTTGTATGATACTCTATGATGTTGGAATGGATGGAATTAGTGATGCAACGAATTGTCCAAGCCTTTGTTTACGTTTCAAACGGCAACAAAAAGTCCGTTATAGCAACAGTTCTAATGGAATACACCACTCAGATAGACAGTATAGATGATACTAGTTCATAGTTTATGATATATTGACATCGAGTGTCCATTAAATGCTCATAACAATCATATAGTTAGACTTTTTAGACAGCGCCAAAACATTTCTACCCCGCCATGACAGTACCGGAAGTTGCGTTCTTGTTTTCGCTACTCGGATAGTACAATCCCTCTTCTACTCTTAAATCCAAAATTCCAAGCTTCTAGCTCTTTTCTGTGCTTGTACAGGCCAGTTTGTGTCGGACCTGTTCGGAAACCACATTGTTGGTTTTCCCACGAGGTGGCTCAGTTAACTCATTTGAGCGTCTTTGTTTTCGCATATGCAGATTGTTGGTTTTCTCATGAGGAGGCTCATATTTTGAACATTGATTAGTAATAGAGACTTTCAAAACACAATCGAATATCTGGAGCGAAATCATACTATAATTTGAGCAACGTTTGTCTGTTTGTTTGTTTGTTTGTTCCCCTACTCCTCCCAGGTCTTTGGGCCGGTCTTCACCAAACTTGGAGGGAAGGTGGAGGGCGGCCCCGGATATTAGCTTGAGGGGTTCATTTTTTGAAAGGTCAAGGTCATCGAGGTCAAAGGTCAAATTTATGTTTTTTTTTTTTTTTTTTTTTTTTTTGTTTCTTTGTTCCCCTACTTCTCCCAGGTCCTTGGGCCGATATTCACCAAACTTGGTGGTAAGGTTGAGGGCGGCCCCGGATATTAGCTCGAGGGGTTCATTTTTTAAAGGTCAAGGTCATCGAGGTCAAAGGTCAAATTTCTGTATCTTGGCAGTCCTTGGTCCGATTTGCATGAAACTTGGTGAGTGTATACAGGTTGATCCCTGATGTGTCTTATTTGTCTTCATCGCCGCAATCATCTTACTGCTACGCCGAGACGGGTAAAATTTACTAGTTGTGATAAAATCACATAATTTTTGTGAGTCGTTTTTTGTGCCCATTGCACCATAAAACGCTGTAGATTTTGACGTTCAATGGATAATGTGAAGCGTTAAAATCGTATACACGACTACACGTGAAACCTAAATGATCTATATGCCCTTTATCGTACGGTTATATTCATATTAAGAGCATTTTACTGTTGGGACAACAAGTTATTTTATATGGAAGGCCCTTGGCATACCACAGTGATCTGATAATAATTATCTTTATTCTTATCGTGTAGTTGGGCAAGATAGTTGCCCCTCCGACACATATTGCAACAGAAAAAAAACTCGTTTTCATACATGTAGCATGCATCCCAGCAGGCACATGACGTCAAAATGACGTCAGATCGACGTCGATGCGACGTCATGACGTCGCATCGACGTTGATATGACGTCATTTTGACGTCATGTGCCCGCTGGGATATATCTTATTTTATGTCACTTTTACAGAGTGTAAAGGGCAAGTGGCGCTGCACAATGTGTCAAATGAAGCGTGACGTGTTGGCGAAGACAGGTATTTGGTACCATGGTAGCCAAGAGGGACAACCCGCTTTCCCGCCAAAAGCTCTACAGAAGAAACTCAGTGTGTCAGAGGTGGATTCTTCAGAGAATGACGTAAGATTTGAGCCGCCCCGTGGGAAAACCAACAATGTGGTTTCCGAACGGGTCTGATACAAACCGGGCTGTACAAGCACAGAAGATGGCTAGAGACTGGAAATTTTGGATTTAGAAAGAAGAGGAATTGTACCATCCGTGTAGCGAAAACAAAGGCGCTGATCAGCTTCGCGATTACCGCGAAGCTGATCTGCCCCTTTGTTTTCGCATATGCAGATTGTTGGTTTTCTCATGAGGCGGCTCATTTAGCGATTTCATTTGCATTAGAAATTGCTTAGGTCATCAAAAATCTGAACGAATGTCCTAGCGAAAATGGTTATACATGTATCATTATCCAAAGATGTCAATTTAGAGTCGACACACACCCTGACTCACCTTTAATAAGTTGATGTAAAATGTATATACATCAACATCTTCAGGTATTCTTTTAATGTTCACGTTATAATAGCTTCAAGACACTTATCAACAAAATAATAGCAGGAATATTCCCTATTGATTATCCCAACAAGAAAAATCGTTCCTATGTGGTCTCGAAACACCAATCTTTCACAGCAGAACGCGCAAACCAATTGCGTCACAGAGACCACTGACATTTTCACTTTTAAATGAGCCGCCTCGTGGGAAAACCAACAATGTGGTTTTGAACAGGTCTGACACAAACCGGCCTGCATATTAACAGAAAAGAGCTAGAAGCTTGAAATTTCGGATTGAAGTAGAAGAGGAATTGTACTATCCGAGGAGCGAAAACAAAGGCGCTGATCAGCTTCGCGGTTACCGATCTGCGTCTTTGTTTTCCCCTATGCAGATTGTTGGTTTTCTCATGAGACGGCTCAAATTATTATTAAAATATGTAATTTGTATCATGTTGATCACCAAATAGATTGCAAAGTCGGTTTTAAATATTAATCAAATACTTTAAGAATCAAGTTGTCTTTTTATCAGTATGCACAAAAATATCTCTTGGATCACACAGCCTAGACTAAAGTCACTTTTTAAACAAACCCTCCTAACTATAAACGAGAAAATACGTCCTCGAGTAATCAAAATGAGATAATGAAAGCCTATAAGCAAAAAACTCAATATTGAGGTCGTAACTTGTTTTATCTAGATTATTAGTCCTTATATTAAATATTGTTTCCATGGTTTCTCAATATTATATTTCAAAGTGTTGTTATTAATGAAAACTTTCAAGCAAGTATACGCCGGAATGTTCTTTAAATCATGGTTTCGACTATAAATCTGTTAGCCGTTATTGAATTAAATAATAATTTACTTGTGTATTTATCTAACAAATGCAAAAAAAAAAAAAAAAAAAAAAAAAAAAAAAAAAAAAAAAATGGTACAAAAGTGGTACCCTTGATGGCAGTGATCTAAAACAGAGCTTCTAGACTTCTAGATAACTTACAAGTATTCAATCGTATTTCAAATAAAATCGTAATTCGTCGAGGCGGTCACAATCTATGTTTTGGAGCAAAAATAAGAAGAAATAGATATGCTGCGTTCCCCAGTTTTACTATATGAAAGTGGTGTATAAGGGGGCATTCATTACACGGACATGTTTTCCTGATGAAGCCGACAAAAAGTGAATTCGATAGCATATTTTAGCAAAGAAAGTCTCGAGCTATAACTTTGTTTTTCATTATAATTAAATCATGTAACCATGGTTTCACAATAATATAATTCCAGGTGCTTTAAAATGAGACCTTACAAGTAAATATGCGGCAAAATTTTCATGAAATAATGCTTCTTTCTCGTATTAGACGTTATTAGGTTTAATCATACTATAAATTTAGTACATTATTCCTAACTGATGCATTAAAGTACATCTGACGGTAATGAACGATACAATGACTTGCAGTACAATAGTCTGGCTTTCGTTGCCGACTGGTGAGGGCTCATGACCCTAAATTGCGGAATATACATTGTAGTTCATACTATCTCCCTTTGAATGTTTTACTGCTTCGAAATGATCAACCCTTTATACTTTACTAGCAACCATCAGGAAAACAAGTCCGTGAAATGTATACCCAAATGTTTTCATGGTATAATACCTGGTTGTTGGTTTGTTTTTTTCCCACCCCGGTTTTTGGAGTGGGAATCTTTTTCTGATTGCGCCTTTTCCTGATCTTTGCCTACCTGTACACTTATACCCCACTTTTATATAGAAAAATTCGGGTTTGCAGGGGAAGCCTATTTTTCTTAATTTTGATCCAGAACATAGATTGTGGGTACTCGTAAGTACCGCCTCGCCGCCTTGCCGAGGTGATTATAACGTGTACTCACAATCTGTGTTTTGAGCAAACATATTAAAGAAATCAAAATTTTTCCATCGAAATTTTCAAAGTCTTACGACAGAAAAAAATCTGTACATTGTATGGGCAAGTTTTTGTAATGAAAAACTAAACTTAAACGTCTAATTTGGTCTTCTAAATAAAGTTCTAGAAAGTCCAGGATATAACTGGAAATAAAGAAGAATCATTACACTTCGTTACTAGATTACAACTGAGACAACTGTAATGACAAAGATGTAATATTTCTGGGCCTTTTCCCAATCCACAGTTTGTTCGACATTCTGACATAACTGTGGTAAAAGATAAACTGTTCTCTATTTTCAAATATACGTTATATGGAAGTTGTCACACATGCTGCTACTCCTCATATTAAACTTAAGTTATATAGTATGTTGCGAGGTCATGAGTTGTAGCCCACTCTTGTGATAAATAATTATGATACACAGTCGTGATAAAAAATGCCATACCTGTTTTCCTTGCATACAAACTTTACGCTAAACAAAACTAAAGTCAAATTTAACACTATCATAAAATACACGCTAAACAAAAGTAAAAGTCAAAATTAACACAATCATAAAATACAGGCTAAACAAAAGGAATAGTCAAAATTAACGCTATGATCATAAAATACACGCTAAACCAAAGTAAAAGTCGAAATTAACGCTATCATAAAATACACGCTAAACAAAAGTAAAATTCAAATTTAACAATCATAAAATACACGCTAAACAAAGGTAAAAGTCAAATTTAAATAACAATCATAAAATACACGCTAAACAAAGGTGAAAGTCAAATTTAACAATCTTATTTAATAGACGCTAAACAAAGGTGAAAGTCAAATTTAACAATCATATTTAAAACACGCTAAACAAAGGTGAAAGTCAAATTTAACAATAATAAAATACACGCTAAACAAAGGTGAAAGTCAAATTAAACAATCATAAAATACACGCTAAACAAAGGTGAAAGTCAAATTGAACAATCATGAAATACACGCTAAACAAAGGTGACAGTGACAGTCAAATTTAACAATCATAAAATACACGCTAAACAAAGGTGAAAGTCACATTTAACAATCATAAAATACGCGCTAAACAAAGGTGAAAGTCAAATTTAACAATCATAAAATACACGCTAAACAAAAGTAAAAGTCAAAATTAACACTATCATAAAATAAAAATGCATGAAAAATGTGAATGTCTAAAACTAAATGCAAAAAGATGTCCCCCACCCTGCCAAAACGTTTAAAAAATAAAATGCGTCCCTGGGTGGGCTCGAACCACCAACCTTTCGGTTAACAGCCGAACGCGCACAGAGACTGCTGAATCTTTAAAATTTTTATAGATTAGTGTCTTTATCACGGTGATAGTATACTCGTCAGTCGTCATCCTCACAGAAAATAGATAAAACTACAACATTTTTATTTTAAATTAACAAATAGAAAATACACTGAAAAACAAGAACATCATTTCTTGTGACGGTAATTATCCCACATAGCTGACTCTGCTCGTCCAGAGCGCACTAATTGAATCAACCTTTCCGAACCAAACCGACAAAAGAATGCAACCGAAAGCATATCTAGCTAAGAAAGTCCCCAGTAATTTTATATTACTGATCGTTCCAAGATGATACTTCTGTTGTGGCTCTAATTGTTTTGTGTTTTGGAGTCGAATTTTTGTGCTGTTTGAGCCTTATGTACGTTTTCATATTTTTACTTCAGTTCGGGTAAATGAGTGGCCGTCTATTGGGGAATGGCTGCTCACTCGGCTTACGATACGTTTTCTTGGTATAAGTACCTAAGTGTCATTTTAGTTTTTTCCCTCCCCTCGGTTTATGGAGTGGGAATTTCTTTCTGATTGCGCCATTTCCTGATAACTATGCACTTGTACCTTTTCATTATATTATCAAATATCGTTTCCATGGTTTCATAATGTAATATTCCGAGGTTCTCTTAAATGAAACCTTAAATGTAAATATGCGACAGAACTTTCCTGAAATAATGCTTCTATTATACATAAGTATTTTAATCATACTATATAAATTGAGTGATTTTCCAAACATCGGGACAACATGTCCATGCAAAGTATACTCCTTTGACCTCCAATTTAGCGAAACTGGGGTTCACATGGGTATACATATTTTTCTATTTTTGATTCAAAACATAGATTGTGGGTAGTCGTTAGAACTGCCTCGCCGCCTAAGCGAGGCGGTTCTAACGTGTACACACAATCAATGTTTTGAGCAAAGATACTACGGAACCCTTTTTGTTCCTAAATGTCATACCCCTCTTCGTGATGGGGCATTTTTATGCTCAGCTTCTAGGCTTTGGAAGCTCTTCATCAGAAAATCAGAGAAACGAATTCTGTAAATGCTTTTAAACGTAACCTAGCGCACTTGCAGACTAATTAATAGTTAGTCTTTACTTTAACTTAGCAAACAAATATCCAAGTTTTAACTTCCTTTCACTACAGTGTCGGCTTTTAACCGTAGTAATGTAACTGTGTGTGCAGGGTGTGTGCTGTCTGGACATTGCTTTTCGCCACATGCACTCTCAAGACAGTTCGTTCCCCAGTATTGAATTGATACTATGTTTTAAAGAATGTTTTATTGAAATAGTATACATGTACAAAACATATATTGTATACTTTATAAAACCTTCTTATGGATGCTCTATTTTAGATATTTTCTAGATATTATATTCGTATGTTTTATACGCCCATGGATGAAATTACAGTCTTCGACTGCTTCTGACCTTTGTCAAACATAAGGCCAAATTCCACCTGTAACGGTAACCCACAGTATTATGTTCATACACCTTTTTGCCTTGATACAAGGGTAAATCACTGAACCGTGAAATAAGGTCACATTGATCTATAAGTACTTTAGGGTCAAAGGTCTAGTCATACTTACTAATAATGTGAAAGAAATTAATCATATACCTATTGAGTGTTGAGATATAAAGCAAAATCACTGACCCATGAAATTAGGTCATAGTGACCAATAAGTATGTTTGGGTCAAAGGTCTGATCATACTTATTCATAATCTGAAAGAAGTATGAAAATATACCAACTGAGTGTAAAGATATTAGGCAAAAACACTGAACCATGAAAGTAGGTCACAGTGACCTAGGACTACTTTAGGGTCAAAGGTGTTGTCATACACAAACATACTGTGAAAGAAATATGTTCAATTATATATCTAATGCAAAAATGACGGGTTTGCAAAATGTGTTTTAAACAATAAACTTAAAAATATTCTCGTCCCTGGGTGGGCTCGAACCACCAACCTTTCGGTTAACAGCCGAACGCGCTAACCAATTGCGCCACAGAGACAAGCTTGATATTCAAATTAAGAGCTTTCGTTATTTACACTTGAAATACCGATTGAACAAAATAAATCAATTTCGGCGCACAATTTTTTATTTTCTCTTTCTATTCCTGGCCCTTTGCCCATTCCTGTCTGTAACTTTTTCCAGACTGCTGACAAGGTTCGTATCAGCCATCGCAAGAGGTCCTTGCCCGATGTTTCGTGCCTATAACAATAACAATCAACATTCCAGTTTACACAAAAATGACAAAAGAACAAATAGATGACATCAGAGTCAAAATACCCTGTATAGACTATACCTAAGTATCTTGATAAGGATATCACATTTTATGTTTCTGAGTAATAGGCCTTTCCCTCTGAAATATTTCGATTAAATCTGTATCAGTAGTAAACTGATAAGTCGGTGAACCCATAGAGACAGTGGTAACATCTGGCCGAACCATTACGAAAACACGTCCATGCACTATACAGATATGTTTTAGAGACACAAATATTGAATATTTTCCGTGAATAAATTTTGATAGTTTTTCTTATTTTTGCTCAAAACATTGATTGTGGGTACACGTTAGAAGCGCCTCGGAGAGGCGGTTTTAACGTGTACCCACAATCTATGTTTTGGGTCAAAATAAGAAAAATAGGTAAACCCCTGTATACCCCAGTTTAACTGTACATGTATGAAAGTGAGGTATACATGGGTATAATTTTTCATGGACATGTTTTCCTGATGCAGGGTAACAGATTGTCTTGATGTAAACAAAACCACATCGTCATATGGGACACAACTTACAAGCAAAGAAATTTGGAATTTCATTTTTTTTCTCCAATAAAATGAATTTCTGCCATTGATTAAGGTATTTCTGTTTAACAGCACCCTGGCCGTTTTAACATATCTACAGCTAAGAATGGCACCGTCTTTCATACTCAGTCATGGTGATATGCATCTTACGACAAATCAAGGTTTATTGTAGATTTTTCCTAGATTTTACTATTGACATGTATTAGTATTGAATTCCTACGTCATGTTTGAAACGAGTATCATGAGAAAGTGTTAAAATGTTTTATTTCGTCCATAAAATTTTCAGGATGAGTTGAAGTAATTCCGTCAAAAGCATTTCAGTAAAGGACAAAAATACAAACATGCCATATTCTGTTAAAAATTCACACTCATATTCACACTCATAAAGGGTAAAAATTGGTCTGATTTGATATTTTGTCTATTCCAAAGGGACTATTTTACGCTGACTCGCTGCTTTACGTTTTATGTTTAGTGCAAAATAAGTAATGCGTGAAAAAGGGCATAATTCGATTAATATTTAAAAAATGAATGTATTATGTCTAATAGTAATAATACCAGAGATGATTTCTTCGACATAGGGAAATTATTACATATGAATAAAATGTTGCAAGAGGCTTTGGCGACTATTCGGATAAATATTGCATCTTTTACAAAGGTACACAATTGCATTAATACATTTGGAGCAGTTCAATGTTATTTTTATAGATTTTATGTAATTTTGACATTTTGTGCATTTAAATAATAATGAAGAGCGCGGATCTGGCAAGAGAGGTCTTCGGACATTCAAGTACATTTTATGCTGTTTAAATTTATAAACCATCGGCATTTGAAATAGTTTGCATGTTCTTATATGTATGGCAAACTCCTTTAATATTGTAACAAAATCCAAGACACATATATTGTTTTTATGAAACGAGGTAATTTGTATCCGATGATGTATGTTGCCATGGCAACCATTGCGCCATAGAGACTACCCACACAGAGACTAGCCACGTGGTATAGATGTTTAACTTCAAGAAACGCACAAAATTTCGAGAATTTTAGCTATTGCTTCATTTAATAACAGTGATATGAAGACGTTAACGTTATCAACGTTGAAACGTCATAATTGCTATTCTTCAAAGGGCGTTTTCAGGAAATACTCAGAAATGCTTGGTCTTTCACATACTATAAATATCTTAATTTTTAATTTTTAGCCATAAGACCGCTTTAATTGTCTTGGCCAAAACAATTTAAGTTTCCGTACAAGTCTGACATAAACCGGGCTGTACAGTCACAGAAGCTTGAAATTTCGGATTTAAGAAGAAGAGGAAGTGTACTATCTGTGTAGCGTAAACAAAGGCGCTGATCAGCTTCGCGGTCACAGCGAAACTGATCTGCATATTTTTTTCGCATATATGCAGATTGTTGGTTTTCTCTTGAGGCGGCTCATATGTTTCTGAAACTAATACGGAAGTTAAATAACTTACTGAAAACAAAATAAAATAAAACAGAAACGATACAATTGGAGTATATGGTAAAGCTACTTTATTAAATTTGGCCACTCACCTATATACATGTACTGTATTTATCAAAGTTATGAAAAAAGATAGCCAATGCACACGAAGGAGCTTCTGCCCATGGCAGTATAAGTATATGCATTTATCGGCATATATACCAGAACTCTGGCGAGAATGTGTATGGCATTTGGTCCTCTAAACATATTTTCAGGGCTCCTTCGGCACAGGCACTGCCACAAACACCGAACTCACATGCTTTGAGGCCGAGAGCTGCGAGCGAGAACCCGACTCCGACATTTTCTCTGAGGTCGTGACCCCTAGGAGTGGGAAATCGTCGTTCCGGAGGTCGAGGCGGCGCTCCAGTCAGTCTGAGAAAGATACGGAGGACCCAGAAGAAGATATGTATATCGATGATGAACAGGTATTACATTCATTTTTTTAATTCAGTTTACGTCCCTTTCAAGATTATTTCAGCTCATATGAGACGGGCCATAGGCCAATCAGTAGGTGGGCGAAAACGGGAGAACCCCGAGAAAAATCACCTGGCACATCCGCAAGCAGAACTTTGCTTGTCTCGCATGTGGCCAGAGCGGGGCTCGAACCCACACCAGACACAGCGGTGAGATGATCGAGTGCTCTTAACCGCTCGGCCACGGGGGCCGCTTACATTCATTTTTGTTCTTAACCCATCTGAGCGGGTAACCAGCAATTAGATGGTCTTTCAGTAGTTTCTGGAAGCACAAGTAATCACGGTCAAATAATCGGGGGCCCAAAAGCATGTATTGAAGATGCCAGAGATGAAGAGAAATTAATAGGGGCCACCTCACCATTCCAACAACCACAAAGTTCATTTGAAAATGTCAAAGATAGAAATACAGAAAAGCTGCCTCGAAATTGTTGCGTGCCCTCTAGAAATTAGCTAGATGTCTAGAGGATGTGCAAATTATAAGAATCTGAAAAGTATAACAAAGTGACTAATATCGTTTTCCTTTATTTCAGTTTCAAAAAGAGCGACAACTCTGTCGTAAACAACGCCACAATCGGAAACACCGCCGAAGAGAAAGAAGTCAAACAAACTCCGTATCTTCAGGTACAAAATCCGTACTTTAATAATAGATTCGCCCTTTTTGCAATTCCAACAATCCCGATTCCTTAAAAAACATGATCCTTTCCAATGTAACTTTTGATACGTCGAAACTTGGTACAGGTTAAACAGCAGCCGACTTTCGTTTGAATATTTGTATTGATGCTGAACGTCCCAGTCAACAATTTTTCAGTCATGTCGGGACGGAGCCAACGCTTCCTGGGTTTAACCAGTACTGTAGGGAGTTAATTCAACTTGCTCAAGGACACAACACGGTGCTGCCTGCGGGGATCGAACTGAGGACCTCTCGATTCGGAGTCCGACGCTTTACCACCACGCCACCGCGCTCCCTCCCATTTTCGTTTTCTGATATGATAGGTTGTAAGTGTAAAATGCGATCATTTCGTACTCGAAACAATTGCACGTGCGTAACCACAACGATTCTAAGGATTATGCAGCTTTCACACTTATCACGATTCGACCACGATTGGTATCGTGGTGCTCATCGTGGACCAATCGGGACCATCGTATCCAATCTTATCAGATCGTATCAAATCTTGATGTCAATCGTGACAATCGGGCTAATCGTGGAAAATTTTTTGGCTGCCAAAAATTTTGCCACGATTACCACGATTGGAGGGACCATCGTGGCCATCGCATCAGATCGTATGATATCGTAACAAATCGCAACGAATCGTATCTCATCTTGTTCCTGAATCGCGGTTATCGGGATCGACCAAAACACTACGATCTGTTGAGATTAGTTGCGATCTCCTACGAATTGTTACGGTCGTCTGTTACGATTCGAGAAAATTGCCTGGCCCGATTTACTACGAGACGATGCGAATTACTCGCGATATGATGCGATCTAATACGAGTAAATGCGATGAGACACGACACGCCACGCTTTTGCTACGGATGCTTACGATCTGTTACGACTTATCAATACATTGAATACATCGGGCACGATAACTGACTTTTATTCTTTGATCAACAATAGAAAACTTTATATTGATACGGTCATTTCATTTTAATCAGAAATCTGAAGGTTGCCAGGAAATGGCAGCAGAGGCAGGGGTAGAAAGGGGAAGGTTAAGGCTTTATCATAAACATACATAAATAATGTAAATATCGCATTTTCTTCATTCTCAGCTCCTTCCATCATCAGTGTTATTTCGTCTTCAGAGATTAAAAACATAATGAGGTACATGTTTGTTTTCGAAGTTTATATACCAATCGTGGTCTCATCGTGACACAATCGTGACCACAATCACCAAAAATCAAGCCAACAATCGTAATCTATCGCAACACATCGTATCAGTTCTTGAGACTCGTACCAGAACGCATCAACGCGTATCAGTCCGTATCAAATCGCGGTCAAGTATCGTGATAATCGTATCAGATCGCATTGGAATCGGGGGCTTAATCGTAATAATCTTATCGGAACGCAACTAATCGTATCTATCCGGGACCAAAAACGTGTCCTTAAATTTTGACCGATCGTATCAGATCGGAACAGATCGTATCAAAACGCAACAACTCGCAGCAGAACGTATCAGAACGTGAAATTTTGGCAAAATGTCCCGATTAGTTACGATTTGTCAATCGTGGCGATCGTAACAGATCGTGCTCTAGTGTGAAAGCCGCATTACCTAGAGTCTTTGATTGATTTATGTATATCATTTGATATCTCAATGCTTTTAATAGTCACATCATGATATTTTTTTTTCATATATCTTGCATTAAGGTGACGTTTCTTTCTTAAATTGATACAGTGTAATACAGTTTCCAATTATTATCCAGAATTTGACTATATGTGTAGACATCTTTTGACATTGTGTTAACATGTATAACTCTTAATATTTCCAGAAAAAGAAATTGACTGGCTGATCGATGGAGGAACGGATTCTGATCGTATAAATGACACATCCGACGGTGCTTTACTAGGAGACAGTAACGAATTTGAGTCCTCGACTGACAATCTACTGTCTAGTGATATTGACTCCAGAGTTAAAAATCAAAAACATATTTATGATCAAAGAGACTCTCATAAGAAACGTAGAACTAGAGATACTGGTGCTAGACGAGAGAGAAATAGAGACTATAGACAAGACTCTGTGAGGAGTAAACGTCAAGATGTGCCTTTTGAAGAAGAAAGCTCACAACGGCTTAGAATAAAATCGGCTGAAACAAGCATTGATAGGACAGTACATCCGGCGAGGGACTTGGATGAGACTCGCCGCTGTGATGGGATTGCGAGAACACGATCTGATCCCCGACTGAGGGACTTACGCCGCGAGGAATACCATAAGAGATCAAACAGCGATAAATGGAGCTCAGTGGGAAAAATTGACGATATGACTTATGATCCTAGGCGCCCGATCAAGTCATTGGATGGCAAGGATTATAATTATAGAGCACGCCCTCTTTCTAAACACCTAGATAACAAAACAGCTAGCAACGCTAGCACTATTAGTAAAGTAGATGACGACATGGCATATTATAGTAGTTCATCTAGTGTAATATCCGACGTAAGATCGTCAGAACTTAGAGATTATTCTAGTAATCATTCATCTTACCCCCGACGTCATATATTGTCTCCGTCCAGTATATCTCCATATCAAGGAGTCGACGAAAAGGTGGGTAGTATACTTATAAGTGAGCATCTGTTTACTCCTCAAGCCCGTTACTTAAAAATGATAAATTTGGCATTCATTACACATCCCCAGTCTTAGAGTTTTAGAGTTTAACCTTACCTTTAGCGTTTATACAGTGCATGTTATTTTCGTGCTGAATGGACCTGAAAATACAAGATTGTGGGGTTCGATTGTTTTTTAAGAACATAAATTCTATCAATTCACATGTTTCATATGTAAACTGGAATCCACTTGGCTTTCCGCATATAACACTCATGAAATATCGTTCCTATGTCACACAGGAAAACAGTGCTCAACACCTGAAGCCTTCAAACAACCGACGAGAAAAACTCTCGCAGAGTTCACCGGTTTCTACCAACAGTCTTTCTCCAGATATGGCCTTGCTTCGACATTCTGGACGACGAAAGCGTCGAATGGCTTATGGGTATACTTAGCCACATTTTCCACTCTCACTGTCATTTGAGCCACCTGGTGGGAAAACCAACAATGTGGTTTCCGACCAGGTCTGACACAAACCGACCTGTGCACCTATAGAAGATGGCTAGAAGCTTGAAATTTTGGATTTAAGTAGAGGAGATATTGTACTATCCGTGTAGCGAAAACAAAGGCGCTGATCAGCTTCGCGGTTACCGCGAAGCTGATCTGCGTCTTTGTTTTCGCATATGCAGATTGTTGGTTTTCCCATGAGGCGGCTCAATTTTGTTGTTGATTTCGCAAACATTAACATTGTTCTTAAATTGTATTATTCTTTTGCACTATCTGTGTCCGGAACTCAATTTTCTTCCTTAAGACCGTTTGGACTCCATGACAATTATTAGGGTAGTTGCAAACTCAACAATCGGTGTTTAACAGCTAAATTATTTCACGTTAGCTCTTTCGTTTCATCACAGACGATCAACTTCTCTATCGTTGTTGAATATATGCGACAAATTGTATGTAATTATAGGATATACCAAGTATATATCTTTCATAGATCTAAGGAAACCATCCTAAACAAAGAAAATCGCATTCGCGTTTTAGGGTTTACAGGTATGACGTTCTTACCACAAAGTCTTAAATATTACTGCTTATTTCAACGTGCAAAACCAACCAATGTGCCAAAATGCATTGATACTGATTACGGTTGTTTACCGTTATTTACCTGATCGTGGAAAAATGGCAAAGCCTTATTACTATGCATCTATGAAGCGACTGTATCATTGATCCCTATCTTGAGTATTCTAAACATAAACACGTTTTAATACATTTTACAATTATCTAAATAATCTTCCCAGCGCCAGTCGAGATACATCTATATCACCCAGCCGTCAGAGGCCGCTCTCCGTCTCCCCAATACGAGGACAAAGCTCCCTTGATCCGAGTGCAACGTCACCCACACCCAACGATGGCAATTACCAGGAAAACCTAGTGGACTCACACGGGCGACGGATGACACTTTCTCATTGCGAAAATATACTTTTGGATGAGGAGACCACATTTAGTAGACATAGAAGTAAGATTCACTAGTTCTGGCATACATATATCTAAATAGAATTTATCGCTGAAGCCGTGCAATCTTTGCAAAAATGCATTCACGCCGCCTGGTGTATTTTTTCTCGGGTTTCATTCGTCAGCTTAATTATTGTGACGTTTTCAGTAATGATTGTTATAATACTATAACTATAATAACTATGAAGGTACCACAAAGGCGGCATGGCACACTCCTCATTAAATCACAAATGTCAATTTGGAATTGGGTTTGTGTTTGAATTTGTTACTTCCGTTTCCATGTTAGTTTCTGCAGCAGGCTTAATCTGGTCCTAGGGTCTGAAAGAAGAAAAAACGCTGCATTAAATAAGAATGTTAAGTTTTTTTTGTTGTTTTTTTAAGTATTGCCTGCCTACCAGTTATGCAGAATGGTGGTGGTATTTGCACACAGCAACTTTGCGCATATTCCCGATTCGTTGAACGTTATACAACTGTTGCCCTCATGACGATTTGTTCACCCGAGGGAGGTAATATTGCCCCGAGGGCGAAGCAGCCCTCGGGCAATATAACCTGTCGAGGGTGACCAGACCGTCATGTCACCCTCACTCAATGACAACAATTATTTTATTATAACAAACCACTTTTGAAACAAATTAGCGACATGCCACATTACAAACGCATGTGACAACACGTGTAATTTCACATTTAGGTGGATATGACGTCAGAGGGTAATATGATCATGCGACCTGACAGAATAGCACCCTCTACGTGCACTGTAAACAAAAGCAAGTGACTACAAGTGCACCTGCACCTATTAAGGCAGATATGACGTCAGAGGGTAATATGATCATGCGACATGACATAATCACACCCACCGCGTGACCTGCTCTGGACCAATCAAAATCCACACTCAGCCAATGAATATTCATGAGGTATAATAATGTAAATTATATGTTTCAGATAGTTTAAAATCAACGAAACCACATGATATACTTCTACATCGTGACAAATCAGACCTTTCTCAACGAAGTAAGTGGTTTTCAGTAAGCTCAGAACATTTCGTTTCATTTATAAGTCCAATAACTTTATGTTTAATTTAACTTTTTAATTTAATGGAAGTTTACTTTTTTCTGATGAATTGCCAGCAAAACAAATGTCGTACAAGTGAGGGCAATGAGTCCACTTTTGTTTTAGTCAATATATAGGTATATACATAAAGCGTTTTTGAAAGTAATGACAAGAGCTGTGACGGCGCTTAACATTTTGTCTTACAACCAAATACTCAGTAAGTAATAAATAAAAATAAAACTGAGATCCTTTAAGAGCAGCAATTGTATTAATGAGAAAGGGGGTGGACCATACCGCGGTTTCGGCTATTTAAGCCTCTTCAGTGGCAACATGGAGCCAAAGAGAATTATTGTAATTTTGCAACTTTCAACAGGACTATAATTATAATCCAAAATTGGACCAAATATATATTTAACGTTGGTTAGAAAAGGAATCTAAACCGATAATAGTTTACCTTCGCTGGTCTCAAAGGACCAAAAGGAAAATATAATCTGCACTATGGATGATGTACGGGGAGACTTTTTAGGGCCGCCGCACGGCACAATACTAGCTGCAGTGTTAGCAAATAAAAATAAAACTGAGATCCTTTAAGAGCAGCAATCGTATTAATGATAAAGGGCATTGGCCTCACTGATGAACTGAAAGCGTAATTAATAAGAACCACTGCTAATGCTGAGGGCGCAGTTAGGTACCTGTAAAATTAGCGTTAGCCCGCCATTAATTTTAGATTACTGATCGTTCCAAGGCAATACTTCTGTGGTTGTTCTTATTGTTTTTATGTCTTGGTGTTCAAGTTTTGTGCTGTTGGCGCCTTATGTATGTTTTCATATTTTTAGTTAGGCTTGGGTAACTGAGTGGCCGTCTATTGGGAAAATAGTTGCTGAATCGGCTTACAATATGTTTTCTTAGTATAAGTACCTGATCGTTAATTAAGTTTCTTGCCCCTTCAGTTTTTGGAGTGGGTTTTTCTGATTGCGCCATTTTCTGATCATTGCCTACATTTACCTTTTTACCTGCATGCTTGCCAAAATGATGATTGTTGGTTATTTTGATAAAACGAATAGTTTGTTAGGATTTTAACAGGGAATATTTCAAATATGATATCGTTTCAGCTTCTGGTTTTGGTATGCGGGTTGTTGGTGGTAAGAAAGACGAAAGAGGCACACTTGGGGCTTTTGTTACCATGGTAACATCCGATGGTCCGGCCAGTACACAAGGAATACAAATCGGTAACGTTTACCTTGTGGCATTTTCTATCAATCAAATTTATCATGAAGATTAAAATATACGGTACATGAGTTGTGACATTTCGGACAATGAATTGCAACTTGATTTGAAGCACAACCAGTTTCCTTTAATTTTCAACCAATCGTTGTTTTATTTAACTAAATGTCTCTTTTCGCAATTGGTGTTAAGGATTTTATTTGTTAGTGATCATTGTTTTAAGAACGTAAATAGATGAATAACGCTTTGTACCATAGGTGACCATATAACAGAGTGGAATGGCCGGTCTCTTGTCAATGCCACCTTTGAAGAAGCTCAAGATATCATGCGAGAATCAGGGGACATCGTTCAAGTAACTGTAATACACAGAAATACAGAGTAAGTAGGAATCAGGACATACATTCTGACAGTGTCTTGAATGCAGTGTGGCCATTAGATACTTTTCTTTTAACATTTTGTATTGGTATTAATGTCATTGCAATGTCTTAATACAATTACTCGGTATACGCGGGTGGAATTCATTTGAATGATCTCCGAATTTGTGCTTTGATGTGACACATAATGTTTATATGATTTATAGTCCAGGTTTTGATATCTAGGAAAGCTCAGATCGAATTATTTTCATTATACTGCTATTTTACTCTTACAGGCAAGATGATAGTCCCCTATTAAAACACAAACGACCAATCATAGTAAGAGCAGGTAAATTTCACATAGAAGTAGTATTTTATATCAATGTGCAGACTGTGAATATGTATGTACTAGATAGGTACCGAACTGTTTGTAATTTTGATCAAAACCGGTAGAAGGACAGATACTGGTATTGAATTCCAGACTTTTTTAGCTCACCTGAGCCGAAGGCTCACAGGTGAGCTTATAGGATAGGCAGGCATCCGGCGTCCGTCGTCGTCGTCGTCGTCCGTCGTCCGTCGTCCGTCGTCGTCCGTCCACAATTTCAAAGAAGAATATTTCTGAAGCTAGTAGGCCGATCTTGATCAAATTTAATGTGAACCATAATTGGGTTGGGGGATTGATGGCATTAGGTTTTGGAGCAGATTGTATCAAAATTGTGGTTTCCATGGCAACAGATAGGTCCCATAGACTTACAATGGGAAAAACTAAAAAAATCTTCTTCTCTGAAACCACTAGGCCCACAGCTTTGATATTTGGTATGTAGCAATGGCTAATGGTCCTCTACATAAATTGTGCCATTCATGCCCCTGGGGTCAAATTTGGCCACGCCCGGGGGGTCGATAGTCTCCATAGACTTACTATGGGAAAAAAATTAAAAAATCTTCTTCTCTGAAACCACAGGGCCCACAGCTTTGATATTTGGTATGTAGCAATGGCTAATGGTCCTCTACATAAATTGTGCCAGCCATGCCCCTGGGGTCAAATTTGGCCACGCCCCGGGGGTGGATAGTTTCCATAGACTTACAATTGGAAAAACTAAAAAAATCTTCTTCTCTGAAACCACTAGGCCCACAGCTTTGTTATTTGGTATGTAGCAATGGCTAATGGTCCTCTACATAAATTGTGCCAATCATGCCCCTGGGGTCAAATTTGGCCACGCCCCGGGGGTCGATAGTCTCCATAGACCTACAATAGGAAAAAACTAAAAAAATCTTCTTCTCTGAAACCACTAGGCCAACAGCTTTGATATTTGGTATGTAGCAATGGCTAATGGTCCTCTACATAAATTGTGCCATTCATGCCGCTGGGGTCAAATTTGGCCACGCCCCGGGGGTTGATAGTCTCCATAGACTTACTATGGGACAAAAATTAAAAAATCTTCTTCTCTGAAACCACAGGGCCCACAGCTTTGATAGTTTGTATGTGGCAATGGCTAATGGTCCTCTACATAAATTGTGCCAATCATGTCCCCGGGGTCAAAATTGGCCACGCCCCGGGGGTCGATAGTCTCCATAGACCTACAATAGGAAAAACTAAAAAAATCTTCTTCTCTGAAACCACTAGGCCCACAGCTTTGTTATTTGGTATGTAGCAATGGCTAATGGTCCTCTACATAAATTGTGCCATTCATGCCCCTGGGGTCAAATTTGGCCAGGCCCCGGAGGTTGATAGTCTCAATAGACTTGCTATGGGAAAAAAATTCAAAAATCTTCTTCTCTGAAACCACAGGGCACACAGCTTTGATATTTTGTATGTGGCAATGGCTAATGGTCCTCTACATAAATTGTGCCAGCCATGCCCCTGGGGTCAAATTTGGCCACGCCCCGGGGGTAGATAGTCTCCATAGACTTACAATGGGAAAAACTAAAAAAATCTTCTTCTCTGAAACCAAAAGGCCCAGAGCTTCTATATTTTGTATGTAGCAATGTTTGGTAGTCCCCATTATAAATTGTGCCAGTCATGCCCCTGGGTCAAATTTGGCCATGCCCCGGGGGTCAATAGTGTCCATGCATAGACTTTCATTGCTCGATTCTCAATTAATTTAAATCTCATGAGCTTACAATGTGATAATCTCTCAGGTGAGCTACAGGACCAATGGTCCTCTAGTTCGTAGTGCCTCCAGTTGGCATAATATTACCAGATGTTATTACTTGAAACTTTTCAGAAACCTTAACTCAAAACAAAATGAATCCTTCAATCATGTTAAAAATGATAGCGGCAAATATGCACAAATTTATGCTTTCGTGACGGGTGGTGCAGGTATTGGAAAACCTTGTTTTGACTGTGGCAGTTGTCAAAATATACTTTTAAATATTTTCCTTTTTACCCAATATTTTACTGCTTGGCCTTAACCATTGTGTGATAACTGTGATATTACAGATACTCTACAAGAGACTGAGATCCACCCACCAGATTACCTTGTACTGAGTAAACCAAAGAGGCGAATGCTGCCAAAGACTCCTGTATGTTCTTGCATCTATAATATGCACTATGCCATTAACTGCCAACAGCTGCTGTTAGCCTTAAGCTGCATTGTTCTGGGTCCGCCTTTTATGTGAAATTGCGAATACTAAATGATAACAGTTTGAGTCTGATGTTACACGATATTTTCTCAGAAAGCTAAAAATAATACTCCCAGAAGATTTTCCCCATCTCGGTTTTCGGAGTAGGAATATTTCTTACTGATAGCGCCGTTTCCTGATCATTGCCTACTTTTATTTATTTATTTATTTATTTATTTATTTTTCATAATTAAAATTGATTTAATACATTGCTTTATACGCATGCAACATATAAATACTTAAATATTTAGTTCCTCTCAGAATAAACTTTCAACCTTTTTACAGTTTTTCGAAACGTTAATAACCTTTATAAAACATTTCCTCTGATTTTATTTCTCAGATTGAAATCAAACGAAACGTTAAGACAATCAGTGGCAGCATCTGGATGCAGCTTGACTACGATGTCAAATGCCAGTGTATACTAGTCGTGGTGCTACGTGGGGAGAATATCATGTCATTGGACGGTGAAAACAGGAGAGGCCCGAATCCTGTCGCCATGATACATCTACTTCCAGGACGAGCGTAAGAAAAGATTTTCTTGCACACCATTCTTTACTCATATTATCTATTTGTAGAGTATATCCATAATATTTCGTCAGTGGGTCTATTAGGTTACCCACCAATTTTATTCATCCACGGCATTAAATTAATTCAAATCAAAAAGCATATATTACATGTACTATAAGTCACAACATGATTTATGAAAGCAAAAGGAGTCTGATCTCATAATCTTGTACGCATGTACACATACAATCCAAACTGACTATAGATCAGGATATACAAACTGATTTCAAATAGCTTCTGAGGTCTGGAATCACCAAGAGTACTGAGAAAATGTGACAGAATTTATGCAAAATGCTTCATTTTAAAGTTTTACGGCCAAAAACAAATATAAAATGATGGTTAAAACAGTTACAAATCGCAAACCAAATGTTAAATGAAAGAATAAAAAGTTTATTCCAGAGTTATAGAATTCATATGAGCTGCCGCATGGGAAAACCCAAATCCGCATAGGCGAAAACAAAGGTGCAGATCAGCTTCGCAGTAACTGCGAAGCTGATCAGCGCCTTTGTTTTCGCTACACAGATACTGCAATTCCTCTTCTTTCTAAATCCAAAATTTCCAGCCTCTTAAAAAGGTACAAGTAGGCAAAGATCAGGAAAAGGCGCAATCAGAAAAAGATTCCCACTCCAAAAACCGAGGTGGGAAAAAACCAAACTAACAATCAGGTACTTATACCATGAAAACATTTCGTAAGCCGAATGAGCAGCTATTTTCCCAATAGGTGGTCACTCATTTACCTTAACTTAACTAAAAACATGAAAACACACACAAGGCGCCAACAGCACAAAAATATTTTAAACACCAAGACATAAAACAAAAAGAACCACCACAGAAGTATCGACTTGGAACGATCAGTAACACAAAGTTATTGGCGGGTTTAAATCGATTTTACATGGCCATAACCTCACCCTCAGCTTCTGGAGTGGTTCATAACATTTAGTTAGTTCTTCGGTCCTCGTGGTGAATCTCTAACTAGTCAATGAATCATCAAGAACAAACAAATAAATCATGATAAACATCATTCTGTGACTGTTAAGCCCGATTTGTGTCGGACCTGGTCGGAATCCAATTTTTTAGTTTTCTCACGCACTTTTCAGGCACCACATCCCCAAAGAAACGGAGATAAAGTTCAACACATTTGACCCAGACTGGAATGAAACGTTTGTCTTCCCAAATATATGTGAAGAGGAGGTGAGCAATCTGACTTGTTTTTTTTTGTTTTTTTTTTTTTTTTGTTTGTTTGTTGTTTTTTTTTAGGTTTTGTTTGGCATGCCTTATAAAATTATATCCGATCAATTCATTTGATAAAGATCTACATGTAACTGAATGATATTGAATGCTGCAGTTAAATAATACAGCGTAAAGTAGTTGAAAGACTGTGCAACAAGTGCTTAAATACGCTTGTTGTGGAGAGGACTCTCTATTTAATGCATTAAGTTTATAGCATTAGATTTGATTTGATTAAAATAAACATGGGATTATAGGCAAACAAAAAGACCTTACAGTGACGGCCTTTCTCCGAAATTGATTTCTGGTTTACACTAACCTGCCTAGGGAACACTGAATACAGCAAAACTTTTCTGGTTTACAGCTGGCCTCCCTGTCAATGGAAATCACAGTCTGGAACTATAAAGAAGTGGAGGATGAGTTTCTGGGTGAAGTTCTACTAGACCTGAGTGAAGCCAGGATAGATAACACACCTACATGCTACCATCTCGAAGATCATGATGAAAACAGTTCACCTCTGCCTTACAGGTACATAGTTGCAACTTGCGTTCAAAATAATTATACTTTTTATATTCGGTTCAATTAAGGATTGAAATTCAGATTTTAGCTTTCACTGGATGATGAAAAGCATAAGGCTGTTTTAATGTCTGTGAAGCCCGAAGGGCTTCTCGGAGACATTAAAACAACTAATGTTTTTCATCATCCAGTGAAAGCTAAAATCTATTCGGGCTTCACAGACATTAAAACAGCCTAATGTTTTTCATCATCCAGTGAAAGCTAAAATCTGAATTTCAATACTTATATTTACATTTTATATTATCAATCAAGTATCAGATTTTGATTGCACATTTCATCGCTCATTTTCATGTTATTTGACATTAAATCCGACATAACGTAACTTTGGAACAGCCAAAACATCAAATTTTCGCGCTTAACGTCATGGAGATACGCGACCGACGTCACGCCAACAAGAGTAAACAAACAACGTCACTGGCTGGTTTTGACGTCGCTCCGCCCATATGCGTGATCTCTAGATCACATGATTTAATGTTTTTCATTGGGAAATGAAATACATCAAGAAATATACTTTCATCTAGGGTGATTGGAATAAAAATGTAAATATTTTGAATTAATTTGTCCAAGCTTCTTTGATCCATGTCCATGTTTATGAGTGTAAAAATACTTTCTTTTAAATTTTATCACTAAATCAGCAAATATGAGACTGGAATATATTTTACCAGCCCACCTAGCTCAGTCGGTAGAGCATCAGACTTTTAAGGCTAACATCACCTCGGATATCGGGTACGAGTCCCTCGGTGGGCGAATTTCTGCTGTATAGCGTTCTCTTCTTCTCTCTTATATGCCTGGGTAATTGCCAATTGGTAAATACGTTTTACTGCATAATGTAGAATTTCAATTTCAGAAAGAAGTCATTTTCCTTATCGGAAGGGAGTGCTATCAGCCCGGTGACGTCAGCAGATGCTTCCAGCATTATTCCGAGTCTGAACCCCTCCCCAAGGTCATCTGTGTCTACAAAAGCTACTGGATCACAGAGGACATTGCCAATCACCCCGGCTCATGATAAGATGCGAGAACTCATAGGTCAGAACAAACGTAGTCCAGGTTAATCGTATAGCTTTCTTTTCATTTTACATGTAATCCCTGAATAACGTTTTTAATCAGCATGTGGCATGTGAAGAAAACAGAAATCATAGGTGGTGATTTTCACTTTCTTTTACCGTAAAATTCAAGTCAAAGCCTTTCGATTAACACCAAAAACAAATGAAGTATGAAGTGCATGTGCCATCTGTTGATTTGTCGTGGTCTATTTATTATATGATTTTTAGATCGAAAAGTGTTTAGATCAGGCGTTTGAATTAATATAAATTTAAAGTGTTTTTTTTTAAATGCTTGGTCTGACACTTTCCGCTGACCACATTTTACAATTGAGTCACACCACGAGGTTGAAGAGGTTAGATACAACTTGAAGATTTTCAGCAACTTACATTACGAAAACATGTCCGTGCAATATACAGAGATTTTTATTTTTTGTTTGTAAACTGGAAAATGACATTTTTTAGATCTTTGCTCAAAACATAGATTGTGGGTACACAAAAGAACCGCCTCGGCTTCTAACGAGTATCCACAATGTCTGTTTAGGATCAAAAATAAGCAAAATAGATATACCCCTGCAAACCCAAGTTTTTTCTATATTAAGTGGGGCTTAAGGTATACATTTCACGGACATGTTTTCCTGATGACAAGAAAATGAGGATTATCGATTCTGCTTTATGTTGACTAATGTTATGGTGTCATCAACACAACTTTGTTGTTACAAATCACATATACAAGAAGACATACGATGAATATTCTCGTGGACTGACTTACAGTTTTTGCATGTTTACAATCTTTTTCAGTCTTATTAAGTTTATAATTAGAAATTTATGTAAATGCGACGGAGGCGGTTGGTAGATAACTGAAATTTAGACTAAAAGAATCCATGATGGGGTTGAGGCCGAGACAAGGAAATCTCAGACAACTTTTTCATATTATTCAAGTCTCATTCGAGGCTCTGCCAAGAATGAGACTCGAATAATCTGGGCAAAGCGTCCCAACACTTCATATTCAGGTGAATATTTGAGTTATCACACATATGTCTGATCGCATAGTCTGCAGTATATAGTTTAAAACAAATGAAAATGTCTGGCTGAGTAAGATACTATGGGTTGCTTGGGATGAACTTACTTGTTCAACATGAACAGGAGTTTTGAGATTTGCATAGTAACAACTCTTTTTAAAAGCATAGTGCGTTTTCTTGTTTTAGAATTATTTAAACTTTAGCTGTTGTACATGTTGTGTAGTTTATTAGGTTTTTTTTTTTTTATTTTCTTCCTTTGTTTATTTACTATTATTTACATTTACTTAACTATGTATAATAGCTCAATTTATTAGCCTACGAAATGACATGTGACAGCAACAAAATCATACGGTTGGTATTCATTGTGTCAAAGCATTAGCGATACCTATCGTATATCATGACATTATATGCAAAACATTTTCTTGCATGCATTATGTCATGCCCTTGTGGAAACGAATGTCAATTGTAAGCTTGAAATGCCATTTTAAGGCTAGCATTTTAGATTTTTTACGTTTTAATGTATGCATGTGTGTTTTGTAACTTTATTCTTTGCCGCCGGTAGGCCTATATCTCCAGGTTGCCGGCCCAGTTAGTCATTCATCTGACCACATCCATGCATGTGCAACCGCTCCTGTTATTTCTTCAGAAAGAATCTATATGAGCAATAGTAAGACTCCTTTATACACATTTGAGACAACAGGAGAAAAAATCTGAAAGTTATGGAAATGTACTTTTTTTGCTTGTAAGGGCAGTTGTAGTAATTTTAGCAACAGTGAAATGTAACTGAATAGTTTATCATTATTTACAGATATTTGAAGTGGCTACATATTTATTCATTACTAAGTTATTTCATTTAAATTACTTAGAAGACATAGCATATATGAGTCTGTGAGTGAGAAAACCAACAATTTGGGTTCCGACCGGGTCCGACACAAACCGGGCTGTACAGTCACAGAAGAGGCTGGAAATTTTGGATTTAGAAAGTAGAGGAATTGTACTATCCGAGTAGCAAAAACAAAGGCGCTGATCAGCTGTGCAGGTATTTATTTGTGATATATATTTCGAAATAATATTTCAGAGCTTATTTTTGCATTTGATTATACTTGCAATGCTGGTGAAAAGCTTTGAGCTGATTTTAAATAAATGGAAATATACAATTGTTTATTATAAAATACAAACTTACTTTCAACGTTTAGACATACTAGACTTGAGCCAGACTAATGTTTAAATCAGTCTAAATGTTGAAAGTAAGTATGTGTTCCAAACATTTCCAGATATATTTACATACTTTATATTTCAAAGACCCTATGTCTATTCTTTGTTCAAAAGCATCAGGCCAACAGGCATTGTCATAAAATGCCTCTTCATGTTTAAATATTCTTTTTGCATTTGTAAATGATTTTCTATGGGAAGGTCTTAAGTAGCAGAAAATTAATTAAACCATTCGATGCTTATTTTATCCACACATTTTGCGTTCTAATTATTTGACAATGTGGGTGGCAATTCCTATGACATTTTGTAATTTTATTCAAGAGGACCTTGAAAGTGTATTAACGTTTCTTATTTTCTAGTTAGGTTGCCTAAAACATACATGTAAGAATTTATTGTTACAAAATGTATATGGACTTTTGAGATTTTATTTCGTTGTTCAGGTCGAGACAAACACGATTTGTCGTCTTCAGCACAGTCATCACCGGCACACTCACCCCACAGTGAGGAAAATCGTAAGTCTTAGCTAACACATTACGAAAATACGACAATGGTATAATGCAGATTTTTCAAGTTGTAAAAGTAAGTGAGATTTTACAGTTGATTTTCTTTCGTGTTTCTCATTCTTGCAAAACATAGATTGTGAGTAAACCGAGGCGGTGCTAATGAGAAACCACACTTTATGTTGAAGCGGTTCTAACGCAGTACTCACAATCTTTGTTTTATAACAAAAATAAAAAATAAATACCCCTGTAAACCCAGTTTTACTGTATAAAACTGGAGTTTTAAGGGGGCAATGTTTGTTTGATGCATCAGGCTATACATACATTGTTCCAGACATCTACTGTTGCCTTTATCCAGCCTAGTTAGTCATCATAGGGATCTATTTAAAGCCAAGAATGATGAAGTTGCAAGGATGACCGACAGTAGACAATTACATCATCTTTGTCTGGCTCCAAACAGACCCATATACTACTCATTTTGACAAAACAACGAAAATCTGGGAATAGCTATCATGGCTTATCACGAACGTGAATTCGAGTTTATATTTTACTTCAGATCAAATTTAAGGATGTTCGCTGCTAACATCTGACATTTCGGAACTTCCGGGTTTTCTTTTGTTGAATATCTCGTAAACGGTTGCAGATATTTTCCCAATATTTTATATTTGGATACATAATGATGATATGCATTGAACGAGCTATGAAAATTGTCAATCTAAGAAACTTCATTTTTTCACCCCATTTTCTGCAACTTTTCAGAAAAAATTAGTTGTCAGTGAAATTTAGGGGGTAGGGTAGATTAAACTTGAATATTACACATTTTCAAATTAATTGCACTATTTGTTTGTTTATTTTAGCTGCAGTATATGTGAACATGGTCTTCTAAGTCAGTCTTTGTGTCTTTGGTGTGCTGGTTTTAAAATTTTAGGTGGTTTTATGAAATGGGCTTAAAGAAACAAAACAGCTGAAAAAAGGCTTAAAGTGGCGATTTTCAAGTTGTTGGTTCTCTCTTATATGCACACTACCCTATATGGTTCTTTCTTTTATTCGAACAATATTACAAAGTTCTATGTTGTGTGAAAATACAAGAAAAAGTTTGAATAAACAAATATGGGTTTGGCACATTTCAAAATATTGATTTTTTCCGACTATTCAAGTATGGGGGTAGGGTTGGAAAAATACTCGTAAAAATTGTCATCCACTTCCAGTTGCAATTTTGTCTAAGAGTTTGGTCCAAAATAGTCTGCGTCACATAAATATTATGACTTTTGAAAGCATTCTAGGTGTATTTTTGTTCAAGACAGGTTTGTTTCAAAGAATTAAAAAATAAATTGATTTTAAAAAATTTAAAACATGATGCTCAGAGGTCTCATTCAGAGGCCTGTAGCTTGAAAAAATGCACACTACCCTATATTTATTTTGCTTTCAAATGTCTTATTTTGTATTTTGGAATTAAAAAAGAGTGGTTAGAAAAAAAGTTTGAATACTTTTTCATTGGCAGCGAACATCCTTAAAGGAAAATGATTGTCAGTAACTGGCACATTCAGAACAAAAAAACGCTTCAAAGCAGTAATGTTGCCTGCATCATCAACTCAAACGCAAAACGGATGACAAATTAAGCCAATCTTATAACTATAAAGAGTAAAAACTGGTTCAATATCACATATCATATCAATTTGGTTATAAAAGTTAATTAAATGTTTTGATATTACAGTGAACAGAAGAAACAGCTTCACGTCCATTGTACGAAAGAAAATGCATGCTCTAACAAGATTGTCATCATCCCTTGTTCTTGGTAGTAAGAAAGAACAGAGTAAGTAATACCAGATATTTTTGATAATATAATTAAAACTAGTTCATAAGCAATATCATGGAACTGGTGCTATAAAAAGGTACAAGTAGGCAACGATCAGGCAAAGGCGCAATCAAAAAAAGATTCCCACTCCAAAAACCGAGGCGGGAAAAAACAAACTAACAATAAGGCAATTATACCATGAAAACACTTCGTAAGCCGAATGAGCAGCTATTTTCCTAAAAGGTAGCCACTAAGTTACCTAAACTTAACTAAAAATATGATAACATACATAAGGCGCCAACAGCACAAAACATTTTTAAACACCAAGACATAAAACAATAAGAACCACCACAGAAGTATAAAATTACAGGCGGGCTTAGACCGGTTTTACAGGTACATATTGAACTTAACCTAATGAAATAAACCCAAGGCGGAAACGTGCTTCTACGACATGCGCGAATGTTTCAAATGCCCATCTTTCGATCTGGCCAATATCTATGCGTGTTACACTTTTGAAAAGCTATTGATGCATATTATCATTTAGTTTCAGACACGTCATTTAACCGGAGCCAGAGTTACGGTGATGTTCGTGAGCCAAAATACTTGGAAACACCTTCACCAGCTCTGCCAAGAAGATCATTCGAAGGCCCACAAAGTAGGTTTAACTGACATTGACATTACCTGCAATGAGATACGTGTATCTTCGCTTAGTTTATCGTATACTTTTAAATATGGTGGTTTTTTTCCTTACACCTTTGCGTCAAAGTTGTATCTGCATTAACAATTATAAATGTGGATGTTTATTCAATAAAGGCATTTGTTTTTCATTATGTCTCTTTCAATATTCTTATTGACAAGGCAGCCATTGTACATCTTCCTTTACGCATAAACGCCATGTGATTTGCTTCCATACTAATAGATTTGATTTTGTGTTATATAGAGCGGTATGATCTCCTGGCACCTCCCCACCCCCTCAGTAGATCCAACAGCTCGAACGATTTCTTCTCGGACGGTGATAAAGATGACGATCCGTAAGTTATGAATCTTAACAAGAAAATCATCCATCTGCATATGCGGAAATAAAGACTCAGCTCAGCTACTACAATAACTTTACAGCTGATCAGCATCTGTTTTCACTCTATAGATAGCAATTTACCTTAATCTGGAATTTCTAGCTTCAAACTGTTTTCTGTGGCCCTACAGTCTGGTGTATACGTATATTTTTAAATTCAGTCCTTCAGTTCCTTTTACAGATAATGTTTCATATTCTATTTTTCTGGGCCCAGTTGTTCAAAACTTCGTTAGCTTCGTCATCGTCATCGTGAGTAAATACTGACTACATTAAGCAAATACACTGTTATGTTTTGTTGATAAAATGTAAGAATTGCAAAGGATTCTCACATTTTTCATAAAAAATAACAGTGTATTTGTAATATTGCCATTTGAAATTTTAACGAATCTTTAACTAGCGACATCGTTAATTTTGAACAACTGGGCCCTGATGTTTTGTTTTGTGTTCTTTTCCCTACTAATGTCTTTTTGGATTTTAAAGTTACTTGCCTGTGATTTCTATTCTTACATCACACTCCAAATATTTGTATAAAAAAGATCCCTAATGCTGCTTACATTTTTATCAAACAATATATTCATTATGTTTCAACTATTCATTACAGGCTGAAGAGCCCCAACCCTGACCGAGTACCCCCAGAGGGTGACGATATAACATCTCTACTAGGACCTGGACAAGTGCCTCCAAAACCAGCTTTAGGTTTGTTGTCTTCGGACATTTCTTGTAATGGTTTAGAATCATGACAGTCCAGTTTACATGTTGGGCAAACATATCTGTCATAAATCATATTCAATTAATTTACCTTATTTACCTGTAATTAAGTAGTTAAGGGTGATGAAACGGCACAAATCACATTTGACCTCGGTCACGGCACAGAGTCCAAAAAGACTGGTTTGGCAAAAAGACACATCACCACCAGACAACATAATGTTTAAAATAAAAGTAAAGGGGAGATGAATTTACAAACATGAAATCAAAATGAAAAGCAGAACAGAAGAGAACAAACTGATTACGATGAATGAAAATATATATAATAGATATGGTAAATTAAAGTAAACATGATTTATGACAGATATGTTTGCCCCGCATGAAAAACTGGACTGTCATGATTCTAAACCAATAGCAATGAATAGCAAATGATAAGAAAATATATTGTAGTGAAATAAAACAAAAAGTGTTAAAATTAATATTGGCCAATCTACATACATGTGATTTGGTATAGCCGAAATCATCATTCTCAACTACATATTAACATCATTTTTGTGATAGTTTTCAAAAATTAATATACATCCCCGACAGAACTTTACCTAACCTTGTCGCATTCATTTTGCATCAAGAATAATTTTGGTAATATATACTAACCGTGGCAGATAAAAAAGAAGACTAAAAAACTTTGAAATAGCAAAAGAAATAGAAACATGGTCTTACTATATTCAGAAGATTTGACAATGGAAAGTTATTTTCACCCTGTTTTTTACAGAAACAAACGTTTTGGGAGATATCAAAATGGGATTCATGGTTTCTAAGGGACAATTAGAAATCGATATTATTGTTGTTAAAGGACTATCTAAAAGTGGATTGGTGCAACCCCCGGGTAAGGAAAACCTTTATCTGACATACAAACTCTAGAAAATGACGATTACAGTATCAAAAATACACCAGAAAATCATTTTAATACGTTTAATGCTAGAGTTTAATATAAAATAAAACAGCAGAAATGAGTTATTTAACCATTATCAAAACCGATCTGCTAAATAGAAGGAATGCGAAGAAAGAAGTCAAAATATAAAAAATGTAATATAAACAGTATGTTTTCTAAAATAAAAATTGACATGAATAGAAACAGTGTCCGAAAGAGTACCATCCATTTACCTTCTTAAAGAAAACATGTATCTTGTATTTTGATAATTATCATGAGCTTTCAGGATGACACGTCCATGAAATGTATACCCCATGAATCCCACTTTTATACAGTAAATAAAATAAAAAAAAAACTGAGATCTGGGGTTCTGGGATATACAGGGGTATACAAATTTTATTTTTGATCCAAAAATTAGATTGTGGGTTCTCGTTAGAACCGCCTCTACGAGGCGGTTCTTACGTGTACCAACAATCAATGTTTTGAGCGCAAATATGTTAAAATATCAGAATTATTCGGAATTATTAATTTTTACAGCTGAAAAAATCTCACATGTACGCAAAACAGTACATTATACCACATTGTCTTATTACAGATACATACGTTAAAACATATTTGGTAGAGGGAAATAAAACTGTTCAGAAGAAGAAAACGCATACAGTGAAAATGTCTTATGATCCTATCTACCGCAAGAAAATAAAGTACTCTGCCTGCAATATACATGGACGATGTATAAAGGTGAAACTGTCTTTAATTCTTACATAACGCTTTGCTAAAAATATTTTCTATTTTGCAGTCTCAAATAACGTGGATTTAACTTTTCATAAAATGAAAAAAAATAAAGTAATGTATTTAACTATGTTTCTTTTCAGGTTTCTTTTCATCATTTAAACGCTCATAGAAAATACCATAAACCATAATAATTTTATATGATGTCAGTAGCAGATGAACGCAAAGATAAAAATTGTTCTGATGTTTTTCATAACCAAGTTTAAAAGTTGCAAGAAGATTGTCTCTTACAAGGGACAATTCAAAATCAACGATGTCGTTAGTTAACGATTCGTTAAAATTTCAAACATGAAAATTACAAATACACAGTTAATATGTTTTGTTGATAAAATGTGACAATCCTTTGCAATTGGATTCTCACATTTTATCAACAAAAATAACAGTGTATTTGCTTATGTAGTGGGTATTTACTTAACGAGTTGAGGTCTTAACGATGACGTTAAGCTAACAAAGTTTTGAACAACTAGACAATCTAACATTTTATGGTTTATTGTATCATTTATATTCAGGTAAATGTTTGGGAGAAGCAAAAGACTTTTGATAAGAAGAATTGTCTAGGTGAAACTGTGGTAAAATTGGACAGTCTTGATCTGTGTCAGCATACAATGGCCTGGTATAAACTGTTTCCTTCCGGTGCTATGGATTATGGGAGTAATGAATCGTTAACCTTTTGGTAGTTCATTAAAAGGCTTATCACGTATACGTGTGACCAAATTGTTGTCACTGTTTCAACCCATATTTGGTGAATGGACTCCCATTTTTATCATTTGGGTGAGTCCACTGACATTATTATCGGCATCAGGAGTGATTTTAAATTTCTATTTCATTTTCTGATAAAATTCTTCTAAGCGAACAGAATGGCCCCAAATGTAACGCAGAATGCGGCGTTACGTCCGGGACTATACTGTTTGCAAGGACGTATATGAGTTACAAATGATACAGTGCTAATTCACTTTGATCTACCAATTTACTGGCTAACCCGTGAACGAATTCTTCGGTTTAAAGTTTAAATCGGTTTATTTTTTATACAGGTGTGTTTTTTTTCCGAATTTATAGTCCCATTATCTATATATTTATCTACAGAATAACTTCCTGTTTTTCAATTTGTTCATAAATCGCATTGTAAAAATTATTGTTGCCGTATAGCTGAATGATATGCTGTGTGTAGGCTACATATATTGTGTGTTCAAAATTTGTTTTTGAAAAAGACTTATTTATTATATTAAACTTAATATTTTCCAACAATTTTACTTGCTTTAGATGACTAAATTAAATTTGTAGTGAATGATTTTGTACTGATGTACCTGGATCAGAAGGATTCCATTTTAATCAAACAATATTTTCTGACTATATTGAAAATAAAAACTAAATTATGAAGCTTGAAAACATGTTAAACCATGTCTTTCCAATTTTTTTCATATACATGTGTATGTATCTAAGGTGATTTTTGTGTCATTTTTATGTGTTCTTCTGTCATGTACAAAGTTCTACATGCCATTATCAAGTTATTGCTCAAATGAGCCGCGTCATGAGAAAATCAGCATTTTGCTGATGTGAAAAAGAAAGGTGCATAGGCAAAACCAAAGGCGCAGATCAGCTTCGCAGTTACTGCGAAGCTGATCAACGCCTTTGTTTTCACTACGCGGATAGTACAAGGATCTCGGAAGATTATATAGGTTTTCCGCCCAAAGTTTGATTGTTTCTGGCAGCTTCTGTGTTCATTTTATAGAAAAAATGTTGCATTCTCCGTAAAATTAAAGGTTTGATTAATGCACCAACATGGCGGAAATTTTTTAATGTTACATACCTGCAGCATAAATCCATGCCAAAGGGGGAAGGGGTCAGATTATTTTGTCAGAAAACAACTTTTTTGCCATAGATTATCAAGAAAATACTACAATATGTTTATTGCAACCTTAAATTGTGGGTAGAAACTATTTATGGACTAATAACTGGTGCATCATGTTTATCAGATTTATGATTCTAAATAACACTGCCCATCTGTTTTGCAAAAACCTGTACCTTAAATATACTATGCAAGAACATTAAGCAACTTTTACTTTGAACAGTGACTCCATATGTTTTGTAGACATTAGGGAAGTTCTTCTGACAGAGCATTGCATGTATCAAATTAAGATAAAAACCAATAGTTGTGTGGTGCTAATGAAATATTAGGTTTTAAGTCCTCGGACGCACATCTCGAATAAAACATAATTGTCAAAAATTGAGAAACATATTTTGCACAGTATATTCATATGCATTGTAACGTGTACACTTAATGTGTATACCTGTTAAAATAGGACAGATAGTCTGTTCATTCAGGTAGAACATACATATACAGTATATTTCCATAGCCTTGGTACATTACAAATAATAGAGCTGAGCCCGTGTATCGGTTTTTGGGCTTTTTGACAGCCTTCCCCCCCTTGCCCAAACATGACATTTTGATATAATCTGTCCTTTACAAAAATACAGTTGTGTTCAAAATATTTTGATTGGGCAAGGGGGGGAACATGGACTGATAAAAAGTTTCCTATTTCCTATATGATCCTATATTAAATTGAAAGATTTTGTCCAAGAAGATCTATGGCTTAGATGTAAGAAGTCCCTAAATCTCAGATTTGGGAGGACGAAATTTTCATGTTATGACTATTGGGCTGAATTTAACATTTATAGACGAAGAAATATATACACTTTCGTTTACAAAACAGTTTGGCTGATGTAACAGAATCGAGACAATGCAACTAAATATTTTCACAACCCACCCCATCTTTGGTACAAATGAACCATTAGACTTTGAACTGATTTGCATTTGTTTGTCAACAGCACTTTTTAAACAAATAAATATGGACTCGTTTGTCATATGAATACTGAACAATATACACACATTGATTATTTATTGTTTTGTAATTTTAAGTTTATTTTGAAAGAAATGTTACCATGGTGCATAAGATCTTTAATTTACAATCTTATAGTTTAATTCTAGGTGTGTTCCCCCCCGAGACCCAGCATGCCCTTTTGTCAGTTTATGTGTTTTTCACATTCACACAACATATCAAAGTGGCATCCTGGGTCTAGGGGGGGAACAGGGTCAGCGAGGCGAAAATGTACAATTTCCTGAAATTTTCCCTGAGCTAAAATAAGCACAGTTGTTATGGACAATTTTAAAGACATCAACTGTAGAATTGTAATCATTCATGGTCGGATTTCTTGTCAAACCGGTATCAGGGTGAGCATATGTAGGCCATGTAGATGTATTTATAGAGATACAGTACAGGTTCAAAAGTAAATTTGCTTTCAATCTATGCGTATTGCATTAATGCTTAGAAATGTGATTCCCAATTTTATGTTAAAATTGACATAAATTATGTCATTGACATCTAAAATATGCAAGAACACAATAATTTTATCAAACAAGGCATTTTCGTCTTTGAAAGAGACATATTTGTCATTTAGGGACTATCTCAATCTAAGGCATAGATGTCCTTTAAAAAGTAGTCACTTCTTGACTTACACACAACATTACATGGCTAAATACAACAGAAACTTACGTTTCAACAGTAATAAACTTCATTTAAGTGCCTAGAACTTGAGATTTTGAAGATTTCTTGGGCAATCTCACTAAAGGTGGCGTCATACCTAGCCGATTTTGACACGCGATGGCCACACGAATATGAAATTTTCAATTTCGCGCGATTTTCTTCACGAATTTGGTAAAAAGCCAATATTGAGCCGACGCATACACGAAGCCTGCCGATTGCAACACGATGGACACACGAATAGCTCACGATTATACCCGAAGGACTCGCGAAGATAGAGTAACTGGCAGTTTTGCATACGATGTTGTTGCGAATGATACACGAAGGCCTCACGATGGCTTCACGATGGCCTGACGACATCGTGTTAAGTGTTAAATGTATTCCCGATTGTGTCCCGAAGGCATCACGTGAATCAGGAATTTATTATCGGTTAAGATTCATTTTCTTATAAATGTTTAATATGTTTGGCCCCATTTAGATAATATTAGTCTTTGTATCGACAACCCTGTTGAAAGTTGCAAAATTTCAGTAATTCTCTTTGGCTCCATGTTGCCATACCTAAAGCGTCACTGACGAGACTTTAATAGTCGAAACCGCGGCATGGCCCATCCCCTTTCTCATTAATGTGCTAGCTGCTTTTAAAGGATCTCAAGTTTTAATCTTTGTTTATGGGTTGGAGTCAAGGCTTGGAGTCTTGGAGTGGTCTTAGGCTGCCGTATTGGAGTGGATTCTTGAAGTGGAACCCTGGAGGGAATGTTGCGAGTGGCACAGGAACTACTTTTTTTTTCTTTTTTTTTTTTTTTTTTTTTTTTTTAATACAAAGAAACTTTCCGATATGGGTGTTAATTTCAATCATAGCCATACCATTATCAAACAGATTATCTAAGATAAGGATCTACCAAAATGTACATGAATGATGTGCTAAGACATTAACAGTCATCTCCAAAATAACGTTTTATCTGTTTTGTTTTGATATAGTTTTCTGCTCAACTCCGCAGTTCCACTGCAGTCCATGTCTCCATAAAATACACGGTACCTACATATACTGTAGGCTGGTGGTTGAACGAGCCCCAGTCTCATTTTCGTGCAAACATGGTTTCTTTTGAGAAAGCATTTTTGTATGCTTTCGTTGTTGACGTCCATATAGTAATAAGTTTATTAATATCAGTAACTTTACAACACTGTTCAAGCTTCATGGTGACAGTTTTCTAGTACTTTAAATCCATCTTTCACATGAAACTGGCACAAAACTGTTCTTGTTTAAACGCTCGTTTGTCGAACTCTGCAATGGGTTTGTCTATTAGAAGAAAAACGGGCGCTGCTTTAAAGACAGAGTAATGAACAAGCCAAATACATGTACCTGTAAGAGATGATGTTGCTCCTGCAGGAGTTTTTTTGTCATGCACCAGCTTGATGTATAGCAGCAGTGCTATCGGGATGTTTATCATGATTTAATTGTTTGTTCTTGAAGATTCATTGACTAGTTAGAGATTCACCACGAGGACCGAAGAACTAACTAAATGTTATGAACCACTGCAGAAGCTGAGGGTGAGGTTAGGCGCCTGTATAACCGGGTTAAGCCCGCCAGTAACTTTGTGTTACTGATCGTTCCAAGGCGATACTTCTGTGGTGGTTCTTTTTGTTTTATGTCTTGGTGTTTAAATTGTTTTGTGCTGTTGGCGCCTTATGTGTGTCTTCATAGTTTTAGTTAAGTTAAGGTAACTGAATGGCCACCTATTGGGAAAATAGCTGCTCATTCGGCTTACGATATGTTTCATGGTATAAGTACCTGATTGTTAGTTTGGTTTTCTCCCACCTCGGTTTTTGGAGTGGGAATCTTTTTCTAATTGCGCCTTTTCCTGGTCTTTGCCTACTTGTACCTTCTTTTTCCTAATTGTTTTTTTTTTTTTTTTTTTTTTTTTTTTTTTTTTTTTTTTTATCGAAATACGCCATGATTTAAAAGTATTCCACTTGAGGCTTCTGAGAAAATGTTGTGTAAGTGCTAATTGTTTTTATTTTGTATGTCCACGCTCTCCGGGGAAGTATTATAACAGTTTTGGTCAATATCGTGTTTCCATCTTAGTGCCATCGTGTTCTAGATTTTTCAAATACGATGCTTATACGATGGCGTTGCGAAGGCCACCCGATGTCGTGTTGCCTTCGTAACACTATCGGGAAGCATCGTGTGTCCCTCGTAGTGCCATCGTGTAGCAAAACCTAGCCGATGGTGCCGATGACCACACGACACAAGTACGATGTAGTAACGATGTGAGAAGATGGCCTCACGATGGCTTTACGATGGCCAAGATGTACTCGCGAACTCAACACGAAATTGAACCATCGTGTGTCCTTCCTGTATTTTTTTTGGCATGTCAAAGATTTTGATGCCGCTCGCGATGGTACTGCCGAAGGCTTAAAAAATCTCCCGATGGACATACGATGGGTAACGATGCACTCACGAATAGCCTGATGTCTTCACGATCCCCGCCGAATTTGAAAATTATCATAATCGTGTGTCCATCGCGTGTTAACATCGGCTAGGTATGACGCCTACATAAAGAAATCTTCCGAGATCCTTTCACTTCTTTCTAAATAAAAAAATTTCCAGCATCTAGCCATCTTCTGTGCTTGTACAGTCGGACCTGTTCGGAAACTACGTTGTTGTTTTTTCCTCATGACGCGGCTCAAATATGCTGTTTGAAATAAGAATTTCACTGGAGATGTTTTCATGACAATCAGCCTGAAAGTTTAGTTTTGTGCAATTTCCCACCACTTGGGTCACATCATAATAATGAGCCTCGACGTGAGAAAACTGGTCGTCGGGAATTCCGACCAGGTCTGACACAAACCGGCCTGCACAGTCACATAAGCAGGCTAGAAGCTTGAAATTTCAGATGTAAGAAGAAGAGAAATTGTACTATCTGTGTAGCGAAAACAAAGGCGCTGATCAGCTTCGCAGTTACTGCGATGTTGATCTGCGCCCTTCTTTTCGCATAGGCAGATATCCGGTTTTCTCATGACGCGGTTCATATATCCATTGTTATATTCGGGAATCAAATGCTCTGTCAATCAGTTACTTTCTGGTCTGATAGTTTAGTCCTTGCTTTTTTGTCCATAATGGGTAGATGAGAATAGTTTCTCATATATCATACCAGTATGCCCCTGGGTGTGCCTGTCAGAGATTGTTCTGTGTCAGCCATCAGGTAAACGTATCCGTGAAAGAAATACCCCTGTAAACCCCCACTTTTGTATAATAAAACTGGGGTTACATGGGTAAGCCTAGTTTCCTTAGTTTTGATCCAAAACATAAATTGTGGGTATTCGTAATGAACGAGACATCAAGTGCGGGTATTCATTTTCTTGGTTAGAACGCAAGGAACAGCTTGGTACCACCTGTCTGTCTTTTCGATAGGAAAATATCCAACTATTGTATAAAATAAAGAGGAAAATTTTTATTTCGTCAAATACCAAACATATATTTTATCTCGTGTGTTGATAACATCGAAATTTTCACTCATGCTGCGCATTCTTAATGTTTTCGTGTCACTCGATGAAATATATTTGGTTTTCACCTAAAAAAGTAAATATCCTCCATATCTCTATTGTCTCAACTCTGCAAAGTAAGTAACTTCTGCAGCTGGTGTTGTACCTAGTGGCGACCCTAAAACGTATTCTAGTATGTACATCACATGATCAGAGATAGCGCAGATTATATTTTCTTTTCATCTTTCAAGTCAGTACGACTGTTTATAGTATTTAATGATTATTTGACCCATTTGGGTATGTGAGTCTTTTTATTTCCCAG
This sequence comes from Rugalucina vietnamica, assembly GCA_964017185.1. Taxonomy (NCBI): domain Eukaryota; kingdom Metazoa; phylum Mollusca; class Bivalvia; order Lucinida; family Lucinidae; genus Rugalucina; species Rugalucina vietnamica. The sequence continues at coordinate 59,825,634 of OZ024873.1, forward strand.
CAGGCACATGACGTCATAATGACGTCAGATCGACGTCGATGCGACGTCATTATGACGTCGCACCGACGTTGATGTGACGTCATTATGACGTCATGTGCCCGCCGGTTTAGACCTGTTTTGTTTATCGTGTTCTTGAAAATGCAGCACACGTGTCTGGTCATTGTTGCCAGTTTATAAAGGGTCACTGATGAGTGTTCATTGCATTACGAAAACTTGCCCATGCAATATACAGAGATTTTTGAAGTTGTAAAAAATGAAAATTTTCATTAGATTTTTTTTTTTTACATTTTTCTTATTTTTGCTCAAAATATAGATTGTGGGTACACGTTAGAACCGCCTTGGCGAGGCGGTTCTAACGAGTACCCACAATCTATGTTTTAGGTATACCCCTGAAAACCCCAGTTTTACTATATAAAAGTGGGGGTTTGGGGGTATTTATCGCACGGACTTGTTTTCCTGAGGGCCAGAAATACGACCCACCTTCTCCCTTTGATGAATGTTTCACCGCTTCCAAAGAAACTGAATATAATTTATTGCATTGTATATTTTCTTCTGCAAACAAAATGCTTGCTTTAACAGCATCAGAAGCCAAATCTTAGAGAACATGAGCGAGAAGGTAAGAAGACTATTAATTAAAACCAGAGGACCAGTGGTCCTATAAACGTTCACCTGAGATTTGGGATATGCGACCTAAGCTGACCTTGCCATAAAATAGGTCAAGTTCATCCCGCGGTCATGATTTATACAAACTTTGTAGAGCTTTATTCACTGGTGCTTCAGGCAAAGTTTCAAAATCACAGGTCTTCCGGTTCTGAAGAATAAGATTTATAAAGGTTTTTGCTATTTATAGAAATGGCGGTCATCTTGGTCATGTGACCTGCACCATTGATATTAACTTTCATTCTCTTTTCCTAACGGTGCTCCACATAAAGTTTGGCTTTGACTGACCAAGCGGTTTCAGAGAAGAAGATGTTTGAATATTATGGTCATATACATGTATATAACCCCGGGACAGGGGCAGACAACCCCCTGGGGCAATTTTTTTCATAAACATAAATCTTCTGTCCATTTGCATACTCCCAGCAAGTTTCCCTCTATTTAATTTACATTTTACTAATTTTCCCCATTTAAATGCATGGGCAACCTATGTTGACCTTGCCATAAAATAGGTCAAGGTCATCCCAAGGTCATGATTTATACAAACTTTGTAGAGCTCCTCTCCCTGATGCTTCATGCTAAATTCATACCCCTTCTGGTTCTGGAGAAGATCTTCAAAGGTTTTTGCTATTTATAGCCATGGCGGCCATCTTGGCCATGTGACCTTGACCATTCATATAGACTTTCATTCTCCTTTCCTAAGAATGCTCCACACGAAGTTGGCTTTGATTGGCCAAGCGGTATCAGAGAAGAATATTATGGTAATATATATGTATATTGCCCCGGGGTGGGGGCAGACCTGCCCCGCTTCAAATGACATTTTGACAATTTTCCCCATTCAAATGCATGAGCGCCCTATGTTGACCTTGCCATAAGATAGGTCAAGGTCATCCCAGGGCCATGACTTATATAACTTTGTAGAGCTCCCCCCACTGATGCTTCATGCCAGGTTTCAAAATCGTTGGCCTTCTGGTTCTGAAGAAGAAGGTTTTTAAAGGTGTTTGCTATTTATAGCCTTGGCGGCCATCTTGGTCATGTGACCTTGACTATTTATATAGACTTTCATTCCCCCATCCCAAGGATACTACTTATAAAATCTGGCTTTGATTGGCCGAGCGGTTACTGATAAATTTAAGTTTTACATTTAATTTGTAAATTAACTTTGGCCAAGGTCAAGAAATGACCATAACCTTTAATACTCACAACGCTTCATTAGCTCAACATGTTATCTGTTTCTACCAAATTTCAGGTCACAGGCTACAAAACTACCTGAAAAATTCAATGTTTGCACTTTTTTCATTTTAAAGCCAATTACCAAATTGACCTTGTCATAACAAAGGTCAAGGTCAACCCAAGGTCATGATTTATATAAACTATGATGGGTCAGAGTCCCCGATGCTACGCACTAAATTCCGTTGAAATCGGTCCACCGGTTCCAGAGAAGAAAGATTTTTTATGGTTTTTACCATATATGGACATGGCGGCCATCTTGGTCATGTGACCTGGACCGTTTATATAAACTTTCGTTCCCCCTTCCTAAAGATGCTCCAAAAAGGCGGCCCTAAGAAGTCTCCCCGTACATCATCCATAGTGCAGGTTATATTTTATTTTTGGTCCCATTTAGATAATATTAGTCTTTGTATCGACTACCCTGTTAAAAGTTGCAAAATTTCAGTAATACTCTTTGGCTTCATGTGGCCAAATCTAAAGGGTCACTCACGAGAGAGACTTTAAAAGTCGAAACCACGGTATGGCCCATCCCTTTTCTCATTAATATGTTCACTGCTCTTGAAGGATCTCAGTTTTAATTTTTATCCACATGAAGTTTGGCTTTGATTGGCAAAGCGGTTTCAGAGGAGAAGTTCTTTGAAATTGTGGACAGACGACGGACTGACGTACGGATGGACGGCGGACAAACGACGGAGCATGGCCATCCTATAAGCTCACCTTTTGAGCCATCGGTTCATGTGAGCTAACAAGGATATAACAGGCTCCTTTTTCAGATTTTTTCCTAAACATACGTAAAGCGAGCCTTAGCAAATTTATTCGGAAACTCTCTATTTTGTAGATCCAGTACCTTGTATTTTAGGGATATACAGTCCTATCGTAAATACCTCACCAAAAAAACATAGTTTCTTGCGACGATGTACATTTTTGTATAGAAAACTTCTCTGTCATCAGTGACTGTGCGAACCCATGTCTGTTGTATCAATCAGTTGATAAGCTTGTCAAGGTTATCATCTCACAATTATTTATTTGGTTAAAATACAGTAGTTTCAAATTGTATTAATATTTTTATGAATGTATCTGCCTTCAATTGTAAATTATAAATATGCTTTATCTTCTTAAAATAAAGAGTTCAAAACTTATACAAGTAGTTTTATTCAGATCCATGTAGAGTACACACAATCCGTTAGAGGCCCAATAGTTCTGTAAACGCTCATCTGAGATCTGGTATATACACCAATAATATATATTTGAATATTATGGACATATACATGAATATAGTTCCATAGCATGGACAGACTAACCGGGCCTGGGGCCATATTTTCTGAATCATCAATGTTCAGTGCATTTTCCCATTTTCCGGCGAGGTTTCCCTCCAAATTATTACGCATTCACAGGCAATCTATGTTGACCTTGCCATAAAATAGGTCAAAGTCATCATAAGGTCATGATATGTATTGTAGTTCTCTAGTGCCAAGTTTCACTGAAATAGGTCCTTCCGTTACGAAAAAGGTAATTTTGAAGCGTTTTACCATATATGGGCATGGCAGCCATCTTGATCATAGGACATTGATTATTTACATGTATGTAGAAACTGGTTAACACTTCCTATGCTCCATATGGTTTTGACAAACAGTGGTTTCAGAGAAGGAGATCTTTGATCTTTGAATATTGTGGTAGTATTCCTGTATATTGCCCCGCAGACCATAGCCTGGGGTATAGTGAGATTTTTTATGATAATGGATGTTTTAGGTCGAGTTGCAAGTATATGACAGATCAATCGTTGACTATGAGCAAAAAGGTTAGAAAAAATGCACTGAAAAGGGTCAATTACACAATCATGGATGCAATTAAAACAATTAACATTAACATTTACTTTATCAGTTTATATTGATCATTCGCATTGTGCTGATTATCTGTTAGTCGACTGAGTTGATTTCGAGATAAAATAAAAGTTACCTTGACTTTTTAAACTATAGTCATGTGTTTAATATTCATCTTCCTAGTTTGTGGATTGTGATGTTGAAACTGATGCAAGGGAGTAACACAATTACGTTTCCAAGAGAAGCACAGGTGTTTTACCTTTTAAATAGGTGCATGAACATAAAGTATTTCTGAGCATACGATGAAAGCGGAGCTCTTTTAAATAGGACAATCTGAGCCTTCGCGTAGACCACACACAACACTCACGGTTTCCGACCAGGTCCGACATTCACCGGACTGTACAGTCACTGAAGAAGGCTAGAAGCTTGACATTCCGGATTTAGGGACTTGAGGGATTGATTGAACCTACTATCTGTATATCGAAATCAAAGACGCTGATCAGTTGAGCAAGTACTGCATGGCTGATCTACGCCTTTGGTTTCGCATAGATTGCTAGTTTTCCTGCTGCAGCGGCTCATATTAATCTTGGAAATAATCTGTTGATGTGATGTAGCTGACAGCGCAGGGTTTCTTGGAACGACGTCGAAATGACAGAAAAGGTAAGTTGATACCGTTGTTAGGTTCACTTGTGCCAACGTCAGTATTCTAAAAGAAAGAAACTCGTTTGATTGTGCTTGATATTGTGTTATAAAATCTATAAAGAATGTCCGTGGTTCTTTGTGCATTTACAACCACGCAAATAGCAGCTTAGCAATCCAGGTGTTTCAAACATCTCTAAACTAGTTGTCAAAAAGGTGAGATTGACATTTCCTGTCCAATATTTTAGCATCCTTGAAATGTACATAATCACCTAAGTTTCTCTGATTGGTAAGATGGAATTGACAGATGTTGATTTCTCCTCTCAACAATTGCATTGGTTGTTTGAAAATATTAATATAAGCCAAGGTGATTGTTCGTCATTTTTTGGCTACTTGTAAGAAATGAACATATTTTTCTATATTTAAATTGCACCTGGATGACTGTTGTGGACTGTCATTTTTTCCTCTTTGACAACTGATTTTGAGATGTTTGAAACTTCTGAATTGCTAAAAGCTGGTATTTGCGCGATTGTAATAAGCATACATCGATTGGTATCATTGGTTCTTAATGTAATTTCATAGACTGGACAAACGCTATCGAATGAACAAGAAAAATACTTCTGCGGTAATTTAGACATGATCACAGCTGATAAACATGTGGTATGGAATCGGTGACGCACAATGCAATTCTGCCCGAAGTTGAGATGAAAAATTCGAGGAAACCTACATGTGACCTTCGGGCTCTTAGGAATCCTCGTTAGATAAATAAAGCATTAAATTAAATTCGAGTTTTCTCTATTGCACCCATCTATTTTTCAGTATAGTACAAGCTATAGGAGAAAATCGTCGAATATCTAACCTCAACTTCTGTCTCATTTGCAGTGTGTGTCACCGATCATTTATCGGTTTGTATGTATACAATACCACGTGATTGTCAGTAGTGTGATGATACTCTGTCAATGTTTTTCGGTACTGTTTTCTTCGATTACAGCCAAAGGTCTGTGATTGGCCATGGTTTGAGCTAAATGCAATGCGAGAAAACTGTCTTGGCTATTTGGAAGATATTATATCCTTGTTAATGGTCACTCATGGGGCAAACGGATCACGCCGAGATCAAACACAGACGAATACTGCCAATGCCATGAGTTTAGTAGCCGACAAAGACACACATATCACAAATTTTGCTTTGAACCAAACCCTGTACCCTGATGGACAGACAGATGTAAATACCGAAATTGAGAAAAGAGTGGATTCGCTAAGGAGCAAAGAAATACGTATATTGATAGCTGGTCTGTATGGATTTGTTTTTTCTTTTATTTTTTATTTAAACGATTTACAAATGCGTTATTCATATGGTGTATGCTAAATAAAATGAGAAAACTTAACAGCAAATAAATCTCGATTAAAGTACATGCAACTATTGTAGCTCCTAGAAAAAGCATTTAAAACAACTTTGATCTGACCATTTATTATTTTTTCTTGCTCTAGAATAGAACTTTTAATGAAAAATGATTTATCAGACAATGTTAAATGTCTGTTTAATGGGCAACGTAGTCTGGAGAGTTTTTATGTATGCTTCTATTTATGATGGTTACAGGCGAGGTTGCTACAGGGAAATCCACATTAATGAATGTTTTGATGGGAGGGCCATACCTACCAACTGACCATTTCCACTGCACGGCTGTAGTGTGTGAGCTCCACCTCAGTCTTGAAAGAAAAGCCTACATCTTCTTTCGGTAAGACGCAACTATGTTTGATCTTAAGTCTTGCTGGGATATTTCTGTTGTTTCTTCTCTTGCCCTTTCATTCTGATCTGGTGTTTTTGTTTCGTTCTTTTTTCGTTTAATTGTATCAGTTCTTGCACTGTCTATTCTTACTTTAATCTTCACGTTTTATTACTAATTTACTTTAATTGCCATTATAGCAAGAGCTCCCTCAGATTTAATCCGCTCCACGTCACCCTTTCTTTTTCTTTTCTTTTTTTTTTTTTTTTCGTACTAGTCTAAACCTCTTGTATATTTTATACAGAGATGACGATAAGCCGCCTCTCTCCATCGACAATCTTTCTATCAACCCAGATGAAAACACACAGCCTAACAAACACGGGACTGGTTGGGAACAAGTGTGGTATTATATCAAAGAGTCACCTGAAACTCAAGATATACTGAGGGTTGAACTTTACTGGCCTATGCCTTTTATAAAGGTGGGTTCGAAATTGAAACACAGATTATTGAACACAAAAAGGATCTAAACATGCGCAGCAACAATTGATAGGCAAACTAGAACTAATAAGAATAAAATACCGGTTCCAGAAATCAAACCTGAACTAAACCAATATAAGACGAATGGATTTTCCTATCATTATTATTTGGGTGAGTCCACTTTCTTATTAAGGGGACTCAGGAGTGTTTTTTTTTTTTTTTGTTTTTTTTTTTTAATTTTTATTCCCTTTTTCGATGGATTTTCTTTAAGCAAACAGAATAGCCCGAGATGGTACGCCGCGTTCTGCGGCGTCACATCCGGGGCTATACTGTTTGCCCATGTCCCACAAAAAGGACGCCAGGCTTAAATGAGTTAAAAGGACACAGACAAAGTCGTAAACTGTGGTTATAATCAATTCTTTGACCTGCGAACGCCAATGAAGCATTCTCATAATTATCTATTTTAGCATTTGTTGACACTACGACCTACGATGGAAACACACCTAAGGGGCAGACACGAAGGCATGACAAATGAAAGGGACGATGATTCAGTATGTATTGCTTCATGTATCAGTATTCATGGTATACTAGTGTTCGGGTTCTCTTAATTTCAGTATCTTGAAGAGCACTTTTCGGGGCTCTATTATAGGGATCAACCATGGTTTTCAGTGTTCAAACATTCGATGGATCACGAGGATGGTGTTTGAACACAAGGCTGCAGGCCGCGTGTTCAAACACCTTCCGAGTGATCCAGCGAATGTTTGAACACTGAAACAAACCATGGTTGATCGCTATTCTTGCATTTTCACTCTAATCCACTTAAAATCTCATGAAAATAACATTAACAACGTAAAAACTCACCGAGAACCGCGGAGCTTCTTCAACGTCGGCCATTTTGTTTCTACAAAACACATGACGTCACGTCGCATTGACCAATGACGTCGGCCAAAACCCATGTTCAAACGGCACGTGAATTTCATAATTTGAACATGGGTTTTGCAGTTTGAACACGGCTTTCGACCTATCGAAAACGGCTTCAAACAGCCATGCGCATAGATATCTATGCAAGAATTTGATTTTGTATAACGAGATAAGTAGCATTTTAACTTTAATAATGACAAACTGTTCAATCGTAGAAATTATTGGACAAATAATGGAAAGTGGAATGACTCTGAAAAGGTTCAACAAAAAGGAATAATTCAGGACTATAAACAGATAAAGTCGCTTGTGGATTCCGCTTAAATGATTTCGATCAAAGTGCACCATTCTCGACTGGGTGTAGTGGTCGTCATTTTTATTATATCATTTCATTACGTATGTGTTATTTCCATTCTCAAGGTAGAATTCTCAATTGTATATTTATTTTATTATGTATTTGTTGTTTCCATTCTAAAGGTAGATTTTTAAGAATATTTATTGTAATAATTGAGCCGCATCGTGAGAAAACCGGATTTTTGCCTAGGCGAAAACAAAGGCGCAGATCAGCTTCGCGGTAACCGCGAAGCTGATCAGCGCCTTTGTTTTCGCTACCCGGATAGTACAATTCCTCTTCTACTTAAATCCGAAATTTCAAGCTTCTAGCTCTTTTCTGAGCTTGTACAGGCCGGTTTGTGTCGGACGTGGTCGGAAACCCCGAAGACCGGTTTTCTCGCGTCGAGGCTCGTATAATGTAAGTGTTGTTTCCATTCTCAAGATAGAATTTTAAGAATATTATGTATTGTATTATGTATGTGTTGTTTCCATTCTCAAGTCAGATTTTTAAGAATACCCATTTTATGTATGTGTTGTTTCCATTCTCAAGATAGAATTTTAAGTAAAACTATCGTTTGTGGCTGATAGTGAAATTCTAGTCTGGTTTAATCAGATACAACTTTTGTAGAAGTATCTGCTTTTTCGTTGGACCCGGTGTTTGCATAAAATGATCACATAATTGCATTTACACCATTTCAGTCATGGCAATACCAGCCTCGCTTAAGGGAGCTGAAGTTATCCTATGAACGGTCACCAGGAGATGGAAAGTCATCCTCGGGATCGTTCAGAGAAGGTAACGATTGTATAGTGAATATTCCTCTCAGTTGAACTCAATTCAAATACCGAGTCAAAAGACAGCGAAAATTTTCACTCTACAGCAGCTTTTCAATGCTCAATGGTTTAAACACGCCAGCAATATTATTTCCGACGCAGCAGTTCTGTTGTGGTTCGTTTTGTTTCAGTTTTGAGCTGCCAGCCGTGTGTTTGCACTTTTTCTGCACGCATATTATTTACTTATTTATGAATATACGAGAATGTGACTTACTAACCAGATATTCTTGTGATATTTTTGTGAGCTCTTTCACAACACAATACACGACCATGGGGTACTTTACTCGTACTACTGACATTAGCACTTCTACAGGTATTGGCCAATAAATTGTATAAGACATATAGGGAAAAAATATTTAACACTTCGTAACTTTCTTATTTCTTATGATATTTTTATATCACGAACGGCGTTAGAAAGTATAGTTCTTTATCTTTGCCATAGTTTTTAAATTTTTGACGTAGCGCTATTATAAAATGGTCTGTTTGGGGACGGCCGTCTTGTATATATAGCAAAATTTCCGTAAAACGCGGTTAAATACGCCTAGGTACATGACTTCAGCAAAAATTTTAAGCTATAATTTTACATAAATGTTAGGCGTCACAAACGGTCCAATGTAGTAGAAATATTATATTTTAATCTGGTGTATTTTTTATTTTTGTAGTTCAACGATAAATTGGTCTGTTTGAGCAAGGACCAAAAAAAAATAAATATTATTTTCTATCTGGAATTTCCGTGAGTATCCGTAAAATGCACCGATAAGACCCGACTTAATTTCCAGGTATTAATGCCGTGGGCGAAGATTATCGCTCTAATATGAAAATGAAATGTATTTGATGAATGATTGTGTAATAAAGAATTTTATATGAATAAATCAATAGGCTTAAGTTTAGAGAGTGATATTTTGCGGAAATAAAACATTAAACTTTACCATATTTTTTTCTCCTTTTTTGGCAGTAGATGCCGAAGTTGAAAACACAGATGTCAATTCGCTCATGATTGCATCATGTCAATTAGTAATGACACTGTGTTAAATTCGCAATCAAGTTCTACTCATCTAATTTATCATTTTATTTTTATGAGAATCTTTTTTTATAATTATTTCATGAGGTATTTGTATTTTTCTTTTGATGCTGTAATCCGCAGCAGGACGAGTGCTCTATATCTGTCATTCAAAGTCAATCCAAACAAAATAGCAGCTTTTATTAGCTTTAATCAAAAATCATAAACATCAAACATAAACGTTTAAAGCGATCATCGCATGAACAGTTGAATCCCGACATCAATTAAAGAAATCAAATTACATGTAAACAATTTAACTTAAGTATTTCACACATACTCGAGATATAATTGAGCAAACCGAACGAGTATAATCACTCATTTACCGAAAGCGATGACACTGTGCCATAACACATTATGCATGCTTTATTTAACCAACGTGAAGAATTCAAAGATATTTAAAATCTATTTTTTAATATCTTTCTCAAAGCATTTTGACACGAAACAAAAAACATTTAATCATTATACATGTATCGTAGTAGATAAGACTCCTACATTTATCAACCTAAATATGTGTAATTACGGATTCGTGAAATGCGCATTCATTCATTCATTCATTCATTCATTCATTCATTCATTCATTCATTCTTTCTTGCTTTTATTCATTTCTTTCTATCTGTCTGTCTTTCTTATAATGTGATATATGAAATCCTTGACGACAAAGAAATAATTTGAGATAATTCTCAATGAAAATGAAAATGGCAAGTTTCCGCTTTGTTTTCGCTTCATAGATAGTACATCCCTCTTCTTAAATACGAAATTTCAAACTTCTAGCCTGCTTCTATGGCTGTACAGACCGGTTTGTGCCTGACCTGGTCGGAAACCAAACTTGTTTTCTCATTCGAAGGCTCATTTGGTTTTTTATTCATGTACATGCGATTGTTAGAAAATAAACCGTTTGTATTATGGTTTACACCGCATGGTGCTTTAACAAAACAAAAACATTACGAAAACTTGACCATGCAATATACAGAGATTTTTTAAGTTGTAAAAATTGAAAAATTTCAGTGGAAATTTTTTTATATTTTTCTTATTTTTGCTCAAAACATAGATTGTGGGTACACGTTAGAACCGCCTCGGCGAGGCGGTTCTAACGAGTACCCGCAATCTATGTTTTGGAGCAAAAATAAGAAAAATAGGTATACCCCTGCAAACCCCAGTTTTCCTACATAAAAGTGGGGTTTAAGGGGGTATATATTGCACGGACATGTTTCCCTAATGTGTAGTTTAATAAAACATTACATTACGAAAACATGCCCATGCAATATACAAAGATTTTTAAAGTTGTAAAAAATGAAAATTTTCAGTGGAAAAATTTTGATATTTTTCTTATTTTTGCTCAAAACATAGATTGTGGGTACATGTTAGAACTGCCTCGGCGAGGGGTTCTAACGAGTACCCGCAATCTATGTTTTGGAGCAAAAATAAGAAAAATAGGTATACCCCTGCAAACCCCAGTTTTACTATATAAAAGTGGGGTTTAAGGGGGTATATATTGCACGGACATGTTTCCCTGATGTGTAGTTTAATAAAACATTACATTACGAAAACATGCCCATGCAATATACAAAGATTTTTAGAGTTGTAAAAAATGAAAATTTTCAGTGGAAAAATTTTGATATTTTTCTTATTTTTGCTCAAAACATAGATTGTGGGTACACGTTAGAACCGCCTCGGCGAGGCGGTTCTAACGAGTACCCGCAATCTATGTTTTGGAGCAAAAATAAGAAAAATAGGTATACCCCTGCAAACCCCAGTTTTACTATATAAAAGTGGGGTTTAAGGGGGTATATATTGCACGGACATGTTTCCCTGATGTGTAGTATAATAAAACATTACATTACGAAAACATGCCCATGCAATATACAGAGATTTTTAAAGTTGTAAAAAATGAAAATTTTCAGTGGAAAAATTTTGATATTTTTCTTATTTTTGCTCAAAATATAGATTGTGGGTACACGTTAGAACCGCCTCGGCGAGGCGGTTCTAACGAGTACCCACAATCTATGTTTTGGAGCAAAAATAAGAAAAATAGGTATACCCCTGTATTTCCCATTTTTTCTACATAAAAGTGGGGTTTAATGGGGTATACATTACACGGACATGTTTTCCTGATGAATTTCGTTTTAAGAATCTAGATCTCTGTATGCAGACTTGGCTAAGAGTAGCCTGCCTGATATGCAGAATCAGTTTTGTCTGTCAAAACAGTTTTCCTATGACGCTGCCAAATTATCATGTGAGAATGTTTTTATAAGAAGCGTGACTTTAATACCTTGCGGCGACAGCCTAAATACGCTGGATGTCAGGTGTAATCCCTTAATCTAGTCATCCATGATATAATACCAGCAAAGCGTGAAAACCTACCTTCTGGTCGGCATTTCTGACCATGTCAGACAAAGACCAGATTGGTTATCATTAAAACTGTATCAAGGTTGAACTACATACTTGGATAAGAATAACCGGTCTTATGGAAAATGGTGTTTCAGCGCTGTGCAGGTCATCACCGCCTATACACCGCCAATCTTTTCCTGGGCGAGGCCAGTACTATAGGAGGTTGTTTTGTGGGTTTTTTTGTCCCGGGAGCACCCAAAGGCTCAACCGAGAAAATTATTATTATTATTTTGTTTGAGAAGCCCGCCCGGTTAAGTATAGATGTGAAGATCTTAATTCGATATATCTTTCATGATATATAGACTGTGAATATCTAAGTTTTTTTTTTACCCAGCGAAAATGTATATTCTAAATTAATTTATTTGGCGCGAATTACATTTAATTTCTATATAAAGAAAAACGTATACATTTAATATTTTATATGTGTCTTTCACATTCGGATCCTGATAGCCTTCTAACTTTATGTTTAACAATATGATTACTATTGTGCAAATATTTTCAAAAGGGGAAAAAAAACGTTTATTCTCCATATAAGGTTACAAATAACTAATGGAGTCTATTAAAATAATATATGCAGCTTCTTAAGTCATCTTGAAAATGCAAAGGCGTGTCCGCGTCTGCAAGACGAATGCTTTTGTTTACGATGGGTCTCTGTTATAATTATCTTATATAAAATCATCCAAAGTGACAAGGGGGTAGCAGATGAATACCTCCGGTCCCTGCGTCATGCATTTAGTCTTTTAACATGTCAACTGCGCTTAATTAAAATAAAGTTTTCACGCAGAGAAAGCTGCAGAGAAAGGTTTTAAAATAAAGCGATGAAATCTTTAATCCCTACAACAACTGTCCCCAGGCAACATGACATTACCTGGGCAGATTAGCCGAATGATAATCGAATATCGCCGGCCAATTTCGGATATTATCGGAAAGTCTCCGTAAATTTACCTGAGCGCTAGTAAAATCGATTGCTTGCTTATGTGCCTATATTGAAATACGACTATTGTTCCGGTTGTTTTTATAATTTTATATTACTGATCGTTCCAAGGCGATAATTATGTTGTTGTTCTAATTGTTTTGTGTTTTGGAGTCGAATTTTGTGCTTTTTGAGCCTTATGTACGTTTTCATATTTTAGTTCAGTTCGGGTATCTGAGTGGCTGCCTATTGGGAAATAGCTGCTCACTCGTCTTACGATATATTTTCTTGGTGTAAGTACCTAAGTGTCAACAAGGACCCTATACTCGATATAGGGTCCTTGGTGTCAATTAAGTTTTTCCCACTTTTTTGGAGTGGGAATTTCTTTCTGATTGCTCCATTTCCTGATCATTGCCTACATGTACCTTTTTAGGTAAACCAGATACTAAAATGATAGCTGCAAAATACCATCTGCACAGTCCGAACGTTTTACCAACAATACTTTACGAGAGAGAGGGACCCATGAGCTCAAATATAGAAAGGAGCCATAATAATGACACAGACGAAACCATACCGAAACTCGTAGCGATGGATAATCATATTGGCAGTGAAGAAACTATACCGAAACGTGTATATTCGTCAATAGATGATCTACCAGTTGGAATGACAGCGGAACATTATCAGCATATAGATGTTAATGTTATAGTGTCACATGATGCCGGTCAAAAAACAACTGATATGAAAACGAATAATCACTCTTCTTTAGATGCGTATGGATCAGTTATAGTAGATGACGATGCTGGAAAACCGAACAAATTTATAAATGGAAATGCTTCTACCTGTTCTGAAGGGTCTGCAGAGAATAGGTCAAGGAGAAGTGACGGAACATTCTCTGCCGGTGTAGATGAGGTACGTGTATTTAAACTGCGGAAATCTTCCTACAATCTACATGTATATTTCGCGAATGGTCTATTTCTGATTTACTCTAAAGTTCTTAAGAGTTCGCGTCGAGTGTTTAACTATTGTTTTATTCTATAACTAATTCTGTGTGAGTTAGAAGTTTATCTGCGAAAATTACGATCTCGGGAATATTTACAAAGGCTGACACACATCTTGACTAAGAAATTTAGATACAAAAGTTCTCTCTCTCTCTCTCTCTCTCTCTCTCTCTCTCTCTCTCTCTCTCTCATCTAATGTACCAGGCGTGCTACTCAGTAACCGTGATTAGTATATCATTGTTTTGAGTAAAATTACGGAAACACAAACTGACTGAAGGATGTGCTTATACAAACGTAAGAAGTCAGCAATAAGCAATGATGATTGAAAGTTATGTGGTGCCTTGTATCGTTGTAGGCACCGGAAGTTGTAAATATCGTGTTCTGTGACTGTCCGGGAATCACGGAGAATGAACAGACATTTGAACCAACTTTAGAGAATGTCGATAAAAGTCATGGCATAATTCTTGTGGTAGACGCTATGAAAGCAAATGCAGGGATAGAGGAAAGGAAGGTAACTAAGTTTATTTTCGTTTCATTTTTTTTTCTACATTAATTCCATTGCTCAGACTTAATCACTATTTTGATTCAAGATCCATAGGATCCAGTTATTCCATGTATATAGACGAGTGTGCTTGCACAACGAAAAATAGTAACCTATCAGACGGGTTATGCAGGGAAATCGCCTCTAAACCTGAGCTATGATAACTCGTTTTTTAAGGAGCGTAGTAGCGCAGTCGGTAGAGGGGATGGCCCTGTATAGCTAGGCGCCGAAGCCGAAGTCTGCGGGTTCGAAACCTACCTTCGCCAATTTAGTACATCTTTATTTCTCTACTTTATAATTTTTCTGATGTACTTGTATCAGAAATGATCTTGGTAGGAATAGCTGTTGAAGTTTGTATATCTTTGATATGAAAATATTATTTCCAAGCTTTGGCATCCTATCCATAGGATCCAGTTATTCCATGTATATAGACGAGTGTGCTTGCACAACGAAAAATAGTAACCTATCAGACGGGTTATGCAGGGAAATCGCCTCTAAACCTGAGCTATGATAACTCCTTTTTTAAGGAGCGTAGTAGCGCAGTCGGTAGAGGGGATGGCCCTGTATAGCTAGGCGCCGAAGCCGAAGTCTGCGGGTTCGAAACCTACCTTCGCCAATTTAGTACATCTTTATTTCTCTACTTTATATATATATATATATATATATATATATATATATATATATATATATATATATATATATATATATATATATATATATATATATATATATATATATATATATATATATATATGCTAGGCTTAATGTCATTTTAAAACAACCGTGAGCATCCACAACTTCGGAACACGTGTCTTGAAAATACAAGCTACCTGATTACATCCAATTAAATATGAGTAATGAATGAATAAAGAGAAGATTAATTGAGCCTCGACGCGAGAAAACCGGTCTTCGGGGTTTCCGACCAGGTCCGACACAAACCGGCCTGTACAAGCTCAGAAAAGAGCTAGAAGCTTGAAATTTCGGATTTAAGTAGAAGAGGAATTGTACTATCCGAGTAGCGAAAACAAAGGCGCTGATCAGCTTCCTTTGTTTTCGCCTAGGCAAAAATCCGGTTTTTCTCACGATGCGGCTCAAATTACCAATCTCATTAATATATATATATATATATATATATATATATATATATATATATATATATATATATATATATATATATATATATATATATATATATATATATATATATATATATATATATATATATATGTGGAGATTTTATCATTAACGGTGCAAAATTTTATTTGTGCCTGAGCTAGCTTTCGCCTTTCGGCTTCATCAGAGGCATACTGATTAGTGCAAGTTTACAGAAAATAGAAGGTGAGACGGCGAAAATGGCCGTCCTCGATTTTTGAGATAAGCAAATACAGGTAAAAATTCACATTGTACTCAATTGGAGAACACATGAGCAACAGAAATTTGATGCAATTTGATTAAAATCCCGAAAATACAACTCAAACAAGAACCGAAGAGGGGGGGGGGGGATAAAAAAAGAAAAAGAAAGTAGAAGTAAACAAACACGACCGTTCACTTCGAAGGTTGCAAAACTACTGAAGGTGGGCTATGCAAAGCCTGCCTTTAAACACACCGCTACAAACGCTGGTCATTTTTATGGTTATGTAAACAGCTGCGGGCGAGGTTTTCCTAAATAATTGGCTAAGTTGAAGACTACTTGATACAATATGGAGAATGACCAGGTTTGACTGGATCAAAAGATACAAGATGTATATAAATTAATAGTATAGTATGAGATTTTGGTAATATACATCAAACAGACAAACCTGTCGGTAGCACCGGATCCATAAATGGATGCTTGAATGATATGCTTTAAGTATATGTGGAGATTTTATCATTAACGGTGCAAAATTTTATTTGTGCCTGAGCTAGCTTTCGCCTTTCGGCTTCATCAGAGGCATACTGATTAGTGCAAGTTTACAGAAAATAGAAGGTGAGACGGCGAAAATGGCCGTCCTCGATTTTTGAGATAAGCAAATACAGGTAAAAATTCACATTGTACTCAATGTACTCATTGTACTAATGATAAAATCTCCACATATACTTAAAGCATATCATTCAAGCATCCATTTATGGATCCGGTGCTACCGACAGGTTTGTCTGTTTGATGTATATTACCAAAATCTCATACTATATATATATATATATATATATATATATATATATATATATCTATATATATATATATATATATATATATATATATATATATATATATAATTGGTCGTTCGTCCCTCATTAATGAGAAAGGCCATATTTATTTGGTTATTGATTGTTCATGTGTGTTGATTAATTGCTTGATGGCTGACTTAGCCATTTTTAGCTCCAAGTGGAGCAAGTCAATGTTGAAGAAACTGATGAAGGTATCGAACCACAAATTGTTTCTGGTATGAAAGATTGGGATACTAAACACACAATATCAAACTGATAATAAAAATTAATATTATTAGAAAAAGTGAATATTTATGTTGTCTAATTTGAAGGTTTTAAAATTGCTACATCGCCTCCAAGAACGTTTGCACAACCAGGGCGTAATGTTGCACCACACCCCCCTGCTGTGTATATGCAACAAAATGGACATGATAGACGATAGAACAAAACAAGGAGTGAAAAACACGGTCAGAAAAATAGTCGACGACACATTCCCGACTATTCAAGATGTACCAGTCCGATTCTTTGGTGCAAGAAAGGTATATTTTGTTACATGTAGAGAAAGTCATAATTATTTTATATGAAAGTAAGATTAATGCGTCTGTGAAATTATACTGATAGTTTTTAGATACAATTACATGTATGTTTATTAGTGACATTCCTTCACTTTATACATTCTAAAGCACCCGTTCATTCTTCACTCTTAAATTTCATGTTTAAGTTTTTAGCTCACCTGAGCCGAAGGCTCACAGGTGAGCTTATAGGATAGGCAGGCATCCGTCGTCCGTCGTCGTCCGTCCGTCGTCCGTCGTCCGTCCGTCGTCCGTCCACAATTTCAAAGAAGAATATTTCTGAAGCTAGTAGGCCGATCTTGATCAAATTTAATGTGAACCATAATTGGGTTGGGGGATTGATGGCATTAGGTTTTGGAGCAGATTGTATCAAAATTGTGGTTTCCATGGCAGCAGATAGGTCCCATAGACTTACAATGGGAAAAACTAAAAAAATCTTCTTCTCTGAAACCACTAGGCCCACAGCTTTAATATTTGGTATGTAGCAATGGCTAATGGTCCTCTACATAAATTGTGCCAATCGTGCCCCTGGGGTCAAATTTGGCCAGGCCCCGGGGGGTCGATAGTCTCCATAGACTTACTATGGGAAAAAAAATCAAAAATCTTCTTCTCTGAAACCACAGGGCCCACAGCTTTGATATTTTGTATGTGGCAATGGCTAATGGTCCTCTACATAAATTGTGCCAGCCATGCCCCTGGGGTCAAATTTGGCCCCGTCCCGGGGGTCGATAGTCTCCATAGGCTTACAATTGGAAAAACTAAAAAAAATCTTCTTCTCTGAAATCACTAGGCCCACAGCTTTGATATTTGGTATGTAGCAATGGCTAATGGTCCTCTACATAAATTGTGCCATTCATGCCCCTGGGGTCAAATTTGGCCACGCCCCGGGGGTTGATAGTCTCCATAGACTTACTATGGGAAAAAAATAAAAAATCTTCTTCTCTGAAACCACAGGGCCCACAGCTTTGATATTTTGTAGGTGGCAATGGCTAATGGTCCTCTACATAAATTGTGCCAATCATGCCCCTGGGGTCAAATTTGGCCATGCCCCGAGGGTCGATAGTCTCCATAAACCTACAATAGGAAAAAAAAAACTAAAAAAATCTTCTTCTCTGAAACCACTAGGCCAACAGCTTTGATATTTGGTATGTAGCAATGGCTAATGGTCCTCTACATAACTTGTGCCATTCATGCCCCTGGGGTCAAATTTGGCCATGCCCCGGGGGTTGATAGTCTCCATAGACTTACTATGGGAAAAAAATTAAAAAATCTTCTTCTCTGAAACCACAGGGCCCACAGCTTTGATATTTTGTATGTGGCAATGGCTAATGGTCCTCTGCATAAATTTCGTCAATCATGCCCCCGGGGTCAAATTTGGCCACGCCCCGGGGGTCGATAGTCTCCATAGACCTACAATAGGAAAAACTAAAAAAATCTTCTTCTCTGAAACCACTAGGCCCACAGCTTTGATATTTGGTATGTAGCAATGGCTAATGGTCCTCTACATAAATTGTGCCATTCATGCCCCTGGGGTCAAATTTGGCCACGCCCCAGGGGTTGATAGTCTCCATAGACTTACTATGGGAAAAAAATTAAAAAATCTTCTTCTCTGAAACCACTAGGCCCACAGCTTTGATGTCTTGTATGTAGCAATGGCTAATGGTCCTCTACATAAATTGTGCCATTCATGCCCCTGGGGTCAAATTTGGCCAGGCCCCGGGGGTAGATAGTCTCCATAGACTTACAATGGGAAAAAAATTCAAAAATCTTCTTCTCTGAAACCACAGGGCACACAGCTTTGATATTTTGTATGTGGCAATGGCTAATGGTCCTCTACATAAATTGTGCCAGCCATGCCCCTGGGGTCAAATTTGGCCACGCCCCGGGGGTAGATAGTCTCCATAGACCTACAATGGGAAAAACTAACAAAAATCTTCTTCTCTGAAACCAAAAGGCCCAGAGTGTCTATATTTTGTATGTAGCAATGTTTGGTAGTCCCCATTATAAATTGTGCCAGTCATGCCCCTGGGTCAAATTTGGCCATGCCCCGGGGGTCAATAGTGTCCATGCATAGACTTTCATTGGTCGATTCTCAATTAATTTAAATCTCATGAGCTTACAATGTGATAATCTCTCAGGTGAGCTACAGGACCAATGGTCCTCTAGTTAAGAATATCTAACAAGTTGTACTGTTTGGTATTATCCGAACTGATGAAGATATTTTAACTTTCCCAGGTATATAAGCTTAATATAGAGGCACATTTTCATAAACCTGTTGCGAAACTTTGTATCTGATTTCTACAAATAGCTAGTGTCTGTCGGTTACATAAAACCTTAAAAACGATCTTACTTATTTATTTCATGTTCTTCAGCTTCTTGAAGAGCCAACTGCCTGTCAGAAAATTACAAACGAAGTACAATCATTTCTGAAACAAAGCTTTCACTCTGAACTTTTGACAGAACACATGTAAGTTTTATTTCTTCAGCAAGTTACCAAACACTTAAGAAATGTATACCTCTTAAACTTCACTTTTTGCATAGTTAAACTAGGGTTTAGAGGGGTAGACATTTTTTCTTAATTTTGCTCAAAAACATAAATTGTATGTACTCGTCACAACCGAGATCATTAAAGTAATGTAGATAGAGGTTTGTTTTTCTTTCAATTTACGCCAGATGCATATGACTTTATTATCAAGATACAAGCAAGGTCAACTCAAAGACATTCGAACTCCTTGGTCAGCCAAACATTCATTACATTTAATATATACAGTCAGACATAAGTTAAGCATCACCCTAACATTTTTTTAAATGTATGTTTCATTAAAAATAACTTCAAAACCACAATAAATTAGTAAGGGTCTTTAACTCACGTCTATCCCTGACTGTTTAGGTCTGTCCAAATGACTTTTTACCATGTCGCTCAAGTTATATGGTGTACTAAATACACCTACCCCTATTTTGGGGGGTTGCCATTTAAAGATGTATTAACATCCCCTATATGATCGCAAATGGTTTTCTATAGGCATGGAAAGAAAGTAGTATCATGTTGTAAAAATGTCCCAAAAACGTTTTCTTCTACCAAAGGTTTAATGGTAGGTTACATGCTGGTTCAGGCAAACTTATTTCCTTGTTTACTAGCACGACCGTTTTCACTATGTAACATGCCATTCTTTAAACGTTCATTACTGTTGATGTTTTAGAGATATTTATCTGAAATTTTCAGACTGATAATGGTTTTGAATTTGTAACAAAATGGCATTATCTTTTTACGCTGTTTGGTGGTTTAAAAAATACGCATTTTTCTGGCGGCCATCTTGGATTTATGCAAATTGCAAGAATTGTCCAAAGTTGACAGCCTGTCATTCAAGCCAGATTGGTTCTATGACACCCGTAAAGGACAGAGAAACAAAGAACTCTATAGCACTAATAATTTCGAGGTCAAAATTAAAGCCTTTTAGCAGCGTCATATGGACTAGGAAACAGCAATTTTTAGCTATGTGGGGGTGTGCCTGCTTAAACAACGCGTACATGTTTACCTTAAGAACAAACTCATCCGCGTTTGCTTTAATTTATTACCAATATAACAAATATCACACATATTAAAAGAAAATATTTCTGTATTGAAGGTTTTACTGATTATTTCGAAAACTATTCAAGTGATGCTTAACTTTTGTCCGACTGTGTATATTCTTTAAAATTCTGTTTTAGTTGGATGATGAATTTATTAGACTTAACAATGACAATCAGGAAAGAAAAGGGAAAACTCGCCCATAAATTGAGGAACCACGATAGTGACACATGCAAAGACGCAATTCAGCTGCTCCAAAAAGTAAATGACATGCAAACTAGTACTCATAAAATACAGTCATGCAAGAATGAAATGGAAAAATGTTTGTTGAGAAGCAAATCAGATTTCAAATTTAATTGGTCATCGGATGAAGTGGACGAATTGGTTCAGAAAAGACACGCCAGTTGGGATTCGATATGCAATGCGATAGATAATGAGATATTCCGGAAGTTACATCAAAAGATTGAAGAAGACGAGCAATTGTCTGAATTTCGATCATTAAAAAACAAGTATCTCAAACTGAAGAAGGATATCTTTAAGCCATACTTGGCAGAATTAGATCGCCTGAAGAAAGCAGCTGGGATGCATGATAATAATCACAGCCTACTCCAGGATCTTGGTGCCCCAGTAGGCGCCCCGGCAACTGCTATTGTTGCCAGTAGGTTTATACCTCATCATGGTATGGCAGTTGTGGCACCCTTAGCTGGGCTGCTACTCATAGGGATTGGGGCTTTTGAAGAGTTTCGCGACTGGCAAGACGACCAAGAGAAGGCAAGGTTTGAGAGAGATAAGTTAGGATACATGAAATGTAGAACCAGTCGAAAGATAAAAGAATTGCTGAGAGATTTGTCAGTTGAAGATGACAAGAAACGATTCTCGAACAAAAGCAATATATATAGAGCCATTTTTGGAGATTCCATAAGGAAACATATTATAGATGAACTGAGTTCTATAATACAGCATTGTCTCTCAGGAAAAACAATTGTGTCACAGATGAAACAAAAACCTGAACATGTAACAGATGTGGACATTGAGAAACTTTTCAACAAATTCCAGGAAATTTACACATCTTTCATAACGTTGAGCGGACTGCAAACAACATCAGGAGACCATGTTGGTACAGAAGTCTTGCAATTTGGTGATTATTCTCGGATGATGTACCAGCAAGAGAGCGAGCCAGTATTTGAGGTTGAAAAGTCATGCACAACTATGGAATGTGGAACAGAATCAGCCAAGCAACTACAGATCTGCAAAGAATACCTGTCCTGGCAAGTAAACATTTTTTCAGATGTATTCAGATTGATAACAATCTAATCAATATTGTTATTGAATATTAACTTTATAAGTAGTCTCTTAATTATCACGCTTTTAAGATCATCGAAAACAATAATTATTCCTGAATGATGGCATATCCATACATTTTACTAAGAAACCCAGAATGAAGCTTTCTTCAAGAGATCAATGCAAAAACAACCTCCTGATTCTCAAAAAATGAAAAGAACTGGCAACCGTTATTTATTCTACTTGTACATGTTTCTAAGTAAGCATTCAAGATTTAGAAATGGGCGTTTATCTTAAACTTGATTCATTACAGTTGTTGCCAAACTTCAAGAGGTCTGCAGCACAACATTCTGTCATTAAAAGATGCCAG
Source organism: Rugalucina vietnamica (assembly GCA_964017185.1). Taxonomy (NCBI): domain Eukaryota; kingdom Metazoa; phylum Mollusca; class Bivalvia; order Lucinida; family Lucinidae; genus Rugalucina; species Rugalucina vietnamica. The sequence goes on from OZ024873.1 coordinate 59,848,138, forward strand.
AGTTCTGAATATTAGCGATGCTTCTCCAAAATTATGTCTTATCTATGAGGATTGCCAGTCCAGTCTGGAACAATTCATCGCAAACAACCCGTTGGCCAGAGGGAATGGGCGACGACGCAAACAAGAGACTGAGTTTTTCAAGTTAGGGGTACAGCTCGTACAGGCCATACACTACCTCCACAGCCGTGGTATATGTCACGGCAACCTTAACCCTGGGAATATCTTGGTAAATGCGAGTTTCTCTAATGCACTTTGCTAAGTATTGTGTAAACATATTTTGGGGTTTCGTTCAATCCATGTCATTGTTATATCACTGCTGGGAATCATGTGACCGCAAATGTTTCCATATACACCAAAATGTAAACAAATGACGTCATCAGTTTTGTTTTCTTTCCAAATAACTTCAAGATACGATTGTTGATTTTTATGCCACCTAGTGCAGTCCATGAACAACCCTATTTGGAAGAATTTGAGTCATAGTTTGTGGCATTTCACCTGGCCAGTGTTTCAAACACTTCAAAAATTCACTTAAAATACGCTGTTACCCTCCACACATAAGCTTTATTTCCTTCAAAATCTTAAATATTAAATGTTAATCATGACATTGAAATTCATTACATACTGCTGTGGTATTATAAAAAAAACGTGGGAAGTTGTTTCATAACGGATAAAACCAAATTCTGCAATTTGACGAGCAGGTTACTTTGCTAGATACCATGTACACAGCAAACCAAATTGATTCCTTCCACACAAACAAATTGTGTTCTTATTTTCTGTCAGTTTAATATTTAAGTAGATGAAGTTTGGCTCTCTAAAATTGATTAGGTCCAATACATTGACGGACAAAGCCATGTTTTTCGCTAGTTCAGAAAGTACTAGATCATACAAACTGTTTGATTCTTTACCATTCACATCCATCAATGGTCTTTTAAACGTTTCATGTTGAATACCTTTTCTTTCTTTCATACCCGACAAAATAAGAAACGCAATGATGGCATTAATCAATTTCCCATAAAGCTCATAAGAATTAACAAAATTTAAATGGATCCCATTTCATAGATATGCTATTAGATCACCCTTTTGAACAAGGGGCATAAACTGTGCTTCAAGAATTAGCCATCAACCAGGTGGGGGTCATATGTTAAGTCACTTTAAAATTGCACCGTTTTTCACCCTCACTTTGGTATTTGCTTAAGATGTTTAGAATCTTTTGAGTACACTTCAACGACCCCAGACACACACTCTTTGCATCTTTTATCCTCATATTGTTCAAACATGGACTCTTAAAGGGAAAGGCAAGGTTGAAACACAATGCATCTTAAATGAAAGTATCCGCCTCTCTTAACAATTTGGTACAAGTTTTATTAAAATCAGATGGATATTAAGAAAGTTGTGTTGGTTTGAATATACATTAATTTCTGTCAAAAGAGGCGGCCATCTTGGATATTCATTAGACTTTATGCCGTCATAAAGTTCTACTTAAATATGCATAATCAATAATAATGAAACCTTATTAATATTTTTCTGTTAATTTTTGTTACACTGTTTTGTACTATTGATTTACTATCAATTTTGGACATATTTCTCCATAAACGATTTGAAATATAGAATTTATACATTGTTTATGGTTTTACAGTTTTCTTATTAAATATTCACTTAGTTCCAAAACTTCAAATCACAATATCTCGCTTATTCCTTGACCGATTTGAACCAAATTTGCACCAAAACGTTTCGTTTCTTTTGATCAGATCTTGAGTTTAAAAGGTATTGTTGTTGAACATTGCGTTCTCCTTTAAGGCTTGGTAGCTCTTGTTTTAACCAAAATTTAAACAAAAATGCTAACTAGAGCTAAACTGTATAAACCATGAAAAGTTTTAGGCTTACTTTTATTAGCTGTAGCGATGAAGAGCGATCAAATTAGAACGGTTCAAGTGGGAAATGATCAGGAAAAGGCGCAATCATAATGAAATTCCCACTAAAAAAAAAAAAAAAAAAAAAGAGGTGGGGCCAATTAGGTACTTATACTTATAGAACATATCTAAAGCCGAATGAGCTGCTATTTCCCAATAAGTGCCAAACAGTAACCCGAACTTAACTAAAGCTATGAAAACGTACATAAGGTTCAAACAGCACAAAAATTCGACTCCAGAACATAAAACAAATAGAACCACAACAGAAGTATCGCCTTGGAACGATCAGTAATACAGAAAAAAATACTGGGGGACTTAAACCAGTTTTTAGAGTCTATCAAAGACAAGTTCACACGCTTCTAAATTAATGCAAAAAGTATGCAAAAAGTATCGTTTAGCTTTTTACACATATCCAAAACTTCTCCTTACCTTTTTATACTTACTTTTGACATGTAAAAGCATGGACTTTTCTACCGTCAAGAGCGTCATGTGCCCCAGAAAATGAACATACGCACAGTTTTATTCAACAGTTTTTGACAGAAAGTTTGCAGAATACGCACCAATTCTTCACATGTCAAAAATACACACGTGAATCTTGGTACCGTTTTTATATAAAAAAAAGTTCTTCACAGATGTGATGAATACGTACAAATTCTTCACACGACAATCCATAAAAAAGTGTTAAATTGGAGCATACAATACCCAAAAACTTATCGAAACTGGCATACGCAAAATTAATGTCACATTTCTCAAAATCAATGTGGTGTACATGGGTGTAAAATTTGCGATATGTTAAATGAGCGTGTCCGACAAACCTGCATTTTATCTGTCGCAGTGCATCTAGTTTGAAAGTAGCTTGCCTGTTTCAGGTCATGCTTAATTTGCATGTTACGCGCATGGAACTTATTCGAAACGTATAAGACACACACTCGGGACACGCCGAACTTCTAGAAAGTTTTTAAGCATGTTTAAATTGTTTTTGGGCCCAAACGCGCCTAGAGCGCGCAGCGACTTACAGCGACGTATATCGACGTGCACCAAGCGTACACCAAGCGTAAAAAACGCGCGTTAAACGCGCTTCTAACGTGTCTCCAACGTGCTCCTGACTTTTTTGGAATTTAACATTTTTGTCGACACGCCCGGCGCGCGTTTGGATTATACGCTAGTGTGTGACTGCTGTTTAAAATAGCAGAATAAGCCAAAGCGCGCCGGGCGTGTTGACAAAAATGTAAACTTTGAATGATTCAACATACGTCAGGAGCACGTCGGAGACAAGTTAGAAACGCGCTACATGTGCGTTTTTTGTGTACGCATGTGTACGCTGGGTGTACGCTGGGTGTACGTTGGTATACGTCGCTAAAGGTCGGTGCGCGCTCTAGGCACGTTTGTGTTTAAACATGCTTTTTTTTTTAAAAAAAAAAAAAAAGCTGGGCGTGTCTTGTGCGTATGTCTTTTACGTTTCGAATAAGTTCCACGCGCGTTACAGGCGCGTTGAATACGCTATGAACGCATTTGGAGCACGTGTTAAGCATGTTAGTGTACGCCACATGCGTTTTCAGATTTTATGAGATATTGCTTCAGTAGCGTGTCCTAAGCGTGTGTGAGACGCGCATTGAACGTTTGCTGCGCGCCTGTAGCACATGCTTAGCACATCTGGGAAGTGACACAAACGTACTTCAACAAAGAGATGTTTGTACATCCGGCACACGTCTCAGTCAGGCGCTAATGTGTGACTGCTAAAGCGAGTTAAAGGAACAAATTATTTTTATACGTCCAAAATCTTAAGCATGATGAGAGTTTTTATACGCCAGACGCGCGTTTGGGTCATACGCTAATGTGTGACTGCCGATACATAATAACGCCAGGAAAGCATTCAAGTATTCGTTCTCAATATTGAACAAAACCGAGAAGGGCTATTTTTTTCTATTTCTAATCATATTTTAGCTGCAATTGTGCACAAGTCATTTGTAACCACTGCTCATCCACCTACGGGGAAGGGTGGTGATTGTGGTAGTTCTGCTTTCAGTGCCCTGCTATAAGCCGCACACACAGGGGACAAACTGGGGGTCAAAACTTTGCTCTTTGCCGCCCTAACCTTAGAAATAGAAAATTGCCATGGGGTAAGGATCCTAATGCCAAAAACCTCGCCATTTCCCCTGCACTGCGCGTACACTCGACAAGTAATTGCTCCGCACTTAAGCCCGACTATCCCCCACCCTTCACCGTAGGTATGTGTGAGGGGGGGGGGCAATGGTTACAAAGGACTGGTGCATAAGCATTCAATACATTTATCGACGAAATAATAGAAAAATGATGACTATTGTTTTAGTGTGGAGGGTATCAATCCACATTGAATGTGTATAGGGATGCAATGTCAATGATGTTGATTATCTTTTTTCATATGGCATTTAGCATATTTCTGTAAAATGGAGGTAATTGTCCTTTGAAAAAAATATTATTTTACCTCTAAGAAAAGTACGCATTGTTGCTGGAAGAATAAATAAGGCCCAAAATAAATATTTGGTGTACATGGCAACAAACAATTTTGATGATTGGAATGAAGTGTTTACACAAACAAAACACTTTTAAAGATTAGCTCGCACATGGTTAAATGAATTTGATGTCTCTGCAGGGACTGGGCATATTCATCCATCATTATCCCTCAGCCTTTGAAAGAAAACTCGATAGACTTACCTAGACCCGGCGAAAAATGGCGGCTTCTTGTTTACAATTCGCACATATCATAAACATTGCGTATCACGTGATTCCCAGCAGTGATATAACAAAGCCATTTGAAAATTTAAGAGTATCCTGTATTAATAATATATGATCGCTATATGCAGCAGAGCAGTTAGGATTAATAGAGTTGACGTAACTGCAACATCTCGAGCTCCACGTGCATTTGGGATTTTATGCTTACCTCCTACACGTGCGTATCACACGATTTTTAAGTCGTTGCATCTTTGTATTGAAATAACAGACGAGAAATAAAATCAACACATCCTCCAGCCATGATGTACCTTTTTAAAGCTAAACCAGTCTGAAACTGTATCCTGAAAACCACGGCAGTTCGACCTGCGGACCTTGGGTTACTGACCCAGATTTTTACGACATCGATGTCATAATTCCACGTCTCTTATTTGCGATCTCTGGTAACTTTCTTTAAGCTGGATGAATCACATGGTGACATGACGGTCAAGATGGGAGGTCCTATAGGTGTACTAAAACCAGCATGGGTGAGTAACATAAAGGCTAATAACTTTACTTCTATTCGATTGTCGTCTAACAATCTTATCTGCATGGATAATTCTAATACTACTGTGGGTACACATTTATTGGCGGCCACATGTGAGACAAGCCAAGTTCTGCTTGCGGGTGTGTCAGGTGGTTTTTCTCGGCGTTCTCCCGTTTTCGCCCCACCTACTGATTGGCCCGTCTCATATGAGCTGAAATAATCTTGAAAGGGACGTTAAACTGAATATATATATATATATATATATATATATATATATATATATATATATATATATATATATATATATATATATATATATATATATATATATATATATATATATTGCCAGTTACATACGAATGGACACGTTACTGTCTCTGCGCGTATGCGAATCGTCTGTTTAAATGCTGTCTGTATTGATCCAGATCTTCCTAAAAGATCGTTTCAATACTGCACACATGAACCAGTCTTGTTTCTGTATGTCTAAAGACACATCACTCTTGGGACTTTTATCACATTACATACCACAAATAGGTTGAGGCACATTAAGGGAAGGTATCATCACATCTGAGCCTCTGCGCGAGAAAACTAACAATTTGGGTTCCAAACAGGTCTGACACAAACCAGTCTGTACAGTTATAGAAGCAGGCTAGAAGTTTGAAATTTTGGATTGTACTATCCATGTAGCAAAAACAAAGGCACGCACTTTCTGCACAGCTGATCTGCGGCTTTGTTTTCGCCTATGCATTGTTGGTTTTCTCCTGCGGTGGCTCATTTTATACTTCTCTCTCTCTAATGCGATACATCTATTTTTCAGTTATACACAGAGGACAACTGTTATGTAGCACCAGAACTGACTGATCAGCGAAATATTTCTTCAAGTAAACAATCTGATATTTGTAGTGTTGGGTTTATACTGCTGGAACTGTGGTACAGAAACACTGTGGAAAACTTACGAAAATCTGGTATTGATATTAATAAAATCTCTGACAGAAATGTCCGTGCTATACTGAGAGGTTGTTTACAGGAGGACCCAAGACAAAGATGGACAAGCCATACATTACTGGATATGTTTAAATAAACAATATTCACCACCGTATCATATGAAATGATACTTTGAGGGTTTTGTAACTACTGGTTTTTCATGCATGTACAATTTAAGACTTAAAAAATGAAAACCAAAATTAATATTGGAAAAAGTGAACAAGTATGTTAGGCTACATGCATCCCAGTAGCGAAAACAAAGGCACTGATCAGCTTCGCAGTTACTGCGAAGCTGATCTGCGCCTTTCTTTTCGCATATGGCAAAAGTTTGTTTCACTCATGATTCTGGTCAACAGTTTAATGATTTAGTGACATAAAGCGGTTCGACTAGTCCTGGAACTATGGTGCACGTGATACACATGCAATTTGTGATTTTCGATATTTTTAGAACTAGAAATCCCTAATTTTACAAGTCGTCAGGCCTTCTCATGCCTCTAAAACTCTCATTGACCAGAGGACCATTGGTCCTGACAACGCTCACCTGAAGCCTGATCTTGGAGTATTAAGTCATCATGAAATGACCTTGACCTTGAATACTCACACACCTTTATTGACTTCACAAGTTGTCTGCATCTGCAAAGTTTCAGGTCTCAGGCTGCAATAGTTTCCAAACCCAGTGATTTCTGAGAAAAACATAATTTTAATTTTGATATTTAAATGACCTTGGGTCAAGGTCAACAAATGACCTTGGCCATTATTAATTACTTACCTTCATTGACTCCATTAGTTGTCTGCATCTAGCAACTTTCAGGTCTCAGGCTGCAACAGTTTCCAAAATATCTATTGTTTTCGCCTTTTCCCATGTAAAAGCCTATGTTTCCAAATTGACCTTGCCGTAAAATAGGTCAAGGTCATCCTAGGGTCATCATTTCAACAAATTATGATGGACTGGAGTCCCAAATGCTACGTACCAAGTTTTGCGAAAATCCGCCAGCCGGTGCTGGAGAAGAAGATTGTTGAGTGGTTTTTACCATAGTTGGGCATGGCAGCCATCTTGGTCATGTGACCCAAATTTCGCGATCACACTTTCGTTCCCCCTACCTATGGACGCTCCACATAAAATTTCACTTTGATTGGCCAAGCAGTTTCAGAGAAGATCTTTGAAAACTGTGTATGGACGACAGACTGGCCAAGGTCAAGAGATGACCTTGACCTAAATTAATCACATACCTTCATCTACTCCATTAGTTGTTTGCAGGTCTCAGGCTGCAACACTTTTCAAAAAATCCATAGTTTTCACTTTTCTCATGTAAAAGCCTATGTTTCCAAAATTGAAATTGCCGTAAAATAGGTCAAGGTCATCCTAGGGTCATCATTTGATCAAACTATGATGGGCTGGAGTCCGAAATGCTACATACCAAATTTCATGAAAATCGGCCTGCCTGTTCTGGACAAGAAAATTTTTGAGTGGTTTTTACCATATATGGGCGTGGCGGCCATCTTGGTCACGTGACCTGGATTTCCCGATCAAACTTTCGTCTCCCCTACCCATGGATGCTCCACATAAAATTTCACTTTGATTGGCCAAGCAGTTTCAGAGAAGAAGATCTTTGAAAAGTGTGTATGGACGACAGACAGGCCAAGGTCAAGAGATGACCTTGACCTAAATTAATCACAAACCTTCATCTACTCCATTGGTTGTTTGCATCTACCACTTTTCAGGCCTCAGGCTGCAATAGTTTTCAAAAAATCCATAGTTTTCACTTTTTCCCATGTAAAAGCCTATGTTTCCAAAATTGACATTGCCGTAAAATAGGTCAAGGTCATCCTATGGTCATCATTTGATCAAACTATGATGGGCTGGAGTCCGAAATGCTACATACCAAGTTTCATGAAAATCGGCCAGCCGGTTCTGGAGAAGAAGATTTTTGAGTAGCTTTTACCATATATGGGCGTGGCGGCCATCTTGGTCATGTGACCTGGATTTCGCAATCAAACTTTCGTCTCCCCTACCCAAGGATGTTCCACATAAAATTTCACTTTGATTGGCCAAGCAGTTTCAGAGAAGATCTTTGAAAAGTGTATATGGACGACAGACTGGCCAAGGTCAAGAGATGACCTTGACCTAAATCAATCACATACCTTCATCTACTCCATTAGTTGTTTGCATCTACCACTTTTCAGGCCTCAGGCTGCAATAGTTTTCAAAAAATCCATAGTTTTCACTTTTTCCCATGTAAAAGCCTATGTTTCCAAATTTGACCTTGCCGTAAAGTAGGTCAAGGTCATCCCAGGGTCATCATTTTATCATACTATGATGGGCTGAAGTCCCCGATGCTACATATCAAGTTTCGTGGAAATCGGCCCACCGGTTCTGGAGAAAAAGATTTTTGAAGGGTTTTTACCATATATGGGCATGGCGGCCATCTTGGTCATGTGACCTGGATTTCGCGATCAACTTGAAATGCCACTACCCAAGGAGGCTCCACATAAAATTTCAACTAGATCGGCCAAGCAGTTTCAGAGAAGATCTTTGAAATTGTGGACGTCGGACGGACGGACGCCGGATCATGGCCATCCTATAAGCTCACCTTGTGAGCCTTCGGCTCAGGTGAGCTAAAAACGCCACCCAATTGATTTAAATTTTTTCATCAATTAGAGGAATGGGGGACATAATTTTCAGGAAGGCTTATCCAAATTTTACATTTCTCTATACATTTCAAATGAAGCTTATGACATTTGTCAAAGAGTGTGTGTATACTCTATTCGGCTGTGATGAGCACCGTTCTCAATAGCAATGATGGATGTCATCTTATGCCATGAAAATGAATGCTGAAGTATCCGCAGTAGTCTCTTCTGAATGAATAATACCGTATTCATTCCAATTAGCGCACAGTGCTTTTAACTTTTCAAAATAACTAAAAGGTAACAAAATATTGTTCTGATAAGCGCACACTATGAAGGAAAACTACTCATCAAAATATGCTGAAATAACCACATCAAATCTATCAATGGTGATGTCATTCAAGTATTCAAATTGTTGAAAGTAGTTTTTGATTATTTAAGGTTAAGTTTTAATGCTTCAAATGTGGTATTAATGTGTAGAATTGGTGTAAAATACCAGTATACTATTTGAGCAGTGTGCTCTTATGCATGTTTTTCAGAAAAGACCGGGGTGTGCGCTTATTGCTAATTAGAAATAATACGGTATATTGAACCTGATTTACTGGTAACATTTCATTGACCGAAGTATACTTTAAGCTCATCTGGTGAGCCTGAAGCTCAGGTGAACTAACAATCTGCTTGGAATAAAAGTTTTAACTAGAAATTGGCTGCAAGCAAGGCTTTCAGTATACCCCCGCAAAATTATCTCCAAGATGGCCAATAACTTCCTAAGTCAAACATGCAGAAAATTTGTCAAAGATATCTTTTCAGCATTATAATTCTTCATGTACATCCTCAGTATGCCAGTCACATCTATAAGATATTAAAAGAATATATTGAAAGCTTGAGGTTGACTTCACTGTATGCACTATGATCATTATTGTTTATCATGAGAAATGGTAAAAAATTGGCTAAGTTAAATGAAAGCTGTAAATTTGTCAAAAATTAATTTTTCAGCATGAAAATTATTCATGCACATCTAAAATATATCTGGAACAAATCTACAAAGAATTTAAAAGAAACACTGAAAGCCCTAAGAGGAGCTGATTTCACAAAGTATGCACTACCAACCATTATTGTATATAAGCAATGGTCAAGAAATGACTATACGAGGGGGGTTCAAAAAGTTCGAGGAAAAGTGCTGCCAAATTTGTAATTGTCTTCGGAAATTTACCTTCTCTGTGCATTTTGTAAATTAACATATGAGCCTTTCCGGATAGAAATCGACCTTATGCCATAAAAATCGATTTTCAGTTTTTGATATATCAAGAAAGTAGAATACTTAATGAGCGTTTTGCAATTTATCTTACCTTTCTAACGTAATTATTAAAGATTTTATGGGGGTTTGAAACAAGGAGGTGTCAACGTAAAGACACTCTTTAATGACGTTGCGTTGTAACGTCGCGTTAATTTTTAACGCTTGAACACACAGAAAACATTGCAAAACATTTTTTAAAAAAATATTCAAATTCATCGAACCGCGGAGTTTAATTTCAGCAAAATTTCTGCTTTTTATTTACATGTCAATGGAAATCGCTAAAATATTACTCCTCTGAAAACGTCGAGTTAAACGAGTCCCTTAAGTCCCCTGGATAAAAAGTCTCATTTCCGAGTCAAGATAACTTCTTACGATCAGCTGATGTTCCCGTCGGTGTTCCGTGAATCCTCTCAACACAGAATTAGTGGACCGAGTACAAGAAGTGAAACGGAGAGCGGATAAGCTATTCGATCTACTGAGATACCAGCGGAAAGGATGACATCCGGGTGCCCTCGAGGACGTCGACCGTGGCCATGCCGTCTTTCAACGAAGGACTGGGATGCGTCACTCAGCATCATTCAAACCGACTACAGCATACACATAACTCAGCGTTCTTCACATGCCGTGAATCAAAACGGTGGCGAAACTTCCCAATGCCACGCATGGTGAAAAATAGAGACAAAAGAATGCGTCCCATTGACCCACACAAGCCATTTACCTAGAGTTTTGTACCACTCAATCGTATTGCACCTTGCCGATATGTCAACAACCTGGCAAGCTTGACCACGTTATTGATGGTCCTTTTTCTGTATCGCTTTTTTTCCATTCCAAAGCAAACTTCGCGGCATATAAACACTTGGTGTGTCCGTCTATTGTGTGTACATGTCTTTCATTATTCGAGATGCCATATGGACCCATAGTTACTCGAAAAACGGAACTCTCCATACAAATCCAAAACAACTTGGACTTATACAACCGCCTACCCAGTCTTGAAGCGCAGACAAAAAAAAAAAAAAAAAAAAAATGTGTATTCCTCTTTTGCAGCTAGATGTATTAAAATTATCTGAAACTTGGAAATGTCGTGCAACGACGTGCAGCACGTGAATTAATTGTGCCGCCTATGCAATCATGCGTTAAATTTAGTACCCAGTATTTTTTAAGTTTGCATGCGTCAAATTTTATTTTCTCTCCGAAAAATAGCAAAAATGTTCCAAGTTCGTTTCATCACGAGGATTAGGAATTTCTAATTAACTTTTAATGATGGTTTTAATAATAATATTTGATGAAACTGAGAACAAGTTTTCGAGCTGGGTTGCATTTTAACGTGTTGTTGGCGTTGTTGCATGACAGTCCGTTCGGCAGATTAAGACGCACGCAATAAGAATTATTTGCAGTTTTAGGAGATTTTGAATCCCCCAAAAGAATCATCGGATGTCCCCCGAAACATGTACATGTACTTTCTTCTGAGTTACCACCGGGTAGTGCTTCGGAAGTTAAGCAGCCGATTTAAAACATGATTTTGTCACATACATTCTAAAATATTTCTTAAGTCATAGCTGTAGTCTTCCTTCCCAAGTTCTGGTGATATGTCTGAAACATGCTTATGAAAACGGACATTGATTTCCGACATGATATCAACTGTTCTCTATGAGCGTAACATAATGGTTAAACGTTTCTGCCAATGCTTGAAGGCCTACTTTTGCGAGGTTCGATTTTCGCAAAAAATGCGACCCAATAGGCTGTCACCAATAACCTTAATATGGTGAGATTTGGGTATCCCGAGATCATGAATTTGCGTAACCATCAGAATAAAGTTGACACTAACTAAACTGCCACCACGGATCAGCCTTCACCGGCTGATCGTGGCGTGTGCCAGAAAGGCAGGTAAATTCGGAACGATAAAAGAAATAAAACTGAGATGAGCCACTTGCCTTGGAAACCAAGTTGTGGCTTCGATCATGATCCTGGCTAGCCTTTTGGACGAAACATTAAATCGAAGACAACGAATACTGTTAAATTGGTCGTAAAAACACCAAACATTGAAATAATTGATCCCTGGCCTATTCATCCCCAATCTCCCCTACAAGTTAGGTTGTTTTTTTTTTTCAAGGGAAATAATTCATTAAATATAGTCATTAATTCTTTATTTTGACAAAATCGGGATAAATTTACTTAATTCCGCTCGTTTATATGTTTTTTGAAAATAATTTCAGTATTATGGTATAGAAATTACACGCTCTTAAGGTACACTTTTTATAACTTTTGAAGAAATAACGTTTAAGAGAGAAATGTAAATTCACAAGCATAATTATTTTAATTTTTATCAAAGACAGGTATATATACTTACATTTTTTTCGATAAGTTTCCCGATTGTCACCCCTAATTAAAATTATTTTATATTTTCTCTCTCTCTCCTCCCTCTCTCTTCAATATAGGTATCAAACATGGGTTTCTATGCATTAATATCTGCAGGGCCTCCCCCCCAAAAAACAAAACGAGACAGTGTTTATTTCAATTAATAAAGACAAAAGCAATTAACGCAATTAGGTGTTCATTTAACCGTGGGAGAAGTCAAATACGGCAATGGAAACGCTAAATCCATTGACAATATTGTAGCAGAGTTTCTAAACTTCCAAATAAATGCAACATAACGCAAATCGGCGAATGCATAGCTTAAATAAAGCCAGAAACGTCGGGACGTATTTGTGGCAGACGACGAACAATTAGCGCGCAAAATTGCTCTGACGTAACGTCGCGTTCTCGACGTCATTTTCTCACGTTCAACGTCGTATGTCATAAGGTCGATTTCTATCCGGAAAGGCTCATATAGTTAACATATGCACAAACTTTGAATAAAATCGGATGAAAATTAGGCATTAAATCACGTGCGTTTCTAAGGTAACAACAGTAAAACCGGCCCAACGTCACAACAACGTCATGCTACACGCATTCATGCCGCTGTTGGCTAGCTCTTAAGCATTTTCGGAATCAACCTTGCATACGGGCGTCTAATTGTCAGTTCTGTGTGTGTAATGCGGTAAATGTGCCGAAGCTACAATTCAATATGTTGTGTATTTCACGAATTCTACTCTTTTCTATCACGACGATCATTTTCGACAGTATGACGTTTTTTGACGTTACGCTGCGCGAGTCGACATGGACGCTTTTCTGGTCGTGTAGAACTCATGCTTACTACTTGTTGATTGCCGTTTTCTTAATTTTCTTGTTGCCATATGCGCTTTCTGCTCTTAGCAGTGTTTCTTTCATTTATCAGGTCTAAGAGCTGACATTTCAAGTCTTTAAATCTACAGACTTACTAAATTTACAGACTGTCTGTAAATCTACAGACTTGTTAAGTCTGTGGATTTAAAGACAGTCTGTAAATCTAAAGACTTGTCAAGTCTTTATATTTAAAGACTTATGCAGTATTTCATCGAGTTTTGGAATATCAAGAAAAAGCGCATTCTATATTTAACGTAACTGAATGACATATATATGTGCGATATTCAGTGTGTAAAGTTCCTGTAAAAGTATGGCCTTATTTCCGTGTACTGATAGCAAATGATAATTATATGTATTCCTTGTTGGCTATTCTCCCTTTGACCATTGTTGGCGAAGAATGTCACCCGATCCGATGATTGCTTGCGTTATCAGTTGTAGAGTTATAGTATATGGGAGAAAACTTTTGTATATCAAAACACATTTATTTGTTTCTTCCATTATTCAATGTTAAGTCAACAAACGATGAACATTTTTCTGCACTATGAAACTGCTTCTGTAACTAAGCGAATCACAATTGTTTATAAGTGCGAATTTTCCGTATTTCATAATTTTTGCTATTTCTTCGTTTTTAGTCTTTAATTCTATAGACTTACAAGTCTTTAGATTTAAAGACAGTCTGTAAATCTAAAGACAGTCTGTAAATTTATGTCAGCTCTTAGACCTGTTTATAGTCCGTTCCAAACACACAATTTATCGAATAACGTTGTTCCCTTCGCATTTTAGGCATACCCACCAAACAATATGGGCGCTTAACGCCTAAATGACGTCACACACTTATATGACGCAACGGGCTCATCGCAAACATATTGAACTTTGCTCATACAAAGTTTGGTGAAAAAAGCACGGTTAATTATCAAATGCAACCTCATCATTAAACATCGACTTTTTGCAAAAATGAACAAAAGTGGGCCGGTAATCGTGATGTACGGTTTCCATTGCAACCACTGTTAACATTGTGTTCATGCCAGAGCAGCAAAATTTGCTGTATACGTACAAATCATGTTGGTCTATATAACTGTATTAGTTTAATTCAGCTGATTTACAAAATAAGAATATGACGGCTCTTTTCCGCGAACTTTTTGAAACCCCCTCGTATTGAAAAATGATGTAAATTTGTTAAAAATCACTTTTTCAGTACATGTATTATAATTCTTCATGCACATCTTCAATATTGATGGAACATGTCTGCAAAATATTGAAAAGAAATACAGAAAGCCCTAGGAGGAGTTGATTTCACAAACTATGCACTACCAACCATTGTTGAATATGGCAATTATCATTATCGAAAATTGGCCAAGTTCAAAATGCTGTAAATTTGTCAAAAATTATTTTTTTCATCAATATAATTCTTCATGCACATCTTCACTATGTGTGCAACATGTCTGCAAATTATTGAAAGAATGCTATTAATTTGTCAAAAATTATTTTTTTCATCATTATAATTCTTCATGCACATCTTCAATATGTGTGGAACATGTCTGCAAAGTTTTGAAAAGAAATACTGAAAGGCTTAGGAGGAGTTGATTTCACAAAACATGCACTACCAACCATTATTGTATAAGCAATTTTCAAAAAATGGCTCTGTTAAAACTTGCTGTAAATTTGTCAAAAATTATTTTTTCAGCATTATAATTCTTCATGCACATCTTCAATATGTGTGGAACATGTCTGCAAGGTATTGAAAAGAAATACTGAAAGCCCTAGGAGAAGTTGATTTCACAAACTATGAACCACCAACCATTATTGTATATAAGCAATGTTCAAAAAATGGCTATGTTGAAAAATGCTGTAAATTTGTCAAAAATTATTTTTTCATCATTATAATTCTTCATGCACATCTTCAATATGTGTGGAACATGTCTGCAAAGTATTGAAAAGAAATACTGAAAGCCCTAGGAGGAGTGGATTTCACAATCTAGGCACTACCAACCATTGTTGAATATGGCAGTTATCGAAAATTGGCTAAGTTCAAAATGCTGTAAATTTGTCAAAATTCATTTTTTCAGCATAATACTTCTTCATGCATATCTTCAATATCTCTAGCACATGTCTGCAAAGTATTGAAAAGAAATACTGAAAGCCCTAGGAGAAGTTGATTTCACATATTAACATGTACAACCAACCATTATTGTATAAGATAAGCAATGGTCAAAAAATGGCTATGTTAAAAATTGCTGTAAATTTGTCAAAAATTATTTTTTTATCATTATAATTCTTCATGCACATCTTCAATATGTGTGGAACATGTCTGCAAAGTATTGAAAAGAAATACTGAAAGCCCTAGGAGTAGGAGAAGTTGATTTCACAAACTATGAACCACCAACCATTATTGTATATAAGCAATGTTCAAAAAATGGCTATGTTGAAAAATGCTGTAAATTTGTCAAAAGTTATTTTTTCATCATTATAATTCTTCATGCACATCTTCAATATGTGTGGAACATTTCTGCAAATTATTGAAAAGAAATACTGAAAGCCCTAGGAGGAGTGGATTTCACAATCTATGCACTACCAACCATTGTTGAATATGGCAATTATCGAAAATTGGCTAAGTTCAAAATGCTGTAAATTTGTCAAAATTCATTTTTCAGCATTATACTTCTTCATGCATATCTTCAATATATCTGGCACATATCTGCAAAGTATCAAAAGAGAATATTGAAGGCTGTAGGAGGAGTTGATTTCACAAAGTATGCACTATTAGCACTATGGCAAACATTCTATCTATAGGTTTAAAAAGTCCCATAACTCTTGCAAAACTGACCCTTTGGCCCCTAAATTCATATGACGCATGTGCTGTCTAATGGTGCAGGTGTGTTGAAAATTTAAAGAACATCGGGCAAAAACTACTTAAGTTATTCAGCAAAGATGTCAAAATGTTGACGGAATGACGGAATCACGGAATTACGGACAGGCTGAAAACAGTATACCCCCCTACAACTTCGTTTTGCGGGGGGTATAACTAAAATCCATGTGTCAAACTTCTGTTTAATAACAAATATATGTACTTTGTTCAAATTAGAAATTTACTAGAGAATGTGTTTTTGAATATGCTAAAACGATAGTAAATATATACCACTCTGTGGTTAATGCTACTGGGTAGCTGATTAGTGTCTACATACTAAATCAGAAAATAGAGGACTACTATTCTGTGGTTGCACAATCCAGTTTGTGTTCGGCCTAGTATAATAAACTCCAAACCATTTTCCTTTTGACAGGGCTCATGTACAAATAAATAACAACACATTTTACTTGCTAGGAGAATTTAATGTTTCAACATTTGTGTACAATCAGATGAAATGGGACTAACCATACAAGCCTCAGCATGAAAATATGTTTATAAGGAATAAAAGCATCCGTCAGTCAAGACTCCCAATTACAGGCTGAAGCTATGTGGGACTTGATTTTAAAAAAGAAAAAAAAATAGATGCAAACATACTGCTTCTTCAACATCAGGAAACATGTCCATGAAAAGTATACCCCCTCATACCCCAATTTCATGTAGTAATACAGGGATATACCTATTTTTCTTATTTTTGATCGAAAACATAGTGGGTATTCGTTAGAACCGCCTCGGTGAGATGGTTCTAATGTGTACCCAAAATAAATGTTTTGAGCCAAAATATTAAAAATGTTAAAAAAAAAAATAAAAAATCCAATAAATCCAATAAAGTTTTAATTTTTATGGGTGAAAAAAATCTCTTTATAACATATGGACAAGTTTTGTAATGAAAAGCAGTGCAGATCAAGATATGAAAATTTCGGGAGTGGTCTGATCAGTTGCATATAAAAAAGCAAAATAAATCATGATGAGGCTCACTTTCACCCTGAAACTCCTTGAAAGACAGGCAATGACTAGACAGTTATATACGAGCCCTGTCATGGGAAAACCAACATGTAGTTTCCGCACAGGTCCGACACAAACCGTGCTGTATGGTGATAGAATGAGGCTAGCAGCTGGAAATTTTCGATATAAGTAGAAGAGGAATTGTACTATCCATGTAGCGAAAACAAAGGCGCTGATCAGCTTTGCGGTAACCGCGAAGCTGATCTGCGTCTTTGTTTTCGCAGGTTGTTGGTTTTCTAATGAGGCGGCTCATTATTATTTCTTTTAAAGCACACACTAAATATTTATACTAATTTCTGGGTTGTCAAATAATGTCTCTTGCACCCAAACACACAAAGTTAGGAGACAAGGTAAGACTGATACTGGCTCAGGAATGATATTTTTATGCTCAACTCAGCAGGGAATGAATTGCTCGTAATATGATGTTTGGAACTGTCAGCGTTAATTCCAGCATAAAACAAAACAAGGAATTTATCTTGCTCATAAATGTAGCAATGGCAAAAATTGTCTGCATTTTATCATTTTTTTTTGCTAAGCTGAGTTGTGAAAAAAACATTTCATCTCATATTTTGTGACACTTGGTCTTCTCAACTACAGAAACTAAGCCCTAAAATCGTATCTTTTTTATGCTCAAGTATGTATAAAATTCACTTAAATCTAATGATATATCCAAAATTACACAGACTTGTAATTCACACAAGTCAGACATTTACATAGAAGTAAAAAAGAATTCAGTTCTAAACTAAGGATTGCAACATGGATTATGTAACTATTAAAATTTAAAATACAAAAAAGTACACAAGTAAGTGTAGACCAATTACAAACATAGAGAGGTAGTATATCATACCTGAATGTACATAAACATGAAAACATTATCAAAGTAATAACTATCAGTTCAATTTTGGACAGGCAGATCTGAATATGATAGCATGTCACTTTGTTGTCCACAGAAGGAACAGAAAAAATTGCAATCTCATCTGTAATACAGCCCTTTTCACTCGAGATTGCCGTTTCAGCATTTAGGTTAATTAAGTTTTTGTGTAAATCTGGTAACCTGTTTATCCTACTTAATAACTGAAACAGTGTCCCAGGTGTTCTTAAATCTATTTAGCATGTATCTTTAGGAAATGCTGTCACCGCTTATGATAAAACATAGTAACTGTTTGGTTAAAACACATTTTTATTTCAAAATTCTTTGCACAACATATACAAGCAAATTGAAATAGGACAGGAACAAAAGCAGAATTTTATTAATTTTTGCAATTACCCATTGGTATCTACTTGGCCAAAATTCCACATCGTAAGATAAAAATCATACTTGAGCTTGCCGTTTTAAAAATTGTTTGGTTTGAAACTGTCACTCAAAATCAGCAGATCAATCAATCCAGATGTCTTTATGGACAACATGAAAAGAAACTCAGATCTTCATAACATGTCATGGTCTCCTTGTGTACTATAAATGTATAAGTAACTAAATGACAAATGGAATTGACCCTTGACGGACATGAGTGGGTGTATGTTGCAAAGACATGCCTGTCCAAAATACTGCCAGAGCCACCACATCACAAAACCAACCAGTGTGACTAGAGCAAGGCATGGACAACATTCTTTTGACTTATAATTCAATGGTTTTGTTATGTGGTGCCTCTCTAGTGGGGATTCTAAGGTGAGCCACGTCGCGAGAAAACCGGTCTTCGGGGTTTCCGAACAAGTCCGGCACAAACCGGCCTGTACAGTCACAAAAGAAGGCTAGAAGCTTAAAATTTTGGATTTAAGAAGAAGAGCAATTGTATTATCCATGGAGCGAAAACAAAGGCGCTGATCAGCTGTGCAGTTACTGCACAGCTGATCTGCTGCTTTGTTTTCGCATTGGCGAAAATCTGGTTTTCTCATGACTCGGCTCAGATAGTTGTTAAAGGCAAGGGTAATGGCAACGAGTTATAAAATTGAATTAAAAAATTGCTTTTAATAAAGCTAGTAAAGTAAGAAGGTGTAAAATCTTAGTAAAAGGCAATATAAAATGAATCAGAAAATTCTGAAAATCAGAAAATTCTGAAAATGGAAACTAAAATGGATTTCATGGATACCAAACTTAGCTGACGTTACTGTCACTACAGAGATGAAAAATCAATTCGAGTATACACAAAGTTATGCATCTCATATGTTTCAGACACAATCAAAATGTTGATAAAAGTGTTTTACTTTGGAAATACGTTCTTAGTCTAAAAAATCGTTGTTACATAGTTTTGATTTGACGGATTAGAAAGCTTCAAAGTCTACAGAAAAAAATCATGCTTTTAATTGTGCACACAGGAGAGACTTTACTTTTTACTTGTATAAAAATAGCTGGCATGACAATTATAGTAAGAATTAAGAAAAGGGATTTGCATTCAACATTAATTTTTGACGCAAATAGCTAACAGCACATTTTCCCATGATTTGTATCTATAGTTAACTGTTCGAATTGTCACACATTGTCTAAACTCTAACTCTAAATTCACCCTGAAAACAATTACTTTGGCACATTAATAAATTTTTGGTTTGGTTGTTGTCCAGCAACTTTATACAGTGATGCCTACAAGTTGCGTATTTGTTGATATTTCAAGTCGGGAAATGAGCAGTCTCATCAGAAAACCAACAATCTGCATATGCGAAAACAAAGGCGCAGACCAGCTTCGCGGTAACCGCGAAGCTGATCAGCGTCTTTGCTTTCGCTGCACAGATAGTACATTTCCTCTTCTACTTATATCCAAAATTTCAAGCGTCTAGCCTTTTTCTGTGACTATACAGGCCGGTTTAAGTTGAACCTGTTCGGAAACCACAGTGTTGGTTTTCCCACGAGGTGGCTCAAATGTGAAAAATCACCTATCAATTATCATCATTATTAGCAATTAGCAACTTTTTGCAGTCTCTTTATACCGAAAAATGAGACCAAATGAAAATCCTGCCATCAGAATTTCTGACCAGGTAAGCTATATACACCATGTCAGCTACAGAAATATGAGCCGCCTCGTGGGAAAACCAACAATGTGGTTTCCGAACAGGTCCGACACAAACCGACCTGTACAAGCACAGAAAAGAGCTAGAAGCTTGAAATTTCGGATTTAAATAGAAGAGGAATTGTACTATCCGTGTAGCGAAAACAAAGGCACTGATCAGCTTCGCAGTTACTGCGAAGCTGATCTGCTCCTTTGTTTTCGCCTATGCAGATTGTTGGTTTTTTCGAGGTGGCTCATATCTGACTTCTAGAATAAGAAAGAGACATTGTATACTCTTTCAGAAACATATCAATATGGCATTTTTATTATAAATTTGCATTGATGACAAGTTTTCTTTTGATTTTGCTCATACAATTGATTATACTATCTTGAGCATTGCATTTAAAACCACAAAGTTAAAACAATATTATGCAATCTGTCATGGTAATGATTACATATTTTTGACCCAATGACCCATGTTTTTTGTAGCAAATGTTTAATGTTTGGCTCTTAAACCCTCAAAATGTTTTCTGGAATAAGTAAGTTCAGAAACTCTATGAGGGTTATGACAAATATATGGATAAAACTTCAAGCTCATGTTGTTGTTTTTAAAATGTCAATGTATCTCATGAGTCACTGAGTCAAATGTTAAAACAAATTTACACAAATGTACCTTATTTGTTCTCTTTAGCACACAGGACCATTATGTTTTACAAAGTGTCACAAAAATGCTACATTAAATTTGCTTCCTAATTAATGAACACTGAAAATGAAAGTTTAAGTTGTGTCCAAAATTTGATTTAAGATGATTCCCATCTATGCAAAATGTTCTTATCTGATTTAAGATATTAACTTTTAATTTGCCTTGTTAGAGATTCAGATTACATAACAACTGCATTACGTAAACATGCCCGTGCAATATACAGAGATTTTTTAAGTTGAAAAATTTTGAAAATTTTCTACTGAAATTTTTTGATATTTTTCTTATTTTTGCTCAAAACATAGGTTGTGGGTACATGTTAGAACCGCCTCGGCGAGGTGGTTCTAACAAGTACCCACAATGTATGTTTTGGAGCACCCCTGCAAACCCGTTTTTCAATATAAAAGTGGGGTTCAAGGGGGTATACATCACACGGACATGTTTTCCTGATGAAAATATCAAAAGGCCAGCTGCTTAGTATGTGTGTATGTAGAGGCTTCTCAGAAAAGACCTACATATACAATAGAGCGAGAAACTTACTACTGGACCCAGTTGTTCAAAACTAATTACGTCGTTAGTTAACGTTTCGTTAAAATTTCAAACATTAATATTACAAATACACTGTTATTTTTTTGTTGAAAAAATGTGAGAATCCTTTGCACTGCAAAGGATTCTCACATTTTTTCAACAAAAAATAACAGTGTATTTGTTACTTTAGCTGATATTTGCTTAACAAATTTATGTCTTAACGATATCGTTAAGCTAACGATGCTTTGAACAACTGGCTCCTGCTGGACTTTATTGGAGCATGTACTGCGCTAACTAGAACAAATATGGCATTTGACAACAACAGTCTGAGTATTATGTTATGAGTGATTAGTTGGCAGGGCATGACTCTAGCTCCACTGCGCCCATAGCCTCCCCAGTGGTGAGGTACTGTGGCTTGTTGTTGACAGATAGATTACGGATACAGCCGCGGTACTTTCCTTTAGCTCGTATACCCTTGGTGATAGAATCTGTAATACAGAATCATATGATCTTTATACTTGTAAGTTTGGATATCACAAGAACTAAATTTTCGTGAATATTTCAGAAATGTCCAGGCCCCAAGGTTATAGAACTTTTTTCATGCTCAGCTCAGCTGAGACTAAAATTTATCCTGCTCATAAATGTTCATACAGGCTTTGGAGTTCTATACCTTCAATTTCAATATATTTGGGCTATTTCAGTATTTATGAGCAATTTAAATTTTATGCTCAACTAAATTGAGCATGGAAAATGTTTTATAACCTCGGGACCAGGATCGTCAAGATCAGGATCAAACCAATGCCTTCAGGCTTACGAGGGTTTACAAATTTGTGATAATGCCAGAGGCTTCAAAACAATATTCACAAACCAATTTGATATAAAAGAGCTGATATGTGATATGTAGGCCAATTTTTCAAAACTTTGTTAGCTTAACATTATTGTTAAGACCTCAACTCATTAAGTAAATGCCGACTACATAAGCAAATACACTGTTATTTTTTGTTGAGAAAATGTGAGAATCCTTTGCATTGCAAAGGATTCTCACATTTTATCAACAACAAATAACAGTATATTTGTAATATTCATGTTTGAAATTTTAACAAATCATTAACTAACAATGTTGTTAAGAATTATTTTAAACAACTGGGCCCTTAAGATCTATTACAGAACTGACCTGGTTTTCCACCAATGTAGATGGGATTCTTTGTGTCGGCGGATGTAGCTGTTCCAGTACTCGTGGTTGTGATGGGGTCAAAATCATCCACCTCTAGTATCACTACATTCTTGTTCTTCACAGCTGAAACAAACATTAACAGTTTAAAATATTAGATGTATCATAAGAGAACAAGCCATCAGGTCTAACACAAGTTTGTACAACCACATTCCGATACAGAAAATAAAACATACTATGTAGTGGGAACAAAGGAGCTGATCAGCTGCACAGTTACAAGTAATAGCTATTGTTGAAACACAACCTGTGAAGATGCTGATCATACGCAGTATATATAACAAAACTTCAAATCATCACAACAGAGATCACAGTTTTTCTTTTTTTTTCTTTTCAGGGGGGGGGGGGATGGGGGGTGCAGGAGATATTATTTTCCTTACCTGTAATTGAGTGCCATGCTCCATCACACAGTTTATTATTCATCTCGGGTATAAATCTAGAAGTTATAGAACCAGCACCATTGTCAGCTGTGAACCATAGCTGCAAGAAGGGAAAGTTAATAGTCATTGGTATTAGAAAATATTTTTATGATCAATTGACACATTTTAAGTACCTGTAACATTATGAAAACACATCAAAGCAATAAACAGGGCTTTACAGCACTAAAAGTGACATTTTTTGTTAGAACAATTTTTATATTTTTATTTTATCTCCGAGCATAACTTGTGGGAATGTTTCGGCTAGGTGGTTGTAACATGTACCCACAATCAGACCCTGCCACAATATATGCTTGGAGCAAAAATAAGAATATTAAAGTATACCCTGGTACACCCCAGTTTTACTACATTTAAGTGGGGTGCATTACATGAACATGGTATGCTATTTTATTTTATACTTTACAGTGAAAACCAATGTATATCAAAACTTGATAAAATTGGTATTTTCATTGATATGAATTTTCACTGATATCAAATCTCACTGATATCAAAAGTCACTAGTGACTGATATCAGCCTATATCTTCACTGTAGATTTTGGATTACTTCTGACGTTTCCATTTACTTGACGTCATTAAATGTGCCTCACTTCAGAAATTCAAACGCCCATAACTCCGTTATTTATGAACGAAAACATAAAGTGTGGATATTCATTTTCTTAGTTAGAACGTAAGGAACAATGTGGTACCAAAATTATTTGTGTTTTCAAAAATTTTTGGTTTTTGCATTTTCACCGCCTGCCTTGTGAATAGGAAAATGCCCGTGTATTGTATAAAATAAAAAGAAAATTTGCTTTTTTTCAGTGAATACCAAATATATTTCATCGAGTGAGCTGAAAACATACAAATTTTCACTCGTGCTGCGCACTCGTGAAAATTCTGATGTTTTCAACTCACTCGATGAAATATATTTGGTATTCACCTCAAAAAAGCAAATATCCTCTATATATTTAGCAAAGTCAGTTATTGCCCAGGGGCTAGTTATTCATAAGGTACAAGTAGGCAATGATCCAGAAAATGCGCAATCAGAAAGAAATTCCCACTCCAAAACCGAGGTGGGAAAAAAACAAATTTACAATTAGGTACTTATACTTACAGAACAAATTGTAAGACAAGTGAGCAGCTATTTCCCAATAGGCAGCCACTCAGTTACCCATTCAACTCCAAAATATAAAACAAATTAACTATGTCGTTATTTAAGGATTTGTTAAAATTTCGAATGGCAATATTTACAAATACAATGTACGTTATTTTTTTTTTTTGTTGAAAAAAATGTGAGAATCATTTGCAACAGCTAATGTCATATGGAGCTCACTTTATAGTCTCATGTAACAGACAGAAGAAGCCTGTGACTGAACCTGTGACCCCTGGTTTACAAGGCTAGAGACATAACCACTGTGCCACAGAAGCTTCTAACAATTGGTTTTATAACTTTTATGGTAAATTGCTGGTTTTGTTGTCTAAGCCTGAATTTTTCATGTATTTTTAGGCAATTTAAATTGAGCCGCCACATGGGAAAACCAACAACCTGCATAGGTACAAACAAAAGCGCAGACCAGCTTCACGGACACCTTTTTTTTCTATACACAGGTAGAAGAATTCCTCTTCTACTTTAATTGCAAGCTTCTAGCCTTTTTCTGTAACTGTACAGGCTGGTTTGTGTTGGACGTGGTCTCAATTTAGAGCTAAGCATGAGTAGTTGAAAGCTTTGGAACCATACCTCTCCCATGACAAGTTGTAAAGCAACAAAATCTCCTTTCCCGTGTACTGAGAATAGTATACCATTGAGGCTTCTGGGTCGAACCTCCATTGATATAGTCAGGTCTAGACCTACGTTGAAACTGTCACCTGAAATGTGGGAAACAAAAATATATTCACTGAAAACCGGTTTAAGCCCCCCAGTAATTTTATATTACTGATCGTTCCAAGGCGATACTTCTGTTGTGGTTCTTATTGTTTTGTGTTTTTGAGTCGAGTTTTTGTGTTGTTTGAGCCTTATGTGCTTTTACATATTTTTGGTTTAGTTCGAGTAACTGAGTGGCCTCCTATCGGGGAATAGCTGCTCACTCAGCTTACAGTTTTCTTCGTATAGGTACTGATTGTCATTTTGGATTTTTCCCACCCCTGGGTTTGTGCAGTGAGAATTTCTCTCTGATTGGGCAATTCCTGATCATTGCCTACTTGTACCTTTTAATGTCCTCATAGTTTGGGCTTTTTATTTTTAATGTTTAAAATGGGTTTTGAAATCCTATTATTTTTATATATTTAATTTACATTTGAATAGGCGTACATTTAACAATTTTCTACTGAAAATGTACACAACAACCATCACAAAAACTTGCCCATGCAATAAACAATGATTTTTTTTTTACAGAAAGATTTTGATATTTGTAATATTTTGGCTCTAAACATAGATTGTTGGTACACATTAGAACCGCCTCAGAGAGGCGGTTCTATTCTAACGAGTACCCACAATCTAGGTTTTGGACCAAAAATACAAAAAATAGGTATACTCTGCATACCCCAGTTTTACTATGTAAAAGTGGGGTTTAAGGGAGTATTTATTGCAGAGACATGTTTTCCTGATGTATCATCATAAAACCTACTTTTGCATATATCTGTATATATAGATACAGATCAGCTAAGGACACTGAATCCAACTAGCACTAAGCTGTGACTACAAGCAACCACCCCCACTCCACAAGCCAAGCCTGTAGTCACAGAAGCAGGCTGGAAGCCAATCATAGTGAACTTTCCCTTACCCAGTTTGATATAGCCTCCATCGCCATGGAAATAGGAACCAATCTCTGTGAGAGCCGAGCAGGGAACCGTGTTGTTCAGTACGGGAGTCTCTGTTATCTCATTGTCATTGAATTTCAGGTTAACTATACAGCCAATAAAACCATCCGTTACACCCTGAAAATACAGCCAATAAAACCATCCGTTACACCCTGTAAATACAGCCAATAAAACCATCTGTTACACCCTGTAAATATGTTGTCATAGATAAGTGAAAATTCACAACTTAAATAGAATGAACCAATTACATGTGAGCTGCATCCTGAGAAAACCAACAATCTACATATGCAAAAACAAAGATGCAGATCAGTGCTCAATGTATTTAGTATAAGCAGGTTTAAGACCATTATTTTATTCGAAACTCCTACCTGTATTCGAAACGAAATTTGAAATTACACATTGAAGTACAATGCACATGTGTATTAAAGATTGCATCAGTCAATTAATTTTCTCTTTTTATTCTTTTGCTAACTTCCTTTTATGATCCAAGACCTCATATATAATCACACTAACCCCTAGATTAGCCCTAGCCCTGCTACTAGCCCCTTGACCATTCAGGCCTCCAATATAGAATGGTGGCACTCCATTGATAGACCTGGCCCGACCCTGGGAGTTGGTCACGCCTATCATCTGTCCATCTATCTCCATAGAACCTTCCTTCATGTTGCGACCCACTCTCAACTAGAGGAGGGAAACAATTAAATTGATGTGAAACAAGATTTGTGCCAGAAACACAAATGAAATTTTCATCAGGAAAACATGTCCGTGGAATGTATACCCCCTTTAACCCCACTTTTATATAGAAAAACTGGGGTATGCAGGAGTAAACCTATTTTCTTTATTTTTGCTCCAAAACATAGATTGTCGGTACTCATTAGAACCGCCTCACTGTGTACTCACAATCTATGTTTTGAGCAAAAATTTCTAACGTGTACCCACAATCTATGTTTTGAGCAAAAATTAGAAAAATATAGAAAAAATTCCGATGGATTTTTCAGTTTTTATAGGTGAAAAAAAATCTCCATGTATTGCATGGGCAAGTTTTCATAATGTTCTGATCTAATAACTTCTGGCATCTGTTATCAATATTGAGTATATAACCTGGGGCCAGTTGTTCAAAACTAACGACGTCGTTAGTTAACGTTTCGTTAAAATTTCAAACATTAATATTACAAATATACATGTACTGTCATTTTTTGTTGAAAAAATGTGAGAATCCTTTGCACTGCAAAGGATTCTCACATTTTTTCAACAAAAAATAACAGTGTATTTGTTACTTTAGCTGATATTTGCTTAACAAATTTATGTCTTAACGATATCGTTAAGCTAACGATGCTTTGAACAACTGGGTCCTGGGGCCATTGTTCAAAACTTCGTTAGCTTAACGTCACTGTTAAAACCTCAACTTGTTATGTAAATGCCAACTGCATAAGCAAATACACTGTTATTTTTTGTTGAAAAAATGTGAGAATCCTTTGCAATGCAACGGATTCTCACATTTTTTCAACAAAAAATAACAGTGTATTTGTAATATTACCATTTGAAATTTTAACAAATCGTTAACTAATGACAAACTTAATTTTGAACAACTGAGCCCTGCTGTTCCTCCCTGTATACATGTATTTTGTGTTGTCTGAAGAATTTCTGATTTCTTTTTCATACTTCTAGATGTATCCTTTTGGTTTCTTTTACGAAAACAAACATGTCAAAAATGGTTTGTCTAGTGCAATTAAGGCTGTTCAAACACATGCCAAAATGATTTGTGATTTGAATGAGAAACAAATGAGCCGCCTCATGGGAAAACCAACAATCTGCATAGGCGAAAACAAAGACGCAGACCGCGAAGCTGATCAGTGCCTTTGTTTTCGCCACTCGGATAGTATAATTCCTCTTCTACTTAAATCCGAAATTTCAAGCTTCTAGCTCTTTTGTGTGCTTGTACAGGCCGGTTTGTGTGGGACCTGTTTGGAAACCACATTGTTGGTTTTCCCACGAGGCGGCTCAAATTCTAGTTTTTCATCTAACCATTTGTCCTAATTGTGCCAGGATCTATCATCAAAGAAAGTGGAACAAAATTTTAATACTTCAAAAAATTGGTAAGCTATAGGGTGCAGACCACCACTCCCAACCCCTTTTTCATCTAGGCATGCAAAATACTGTAGATTCGGAAATATTCGCGAGAACTTAATTTTCGCTAATATTCGCGACTCTGTCGCCTCGCGAATTCAAAGTTCTCGCTAATAAAGTGACACTTTAAGCTTTATAGTATAAATAAACACTCACTCGCGAAATCAAGAACTCGCTAATAAATCGGAAACAGAAAATTCGCAAAATAAAAGTTACGCGAAAATTTCCGAATTTACAGTATTGCATATAGGGTATATTTCAAAACTTTGTCGACATAATATGAGTCTGTGCATGAGAAAACCAACAATTTGGGTTTCTGACCAGGTCCGACACAAACCAGCCTGTACAGTCACAGAATAAAGCTAGAAGCTTGAAACTTTGAATATAAGTAGAAGAGGAATTGTACTATCTGTGTTGCGAAAACAAAAGCGCTGATCAGCTGTGCAGTTACTGCACAGCTGATCTGCGTCTTTGTTTTCGCATATGCAAACTATTGGTTTTCTCACGCAAAGGCTCATGTAGAACTCACAGTGTGATATTCTCCATCGTTATATTTCTCTGGGCTGGTAATAACACCTGGCCCAGTCCCACTGTTGAAGGAGTATTGTATCTGGCCGTTCTTCATTGATAACGCTATATGATCTACATTGTTTCTGTCGGCAAAGTAAAGGATAACACCGTTCTCTGCAGTAGTTCTGAACTCCATGCTGAAGGCTGACCTGTAGAATAGAATAGAATAGAATAGAATAGAATTTATTTCCAATTATGGGCCACCACATAGTAGCATATGAATCACATATAAATAATGATGAAATGAAATAGTATAACATTAACAATAAAGTAACAAAAGCTTGATTCTGATTAGGTAAAAACAATTAACTAAAGCACATATATAAAACATTTGAGAAGCAATTACTGAAAACACATTTTGAAAACATGCCCATGCAATATACATCAATCTTTTTAATAGCAGAATTAATATTCTTGCCCAAAACACCGACCCCGGGCACACGCTAGAATCGCCTTGTCAAGGCGGCGCCTTGTCAAGGCGGCTCCAACTAGCACCGCCATCCCCGTTCCATAACAAAGTAACGAAAATAGGTATACCCCTGCATACCCCAGTTCCACTATCTAAAAGTGGGGTCTAAAGGGGTATTCATTGCATGGACATGCTTTCCCGATGAGATCAGGGACACTCACTTTCTTAACATCTCAAAACGTTGCATATAGCAGTCATAAACAAACACTGACAAATCTCTTATAACATGAGCATTTTCATTACTAAAAAGCCATATAAATTTTTGTACATCAGACATGCCACTAAAATTTACAAATGATTTACCTATGTCATTAAAAAACTGTTTTCTCTTGGTGCTAAATAAAGAACAATTTGTTACAAAATGGATTTCGTCTTCAACTTCAAGTTGACATAAAGGACATAATCTTGCATCTGCTTGCACCTTTTTATAACGACCAAGTTCAATTTCAAGTTTATGGCAGCTTACTCTTAATTTTGTAAAAATTCTTCTTACAGAAATATCTTTAATATATTTAAAATATGACTCTCTACATAGCCGATATTTGAACAATGAATATGTACGTAATTTTCCAGTTTGATTGTCCCTATTTTTTGATAAGGCATTCATCCATTCAGCCTTATATCTTTTTATAAGCTTTGACTTTGCAACACTAGCCAACTTATCATTTGAGATAGATGATTTAGATATATTCAAATATTCAAAAAGAAAGTACAAGCTAGATAACCAATTCTTTTTCTTGTGTTCATGTAAATAACCATTTTCTTTCAAAGCTCCCTTCAGCAAATTACTTACATCGTCTGAAATTAACCTTTCAAAATATTTAACAGTGTCACAAATTACATTAATTATAATTGGATATCGACCTAGCTCTCCCATAACAGCAATATTTGTGGTCTTTCTATGGACTCCTAAAACATATTTCAAAAATTTGATATGTAACTTTTCACATGGCATGTTACAAAATGCATCAAAAATACTAAAACCATCTTTCTTAACATTAGCTGATAAAGTGTTTATGGTTCCCCATATTTCACTACCATACAGTAAAACCGGTTTAACAGTATGATCAAATAAGTGTAAAATAGTATCCATATTCTGATGCAAGTCCCCAAAACATTTACTCAACTTAAACTGTGCCTTTAACGCTCTTTTATATAAATCGTTTTGACAATGAGAAAAAGTACCAGATGCTGAGAATAAAACACCCAAATATTTATATGACTGGACTTCTTCAATTTCTACATTGTCCTGTAAGAAATGATCCTGTAAGAAATTTTGGAAATTATACTGAGCTGTGCAACCAATGAAAAAGTCAGGCTTAAGCCTTAAGGGTGCCCGCTTCGTTACCGGAAACTACTCATACAGAGATAGTGTCACATCCACGCTGAATGACCTCCAGTGGCCTCCTATGTAGGACAGACAGAGATTTCGAAGACTGACACATCTCTATAAGGCTGTCAACAACCTGTCACCTGTTAAAATACTGGAATATGTCACACCTTCTTCTGGCCGCACTAACATTCTATATGTAATATGAAATAAGGCACCACCTTTGGCGCGATGCTCTGCTCCTATTACGCCAATGATTTTAAAAGCTGATTAAGTTCCTCATCCTCACCCTGGGGCCCTGCCAGGTGTCTTGCGGATCTGGGGAGGTCATTTATTTTCAGGGATCTGGGGAGCAAGCATTAATGTTTAGGGCGCAGAGGAAATGGGCAATTAGGAAAACAATATTCTTTCAGAGAGCAGGCAGTAAAAAGACCCACCGGGTAGGACCTTACCCAGATGATCAGGGACACACAAGGGCATGGGCCATAAAATTCTTCAGTTTTTCTTTTTGCACAATTTACAATGATTTCCGTACAACATTAAAGTTCTAAATCTGTATTTTTAGGATAGACCATTCCGAAATAAGGGAGGTCATTTTGTTTCATACGAACCTTCGTCGCTCGGTACGACAAAGGTCGTGCACTGTGTAGTTAACCGAAAGCAACCATGTGACGTCATACTAAGCAAAACTGTGATGTCATGTTGTCATGATCTATCGGGAACAAAAACGACAGATATTCTTGAGTAAGTATCTTTGTTTAATTCGTCCATTTAGGGCAGCCGCAGTCGAACAAAAAGTTTGTCAACACAATATTTCGAATGTTTCGACATGAATAGTTGTTGCTATTCATACCCCGAATTCCTGTTTCGACTGACGAAAGATTTTTTTTCTATCAATGTATCTAGAACAGAATAGAACAGAACATTTTTACCACGTTCTACGCAGGAGCGTCGCTATTAAAGTGGACAATTCACTTCGTTTGTAAATGATAGAATGCTGAATTAAAAACCATAATAAATGATAATTTGACAGTAAAATCCATAAAGTTTGGCTATTTGAAAGTCTAAATTTTCGCGCTCAACTGAATTGAGCATGAAAAACATTTTATCACCTAAATGACCTACTCACCTTATTCTAACAAACTTGGTCAATGACTGGTATTCTGAGCGACTGTTGGTGTATGCCCCGAAGTAATATCCGGAATAATCATCATCAGTCAGTGTGACCGGGTCCGTCACCTCCATAGCACACTTGCCTGGGGGCAGGGTGGGGACTGAAACAACAAATGAGCTGCCTCGTGGGAAAACCAACAATGTGGTTTCCACACAGGTCTGACACAAACCAGCCTGTACAGCTACAGAAGCAGGCTAAAAGCTTGAAATTTTGGAGTTCAGTAGATAAGGAATTGTACTATCCGAGTAGCGAAAACAAAGGTGCTGATCAGCTTCGCGGTTATCGAGAAGCTGATCTGCGCCTTTGTTTTCGCCTATGCAGATTGTTGGTTTTTCCAAGGGGAAGCTCAAATATACATACATGTGAATGATCTGATACATTTGAAAGACAAAGTTAATGTTTTAGATACAAAGTTAATGTTTTAGATATTTTTAAGTCACTACATGACTCAATAAGTACAAGAACCTCAAATTTGATCAGAAAATCAAAATCTCTTGACATGTTTAAGAGAATGCTGATCTTTTCATGCAGAGACTATGCAGAGATTTTCTCAAATGTTTGCAAAATATCGGGAGATCTCTATAAAACAGAGAACTTACAATTATGATGATAATGAAGAGAAGTTTTAGAGGGACATGGCTCAAAATCTGGGCATAAAAATTATACACAATTCAATTTTTTTATTGTTTGTCTTTGTGTTTGCTAAACTCACCAGTGGATGGTTCTGTAGTAAACTCAAATGGTGGTAGTGTTGGTAGAACCTCTCTCTCATACGGCCCAACAGGATCGGGTATGGGGCAGCCAGCCAGGGATATACCAGGTCTCTTACTGTCAGGCAATGTTGCAAAGTTCAGGAACCTAAAAATATAAAATAGTGCATAACAGTGTTGGTAGTACATCTCTTTTATAAAGATCAAAATACTTTACCTGTACTGAGAGACAGGGTAAAAAAGTTTACAACTTGTAAACATCAGACAAAATATTTTAATTTCGATAGAAAATCTGTGAGTCCAAATTTTGGCCATTCTTCTCATTTTAACAAGCAGGGATTTCAAATAAGATAACCCTGTGCTTTGCTTAGAACAGACGAAATTATCTTGTTTTCAGCCATATTTGTAATTTTTGGCGAGCAATTATCTTTGTAAGGTATTAGTTAATACAAGAAAACAAGTGAGCCGCGACGCGAGAAAACCGGTCTTCGGGGTTTCCAACCAGGTCTGACACAAACAGACCTGTACAGTCACAGAAGCAAGCTAGAATCTTGCAATTTTGGATTTAAGTAGAGGAGGAATTGCACTATCCGAGTAGCGAAAACAAAGGCGCTGATCAGCTGTGCAGTTACTGCACAGCTGATCTGCGCCTTTGTTTTCGCCTAGGCAAAAATCTGGTTTTCTCACAATGCGGCTCAAGTGATACATACTCTCCATTGACAGTTACGTCCCCTATACATCCGTCCAGTGGTCGTGTGGACCCTACCAGCCCCTGGGGCAGGGGGAGGTCAGAGTTACCGAAGTAGAGCGGGGTGTTGGTCTCCAGGGTGTTGATAGTCCCCTCTCCCGTGCCTGAGACCATTTCATAGTCATCTATATTGATCATTAACCTGGAAAGTAACAGAAATTATTGCATAAATACCCGTGCCACATGATATTAACAGCCGTTTATTAATGAAGAGAAAGCCATGCATTAATATTGCAATTCACGCGCTGTTAATACTTGGCTTTTACTTATGCTCTTTACCGGGCACCACACAAAGCATGTGCTAATAATGAGAAACTGAAGTCCGCCCGGAACCAGCATAAAAACGAAAGCTTCAACGCGTATAAAAATGTGATGAGGCTGTAAAATAGAGTGCACAATTATTTCTTTCGTTTCTGCAGAATTTATGCAATAATAGCGATCAAAAATGATTTTGTCATTCAATAACATTTGCTAGATCCCTCAGGGAGTGTTGAAAACCGAGGACTGTCATTCATTAACATTTGCTAGGGTGTAGCCTTGGTTTTCAATACTCCCCTCGGGACCCCAGCAAATGTTAATGAATGGAAAATCATATCTGATCCCTATATTGACGTAGTTATAACTTCACAGATTTTTTAATCTTTGTACACTGAAAAATCAGTCTTTCTAAAGAATTATTTAAAACGAAACACTTTGAAGCTTTATAACCATTAGTTAAAGGTGTAATGCTGAATTATGTAAATTTCCAAAGTTAAAGGAAGTCAATGGCTTCAATCTATCTAAAATTTATTCAGTCAAGGCAAATCTGTATTTCGAACATAAATGACTCTTGTAAATAATCACAGCAATGTGCAATCAACTGACAGGAATTTCTGTTTAAAAAAAGTTATTTCATTTTTTTTTTCATGCAAAAACTATCTGTTTTTCATTATTAAAATGATAGTTTATTATCTTTCGTTTTTTAGTTTGTGTCTCTCTCTCCTTTTAGAGTTACTTTCCAAGTCAATGTCATAACTGTCCACAATGAGGGAAGTAAGAGAACAACTACAAGAGATTGAGCTACTACGAGTAATTGTCTAGAGTAGAAAAACTATGCATGATAGCAAAGAAATAGAAGAAATAGAGGCAAGCTGCTGTACAAAGGAGTGTCTAATGCAGCTTTCACACTTATCACGATTCGACCACGATTGGTATTGTGGTCTTCATCGTGGACCAATCAGGACTATCGTATCCAATCTTATCAGATCGCATCACATCTTGATATCAATCGTGATAATCGGGCTAATCGTGGAAAAATTTTTGGCTGCCAAAAATTTTGCCACGATAACCACGATTGGCGGGACTATCGTGGCCATCGCATCAGATCGTATGACCTCGTAACAAATCGCAACAAATCGTATCTCATCTTGCTCCTAAATCGCGGTGATCGGGATCGACCAAAACACGGCGATCTGTTGAGATGAGTTGCGATCTCCTACGAATTGTTACGGTCTGTTACGATTCCAGAAAAAATGCCTGGCCCGATTAACTACGAGGCGATGCGAATGACTCCCGATATGGTACAATCTGATACGAGTAAATGCGATGAGACACGACAAGCCACGTTTTTGCCACGGATGCTTACGATCTGTTACGAATTATCAATACATTAAAAACATCGGGCAAGATAACTTTTATTCTTTGATCAACAACAGAGAAGTTAATATCAATACGGTCCTTTTCAGTATAAATTCGAAATCTGAAGGATGCCAGGAAATGGCAGCAGAGACAGGGATTGAAAGGGGAAGGATAAGGCATTAATAATGCAAATGTCGCATTCTCGTCAGTCTCTGCTCCTCCATCACCAATGTTGTTTCGTCTTCAGAGATTAAAAATGTAATGAAGTATATGTTTGTTTTCGAAGTAAATATACCAATCGCGGTCTCATCGTGACACAATCGTGGCCACAATCACCAAAAATCAAGCCAACAATCGTCACCTATCGCAACATGTCATATCAGTTCTTGAAACTCGTACCAGAACGCATCTAAGCGTATCAGTCCGTATCAAATCGCGGTCAAGTATCGTGATAATCGTGTCAGATCTCATAAGAATCGGGGTTTAATCGTAATAATCTTATCGGATCGCAACTAATCGTATCTATCCGGGACCAATATCGTGTCACCAGATTTTGACCGATCGCCACCCTATCGTATCAGATCGTACCAAAACGCAACGACACGTATCAGAACGTCAAATTTTGGCAAAATGTCCCGATTAGCTGCGATTTGTCAATCGTGGCATTCGTAACAGATCGTGCTCTAGTGTGAAAGCCGCATAAGAGAGGCTAAAATTCCTAGCTTTTCTGAAACTGAAACACTGCAATAGAAAAATTTACATAGCTGCTACACATATTTGATAAATGAAGTTTAATTTCTTTTAAACAAAATGGAAACTTTGGTTTCAAATGTGCTGTGTTCGACTCATAGTTTTTGTTTGTTTGAATGTATTGAGCTTTTACATCCCAGTAGACAATTTTTCAGTCATCTTGAGGCAGAGCCACTACTTTCTGGGTATTAACCAGTACTGTGGGGAGTCAACGTTTCTTCCTCAAGGACAAAACGATTAAGGCTCCCCAAGTGGGGATCAGTCCTAGGACCTCTGATTTAGAATCCGAAGGCTTACCACCAAGCAACCGCCACCCCCCCCCCCCTCCATAATTTTCGTTTTGACAGAAATACTAGTATGCAAACAGTGTTGACTTTCAACAAATTATACCAGCTTTGCCGTTTTATCTTCTGCACTTTAAGTGCCTGTTCAAGAGTCCTAGGCATTCAACAGAACTAAAAGATATGCTAACTAAATAATTTTATTCAACTTGAGAAAATCTCAAATTGTCTAAAGACTAGCAAACTATAACAAATATTCCACCACCAATAAGTATCTCCTGCTTAAAGACCCATCACCAAAGACCACCCACCCATTTAAAACTGCAAGCATTACATTACGAAAACATGCCCATGTGATATGCAGATTTTTTCAAAGTTATAAAAATTGAAAATTTTCAGTAGAAAAATTTTGATATTTTTCTTATTTTTGCTCAAAACATAGACTGTGGGTACATGTTAGAACCGCCTCGGTGAGGCGGTTCTAACGAGTACCCACAATCTATGTTTTGGAGCAAAAATAAGAAAAGTAGTTATAACCCTGCATACCCCATTTTTACTATAGGAAAATGGGGTTTAAGGGGTATACATTGCACGGACATGTTTTCCTGATGAGAAAGAAAACACAAAGCACTCATTTTGTACACCTATCATCAGGCATCCACAACAATGATTTTCATGTCACTTTTATCGTAATTGCATACACATTTTCTTTTCTTTTACATAGACTGTATAACTCCTACCGACAATGATATCAGACCCTATATTGTCATTATTCAGCCTGGGCCCTGTTGCATAAAACTCTATTAACTCTTAATTGCAGGTTAAATTCTCAGTTATCTTAATGACAGCTTTACTCCTGTTGCATTATTGTCTATGAAAATCGGCATTAGCGTCTACTTAAAAGCTGCCATTATCTAAATGTAGGCCTGGGGGTACTTTAAAATTGTTTTATGCAGCAGATTATTAATGCAATCTTCACTAAGACAGCTCTTGAACTTAATGGCAGCTTAAGGTTTAATGGCAGCTCAAGTTTATGCAACAGGGCCCTGGACTACAATTTAACTAGGCACAATTAAATTGAAAGTGTAAAAGTTTTAGTATATACATGTAATAGGAGAAATAAGTTTCCTAAAATATTTAATCTAAAGGGGTGAGTGGCCATTTCTTGTACGAGACATGCATTGTCTCACCAGTGCTGGTATCGGACAACAACCGACTCCGGTTTTATCGCGGCAGCTAACTCTATCTTTTTTATGTCAATGTCACAATCTTCCGCCCAGGTTAAATTCCTTCAAAAATTTTAAATAATAAAATGTCATCTAAAACTATACACTGTATGTCATATAAAATTTAATCACTACTTATGATGCTGGTAATTTTTCCAAGGCACTATTTGTGTTGAATTCTGTTCTAAGTCTTTGAAGTTATGTTTACTGAAGAAAATTAAAAGTTTATCATAGATCTGTCATATATGAGCCGCGACGCGAGAAAACCCGGTCTTCGGGAGTTCCGACCAGCTCAGACATAAACCGGCCTGTACAGTCACAGAAACAGGCTAGAAGCTTGAAATTTCGGATTTAAGAAGAAGAGATATTGTACTATCCGTGTAGCGAAAACAAAGGCGCTGATCAGCTTCGCAGTTACTGCGAAGCTGATCTGCGCCTTTGTTTTCGCCTAGGCCAAAATCCGGTTTTCTCACGATGCGGCTCATATGTGACATGCAGTGAAAAAGTAGTTAGCCTGTGAATTATTAATGAAACACACTTTCCATTAAAATGTATACAGCCTCTACGAAGCATCAACATTACTATAAATGAGCCGTGACGCGAGAAAACCGGTCTTCGGGGTTTCTGACCAGGTGTGACACAAACCGGCCTGTACAGTCTCAAAAGGATGCTAGAGGCTTGAAATTTTGGCTATAAGTAGAAGAGGAATTGTACTATCCGAGTAGCGAAAACAAAGGCGCTGATCAGCTTCGCAGTTACTGCGAAGCTGATCTGCGCCTTTGTTTTCGCATAGGCAAAAATCCGGTTTTCTCACGAGGTGTCTCAAATAAACCAAACCAAAGGGCTGGGTTAGTAAATGGTAATAATTGTTTGGAATCACTTCATGCAACTATTAAAATACTTAGAATAATTGTGTACAGAATTAGTTTCCAAAACTTTAAACCCCCACTACCTACAGTGAAACCCCCACTACCTACAGTGAAAGGTAATTGTATCACTTACTTTTTGCCCATCTTCATGATGGAGATATAATGCCACCTCCCGTCATTGTAGGTATTAACTCGGGTTTTCAGCTCCATCTTCTCATTACCAGGGTCGCTGATGACAACGATTCTGCCACCAACCACCGACACAGAGAAACCGGCATCCTGAAATATTGATCAAAGTACTTAGCACAGTTATTCTAACCAAACATTTGAGCCACCTCGTGGAAAAACCAACAATGTGGTTTCCGAACAGGTCTGACACAAACCGGCCTGTACAGCTACAGAAGCAGGCTAGAAGCTTGAAATTTTGAAGTTAAGTAGAGGAGGAATCGTACTATCCGAGTAGCGAAAACAAAGGCGCTGATCAGCTTCGAGGTTACCGCGAAGCTGATCTGCGTCTTTGTTTTCGCCTATGCAGATTGTTGGTTTTCCCATGAGGCAGCTCATTTCTTGGACAAGCATCACAGAGGTAAACTGACAGTACAGTACTTAGTACATTATCATGTCCATAGAAATATTTTCAGAACAGAAATGTATCATATGAAGGGATTAATTCACAGTCTGGTCCACTGCAATAGGAATTAGAATTGAGCCACCTCATGGGAAAACCAACAATGTGGTTTTTGAACAGGTCCGACACAAACTGAGCTGCACAAGCACAGAAAAGTGCTAGATGCTTGAAATTTTGGATATAAGAAGAGGAGGAATCGTACTATCCGAGTAGCGAAAACAAAGGCGCTGATCAGCTTCGCGGTTACCGCGAAGCTGATCTGCGTCTTTGTTTTTGCCTATGCAGATTGTTGGTTTTCCCACGGGGCGGCTCATTTCTTGGACAAGCATCACAGAGGTAAACTGACAGTACTCAGTCCATTATAATGTCCATAAAAATAGGACAGAACAGGACAGAAATGTATCATATGAGGGGATTAATCCCAAGTCTGGTCCACTGCAATACGAATTAGATGTTGTTGACCACACTGCTGCTCCTAACCAGATGTTGTGTCTTTATGAAGATTAACGAGTCACTTGGAATCCATTCTACGACTTTTACGAAGAAACACCCATTAAGATCAAGAGACACCATGCAGACAGAACTCT
Organism: Rugalucina vietnamica; assembly: GCA_964017185.1. Classification (NCBI taxonomy): domain Eukaryota; kingdom Metazoa; phylum Mollusca; class Bivalvia; order Lucinida; family Lucinidae; genus Rugalucina; species Rugalucina vietnamica. The sequence continues at coordinate 59,887,071 of OZ024873.1, forward strand.
GTGCGTTCCTTTACCGGAGTGGACCCGAATGGGCCTGATTACCGGAACAATGTGGCAAATATGTAAGTACTTGGCATACAAATTACTGTTATTTTCTTACCATTCACTGCCCTGATTAGCCCTTTATTGACGCAGAAATGTTAATGTCAACAAAAAACAATAATGAATGCACCAAAATTGCAGCTTTGGTTGGCGGGAAATATTGTCTGCAGCCCGCACGAGCTGCCATGCACGTGCGAATTTGCACTGAAAGTGATTGACAAATATATTTTACTGATTGCTGATACAATCGATTGTCTTCTTAAATGCATGCTTAATGTTACTGAAGCCTAAAACTGCTGACAGCATGAATCCTCGACCTGTACGAATCTGCAACCTGTCACTCTACAACCGTCCCTAGTCTTGCTCAAACATAAATTAGGAATTTTCAACTTATTACTACCATTTATATTTGTGAGGTCATATCTACTTTAAGCGCAAAAAACTTGGTCAATACCTGTTCTGTATGTCCAGCATACATTAGCAGTGCCTGATCTTGTTTTGTCTTCATCTTGAACGTAATGTCAAAGTTGTTGCCTATACTCTCTGACGGCTTGGCCACGTATGACAGTTTACTGGCGCTGAAGGTCGCCACCCTAGCCACCTGTTCTGGACAGCCAGGACTGACCCCCTTAGCTTGTTTGTTAGTATTGAGATCCCATGTAGACTGTTGTAGCTGTACATCCTCGATACAACCTTCAAAACCTTTCTTCGTGACGCCGCTGGCCGGCAGAATGAAGTCTTTATAACCGCCAATAGATATATCATCAGTGATGGCTAGTTGTGTGAGTGAGCCTGGAGACTCTACAGGGCCGATCTGTTGATTATCGACAAACATGAGTCCCGTCTTATTGATCCGTTGTATCATCACGTCATGCCATTTACCGTCATTCACCATCTTGTCTGACGTCAACACCGCCCGACCTCCGCCGAGGTCAAACTGGTACAATATCTTCCCATCACGCACCTCAATCGACAGGAAGTCACGATTACCGTCACCAGCAAAGAAGATCAGTCCATTTTCAGCGTAAGTATTGAATCGTAGAGCAACGTCAGACTTGACTGCTGGTTTCCAGCCTGTGTCTTCACGGCTGAGAACCACATATCCTGAGCCATCAAACCGGAAACCATTGGATACAATGGATGTCAGAATGTTCCTAGAAAACAAATAAGAGAAAATCAAAATACAGGTAAACAACTGCAATGTAAATAATGTTTTACAGCTGCTCTTATGGAAAGAACAAACAAAAGAAATTGCAAAATATAGAATGCAGACAATATCTTTACATAAATTTATTTCTAAATTCAATTTCGTTAAATTTTCCCATCATTTCAAAACAACTTTTTCATGTGTACTTAACCAATTCTAAGTATACACACAGCGCTTGATTCTAAGACCTCTCGATCCAGTAACAGACATAACCACTGATTAATGAGACTAACCATACCATAATTAAATCATTATTCTGTCACCATGTAACCAACCTACCTTTCTCTAGCTCCCACATAATTATTCTCACCATCCTCAAAGTTCCAGAGACCCATAGGATTCTCATCAAACTCGATACTCTCCATGTCACCCATAAATTTGACTGTGCTCACCTCATTAGAGATCTGAAACAAACCAGGATCCATATGTATGTTATAATCATGCTCATCTATATATAGTTTTCCAAGTTCATCACACAAAAGCATGGTATTAATCCTGCTCATAAAGGTTATCATGCCATATCACCAATAAACATCTCTGAGCTCTCCTAACTGGAGATCTGAAACAGGGACTGTCGGTAAGTTTTAACGCTCATCTCATATAAGCTTGACATTTATCCTGCTCATTAAGTAAAGGTTAACATGCCATATCACTCATGAACTCCTCTGTGCTCCTGTGCTCACTTCACTCAAGATATTTAACAAACAGAGCACAGAGTTGTAGATAGTATTTAGCCCATCCTACAGAAGCATGCTGTGTTCACAAAACTTGTACTGCCTTATCAAGAGCATTGTTGAGATAGACAGATAGTCAGGGAGTAGGGGGATGAGGGGGGGGGGGGGGGTCTGACCTACCGTGGCATCAGTGGGAACCCCTCCAATGAAGAATTTGGCTGTCAGTGGGTTCAGTTCCATCACTGTGTGGGTACCTCTCGTCTTCCCTGTGACAGGAAGTAGGGGAGCTTCCTTGGGGTCTCGCTCAACTGTCAGAGTTCCAGCTTTACCAATCCTGAAAAAACAAGTTTATTGAGTTTTCAAGTCCTTTCTCCATCTTTTTATTACTACAGTAATTTTGAGACCCCTAAACTTGTTAAAATGTGTGTGGCACAGCTCCTTGCAATTTTGCAGAAACAACCACAATAGCAAATGAGCTATGATGCGAGAAAACCGGTCTTCAGGGTTTCCGACCAGGTCGGACACAAACCGAGCTGCACAAGCACGAAGATGGCTAGAGGCTGGAAATTCCAAATTTAGGAAGAAGAGGAATTGCACTATCTGTATAGCGAAAATAAAGCTGCTGATCAGCACCTTTGATTTCGCATAGGTGAAAATCTGGTTTTCTCATGACGCAGTTCAAATTATAGCTTAAGTACATAGAACTTTACCAAGAAATGAAGTCAGGGGCAAACATTCATGTTAGAATATATGTGAGGTGTTTTCACATTTGTTCAGTATTACATAGCATCTATACTTTAACTTTAAAAACACTATTAAAGATCTAAATCAAAGTACTACGATAACACAAAATGACCATTTCTCTTTACATTACTCACCTCTTGGCAGTGACTTTGTACCACTTGTTATCAGACACATAGTGAGGATGACCTATCTTGGCTGGGCCGGCACCGAGGTCATATTTGAACACAACGTTGCCGTTCTCTAACTCTATAGACATGTAATCCTGAAATACAATAACTCTTTAATATCAGACAAATGCTAATATGGTGCAGAAGACCAGGCCCAAATGTTATAAAACATTTTTCATGCTCCGCTCAGCTGAGCATAAAATTTAATCTGCTCATAAATGATGAAATGGTTTAAATAAATTGAAATTTCAGGTTTAAAACCAGTAATTTATCTGCTAATAAATGTTAAAATGCCAACAATTATTGGCATTTTAATATTTATGAGCAGGGTAAATTTTAGTCTCAGCTAAGCTAAGCATGAGTTTTAACTATCTTGCAAGTACAAAAAAGAAACCTGATGTTCTTCACAAACATAAAACTTAATTAACATTATCCTCAAAATTGTGACTTAAGTCAGGACAGAAAAATAATATCTCTCAACATAAAATTTATCTCTACTTCTAAAACCTGCCTATTCATGATCTGTCACTGGCTGTGCAGAATAATAGAGCATTGTCCTAGGCCACCTTGCTGTAGGAGCCTATGTCTGTCACATATAATCCCCTACCTGATTAACCCTACTGATGCCTGATCTATCACTGCCTAGGTAGAATAATAGAGCATTCTCCTAGGCCACCTTGCTGTAGGAGCCTATGTCTGTCACATGATTAACCCTACTGATGCCTGATCTATCACTGCCTGCATAGAATAATAGAGCATTCTCCTAGGCCACCTTGCTGTAGGAGCCTATGTCTGTCACATATCATAATCCCCTACCTGATTAACCCTACTGATGCCTGATCTATCACTGCCTGCGTAGAATAATAGAGCATTCTCCTAGGCCACCTTGCTGTAGGAGCCTATGTCTGTCACATATAATCCCCTACCTGATTAACCCTACTGATGCCTGATCTATCACTGCCTAGGTAGAATAATAGAGCATTCTCCTAGGCCACCTTGCTGTAGGAGCCTATGTCTGTCACATATCATAATCCCCTACCTGATTAACCCTACTGATGCCTGATCTATCACTGCCTGCATAGAATAACAGCATTCTCCTGAGCTGTTTTGAAGAACAGTGACACCTTGCTGTAGAAGCCAGCCTGGGCCACGTTGGGAGGATTGCGTAGTCCCCCATACCCCACTCCAAACACAACAAAACAATTTACCTGGTTAACCCTACTAATGCCTGATCTATCGCTGCCTGCGTAGAACAACAGAGCATTCTCCTGCGCTGTTTTGAAGAACAGTGACACCTTGCTGTAGAGCCAGCCTGGGCTACGTTGGGAGGATTACGTAGTCCCCCAACCCCACCCCAAACACAACAAAACAATTTACCTGGTTAACCCTACTGATGCCTGATCTATCGCTGCCTGCGTAGAACAACAGAGCATTCTCCTGAGCTGTCTTGAAGAACAGCGACACCTTGCTGTAGGAGCCAGCCTGGGCCACGTTGGGAGGATTGCGCAGGGTGACTGTGGTATTGCCAAGGAACTTGAGACCAACTCGAATCTGCAATATATAGAAAACATACAAAATTTGAAATTTACTTACGAAAACTTGTCCAAAATACAGATATTTTTTTTTGCTGTACAAATTGAAAATTTCATTGGAAATTTTTTGTATCTTTAATATTGTAGCTCAAAACAGTCATTGTGGGGACACATTAGAACCGCCCCATCGAGACGGTGCTACTTTTCAAAAGAAATTGGAAAAAGCAAATTTTGAAAAAATTACCCATCATGCCACCTACCCTGTTAGCCTGGTTCCTGGCTATATCAATCTTGTCTCTGAGAGCAGCGATGTTACCGGTCACCTGACGACCAAGGGCCTCAACTCTGTCTGACTCATCAGTCAGGTCCGTCAGTAGGCCGCGGATGTCAGGTATAACCTTCTTAACATTGCCCACTGGAAATGAATTATTGAAATTAATTTTTTTTGTTTATTTAATTTGTGGTTTTAAGTCCCAGTCAACAATTATTCAGTCATGTTTTGATGGATCCAATGCTTCCTGAGCCTGAGGTTATAAAACTTTTTTCGTGCTCAGCTCAGCTGAGACTAAAATTTGTCCTGCCCATAAATACCAAAATAGCCCAAATAAATTGAAATTTCTGGTTTAGATCATCAAAATCTGTAATTTATCCTGCTCATAAATGTTAAAATGCCAACAATTGTTGGCATTTTAACATTTATGAGCAGGATAAATTTTAGTCTCAGCTGAGCTGAGCATGAAAAAAGTTTTATAACCTCAGGGCCTGGGCATTAACCAGTGCTATGGAGAGTTTATGTGTCTTCCTCAAGAACAGAACCAGGTGACTCCAGTGGTATTCAAACTCAGGACCTTGCCATTCGAAGCTCAACCACTAAGACACCACGTTCAACCAAGTAAAAGTTTGTCTTGTCATAAAATAAGGATTGCAATGACTATCCAAAGAGCATGGCCAGTCAAACATGAATAGGTAAGCAACAAGAAACTGGGACAAAAAGAACTAAAATACGAGACATATGACTTGCTACAGAAATATGTTGTTCAGGACTGTTACTCTTAGTCCTAATACATGTGTATTTGATAAAATTTGTTTTGTAGTTATGGAGTTATGGAAATATCATCTCCACAAAAAATATGGTCAGTAAGTTGCATTCAGGTTGAATGTCTCACTAACAGCTAAGGTCATAATATGACAGGGCCTCAGTTTAAAGTCTCACCCAAAAGACTAAAGAAACCCGTTATACCACGGCCCCCTGGTGTATACCATGAGAGTGGCTTAACTCCTGAGCTATGGAGGATGTGCAAACTCACGGGGACCCAACTGTTAATCGTGATTATTGATGCGACGTGGAATGTTAATGCATGCTAATATGAAGTTTCGTATGCGTCGGCGATATTGTTACGAATGCGACGTTCCACATCCTCTGCCCTTGAACGGTATGCATCACATGTTTTGCTCTCGCGAAAATAAACAAATCCGAGTTTGCAAAATCGGCGTCCACTATGATCTGCAAAATTCTTCTATGTTCCCACTTGAAGTCAATTGGAATACTTACGGCACTTGTGTTTTTCAGCTAATGGTTTATAAAGTTGACCTGTAGATACAAATTTGCCACGGAAACTCATTACATTCTTAAAATTCCTTTTGTTTTTCTTTGTCTTGGTCGTAAACTAATGAGTATAACACAGTCCTGTGGGTGTCTTTATTGAAATATGTATCTAAACGGCTTTGTAAATGCACATTTATCTACTGAGCGTGAAAAACAGTAAGATAAGCATCTGTTGTATGCATCAAAGACGTTGTTAAAATTTAATATGCGACACAGAAATGCATCGTGGAAGAATGAGACCGATGATTCAGTAAAATAAAATAGCAAATGTTGCGATATGGAGACAGTGATACTTTTTCTTCAATAATATTTTTAGAAACATGTTAAAGGGGTCAATCATGGTTTTTATACTGTATTATTACTTGCAGAGGCTGGAGAAAGTTGTTTGAGCCCGATGCCGAGGGTTCCAAGTGCTCCCGAAGACTCTTCTAATGTTAATGCAATGAAATAACCATAGTTGATCGCTATTCCTGTATAACACACCATTCCAATGGAAAACTGCCTCGCAACCGCACCTAAAAACCGCATAAACCCCTTTAATTCTGTTGTTTTTCCCCGTATCAGAAATGCATGGAGCCACCCATATTTATTTGGTTTAGCCTTAGATTCATTTAATGTAAGGAAACATATAAGCTCTGTCACTGATATGTCCGAAAATAATTTGCTGTTTTGAGGCAAGAATAAATCAGTTGTGTCACGCGAATGTTGACAAAGCTGAATCAGAAACCCCACTCTGTGACCTCATTCAAAATAAAAGTGGTATATGCTTTGAAGCTCACTCAACGATGTGCATTTGTACTACTGTAGTCCAAGGAAAAATGCCATGCAATATTTCGCTTGATAAAGGCACTCGTTATGCTTCTGCATGTACGTAAATAAACTTTTGAAAGAGCACAACAAAAATGCTAATTCTTCCATGACTCATTCTAGTAGTAAGTACCTTCGTCTTCGATGCATACAAAAGATGCTTATCTTACTGTTTTTTCACGCTCAGTAAATAAATGTGCATTTAAAAGCCGTTTGGATACACACTTAAATAAAGACACCCACAGGGCTGTGTTATACTTCTAAGTTTACGACCAAGACAAAGAAAAACAAAAGGACGTTAAGAATGTAATGAGTTTCCGTGGCAAAATTGTATCTACATGTCAACTTTATAAACCATTAGCTGAAAAACACAAGTGCCGTAAGTATTCCAATTGACTTCAAGTGGGAACATAGAAGAATTTTGCAGATCATAGTGGACGCCGATTTTGCAAACTCGGCTTTGTTTATTTTTACGAGAGCTAAACATGTGCTACTTACGGTCCAAGGGCAGAGGACGTGGAACGTCGCATTTGTAACGATCTCGCTGACGCATACGAAACTTCATAATATCATGCATTAACATTCCACGTCGCATCAATAATCACGATTAACAGTTGGGTCCCCGTGAAACTGGCAAGCTGATTCTGACAAAGGTTGAAAAGATTATTGTTGTTTTTAATGGAGTCGAGTTGTTCTGGACTTGTTAGATAGACACTTGGTACTTTACCTTGAGTGCTGACGACATCAATATCCCTGTTTGTAGTGACGACATCATTGACAATAGGTTTAGTTTTAGCCAGTTGTTCCGGTAGACTGTCTATAATCTCCTGTACCCCCGCTAGTGTAACTCGGGAACTTTCTGATACACTCTCTCCACTAGACTTAACTGTACTGGCTTTGTCACCAGCTTGCCCTATAATATAGTAACAACATTGACAATAGATTTAGTTTTAGGGTAAACTGTCTATAATCGCCTATATCCCAGCTTGTGTTAACTCTGGAACTCTCTCTCCACCAGATTTTACCATACTGGCTTTATAGAGACTTCAGTTTCCTTTTCAAGAACAATCATTTTTGTCAATTTTGTCTTTCATTCACTTCCACTTAAATCACAAGACATCTCAAATTCTGGAAATGGTCTCACTGAATAGTTAAGGTCATATGAAGACAGTGCCCCAGTTTTCAGTCTTATCCGTAAGACTGGAGCAACCCAAGCTAAAACTTATGGCTGTTTGTGATGCTTACATAGGGGCTGGTATCTTTGGAGTGAAAGATGTTCAACATTGTCAGGCAGATTACTTGTTTATTCTTGCATGGATATCTATGTGCATAGCTGTTTGATGCTGTTTTTGATTGGTCGAAAGCCGTGTTCAAACAGCAAAACCCATTTTCAAATCATGAAATTCACGTGCCATTTGAACATGGGCTTTGGGCGACGTCATTGGTCAATGCGACGTGATGTCATGTGTTTCGTAGAAACAAAATGGCCGACGTTGAAGAAGCTCTGTTGTTTTCGGTGAGTTTTTACGTTGCTAATGTTATTTTCAAGAGATTTTAAGTGGATTAGAGTGAAAATGCAAGAATAGCGATCAACCATGGGTTGTTTCAGTGTTCAAACATTCGCTGGATCACTCGGAAGGGGTTTGAACACACGGCCTGCGACCTTGTGTTCAAACACCGTCCGAGTGATCCATCGAATGTTTGAACATTGAAAACCATGGCTGATCCCTATAATCTAGGAACTGTATGACTCTAGGCTGATAGGTATGAGTTATGACAATGTCAATCATTTTCAGTTATTTTGTGTTTGTCAACTTACCGAGTGGTAGGTGTTTAATACTATCAAGACGTTTCATGGATTAGTCAAAATATTTTCAGTCAGAGCTTCACTGTATCTTTTCACAGTCAACTTACCGAGAGGCAGGCGTTCAATGCTGTCAAAAAGATTTATGTTCTGATCTAAGACATTGTTCTCCACTGTCTCAACTTATCTAATAGGTTGAGAGACTACATACTGTTCCAGTCACTTTTTTCAGTCATGTTGGGATAGACAACTTACCGAGAGGTAGGCGTTCAATACTGTCAAGAAGTTTCATGTTCTGATCTAAGACATTGTTCTCCACTGTCTCAACTTATCTAATAGGTTAAGAGATTACACACTGTTCCAGTCACTTTTTTCAGTCATGTTGGGATAGACAACTTACCGAGAGGCAGGCGTTCAATACTGTCAAGAAGTTTCATGTTCTGATCTAAGACATTGTTCTCCACTGTCTCAACTTATCTAATAGGTTGAGAGACTACATACTGTTCCAGTCACTTTTTTCAGTCATGTTGGGATAGACAACTTACCGAGAGGCAGGCGTTCAATACTGTCAAGAAGTTTCATGTTCTGATCTAAGACATTGTTCTCCACTGTCTCAACTTATCTAATAGGTTGAGAGACTACATACTGTTCCAGTCACTTTTTTCAGTCATGTTGGGATAGACAACTTACCGAGAGGCAGGCGTTCAATACTGTCAAGAAGTTTCATGTTCTGATCTAAGACATTGTTCTCCACTGTCTCAACTTATCTAATAGGTTGAGAGACTACATACTGTTCCAGTCACTTTTTTCAGTCATGTTGGGATAGACAACTTACCGAGAGGTAGGCGTTCAATACTGTCAAGAAGTTTCATGTTCTGATCTAAGACATTGTTCTCCACTGTCTCAACTTATCTAATAGGTTGAGAGACTACATACTGTTCCAGTCACTTTTTTCAGTCATGTTGGGATAGACAACTTACCGAGAGGCAGGCGTTCAATACTGTCAAGAAGTTTCATGTTCTGATCTAAGACATTGTTCTCCACTGTCTCAACTTATCTAATAGGTTGAGAGACTACATACTGTTCCAGTCACTTTTTTCAGTCATGTTGGGATAGACAACTTACCGAGAGGCAGGCATTCAATGCTGTCAAAAAGATTTATGTTCTGATCTAAGACATTGTTCTCCACTGTCTCAACTTATCTAATAGGTTAAGAGATTACACACTGTTCCAGTCACTTTTTTCAGTCATGTTGGGATAGACAACTTACCGAGAGGCAGGCGTTCAATACTGTCAAGAAGTTTCATGTTCTGATCTAAGACATTGTTCTCCACTGTCTCAACTTATCTAATAGGTTGAGAGACTACATACTGTTCCAGTCACTTTTTTCAGTCATGTTGGGATAGACAACTTACCGAGAGGCAGGCGTTCAATACTGTCAAGAAGTTTCATGTTCTGATCTAAGACATTGTTCTCCACTGTCTCAACTTATCTAATAGGTTGAGAGACTACATACTGTTCCAGTCACTTTTTTCAGTCATGTTGGGATAGACAACTTACCGAGAGGCAGGCGTTCAATACTGTCAAGAAGTTTCATGTTCTGATCTAAGACATTGTTCTCCACTGTCTCAACTTATCTAATAGGTTGAGAGACTACATACTGTTCCAGTCACTTTTTTCAGTCATGTTGGGATAGACAACTTACCGAGAGGTAGGCGTTCAATACTGTCAAGAAGTTTCATGTTCTGATCTAAGACATTGTTCTCCACTGTCTCAACTTATCTAATAAGTTGAGAGATTACATACTGTTCCAGTCTATTTTTTCAGTCATGTTGGGATAGACAACTTACCAAGAGGTAGGCGTTCAATACTGTCAAGAAGTTTCATGTTCTGATCTAAGACATTGTTCTCCACTGTCTCAACTTATCTAATAGGTTGAGAGACTACATACTGTTCCAGTCACTTTTTTCAGTCATGTTGGGATAGACAACTTACCGAGAGGCAGGCGTTCAATGCTGTCAAGAAGTTTCATGTTCTGATCTAAGACATTGTTCTCCACTGTCTCAACTTATCTAATAGGTTGAGAGACTACATACTGTTCCAGTCACTTTTTTCAGTCATGTTGGGATAGACAACTTACCAAGAGGTAGGCGTTCAATACTGTCAAGAAGTTTCATGTTCTGATCTAAGACATTGTTCTCCACTGTCTCAACTTATCTAATAGGTTGAGAGACTACATACTGTTCCAGTCACTTTTTTCAGTCATGTTGGGATAGACAACTTACCGAGAGGCAGGCGTTCAATACTGTCAAGAAGTTTCATGTTCTGATCTAAGACATTGTTCTCCACTGTCTCAACTTATCTAATAGGTTGAGAGACTACATACTGTTCCAGTCACTTTTTTCAGTCATGTTGGGATAGACAACTTACCGAGAGGCAGGCGTTCAATACTGTCAAGAAGTTTCATGTTCTGATCTAAGACATTGTTCTCCACTGTCTCAACTTATCTAATAGGTTGAGAGACTACATACTGTTCCAGTCACTTTTTTCAGTCATGTTGGGATAGACAACTTACCGAGAGGCAGGCGTTCAATACTGTCAAGAAGTTTCATGTTCTGATCTAAGACATTGTTCTCCACTGTCTCAACTTATCTAATAGGTTGAGAGACTACATACTGTTCCAGTCACTTTTTTCAGTCATGTTGGGATAGACAACTTACCGAGAGGCAGGCGTTCAATACTGTCAAGAAGTTTCATGTTCTGATCTAAGACATTGTTCTCCACTGTCTCAACTTATCTAATAGGTTGAGAGACTACATACTGTTCCAGTCACTTTTTTCAGTCATGTTGGGATAGACAACTTACCGAGAGGTAGGCGTTCAATACTGTCAAGAAGTTTCATGTTCTGATCTAAGACATTGTTCTCCACTGTCTCAACTTATCTAATAGGTTGAGAGACTACATACTGTTCCAGTCACTTTTTTCAGTCATGTTGGGATAGACAACTTACCGAGAGGCAGGCGTTCAATACTGTCAAGAAGTTTCATGTTCTGATCTAAGACATTGTTCTCCACTGTCTCAACTTATCTAATAGGTTGAGAGACTACATACTGTTCCAGTCACTTTTTTCAGTCATGTTGGGATAGACAACTTACCGAGAGGCAGGCGTTCAATACTGTCAAGAAGTTTCATGTTCTGATCTAAGACATTGTTCTCCACTGTCTCAACTTATCTAATAGGTTGAGAGACTACATACTGTTCCAGTCACTTTTTTCAGTCATGTTGGGATAGACAACTTACCGAGAGGTAGGCGTTCAATACTGTCAAGAAGTTTCATGTTCTGATCTAAGACATTGTTCTCCACTGTCTCAACTTATCTAATAGGTTGAGAGACTACATACTGTTCCAGTCACTTTTTTCAGTCATGTTGGGATAGACAACTTACCGAGAGGTAGGCGTTCAATACTGTCAAGAAGTTTCATGTTCTGATCTAAGACATTGTTCTCCATTGTCTCAACTTATCTAATAGGTTGAGAGACTACATACTGTTCCAGTCACTTTTTTCAGTCATGTTGGGATAGACAACTTACCGAGAGGCAGGCGTTCAATACTGTCAAGAAGTTTCATGTTCTGATCTAAGACATTGTTCTCCATTGTCTCAACTTATCTAATAGGTTGAGAGACTACACACTGTTCCAGTCACTTTTTTCAGTCATGTTGGGATAGACAACTTACCGAGAGGTAGGCGTTCAATGCTGTCAAGAAGTTTCATGTTCTGATCTAGGACATTATTGTTCAGTGTCTCAACTTGGTCTGTTCCAGCTACAGCATCTGTCAGACGACCCAGGAGAGCTGGAATATATAGGAGGAAAATTTATGGCGGATTTACAAGAAAATTACTTGATTATTTGAGCCACAACATGAGAAAACCGGTCTTCTGGGTTTTGACAAGGTCCGACCAAACTGGCGTGTATAGTCAGAGAATGAGGCTAGAAGCTTGAAATTTTGGATATTAGTAGAGGAGGAATTGTACTATCCGTTTAGCGAAAACAAAGGCGCTGATCAGCTTTGCAGTTACTGCACAGCTGATCTGCGCCTTTGTTTTCGCTTAGGCAAAACTTCAGTTTCCTCTCGTCGCGGCTCATTTTATGCAGATAGAAGCATAACCATGCCGAATGAAAATAGTCCTAAGTAAACTATTTTTTTTTTACTCGAGGGCATGCGATAAAGAAGTTAAAAATTGCTCCTTTCATAATACACCTCACCTCTCTAAAAAATATTGCAACATATTTTTAGAGAAAACAGAGATCATTGCTAAACACTAAGTGGTCTTTTAAAACAATTTTGCAATATAACATTTTTCTCTTGTTATAATACATGTAAGTGTTTAGTCACAGTTTTCTCTTGTTAACATTTTTCTACATGTAAGTATTTAGTCAGATGATACCCCAACAAGAGAGTTATAATGCAGGTAAATGTCTAGATTTTGCCCATGTTGCACATTAAAAGACCATTCGTTAATAGTATTCCTACCTATCTGTGTGGTGTTATATCTGGTCTCAGCCTCCAGTCTCAGGTCTTCACTGCTCATGGTCATGTTGGTGGATTCGTCTCCAACTCCCTCGGACTGGAATCCAAATAGAACACAATTATAAACATTTTGAGCACCTTTAGTATTCACCAGTAGATAATATAGACAACTAATGGGGCTGTCATTTTGTGCAAGATCAGAGGTCACATGACAAGTGTTGTGTTGTATGGAAAACATACAAGCCCCGTCATGACAAAACAAAATCTTTGCCTATGCGAAAACAAAGACGGAGATCAGCTGTGCAGTAACTGCACAGCTGATCAGCGCCTTTAATTTTTGCTACATGGACAGTACTATCCCTCTTCTTGTTAAATCAAAAATTTCACGATTCTAGCTTTATTTCGTGGAGTAATACAGGTCAGTTTGTGTCGAACCTGGTCGGAGAATGCATGCATTGTTTCAAGAAGTTGACAGAAAAAAATTTAGGGTTGGTCAATATTTTATAGGGGGGAGGGTCAAAATATTATAGCAAAAAAGTGACCTGCGGGTCATTATATTATGACCTGCGGGTCACTTTTTAGGGGGGGGTCAAAATATTATATTACACCTTTTCCTCGCGTCACGGGTCATACTTATATTTGATACAGAATCTGAAGTTAGAATGTTTGAGATCTGGAGGACATCCCCAGAAACTAGTTTTTTAAAAGTTACCGAACATCCATCTTACGGTTTGGCAATATGTTCATGCAATAACATTTTGCATATTAAGTCAAATTGTTTTCAATATTAGCTGACAAGCTCTGGTCATTTCGACCTATTTTCCACCATTTCTTTGTCAAGAATTGGTGTGGCAACACAATTTCTATAGTTACTAGCAAATGCAATAAAATAGCAAATTTTGGTCTCACCTTCATTTTGGCTGACTCGGCGGCCCGGACAGCAGTTTCAGCGGCATCATGGGCATCATCTATAGCATTGACAATGTTCTCATATGCTTTACCGGCATTCACTGCATTGGCGGCAATGTCTCGAGTATCGGTGTACATGCTGCAAGGGAAATAAAATGATTACTAACTTTGATGCAATGATGCTCAGTCATTTGACCCTGTTTAGGAATTTGTCTTTGATTTAGACTTCTCGTGTATTTTCTCGAAATTGCAGCAATATATTAATATGAATACAGTAAAATAATGTGTAGTATTTTCACTTTTGTTCAGTATATATGAGCCGCCTCATGACAAAACCAACAATCTGCAATGGCGAAAACAAAGACGCAGATCAGCTTCGCGGTAACCGCGAAGCTGATCAGCGTCTTTGTTTTCGCTACTCGGATAGTACAATTCCTCTTCTACTTAAATCCGAAATTTCAAGCTTCTAGCTCTTTTCTGTGCTTGCACAGGCCGGTTTGTGTCTGACCTGTTCGGAAACCACATTGTTGGTTTTCCCACGAGGCGGCTCATATCATGATAATGAGATGTTTTAGCTACTATTTAAAGCCTGTTTTTAACCAAACATACGAGTATATGACACTAATCTCCCGTCTTACAGTAAAAACAAATGGGCTTAAGTGGTCCAACGATACCCCAGGCACAAGCATAAGTTTGAAGTATCCCAGCAGGCACATGATGTCATAATGACGTCAGATCGACGTCGATGCGACGTCATGACGTCGCATCGAATGACGTCGCATCGACGTTGATATGACGTCATTATGACGTCATGTGCCCGCTGGGATACATACTTCTCCAGCATATCAGCTTGATTAGCAAGGTCATTGGCGTGTAGGATACTGTCATTCACCATTACTTCTGACACAGTGAAGTCTTCCGAGAAGATACTGTTGAACTGCCTCAGGGCAGCCTTGGCCTGATTGGTCTGATCTGACACTTTGGCCAGCTCCTGCAATGAATAATTAAGAAAAACTTTAGCTGTTATAAGCATTGCTTATTGCTTTGAGACTTAAGCCTGGTATACAGTGCTCGAGACAGAGGAAAATAGTGCAAACCTAAATCAGCTTGTGATCTGAAGTTGCATGTTTGATTTGGGCTAATTCTTTGCTCTGAAAAACGCCATAATCCAAGTACATTTTTTTTTTATAGTCATTTAATTTAAGATGCCCTTTGACTTTAATGTCAATGATTAAAGTGGGTGAAGACGTTTGCTTACTACCTTAAAGCTCTGCCTCTGATCAACATGGTAGCCAGTCCTGATACCTACGAACCAGCAATAAACCATTTTTGACACATTAATTAAACTCATATTTTTTTACTTACAACAATATTCAGTCTATACATACCCTGAACTCATCTATGCTTGTGTCATAGTATTCCTGTCCTGAGTTGATCTGGTCTGAGGCCATGTCTAGGGTGTCCATAGTTGCATCATCTGCCAGAACTATCTCGTCTACCAAAGCCTGAAAAAGATGTACAATTCATGGGCGGATCCAGGATTTCTGGAAGGGGGGTTCAAATTCATCAAGAGGGGGTTAAGCAAACCACCCGAACGCCCTCTAAATCGGCCACTGCAATTGTATCAAAATACAAGTTAATTTGAAACTCAGAATTGCAGCTCCATAAAATTGATTTAAGCCCTCCAGTAATTTCTTCAATGATCGGTTCTGCTGCCATTTATCTTTTTGTTATCTTTTTTTTTCTGTCAGTTTGCTGTGCTCATTTGTTTTAATTGAGCCGCGTCATGAGAAAAACAGAGTTTTGCCTATGCGAAAACAAAGGCGCAGATCAGCTTCGCATTAACTGCGAAGCTGATCAGCGCCTTTGTTTTCACTGCAACGATAGTACAATGCCTCCTCTACTTATACCCAAAATTTCAAGACTCTAGCTTTCTTCTGTGACTGTACAGGCCGATTTGTGTCTGACCTGTTTGAAAATCCTGAAGACCTGTTTTCTCGCGCCGTGGCTGTTGATACTAGCAAGATTGGCTACCTTGCTGGGACAGAGCTAGTCTTCTTGCTATTCTCGTGTGCCTTCGGTTTGGAATTTTATATTTCACTGTATCAATTTCCCGTCCTTTTGTACTTTCTCTACAATAATTGCAACTGCTGAACATACTAATTTCAGACTAATTTGCCTCTGAAACCCTCTGAAAGGTGTATGCGTCAAAACTGGTGATTTTGTATCAAATTTTGTTGTTGTTCTTTTTTTTTCTATTTTTTTTTTTTTTTTTTTTTTTTTTCATATAGAAGGATTAATCCCCTACCTGTATATCCACCATGATATTCTCTGCCATATCGTCCATCATGTTAACAGCCTTTGCTGACGTCCCCTCGGCCTCTGTGCTCTGGGTCTGGAGGTCCAGCAGGCGAGATCTCAGCTCCGCGATGTTCTTGTCCGTGGCCGCGTTGGCTTCCAACTGCATCTGGGGCTGGGACTGAATCTCCCTCACACGCTGTAGTACTGGAGTTGAGAAAAATGAGCCACGTCAAGAGAAAACCAACAATGTGGCTTCCGTACAGGTCCGACACAAACCGAGCTGTACAAGCACAGAAGTTGGCTAGAGGCTGGAAATGCTGGACTTAGAAAGTACAGGAATTGTTCTCTCCGTGTCCCTTGTTTTTGATCCAAAACATATTTTCTGGGTACTCGTTAGAACCACCTCGGTGAGAAGGTTCTAACATGTACTCACAATATATGTTTTGACCAATAAATATAAAAAAAAAATATCAACGTTTTTTATGATGATTTTTTTTTAATTTTTTACACCTGAAAAAAATCTCTGTATATTACATGAGCATGTTTTCTTAATGATATGTCACATGAAAATATTTGATATAGTAGGGAAAGTTGTTTTTGTGGTTTGGGAATAGGGGCATATGTCTTTAGGATTCATGGGTGTCAAGTTTAATCTTAAAGGAGGGAGTTGCAGAGAAAACCCATGAACCTTTGTTTACAAGGTAAGCTTAACCACAATGCAACTGAATGGTATGTACTTACATAATGTAGCATTCTGCAGTTCATCCATGCTGGCCTCATTCTCTATACATATATATGGTATATACTTACAAAGCGTAGCATTCTGCAGTTCATCCATGCTGGCCTCGTTCTCTATACATATATACATGTATGGTATATACTTACAAAGCATAGCATTCTGCAGTTCACCAATGCTAGTCTCGTTCTCTATACATATATATGGTATATACTTACAAAGCGTAGCATTCTGCAGTTCATCAATGCTAGTCTCGTTCTCTATACATATATATGGTATATACTTACAAAGCATAGCATTCTGCAGTTCATCAATGCTAGTCTCGTTCTCTATACATATATATGGTATATACTTACAAAGCGTAGCATTCTGCAGTTCATCAATGCTAGTCTCGTTCTCTATACATATATATGGTATATACTTACAAAGCATAGCATTCTGCAGTTCATCAATGCTAGTCTCGTTCTCTATACATATATATGGTATATACTTACAAAGCGTAGCATTCTGCAGTTCATCCATGCTGGCCTTGTTCTCTATACATATATATGGTATATACTTACAAAGCGTAGCATTCTGCAGTTCATCCATGCTGGCCTTGTTCTCTATACATATATATGGTATATACTTACAAAGCATAGCATTCTGCAGTTCATCAATGCTAGTCTCGTTCTCTATACATATATATGGTATATACTTACAAAGCGTAGCATTCTGCAGTTCATCAATGCTAGTCTCGTTCTCTATACATATATATGGTATATACTTACAAAGCGTAGCATTCTGCAGTTCATCAATGCTAGTCTCGTTCTCTATACATATATATGGTATATACTTACAAAGCATAGCATTCTGCAGTTCATCCATGCTGGCCTTGTTCTCTATACATATATATGGTATATACTTACAAAGTGTAGCATTCTGCAGTTCATCAATGCTAGTCTTGTTCTCTATACATATATATGGTATATACTTACAAAGCATAGCATTCTGCAGTTCATCAATGCTAGTCTCGTTCTCTATACATATATATGGTATATACTTACAAAGCGTAGCATTCTGCAGTTCATCCATGCTGGCCTTGTTCTCTATACATATATATGGTATATACTTACAAAGCGTAGCATTCTGCAGTTCGTCCATGCTAGCCTCGTTCTCTATACATATATATGGTATATACTTACAAAGTGTAGCATTCTGCAGTTCATCCATGCTAGCCTCGTTCTCCATAGAGAAGTTACGCAGTCTGATCTCGTCTATAATCTGTTCTGACAGTGTGATGTAGGTCTCAATGTTGGTAACCTGGATACCCTGTAGAATCTGGTTCAAAATCTCTTGTACATATCTCACAGCATCTGAAAATTAGACAAATATTTTCTTTTTTTTTTTTTTTTCAGACAAAACTATTGCATATACCACACTGCTTTCTGACTGGCCTGATCAGGGCCTACTACGTGTAAGCAGCATATTTCCTTTCAGTCCTTTGAGATCAGCAAGAGGATTTGTCTAACTTTGATATCACTTTTCTCTAGCTTTTGTGCTAGGTTTTTTTTATGAGTAAGTGAACGATTTAGTAGAAAAAACTGTATGCTCATATAAAATCTCTGCTCTTAAATTGGCTTGATTTTTCTTCTTATTTCACAAAAATATCAAACATTCTAGTTTCAGCGGCTTCCTAACTTTAGTGAACATACCTAACTTGAGCCGCATCGTGAGAAAACCGGATTTTTACCTATGCGAAAACAAAGGCACAGATCAGCTTCGCAGTAACTGCGAAGCTGATCAGCGCCTTTGTTTTCGCCACTCGGATAGTACAATTCCTCTTCTTCTTAAATCCGAAATTTCAAGCTGCTAGCCCTTGTCTGTAACTGTACAGGCCGATTTATGTCGGACCTGGTCGGAAACCCCGAAGACCGGTTTTCTCGCGTCGAGGCTCACTTAATTTAACAATGATTGCCTAGCTTATGGTGGTCACACAACAAATAAGCCGCATCATGATAAAACCCGATTTTTGCCTGGGCAAAAACAAATGCGCAGATCAGCTTCCCAGTCACTGCGAAGCTGATCAGAGCCTTTGTTTTTGCTACTCAGATAGTACAAGTCCTCTTCTACTTATAGGCATAAGTTCAAGCCTCTAGCATGCTTCTTTGACTGTATAGGCTGATTTTTGTCACACATGGCAAAATATTGACTGGTTTTCTAGTGTTGTGGGTCAAATTTCTATGACTTACTGCTCGACTCCTTTTCACTTCCCATTCCCAGCTCAATAGCCGACTCTGAGTTGTTCACTAGACTAGCAGCATCCTCCATCAGATCATCAGCTTTTGTGATCTGTACATTGGACTGGGAAATAATGAAGGATACACATGATTACACAATATATTTTATCCAACGATAAATTGTTCCCCAAAGAGGGTACACATCACCAAAAGTTAAGTTCACTGTCGGGAAACAAACTCCGTGTAAGCTATCATCTGCACACATAACGGTGACGTCACAGAGAATTTTAGCAGTTAAAACTATACCTAAGTTCCGAAAAATTGTGGTACCGTTCGCATAAGTTAATTGTGAAATATTTTAAATATCCTATCATATGCAACACACAATTTTGGTTGTATAACCGTTAAAAACTTTCACAATTCATCATCTGGTCACTGAGAACACTTCGGAAACTTTAAAGTTCCGAAGTGCTCTAAATGTTTGAAATTGTTTCAAAGAAAGAAAACATTGCTAATAAGTGTTTATAATATGCGGCATATGATAGGATATGTGTAATACATTTTTCTATAATATGAGAATAGCTACGCGTGATTTCCGAAATTAAGTACAGAGCGAACGCGCGCTCTGTCGCATGACGTATACACAAACGATAGCATACACGGACTTTGTTTCCCGACATTGTAAGTTCATGTTTTGCTAAATTCTAATGAGAAACCACCAATATTTACACATCATCAAAAGTTAAGTTTACATCAGGAAAACATGTCTGTGAAATGTATACCCCCTCAAACCCCACTTTTATACAGAAAAACTGGGGTTTGCAGGGGTATACCTAATTTTCTTATTTTTGATCCAAAACAGATATTGTGGGTACTCTTTAGAACCGCCTCAGCGAGGCTTCTAACATGTCTAACAAAATCGATGTTTTGAGCAAAAATGTTGAAAATATCATATACATGTACTTGTTTTCCAATGAAATTTTCAATTTTTGCTTCTGAAAATAAAAAAATCTCTGTATACTGAATGAGCAAGATTTTGTAATGTACGTTTTTCTAAATTCTAATGAGAACAACCAAGTTTTGATCTGCCATTTTAACAAAGAGTAATCACCATCTCATTCAAATATGACGCAACGCAAGAAAAACAGGTCCTTGGGGTTTACGACCAGGTCCAACACAAACCGGCCCGTGCAGTCGCAGAAGATTGATAGAGGCTGGAAGTTTTGGATTTAGAAAGTAAGAGGAATCGTTCTATCCATGTAGCAAATACAAAGGCGCTGACCAGCTTCGCAGTTACTGCGAAGCTGATCTGCGGCTTTGTTTTTGCATAGGCAAAATTCTGGTTTCCTCACAATGCGTCTCAAATTCAAATGACTGACCAAGAAATTCTGATATGCCTGCCATTTTAGTACATATCATATCTCCAACACATTCTGGAGGTTGAAATTCTTTAATTCAATTTAGAGCCAAAAAATAGGAATATCCTCCTCTTTTTACTTTTTTACAGCTATTATATGAATTTAAAGCTACAAATATAATGTAACTCTTATCTCTACTAAATTGGCAATATTCTGCCAAGGCATATTTAACTCGTATTATTGCATAAATACCCGTGTCACGCGATATTAACAGCCATTTATTAATGAAGAGAAAGCCATGCATTAATATTGCAATTCACGCGCGCACGTGCTGTTAATACATGGCTTTTACTTATGCTCGTTACCTGGCACCACGCAAAGCACGTGCTAGTAATGAGAAACTGAAGTCCACCCGGAACGAGCATAGAAACGAAAGCTTTTACGCGTATGAAAATGTGATGAGGCTGTAAAATATAGTGCACCATATTTCTTTCGTTTCTGCACCTTATTTCTTTCGTTTCTGCAGAATTTATGCAATAATAGCGATCAAAAATGATTTTGTCAGTCATAAACATTCGCTAGGTCTCTCGGGGAGTGTTGAAAACCGAGGGCTGCTACGCCCTCTGTTTTCAACACTCCCATCGGGACCTAGCGAATGTTAATGAATGGAAAATCATGTTTGATCCCTATAAACCTACCCTGGTGTGTAAATTTCCTACGATAACAGCCACTTTGTCAAATTCTTTCTCAAGAGGGTCTAGAGTGATGTTCTCGGACTCGTACAGCACAGAGTTCACCACAGGCTACAAAATCAAATAATTTTTTTTTTTTTTTTTTTGATTCAGTTTAACGTCCCTTTCAAGATTATTTCAGCTCATATGAGACGGTGCCAATCAGTAGGTGGGGCGAAAACGGGAGAACCCCGAGAAAAACCACCTGACACACCCACAAGCAGAACTTGGCTTGTCTCATATGTGACCAGAGCGGGGCTCAAACCCAGACCAGACACAGCGGTGAGATGATCAAATGGTTAAGTGCGGTAATGTAATATCAGCGCTCTTAACCACTCGGCCACGGGGGCCGCCAAAATTGAATTTAGTCAACAGACAACATAAATGTTTACTCAGTCGACACTCTACCTAGCCGGATACAGCAGATGTATCAAACTAGAGAAAAGCATCATGATAATGTCCGTACAGTGTATAACCCCTCATACCCCACTTTTATATAGTAAAACTGGGGTTTGCAGGGGTATACCTGTTTTTTTCTTAATTTTGCTCCAAAACATAGATTGTGGGTATTCATTAGAGGCGGTTCTAACGTGTACCAACAATCTATGTTCTGAGCAAAAATAAGAAAAATATCAAACAATTTCTACAGAAAATTTTCATTTACAAAGTTCAAAGTCTCTGAATATTGCATGGGCATGTTTTCTTAATGGAATGTGCTTTTCCTCTAGAAAAATATTTCTAGATTGAAAGCAGGCTTTGGTACCATCTTTTAAAAAAATTCAGTTATTAGTGAATTTATCACTGCATTAAATTTGAACAAAACATGCTCCTAGTATTCACCTGCAAGTCAAAGACTGTGACATTTGCTCTTTCTAGTCTTTTCATGGCCTCCACACCAATAGACACGGTAGTCAGCCCGGTCTGAACCTCTGTGATATTGCCGTCCAGGTACTCAAGGTCGTCCATCAGATAGTGGGTACACTCGTCACATTCTGCCATAAAAAGAAGAAACATATGAGCTGCCTTATGGAAAAACCAACATTATTGCATAAATACCTGTGTCACACGATATTTACAGCCATTTATTAATGAAGAGAAAGCCATGCATTAATATTGCAATTCACGCGTGCTGTTAATACATGGCTTTTACTTATGCTCATTACCGGGCACCACGCAAAGCATGTGCTAATAATGAGAAACTGAAGTCCGCCCAGAATGAGCATAAAAACGAAAGCTTTTACGCGTATGAGAATGTGATGAGGCTGTAAAATAAAGTGTGCCATTATTTCTTTCGTTTCTGCAGAATTTATGCAATAATAGCGATCAAAAATGATTTTGTCATTCATTAACATTCGCTGGGTCCCTCGGGGAGTGTTGAAAACCTCCGGCTACGCCCTTTGTTTTCAACACTCCCCTTGGGACCTAGCAAATGTTAATGAATGGAAAATCATGTATGATCCCTATAATGTAGTTTTGGAATAGGTCCAACACAAATTTTGAGCCACGTCATGAGAAAACCAACAATCTGCATATGCGAAACCAAAGGTGCAGATCAGCTTCGCAATAACTGCAAATCTGTTCAGCCCCTTAGTTTTCACTACACAAATAGTATAATTCTTCTACTTTGTAAATCTGAAATTACAGGCCTCTAGCCTGCTTCTGTATGTGTACAGCTCGGTTTGAGTCGGACCTGTTCGGAAACCACATTGTTGGTTTACTCATGATGCAGCCCAAACACCATGCATATTATCAACTTTATTAGTCGGTTTCTACACAGTTACTAACCTCTACAGCCTTCATTAGGTATAAGAACCCATCTATCTAGGCAGGTATCACACCTAGGCCCTGTCACACCGGGTAAACACTGGCAACGACCATTCTCTGGGTCACACGTCACTGCTCCATCAAATTTACAGTCACACTCTGTAGACATGGAAACATATTATGTTATAAATAGATGAATGAGAACTAATTTGCAACATATTACCAAATTGTAGAGTAAGTTAATAAAACAGCTTTAATATCACATAACAAGTAAGTTAATAAAACAGCTTTAACATCACATAACATCAGTCACCATAGGCCTACAGGTAAAACAGCCAAAAGTTAAAGTCATATTGAGGTCAAGGTGACAAGGTCAAAGTCACTCTAAAGTCAAGGTCACTCAGTCTGTATTCACTTGCCAACTATTCTCCTGGTAGTCCCAAAATCCACCGATACAGGCATCACACTTGAACCCCTTTACCCCGGGCTTATTGGTACAGTTACAAAAGTCTGGACTGAGGTCAAATAAAGGTTAAATCAATGTCAAGGTCACAGATGTTACTCACCTTGACAACCAGTCTCCTGATAGTTCCAGAATCCACTAATACAGGCATCACACTTGAACCCCTTCACTCCGGGCATACATGTACAGTTTCCGTAGTCGAGATCACACTGTGTAGACACTGAAGCAGCACCACAGTCGCAGTCTGTGCACCCTGTCTCACTGCCAAACCCATAGGTGTCAGGCTGAAATTGTTTATGGTTGTGTTCAATATGGAAGGTTAGCAAACATAAATTAAATACATCTGAACTGCTATTTCAAGCTGTAATTCTCCAAGTTTATGCTTCTGCACAATTTGTTGAGATTGTCATGGAAGGCTTTTTTTAAAGAAAACTTAGACTGAAAACCCAAATAAGCTCTCAACAACTTGCAACAAAAAACACTTACAAAATGTGAGTTGAACCTAATGAACACTGCAATCGAAATTTGAGCCGCCTCATGGGAAAACCAACAATGTGGTATCTGACCAGGTCCAACACAACCTGTACCGTCACAGAAGATGGCTAGAAGCTTGAAATTTTGGAGTTAAGTAGAGGAGGAATTGTACTATCCGAGTAGCGAAAACAAAGGCGCTGATCAGCTTCGCGGTTACCGCACAGATCTAGAAAAAGGATTCCACCACGGAGCAGTAAGACTTACAGCACACTGGTCACAGTCTACACCAATGACATTAGGTCTACACAGACAAGTTCCTGTTGATGAACTGCAGGATAGAGACCCAGATTGATCACAGGAACAGGCTGAAATAAATCAAACAACGGTAAATTTAAATCTAGAACAAATCAAGCAGTGTAAAGCATCAAAAGACTGTTAAAAACTTTTGAGAAAAGACATTAAGCCGCTTATGCCATCTTTGTTTGTTCGTTTGAACTGATGCTTTACATCCCAGTCAACAGCTAAGGTCATGTCAGGATGTTGCCTCCATTTTATGGGACTTTTACCCAAAATAAGGATGTCATGACATCCAACAAGTGCTTAAAATGTAACAATCCAAGTAAACCACAAAGGCTTATACTTATGGGTGGTTTGACTAACCACTTTTCCTGGGCAGGCTCAAACCAGAGCGGTTTACCAGTAATCAGATGGTAAGTTGGTAGTATATAAGCTTTTCCTGACGGCACAAGCAGCCCATCTATTTCTTTAGGCCCCAATCTTTGTCTTGCTTTCAAATTTTATTGTTGTTTGATAATCCATCAACTGAGACGGGACCTTGGTTTGAATTCTCATCTGACAGACAGGAGAAGCCGAGGATCGAACCATCGACCCCAAGTAAATAAACTAAGCAAAAGGCTTAACCACTACATTACAGGAGGCTTCTATAAATCCTAATTAATTTCTTAATCTAAATTAATTTCTTTCTCCCTATATTATTCTTGAAAAGAAAAGTGTACATCTTTCTTAATCCATATTAGCATGGGACATAGGCAAACAGTATAGCCCCGGATGTGACGCCGCAGAACGCGGCGTCCCATCTGGGGCTATTCTGTTTGCTTATATGAATTTCATAAAAAAAATGAGATAAAAATAAAAAATCACTCCTAACACCCCTAAAAAAGAAGGTGGACTCACCCAAATGATTATGATGGTCAAGTCCATTCGTCATTAATAAAGAACTAGCAAAATTACAAGTGTCGCTTACGGTAACTTGCAAAATTACAAGTGTCACTTACGGTAACAGTTCTTGGCCACCACCGCATCACCGTACCACCAGTTTTCACACCTCTCACACTGTGGACCCGTGGTGTGGTTACTACACACCAGACACGCCCCTGTCAGGAAGTCACACGCCTCGGGGTCGTTGACGTCAATGTTGCCACTACACTGGCACGGCTCACAGGTACCGTTGATCTCCATGGGGTTGCCGAAGTAACCAGAACCACACCTAGAATACAATACTTTCTCATAACAAACTTTCAAGTTAGTAAACAACTGAGATTTTTTTTTTAATTCAGTATAACGTCCCTTTCATGATTATTTCAGCTCATATGAGATAGGCCAATCAGTAGGTGGGGCAAAAACGGGAGAACACCGAGAAAAAACACCTGGCACACCCACAAGCAAAACTTGGCATGTCTCATAATTATATGTGCCCAGTTTGGGGCTCGAATCCACACCAGCTGCAGCAGTGAGATGACTGAATGATTAAGAAAAAGTGCTCTTAACTGCTCGGCCATGGGGGCCGCAGACTGAGAACTGGGTTGACAAACTGACAAACAACTTGGATTACCTACAGATAGGTCTCAATATCTTTTTTGTTAATTAATACTAGTTGACTTCACTAACTGAAATCAGTATTAAGGTCTACTTTTGGGATTCAATTCAAGAATCGCACATAAAAAGTCAAAAGATCATTGACTACTGCCATCAATAATGTGAAGTTCTAAAATTATAATTAAATGGGAAATAAAATCTTTACTTGTAAACTTACAAAAGACTCAGGGTTTGCTTAATATTTTTTTTTTATGAAATTAAGGTCAAGGTAAAAAAATGCGGTTAAAACCACCCGAACTTTGATTATCATAAGATTTTGTATATCAATACCTTTCACATCTATTGCCTGTATATCCCTCATAGCAGTCACAGATCCTGTCGCCAGTATAGGTCTCAAAACAAGTGTCGGCAAAACTGGAAAATAAATATATTAACGTTAAAGACTATAAAAAACATAAAAAGTCTAACTTCATTGTGACATTTCTTTAAATTATCAGCATGTATTTACACAGCATGTATTTACACAGTACAGTGGAGATTTCTTAAAAGTTAACCATTTTCGCAGGTGCCTTGCGTCGTACGTGCGAGACTCGCGCGTGCGGAATTATCGCGTTAGTACCTGCGTTGCTTCGCGAGTTTCGTGAAGGTATCTTTATAAACCAATCAAATCATATTATTAACATGCATATGATCATTCAGTCATAGTCCTTTTCGCGATGCCTGCGCAGGTAGTCAAACACCAATCATATTACCTGTTTATACCCGCGAAGCCAACGCAGGCCCACGCGGGAATGCTTTTATCCAATGAAATCCTTCAAGAGGCACTGCAGTAACCGCGTGGGTATTTGAGCCAATAGTTTGGCTCCTTGCGCGTTGGGCCAAAATATATGTATCGATATGTTGCATTATGGAATATTTTCTTCCTAAAATCATTTTAATTAAATAATAAAAAAAAAAAAAAAAATGATTAAATTTTTTGACAATTGCCTATGTTCAAGATTTTGACCAAAATTTCATATAACTGTCACATGAAAAAAAATAAAAATAAATAAAATAATAAAAAATAAAGACAAATAAATAACTAAATGCCGGAATTTCTTTAATCGTAAAAACTATTGTAGTTTAACGGACAGGACAGCGGCATGTCGCTACAGGTGTAGAAGGTAATAAATAACATCTCGGTATGTTTAAAGAAGCATGTGTGAGACACGCGACAAGTATTTCTCAACAGCGCTTTGACACACGCCGTCTTCATGTTGCATCTTAAAGAACATATGCGACACAGTTTTTAGTATCGAAGACTTGTATCATGTTTGATGCGCCGTCGCATAATGCTTTTATAAAAATTTGAAATATAAACACATAGGAGTATTAATGAGCCATGTCGTAATAAAACCGTATTTTGCATACGCGAAAACAAAGGCTCAGATAAGCTGTGCAGTAACTTCACAGCTCATCCATCCACTCCGTAGTTTTGCTACACAGATAGTACCTCTATGTAAGTTTCTAGCCTGTTTCCATGTATGTACTGGCCAGTTTGTGTCGCACCTTGTCGGACACCCCGAAGACCGTCTTTCTCGCGTTGCGGCTCAATTATTTTAATAAACGTGATTTTGTAACAGATCATAGAAAAATCACTCAAGTAAATTTCCATGTGCAATAGGTTGTGGTTCGGTTTGTGGGACTCTACAAATGTAAATGGATTAGAATAATACCACATTGAATGTGAGTACCAGCGCATGTTGCATTTTCGGTTATGATGTGCGTCTATGGAAAATCTCGCTAGTCATGTTTAATTTCTTATCTTAATGCTCGTTTTATTCTGGTGTCCATTTGTACAAAACATAATCAAAGTAGATCTATCTGACGGAATAAGCAACAAGACTTGTTTCCATGGGTGACAGTAGCGTGCGCGCCTGAACATCACCTAAATTAGTGAAATGTATTTTTATCTCAAGTGTACAAGTGAGTAAGTACACTGCTTATTTCTAGCAGCTTACACCACTGGAGCGAAATCGCTTTTTTCAACGAAAGTGAGTCTCCGCCCCGAAGTGTTACATGTAGTTGCATGTTTGAACATACTTGAACTTCTTTATACAGTGATCATTCCGTTGAAAGATGAATACCTGGGCTGATGCTACCAATTCATATAGCTTCATAAAACCTTCGTGATCCGAATAAAGAGATCTAGTGTTTTATCTAAATAAAAAATATACTGAGAAGAATGCGAAGAGAAACGAAGCTTTTTTCTCTGCATTTGGGCTGAGTCATTGGACTATTTATTATTTATCCTTCTTTTCAATGTTAACCCTCTCCAACTTTAGTATCTGTCCCAATTTTTTGTTGTTTATTTAGAAGTTTCTAATTTTTATTGTCCCGGATAAATTACACCGGATAATTTAGGCCCATTCACCGGTTTCAACACTTCCGGAAGGATTGAACCTGAACATAAACATTGAATAAGAGCTGTCGCAGGACAGCGTGCTCGACTGCTTCTGACCTTTGTCAAGCATAAGGCCAAACCCGACCAGTAACCAAAAGCATTATGCTCACATCTTTTTGCCTTGATGCAATAAGGCAAAATCACAACCATGAAAGTTAACTATAACTACCTAAGATTTAAAGGTCTCACTCATATTGTGAAAGAAGTGTGTTCATATACCAACTGAGTGCCAAGACACAAGGCAAAATCACTGAACCGTGAAAAAAGGTCACACTGACCTATAAGTATTGCAGGGTCAAAGGTCTAGTGATACTTACTCATAATGTGAAAGAAAAATGATCATATACCCATTCATTGTTGAGATATAAAGCAAAATCACTGAACCATGAAATTAGGTCATATTGACCTATAAGTATGTTTGGGTTAAAGGTGTGGTCATACTCATTCATAATCAGAAAGATGTATGAAAAAATACCAACTGAGTGTTGAGATATAGGGCAAAATCACTGAACCATGAAATTAGGTCACAGTGACCCAGGACTACTTTATGGTCAAAGGTCTTGTCATACTCATACATATCGTGAAAGAAGTATGTTCATATACCAATTGAGTGCCGAGATATAAAGGAAAATCACTGAACCGTGAAATTAGGTCATATTGACCTAGGACTACTTTAGGGTCAAAGGTCTTGTCATACGCAAACATAGTGTGAAAGAAGTTTGTTCATAAACCACTTGAGTGCCGAGATATAAGGCAAAGTCACTGAACCATGAAATTAGGTTACAGTGACCTATAAGTATATTTGGGTCAAAGGTCTGGTCATACTTACTCATAATCTGTAAAAAGTATGAAAATATACTAATTGAGTGTCAAGATATAAGGCAAAATCACTGAACCGTGAAATTAGGTCACAGTGACCTAGGACTACTTCAGGGTCAAAGGTCTTGTCATACGCAAACATACTTTGAAAGAAGTTTGTTCATAAACCATTTGAGTACCGAGATATAAGGCAAAAATCACTGAAGCGTGAAATTAGGTCACAGTGACCTGTAAGTATATTGGGGTCAAAGGTCAGGTCATACTCACTCATAATCTGAAAAAAGTATGAAAATATACTAATCGAGTGTCAAGATATAAGGCAAAATCAATGAACCGTGAAATTAGGTCACAGTGACCTAGGACTACTTCAGGGTCAAAGGTCTTGTCATACGCAAACATACTTTGAAAGAAGTTTGTTCATAAACCATTTGAGTACCGAGATATAAGGCAAAATCACTGAACCGTGAAATTAGGTCACAGTGACCTATAAGTATATTGGGGTCAAAGGTCTGGTCATACTCACTCATAATCTGAAAAAAGTATGAAAATATACTAATTGAGTGTCAAGATATAAGGCAAAATCACTGAACCGTGAAATTAGGTCACAGTGACCTATAAGTATATTGGGGTCAAAGGCCTGGTCGTACTAACTCATAATCTGAAAGAAGTAAGAAAATATACTAATTGAGTGTCAAGATATAAGGCAAAATCACTGAACCATGGAAAGTAGGTCAACCGACCCTTACCGTCATGACACACAAGTCAGTGTCACAAAGTCAAAAGATGAATGACCAACCATCCTCCTAAGTTGTTTCTATTAAAAAATAAAAAGAAAAAAAATCGAAGAGTTCTAGATTTTGACCTCTAGCCCCGCCCCCCGACTCCGACCCAGAGGTCCGATGTCATGGAACCTAAAGTGTATGAAGTAT
Source organism: Rugalucina vietnamica (assembly GCA_964017185.1). NCBI lineage: Eukaryota > Metazoa > Mollusca > Bivalvia > Lucinida > Lucinidae > Rugalucina > Rugalucina vietnamica. The sequence goes on from OZ024873.1 coordinate 59,917,166, forward strand.
GAATGCTTTATGATAAGTTGTTGTCAAGATATGCCTCCTTGTAAAAGTTACACAGCAGTACATCTATTTTTTAGTGTTCTAGTTTTTAACCTCCAGCCCCACCCCACAGGCATGGACCCAGGGGCCCGATGCCATGGAATGAAACTCAACCCTACAGGGTACCTATGGTCCGAGTATGAAAGCCCTCTGATAAAAAGTTTTCAAGATATAGACTTCTAGAATACTATATCACAGAAAAGCCATTATTATTAATGGTGTTCTAGATTTTAACCTCTAGCCCCACCCCCTGGCATGGACCCAGGGATCTGATGCCATGGAATGAAAGCCGACCCTACAGGGTGTCAATGGCCCGAGTATCAATGCTTTCTGATGAGTGGTTGTCAAGATATGGACTTCTAGAAAACTTTAACATAAGAATTGCCATTTTTGAAGGTGTTCTAGATTTTAACCTCCAGCCCCACCCCCTGGCCTGGACCCAGGGGCCCGATGCCATGGAATGAAAGCTAACCCTACAGGGTATCTATGGTCCAAGTATGAATGCTTTCTGATGAGTGGTTGTCAAGATATGGACTTCTAGAAAACTTTAACGCAAGTGTGACGCGCACGCGCACGGGAACGCGCACGGGAACGCGCACGGGAACGGGAACGGGAACGGGAACGTGGACGACCGGGGTGACTGCAATAGCTCTATGCACTTCGTGCAGTCGAGCTAAAAAACCAAATAAATGTAGGTAACCTCCCAAATTAGGATTGTACTCATTGTTGATTTAGTAAGATAGGAGAATTTCCCAGTAATCTACACCAGTCAATTGCCCCTCATATCGCAAGAGGTCACAAATAGCAAGAAGATGAAGCACTTCTTATTTGACATGCTATTTTCTGTTGCTGGCTTGCTGTTGGCCATCAGATTGACACATTTTTAGAATACACAGGACAATGACATTGGGAGACTTCCAGTTAACTTGTTTCCAGTTTACTCCAGCATACACGGAACAGCAATTGACCAACAACTTATGGCTCACGTACCACACTTTTGCAGTGTTTCTATTCTAAGGGCTAGTCTCAGGTTTAAAGATCACCGCTCTGGTAAGCTCATTCATTTATACATTTTTACTCTTCTGATAAGTAACTCCTGGGACACCGAAACAAATCCTGGTCCAGAATCCCTTATTGACAACTCTCACTTTCCGTGTGGACTGTGTGATGTCAGTGTTGGATGGGATGACCGCGGGATTTGTTGCGACTCATGCAACATCTGGTACCATATAGACTGTCAAGGCATGACTTCAACTATGTATGGGATTTACAATAAATCACTTAGCAAAAGTATAGCATGGGAATGCATACGTTGTGGAATGCCAAACTTTTCCACTTCGTTGTTTGACACTACAGCTTCTCTTGAGATATCCAACAGATTTGAGTCCCTTTCGTCCCTGTCCGAGCCTGACAGTCCGATACCAGACAATATTGGCCCCCCCAATGCAGCTTCTTCGCCTATTGTGCAAACAAAAGAAGCAAAACCCAGGACCAAAAGGGCGGTCCTGAACCATCCCTTGAGAATTTTGATCATGAATTGTCAGTCAATTAAAAATAAAAAGGCTGAAATTCACACTGTCATAGAATCGGCTAAACCTGACATCATATTGGGGAATGAGTCATGGTTAACCCCAGACATTAAAAACTCAGAGATTTTTCCAGATTCCTTTGATGCTATCCGGAAAGACAGAGCTAGTGATGCGCATGGTGGTGTCTTCATTGCTTTTAGGCGTGATCTTCTCTGTACTGAAGCTCCGGAATTGGACACCAAGTGCGAAATAATTTGGTGTAAGTTGAACATTATTGGATGTAGGACTTTGTACCTTGGATCATTCTATCGTCCCCCTAGGTTCCCAACTCAGGAGCTTGAACTGAAATATCTTGAGGATTTTAATACTTCACTTTCTCGGATTATGTCAAATAAAAATGCCCATGTTCTTGTAGGCGGTGACTTCAATTGTGGTGATATTGAGTGGAGCACAATGCAGGTACCCGAGGGGGTCAAAAAGAGGCCAGTTCAGACTAAACTTGTGGACATAATACAGGATCACTGCCTCTCCCAAATGGTAAATATACACACCCGAGAAGACAAGACCCTTGATTTACTCTTCACTAACTCGCCATCCCCAATTAACCGTGTTAAAGGGATGCCCCCGATCGGCAAAGCAGATCATGACATTGTCTATATTGAATATGACATAAAGGCTAAACGGATTCAGCAGGCCCCGCGTAAGATTTTCCTATATAAACGAGCGGATATGGACGGTCTCCATGACCATCTTGCGCGCTATAGGGATTCGTTCCTTTCAACTGACCAAAGTCAGGTGTCAGTCAATGACATGTGGGTCAGTTTTAAGTCGGAGGTTCTCTCGGCTATTGAAAGGTTTATTCCATCAAAAATGACCAAGACAAAATATAGCTTACCATGGATCGATAGTTCGATCAAACGCTTGATAAGGAAACGTGATAAACTTTACTTTCGTGCTCGCAAGTCAAGCAGCCCTGACATTAAGAACCATTACAAACGGTTCAGAGCACATGTTCAAAAGAGCATTAGAGATGCATATTGGAAGCATATTACCAATATCTTCTCCTTTGAAAATGATAACCCTGATCCCGACTGTCCCCGAAAAAAATGAAAAGGCAAAAAAGTTTTGGTCATTTGTCAAGTCCCTTAAGAAAGACGCGTCTGGGATCAACACTCTTAGAGAAAATGGTATCTTGAAGACTGACACTTTGGATAAGGCTAATATTTGTAATAGGCAGTTTCAGTCAGCCTTCACTCGCGAATCAGATGATGAAATCCCCTCCAAAGGCACAAGTCCTTTCACCGCTATGGGTGAAATTACAGTTGACCCCAATGGGGTCATTAAACTGTTGAATAATTTGAATATACATAAGGCGCCTGGGCCAGATGGCCTGAGTGCTAGGGTGTTGAAGGAATGTAGTTCTGAAATTGCTCCTGTACTGACCTATATCTTCAATGAGTCGCTTGCTCAGGGTGCTGTACCAGACGATTGGCGACAGGCAAATGTAGCCCCGGTATTTAAGAAAGGTGAGAAATACGATGCAGCTAATTATCGACCGGTGTCGCTTACTTGTATCTGTTGCAAAACTCTAGAGCATATAATAGTCAGCAACATAAACAAACACTTGGCTCTTGAAAACATTCTTGCTGACTGTCAGCATGGGTTCCGAAGTCAAAGGTCTTGCGAAACCCAGTTAGTTCAGTTTTATCATGATTTGGTTAGTAATCTGGACCGGGCGGTGGGTCGTGGCCACAGGCAGACGGATGTGATTGTCATGGACTTCGCTAAGGCCTTTGACAAGGTCCCACATAAAAGGTTATTATACAAACTTGACTTCTACGGGATTAGAGGATCTACACATAAGTGGATCGACTCGTGGCTCTCTGAGCGCTCTCAAAAAGTGGTATTAGATGGCCGTGCCTCAGATCCAGTCCCGGTTCTTTCTGGTGTCCCACAAGGATCGGTCTTAGGACCGGTCCTATTTCTTATTTTCATTAATGATCTTCCTGACAACATCAGATCATCTGTTCGGCTATTTGCTGATGATTGTGTTTTATACAGAAATGTCAAGTCACCATTGGATTGTCAAATTTTACAAGATGACCTGAATAGCTTGGCCAAATGGGAAATGGATTGGCAAATGAAATTCAATGTTAGCAAATGTCATTCAATGAGGGTGACGCGGCTACATCCAAGCAGGCATATAGATTTCAATTACACACTGCATCAGCAAACATTAGAACAGGTTCAGTCCGCTAAATACCTCGGTTTAACTATCACAGATGATCTTGATTGGGGTCAACACATTTCTGAAATTACATGCAAGGCAACTAAGACTTTGGGTTTTCTTCGGCGCAATTTGGCACTGGCACCTAGGCATACTAAGGAAGTTGCATACAAAACATTGGTTCGGCCTCAACTTGAGTATGCAGCTCCTATTTGGCATCGGATCATGAAACTCAGATTGAAATGGTGGAGAAGGTGCAGAGGACTGCTGCCCGGTGGACCTGCAGGCGATGGAGGAACACCAGTAGCGTCGGTGAAATGCTAGACGAACTTGAGTGGCCATCCCTGGAGTCTAGCAGGGAGCGGTCCTCCTTAACCTTCTTCTACAAGATACACTCCGGTACAGTGTCTCTTGATAAAGACAAATACCTGACCCCGGCACCCAATCTAAGGCATACTCGGGCATCACATGAATCACAATACACAAGACCATTTGCCTATAGTGATGCCCTGAAAAATTCCTTTTTCCCCAGAACTATTCCGGTTTGGAATAGTCTCCCTTCTTCAGTGGTCCTATCTAAGACCATTGAGGAATTTAAGGCTTCTATTTAAATCATTAGCCCAGAGGCATGCGTTTTAGTATGCCTCTCATCTATATCTTGTAAATAGTTTTAATGGTCCACCCCAAATGTTTTATTTTCCCTTGACTAAATTCTAAATTTAGCCACCCACCCCACACCTGAGGTGATGATCAGAAATTGATCGACTCAGTATCAGAAGATAGATAGATAGATAGAAGAAAAAATAAAGCCTTGTAGATTTTTTTCGTCTGCAATCTGTACCAGTTGAAGCCTGTGGAGCGTGGTGGCGTAGTGGTGGAGCATCGGGCTCTGAATCGAGAGCGCCTGGGTTCGATCCCCACTGCCGGCACCGTATTTGGTCATTGAGCAAGACACATTAACTCTCTAGAGTACTGGTTAGAACCAAGGAGGTGGTTGCTCCGTCTTGACATGACCTCATTTTCACACAAACCAGTTGAAGTCACTCAAGTGATAAGTTATTAGTATTTGATTGGGACATATAAATAAAATAAAATAAAATAAAATAAAATAAAATAAAATAAAATAAAATAAAATAAAATAAAAAATAAAATAAATAAAAATAAGCCGCATCATGAGAAAACAACATTTTACATACGCGAAAACAAAGTAACTGCGAAGGTAATCAGTGCCTTTGTTTTCGCTACACGAATAGTACAATTCCTTAAATTTTTAAAATCCAAAATTTGCAGCCTCTATGGAACTTCAGTGCTACAACTCGGGTTGTGTAAGACATGTTCGGAAACCACATTGTTGTTTTTCTCATGATGCGACTGAAATGGATAAATAGATAAGCAATTTTACGGTATTGCTTTACTTCCATAGAGCTCGATGTTCGATTATATCAGTCTAATTTATGGAAGAACAAACAAATACCGCGGATTTAAAATAAAAGATGCGCCTGCAAACTTCAAAGGCTCAATGTTTTGACAGTATTGACAATAAAACGTACTTTCCTCTCATATTGACCCGTGGGGCATGGTGATCATATTGACGGATAATAAGGGCCTAAGAGACACTTAACGACAAAAGGCCCTTTACGACATAAGGAGCGGATGGTTTTAGCTAGCATTGCTTGGACCAGACTGCACACGTACTCAAATCAGACAACATACCGATCGCTGTCCAGTAAATTCGATCAGAATTTCAAAGCCTTGTATAAAGCCCGTAGCTCAATGTCTTTCAGGATAAAGAAGAGAAAAAGTTCCGCACAAAGGTTTGTTTCGACGGGGCCAATATTTTACCCAGGGTTTCATTAGCTTGCATATTGTAAAAGCAGACGTTTTCCTCTTTGCATGAATTTATTATGAAATTTCTGTCAACATATATTCATCAAGGCCGTCGTCGGCGGTTCGGCCGGTCCGGCCATGGCCGGACCAATGGCCGGACCACTTTTTTGGCCAAAAATGGTTTAGGCCGGACCACAATTTTCGATTATTCGGCCGAAAACATGCAAAACGTGTTTGCCTTTTCAGCTTTTTTTGAAGTGCGGTGGCCCCACTTTTTTGGCCGAAAATGGTTTAGGCCGGACCACAATTTTCGATTATTCGGCCGAAAACATGCAAAACGTGTTTGCCTTTTTCAGCTTTTTTTTGAAGTGCGGTGGCCCAGTTAATTGATATTAAGCTTGCTCAAGGAATCTGCTCGGGTGTGTGAAAGACGGTCGTTATAAAAACAATCACGAAAATGACACCTGTACTAAAGATTGGTATTGTCATATTATTAGAATTTAGCGGATTATCGTTTGAAGAAAAGGTGCATTAAAGTGTTCTTTAGTTCACACCTGTACTTTAGTTGACACCTGTACTAAAGATTGGTATTGTCATATTATTAGAATTTAGCGGATTATCGTTTGAAGAAAAGGTGCATTAAAGTGTTCTTTAGTTCATTGTGAATAAAACCGATTCTCTGTGATCCTAGAGCTTTTTTTTTTGTTAAGCTATATTCCACAGTTGAAATTTCTTCTTATTAGACATAATTTCACTATTATTGCATTAAGTCAACGATGCCGAAAAATCTTTTACGTATAAAATTGTTGCAAACATTATTTTTCTTCATGTTCCAAAATTTGTTAAAACATGCATGTTATTATAATATCATGGAACATATACTGCCGGTTCCTAATCAACAGACGTCTTTCTAATTCCCTCAGCGTTCCTTCGGCAAGGCGAATCCTGTGAGTATGAGATTTCAGGCCACATAGTTTTCGACCAGTACATGGCTTCATCGTGTCTCAGAAATTGTCTCAAAGTGCATTAAAATCGTTTCTACGGACGTCCGGAAATATGAAATTTTCTCGGGGGAGATCCCCCGAACCCCCCTTAAGAGAGGGGGTACGCCCCCTCTCGTGCTCTCCCCCTACTCGTACCGTCGGCACTCGTGAACGTCTTTGACCTTTCATGGCCGGACCACTTTTCAAAAGCCGACGACGGCCCTGTTTATACAAATACATATATGCGACAAGGATTTGGCAATATGAATTCAATGTGACGGAATTATAACGTTATTTAAAACATGTGATATTGCATGATGTGTTTCGGATAAATGGGTGATTTCATCAAAATGCATGTATCTTAAAAGGGTAAGTTAAAGAACAGCTTTAATTGTCGAAACGCAAATTTCACTTAGCAAATTTTACATCCATGCGAAGAAAAAGCAAAGTTTTTTTAATTGCAGAAAATGCACCAGGTGACAAATGATGAAAAATGATGAGCATTTTACCCATTCATTATTATTTTATTATTTTTATTTTATTATTTTTATTATTATTATTATTTTTTTTTTTTTTTTTTTTTTTTTTTGCAACTGCACCATGCATAATTGTATAGGCCGGATTCTGCAGGATATGATTAAGTATATATTTCCTGAAACACAAAACCCGGCATTTTTTTCCGAACTTTAAGTATTTATTTGACATACTGCGGCGATTAAAAAGAATTGTCTTTTTGTCAAGACATTGTGGGTCTGTCTATAGAGGGCGTGGTCTATCGTGTAAAAAATGCCAACGCACTTTTGATTGGCTAGCCAATTTCGCGCGCTGGTCACGTGTCCCCACGCAGATATTATCGCGTTTCTTATTGGATAAAAAACCAACGCGAAAAATATTGGAAAAATGCGAAGATTTCGCGTGAGTGGTTCGCAGTTTATGTTGATTGAAAACCCATCGCGAAGATATTGTGAAAATGCGTTGGTTTTGCGAGTTCAGACTAGTATTTCATTGGCCGAAAATCCCTCGCGCTAACTTCGCGCGGTAGTGCGTGGCCTACGACTGCGTATAGCGTGCGTGGGCAACGCACAGCCCGTGCGAATGCATGGACAACTTGCTAGCTATCTCCACTGTATTTACACAATCTTCAGATTTATGGGTGCACAGCAAGCCTCGTAATGCCAAAGTGACCCTCAGGACAGATTTGTCTATCCATCCCTGACCTTCATGTAAGATTCTTACCTTACAGGTAGAAGACAGCCACAGATGGTACAAGCCTGTACGTATTGTGGCTCGCCATAGTAACCTGATCTACACATCACAGATTTGATACAATACAAAACAATACAATATCTTACTTGTTAGATTCTACAGATAGAGGACATCCACAGATGGTACAAGCCTGCCCGTATTGTGGCTCACCATAGTAACCTGGTCGACACATTTCACAGTGGTCACCCATTGTATTGTTGGCACAGTTCTGTAACGAGAAACAAGAAATGTAGAGCATAATATTGCATCAATATTTCTTCAAAAACAGTTTTTTTTTTTGTTTGTTTTTTTCCAAACAGTGCAAGTTCATAGTATCAACAGCAACACTCATCATTTGGACAAATTTTAAAATTGGATGAATGTCTGGTGAATATAATGAACACCATGGGACTAAGCCATATAAAAGAATCACTACAAGGACAAGGCAATGACAACTGAAGTAATCCTGTTATAACTCCTTGTTCAGTTAGTCTACTGTCCATCACTTAATTATTATACTATATGAGCCGCCCCATAGGAAAACCAACAATCTGCATAGGCAAAAACAAAGACGCAGATCAGCTTCGCGGTGACCGCGAAGCTGATCAGCGCCTTTGTTTTTGCTACTCGGAAAGTACAATTCCTCTACTTTCTAAATCCGAAATTTCCAGTCTCTAGCATTCTTCTGTGCTTGTACAGGCCGGTTTGTGTCAGACCTGTTCGGAAACCACATTGTTGGTTTTTCCACGAGCGGCTCATATGTAGTACGTACCAAACAGACTCCAGTTTTCTGGTCGCACTCGGCAGCATGGCCGTTACACTCACATCTCCGACAGCTGGCTACGTAGGGATAGTTTACATTGGTGATACGATAGTACCCCACAGAGCAATCCTGAAGTATGTACATACAACAGCTAATCAGTTTGATCAAAAATACTGAAAGAGTTTAAATTTTCATCTGGTCTTTATGTCTTGAGTTAATCTATTTACAAACTAATTGTGAGTTTTTTTATTCACATGTTGGTAATCATGAAGCTTCTATACCGTTTAGTGTAGCGAGTTTTGAACACTGAATTCTTGAGGCAACAAATTCATGAACTTAAGGAAGAAGTTAGCCCTTTTTTTAATTTGATGCCAAGACATTCAATCCTTGCTACAAGTAGCCTCCTTAAAAAATACTTTTTGAGCCGCCTCATGAGAAAACCAACAATCTGCATATGCGAAAACAAAGACGCAGATCAGCTTCGCGGTAAACGCGAAGCTGATCGGCGTCTTTGTTTTCGCTACACGGATAGTACAGTTCCTCTTCTTCTTAAATCCGAAATTTCAAGCTTCTAGCTTGCTTCTGTGACTGTACAGGCCGGTTTGTGTCGGACCTGTTCGGAAACCACATTGTTGGATTTCCCACGAGGCGGCTCATTTGTCAGTTTTATTCCCATTACCTGTATTTTCCACTGTCTTTCTTCCATTTCTTTCTCAAATCAGCTACTATTCAATACCGGTAATAATTACACCAAAAGAAGACAAACTATGGGCAAAGTAACTGAATGGTTCTTTTATTACTTCTTAACCTTTAAATTGCTTAGGGTGGTCAAACTTAAATTTCCTACTTTTCCACAATCCAAATCAATTGCAAACTGCTCTGGTCAACCCTGAAGAGAACCAACAAAAGGTGACCAAATCTGCTGATTTCAATTGTATACCAATCTAACTTGCTTTATAAATCAATCACCACATGAAAATTGTCAGGAAGATTATTTCTATGTTGGCAAATTGATAGGGTAATCTCTTCACTACTTCACAAAGAAGTCAACAGTTCATCAATGAATTTATAAAGATTGTTTGCAACATTAGAAAGAACTTAGGTGTTATGTTGGCCATACTTAGAGTTCCCCGGCTGTAATTACCTCACATGATGTTCCAGTATGCCCGACAGGACATTCACATTGTTCCACTGATGACGCCTGTTCTCCCTCCCCACTCTCAGAGGCAATGTCTAGTTCGACCTCAGTAAGCCTACAAATATACCAGAAATGTTCTCAGACTTCCAAATGATTTATGTGTTTGGGCTGTTAAATTTCAAGTTTATTTTGGTTGGGTTTTAAGACATCTATTGGGTACTTCTGTATGTATTGCCGTGAATGCGAATTAGTTTATGTTTTTGTCTGTTTGTCATAAATCCTGCCCTTATGGGCCTTTTTCATGTATTCATTGTTCCATGCTATTTGATTTGCAAATAAAATCAGAAAATGAGAAATGAGAAAAACGGCCTTTGGGGGTTCCAACCAGGTCCGACACAAACAGTTTGTACAGTTATAGAAGAAAACTAGAATCTTGAAAGTTTGGGTATAAGTAAAGGAGGAAATGTACTATCCTTGTATTGAAAACAAAGGCGCTGATCAGCTGTGCAGTTACTGCACAGCTGATCTGTGACTTTGTTTTCGCATAGGCAAAAATCTGGGTTTCTCATGGAGCAGCTCAAATTGAGTAGGGTTGAGTCTATTGGTATCAGATAAGAAGTGTACATCAAATCTTTATGACTTTTTTGAAGTTCTAATACAAGGAGTTTTTTTCAGGGGCAAAATTACATCATGCAAATTGATTATACAAGTGTGAAACTAAAAATGAAACTAAAAAGCTTAAAATTAAAAGAAAGATATGGGCGCCTGCTGTATGCAACGCCCGACACAAGGACACAGATCAGTTAAAAATCTACAAACCAGCCATATTTATACCACCTCCATCCAGTCACTATGGCTGATCAGACTGACTTGAATCAAAGATGATCAAAAAATAGAAGACATATGAGCCGCCCCATGGGAAAACCAACAATCTGCAAAGGCGAAAACAAAGGCGCAGATCAGCTTCGCGGTAACCGCGAAGCTGATCAGCGCCTTTGTTTTCGCTACTCGGATACTTAACTCCAAAATTTAAAGCTTCTAGCTATTTTCTGTGACTTTACAGCCTGATTTGTGTCAGACCTGGTCGGAAACCACATTGTTGGTTTTCCCACGAGGCGGCTCATATTTTCAAGCCTCACCTAACTTCCTCCACCACAGTGTAGTATGAAGCTCTGATATGCAGGGCCTGTAGGTCAACCAGTACCAACATAAATGTCTCCCTGTCAACTGAAGAGCCACTCACTGTCTCAAAGTTATACTGAAAAAAAATGACTCACACAATTATTCTAAAGAATAGTTCAACCAATTTATTGATTTAACCTATAACAGACATTTCTTATCATTAGTACTAAAGTTTGATAAGCAAAATCTTTGATTCTTATGAGAAAGCCAATTTCTAGATCTGTTCACAATAATATTTTTATTATTCATATTGAGTCGTATACTTGCCCTTAGATTGCTGTGCACAATTAAAGAAGTGTAAAACAGAGAAAAGAAAATCATATTCTTTCAGTCAAATTAAATTTGTCACTTTTTCAAAGAAATGCTTGTTCTGACAGATTTACGTATGTTCAAAGTGGTCACATAGAAACACGAGGACATACCTCAACCAGCCTGACTTCCATAGCAGTTTCTTCACTGTTCAGAGGCTGACTGGGAGATCTGTACCGTATAGTCATATTGTTACCCTGTAACATATCACAAGATACGACTGAACACATTACCCAATAAGAGTTAAAATAAGTAAAGCATTTCAGCATATGAATATAATTTTTTCCTTTGTTGATTTAAAGATACAACAACAACAACAACAACAACAACAACAACAACAACAAAGATGCATAAATGCAATTATGCGAAACCTCAAATAAAATGTCCACTAATGTTGTTGTTGCATTTGGGGCATATATCCCACCAAAAGCTATGGCCATATGGAGATGGATTTTTAAATTTCGTCCAAAGGACTGAAAAAGCAAATGATCAAAGCCTCAGCCCCTAGTTTATAAGGCAAAAGGCTAAACCACTATGTCACATGGGCCTCTCCTCTCACAAATACCATTTGAGCCGCGACGCCAGAAAACCCGTCTTCAGGGTTTCTGACCAGGTCCAACACAATCCGGCCTATCCAGCTACAGAAAATGGCTAGAAACAGCTGCTGATCTGCGCCCTTTGTTTTCGCATAGGCAAAAATACAGTTTTCTCATTTAATTCTGATATTCACATACCTGTAGTATAAGGTCAGGCTCAATAAGAGCCTCTGGGACTACGGACTCATTCCTCGGCAACACAAACAATACCAGGTAGTGTAGGAACCCTCCATAACTCGTCAACTGAAATGAAAAATTCAGGAAAAACTTGCATCCAAGGTTTTACAAGCATATTTGTGAAAAGAAAGCTGTCTTCAGTGTTAGAAATAAGCAACTGCCCACTTGCCCCCCACGGGTAGATACTGGGGGCAAGTTGATTGACTTGTAAGGTTGCCCCCTGGACAACCTAAAATTCCAGAAAAATAATTTTGTTAAAGTAGTTTTACTTATTAAAACATTTTTTTATCTCTTGATAGCAGTGTAATATTCTTGAAACAGCTATTAAACTTATACAAAGCTAAAAAACAAAATATAGCTTTGTTCATGAAAATTAGCATTTTAGTATGGGCAAGTTCGAATCCCATGGGGCAAGTTCAAAACACTCCTAGGTTGCCCCTCGGACAAGTAACTGTATCAGTCTTATTTCTAACACTGCGTCTTGTGTTCAGGTTAAACATCCCTTTCAACACTGTTTCAGTCATCTCAGGTTTGCAATGAGCCATATACAGGTAACATCAAGGAAATGCGAAGTACAGAACAAAATACCCAGGTCAAGTCATACAGGTTTTGTTTTATCCTTTTTAAACTAGTTTTTTATTCCAATAGCTGTTAAACTTTGAAAATGTCCAGTAATTCATATATTATTTAGATAAACAGACTTTAAGAGCCTTCCTGTGTCTTACCCTATTTCCGAGGTATGACTGCGGAGCTGTCCAGTACATAGACGTTGATGTATCAGTGATTTTGTCGACGGTATTTTGAACAGCTATTGTAGAACCATACTCATTGACTTCACCATCGTCCGTGTTGGTTATACCCCAGCCTTGCATATCACTTAGCTGAAAAGTGATTGTCAAACTTAGTTATTAATAACCCAAACAGCAACCCATGCAGCTCATTGCATAAATGCTGAGGTATCAGTTATCTAATAGGCTTATCAGGCAGCTGAAATATAATATAATCAGAAGAGCTCAAGTTTACATAGCCTACTGACTTAACTATTTTGACTATTTTACTGGTTCGCACAGTTCACCGAGCTATTTAGATCTCTTTAAAATGATCAAAATTACACTATATGCAAGAGAAATCAGAGATTCTTCCCACCATTTAAAAGTACTGTGTCGCCTAATGGTCATCAAAATCAATGCATTGGAAACTATATTTAAGATTATAGATAGAATATATTATCTTGAGGACTTGTTGCTGGGAGGGTGAAAAGTGAAAGTGTGATATTCCTTTCGAAAAAACAAAAGCAGAAATTTAAGAAATGTTTGTAATTTTTCTTTTCTACGAAAGTAAATTTTATACTTAATATATGTAGTTACTTACTGTGCTCCATTTCATGTCTGAGGCACTACAATATCTGGTGTTCCCAAAACAGAAACATTCTGTGCAGCCCCTGGGGTTACTGGGGTCCAGGTCATAGGTGTATATATCACACTGGTCACATCTGGGGCCAACAACATTGTCCTGAAAAAAATGGATCATTATAGATCATCATACATGATCATACATCATCGCAATTGTGATAAATGAACTTTCCAATTGTTTTCATTTGGACGAGTCCTTTTTCATTCTTAGTGGCATCAGGAATCATTTTACTTTTCAATGAATATCTTCATAGCAAACAGAATAGCGCCAGACAGGATGCTGCGTTCTGCGATGTCACATCTGGGACTAAACTGTTTGCCTAAGCAACGGCCCACAAAATGCGAAGTTCATGACAAAAATATTTGTGAAAGATGCTGTAAGCAATGTTGAAATGATCTAAACTTTTAGATACATTGTACAGCAAATAGACAAACCAGAAATGAGCCATATGTGTCCAGTGATTCAAACAAAACTTGCCTGTTGATAAACTGGAGCCTTTATATTTCAAATGAGAAAACTAGATGGTTGGTTTTCATGACTTACATCCCACTCAACAGCTAAGGTCATATGGAGACAAGACATTGGATACAAGTCTCATCTGCATTACGAAAACATGCCCATGCAATAAACAGAAATTTTTAAGTTGTAAAAATTAAAAAATTTCAGTTGAAAATTTTTGTCATTTTTCTTATTTTAGCTCAAAACATAGATTGTGGGTACACGTTAGAACCGCCTCGCCGAGGCGGTTCTAACGAGTACCCACAATCTATGTTTTGGAGCAAAAATAAGAAAAATAGGTAAACCCCTGCATACCCCAGTTTTGCTATATAAAAGTGGGGTCCAAGGGGGGTATACATTACATGGACATGTTTTCGTGATATGAAAGACTGGTTACACCCAGGCTCAAACTCATGACGCATGGTTTACAAGCAAGCAGTCTAATCTATTTGGGCCACACTGCAAGAAAATGTACCTTTGGACATTTTGTTAATATTAGAGTTATGATTTTAATTTGAAAGATTAATGTTCCTAGAGTCATATAGTCTTTATTTAACCAGATTTTTCAAGTTATTCTATGAGATATGACATATTTACCATACTGACCCTAAAGACGTCATTGGTCTAAAAATGATGTCAAAGTTGCCTAATACATTTCTGCATGTTAGTGGTGCCTACAAAACTTGACGCATTTGCTTAAAATCTTTAAAAAATTGGCCAAAACCGATTGTGTAGATCAACCCGTATCATCCTTTCAAGCAATTTGTCAAAACTATTTTGTCTATTTTCTTGACTATGCCTTTGCAATGATTACTGTTTTATAAGACATATATGTAATTTAGGTTTACAATGAGCTTAAACAAGGGCAGATAACTCCAAATATTGAGAAAAAATATGTTCTAAAACTTCTTAGTTTGGTAGCTGAGTGTTCAAACATTACAAATACAGTGTTATTTCTAAAATGTTTATTGCATAATTTTCCTGTTTTTTTTTTTTTTTTTTTTTTTTTTTTTTTTTTTTTTTTTTTGCCTTTTTATCAGTAATAGCATGTCCGAAGGTACATTTTGCAGTTCATATGCAGGCAAAGAAAGGGTCTTTACCTTACACAGACAGTAGCCAGTCTGTAGATCACATATCTCCTCTCGTGTACCGTATCTATCACAGTCACACTCCTGACACAGGGGGGGGGGGGAAATGCATGGAACCCTGGGAGACAATAGTTACACTAACCTTACACAGAAAGTAGCCAGTCTGTAGATCACAATCATATCTCCTGTCGTGTACCGTAGCTAGCACAGTCACACTCCTGACACAGGGGGGGGAGGGGGGGGGGAAAGGCATGGAACCCTGGGAGACAATAGTTACACTAACCTTACACAGACAGTAGCCAGTCTGTAGATCACATATCTCCTCTCGTGTACCGTATCTATCACAGTCACACTACTGACACAGGGGGGAAAGGCATGGAACCCTGGGAGACAATAGTTACACTAACCTTACACAGACAGTAGCCAGTCTGTAGATCACATATCTCCTCTCGTGTACCGTATCTATCACAGTCACACTCCTGACACAGGGGAGGGGGGGAAGGAATGGAACCCTGGGAGACAATAGTTACACTAACCTTACACAGACAGTAGCCAGTCTGTAGATCACAAATTTCCTCTCGCGTACCATATCTATCACAGTCACACTCCCGACACAGGGGGAAGGCATGGAACCCTGGGAGACAATAGTCACACTTCCTACCCCCTATACCTGGCAGACATCTGAAAATAGTTGAAACGTGAACATGGTTATTAATCTGCAGTTACTTTGTGAAAAGTCAACATGAAGTTAGGCAACAGCATGCATAACAATGTATCAAAATCCTACACTTCAAAAGCTTTTCTTAGAATAATTTTGCCTTAAACATTAACAATGCATTCCTTGTCTGAGTACTTTCTGAGACATTAGTGTTTGTAATATGTCTCAAGATAGAGACTAAAATGTCTTTTCAACATTCTGTAATTGTCATTCAAAGTGTTACACTTATTATTTAAGTGGCTAAAAATTTGGCAGCCTAAGCAATCATGTTAATGGCATAAATCCTCCTACCTGCACTGCCCTGTAGTTTCATCACAGTTCATATCTCTGTCTACCACACCCTGCATATTACACTGACACTCCTGTACAGAAAACAATAAGTTCACAGTGAAGAGACATACATCACAAAATACATGCAATTACTTTACTGTTATCTGAATCTGAAAGAATTTTTTTTTAAGATGGAGGTGTAAGTGTTGCTATCTTGCGTCTTACTCAACACTCTTAATTTCATATCAGACCTCTGTTTAAAACTTCATCAAAAAGACATGAGGTGCTGGCTCAAACTCACTATACCTAGTTTACAGGGTGAGTAACTGAAATACTTTTACAAGATCAGACATTTGATGTTTTCTTTTGATAAGAGTTGAAGCAAATGACTTGCAGTAGATTGATACAATAAGAATTACAAATCAGCACATATCCATTGGGTCCACCATAACTGTAGTTCACATTCATCACACAATATCACCAGTTACCTGGGGTGGACAGATTCCATGCTAGCCAAGATAGATAGATACCCATTTACCCAAGGTGGATAGATATCAGGCCCAAAATTTCTCTTAAATTTACCAGACATCCAATGAGCCCATCATAACCGTAGCTTCCTGGTTCACACTCGTCACATCGGTCACCAGTTACCCAGGGTGGACAGATACAGGTTCAACAGTTACGATACAATCTAATCAACCATTACCTGACATCCAATGAGCCCATCATAACCGTAGCTTCCTGGTTCGCACTCGTCACACCGGTCACCAGTTACCCGGGGTGGACAGATACAATCCCCAGTCACTTGGTGGCATAGGCCAAAGGGACAGTTACAAGCTAGAAACAGAAGGAATTGTCTTTAAGTAACTAATATACAAAGTCAAGTTCATTTGCTGAAATATATGAATCTGATTTTAAACAGCATTGTCTTCAACTAACTCAGCATTTTATGAGTATGCTTAAGAAAAATATAATATTTTTCCAAAGAAATGGTTTGAATACCTAAATTTGTTTCATTACAATGAAAGCATCCATCAGCAAAAAGTGGTACACCCACAGCTCATACTTATGTACAGCTAAAATTACTTTACAATTGAGCCTGTGCATGAGAAAACCAACAATTTGGGTTTCAGACCAGGTCCCACACAAACCAGGCTATACAGTCACAGAAGCAGGCTAGAAGCTTGAAATTTCGGATTTAAGAAGAAGAGAGATTGTACTATCCGTGTAGCGAAAACAAAGGCGCTGATCAGCTTCGCGGTAACCGCGAAGCTGATCTGCGGCTTTGTTTTCGCTTATGCAAATTGTTGGTTTTGTCATGCACAGGCTCAATTTTTTTAGAGTAAAGCAATACAGAGACTTACGTTGACAGCGCGGGAAACCATAGTAACCCACTCTACATGCCGAGCAGGTTCGTCCAATCACGTTAGGTTTGCACTGACACTGTCCGCCATTGGAGTCGCAGTTGAAACTCTGGGAGCCGTCTATGTCGCACTCGCACTCCAGGGCCCCGTTGTTGAATTCCGTTGTCAGGGTGAACAAACTGTCCTCGCAGAACTCCGACATTGGTTGGCTGTTAAAGTAGAACAATAAAAATATTCCAAAACCTTTGCCTTCATTCACTACTTGCAATGCAATTACTATGTCATTAAACAGTTGCTATACATACTATATTTCAAATCATCTACTTCAATCCAAGTTATTTTACATATTCATGAAAAGCATAAATTCACACTAGTTTACCTTGTTACTTAGGGGACAATGGCTAAGTGGGCTATTTTCTCAGATCCAACCATTATTTGAACCCTTCTATAGAAAGTATGCTTTTGGCATGAACATATGAGCATGTCACAGAGCTAGTATAATATGAGCCGCCATCTGGGAAAACCAACAATCTGCATAGGCAAAAACAAAGACACAGATCAGCTTCGCGGTAACCGCAAAGCTGATCAGCGCCTTTGTTTTCGCTACATGGATAGTACAATTCCTCCACTTTCTAAATCCAAAATTTCCAGCCTCTAACCATCTTCTGTGACTGTACAGGCCGATTTGTGTCGGACCTGTTCGGAAACCACATTGTTGATTTTCCAACGAGGCGGCTCATATTGCTCATATATCACGGTAATACTTCAGACATCTCAAGACTCTAGTGTACACTTCCTGAGCACAACTAACAATACAATTTCTGGCAATTTGCTTGATTTACAAAACAGAAAAAAATTGATCACTTGACTTACATAATCCTGTAGCCATCATCGACACAGTCATCGATGAAGCTCCTCGAGTTATCTATGGGCAACAAGTTGATATCTTGTGGGCTGTACTGACTAGCCGGCACAAGCAGCAAGTAATCCTGTATAAAATGAATTTACATGCAAGTCAGATTTTAAGGGGAGAAAGCTTAATATAACAATGAAGTAAAAATCAAAAAGAGATCCTTTAAGAGCAGTGAGCATATTAATGAAAAAAGAGATGAGCCATACTGCAGTTTCGGCAACTGACCCCTTAGATTTGGCAAAATGTAGCCAAAGAGAAATACTGTAATTTTGCAACTTTCAACAGGACAGTCGATACAAAGACTAGTATTGTCCAATCAGAGCCACTGATAAAACTTCTAGTTATCAATTTGCAACATGTTAATTTCTTGAGGGTTGTACTGACTGGCCGTTACAAGCAGCAGATAATCTTTAATAGTTTTTTTTTTTTTTTTTTTTTTTTTTTGATTCAGTTTTACGTCCCTTTCAAGCTTTTTCACTCATATCGAGACGAATCAATCGGCAGGTGGGGCGAAAACAGGAGTACCCGGGGAAAAACACACCCGCAAGCAGAACATGGCTTGTCTCACATATGAATTCGTGCCCCGTGCGAGGCGCGAACCCACATCGGTGAGATGATCGAATGATCAAGAGCAGTGAAGTCAGCGACCTTAACCACTCGGTCACGGGGGCCGAACTCTTTAATAGTAATTCATATGCTTGGGTTTTTGTTACAACACATTGGATTATTTCTATAAGGGAAAACTTTTCACTGCTGGTTGCACTTTTGATATTATGTGATTACATAATGCCAGCATACATGGCCTCGAGGTTATAAAACTTTTTTCAAGCTCAGCTCAGCTGAGCATGAAACTTCAACTGCTCATAAATGTTGATTTAGTCAAAAATGGTGGAAAAATCAGGTTCAAAACTGAAAAACTAGTAATTTATCCTGGTCATAAATGTTAAAATGCCAACAATTGTTGGCATTTTAACATTTATGAGCAGGATAAACTTAAGTCTCAGCTGAGTTGAGCATGAAAAAAGTTTTATAACCTCAAGCCATGGTTTCAAGATCCTGACTCCACAATTTTTAAATACTCATTTAAATGACTTGTGTTTTTCTGTATGTTTCTCTTAAACTACACGACACTCACCAGCCAGATATCCATTCCCTTTGTGTTGTTGAAGACAATCTTAACATTTGGATCAATCACATTCAGTGCTGACTGACCATTGATGGTGATCAGGCCACGGCAACCTTTAGTACTGGGGCAATACTCGGGGTTAAATGTTGCTGAAATATAGATGTATATAACTAATTGTACAGATAAGAGAATGGTAGATTATGTGAATGTTGATTGATGAGCATGTTGACTGATGACTGACCATTGACAGTGATCAATTGACAATATCGCTTGCTGCTGGCGCAATACTATAAAGCGTTAAATGCTCCTGAAAATAATGAAGCAGGCTAGAAGCTTGAAATTTCGGATTTAAGAAGAAGAGAAATTGTATTATCCAAGTGGCGAAAACAAAGGCGCTGATCAGCTGTGCAGAGTCACTGCACAGCTGATCTGCACCTTTGTTTTCGCACAGGCAAAAATCCGTTTTCTCACGATGTGGCTCAGTTAAGGATGCTTGCACTCACTCTTAGAACTAAATTCAAGATATTTCCATTTACATTTGTTCTATCAATTTTTTCTATTATCTAGCTAAGACAAAGTAGCATTCATTCAATACATCAAACCTTGTATTTTAGGACTATAGCTTCTATTAATTAATAGGTTAAAATTGCAGGTTACATTTAAAATTAATGAACGCTTTCATTACCTTTATACTCCTGCCCATTAGCATGTACAATGACTGGCATCTGACCACCGACTTCAAACGGCATATAGTAGTGAACTACAAACTTGTGTGGTCCAGCAGCTCGGGTGGTTCCCAGTAACACAATCAGGTTCTGTAATGTAAATATAAGGTTTGTTAGCAAGTACAATAACTGGCATCTGGCTGCCAACTTCAAACGGCATATAGTAGTGAACTACAAACTTGTGTGGTCCAGCAGCTCGGGTGGTTCCCAGTAACACAATCAGGTTCTGTAATGTAAATATAAGGTTTGTTAGCAAGTACAATAACTGGCATCTGGCTGCCAACTTCAAACGGCATATAGTAGTGAACTACAAACTTGTGTGGTCCAGCAGCTCGGGTGGTTCCCAGTAACACAATCAGGTTCTGTAATGTAAATATAAGGTTTGTTAGCAAGTACAATAACTGGCATCTGGCTGCCAACTTCAAACGGCATAAAGTAGTGAACTACAAACTTGTGTGGTCCAGCAGCTCGGGTTGGTCCAGCAGCTCGGGTGGTTCCCAGTAACACAATCAGGTTCTGTAATGTAAATATAAGGTTTGTTAGCAAGTACAATAACTGGCATCTGGCTGCCAACTTCAAACGGCATATAGTAGTGAACTACAAACTTGTGTGGTCCAGCAGCTCGGGTGGTTCCCAGTAACACAATCAGGTTCTGTAATGTAAATATAAGGTTCGTTAGCAAGTACAATAACTGGCATCTGGCCGCCAACTTCAAACGGCATATAGTAGTGAACTACAAACTTGTGTGGTCCAGCAGCTCGGGTGGTTCCCAGTAACACAATCAGGTTCTGTAATGTAAATATAAGGTTCGTTAGCAAGTACAATAACTGGCATCTGGCTGCCAACTTCAAACGGCATATAGTAGTGAACTACAAACTTGTGTGGTCCAGCAGCTCGGGTGGTTCCCAATAACACTATCAGGTTCTGTAATGTAGATACAAGGTTTGTTAGCATGTACAATGACTGGCATCTGACCGCCGACTTCATACCGTATATAGTAGTGAACTACAAACTTGTGTGGCCCAGCGGCTCGGTTAGTTCCCAGTAATACAATCAGATTCTGTAATGCATAGGCAAATTATTTAGCAGAAGATCAGAGTGGTATCTCCCAAATATCATCTTTATGAGATATTAAAAACATTCTGAATCTTTGATCAGCTACTCTCACAATCACCCGAGTCTCCATCTGTTCCTATTTAAACGTGTACACTTTGATTTTAAAGGAGGTTCCAAACAGCCATTTTCTGATTAAATGATCTGACACATAACATCTATATAACATCTTATGCTAACATATCTAGGATTACAATTTACATTGTCTTTGTCTTAGTTTTTTTTCCACTGTAGGTTTAATACGAGATTTACAACCTGTAAATTCTAGATTTAGAAATGAACCATTTTCAGTTATTCCATATTTTGTTATTTTTTCTTTGCTTTTGCTGTTGAACGTGGGCAGCTTTTTCTAACCAACAATGATTTCAACCCTACTTAGCATACCTAGGACCAAAACCATTTTCAGACTCAATGGAATGATTAACTCATTTAAGCCTGGCGTCCCTTTTGTGGGACATAGGCAAACAGAATAGCCCCAGATGTGACGCCGCAGAACACGTTTGCTTGGAGAAATTTCATAGAAAAATTGAATGAAAATTAAAAATCACACCTGATGCCCCTAAGAACTGAAGTGGACTCACCCAAATGATATTCTAATGCACTTGAGAACGCAACGCGAAGTCTGATTGGATAACGTCAAAACCTTGCGACGGTATATTCTGCGATATACCGTCGGAAACCCAACGTCGCTTGTGATTGGTTAACGTCGTGTTTTTGGTCGCTGGTGACGCTCACGTTTCGCAAAAAACAATGCATTTTTTCGATGTTTATAGTTAAAAAGTACATTAGAATGGGGATAACAATATTCAAATTTTTCATTTGGGGTGGTATATCGTCGGATATACGGTCGGAAATCATGTTTTACGGCTCCGCTGACGCGTCGCCGTAAAACAAAATTTCCAACCGTATATCCGACGATATACCGCCCCAAATGAAAAATTTGAATACAGTTATCCCCTAAATGATGGGAAAATCCATTCGTCAAATATGGGTTAAACTTTAAATCAAGCAGTTCTCAATTTAATCGTCCCTTTAGAATGACTCGTTCAGTTATTCATAAATACTTCATGCAATTTTTGTTTTAAGAAAGTCTTGTCAGCAAGAGGAACACATTTCCGTGCAACGAATACCCCCTCATACCCCACTTTTATATAGTAAAACTGGGGTTTACAGGAATACACCTATTTTTCTCATTTTTGGTCCAAAACATAGATTGTGGGATTGTGAGGCGGTTCTAACGTTTACCCACAATCTATGTTTCGAGAAAAAATAAGAAAATTATCAAAATTTTTAAGCTCAAAAAATCTCTGTTTATTGCATGGACAAGTTTTCGTAATACAATTCTTACCAGTGTATCATTAAGTCGGACCATCTGATCATCTGTATCTTCTACCCCCGGTGGCAATTCTCCTGCGACCAGATGGTCATTAGGCAGAGACTCAAAGTCTATTCTCACTGAGCCCACTGGCACTGCATACTTGGATCCAACACAACTGCAGTAAACAATTACAGTAAACATTAGAATGACTCGGTCAGAGATTTACTGTTAGAAATATGAATGAAATCAATACCTCAAGTTAAATTTTGGGAAATCTGCTACTGATGCATACAAAGATGCTTCACAGAACAAATTTTTTATATAGAAACAGTGTACATACTTTATACATCACAGAACAAATTTTTTATATAGAAACTGTGTACATACTTTATACATGTAAGAAGTTTTTTGTTACATTTACAATGCTTTGGGCATAGGTGAGAACACATGAACTTATTTAAATGGTCAAATGAGCCACCTCATGGGAAAACCAACAATCTGCATATGCGAAAACAAAGGCGCAGATCAGCTTCGCGGTAACCGCGAAGCTGATCAGCGTCTTTGTTTTCGCTACTCGGATAGTACAATTCCTCTTCTACTTAAATCCGAAATTTCAAGCTTCTAGCTCTTTTCTGTAGCTGTACAGGCCGGTTTGTGTCGAACCTGTTCGGAAACCACATTGTTGGTTTTCCCACGAGACGGCTCAAATATTTTATTAACACCAAGACAAACTTACACTCCATTTACTCTGATACACACAATGCTTGGTCTAATGTAGCCTATAGCCCATCTGTCGTAGGGAATGGCTATCACAGAGGCCTAAAAAATATTTATAAAGAACATATACGCAAAAAAGGGTTTCTATTGAACAATTCAAATTGACAGGAAAATGACTAAGGTTTTTTTTATCTCGCATTAAGCTTAATTTGTTTAAATGAAATCACTCAGACGTCATTCCAGATGATGTAATGTCAGCTAAGATGTTTCGACGCAAGAATATTCTAAAGAAAGGTTTCACGCGCAGTATTGCTGAAACAACGTGACTATGCAACCAGTGACTCAGTGAGAAATTCAGAATTGATTGATGGAATTTGATTATTGTATCTATACAACATGTTCAGAAGGAAAATTATAACTCAAACACACCAAATTTCAAGGAAGTTAACTTACAATGGCAGCATTGACATCATCCCCTCCTGTGATTTTGATTGGATAAGACCCCTGGTCAAGGTCAAATACAGCCTCCATCTCATCCAGGCCTGATACAACTTGTCGACACAGAGAACTGGAAAATACATTTTAGACTGGTTAGTGTCAAAGGACAACTACTTACAGAAATCTTTACCATTGGCTATGTATTTTAATCTGTTAAACATGTAGAAATGCAAAGTAGTATTTTAAGGCCCTCTTATGATGGAGCTCTTATGTCAATTGAGCCACGACGGGAGAAAACCGTTTTCCTGGGTTATCAAACCGTTTTTCTGGGTTTCCGACCAGGTCTGACACAAACTGGTCTGTGCAGTCACAGAAGTGGACTAGAAGCTTGAAATTTCTGATTTAACAAGAAGAGAGATTGAGAACTGCACAGCCGATCAGCACCTTTGTTTTCGCAACTCAGATAGTACACTTCCTCTTCTACTTAAATCCAAAATTTCAGGATTCTAGCTTTCTTCTGTGACTGTACAGGCCTGTTTTTGTTGGACATGGTCCGAAAACGTGAAGACCGGTTTTCTTGCGTCCCGGCTCTTATGTATTTGAAATGAATTGTGTCTCTGGACCTTTAATTAATCATTATTTGAGCCGCCTCGTGGGAAAACCAACAATGTGGTTTCTGTACAGGTCCGACACAAACCCGACTGCACAGTAACAGACAACAGCTAGAAACTTGAAATTTTGGATTTAAGTAGAAGAGGAATTGTACTATCCGAGTAGCGAAAACAAAGGTGCTGATCAGCTTCGCGGTTATCGAGAAGCTGATCTGCGTCTTTGTTTTCGCATATGCAGATTGTTGGTTTTCTCATGAGGCGGATCAATTGATTGCATTTGTAAATATGACTCACCTGTACTGACAGTTGTATAGAACTGAAGTGGCGTCTGTATCATTGATAGTAAACAGAATATTCTGGGTGACATTATCATCGGAGAAATATTTCAGGATCAAGACATATCGGTCCCGATCTGTCACATTGAGGTCCAGGAAAAACTGGGTCTGAAAAACAAAGGAGAAATCATATGAGCCGCCTTGTGGGAAAACCAACAATGTGGTTTCCGAACAGGTCCGACACAAACCGACCTGTACAAACACAGAAGCAGGCTAGAAGCTTGAAATTTCGGATTTAAGTAGAAGAGGAATTGTACTATCCGAGTAGCAAAAACAAAGACGCTGATCAGCTTCGCGGTTACCGCGAAGCTGATCTGCATCTTTGTTTTCGCCTATGCAGATTGTTGGTTTTCCCATGAGGCGGCTCAATATTTGTGTTAGTTTGTACAATTACTTATTGGTACATTCCTATTCCTATATAAACTCAGTATCATATTCAAAGATTCTTTACTCCGAGTACATGGCAAGGCCTTTCTCTCTAGCTCTGTACAATAGAGATTTGCTTTCTGCTCTGGTCTGACAGGCATATGTATGGTAGAATTACATCCAGCTGTGTATGAGCTGCCTTGTGGGAAAACCAACAATGAGGTTTCCGATCAGGTCCCACACAAACCGCGCTGTACAAGCACAGAAGGGGGCTAGAGAATGGGCATTTTGGATTTAGAAAGTAGAGGAATTATCCTATCCATCTAGCAAAAACAAAGGCGCTGATCAGCTTCGCAGTTACTGTGAAGCTGATCTGCGTCTTTGTTTTCGCATTTGCAGATTGTTGGTTTTCTCATGAGGCCGCTCATATCATGAAGTCAACTTATCAAATATATTTGAAAAGAATACGCATATAACCTACCTGGTTTGGACTGAGTATGGCCATTGAGTCAACTCCTAGGGCATCCAATACCTCCTCATTATCATACAGTTGTATTGGGTATCTCTTGTCATCAACATAGATATAGCCCGACTCCCCCTCCACACTGGGGAAATCTACGACCTCAGGGTAGTTGTAGTGTATACACCTTGAAATACAGACAAATATTTCTATCATACAGTTGTATAGGGTATCTCTTGTCATCAACATAGATATAGCCCGACTCCCCCTCCACACTGGGGAAATCTACGACCTCAGGGTAGTTGTAGTGTATACACCTTGAAATACAGACAAATATTTCTATCATACAGTTGTATTGGGTATCTCTTGTCATCAACATAGATATAGCCCGACTCCCCCTCCACACTGGGGAAATCTACGACCTCAGGGTAGTTGTAGTGTATACACCTTGAAATACAGACAAATATTTCTATCATACAGTTGTATAGGGTATCTCTTGTCATCAACATAGATATAGCCCGACTCCCCCTCCACACTGGGGAAATCTACGACCTCAGGGTAGTTGTAGTGTATACACCTTGAAATACAGACAAATATTTCTATCATACAGTTGTATTGGGTATCTCTTGTCATCAACATAGATATAGCCCGACTCCCCCTCCACACTGGGGAAATCTACGACCTCAGGGTAGTTGTAGTGTATACACCTTGAAATACAGACAAATATTTCTATCATACAGTTGTATAGGGTATCTCTTGTCATCAACATAGATATAGCCCGACTCCCCCTCCACACTGGGGAAATCTACAACCTCAGGGTAGTTGTAGTGTATACACCTTGAAATACAGACAAATATTTCTATCATACAGTTGTATAGGGTATCTCTTGTCATCAACATAGATATAGCCCGACTCCCCCTCCACACTGGGGAAATCTACGACCTCAGGGTAGTTGTAGTGTATACACCTTGAAATACAGACAAATATTTCTATCATACAGTTGTATAGGGTATCTCTTGTCATCAACATAGATATAGCCCGACTCCCCCTCCACACTGGGGAAATCTACAACCTCAGGGTAGTTGTAGTGTATACACCTTGAAATACAGACAAATATTTCTATCATACAGTTGTATAGGGTATCTCTTGTCGTCGACATAGATATAGCCCGACTCCCCCTCCACGCTGGGGAAATCTACGACCTCGGGGTAGTTGTAGTGAATACACCTTGAAATATAGATAAAATTGTCAGACTTTTTACAGGTTACAATATGGAGAAAGACTCATTGCTCCCTCCAAGATATATATTGTATTAAATTGTTCGCAAGTAAAATCTCTCGTATTGTTTATCAATCATAGCTTTTTACCACTGACTGGAGTGACAAATTCTTTGCTAAATTTTTAACTCTAAATTGCTTAAAATTAAAATATTCAAGAAATCATGTATATTCTTAAATGAGCCGCATCGTGAGAAAACCGGATTTTTGCCTATGCGAAAACAAAGGCGCAGATCAGCTTCGCAGTAACTGCGAAGCTGATCAGCGCCTTTGTTTTCGCAACTCGGATAGTATAATTCCTATTCTTCTTAAATCCGAAATTTAAAGCTTCTATTCATATGCTGTAGTTGCACAGGCCGGTTTGTGTCGGACCTGGTCGGAAACCCCGAAGACCGGTTTTCTTGCGTTGCGGCTCAAATGGTACTTGCCATTCAGAGGAGCAAACCTTACTCAAACACTTAGAGTCAAACTCATTTCGAAAGAATACATCAGTAATAAAACTTTCCTCTGACTCTGACCGGTCCCGATAGCGTAATGGTTAGAGCGTTCGCTTCGGAAGTGGGAGGCGCGGGTTCTTATCCGGGCTGCGTAATACCAAAGACATTAAAAATGGTACCAGTGGCTACCTTGCTTGGCACTCAGCATTAGTAAGGCAAGCACTGGCTTCTCTTCTCTCAAAAAAGATAACTTCAATGATGGGAGCTCCATGTAATACTCTGTTTATGAGGTGTTTGGAGTACTTGGTAGATGGATTAGATTAGAATGGTACTTACGGTCCTCCATCAATAACTCTGCAAGGTCTGTAGACTTGGTTCTGTAGTATGGTGGCCTCATAGTAGGCTTGGGGGATTAGGAACATGTAGTCCTGAAAACAGAATATTAAATGAGCCACCTCGTGGGAAAACCAACAATGTGGTTTCCGAACAGGTCCGACACAAACCGGGCTGTACAGTCACAGAAAAGAGCTAGAAGCTTGAAATTTCGGATTTAAGTAGAAGAGGAACTGTACTATCCGAGTAGCGAAAACAAAGGCGCTGATCAGCTTCGCGGCTACCGCTAAGCTGATCTGCGTCTTTGTTTTCGCATATGCAAATTGTTGGTTTTCCCATGAGGCGGCTCATTTAGTCAAGAAACAAAGGAATAGCAAAGATGTAAATATAAAATGAATGCTGATAAAAAATGTGTACAAGTCTTAAATAATTAGGGCTAAAAAATTATATATAATTGTTATCCAGAAAACAATTATGTTTTTGTCTTTATTTATTTGAAAACGATGGAGAAATCCAATAGGAAAAGAATGCAGAACATGTATCCCCATTATTACCACACAGTCAGCAGGAAATGGTAGTTTATTTAACCCATATTTGACGAATGGATTTTCCCATCGTTATCATTTGGGAGAATCCACTTTTATTTTTAGGGGCGTCAGGAGTGATTTTTAAATTTTATTCAATTTTTTGATGACATTTCTCCAAGCAAACAGAATAGCCCCAGATGGGACGCCGCGTTCTGCGGCGTCACATCTGGGGCTATGCTGTTTGCCTATGTCCCATAAAAGGAATGCCAGGCTTAAATGAGTTAAGCTGTATTATCATTTCATGGCAAGTAAATTTATTTTCAAACTGTTACTGAGATGTCAGCAGAACTTACCAAGAAGACACTTTCATCAGCCTTGACCGAGATTGTCCACACTCCAGGGTTCAACACGAATGTCGCCAAACCTCCGCTGTTACCCACACTGGCGAAGTCAGGGTCCGTCATCGGCACAAACATTACCTCCCCTTTCTGTTCTATGTCAAAGGCTGACTGGGGCTTGAAGGTGACCTCCCCTTTCACAGACTGGTCATTGAGGTTGACAAATCTGTAGACCAGTCTGTACAGACTGGGCTTGCTGATCTCAATGTCTTGAAGTACTTCAGGCTGAAACATACAAATTTCTTCTTTTTTTTTAATTCAGTTTTACTTCCCTTTCAAGATTATTTCAGCTCATATGACATGGGACAATCAGTAGGTGGGGCGAAAATGTAAGAACCCTGAAAAAAAACACCTGACACATGAGGCCAGAGCCGACAAAGAAAATGAGCACTGTTACTTTCTTTAGGGGATTCTAACCAGCCTGGTAAAATCTATCCTGTTCAGTTTAAGAAGGTAGAAATATCTTTTTTTTTTTTTTTTTTTTTTTTTTGATTATTCAAAAAGATTTTTCTGGTTGTTCAGTGAAGAGCTGCAAACAAAGATGACAATAGTCATATTTGTGTATGTGTATTTCAGTTAAATCCATTTCATTACCCTTCTGTAACAGGGGCGGAAAAAGAACATGGCCCAACCGGGACTCGAACCCAGGGTATCCGCTTACCGTGCGAGCACTCTACCACTGAGCTACCGAGCCACTCGATCGACTGGTTACATTTTCCCCCTGCTTAATTAGATTCGTCCCAAAAATCTGCTCGGAACCATGCCGGAACCGACGAGACAGTCTCTTTCAGGTTGCTTCTCGCAGCCCCAGCACAGACCCACACTGAGCCACCAATTGTCACAGGGGCGGAAAAAGAACGCGGCCTGACCTGGACTCCAACCCAGGGTATCTCGCTTACCGTGAAAGCACTCTACCACTGAGCTACCTAGCCACTCGATCGACCAATTACACTTCCAAAAGGTTTAACAATTTCCTCAGAGACTTTCATTGCAACAGTATTTAATCCGAATCAACATCAAAGCCTTAGCCACCTTTGATCTTAGACCCCACCCCTAAACATTCCCATACACCAGGTCCCCAGGTTATAAAACTTTTTTCAAGCTCAGCTATCGATCTGCTTAGCATGAAATTTCAACTGCTCATGAATGCTGAAATATAATAGTCAAAATTAGTGGAAAATTCAGGTTCAAACCTCAAAAACTGTTAATTTATCCTGCTCATAAATGTTAAAATGCCAACAATTGTTGGCATTTTAACATTTATGAGCAGGATAAATTTTCAAGTTCAGGTGAGTTGAGCATGAAAAAATGTTTATAACCTTGGGCCCAGAGTTTTTTACCTGTAGCCTCGTCAATATGGCATAACCTCTCCATGAGAAGTCAGGGAAGAGCCTCTCATCGTAGCCATATCTGATCTGAGTGCCCTCTGGGGTAACCCCATCTTCAACCTCGTACTTGATCTGATCCAGGGTTGGGATAAAGTGCTGTCTGATGGGCCTGGAAAACGAAAATAGTGTGACAGAATTTTCCAAACTAAAGCTCAATATTCATTGGTTACTTAGCATCACATGGTTTTATTCGGAAAACAAAAATTAAAACAAAACTCTCTATTATCTTCGCTGCTTTAATTACCACACTGTACTTTTATTTCATTTGAAGAACCAGTAACATGTAAAACATATATCCATAAAATGAAAGTGGGTGGGGTATAGTAACAACTTACAGCTCACATCTCCTGCCCTCTACCCTGGGTTTACAGGGACATTGACCCGTCTCTCTGTCACAGACTGGGGATAGGGAGCCTCCGATGTCACAGTTACATTCTGAAACAAGTACAAGCTAACATTAATAGAAAAGAGTCATTATTATAAAACTCAGGTACATGGAGATCAAAGGAAATATAAATAAATGATGTAAAATTGAAGTAGAAGATAAAATTCAGTTTTCATTGAATGTCCCGAACTGGAAGAAAAAAGAAAGTTGACAACAGACTCATGTTAAATATTATATAGAACAGTCTTGCAGTCTTCTTTCCTTTCCCACTCTGTCTACAATGTTATCAGTATATCTAACCAAGGTATCACTTTAGCTTTACCCAAAATTCCTCACCTTTACACCCATACACATTAGTCTTGTGAAGTCCGTAGTAGCCATCTTTACAATGGTCGCAGTTTCGGCCGGACACATCAACTTTACACATACACTGACCGGTGATCATGTTACAGATGTTCATGCCGGCGATAGTACCGGCCTTAGAGCACTGACACGCTGTAAGGTATGAAACATCAAGGATAGAACAAATGGACTTTTTGCTGTGTATATTCTAGGTTAAGTCCTCCAACGTACACATAATTGAGCCGCCTCATGGGAAAACCAACAATCTGCATAGGCGAAAACAAAGGCGCAGATCAGCTTCGCGGTAACCGCGAAGCTGATCAGTGCCTTTGTTTTCGCTACTCGGATAGTACAATTCCTCTTCTACTTAAATCCGAAACTTCAAGCTTTTAGCTCTTTTCTGTGCTTGTACAGGTCGGTTTGTGTCGGACCTGTTTGGAAACCACATTGTCGGTTTTCCCACGAGGCGGCTCATATGGCGTTAGGATTTCAATCCTCTTCTGATAAACTGCTATAGCTTGGAATCAGCCCAGAGCATGCAGATTTTAACCCATATTTGATGAATGGATTTTCCCATCATTATCATTTGGGTGAGTCCACTTCAGTTCCTATTAGGGGCATCAGGTGTGATTTTTAATTTTTATTCAATTTTATGATGAAAATTCTCTAAGCAAACAGAATAGCCCCAGACGGGACGCCGCATTCTGCGGCGTCTCATCTGGGGCTATTCTGTTTGCCTATGTCCCATAAAAGGAATGCCAGGCATTAATGATTTAAGACCATTCGGTTCAAAACATATTGAACTTCACCTAACCCAAAAGCAATCAATTGGTTTCAAGAGAAAAACATTATAAATTCTTCACCCTGTCTAATCTGATGTCACTTCGCTTAACAAGAACTTGAATAAAATGGGTTTATCATTCCACCAATCCGAGCCATAAATTCTTATTCTTCTCACCTTCACAGCCCAGTACATTATTCCTGTTGAGATTCCAGTAGCCAGGTTTACACATGTCACAGATCCGGCCGATCACTCGCTCCTTACACTCACAGAGACGGCCCTGGATCACCTCACCACAGCCCCCCAGTGGGTAGCCCGGCACCTCCTTGGCTCCGGCAGGGTTACAGTTACACTCTGTAAGAGAAATACACATATATCACAGACCCTGCAGATCACCCGCTCCTTACACTCACAGAGACGCCCCTGGATCACCTCACCACAGCCCCCCAGGGGATAGCCAGGGCATCTCCTTGGCACCGGCAGGGTTACAGTTACACTCAGTAAGAGAAATACACATATATCACAGACCCTGCAGATCACCCACTCCTTACACTCACAGAGATGCCCCTGGATCACCTCACCACAGACCCCCAGGGGGTAGCCTTGGCTCCGGCTGGGTTACAGTAACACTCAATAAAGAATTAGAACATATCGTAGATCTCAAAAGTCACTTGCTGATATCACTCGCATTACACTTTTAAGACTACACCACCTTCTGGGGTTGAACCTGCAGGCCAATTAGCCAGATTGTAAATCCCCTATCAAACACAAGAAAGATTTAAGGTCCAAGACTCCAAATTTAGGGTTCCAGTTTTAAAGGTAGTATGATGCAGTCCCTTTTGTAATTTTGACTATAGTTTATTCTTTACATAATGCTTGAATTATTTCCTTCTTTGCCTTTACTTCTAACATATATCTTCTCCATTTTCTTCATAAAACCTACTTTCTTCACTAATTTTTATTTGCTAAGTACTGTAAATACGGAAATGTTCGCGAGAACTTAATTTTCACGAATATTCCTGAATTTGATGCCTCGCAAATTCAAGGTTCTCACTCGTAAAGAATCTCTAAAGTCCATAAAGACTCCACGATTACTCGTTGGCAAATTCAAAACCTTGCGATTAATTCGGAAACAGAAAATTTGAGAAATAGAAGTCACATGAAAATTTCTGAATTTACAGTATATGAGCCTGTGCATGAGAAAACCAACAATTTGCATATGCGAAAACAAAGGCGCAGACCAGCTTCGCGGTAACCGCGAAGCTGATCAGCGCCTTTGTTTTCGCTACATGGATAGTACAATCCCTCTTCTTCTTAAATCCGAAATTTCACGTTTCTAGCCTGCTTCTGTGACAGTACAGGCCGGTTTGTGTCGGACCTGGTCGGAAACCCAAATTGTTGGTTTTGTCACGCACAGGCTCAATTATCAGTAATACCCACCTTCACAGTTGGGGTAGTTGTACAGCCCTTCTTTACACGTGTCACACATCAGTCCCTGGAAGTTGTAGAAGCAATCACATTGGCCGGTCTCCTGGTCACATGACTCGCCACGGGAACCATACAGGTCACAGTTACATGCTGAAATAAACAAACATTAAAGTGACCATATTAAAAACCTTTTTCAAAACTTGTGATAACAGTTTTTCTTAACATGTATGGTGTGTTCTCCCTTTACTTCCCACCAACAGTTCTCATGTCATATCGAGATTGCATAACCAATTTTATTAAAAGAAATGAATCAATGAATTTGTGTTTTTTATTGATTTATCACTTGTCTATTGAAACACATAACTTGTGCCTATGTGTCTAAGTAATGATGAGTCAGACCTTCTTGATAAAATAATGTTTGAACAATGAGTACCATATAAATCATAATTGGCTGTTTTTAGTACACCCTTAATATTTTTTCTAGCTTTGCACTTATTTTCCCAAGAAAAGGTTGTAGTGCATTCAAACTTTAAATCAAAGTATACATAAGCAATTTTTATTCACTTTAAAACACAGTCTGGATACTTACGGACACAGTCTGGGTATTTGTAGAACCCTGGTGCACACATCTCACAGTTCTGACCGACGTAGTTTGGTTTACATCTACACTGTCCACTCCTATCTTCACAGATATTGCTCAGAGAACCCTGCTCTCGACACTCACATGCTACAAAATGGACCAATATATGATCAAGTACAGCGATCAAAATATCAGACAATTATGGATTAGTCATTTTGGAATGGAACCAAGGCATCTGCTTCCTGGGTAATTTTAAAACAGTACAGGCTGGTTACAACAGTTACTGTTAAGTAACTGCACAGTCGATCGGCGGCTGTGTTTTACATCAGGAAAACATGTCCGTGCAACATATACCCCCTTAAACCCCACTTTTATATAGCAAAACTGGGGTATGCAGGGGTATACCTATTTTTCTTATTTTTGCTCCAAAACATAGATTGTGGGTACTCGTTAGAACCGCCTCGGCGAGGCGGTTCTAACGTGTACCCACAATCTATGTTTTGAGCAAAAATAAGAAAAATATCAAAAATTTTCAGTTGAAAATTTTCAATTTTTAAAGCTAAAAAAAATCTCTGTTTATTGCATGGGCAAGTTTTCGTAATGGCTACACAGTAATCCAAAATATCAAACTTCTTTCATTCTTCTGAGACTGTAATACATCAAATTATGTAAGACCTGGTCGGAAACACCGACACCAGTTTCCTCGTATCACAGCTCTAACAGTAACTGAACCTACCGACACAGGCCGGATGCCCCCAGTATCCCCGGGCACATTCATCACATCTCAGACCATTAAAGTTGTCTTTACACAGACATTCTCCATCTGTCTTATCACAAATCTCTTCAATAGCTCCAGTGGGATCACATGCACATACTGAAACACAATGTCAACCTATGAGCCACCTGAAGAAAACATTTTGCATATCAAAAACAAAGGCACAGATCAGCTTCATAGTAACTGCGAAGCTGATCTGTGCCTTTGTTTTCGCTACATGGATAGTAGAATTCCTCCAGCTTGTACAGCTCAGTTTGTGTCGGACCTGACCGGAAACCACATTGTTGTTTTTTTCTCACAAGGCAGCACATATCATAGTGGGGTTCTAGCAAAAATGAAAATTAATAATTTAATAGCACAATAGATTTTGTTTTCATTCCAAACTCTTGTTTATAGTGATAAAAAATGGCTGAAATTATTCCAAACTTTTGTTTATAGTGATAAAATATGGCTGAAACTATTCCAAACTTTTGTATATAGTGATAAAATATGGCTGAAATTGTTCCCAACTTTTTGTTTAGTGTCAGATAAAATATGGCTGAAATTATTCCCAACTTTTGTTTATAGTGATAAAATATGGCTGAAATTATTCCAAGCTTTTGTTTATAGTGATAAAATATGGCTGAAATTACACAACTTAAATACTTGATTCAAACTTTCCTAGCTCCTGAAGCAATCAAGAACATTTCATACCACTGAGTATACAACATTTTAAGTTTAGAGAGTTTAAGGTTGATTTTAGAAGCACAAAACAGTATCTCCTACATGCATCATAAACAAGTTTTTTCTTTCTCACTGTAAGATGGACATTGGATTCAACTTTAAAATGGTCACATGATACTTTCTTAAAATCTTACAATTAATCAACCAATATGTCATGCATCAGTTAAAACAAGTTTAAGAACATGTCCCTGAAATGTATACCCCCTCATACCCCACTTTTATATAGTAAAAGTGGGATTTACAGGGGTCTACCTATTTTTCTTATTTTTAATCCAAAACATACATGTAGATTGTGGGTACTCGTTAGAACCGCCTCGGCCAGGTGGTTCTAACGTGTATCCACAATCAATGTTTTGAGCAAAAATATTAAAAATATCGGAATTTTTCCTATAAAATTTTCAATTTTTAAAATTGAAAAAAATCTATGTATATTGCATGGGCATGTTTTCATAATGACAGTTACTTACACGCGCAGTCAGGAAAGTTGAAGTATCCATTGGCACACTGGCTGCAGTTCCTGCTACCGTAGTTGAGATTACAGCGACACTGGCCACTGTCCACGTCACAATAGTTGTCAACGGAGCCAATACTGTCACACTCACATGCTGAAAATATAGTGAAAATTAATATTTTGCTGATTTTTGTCAGTCTCAGAAATACTGTAACATTCATTATTAAAGTAATAGTGCCACTGTTGATGTCATAATAGTTGTCTGCCCATCCAATACTGTCATACTCGCATGCTGATAAACAGAGAAAATCTTTTTTCACTCAGTCTTAAAGTTTTTTTTTCAGATTCCACAAAGATAATGAGCATCTAAAGTTTGTGTTAGATCAAAGTACAGCAAAATTGCTTAGGATGAAAAATTCCTTCAATCTCTACCTTTCCTTTCAGAGTTGACCAATGGCAGCAGACCTTTCTGTCAAATCAATTTTCTTCACCAATCAGATGTAATATGAGCCACCTCGTGGAAAAACCAACAATGTGGTTTTTGAACAGGTCTGACACAAACCGGCCTGTACAGCTACAGAAGCAGGCTAGAAGCTTGAAATTTTGGAGTTAAGTAGAGGAGGAATGTACTATCCCTGTAGCGAAGACCGCGGGTACCGCGAAGCTGATCTGCGTCTTTGTTTTCGCCTATGCAGATTGTTGGTTTTCCCACAAGGCGGTTCATATTTTTTGGAAATAACCCTTGTAAAAGTGCATATTGCTAAACTGGAGATGCTTTTTCATCGCATATTCACTAGCCAATCAACAGGACTTCAACTCTACTTACGCCCACACTCTGGGAAGTCGTAGTATCCCCTCTGACACATGTCACATTTCTTGCCAATGTAGTTTTCCTTACACGGACACTGTCCGCCATTGACGTGACACACATCACCTTCGGTACCATTTACGTCACAATCACACGGGATACAGTTGGGGTAACCATAGTAACCAACACTACAACTGTAATCAGAAGAACAATCATGATTGGCACAATCAATGGCATTATAGATCGTGTGAACCCGATGCGAGAAAACCCGTCTTCGGGGTCTCCGACCAGTCCTGACACAAACCGACCTGTACAGTCACAGAAGCAGGCTAGAAGCCTGAAATTTCGGATATACATGTAAGTAGAGGACGAATTGTACTGTCCATGTAGCAAAAACAAAGGCGCTGATCAGCTGTGCAGTGATTGCACAGCTGATCTGCGCCTTTGTTTTAGCACAGGCAAAACTCTGGTTTTCTCATGACGAGGCTCATGTGATGATGTTGTGATACTCAATATAGGACGATGCTAACAAAGAACAAAAATTTATAATAAGACCTTTATTAGTATTCTGGGACAAGTTATTCAAAACTCACTTTTCTAAAGAACATGGGCCAGTTGCTCAAAATTAACGATGTTGATAGTCATGTTAGTTAACGAATTGTTAAAATTTCAAAATGGCAATATTACAAATACACTGTTATTTTTTCAACAAAAATAATGGTGTATTTACTTTTGAAGTCGATATATACTTAACAAATTGAGGGCTTAATAACTGCATAAAGCCTAACAAAGTTTTGAACAACTGGGCCCATATTGTTAAAATTCAAACTTCATTTGTATCACAAAGTGTGATGAACATTAGCTGAGAATACATTTGTACACAAACAGTCCTGGCTATTTGGTAAAAGATTCCATTGTAAAAAGTTACCTAAAATTATATGTCCATAAGTAGCAGAAGATCAAAATAGCACTGTCATAAAATACCGTATTCATTCTAATTAGCGCACATGCTCCAATAAGCGCACACCCTGGACATATCCGAAAATCATGTACATTTATAAGCTCACTGCTCGGCTAGCATTTTGGTATTTTACACCAACTTTACACATTAGTACCATATAAACCATGTTCAAACTTAACCTTAGATGATTAAGCAATATTGTGCAACGTTTGGAACACTTAAATGGCACCATCATTGATGGTTTCGAAACATGGTTATTTTGGCATTTAACACATTGTTTTCGTAGTGTGCGTTAATTAGAATGACATTTTGTCACCTTAAGTCATTTTGAAATGTTAAGTGCATAGTGTGCTAATTAGAACGAATACAGTAGGTAATTAGATAAGCAACAGAAAAGCTTTGCTCCTACAAAATTCTAGGACCATTTCCACACCATATAACAGCAGCAATCTGGGATATGTAATTTAAAACAAATTTGCCTTCTGACTGCCAGAAACAACACTATTGATTGCCAAAAGGCACATGTTGGCCTACCTCTCACAGTATGCACCAGTATACTCCGGTCTACACAGACACCTGCCACTACCCTCCTCACACTCCCCGGTGTGGAAATGTGGGTCACAATCACACGGTATACACATGTCTAACTGAGTCACTGGGTTACTGTACGGCCTATAGTATCCTGGGACGCACTGTTCACAGTTGATACCAGTTGAGTTGAACTAGAATATAAACAGAAACATCACAATTGCATGGTCTAGACATGTTAAGCTGGGTCACTGGGTTACTGTACAGCCTATAGTGCCCTGGGACACACTGCTCACAGTTAATGCCTGTGAAGTATAAACAGAAAACACAATCACAATGTATATATGTTAAGCTGGGTCACTGGGCTACTGTACAGCCTATAGTAACCAGGGGCACACTTTTCACAGCTGATACCAATGGAGTTACACTGAAACAAGCAAGACATAAGAATCTGATGTGTTTTTCTTTTTGTCTAATTTTTATGTTTGATTTCTCTTCAAATTAAAAGGCATTTTATGGGCTGCATGAAAAAGGGCAAAGCAGGGCACTGAAAACTGACAAAGGGGCTGGGCCCTTGCTGATTAATTCTTGCTATAGCACTTTTCTTTCTTTCATATTCATACAACTGTATTTTGAAAAACAAAAAAGTAAACGGAAGACAGTGTTTTGTTATGTAAAGGAAAATCCCAAACTTCCTATATATTTTCACATATATCATTCCATTTTCAAGAAAAAAAATCACAAAATATTCTGAACTTTTTGCAATATAGACCAGTCAAATACCTGACAGTTCTGGCAGACTCCACCTCCACTGTAGTAACCATGGATATCAATACTGAGTCCCAGCTCATCCACCGTCTCATTGTAGACACACCCACTACCACGCCCATAACACTGACACGGCTCACACTCAAAATATCTGTCCGCTCGGGCAGGCTGCCATTTCTTCTGAACGTATCCTCGCTCGGCATCACAAAGCTGACACTGGTCGCCGACCGTGTTGTGTTGACAGTCACAGACCAGTCTGTCAGGCCTGGTGGGGTCAAGGTAGTTACAGGAACCAGCGTGACCATAGCACACACACTGACCACCGATACTAATGTCCTTGATACTGTAGAAATACTGAAAATAAAAAATTCACGTCAATGCATTTAAATGAAGGCCTCTTTACAAAAAATAATATCTTTGCTCTTACATTTTTGTATGCAAAAGGGTATCCAAAGCATGCATAGCATGTCAATTCATTCTGAACATTGCTTTTGTTGTCTTTTGTGTGGTTTCACATCCCTGTAAACAATTTTTCATTCATGTTGGAACAGAGCCACACTTCTTTTGTATGAAACAATACTATGGGTGGATAGTGTCTTGCACAAGGACACAATTTGGCATCAGTACAGGTTAATTCAAACCAGTAATCCCTAAATATCATTTTTAGAATCATACTTTTTCCATGAAATTAATTTCAGAGAATCATTGAATTCTATATTTGTACTCTATATGATCATGTTATTGTTTATATACTTACTCTGCGTGTAACTGTAGGGTCCTGTCGTGCCACAGCCATGAGATGTCCCAGCAGTGTCTTGGTACGAAGGAGTCGGATCCTCACAGCAGTTGCCTTCATAAAGCCCTTCAGTGTGTCAGCATAGGAGAAATTCTTGGCGCTGGGTCGGCCATTGGTCAGGGAAACTAAGATCTACAAAGTATGTTCAGTATTGTATTGAACAGATTATGATGGTCCCTGACAAACAACAAAAACTATGATTCAAATTACATGATCTAATACATAGGGCAGTCTGATTCGTAAAACAATGCTGAATAAAGTATGAAACTGTGTATTTTTATAATGTAAACATACTATTATTGATAAATGTACTGCAGGTCATAACTGAAAAAAAAAATGCTTTTGTTGTCTGGCTGTTTCTACATGTATATTAAACAGGACACAAGATTTTAAGTTGTAGACTGTAGTTGTGAACATGTAGAAACTAACCTCTCCATTTTCAAGGGGAACAATCCTAGAGAATTCTGTTGTACAAATGACTTCATCATCTGCAGTTATCTCCCTGCTAACTGGTGTATTGAAGAATATCTCACAGTCACTCGGCGTGTCAGCGAAGTATTGCCATGGTTCCCAGGTCTCCCCATAGTCCACCGACTTTTCCAGCGCCCAGACCCCAGGGCGGGGCGAGTTGGCCATGTTGATGTACACATAGGCAATGTGAAATTCCTACAAACAGAAACGAGCATCAATTTAATATTAGACACGGAAAGGTAGCTTTTATTTTTGATATACGTTTAAATTGATTCATAATGTCCAAATCAATAATTTTCAGTCATGTTGGGGTAGAGCCACATACCTTGTGGCAGAATATGTCTTTTTTAATAGTAACCCATTGATTCAAGTGGTTTTCTACTTAACGACACAAATTCTTCATTCATATTAAAACCACTTTTATCATCAGGAAAACATGTCCGTGTAATGTATACCCCCTTGAACCCCACTTTTATATAGCAAAACTGGGGTATGCAGGGGTTTACCTATTTATCTTATATTTGCTCCAAAACATAGATTGTGGGTACACGTTAGAACCGCCTCGCAAAAATAAGAAAAATATAAAAAAAATTCAGCTGAATTTTTTTTATATTTTAAAGCTCATAAAATCTCTGCATATCACATGGGCGTGTTTTCGTAATGTATATCTACAAAGGACAAAATAACTACTTCATTATCAACAGTGCCACTTTTCTTTCTACATACATGTACATCTACCAAATCTTTTCTAAAATTTGATATAGCAGAAATCAGGTATGTTGAAAGTCTGATCTTCGAATTTTGTCAATCTTATAGATCAATTAAACTTTGTCCATGGCCCTTGTTGAACACCTTGGCAAACACTGTAACTGTTAACATGCTGTCTGTCTGTCTGTCTGTCTGTCTGTCTGTCTGTCACCCAAATTATTTCATTTTCATAGGAAATTTAATGCATAAAGAGATTTCGTGTGAAATCAGGCAAATGAACCCCCTTTTTCTACATTTGAACACCCCCTTCAGAAATCCTAAATCTGCCCCTGCTGAATCACACCTCAGACAATTAATCAGTAATTAGTGCACACTGTGTGGACATTAACTGACAACTTCTTGAAACCAATGGAAGAGAATATCATCAATTTTTACACGTTTTAGAGGCATGTAATTGCTTTATAAACAATAATTGTTGGAGATAGACTGTTGGAATGACTCTTGACCAGCACTTGT
Source organism: Rugalucina vietnamica (assembly GCA_964017185.1). Taxonomy (NCBI): domain Eukaryota; kingdom Metazoa; phylum Mollusca; class Bivalvia; order Lucinida; family Lucinidae; genus Rugalucina; species Rugalucina vietnamica. The sequence continues at coordinate 59,958,032 of OZ024873.1, forward strand.
GCAGTTTAGTCAGAGTTTATCAGTCCAAACTCTTCTATATATTTATATATAGGAACATTTGTTTACCATGATTACACAATGCATTTATGCACTAGTCATTTGTAACCACGCCCACTCCCCCACCCCGGGGGAGGGTGGGTGATAGCCATGGAAATGAGGCTTAATGAGTGGGGCTTTGACCAAAGTTTTGCCATGGTAGTGTGGGGGAAATGCCCAAGGTTTGCTTTACATAGGCAAAAGGGGCTGTGAAATGAAAAGATAGAAGGCTGCCAGGGAAAACAGCAGTGGTTTGTAACCAACGAGCAGTCCCCGCAGGGTGGGGCTTTTAGCAGGGATTTGCTGGACCAAAAGTCAAAGTCCCCACTATTCCCCAGAGCTGGGGGGCCGTGGTTACAAATGACTTGTGCATTACTGTTGCACAACTTATACATGGTCCCACCCATTGGGGGCCTAAAGAAATGGATGGACTGCTTGTGCCTCCAGGCAAAGCTTCTAGTGACTGACCATCTGATTACTGGTTAACCACTCTGGTCTGAGCCTGCCCAGGAAACGTGGTTCAAGTCAAACCATCCATGCATATAAGCCTTATTGGCTTAAATGGGTGGTTATATTTGAAGCACTTTTTAAATGTCATGATGTCCTAATTTTGTGTAAAAGTCCCATAAAATGGAGGCAATGTCCCGACATGACCTTAGCTGTTGACTGGGATGTTAAACCACACTTCAAACAAACAAACAACTTATACAGACATTTATTTTCATATTATAAATCAATGTTTGTGTCAATGATAAATCAAGTTAAGTGCCATGTGCAGGCAGGGTGCACTCGAAAATAATGCATCTCAAATATTTGATGTAAATACAGCTGATAAAGCCAGTCATTAAAAAGCAGTTGTGAAAGTCAAATGTCACCAACTAGATCAACATATGAGCCGCCTCATGGGAAAACCAACAATCTGCATAGGCGAAAACAAAGGCGCAGATCAGCTGTGCAGTAACTGCACAGCTGATCAGCGCCTTTGTTTACGCCACTCGGATAGTGCAATTCCTCCTCTACTTAAACCCAAAATTTCAAGATTCTAGCTTGCTTCTGTGACTGTACAGGTCGGTTTGTGTCAGACCTGGTCGGAAACCCCGAAGACCGTTTTTCTCGCGTCGCGGCTCATATAGGTCTTTAATCAAACAGTAAATATAGACCACTACTGTGCATGTGTGTGAAAGAATGTTTTTCGAGCTGAAGACTATTATATATATAATACTAAAAGTGTCATTCTTAAGACAGAAGAATCCTGAAATCAAACCCATACCTGATTCTTACAAGACAAGACTGAGCCATGTTATGAGAAAACCAACAATGTGGTTTCCGAACAGGTCCAGAATAGTTTAAATCCGACACAAACCGAGCTGTACAAACACAGAAGATTGTTAGAGGGTGAAAATTTTGGATAGAAAGTAGAGGAATTGTATTATCCGTGAAGCGAAAACAAAGGCGCTGATCAGCTGATCTGCGCCTTTGGTTTCGGATATGCAGATTGTTGGTTTTCTCATGAAGCCGCTCAAGTGGCTTAATAGACAGGCAAATTCATGTCTAATGCACCAGTCATCTGTAACTACTGCCCCCCACCCTACGGGGAAGGGTGGGGGATAGCCAGGCTAAAGTGTGGGGCAATTACTTTTCAAGTGTCCCCGCAGTGCACGGGGTTTTGACATTAGGATCCTTACCCCAGGGAGATTTTCTATTGCCAAGGGTGGGGCAAAGAGCAAAGTTTTGACCTCCAGTTGCCCCTTGGGGAAGCTCATAGCAGGGCACTGAAAGCTGAAAGTCATAATCCCTGCCATTCCCCTTTGGTGGGTGTGCAGTGGTGCATTATTGTTGGGTTTTAAAGGTGAAATTTTATTTCAAGAATTTCAAGGCCTGAAAAGTCCCACGAAAAAATTCTCAAGAGGAATTTAAGTCTTTTCTGTCATACTTTGTCAAATCAGCTGATTTCACCAGTGTCCTAACCAGGTTCAGGTACTGAATTTAACAAGGTGACAAGTTGTTTGTCCACTGTATTTCAACACCCTCAGGTTAAGTTTGGATAATCTCAGATAACACCTGTAGGCTGTGACAATGTTTGGTCAGGGCTTTGAGGACTTTTGTCTGCTTGACAGTGAAAATAAGGGCAAAATGACAGCCGCGTCATGAGAAAACCGGAATTTAGCAATGGCGCAGATCAGCTTCGCAGTACTGCGAAGCTGATCAGTACCTTTGTTTTCGCTAAAAGGATAGTACAATTCCTCTATTTGATTTACTAAATCCAAAATTGCCTTCTTCTGTAGCTGTACAGACCGGTTTGTGTCCGAGCTAAATGGAAACCCAGAGAAGACTGGTTTTCTCATTTCTCATGACAGCCTATATGAGCCGTAGTATGAAAAATCTTGTCTTCGGAGTTTCCGACCCAGTCCAACAAAAAGCCAGCAGTACAGTGACATAATACGGCAATTAAGTGGCTTGAAATTTCAGAAAATAGAGGGATTGTACTGTACTATCTAAATCTGTGAAGCGAAAACAAAGACGCAGATCAGCTGTACCGCACAGCTGATCTGAGTCTTTGTTTTCGCATATGTGAAAAACAGGTTTTCTCATGATAGACTAAACTATGCCCAACAGATCTAGAGAAACACCAAGCTGACAATTTTATACAATTTAAAGTTGCATTAACAACATTCAGTGGGTCAATTAGCATCATGATGTGAAGAAGGATTACATTTCCAAGGTTGAATTTTCACCCTTGTATAAAAGTGGTGAAATACAGGACCAAAAATATATTTTCTGTTTATGTTTGCGCCATATACCCAGCAGGCACATGACGTCAGAATGATGTCAGATCGAAGTCGATGCCACATCATGACGTTGCATCGACGTCGATATGACGTCATTCTGACGTCATGTGCCCGCTGGGTAGAGTCTGTTAAAGAAAGAAGGCCATTCACTGTCAATTTAGTTTTGATTCCTTGTAATCAATGCACCAATTGTTAACACCTCACGGTCACCATGGTCAAAGAATCCATATTCTGACATGTATGAGAAGTTTTCCTCCAAATGAGAAAACAGAAATGGGCCTAAACCATCTGTCTAAATACTTTCATAACTCACAAGACATCATAAGCACTGTGCCTATTTTTTTTTTTTTTTTCACAAGTCCTTCAAAGGGGATTCTATTCAAAATCACTGATTTTAATAAATCTAATCAACTAAGCTGATTTTACAGATCATCCCACACTTGAAATATTCTATCTGCTTGTCGTGTTGAAGCAAAATATTTGGACTAGAACTTTCATCATGTAAATCATGTATGTGTCTTCGGGTACTCAACCAGGCCCCGAGGTTATAAAACCTTTTTTATGCTCAGCTCAGCTGAGACTAAAATTTATCCTGCTCATAAATGTTAAAATGCCAACAATTGTTGGCATTTTAACATTTATCATCAGGATAAATTACAGGCGTTTTTGATCTAAACTTGAAATTTCCTTTTATTTTGGCCATTTTATCATTTATGACTTGAGCAGTTTAAATTTTATACTCAGGTGAGTTGAGCATGAAAAAAGCTTCAAAACATCTGAACCAGGGGTGCTGTGCCTTGATAAAAGAGGATGAGCTCATCAACCAAACAGCAATCTATATTCAGTACCATTTTTTTTTTTTTTTTTTTTTTTTTTTTTGTTTGTTTGTTTGTATTAAAGTGATAGTTTGATCCACCTTTCAATAATCTTGTAAACTCTTATCCTAGATGTCATAACATTGGGGATTTAAAAAGATTTATTATATTCACAGTTATCATGGTTATGTCATGCGACTTTTTAGTCTGTTTGTTAAAATATTGAAAGCCACAAATCAGCTGTTCAGCCAATATGCTTTCATTCTGTTTATGCACTTGTCATTTGTAGGGGGGCCGAGGGTAGCAAGGACACAGCCGGGCTAAATTGCCGGGGTTTAACCTCTGATGAGTCACGGCAGTGCCAGGAATTTGCCGGGATTTAATTTTCTAGATGTAATTTTCTGCCAATACATGGTCATATCAATTCATATTAGATATTAGTAACTGTTGTATTTTTAACAATTTTTAATGTAAAATTACTTTATGGTCCTTTTAAATACTTTAATTATTTGCAAATTTATGCATCTTTACCTTTTCAAACAGAAGTTCAAACAGAAGTTCAAGCCCTCATCAGGAAAACATGTCCGTGCAATGTATACCCCCTTGAACCCCACTTTTATATAGTAAAACTGGGGTTTGCAGGGGTATACCTTTTTTTCTTATTTTTGCTCCAAAACATAGATTGTGGGTACTCGTTAGAACCGCCTCGGCGAGGCGGTTCTAACGTGTACCCACAATCTATGTTTTGAGCAAAAATAAGAAAAATATCATTTTTTTCAGCTGAAAATTTTCAATTTTTAAAGCTAAAAAAATCTCTATTTATTGCATGGGCAAGTTTTCGTAATGCTCTCTTAATTTTTCATTAGAACAACTCAAAGCTGTTGTTCTACATTATTGCCAGCCTCAGGGGAACCAGGGCTTTTAGCAGGGATTTTACCACAAATCTGACCCTGCAGTGCCGGGCTTTTAGCAAGGCTTTAAAAACTGACAATTCAAATGCCCCGCTATTTCCCGGCCCTGGAGGGGCCTTGGATACATATAACAGGTGCATTAACACAGTAGCTATACCTCTACTTCAGAAGCAACTTGCCTTGTAAACCAGGGACCTTGAATTCAATCCCCACCTTTTTCAGTCTTTCGGACAAGACTTTAAACCAAAGTCCAGTCCCTATATGACATTTAGCTGATGAGTGGGTTGTAGAACATGAAACCTAGTCTCTAAATTTCTGTGCTATCTTCTGCGGCTGTAATGTAGCCTAACCTGTCAAGGGCTTGGTCAGGTTCACTAAAGCTGAGGGGATTCTTTGGGGTGCCAACCATTGGGGTCATGAAAATATTCCCACTCAACCACCCTATCTCTGCAAAACCGTCTGATTACTGAGATTAGGCAAATCTGACATCCATTGGTTGTCTGCTTGGGAGGTAATATTATGTGAGCCTCGACGCGAGAAAACCGGTCTTCGGGGTTTCCGACCAGGTCCGACACAAACCGGCCTGTACAAGCTCAGAAAAGAGCTAGAAGCTTGAAATTTCGGATTTAAGTAGAAGAGGAATTGTACTATCCGAGTAGCGAAAACAAAGGCGCTGATCAGCTTCGCGGTTACCGCGAAGCTGATCTGCGCCTTTGTTTTCGCCTAGGCAAAAATCCGGTTTTCTCACGATGCGGCTCATATTATGTTATAAAGCACATTTCGCATTTCTTAATATCACAACGGTGGGTAGAATGTCCCTTAAAATAAAGGCAACATCCCAACATGACAAGAGCTGTTTACAAGGACGTACAGGAACAAATCAAACAAAATTGTCAAGTGCTTTTTATACAAGGGAACAAAGACTACTATGCCTTACTTTGCAAGAAATTTGGCAGCAAATACCTGGAGAATGAGTAGCAGGTGTTATATCAATGACGAAGATAGGAGCCACATTATGAGAAAACCAGATTTTGAATATATGTATATGCAAAAACAAAGACCCAGATCAGCTCTGCAGTAACTGCACAGCCAATCAGTGCCTTTGTTTTTGCTACATGGGTAGTTCAATAAATCTGTAATTTCAAGCTTCTTGCCTTCGTCTGTGACTGTGCAGCTTGGTTTTCATCAACCATGGATATAAATCCAAAAGAAGGTTTTCCCATGACATGTCTCAGCATTTTATATAAGCCATCTCGTGAGAAAACTAACAATGTGGTTTTTGAACAGGTCTGAGACAAACCAGGCACAGAAGTTGGCTAGAGGCTGGAAATTTTGGATTTAGAAAGCATCTAGGAATTATACAGGCTCATATAGGCTGTAACGAGAAAGGCGCTGATCAGGTTCGTGGTTACAGCGAAGCTGATCTACGACTTTGTTTTCGCCTATACAAACTTTTAGTTTTTCATGAGGCGGCTCATAAGTTGTGTGTAGAACAAGGATGTAAACACACCAGAGAACAGCATGTCTACAGATTATCTTATCTACAAATCTCTGCTAATCTCCTCAACTACCTACTGCATTATATGAGCCATGTTGTGAGAAACCTTGGCTACCACCGTTTTTTTTTTATGAGGTCCAATACAAAACAGCATGTCTAGAGGCTTGAAATTTCAGACTTAGAGAGCAGAGAGACCATACTATACCTTGGGTGAAAAAAAATGTGCTATCAGCTGTGCCGTTACGGTGCAGCTGATCTGTGCCTTTATTTTTGCATATGCAAAAGGCCAGTTTTCTCATGATATGGCTCATCTGAGAGTACCTACTCAGCTAGAAGTGTATATACAAAAGTGTGTGTGTACAATAAAATTTTCCTAAAAGTTTGGAAATCATAGTCAAGTTTCATCATCCCCAAAGTGGAAATCAGAAGACAAAATAAAATGACTGACCAAATATTCTATGCTATTTAAAATGAAATTGCTGTAAATCTGCTAGTCAGCTTACACTAGCTGTCCAAATAAAAAGGATATTTACAATCATTTATCCCTGATTTATTACATAACTAATCTTTATATATAACTTATATAACCTAATTAGCCCTTACATAAAAATGCCAAAACTTGAAACACATTTCTTATCATTTGGACTTGTAGCTTCAATTTTACATTAAATGCCAAGTTTTTACAAGCACATCTTGCTTGTAAGTAAAGTTTTCTGACTTTCTTTTAATCTGTTGCCAAGGCAACACAGAGGGTGTTACCAAACTCTATGGCACCTGGCAGAAATAGCACACAAATCATTACCTGTCTGTGAATATGCCAAACTTACACTGGAGGCCCAGATGATACAATACTGTATGCCTGGGAATATTTCAATTTAAAAGGATTCATATAATAATTACTGTATTGAAGGTTTAAATTTTAATCGCCTCTGCAAGGCTGACTGTAGAATGTTCCATCCATGTAGCAAAAACTGATCAGGCAGCTGGTTTGCACCAGCGTTGCAAAAAAAAGCAGGTTTTCTTAGGGTTTGACTAACTCATTTTGTTCTCAGACAAGCTGACATAATTTCTTGCATGCTGCAGAATAAATCAAGCGCGCAACAATTCTTTGGTGGCACAATGCAACAGATAAAGAGCAAGAAAACGTTTTATAACCACAGAGAGATAAAGACATGTATCCACCTGTTCCAGATTGATGACAATGTCCACCTCGTTGAATTCTTCACCCCTTGAGAGAGGAGGAGACTGCCACCAGCGCTCAGTACCGTCAATAGCATTGGCAATGGAGTGGTTCTGGGCAGGGTTGGAGGGGTCACAATAGTCACAAAGCTGGCCCTGAAATTGAAAAGTAATGAAATAAATTTAGCTGATTTACACTGGAAAAAGCACCCAAGACTAGATCAGCTGGTTAATCTTCAAACTGTTGAACTTTGGTAATGACAAAGCCCAGCAGGCCCATGACGTCAGAATGACGTCAGATCGACGTTGATATGACGTCATGTGCCCGCTGGGAGGCCAGATGGCATCACGGAAATTCCAAACATGGACACAAGAACGTCTCATCTACCATCTGGAGTTCTCCCGACAGGCCACAAATAAAAAAACTGTTGAATGTATGTCAAAAATTAGATACATCTTTGTGTTTAGCATGGATGTACATCACAATATGCCTCCATTACGAAAACGCGCCAATACAATATACGGAGAATTTTTTCAGCAAAAATTTCAATATGAAAATTTCATTAGAAAAATTTTGATATTTTCAATATTTCTGCTCAAAACTTGGTTTTGAGTACACGTTAGAATGCTGAGGCAGTTCTAACGCATACCCATATAATCTATTGGATCAAAAAATAAGAAAATTAGGTATACCCATGCAAACCCCAGTTTTTCTATAATACATGTATAAATGTGTGGCCTAAGGGGATATACTTTTCATGGGCATGTTTTCTGATGGAAGCTTTTATTGCGTAGTGGTTAAGCCACTTGCCTTGTAAACCAGGGGTTGTGGGTTTGAGTCTATGCTTCTCCAGAATTAATTTAGTTGACAGTTTAAACAATAGCCCCGTCTTCATATTATGCACCAGTCATTTAAAACCGCCAATCCCCCACCTATGGGGGAGGGCGGGGATAGTGACTTTTCAGTTTCCAAGGCCCTGCTATAGACCCCACCCCAATGGGACAGACTGGATGTCAAAACCATGCTCTTTGACCTGTCCTTCACAATAGAAAATCTCCCTGGGGTTAAGGATCTTGATATCAAAACCCCATCATTTCACCTGCACTACTGGGACAATAATAAAGTAATTGCCTCGTACTTTAGCCTGGCTATCCCCAACCATTGCCCGGTGTGGGGACGTGCAGTGCCTCAGCTAGAATAATTTAGCAGGGCGCTTCGCCCTGTTGCCCCTTTCCAGCGCCCTGCCGAGCCCTTTTCCATGCAGTTTGCACCCTGCCCTTTATTTTGGTAAAAAGATAATAAAAATCAGACACAAAATAAGAAAGTTAAACATGTAAAGTTAAATTTGAGGCTGGAGTAACCAAAAGTGCAGCTCTAGTGCAGTGTTGACTTCCTTAATCCTTTGTTTGTTGTCAATATTACTCAAAATAGTTTTGGCACATCTTAAATCATAATTGCCCCAAGTGACACCACTTCCAATGATGTGTGAGTTAAAGATATCAACATGGTATTAGTATATCAGCTTTTTTAAAAGAATTTAGCTATTTCAAAGACAGAGTTACCATGGTCTTAAAAGTGCCCTTTTTGGCTATTTTCGCGCGCTGAAAGTGCCCTTTTCAGCATAAGTCCACCCTGCCCTTTTCACATCCTAGCTGGAGCACTGACGTGGTTACAAATGAGCCGCCTCATGGGAAAACCAACAATCTGCATAGGCGAAAACAAAGACGCAGATCAGCTTCGCGGTAACCGCGAAGCTGATCAGCGCCTTTGTTTTCGCTACTCGGAAAGTACAATTCCTGTTCTTCTTAAATCCGAAATTTCAAGCTTCTAGCTCTTTTCTGTGCTTGTACAGGTTGGTTTGTGTCAGACCTGGTCGGAAACCACATTGTTGGTTTTCCAACGAGGTGGCTCAAATGACTGGTGCATTAACGTGGCTGTTGAGTGGGATGTACAACAAGAAATAAACCAAAATTCTTCAGTAGCTTTATAATGTCAGAGCTTTACAGAATAACAATCAGAGAATGGTAGAAATTTTTAATAGGATTGTTACTATTGTGAAATAAGGCCACTTCCAACAGCCTCTCTGTTGGGCTAGCTCTTTAGCGACATGGTTAGAGTGGTCGCTTGTCACGCAAGAGATCGGGTTCGATCCCGGGTAGGGACATGGTCTCTTTCTCCTAAAATACTTCATTGGCGACGAGAAAATTTGGACAGAAGAGGTCTGGCAAGCCATTAAGTTGGTGGTAGTGGCGGATGCAGGAGCGAGGCTTATAGCCAGCTCTGTCTGTGGAATTCTGTGAACATAGCTCTAAAGTTATTAATTCTACTTCTCTACAAGTCGACGGGTAGTACTCGGCGACTGCCAAGACCTCAAAGATAAAGTGGGGAGGAATAGCGTAAGGCGACCAGTGATCGATCAGGGACCAGTGATCTATCAACTAGTGGTTATCGGCTATTAATTCTCAAAGGATACCTGAAGTAAATCTCATGCTAGTCTCAACTTAAAGTGCATTATATTACCTTACAAACACTCATTTAAATTTGTTTGGAAAGCTTTTCTATCTTGCATTTTCTGGCACTTTACGAAGAGGGGTTCTTAGTTGTACTGCTTAAAAGTGGTGATTGTTCAATAAATTCTTCAAGATGGAACAACCTGCATTCGTTCCGACTGGCTAACGTTTTTAACTTTACTGCATACTAAACAAATCTGATCCACATTCCAAATTGTATAGGTTAACGCTGCGATTAATGGGCAATTTCTGTGGTTTTTGAGCTATTTTTTTCAACAGTTTTCCATTGTTTCTATGGGCGTTTATGCTTTTCGACCACCTCATTTCACTGCTTTATTACTTTTAACTCACTGAAAATTTCCAAACTGTGTTTCGTGACTAGAGGTAACCAATAATTATTCTTTCTAAAACTGTACATACCTTCCAAGTTAGCCGCGGTTTTGGAGAGAAAAAGAAGGTGATCGATCACTGGTCCACCTGACCCAGATTCACGCTGTATGATGGTGGGTGTGTTAAAATGACGTCACTGAGAACGTGACGTGATGACGTCATAAATTGACATATTGAAAAACTCGGCAACGGTTCAAGCTTGGATATGGTATGTACATATGCATTCTTCAATGCATGTCTGATCCGCAAATTTATCAAACATGGCTATTTTTGATCGATCACTGGTCCCTTTACGCTATTGTGAAATAAGGCCACTTCCAACAGCCTCGCTGTTGGGCTAGCTCTTTAGCGACATGGTTAGAGTGGTCGCTTGTCACGCAAGAGATCGCGGTTCGATCCCGGGTAGGGACATGGTCTCTTTCTCCTAAAATACTTCATTACTTTACACAACAGTTTAGCACCTGACAACAATTTTTCAGTCATACTGGGACAAAAATAGTGCGCCACATGATTTATGGCGATTTTGACATACACTGAAAAAAAGTTATAAGAGGCCACTTTTCAAACTCATTTTTTGTTTCTAAGCCGTGTTCAAAATTGCACGATTTTTTGCCGAAAGACGTGTCTTTCAAGTAAGTAAAGTTCCAAAGTGTTAAGAAATAATTTTCTTTCACTAAAAGCGTTTTTAGAGTAAAAATGCAAAAATCAATGTTTTTAAATAAAAAATTGGATACAGCACACAATTTATTGAAATTAGGAACGGGTGTCATCAAAGGGGTTGTTACGGCTCGGAAAAACATCAAACATTCGAATTTTCTCTACTGGTAGAATTTTTATGTATTTTTAAGAATCACCAATTTTGAGATTTTTTGGAAAATTCATAAATGTGCCTCTTAAACATGTTGACCCCTGTTAAATTCACTTGATGAGGCCTGGAAATGAGAGATGTAACTCGACTGAACTGTTTGAGACCATTTTCGAGGACCAACAGATCAAGGCTGGCGCACACTTCCGGTTTCAATGCCAATTTTTAACGAACAAAATAACAAAATTTGTGAACGATTTTTTGAATTTTCAAAGTTTATCAGAGTTTAGTATTTGACCTAAATAATCGCTGAAAATTTCAATGCCATGCTGTTGATAATAACGCAACTGGAGAAGAACAAAGTTGGTATGCAAATTGCATACAAAAGCTGAATTCCTGTTATTCAAGTTGTTGTCTTCTTGCATGTACAAAACAGACACGAAGATTCTTATTGCAGCAACACTTTTGACTTAATTTCATCTTGCATCATGGCAGTCAGTAGCACTTTCAAGTAAATTAAAATGTAAAAACACAACGTCATAATATGGCATTTAATTTGATGTTAATAAAGTGTGACTTTTTGAAATGAGGGTACCTTTACACATGCTTCGTCTGTGTGAGAAGTATCACGCATTTTGGAATGCAGAAACCTACAGAGCCACTGTTAGACATTGGTTTATTCATATGATCATGAATTTTAATTGATCGTATTTTACTTTCTGAACTAGAAGAAAAAATATGAGGTGGCCTCTTATAACTTTTTTTCAGTGTACAATAAAATGATCGTCTATTTCATAAAAGGTTACAGAAAGTACCTGTATAATTTCTCTGATGTCATCTTCAGTGGTGCCTGTGGCTCCGGTCAATCTACAGTACAGCTCCACGAACCCCGGCCCAGGTTCAGCATCCTCGTACCCACAAGTTGCTGTTGCTGAGATCGCACGTCCTTTAGCTAAATTGAATGTTGGCGGCGTTAATACTTGTCCAGTTATTATTAAAATCAATGAAAATAAAATAAAAATCACTGAAGCGGGACGTAGTGTCCCTTCCGCCATGGTTACAAAACTTCTGAAAAGTGCAGTAAAAGCAAATCTCAAAGAACCGACTGGGACATACTCATTATTGATTATTGGGGGTGTAGCGTAAGGCGACATAAAATCAATGTGTAAAATTGCATTTTGATTCAACCATGTTTATGTAAATTTACAAATTATATTGTTATATAAACAAATTTATCAGTTTGCATTCCATTCTTATAACAATAATAAATGTTTAACAAAGATGGAATTCGACTTCGAATCCTGTTTACCCTAATGGTGGAAATGAATTCGCCCAATAATGTTAAAACTGCAGTCAATTACGAGATTTATATGGGCAGTAAACACACACAATCATAAATGTGCGCCTTTGTTTTCGCTACACGGATAGTACTAATTCCTCTACTTTCTAAATCCAAAATTTCTGGCCTCTAACCATCTTCTGCGACTGTACTGCCCGGTTTATGTCGGACCTGGTCGGACCCAAATTGTCGGTTTTCTTAAGCAAAAGGGGTTGGCAGGTTTGTGGTGGCTTGGTTTGCGGATTTGGGAGACTTATAGGAAGTAATGATTTTTCATTTCGGTTTGGAGGGGTCGTGGCACGTTACGGACGTGTGGGTTGTAGCTTGGGTGTTGTGCGGCGGTCTGCGTGCTTGGTTTTTGGCCCGGTCACGGTTGGTGGCTGTGCTGCCTTCTTTGGTTGCGCGCCGGTGGGTCGGGCGTCGGGCTCTGTGGTGGCCCCGACTTAAAGCTGTTCGTTTTGGTTGGTTGGGGCCGGGGCTTCTTGTCTGTTGCTTGGCCCACCGGGGTCCGGCTGGTGTTTTTCTTTGGCTCCGGAGTTGGTGGGTTGTTTGGCGCCCGGGGGTCTCCGTCGTCGGTCTGTGAGTCCTGGTTTTTGATTCATCAGGATGTTTATCATGATTTATTTGTTTGTTCTTGATGATTCATTTACTAGTTAGAGATTCACCGCGGGGGCCGAGGGGCTGACTAAATGTAATGAACCACTGCAGAAGCTGAGGGTGAGGTTACGGCCGTGTAAAATCGATTTGAACCCGTCGGTAATTTTGTGTTACTGGTCGTTCCAGGTCGATACTTCTGTGGTGGTTCTTTTTGTTTTGTGTCTTGGTGTTTAAAATATTTTTGTGCTGTTGGCGCCTTATGTGTGTTTGCATATTTTTAGTTAAGTTAAAGTAACTGAGTGGCCACCTATTGGGAAAATAGTTGCTCATTCGGCTTACGAAATGTTTTCATGGTATAAGTGCCTGGTTGTTGGGTTGGTTTTTTCCCATCTTGGTTTTTGGAGTGGGAGTCTTTTTCTGATTGCGCCTTTTCCTGATCTTTGCCTGCTTGTACTTTTTTTTTGTGTTCAGATATGCCCCATTACTTTAAGACCCGTTTACACATTCACGATTTTCTCTACGATTCACCACGATTTCTCATGGTCAGAAAAATCGGGAAGGATCGGGATGAATCGTGGCGAACAGTGAAAATATTCAGTGTCATTACGATTCCAGTAAGAATGTCCACGATATTAGCACGGTGTCTGTGAGGTATCGCTACGAATCAATGACGATTCATGACGGCAACGCTACGGTCAATGAGGATTGACCACGGTGGCACAACGAATCAATGCTCACGGTGCTCGTACGGTTCGATACGGTACTAATACGATTCATAGCGGTAGCTCCGTAGCGAAACCGTGGATGATTCGTAGGACAACCGTACACAATTCGTGGTGAATCGCGAGAATTCGTGGTGTAAAAGAGTCCACGACTGGCTACGCTCTCTCACGAATAGCCGCGAATATAGCTACGGTGTCAGTACGAATAAGCACGATTCCGCTACGGTTGTGCTACGAATTAGGCCACGCCCAATAAGCACCACGATTCGCCACGAATGTTTTAAACAGTTTAAAACTTCCGTAGCGCTACCGTGGAGTTTCCCGAATCATCACGATTCATCAAGATTCACCACGATTCACCAAGGTTCTACTACGAATCACCATGGTACACGACGATTTTACAAATCGTGGCGAATCGTAGCGGCACCGTAGCCAAACATCGTGAATGTGTAAACAGGCAGGCCATTTCTGTATCGCTACATCCACAATTCAATCGAGGTAGGTCGAAATGTACAATGCACATTATAAAATCTGCTGATCATACTGTACGTGAACTCAAACATTGAAACAACCGTTCATTTCCGTTAAATTCCGAATGTTTACAGGATGCTTTACCATTTTCAACGGTTTAGGGACCAGTCATTTATTATCAGGCGGGGGGGGGGGGGAGGGGCTGGTTATATTTTCGTTAAAGTACAGAAAGTAAACATGACCCCCCAGATATCTGCCGTAAATAATTTTAGCCCCCCCCCCCCCCCCCCCCCAGGCAAAAGCTTTGGATTTTTTTGACCCCCCCCCCCCCCCCAAAAACGATATTGGCTCAATTTTGCTGTATGTACTGCTGACTTGGCTGCATGCAAATTAATGAACACTGCTATGTTTATGTAGATATATTTTCAAAGATCTGGCATTTCGTGTTCAAGATTCCCTAGGGCCTAGGGGTAGCCTTGACCCAATGTCCGGTCTTGTGTCAGAAACAAAAGAAGAACTTTTCTTTAATGACATAGACTTTTTAGTAACATATTTAAATGCCTCAGCTACAAAGCAAAGTGACATATTGCCCGGGCATGCCTATTACACGAAAGTATTAAAGTTCATTGAAAAACACTTCCAAGTTGGTGAGCTATATATGGAATATATAAAAATGACTGCTCTAAAGATGGCGCCACGTGTGACTTCTGCACTGAACATCCTTTTAGTGCAGAAGTCCATATTTTTCTAGAGTACCAAGACCATATCCTGGTGATAACGGTGATTTCTTGCCATATGCTTCTACCCCTTTGGTTACTTCTGTGGGAAGTCCTAGGCCCGTCGATGACAAACAACCAAGACTACAGTTGAAAAAGTTATTTCATGCGAACCAGATTTCCTCAAAAGCCAAGGAAGAGGTGGCCAAGTTTGCAAAAACATACTGTACTGAAGAAAATTTTAAATGAAATACACCATATGGAATTACTAGAATTTAAGAAAAGAAAACGTTCAGCAAGAAAGGCGACAAATTCAGATGATGAAAATCTTAATATTGACTGGGAAAATGTATACAGAGAAAGGAAATTAAACAAACTTAAACTATGTCACCTTGGCAGATATATAAAGGAAAATAATATTAAATTGGATGTAAATCTGAAGAAAAAAGATAAGATTTTTCAAATAGAGGCCCATATAGCTAAAAAAAAAAAATAGCAGCCACAGTTTGTATGAGCAAGAAAATCAAAAAGAAGGAGAGAAAGCAAGAAGTTGTTTTGAGTGACTCATAGAATGACTCGGATGATGATGTGGGTAATGATGGAGAGTTGGAAATACCGTGAGATGAACTGGAAACATCTGAACATGATTTTTCGGAAGATGATGCACACACAGTTAATCTTCCCGCAACCACAAGCAGGGTTGGGAGACGACAAGGGCATTGGCAAACTAGAAAGTTTTATGGAGATGACTGAAATGTGATATAAACTTTGCTGGTGTGGCTGACAAGTTTTTGAAAAAGCAGACTCTTAAAAAGTCTGCCCATTAGGTCAAAAATAAACTGTATAGTGTTTTGCTGCAATATAAATATACAGATAAGATGCATCATACATATATATGATCCTCGTCACGAGAAAACCAACAATCTGCATATGCGAAAACAAAGGTGCAGATCAGTTTCGCGGTTACCGCGAAGCTGATCAGCGCCTTTGTTTTCGCTACACGGATAGTACACTTCCTCTTCTTCCTAAATCTGAAATTTCAAGCTTCTAGCCTGCTTCTGTGATTGTACAGCCTGATTTGTGTCGGACCTGTTCGGAAACCACATTGTTGGTTTTTCCACGAGGTGGCTCATATGTTTCTGAAAACCAGTTATTTAAGAATAAGAAAATCACCTAAATATTAAAGCAATTTCATGTCATCAGTGATCAACTAGTTACATGTACTTTCCTTGATATCAACTGAAAAATATATGACCCCAGCAAAATATATGAAAAAATTCTGACCCCCCTATATGTTCATGTTTTTTCCGCCGACCCCCCCAGAGAAGTTCTTTTTTTTTCTTGACCCCCCCCCCCTGAAAATAACCAGCCCCCCACCTGGTTATAAATGACTGGTCCCTTAATATAAAATACACATGAATTAAGAAATCCGCATTTTAAATTTTAGGAATTTTTTCCACGGTTGAATATAAGCCCCACCCCTCCCCTCCACACACACATATGCATACACACAAAAGGAAAGAAAGAAAAAAGGAAGAAACAGAAGAGAAGAGCAAAAAAGGGACGACCGTCCGGTCAAGTCTTGCACACTGAAGATAAACCGAATCGAAGCAAGGACATCGCTCAATAGTCATACTGGAAATAAACCAGTTTACTTTCATTACGAAAACATGCAAATCAGCTGTAAAAAATAAATAAATAAATAAATAAATAAATAAATAAAAATAAAAAAACTAACAATAAAAAATAAATAAATAAATGAATAAAAATGAAAATTTCATTGGAAAAATTTTGATACTTTTAAATTTTTTGCTCAAAACATTGATTATGGGTACACGTTAGAACCGCGTCGACGAGGCGGTTCTAACGAGTACCAACAATCTTAATAAGGAAAATAGGTATACGCCTGCAAACCCCAGTTTTGCCATATAAAAGTGGGGTATAATGGGGTATACATTACACGGATATGTTTTCATGATGAATGTAAGTTTATAAATACCTGAGTCTATATAATGTACTATATTTTGAAAATCAATAGCAAAGTCTTACACAGCGAAAAATTCACGATGACAAATCTGTTCATGCTTTTGCTCATCTTAAAATTTTCAGAATATAATGTTTAATTTAAATTATATTTTTTGCCGAAAAATCGAAAGAAAGTACATGTACATTTCTGCGACCTGTAAACGTATTTTATCGCAACTGAAACTACATTTCTGCGAAAAATAAACTCAAATGAGGATCAATAAGGACAGACATTTTCCGAAAATGTGACGAAACTCGTACAAGGACAAACATTTTCAGAAAATAACAACCCGAATTTAGAGTGTCTTAGGTCTTTAAAGTTATGTTTTATTAAGGTAGTTGTGTAATATAACTGAAAACCTACGAAAACAGTCACGCGTACAGTTAAAGGCTTGCCAGAGCATGGATTAATTGTGTTTTTCTTAAGGCATAAGTATGGGACGAAGACGAAAATGGCACGCGCTTGGATACCATCCCTACAGAAGGTTTGTCTTCCGATATGAACATTCGCATGAAAAGAAATCTGGATTTCAGACCAGTTCCGACACAAACTGGTCTCAGTGTACAATCACATAAGACCGCTAGTGGCTGGAATTTTTATATTTAGGCAGAAGAGGAATTGTACTTTCCATGTAGCGAAAACAATTACGCTGATTAGCTGTGCACTTACGCGCCTTTGTTTTGCCCATACATATTGTTGGTTCCCTTGTGGGGCGGCTAATAAGGCGCTTTATAAAGATTCATTAATGGTGAAGACACCGTGCCCCGACTTGCCCGATCTGACAATATCTTTTTGTATTTCGTAGTTACAGCACTTTTAACAAATGATACATACACGGCTAGACCCATTCCCATGAAATAAAAAAGAAAAGTTCAAATGTGCAAGAATTCTACATTTTTTTTTTTTTTTTTTTTTTTTTTTAGCCTTCTTCCCAAGATCTGATATATCTCAACTTTGGAGCCGAGGATATATATATATATATATATATATATATATATATATATATATATATATATATATATATATATATATATATATATATATATATATATATATATATATATATATATATATATATATATATATATATACTGATTTCCACAGCCAACGCAGCATTAATTTTCCTCCCATCTTTTAAATGGGCAATTATCTGAAAACTTTTGTACCCAATCAGCATAAAATGATTCGAAACTCAATTCAATTCTTTATTCAAATTGCCAAATACATTTTAGCGCATCCACAAAACATGTAATAAAAGGACATCAAACAATAACAAATTACACACTAAATTTAGGAGGTTTTGATAGTGCAAACTGGCCGACCAGAATGTGAACATCATAGGAAAAACTGGTGCAGTGTCTATACAGTCATACATAACAAGTATCCCTGATATACGCCGTGCCTACCAGCCATCGGTTTAAGTTGCAATCAAACCGGGCGCCCAGTTCACCCAGGCTATAGTCTTTGTATACAATTATGCATTTCGAATACATGCTCATGCAATAAACAGAGGATATTACAGATGAAAAATAAGAAAATTTCCAGTAGAATTTTTGTGATATTCCCATTTCTGCCCAAAACACAGACCGCCGGTACACGTTAGATTCGCCTTGGCAAGGCGGTTCTAATGAGCACCCACAATCCATGCCCCGGAGCAAAACTAAGAAAAATAGGTATCCTCTTTGAGTATTACCAAATCCCAGGTTTTAGTGCGCATGCGCGAGAAATGCCAGGGTACAAAAATGCAATTCCGTGCCTCGCGCGCACGCGCTCGAGATTTTTCAAAACAATGCACACGTCAAATCTTGGAAGATCATCCGATGAGTGTATGGCAATCTACGGCCCAATGGTAGATATCTCGCTATTGATTTTCGGTATCCGAATATTGCTTTTTTAGGCGTTCAACGTCACTTGGTCACGTGGTCGACGTCACTGCAGATGCCCAACGGATGCTTTATTTTGAGTTTGCAACATAGCCTTATTGAAAAAGGTGTATTTCGGCTTTGGGGTAATTTGTTTTTCACACGTTTTGCTGCTTACGTATAGGGCAGTTTCGTAAAAATCGCTGATTTCCTTCGTTTTTCAAAATGACCCTTCGTCAGTTTTTGTGCAATTGTAGGTGAACGGAAAAGGTCTGACAGGTCGTCTTTAAAAATGGTTGGACTACATATATGCGGAATTTCCATTGAATCGACTGAAACTGCAAAAGGTTATTCAGTTTATTTAAGTTGGTAGTGGAACTCAGTATATTTACTTCCCTCCAATAAGTGTTATCTCCGGTATGAATTATTTCCAAGTAAGCCATTGAATGCTCGTACACGCACATCATCTAAAGTAGACCAATATCATAGTACAAAATACATTTTCCTTTCAATCCTGCAAGATCAGTGAGGCGGATATTCTGAGAAATCAGATTCCGGTTTAGGTACTTTTTCTAAACAGCGTTTTTAACTATTTTGCCTCACATGGAAGAATATTTCATTCTGGACCCATGTTGCCAGGTGTATAGGGTCAATGATGAGGCTTTAGTAGCCGAAACCGCAGTATGACCCACCTCAAGGATATTTTCGCTGCTCTTAAAGGAACACAGATTTTTTTTCGGCGTGAGCCGTCTAAGCTAAGTATTGACCTAATTTCATTGGCACTATTTCATTGGACAAACTATGGGTCATATGTAAATTAGCCGCGAGATTAGACGAGCCGCGAGATTTAGACGAGATCGACGTTTTTTTTTAGGTCATGAGGATTTCCGGGTGCGTTCCTTTATCGGAATGGACCGGAATGGACATACTTACTGGAATGGACTACCGGAATGGACATTATACCGTAGCTTGCAGTGCTTTAACTGTATTTTATCTGCATAAAATGTACTTCTGGAGACAAATTTATTGTTTGTAAATGATAAATTGCATCTTAGTATAGCAACATTGACTTCCCATGGTGGTTAGGATAGCTTAGTGGTGGGGTCCGCGAAGGGGCCACTGTTCAGAGGTTTCTATGATTAGAATATATAGAAATCACGAGTGGATGTTCTGCAGCAAAAACAGGGGTGAATAGAAGTAGAAATGAGTAAAATGTGCTGGCACTGTGACAGTGACCTATAAGCATAGAGCATATCTATATGAGTCCCTGACCTAGGCCATCCCATCGTACGGAACATTTTTACAATGAAAAAAAAAACCCTAGTCAAAATTATTTTCTGGCATCGAATTTTTATTTTTTAACCGATTTTGAATTTTTTGTGGCACTTTTAAGACTAAAAAGTCAAATTTTATAGGAAGCCTCTATAGGAAGGAGAATGAAAGTGTATATAATTAATTTAGGTCACATGACCAAGATGGCCGCCATGCTCATATATGGTAAAAAAACCTTTAAAAATCTTCTCCAGAACCCAAAAGCCTAGGATCTTGAAACTTGGTATGTAGCATAAGGGACTAAGGTCCACAATGTGTATACAAATCATGACCCTTGGATGACCTTGACCTATTTTACGTCAAGGTCAACATAGGTCGCCAATGCATTTGAATGGGGAAAATTGTTAAAATGTAATTAAATGCGGAAAACTTGCTGGGAATGAGCAAATGGACAGAACATTAATGTTTATGCAAAACAATTACTCCACGGGGGATTGTCTGACCCAGCCTAGGAACTATATCCATGTATATTTTCATAATATTCAAACATCTTATTCTCTGAAACCACATAGCAGATCAAAGCCAAACTTTATGTGGAGCAGGTAGTTGGAAGCAACGTGTATATTAATAATCCAAGTCACGTGTCCAAGATGGCCGCCATGACCATATATGGTAAAAACCTTAAAAAATTATCTTCTCCAGGACCCGAAAGCCTAGGATCTTCAAACTTGGCATGTAGCACTGGTGGTCCACATTGTGTATATAAATCATGACCCTGGGATGAACTTGACCTATTTTATGGCAAGGTCGACTTGGCTAGCCAGTGCATTTGAATAGGGAAAATTTGGTAACATATAATAAAATGGGGGAAAAATCAAAATAGTTATAGGGTCAGACACTGGTGAAGCTTTAGTAGCCGAAAACGCTGTATGACCCACACAATTTCTTAATAATATTTTCGCTCCTCTTAAAGAAACTGAGTTTTAATTTTTATTCAAGAACAGTTTGTACACAAGCAGTTAACTGTTAGGACACTCACTTCTGGTAGCTACTTTGCTACATTTTGGTAATACGTTTACTTTATGACAGCTCAGCTCCATCACATATCTCCAGTTATAAGAACATTTGTTGAGCTGCCAAGCTAAGCTTATAGTCTAGCAATGTTTCGACATTTTAAGCTCACCAGAGCCGAAAGTTCACCAGGTGAGTCTTTAGTAAACCATGCTCTGGCATCTATTGTCTTCATTCGCAATTTTAAAGTTCTTGTACCCATAGAACTAATCAAAATCAAACTTCATGTGAAGCATTCTCAGAAAGAGGACTGAAAATTGTTGAATAGGACGTTAAACCAAAACAAACTAAACTATTTTCCAGTAAGGTTGCTAATTACATGTAGTGTTTTAAAATGTTTTAGTTCAACCTGTATAGAGCAAGCATATAAGGCTGTGACCACAATTTATTATGTTCGAGTCAAAACGCAGAACATATTATAACCCACATCCATTTAAAGCACGCCGATTATCTTTTTTAAAGATATTTCTTGTTTAAGATTCTAGAGAGACTGACTGAATTCAACTGGTTTAATTACGGCAGACGCACTGTGTTATCCAATAAATTTGCCAGGAAGTTTAACGCTTCTTTCCATCATGAACGAACATCAGGAAAACATGTCCATGCAATATATACCCCCTTAAACCCCACTTTTATATAGTAAAACTGGGGTTTGCAGGGGTAAACCTATTTTTCTTATTTTTGCTCCAAAACATAGATTGTAGGTACTCGTTAGAACCGCCTCGACAAAAATATCAAATATTTTCTACTGAAATTTTTCAATTTTTACAACTTAAAAAATCTCTGTATATTGCATGGGCGTGTTTTCGTAATGAAAACGGATGACTGCGATGTTGAAAATCATTTAAATCGAATAAACAACCAGAAACAAATAAATGAACTGACATTTAAGTGGTCTCCTTGCATCGTTCGGGGCTCCTACCCATTGGGGCTCGGCGAAATAGATGTGCTGCCTGTGCCTCTAGGAAAAGCTTATAAACTACTGACTGGCTATCTGATTACTGGTAAACCGCTTAGAAGGCTTAAGCGGCCCCCGTGGCCGAGCGGTTAAGAGTGCTGTTTCTTAATCACTCGATCATCTCACCGCTGTGTCTGGTGTGGATTCGAGCCCCGCTCCGACCACATGTGAGACAAGCCAAGATATGCTTGCAGGTGTGCCAAGGTGGTTTTTCTCGGGGTTCTCCCGTTTTCGCCCACCTACTGATTGGCCCGTCTCATATGAGCTGAAATAATCTTGAAAGGGACGTAAAACTGTATTAAAAAAATTAAATGGAGGTGCCAAGCGTCCTGAAATGACCGCATAGCTACACTGACTGGGATGTAAAGCATTAATTTTATTAACATAACGAAAACTTGCACGTGCAATATATAAAGAATTTTTTCATCAGCAAAAATTGAAAATTTCGTTGGAAGAATTTTGATATTTTGAAATTTTTTGCTCAAAACATAGATTGTGGGTACACGTTAGAACCGCCTCTCCAAGGCGGTACTAACGAGCAACCACAATCTATGTTTTGGATCAAAAATAAGAAAAAATAGGTATACCTCTGCGAACCCCATTTTCACTATATAAAAGTCGGGTTTAAGGGGGCATTTATTGCACAGACATGTTTTCCTGATGCAAAAGCAATGGTGCTCATGCGAACAGATGTACTTGTTTTACAGACCACGTTTCCAAGCGAGACGGCGTGATGCTCCAATTACAGAGTATACCGACAACATGGATCTAACTAATCTACACTGCTTGATCCGTCTTTGTGAAAAAGAACCTGATGAAATCACATTAACGCTTCAGTTCGAGATAGAATCAATGAGACGGGAACTCGCACGCTGCATTACAGACAAAGATCTGCGTCTTGCTAAAACATGGTTGAAACTGTTCAGTAAAACGATGATGTGCCAGTCTATGCCCAGTCATCTACAGGCCATTTTCAATGTGGTGATAGACACAGGACTGATTGAGTTTGCTGTAAATGAGTTCATGACAAATAAAGTAGTGATGTATGTCCAAGACAGTGCAGAGAATCTTATTTCAATTTGTACGAGGGCCTTTGAATTGTTCCCAGATAGATTGTCAGCTCTGTTAGGACTCTATGACCTTTTAATGACATTGGTGACGTCGTTTCATAATGGACAGGGTAGCTTTGATATTAGTATGCCACGGACCCGAATAAAAATCTATAGGGCTTTCACTTGTTTAACAGAGACCAAATGTTCTGTGCTAAGGAAATGGATCAAACCTCGTTCCCTATTTGGCATGGCTACAGAAGATATTTCATCAGAGGATAACAAACATTTCACAAACATTAGTATAGTTCCGAAGCCCGACAGAGCAAGTGTTTTAGCCAAACGACACGTGAATTTGAAAGGAAATATAATAAAAGGTCCATATGACAGTGTAGACCAGTACCTTGACATTCACTTTCGTCTGCTCAGAGAAGAGTTCATGTGTCCACTGCGAGAGGGGCTTCAACAATATTTGGATTCAACTAGTGCTGAAGACAAACGGCAACGGAACACTTCTATTCGTGTTTACCACGACGTTCGCATAATTGCGCCGGTATTCAAGAAAGAAGTAATGTTCACCATCTCATTTAAGTTGACTTCTTGGATGAAACGAATAAACTGGTCGCACAGCAAAAGGTTGTTGTATGGTGCACTTATATGCTTATCATCGGATAACTTCAAAACAATGCACTTTGCTACAGTTGCGGAAAGAGACGCCAGTTTACTGAGACGAGGTCTGATTCGCGTAAGATTCGAGAGAGGGATAAAATCAATCAATTGGACTGATGAGACGTGCTACAAAATGATAGAAACATCCGGTCTTTTTGAAGCATTCAGGCACGTGTTGCGAGCGCTCCAAAGCATGAAAGACACACTTCCATTCGAGGACTATATCTTGAGATGCAGATCAGACATTGAAGTACCGAAGTATCTTCGGGATAAGGCCGATGTAAAATTCAATCTAACGCCATTACTGGAGGACACTGTTTGCATCGTTGAAAATAAATTAGGAATTCACAATGACAGTGATCTTACTGCAGACCGTGTACGTATAGCTAGGGACCTTAGACCTTCTGTGAGAACAATGTCCACGCACTTTGCAAGGAGCGTTGATATTATGGATTACAACAGTTGGCCTAGTTACGAGCAGTTGAAACTAGATGAATCTCAATTTCGGGCTCTTCAGACGTCGCTCACCAAAGAATTGGCTATCATTCAAGGCCCGCCTGGAACTGGTAAAAGTTTCATTGGGCTTCAAATCGTAAAGATCCTACTGAAGAATCAACATGCATGGCAATGGAAACAGAAGAAAATGCCAAAATTCGAGTGGCATGAACAGACGGCTGGTCAATCACCTGAACGTCAAGATATATCTTCTAACAGTTCTATATATAGAGTTGCCAGACTTACTCCAGAAAAATCTGAAGCAGTTGACACTGAAACGACTACTGATGCTGAAGAGAGTGAAGATGTCCCTGGTCTTGAGGACCCCCGCCCAATTTTGATCGTATGCTATACTAACCATGCCTTGGATCAATTCCTAGAGGGGATCTTACAGTTCTACAAAGGTGACGTTCTACGCATAGGCACAAGAAGTAAAAGTAGTCTTCTGGAGAAACACAATCTGTCGTCGGTGAAAAGAAACATCAGATTGACAAAAACTCTAACAGAATCAATCAGAATTGCGAGGGATGAAACTTCCGAAATCAGAACACAAATTACATCCACTGCAATAGAATCAAGCATTCTGAGCAAGAATTTGATACATCTTACCTCACTTGTTGAACTACCACCCCATTTAATTTTAAAACTAGAAGAATCTTTTTATAGATGGACAAGTCTCCATGAGAGTCACTGCCGTCACGAAAGATACACTGAGATACTCGAACCCTCACTTACGGTAATTTGGTTGGATCTTTTCGGAAAACTGAATGAAATCGCTCGCAAACAGAAACACCGCATTAAGAGGCGTGTTAGAAAGCCGGACGAGAACGCTCAAGCAAATGGAACACTAGATATCTGCATTAGATCAAAGTTATACGACTTAACCAAGGAGGATCCTGCAACGGTTGAAAATATAAGGGCTGGCCTATTCTGTAATGTAGCTTACAGTCCCGAAATTGACGATGGATGTGAGGTACAAAAGGAACTTGCACAATACGTTAAAGATCAGCTTGAATGTACTGATATGATGACTGATGAAGAAGTTCAATATTTCTCCGATGACATTACTATCCTTTCTTTAGACCAGAGATGGAGAATGTACCGACGATTCGTAGAAAATCAGCAAAGAACGCTCGAACAGGACGTAAAGATAGACCTGATCAAACTGGAAAAGGCGAATGCGAAACAAAAGGAACTAGCATTACAAGGCGATAAAGTTGTGATGAAAAACGCCAGGATCATAGGCATGACAACGACATGTGCAGCCAAGTACCACGCTGTTTTAAATGAGGTTAAGCCGAGGATCATCATCATAGAGGAAGCAGCTGAAGTGCTTGAATCTCACATTCTATCGTGCTTAAATCCTTTCTGTGAACAACTGATTCTTATCGGAGACCATCAACAATTGCGGCCAAAAGTTGAAACCTACGATTTGGTTCATAGGTATCACTTAGACGTATCACTCTTTGAGAGAATGATCAAAAATGGTATACATTACGAATGCCTTCAACGTCAACACAGAATGAGGCCAGTGATAGCTAATGTTATCCGACATATCTACACTACACTTGAGGACGACGAATCAGTGAATAGGTATCCAAATATAGGGGGTATTGCCCAAAACTTATTTTGTATCAGCCATGGGTTCGCAGAGACGTACGAGGAAGAACAGAAAAGCTACTCGAATGAATATGAAGCTAGATTCGCAGTTGCACTTGCAAACTACGTGATGCAGCAAGGGTATGATTCCTCCATGATTACGGTTCTCACCACATATAAAGGCCAGTTATTCCTGTTAAAAAGACTTTTGAAAGAGAAACATATGGACTGTGTTGGCCTAACAGTATCAGTCGTTGATAATTATCAAGGAGAAGAAAATGACGTTGTTATCTTATCACTAGTTAGAAGCAATGAGTACCGCAAAATTGGATTCCTTATAAAGGCAAACAGAATATGTGTTGCGCTTTCAAGAGCCAAGATGGGGATATACATTATTGGTGACATGGAAAAGTTGGCCCAATGTTCAGGATTATGGAGAGATATAATGTCTGACCTGAGAACAGACAACCTAATTGGAAACAGCCTTCCCTTGTACTGCCAAAATCACCCGTCGGAAAAGGTGTTCGCCAGCTCATGCGACGACTTTGAGAAAGTTCCAGATGGTGGCTGCAGTAAGCCATGTGAGTGGCGACTTGATTGTGGCCATGTATGCGAAAGAAAATGTCATATAGTAGACTCCAGCCATGAGGGTATAGTATGCACCAAGCCATGTATACGGCGGTGTAAGAACGGGCATCGTTGCAAAAGAAGCTGTGATAGACCTTGTGGAAACTGCAGTGAAACAATACTGGCGACACTGAAATGTGGCCATACGAACGAAATACCATGTTACAGAATTGAATCCTATACATGCAAGGCTATTTGCAACAGAAAGCTTGACTGTGGACATGTTTGTACTAAACCATGCCGTGAAAGCTGCTCGCCTTGCGGAGTCACATACAAAGCTTCTCTTGTAAGGTGTAAACATGAAGTTGACATTGTATGCGGCGTGTCGGACGTACCATTATGTCAGCTACAATGTTCCCTAAACCTGGAGTGTGGACATGAGTGCACAGAGCCGTGTAAGAACATACATACGGCGTCTAACAATGAGGTCGGGGTATGTTGCGATTTAGGACATAGACCTGTTTGCATTAAACGATGTGAGACCATTCTGGCGTGTGAGCACAGGTGTAACGGTACCTGTTCCTCTTGCTTTGGAGAGCGTTTACACCTTCGATGTAACAAAAGGTGCAACTGTGATCTGGCATGTGGCCACGGATGTGAAGGAATGTGTGGGGAATGCTTCCCATGTGAAAGAACGTGTGAAAACTCATGCCCTCATAGCTGCTGTAATAAACGTTGCAAAGAACCATGTCAAAAGTGTGAAGAACCATGCGAATGGGAATGTGTCCACTTCAAGTGCACAAAATCTTGTGGTGAGATATGTGACAGACCGAGATGTGATCAGCGTTGTGATAAAAGGCTGACATGCGGCCACAAATGCCTAGGACTCTGCGGCGAACGTTGTCCAAAGCAATGTTTTATTTGCAATGAGGACTTTCTCAAGAAAATACAAATATCTGGCAATAAAAAGAATCCACATTGTGTCGTGCAGCTTGAAGAATGCCAACACATCATCGAATACAGGCAAATGGATGGTTATATGGATAAAAAGGATAGTGTGATTCGACTGAAACGATGTCCGGTATGCGAGAAGCCAATACGCCGGAGTAAAAGATATGGCAATGTTGTAAAGGAGATTCTCGGGAAAATAGAAGAGCTAAAGAAGGATGCAGTCGATGCTGATGAAGAAGATAATGCACCGACTACAAAAATCGCTCTGAATATCAAAAACATTCAGACTTGTCTGAAAGAAATAGATGATTATTTTGGAACTGACTCGAGTTCAATAAAAGACAGAAGCTTCATGGAGACCATTTTACTTGGAGATCGTCAATTGCACAGCACAAATGCATTTCACAAGAAGCAGTTTGTATTAGATATTTCACTAGAAGTCAAACGTCGCTTTGACCTAGCTTTCCTCACAATGCTGGAAAAAAGACTTGGTTTAGGTGAGTTGCATCTAGACATTAGTCAGTGCATTAAAACTATAAGTAGCCAGATCCAAAAGAGGAAACGATACCACGTCGAAATACAGGATGTTGTTAAAGAAATAATTGAAAACATCAGAGGTGAATGCCACGGTGTCAGACCAGCTTTGTTGGAAATCAATGTGACTGAAGTAGACCCAAAAAATAGAAAATACAATACAGACAAATATACTGCAGCGGAGCCGCTCGGAGAAAACAATAAAGATAAATCTACAGCAGCGGAGATGATCGGAGAAAACAATAAAGATAAATCTACAGCAGCGGAGATGATCGGAGAAAACAATAAAGATAAATCTACAGCAGCGGAGATGATCGGAGAAAACAATAAAGATAAATATACTGCAGGTGAGATGATCGGAGAAAACAATAAAGATAAATATACTGCAGGTGAGATGATAGAAGAAAACAAGAAAGACAAATACACTACAACAGAGATGATTGTAGAAGAGAATCAAGACAAATACGCTTCAGCGGATATGATGGGAGGATGCCATAAAGACAACTTCCCTACATCAGAGATGATTGGAGAAGACAAGAAAGACAAATACACTGCAGGGGAGATGATGCTAGATATCGTTCAGGCTCGTGCCGAATGTAACCAGGAAGACTTGCTGACAGACACGACTTTAGATCAACCAAGAATCTTCCATTTGCAGCTTTACATTAGAAAGGATTTGCCGTACTATAAATGTGGTAAGCAGCAATTAGAATACTTGATTTTAGCTTTATTTTGGAATATAAACAAGCATTTAGCTTGTGCAACAGTATGAAGCTGGATTGACTGAAGTTAATCTGCCCGTGGAAATTTTATTGGATAGGACGTGTTCATGGGCGGGGCATTTTGTTGTTACAACTCAAAGTACTCTCCTTCATCATATCCTTATTAAATTTCATGTTTTGCATTTAAGTTGATAGATAAAAGCAAGAAACAACAAGTAAAAATTCTGAAAGTCGGTTTCTAACGTAAGTTATATATTGATATAAAATAACAGTGGATAACATATTAGGTCTGACTACTTCCCTAGTAGACATTTCAATCATACTGTTAAACGTTATTTCTCATTATATTATAGGAAAATCACAAATGGAAAAGAGTACTGGCCACATACCTCCTGCTGGGCCCGATGATGACCAATCGTCCGGGAGAAAGGAAGGATACAGCGATCATTCAAAAGGTATTCATATCTTATATGAGCCCCTGCATGAGAAAACCAACAATTTGGGTTCCGACCAGGTCTGACACAAACCGGCCTGTACAGTCACAGAAGCAGACAAGAAGCTTGAAATTTCGGATTTAGCAAGTAGAGAAATTGTACTATCCGAGTAGCGAAAACAAAGGTGCTGATCAGCTTCGCAGTTACTGCGAAGCTGATCTGCGCCTTTGTTTTCGCCTATGCAGATTGCTGGTTTTTCCAGGCAGCGGCTCATGTGATTTGCAGATTTTCAATGGGCATCGCATACCTTATGTTCAGCCTATTATGTTACTTCAGGTTGTATGCATTTGTCAGATCAGAAAATGTTAAAGTTATTTCCACTACAATGAAAGTAATGAAATATAATTGTCCAAAGAATAATAACGCTATTAACTCGTATTTGTTTTTCTACAGAACATGTCCGTCATGTCACCATTCCCCAAGATCAGGAAAATGACGGGCATGTAGAACGAGCAGAAAGCCTGAAGCGAAAACAACAGACACGCGATGACACTGGGGGTGGTCGATATAAGATCAAGAAACTGACGATGTCTTTGAACAAGGAGCCAGAGAGAAGGCGCAGAGATCAATATCAGTCGAAAACCGGTTATATTTTGTTTTACGTCTCTTAAAATTTCATTGGGTGATTTGTCAGCTGTCTACTTTGAGCTGCAACATGTATTGTTTTCACTCACATACTTGAATTTACATGCGATGTATAAAGACATACATGTTATATCAAAATCATTCATTTTGAAAGTTTATCAACCGGCATATATCTTTCGCGCAGATTGCTGATTTGCGGACTTCAACGCGCGAAATAAATGTTTAACAACCACGTTCTTCTCCAGCAGGGCTATCGCTTCATTTGTGGTTCTATTTGTTTTGTGTTTTGGAGTCGGGCTTTTTGTTGTTTGAACCTTGTGTACGTTTCATGGTTTTAGTTAAGTTCGGATAACTGAGTGATCTCCTATTGGGAAATAGCTTCTCACTCGGCTTACGATATGTTTTAAGTATAAGTGTCTAATTGTCAATTCAGTATAATTACACTTATTGTCGCAATGTTTCAATTTATATCCATTGTATCTTGTTACAGCATCACGAAAACATGTCCGTGTAATATATACCCCCTTAAACCCCACTTTTATATAGTAAAACTGGGGTTTGCAGGGGTATACCTATTTTTCTTATTTTTGCTCCAAAACATAGATTGTGGGTACTCGTTAGAACGCGAGGCGGTTCTAACGTGTACCCACAATCTATGTTTTGAGCAAAAATAAGAAAAATATCTAAAATTTTCCGCTGAAAATTATCGAATTTTGACCTGAAAAAATTACTGTATATCATATGGGCATGTTTTCGTAATGATTGTATCTTGTTACAGACAAACGCAAGCACGAAAATCCCGAGCAGCGGAAACGGAAACACGTGGAACCAAATGTCTCGTTCACGAAGAAACGGAGGATTGATAAAGAGTGGGCTGATTCCGGACGTCCCAATGATGATAACGATGATGATGACGAGGAGGACGACGATGATGATGATGACCAAAAAGTTATAGAATCTCTACTAAAGCGAGATGATGGCAAAGATGCTGTTGTTCAGTTATCAGACTGCATTGGTAATTGTTTTGTACAGTGTAGATTGAAATTGTTTTTGGTTTAAACATATTTATTTGATTAATTAATAAATATTTACATTTTTCTAAAACCTCCTTAGATGAACCATTAGATGTTCATCTGTGTTCATACTTCCATGAACAACATTGTGTCACGCGACGTGACGTAATCCAAACTTGACGTCAAAATACATGAATCTCGCCAATCTGATTGGACGTTGTAAACGTCGACGCCGTTCCGCTGTTTGAACACACACTGTGTGTAGAATCTCTGTTTGCTGGTAAATGTGACCGCCTTGGTGATTTTTCAACAAGCGATAGAGTGTGTAAATATAAGCAATGAATTAATTTTTCTGTTGTTCATGGAGCTATGAACCGCAGTGGGTCTCTAGCAAAGCTTACATGAACCCCTTCGGGGTTCATTCACTTTGCACGCGACCCACTGCGGTTCATAGCTCCATGAACACCAGAAAAATGAAATTCATTTCTTAAATATACATATTTACAGATATAACTACACAAACAGTACAATGGGATTTGAACGGAAGCTTTAAAAGTTTATTAGGTTCATCTCCCCTATTTGTTTTTAAATAAAGTTGTATAAAATATATTATATGTGAGGACCATCTTACATTTTTATGTCCAATTTATACATGTATAGGTCTAAATGTACATGCCGGATTAAATAAAAAAAAATAGTCGCTCATCGCCTGTCAAAATTATTTTCAGCGAAATCTTTGCACCACCGCAAACATAAAAAAATATATTTTGTTGATCAGATCCAGGTTATTATTATTGTTATGTGCAGGAAACCCGCCATTTATAATGTCCTGGCGTCAGGATGAATTATTAATAAGATGTAACAAGAAGAGGGTACTTTTCATTAAAAGGGTAACCACTAAAGCTCGATTGTTAAATGAGCCTGTGCGTGAGAAAACCAACAATTTGGGTTTCCAACCAGGTCTGACACAAACCAGCATGTACAGTCACAGAAGCAGGCTAGAAGCTTGAAATTTCGGATTTAAGAAGAAGAGGGATTGTACTATCCGTGTAGCGAAAACAAAGGCGCTGATCAGCTTCGCGGTTACCGCGACGCTGATCTGCGGCTTTGTTTTCGCTTATGCAAATTGTTGGTTTTCTCATGCACAGGCTCATTAATAGGTTCTTTACCGGTCTGTGTGAAAATACTTTCAATTATATTTACAGATTCTCGGAATATCGAGCAACAAAGAACACTCGAGACAAACAGTAGACAACGGGATAGAAGAAATCGGGATCGAAACTCTAGAAAGACCACTCCGCATTCAAGCACGTCAAACAAAAACAATACAAGACGAGGCATGGATAGAGGATCTTCTAATATCAAGCATCATGGGAAGCATGGCGTATCCAGAAAACTCAAAGACGGTGGATATCGAGGAGAACGCTCTACACAGCGCAGTCCTCGTTCAATTTCTTCACATAGAATTAAAGACGAACATAACCATACAAATTACGAACGCGGGTTCAGTCTAAAAGAAGGTGATTTACGTTTCGATTTGAGCGAGAAAAGAAAGCGATCTGACAATGTTAATTATGAGGAAGGTAAAACCAAAAGAGAGAAAACCAGCCTATCAAAGACACTTTTTTTCGAATCAACAACAGAAAAGAACACAAACGTCGAGTTAACAACCGACACGTCAATCGACTGTAGAAGAATAATTGACGGAAGACGAAAATCAAAATCTCAAAAGACATCTCCTGATATAATAAGATTTTCTAACAATGAACATAACACGGATGATAACGGCATTAATACAGATGACGCAAAGGCGTTGGATGGCAAAAATGTCCATGCGGATGGCTTCCGTTCTGCGAATAAAGGTCCCAAGAAGAAGCCAACAACAGTTGACAAAGAAATATCACCAGCTAAAATAGATGATTTACGCGTGATATTGAACAATAGTGAAACAAAATCAGCTGATCTTAGACAGTTCATTGACAAAGCACGAAACTCGAAAAACTATGAGTGCTCATCGAGAAAAAATACTTTAGATCACATTCGACATCAAACGAAAGGTGATCATTTTTCTGAGGACCTGTATTCTTCTGTAGATGCTAAATGCACGTCTAAAGGGAAGAACACAAATTGGCTAGAATGCAATGACACAAGGAGAGTTACACCAACGAGTTTGGACATTAATAAGGAAAGGGACCTTACAGCTAACGCAAGAATGCATCTAAACACAAGGTATAGAGATAATGCATCGAATGGTGTTCAAAACAAAAGAGCGGTAATCAAGTATGATGACTTGTTCGGTGATTAAAACAGTATTTGTGATTAGACTTTAAATGATTGCTTGCTCTGTGATTTAAACAATGTTATTGATTACACTAAAATGATTACTTGTTCTGTAATGATAACATCAGTAGACGGGATGATCCCATCGATGTTTCTAT
Organism: Rugalucina vietnamica; assembly: GCA_964017185.1. Taxonomy (NCBI): domain Eukaryota; kingdom Metazoa; phylum Mollusca; class Bivalvia; order Lucinida; family Lucinidae; genus Rugalucina; species Rugalucina vietnamica. The sequence goes on from OZ024873.1 coordinate 59,991,116, forward strand.
ATACCTCTCACAAAATTGAAACCATATACCGAAGTGGAGCTGAGTAAAGGTTAGCCAGCTGATAATAATAACAGTACTAGTAATTAATCTTTTAAAATATTGCTTGTTCTGAAATTAAAACAATGCTAGTGATTACACTAAATACTTACTTGTTCCGTGATAACAAACAATGTTTCTGATTACACTAAAATGGTAACTTGTTCTGTGACTAACAACCCGTGTTAGTGATTACACTAAAATAATTACTTGTTCTGTCATAACAAACAGTTTTAGTGTTTACACTAAAATGGTTACGTAAACTGTAGTGTTAGTGACTACTTTAAAATGGTAACTTGTTCTGTGATAACGGTGTAGCGATTACACTAAATGTATATTTGTTAGGTGATCAAGCTAGTGTCAGACTGTTAGTGATGGTAAGAGAAATCACTCAATGTGATATCACTTAAAATGATTCATTGTACGGTGATTTAAACTGTTTAAGTCATGACACTTAAAACGATTACTTGTGCTGTAATTAAAAACTGTGTTAGTGATCACACTTAAATGACTACTGCTTTAGAGATTGAAATAGTGTAAGTAATTACACTTAAAATGATACTTGTTCTGTGATTGAAACAATGTTAGTGGTTACACTTAATATGCTTACTGGTTCTATGATTACAAACATTTTAGTGTTTATACTAAAATGATTACTTGTTCCTAGATTATACCAGTGTTAGTGATTACACTTAAAATTATCAGTTGTTCGGTGGGTAAACAGTGTTAATGATTACACTTATAATTACTTGTTCTGTGATTACATTTAAAATAATTACGTGTTCTGTGATTAAAATCATTGTATGCTCTTAAATGATTACTTGTTTTGTGTTTTAAAACAGTGTTAATGATTACACTTAAATGATTACTTATTGGTGATGGGATTTTAATGTGTTAGAATCAAAATAGATCAGGCGGCCCCCGTCGCTGTTTCTTAATCACTCGATCATCTCACCGCTGTGTATGGTGTGGGTTCGAGCCCCGCTCTGGCCACATGTGAGACAAGCCAAGTTCTGCTTGCGGGTGTGTCAGGTGGGGTTTTTTTTCGGGGTTCTCCCGTTTTCGTCCCACCTACTGATTGGCCCGTCTCATATGAGCTGAATAATCTTGAAAGGGACGTAAAACTGAATTAAAACAAAACAGATCAGCTACGCGCTTGTGATTGATCTCCTTTACAAATCGCCTCCAAACAGCGAATTATTACTCAATAATTCACTGCTAGAGCTGATCTATTTCTTAACAAATATTTTTACATTTATACAATTTACATAGTTATGACTGATCGGTACAAGGCTGTCGTTATGTTGTGTTTCTGTTTGTTTGTGCTTTGGTGTCGACAATGCATTAAAGAGAATTTTTCAGCTGAAAAAAAAATGAAAATTTCATTGAAAAAAAAATTGATATTTTTAATATTTATGCTCAAAACATTGATTGTCGGTACACGTTAGAACCGAGTACCAACAATCTATTTTTGGATCAAAGATAAGAAAAAATGTGTACCCCTTTCATACTCCAGTTTTCTATATAAAAGTTGGGTTAAAAGGGGTATGCCTTTCAGGGACGTGCTTTCCTGGTGAATGACTGTCCACCGGAACATAATACTTTTTTGACCCCCCCCCCCCCCATGGTGCACCTATAATAAGTGTAGCTATCTCAATACGATTTCGAATAGAGAACATATGAGCTGCCTCGTGGGAAAACCAACAATGTAGTTTCCGAACAGGTCCGACACAAGTCGGGCTGTACAGTCACAGAAGTAGGCTAGAAGCTTGAAATTTTGGATTTAAGAATTTATCAATATTGACATGAGTGGGTGGGGTATGTAAAACAGAAATCTACTGTTTTCTTGAATCTGTCAATCAAATGATGGTGTGCATTTATTGCTAATAGACGTCACAGATACTAGGAATGACTCAATATATAGTTATTATTTTAAAATTTTAAATAGCTTGGTGTAAAATTGGAAATGTAATTGGTTTTCGTGGGACCCATTTCCTGGAAAATGGAATGCATTTGAATAAAAACTACACAAAGCCTAAATGTCTAGGATACATAATCTGACAAATTAAAAATTATTTTGGGGTCATGAAAATGTATTTCTCGGGGAAAAGTTAGTGTAAACATGTTTTTCTGGAAAAATTCTGAAAGTGGGTAACTTTGCGCTTATTGTTTGTTGAAAGATGACATGCCTTTTGTTTCAGGCTCTTATATGATTGAAGTCAATGACTACATCGAAAACTCTGGCTTATTTTTTTTAAAACGCTAAGAAAAATGGGTCCGACAATTTCAACCCGGAAGTAACTGAAAAATGACTCACTTGCTCTGAGCTGACCACTCATTTCACAATCATGTATACGCAAATCCATGTACTTGCAACATATTCAACAGCCATATGTTAAAGCATGATAAAGAATGTAACATTATTGACAAAAATAGACAATGCTTTTTATACAGGTAAATCTTCAAACATGTATATACAGTGACCACACATAAGTCCTTAAGTAGAAGAGGAATTGTACTATCCGAGTGGCGAAAACAAAGGCGCTGATCAGCTTCGCAGTTACTGCGAAGCTGATCTGCGCCTTTGTTTTCGCATATACAGATTGTTGGTTTGCTCATGAGGCGGCTCATATCAATACTCGAAGATACGGATAAGTAATCACATGCTCGCAATTGAGACATGCAGGTTCATGAGGTTTAATAAAACTCCAAACAATGCTAGATTATAATTATATTGTAACAAAGATCAAACCAAGTAATAGAAGATGAAAAGCATGTTTTACTATATTGTCCACAGTATTCTGACACGCACCTTTGTTCTGCGTTTGTTGTCACAGTGACTATACAATTGCTGAAGTGTTAACAAATTCCCTCGAGATCATTTTTGTAAAGGGTCATTTTAAACCTATCTAGTGCAATAATTAAACATATGTTTTATTTTTGCTTCAATATTCTAACTAAAAGTGTAAATCTTAATGCTATTGTGACGTGCTCTCATGCACAGACCCCTCGATGCATGTCTGTCATTTTTGTCGACTGTCCGCTGTGGTGGGCGGACCGCGGGGTAAGGGGCATGCTGTCTGGACATTGGTTTCCGCCACATGTCCTTTGCCCCGCACTACCTGTTTTATCTGCAGCGGTCAGCTGACAAGTTTACTTGACATCTAGTTCAGTGTGACGCATTAAAACTTCCTAGTGCAAACTTACTATTCGTTACGTTAAACTGTATTTCTTAATGTACCAGCTACTGTCCATCTGGTAGTTAGTTTATACACTCAGTCTCAGTTTTAAATTCAGACTTTAACACACTCTATCTGTAAATTAATTATAAAGGCATTTGCATAAATTCTTATATTATTTCACATTAATCTTCAGTCTTAATGTTTTACTGCAAATTATTAATCAATTATCTTTTAACTCACACTGTTGAATATTAGCATAACTGAGTTATGTTTTAAGATATCCTAGACCATTTTATGTTAGCATGTATGTATAATTGTATGATTTTGTAAATATTGTTTGTGTTTTACCATGTTTTATGAGGACCATATGTTAGATTAGTGCTCGCACTAAATATGTTATCCTCTTTAAATAAAGACTTTATTATTATTATTATTATTATTATTATTATTATTATTATAGTATGATATATACTCCTAAAAAAATTCTAAGGGCCACTGTATTATTTTGTAATGCACTCCAAGTTCAACTCAAATTTAATGCCAATCCCCAGGGACCAGTTCCTTTTTCATATGGATTATCTTAAATAATGTCTCGAAGTTACTGACAATAAGAAATTTGAAACCGGAAATACCATGTCAAAGCCCAGTGAGATGTGTTTGTAAATCTTAAATTTTGCCATAAAATGCATTTTTTCAAAATTAGCTCAAACACGACAATCATTAGCAAAAATGAATTTTACACAAACGACATTTGTCGCAATGCTTTTTAGACTGGCTTTAACGAAAAAAAAAAAAAAAAAAAATCTAGAGTTGAATTTTTGTGAATCTATGGAATTTCAGGAAAATGCCATAATTTCATATTTTCGAAAAATGCTAAAACCATTCTATGGGCTTTGGCAGGGCGTTTCCTTTTTCAAATGTCTTATAGTAAGTAACTTCGGGACAATAGCTAAAATAATGCAAATGAAACAGGCATTCTGCGTCCTTCGGGATGTCCATTAAATATGGGTTTAATTTGGGTAGCTTAAGGTCAGGGTGAAGTAAAACGTCGTTATGCAGCGTTACGCGTGACGTTGCTTTGCGACGCCAGCGGAACAATAATCGACGCTCTTATGTCGCGCCTTTTTGAATCAAAGAAGGCTGTAGCTTTTACGTCATTAAGTACGAATTTTACATTTTTCTTTCCCTTAAAGAATGCGACAAATTTTTACCAAAACACAGAAAATGAGAATTTCTGAAGTAAAAGTCATTTATTGTAATTCTTGCGTCAGTCGCACACTGAAATGCAACGCGTGTTCGCGCCACGACGTTACGTTACGTCGCGCAAAATACTAAAAGCGCAGTACCATACATAACAAAACCTCCAATAGCACGAAAACGAGCCTGGTTGTCAAGGACTTTTTTTTCAAGCAACCTGTTCCAAAGTGATTCACGCAGATAATATCAGGTTTTAAAAAAAACTTCATCGTGGAATTTAGGAGAAACATATGTTTGTGTGCGAAATCCGACATCTATTTCCCATTTCCCCATTGAGTTCAATGGCAAAAATGGTGTTTTTAGATTGTCTATAGCTCAAAAACTAATCCGGTAGTCAAGGAATATTTTTGCATATTCCGATGGGGGAGCATTTAATACATCGATATGCAAAAAGTAAGAAAATTCCATCGTAGCGTTTTTTACTTCACCCTGACCTTAACATTGCGATATATGGAAAATAACACATTTGCCCTTAGATTTTTGGAGGAGTATATTTAGAAATCAATTATTTACTTACGTAGACGAGTCATGTCCGAGATTTAAAGAGTTAAATGGTTGTGATCAATTCAATTACCTTTTGAATTCCGATGGCTTTGTTGTTGCTAGATTATTTTATACGGCAAATATGACAAATAACAATTACATATAATCAATGCTCTCTCTGTGTGTGTGTGTGTGTGTGTGTGTGTGTGTGTGTGTGTGTGTCAGGGGTGATAACAGGCAGTTATTCCAAATCAGGAAAAGGCACAGGTCCAGGCCTTCAGAACACCTAAACCCCCTTCTACCCAAGTAATCTCCTTGAATTTGAGTTGTTTTCAAGTCTACAGTTAAAGACTAAAAACCCAGGAATTGGCACAATTAATTTAATAATCACAACCAAGACACTAGGCAAGAACAGGGGCCAGTTTCATCAAAAAAGTTCCTAGGACAAATCTTTAAAGTGTCCTAGGACATTTTCTGAGACACGTGTAAGTCGGTTTCATCAACACGTCCTTAAAATGTCCTATGGCCTTAAATCTGCGTTTCACCAAAAGTGTCCTACTTTAACAATGCTCTTCTGTTGGGCCCCATAAATATCATGTGCTTGATCACGTGCGATCTTATTTTAGATGTGTAATAGCCATAAAAGTTTTAGCTTTTTCAAAAGATTTTATCACTCGTCTTAATTGCGAAGCAAAAGAACTGGTATAATGAATAATATTTTGTACAAGCATAAAATAATCAAATAATGTTCTGCTTAAAGCAGTCACACATTAGCGTAAACGAAGACACATGCTGACAAAGTATTAAATTCATCAAACGTCACGTCACGTTAAAAACGCGTTACAGCCGCGTCATGTACGCTTGGCGCTCGTTGCTGTACATCGTTATATACATGTACGTCGGTGCGCATTCTGAGCGCGTTTGGGCTCAAGACTGGGCTCGGCGCGTCGCGGACTTATAAGTTCAACTTAAGTTACCGATGCGCGGAACGCAAGCACGTCGATGTACGCAACATGGGCATTCCAATTTTACGAGACATTGGTTTGGGCGCTTGCCGAACGCTTTGAACAGTAATGTGCCCCAAGCGGGTACGAGACGTGCGATAAATATTTGATACGCCCTTGTGGCGTTTGTTTAATGTGTCTGGGGCGTAACCCAAACGTACTCCACATTTGCCAGCGTGCCTGAATTGCATGCGACTGTGTGATTAACTGAAGATCAAGAAGCAAATTGATTGTTATACGTCCAAAATCTTTAGCACAAGGTGCGCGTTTGTCTTACTCGCTAATATATGTCACATGCCTCTGCCTATCTGATGTTTTTTTTTTTTTTTTTTTTTTTTTTTTTTTTTTTTTGTGTGTGTGTGTGTGTGTGTGTGTGTGTGTTCATAATACGAAAACACGCTCATATGTGACGTACTCTGCGATGTTTTGGAGGTACGATGTCGACGTCACAAAAGATGATTGAGTGTGACGTTATGGAAAAGCACGCAACATTAATTGGATTTTTGTCCATTCAAAACGTAGTTTTATAAGAAACCTTTCTATCAAGAGCTTTAAGAATCAAATTCTGTAATGTAATCCATATTTGTATGAGGACAATATCATGACACTTCAACTCAGTGTAACAAACGTTTATTCAGTGCTTTTTATCACTTAATGGGAAAACGCAAGAAGCAAACTGAGGACGTTTCTGGGAGGACGTTGCATAATTTGTCAATTTCGCATTTATCTAAAGTGCTGTTCATTTAAGGTGGCGTCATACCTAACCGATTTTGACACACGATGGCCACACGAATATGAAATTTTCAATTTCGCGCGATTTTCGTCACGAATTTGGTAAAAAGCCAATGTTGAGCCGAAGCATGTACGAAGCCTACCGATGGACACACGATGGGCACGCGATTATACCCGATGCAGTCACGAACGATACATGAAGTGGTAGTTTTGCATACGATGTTGATGTGAATGGTATGCGAAGGCTTGACGATGTCGTGAAGCCATCGTGAAGCCATCGTGAGGTGTAAAATGTATTCCCGAAAGTGTCCCGAAGGCATAACGACACTTCCCGATGTTATGTAAAAATTAATTAATGAGACTAAAAAGTGATGTTGAGAACAGTTTCTTTCTTTACAAAATAAAATTGAAAATGCCACCGAAACCAGGAAGAGGTTGCGCCTGTCAGCTCTACCCAAGGTTCCACTCCAATACTCCAGTCCATGACTCCACTCATAAAATACACGGTGTCTATATTGGAGGCAGGAGATTGAACGAGACCCTTTCATTCGTCTCTTTTGAGAAGGTACATTGTATTTCATTTGTATGATTTCGTTGTTGACGTCCACGGTAAAAAATACTACCATGACTGTATTGTCAGTTACTTTACAACACGGTGACAGTTTGGTTGTGTTTCAATCTATCTTTCGCATGAAACTGACACAAACCTGTTCTTGAGTTTATAGTAGACTCGTTTGTCGAAAACTGCAGTGGGTACTGCTCTACTAGAAAGAAAACAGAGTGCTGCTTGAAAGAAAACATAATACATGTAATAAACAAACCAATTACCTGTATGGTATGTCGTTACTCCTGCAAGATGATTTTATCATGATCCAGTTGCATGTAAAGAAGCAGTGCTGCAGTCTTCTTCTTCCTGTTTGTCTTGTCTTCGAAATACACCATGATTTTTGTCAGAATAGAATCAACAGTACTGAACTTAAGATTTTCTGAGAAAAAGGCCGCGTGTGTGTGGATGCTGATTTTTGTATGTCAACGTTACCTTGGGATATATACTGCAAACGCAGAAAATGCAGTTTTGGTTAATATCGTGTTTCCATCGGGATGCCATCGTGTTCTAATTTTTGTTAGATACGATGCTTATACGATGGCGTTGTGAGGGCTATACGATGTCGTGTTGCCTTCGTAACACAATCGGGCAGCATCGCGTCTCCATCGTATTGCCTTCGTGGAGCAAAACTTAGCCGATGGTGCCGATGGCCACACGACAGAAGTACGATGTAGTCCCGATGTCATATGATGGCCTCACGATGGCTTTGCGAAGGCCACGATGCACTCGCGACTCAACACGAAATTGAACCATCGTGTGTCCTTCCTGTATTTTTTTGGCATGTCAAAGATTTTGGTGCCGCTCGCGATGGTGATGCCGATGGCTTAAAAAGTCTCCCGATGGACATACGATGGGTAACGATGCACTTACGAATGGCCCGATGTCTTCCCGATCCCCGCCGAAATTGAAACTTTTCATAATCGTGTGTCCATCGCGTGTTAAAATCGGCTAGGTATGACGCCTGCATTAAGCTTTTTGAATTATCCGTTTAAAAATGTAAAAATGTTAAAATCGAAATTTCCGACTTTTAACTTCACAAGACCAAAAATGTCAGATATTGTCACATATATATAAACAAACTGTCAATGTACATAAAATGTGCAAACAGCAGAACATTTAACACCAATCTATAAAACAAATAGAACGAAAATAAAAGTATCGCCTTTGAACGGTCGGTGATATAAAATAATATTTTGAACTTAATTTACTTGTCGTGCTCATAATCGTCTATTTATGCACATGTGAAAGTTGCATTATTCCCATAATGCCAGTTGGATAAGTTGCAACATGTATCACAGTGGCGATGGTGCCCGAGAAGGGCTCGAATGAACCTCTCTTTTTGATCAAATTATTTCGTTTTCATAAAAAGCGAAAATACGTACGAAAAAGATCCCTCTTTTTAAGTTTTAACCGCCACTCTTGAAATTCTTGATGCCAAAGTAATTGAAATTGACTGTTGGGATGAAACGTGGAAAATGTATGATTTCAGCAGTTTAATTGAGGATATTTGATATTTACATACTTCGTTTCTTTCGTTTCTTATAGCATTGATTCTTGATAGGTTGTCGTGGTGACTTAAAAGGGTACATTTTCTTCGAATAAATTTAGACATTCAAAAAAATTCTTAAATTTGTTTTGGGACAAAGCAGTATTTGGGATTGTACGTATGCGTGTCTGACAAAAAGCAATTTTTTTGCATGTTAATTCTAGTAGGATTTGAAACGTGGTTGCTATCTTAGCGTTTAAGATGTCTAAGCGTCGACTGGATGTGTTTTCGATATTTCTTACACAGTCAACTAAATAGATTTTTTTTTTTTTTTTTTTTTTTTATTTTGGCGTTGTTCAACAGCCGCTGAAATATATTCAGATTTCAAAATATTGATATAAAAATGTTTAAGATCGACGTTCCTTCAAACTTATGAGGATCCATTGTACTTTTATATAATACGAATATAGGGTTTCCAATTTAGGTTTGGGTTAATTCTGTCCTTCTGTTTGTTCGTCCATTCATCTGTGTGTGTTTTCTGACGTCGTTGCCGCCTCTCAAAGATGAACATAATCACTGGCCTCCAATTAACGTCTCTTTAAAAAGCAGCGGCGACGGGTAGTAGACCTAACTACACATAATGTTATGAATTTTGAGGGCTTCGTGGAAGATTGGCCATGACAAACGAGCGTCCCTCAACAAATACGTTACCTAGGTTACATTCTGCATGTTAAACACGGGTAGGTCAGCATCTTCTTCAGCCCCCAATACCAATTGAAAGGCAGCAGCCATTTCTAGCACACCAGTCTTTCAGATGAGTTTTTAAACCGAGCTCACGTCTTAATATGACATTAGCTCTTGAGTGGGACAAAAACACCAAGTCAACCGATTTCTAGTACATGTACAAACTTTAGGACAAAAATCGTCAGGTAGGACGCCGAAATAGTTGTCCTACGTTTAAGACAAAATTTGAGAACATCCTAAATTTCTTGAATTTGATGAAACACGATTTTTGTCTTTAAAACGTCCTGGGACATCTTCCAGGACAAAATTGTGTCCTAAACGCTTTGATGAAACTGGCCCCAGAGTCCTAAATCAGGAATTCCTGATAAATCAGGAACTTTATCACCCCTGGACTCTGTGTGTGTGTGTGTGTGTGTGTGTGTGTGTGTGTTGAGATATAGTTTGTAATCTGATATTGTTAATGTCTGAAGACTATATTTTAGATATAGTGTGGTTTATTGAATAATTTTACGCGCTGTCAATTTTCCATAGGGGCGGTACCTTAGCAGTGTACTCCTCGTGTATCGTTTTCAGCAGAATCAGTTTTTATGAAAGTGCGGAGCGAACGAGTGGCTTTGTTTTTAATCAGTTTTACTTTTTTCATTTAAAATTCTCATAAGCGGGTTGTTTTTGAGAATCCATGGATAACAACAGAGAGATCCATAATTGTGTATGACACGTGTGTAAACATATAGATTTAGAAGACTGCTTAGGGCTTACTCTATATGTTTGCTGTTGGACAACTTGCGTTCGCTCCATTTTTGTGATACAGTTTTGCAATATAACTGACAATTTATTGTATCAAATGGTCAGTGATCCGTTTCGTTGTCGATGACAAGATGATACCTATTTGTTAATTGGACAAATTGCATGATAGTTGGATTGATGTACAAAACCATTCTGCTCAGAATTGATGAACATGATTTCAAGTGATTAACGTGTTCTGGGTTTAACAGCGTATGAGCATTCCTATAGCACAGAAACAACGTCTTGAAGTTATACTTAAACCGTTCTGCAAAGATCCTGTTTAAGATAAGTATATTTTCGATACATACATCATAACATATATTTCAATCGCTTACTTATATCAGTCGTTTTGGTGAAAATTTTAATATTTCCATACGCTAATAGGTTAATCAATTAACTTTAGCTCTCCAATATAGGCTGTGAGCTCCCGTTGACACTATAATGTTTTCATTGCATTTTCATTAAACCAAGCACGATACGATAACTTTTGAACATAATGTCTATGATGATATTTCATTTCAATATTGCTTTTGATGCGATTATGTTTTTTTAAATTAGGTAGAGCATTATTCAGCTTTTGTCTTACCACTGGTGTCAGATACTAGTCTTGTATATGGTCTAGTTTCAGAAGTCCTTCATACAATTGTCGCTGAAGCCCATTTATGTACGCAGAGCACATGGAGGGAATGTTGAAAATACAAGTTGACCGAGTACAGCTTTACAGTATTTTGAATAATTGTATTTCCTCGGGCGGACAAAAACATAAGAATGGACTCAGGCTATACTGACGGTTTCTTGGAATAAATGTTTGTTTTACGGATATTGTCGTTATATTGGACAGAACAGAAACACGGCTATATGTCTCAAGGAGACGCTGCGTTTCAGAACTATGCCTACACTAGAAGGGAATAATACCACACCACAAATGGATGGCTTGCGTTCTGCCACTGATACTTCTGGACTTCTTCTGGAATTTAGTACGACCAAATCCCGGGATTCTAAATAACACTTACGATCAATAATAAAAATGGGATTGGTCAGGATGGTGCGCACGAACTCAATCTTGTTTTCTGGACGTCCTCAGTCCGTTTGAAGTAACGTCAAAAGCTGCGTGGTTTCGAGGTACAAATGTCATTTGACAGCTGGGAAAAGGGACCACTGAGATATAAAGAATTTTGAAAATGCAGTCGATGATACATAGTGTACTGCAATAGAGTGACGTTGAAAATCGGTGACCCTTAAAGGTTGACATTTCCTATATAAACAGTTTTACGACGCTGGATGCGACCGTTGATATTGTTCCAGATGACATTCACATCCAGGGAAGTCGGCGTTTAGGGTTTGTTTCAATCTAAGAACTCTAGGGACACAACAAGCTAAATATGGATTGGCCATGAGCGTTCCTAAGAATGAGTTATGGTTATGGACAGTACATGGTTATGGGCAGTACATTTATAAACAAGATAAGTAACGTTCTTTTTGTAGATTTTGAACTTTGAATAGTATCGGTATTTTAACATCAATCTCACAATTTTCTGCATGATAACTAAGAATAATTATGTCTCCATTTAAGATTCATTCGATAACTTGCATATACATGATATCATAATAATAATAATACTTAAGATAATAACAATTCAACAAGTCTGCTGATATAGGCATTTATCGTGTGTTATGTCACGTTTTCCCTAATATCACATATGGCGTTCGTCTGGCTTGTGCGGTTTTAAGTCATAGCGTCGGGCTTTTCAATGAAATATTGCAAATATCATCGTACATTAGATTATTTTTACTACACGTTTGTCGATTTGAGCAAGTAATCATAATCTGAATGTATCTTCATTACAGGTGGCGGTATACAGTTATTGACCATGCACTTTATTTCAGAACATATTGTCTTTTTGCTTGTTTAAGAGCACTAAGTAGTTGTTTATGCCAGTGGTGAATTACTTGCAGTTTTACTTTTAAGATAAAGCCAAATTAGTCTGTTTATAGCATTATACATTAATTTTCATGTAATGGAATTATTTCGGGTATTTACGCTATATATAATTATCTGCGCATTAAGTTAGCACGTTGTTACTCATACATTGTAGCGTGTTGTTCCTATTCGCTGTAGGAATTCTAATCATTACACCCTGTCTAAAGGGGCGGAGCAAGGAGTGCTTCAGAATCATTGTTGCTTTTGCTTTGAAATAGCCTGTGTGGGCGTTAAACTAATAAGCGGCAATTTGTAGCATTTTATCAGTTAATTGAAGTGTTTCAGGTCAAAGTCTCAGTTAACGTTCACCTGTTTGCCATGTGATTTACCAGACATGTTGGAACCCAAACGTTATCGTACTAGCAGATTTATGTTTTTAAGGTTGATACATGTTATTTTACAGGCCTTTACAATCTGTTGTGAGAGCCACAGCTTTATAAAAATCATTTTAGCAATCTCCGTTACATGAATCTCCCATTCTTAAGTTTATAATATGTTGCATGTCGAACTGTAAACAATACTTGTTGAAATGGTTTAGTTGGTGGTGTTGGTTTGTACTTGACTTCTATTTACTGCGTGTTCAGCACTGACTGTAATTTAATTTACATTGGTGTACTTTTATACACTTCGTCATGAAAGGTGATAACATTGCCATTGTCAGAATGTCAGAAGCTTTGACAAATTTGCCGAAGTATAAACACTTCACATTTCCAGAACTCAAATATGAGCTAGATTAGTTATTATTGCATTGATCGGCTGTCATTAGCCATACGTTAAGCGATTACATGTAGTTTACCATTCATTAGAAGAAGTGAAACTAACGCATATAACATTACATGTAACATTTCTAGTGTGGGTCTCAGCAATATATTTTTGGAGAGTGATTTAACCGTTTTAACAAATAAAATAGACTCATTCACGTTCTATAAGTTTACGGGTATGCTGACTTATTTACCACAAAGTTTAAAACAAAATTTCTGTTTATTGATGATGGGCAACACTGTCCCAGGTGCTAGAGTGCATCGGTACTGATTACAGTTTCCTATCATTATTTGCATGTTCATGCGAAAACGGTTTAGCCTTATAGTCATGCATCTTTGAATTGGTACTTTATAAGCATTGCATTATTTCTTGTCGTTGCTCCTTGACCTGCATTGCCTCGTTTATAGTGCAAAAGCTTTTATCGTGCCGCTTGATACAATGCTATACATATTCATGCGAAGATTCCATCATGAGAAATAGGTAATATCGACAGCTAGTAACGTAATTATTTTAGACTTAGTATTACCACCGCATTATAAACTGTTTTTTGGCTGCCACATACTCTGGTCTGCACTACCTAATAGCATTATGCGAATGATCTAGTCACGTGAGTTCAAGCGGCGCGGTCGGGGTAATTGCACTTTACCTGTTTTTTTTTTAGTTAACGGGACATGGACCAAATAGGATCTGTAATTATTAGATTATATTGGTGATGTTATAAGTATATTCTGGATTATGTCTAGTGTTTTTAGTTTTATAATGTGTATTCTTTAGTTTCAGGGTTGTGGACCAGAATAGAGAACACACTTGCACGGAGCTTGATGCACGGCCTCTGTAGCAACAACGTTTGTGGGTCAGAACTTTGGAAATATCATTTACTAGACGTTTTTCGTTTTCTATGTACATATACTATGGACACAGATGAATTATGTTGTGTGAAATAAATGTTTTAGGCTCAGATAGACTTAATGCGAACATTTGACTGTGGGTGTTCTCAAATGACAATGGGTAGTTTTTGTCGATAAACAGCTGATATAATTGTTTGTGACATGTAGATGTGTTATTTGATGTGCTTACCATGTGTTTTTCAAATCATTTAATCTGTTGATGATATACATAACAGTGCCATGGTATTTTATCTGATAATTTACAGTGTTATAGGTCGTCGGTTGTATGTCTGCTTGGTACTGGAAATTCGACTTTGAGGAGCCTTAATACGTTTGATAAATCGCTGCTTTTGATTTTAACACTATCTTAACAGCCATACTGATGTTGCCTTGAAATCCAATTAACATTCGTTATTTGTTTTACAATTTGTCATAGTTCTGCATACTTGTTTTTAAGCAATAAGGAAAACAATTATAGCCTTGTATAATATTGGATACAGAATATAAATGGGTATTTGTTGTGAAATTTCCATTTAAATTCTTTGAATGATTTTAACTTGATTACTGCTGTATAAACTGTATAAGAATCATGCTATGAACGAACATTTCCCTCTCGTTTTCTTCGTAGAAATCTATCACGTGCATGTTTAGTTCCCTTTCCCTTCTATTCTTTACCTTACATTTTTGGCAATTACTCATTAAGTTCTAATCTGTTCCGAACTTTTTTCTTATTCATTTCAAGCTATATCCCCATGGGAACATCTTAGATCTTAACTCGTTTGGGCTTAACTCTGTCAAGAACCTTCTTGGCGAGCTGTTGGGAAGGATTCTTGACTCACGTTTATTACCAAAAATGTACTTGGATTGCATTTAAATTGACACTATTCTGCTGGACATGGCTGATGTTTAATCGCAGGATATCTGCATCAGCTGCAAGGCGATATTCTGCTGCTTTTCTGAGCTGATCCCTGGGGATGCCAATAATTGAATAAAGTTTAATATAAATCTATTTGTTGTTATTCAATAAATGAAGACTATATTTTAGATATAGTGTGGTTTATTGAATAATTTTACGCGCTGTCAATTTTCCTTAGGGGCGGTACCTTAGCAGTGTACTCCTCGTGTATCGTTTTCAGCAGAATCAGTTTTTATGAAAGTGCGGAGCGAACGAGTGGCTTTGTTTTTAACCCTACCACCACCCCTTACTCCGACCTCGCCTTGCTTCGTTCATGGTATGTTTCTTTTTACCAGGGATTTGCTTAGAATCATTTGTGGTTCATTATGCATATCATTGGGCTCAGATCATTAATTATACTGGTTTGCGCAATTTGCCTATGCAGGTTCAATCGCATTATCATCCAAAGCAAACGTTTCTGCTATAGCTAGATTTCGAAGAATTTCCAAAACTTCAACCTTTTATATAAATTGAATTGGTTGCTTCCAAACAGTGTGGTATGCCTTGTATGTTTAATGGTTGATGCACAGTTTCTATATTATTAATTTTGCAAGGTACGTATCAAAGCTTCGTTTATTTTCAACACGACTACGACACTATAACTTCTAATATAGTTGCATGATCAGCATTTTCCAAACTACGTGAGAGCAAGAGCACAGTTAGGTAGCTTATGATAAGTCGCATCTTGCTGAGCCTTTTGATATGCGGGGCTACATATGCATAGTCCGGAATCTGCTTCTTGATTCTGCTTCGGCTCTGTTGATATCTTTTTGCATGCAAGGTTACACACATGGTCGGGGATCAAGGGATTCTGCCATAGGACACCGCTGACGCCCACCCTAAAACAGTATATCGTTTGGGCTGTTCGATTATCCTTACTGCTATGAACCTGGCTATCGGTTCATCAACAGGCACGCATCATGGCACGCTACGACAGAGAATCGTGTCGTTCCTTTTGGGCTTAACTCTGTCAAGAACCTTCCTGGCGAGCTGTTGGGAAGGATTCTTGACTCACGTTTATTACCAAAAATGTACTTGGATTGCATTTAAATTGACACTATTCTGCTGGACATGGCTGATGTTTAATCGCAGGATATCTGCATCAGCTGCAAGGCGATATTCTGCTGCTTTTCTGAGCTGATCCCTGGGGCTTAATTGCATTTAAATTGACACTATTCTGCTGGACATGGCTGATGTTTAATCGCAGGATATCTGCATCAGCTGCAAGGCGATATTCTGCTGCTTTTCTGAGCTGATCCCTGGGGATGCCAATAATTGAATAAAGTTTAATATAAATCTATTTGTTGTTATTCAATAAATCGTATGTATGTTTTGAGATGAAACAATATACTCTAGTGCCAAACTCATATAGTCTGCTCCGAATTAGCATGCATGTCCAATGATTCATAAGATGTAAGCGTCTGTTTATAGAATATAGTCTGTATTCACAGTTGCTAAAAAGAGGTACTGCCCTATCAATATTAAGCTATTATAAAGCGGTGCAAAATCACAGGGACAGATCGGGGTGTGCTGGAGCTGATTCCTCGCTTTTGCTGTCTCGATAGTATTATTATACTCTTATATTTCTCAATCAGATAAACTCAGTGCAATGGTAGCTTTTAAGCTGTACAGCATGCCTTGTAACTATCCGGTCTGGGCCAAGAAGAAAGGTTTTCTCACATTAGAACTTATTTTGAGAGAAAACAAATGTTTTCATAAATCAAAACCATTTAACAAGCCAATTATACAGGGGGTGTAACCTAATAAATAATAGTAGTCAGTTTTGTGTATTTAATAAATCTTGTATACTAGGTATACAGAGAAAGCAATGCCCCGGTACCCGCACAATCAGAAAAGGTCATATCCTGAAAAACAAGATAGGAAACACCCAAAAATCTAATTCATTACTGATGAGCAGTTATTTCCGAAAATGGCTATTCAAATTGGATTGTACAAAAGGTTGAAATATTACAGAAACAGACACCAAAGTAAGATGCATAGAAAATAAGATACAGCATGGAACG
Source organism: Rugalucina vietnamica (assembly GCA_964017185.1). NCBI lineage: Eukaryota > Metazoa > Mollusca > Bivalvia > Lucinida > Lucinidae > Rugalucina > Rugalucina vietnamica. The sequence goes on from OZ024873.1 coordinate 60,008,042, forward strand.
CTTTAAACATGCTTTGAAAAACTGATGATTCTATGGTGAACCAGTGCCCGACCTAATGCGTAATACTCAGGTTTTATATGGTACATGTGCACTGCTGGTATAAAGCAGCACTCAACTTCCTTCCGGTAGTTTTAAAAGGGTTTTGATAAGCCTGTTCACAAAAATGAAATATGGTCTTCATATCAAAACTGCAGTTAGGACTTCATAACAGCAACCATCGAAAGAATGAAAAAAAAAATGACCACTAAATGTATACTGTTGTACCCCCTGTAACAAAGTCAGGTGGCAGAAAAAGAAAAAATAAAAAAATAAGTCATTGTAGAACACAAAACCCTATTCAGAACTCCAGTCAGTGCTAAATCTCATCTCAGAGGCTTTCTGTTCAGATTTCTACAGGTTTAATTTTTGTTCAGTTTTCTCTTGCTCTTGGTCCATTTTGTGTTAGAAGCTAGTGGGTACTTATATATGTGGGTACTGAAAATTGGGGGTATTCAAAATTTGACAGTCACTTTTAAAATTTTGGAACTATCCTTTTCATTTTCTCAAATTTTTGGCAGCTGAACTTTGCGGTCTTCAAATTTGTTGGTACCCAAATAAAAATAAACATGTGGGTACTCAAAAGTATGGATATAATGAAATATCAAATCTTGTAGGCACCCAGAATTGGTGGTAAATAATAAGATATAGATATTTTAGAGTTACTACACAAAGTTTAGGTACTTGAAATATTCAATGAGTCTTCATGTTTGGGTGTATTCAAAATAAGTGGGTATCCAAAAGTGCATATAAATATGTGTTGATATAGAAATGTTGGAAACTAATTTTGTTGTTACACAAAGCATGGACAAATTATGTTTGTCTTTACTATTCAAAATCGCATAAAATTGCATAAAATTGTGGGTATTCAGATTAAGCTTGTTCATGAAATTTCGAGTCAAGACTTGAAACTGTTGGTACGAAATTGTTGTGGTCTTGGGGTACTCATAAGATTGTTGGTGTTTATTTGTATGTGTATTCATAAATTATGGAATATCACACTGTGGGTGGGTACTCAACATGTGGGTACCTAAAATATTTTGAAGAAAAAAATGCAGAAAGTGTGCACATGCATATGTATTGAAATTCTCAATAATGAAAAAAGCCACCTTTAAATTTTTATAGACTCAGATCAGCATTTCATTTAGTCTAATCAAGCACTGCTTTGTTAATTTTGAAACAAAGTTGAAACGGTATATTTTATCTAATTCTTGAAAAAAACAGGTGGCCACATTCAAGGAGTTTATCTCAGCTGCAAAAGCAATTATCTTCTTTATAAGAATTTATTGCGACAAAAAAACAGCAAAAACTCTGAAAACTGGCAATGGATATAGAAGTGTTCAGTCTGTAACATTTAACCAGCTCATGTAGTTTTCTGTTTCATTATCACAAAATTATCTGAAGTTTGTTCATGCTTTGTTTAGATCTGTAATTTATCTTTCAACGCCTACTCTGACAGAAGAAAGTGTTTCAGGTTATGATACAGAGTATAATCTAAACTTAGATTAGAACTGGATATTAGAATTAGAACTTCCCCATAAATAGATTAGCCACGGTTTCATGTTTCAAAACATTCCCAGTTTTCATCTGTGGCACAGGAGTAAATAAATTATTGTAATTGTATCTGTACTTCAATCTGCAGCCCAGCCTTGGCGGATGATTTCATTGTTGAGAAAGGGTCCCAGAGCAGACAATGTATAATTGTGGTAAAGGTGACTATGCTTGTTGTCTTGATTCACCTGAATGATTTCAATATAGGTGAAGTGTATGGTAAACATACAAAAACATAAACCTTTTGTTTCTAAAATATAACCATACAGCTACACTCAAATATTTCTATCAAGCCTCTATTTTTGTCTACAACTCTTTGTTTTACTGATGGTACATGACCGCAGTAGAAGGTCAATAAAGTACCATTCAAAAAATAGAGCGATTAGGCATTGTTGCTATACATAAATTGATGATCTTTATAAAATGGTATCAAATGGTAAAATTAAAATATATTTTGACCAATATGGTATGTTCAATGAATCATTTACATGTGTATTAGCAAATTGCTACATGAGTACAAGTACATTTTTGTTTCAAAAACATAAGCAATTTCACCCAATGGGAATTCCGCCAAGCATGTAGATAGCACCATACTGGAACCCCTATTCTGCGGTCTCGATGGGGCTATACTGATTACCTATGTACCACATAAAGACACTAGGCTTTTGTGGGCCAAGGGTGTTCTAAACTCATCGTATTAAAGTAAAAGTGGGCAATGATCAGGAAATGGCACAATCAGAAAGATATTCCCTCTCCAAAAACCGTAGTGGGGATAAAAACTAAATTAAGAATCAGGGGTTGGTAACTCAAAGCCATCTTAAGCTTAAGATCAACTTACGAACAACTTAAGTATATCTTAGGGATTATGGTGAAAAACTGAAAAGGACCTTCAGTAACGGTGACAACTTAACAGCGTCGTAACTTTGGCGACGTCTCATCTTACAAAGTGGCACCTTTCATTTGAAAAATGTTTCGACAGCTTAGTGTAACTGGAATAGCAATGGCGTAAATTTTGAGGTGGTCATCTTAAGTTTGTCGTAAGTTGGGGAACTTACGATGCCTTCGAGTTACTGGGCCCTGATCCTTATACTAAGAAAACATATAGTGAGCCGATTGGGCAGCTATTTTTCCATTTTTGACGAATGAATTTCTCCATCACTATCGATTGGATGAGTCCACTTTTAATTTAAGGGATATCAAGTCTTAGAGTGATTTTGAATTTTTATGCCACTTTTCGATGAAACTCCTCTAAGCAAACAGAGTAGCTCCAGATGAGACGCCGCGTTCTGCGGCGTCATATCTGGAGCTATACTGTGTGCCTATGTCCCACAAAAAAGACACTAGACTTGGCTATACTGTTTGCGTATGTCCCACAAAAAAGACACCATGCTTAAATAAGTTAATGCCCTCCTGTTCACTTAAATTATTATATGGGCAAAATTTTTATTCTAGAAAACATGAAAACAACATGAAGTTAGAACTAAAACGTATTCATTGTTTGTTTGAATTGATGCTTTACGTCCCAGTCAACAGCAACTGTCATGTCGGGACGTCGCCTCCATTTTATGGGACTTTTACCCAACATTAGGATGTCATGACACTCTAAATGCGCTTCATAAATATAACCACCCAACTAAGCCTATAAGGCTTATATGTATGGATGGTTTCACTAAAACACTTCTCCTGGGCAGGCTCAGATATGAGCGGTTAACCAGTAATTGGATGGTCAGACAGTAGATTAGAAGCTTTGCCTGGAGGCACAAACAGGCCATCTATTTCTCCTAGGCCCCAATTGGCGGGGGCCATATTCCCACCCGACCACCCAAACGTATTCATGAAAATGATCTCAAATGGCTTGCGATTGAATATATCTAATGGCTTGCGATTGAATATATCAAATGGCTTGCGATTGATATCTCGACTTATGATTCGTCGAAAGCGCATAGGTCTTGATATATTTGAAAACATGAAAACAACATGAAAAGAAGGAAAACCGGTAGAACACAAAATTCACAACCTGTATCAGTCGCTGTAGAAACATGTATATGCCATCAGGAAAACACGTCCATGAAATAAATACCACCTGCAACCCCACTTTTATATAGCAAAACTGGGGGAATGCAGGGGTAAACCTATTTTTATTATTTTTGCTCCAAAACATAGATTGTGGGTACTCGTTAGAATCGCCTCACCAAGGTTCTTACGAGCACCCACAATATATGTTTTGAGCGACAATATAAAAAAAATCAAACCTTTTCCAATGAAATTTTAACTTTTACATATGATAAAAGTCTTTGTAAAATTGAGCCGCCCCATGGGAAACCATCAATCTGCGTAAGCGAAAACAAAGGCGCAGATCAGCTTCGCAGTAACTGCGAAGCTGATCAGCGCCTTTGTTTTCGCAACATGGATAGTACAATTCCTCTACTTTCTAAATGCAAAAATTTCCAGCCTCTAGCCATCTTCTGTGACTGTACAGCCCGGTTTTTGTCGGACGTGTTCGGAAACCACATTATGATCCATTATTGGTTATCCCACGAGGCATATATTGCATGGTTATCCCACGAGGTATATTGCATGGGCGTGATTCCGTAATGTGAGTGGTAATGGGTACGCCTGACATTTTAACACATTAGCTGTGCAAATAGCTAGTGTTTGTGTTTAGGACAGAGACCAGTAAATGTAACGTTGCCTGTGATTGGCCCGAAGTGTGGGCAGATCTACCGCGGCAAATTTAAGATGTAACGCTACCTACCATTGGTCATAAATGCGTATCTATCAAATGTCTTTTGTCACATGATAGTATAGTCGTTCTTGAATATTATGCTATATATTTCTATTTAATCGGCTGCTGTTTTGCCATGCTATGGCCAAATTGCGGATGTAGTTATTTTTGAATAATTATTTTTTCATTGTTGAGCGATTTTGGGGTGTCCCTAAACAGCGAAAAGTACCGTCCTTGAATGCTGGCTAACCCCCTATTTTTTGCTGCACTTGTACACGGCCTGGGGCGATCTCTCGTCTGCTGGATGTGTCGGGGTCCACTATAAGCTGTGAAGCCTAAGAATGAGTCTTGTTTTGGGGCAAATTACAATGGGAGTCTATGGGAACGATAATTAGAGGTCTCTGCCCGTGGTTACAAATTTGAGAAAGTGTATTATTTTCTAATTTTGTCATTTCTAAACAATTTCAATTCCATGCTTAGCTGAGATGAGATTAACCAGAAGACCAATGGTCCTGTATATGTTAATTGATTTGGACCTTTTTAGTCTCTTTTTAATATAATAGAGAGGTAATGACACTGGAGTATAGTATAGCCAATCATAATTAAATAAGAGTGCCACTAAACATTGTTATATACTAAATAATCAGGCTTTAGCCCTTGTGGTTTCACAGGTGAAAATAATTACATGGTTTTCTTCTTCTGAGGGGCATGATTGTTTGGATCCATAAAGCCTCGGAGTATTTGTTAACATTGCTTATAATTTCCTCTGTAAGTATATGGGAGCTATCTGTAGAAACAATAATTGTGACAGAATAACGCAGTTCCCCTACCCATCAGGAAAACATGTCCGTGAAATGTGTACCCCCTCAAACCCCACTTTTATATAGCAAAACTGGGGTATGCAGGGGTATACCTATTTTTCTTATTTTTGCTCCAAAACATAGATTGTGGGTACTCGTTAGAACCGCCTCGGCGAGGCGGTTCTAACGTGTACCCACAATCTATGTTTTGAGCAAAAATAAGAAAAATATCAAAAATTTTCTGCTGAAAATTTTCAATTTTTCAAGCTCAAAAAATCTCTGTTTATTGCATGGGCAAGTTTTCGTAATGCAATGGTATGTCAGATCAAATTTAAGCAAGATTTGCCCACAAGCTTGACAAATACTCCGTTTTTTTAAATTCCATCTGGTTTTCACTGTTTTGCTGTTTCTTCTCTACCAAACTGGAAAACAGGAAAGTCATTAAAGAAAGCCAAATCAGGAGAATCACTATATTTTGTCCTACGCATATCCAATGAAATGCGCAAGTGCCGGTTCCACTGAATCGTTAGAAATCGTACGATTGTGAAATCATTAGTTTTGTGATAAGAATGTGCATGCAAATTATGTATTTAATGTTTTCAAATGCGTAAACTTATACTTTCTTAATTTGCATATAGGGGTCAAAGAAATGACCCCAAAATTAATATTTAGACAATCGTATTGTGATCTTCAGCGCAGTGGGACCGACATTTTAGATAGCATCGTTACTGGTCAGTTGCTTAAAGAAAAATCATCTTTCAAAGTTCAAACTTTTAATCAATTCAAGCAATGGATCACCTTTAAGCATTTCGTTTCACGTGGACAATTTTTTAATAAGAAAAACATAAAAAAATAAAAATACTTACAATACCTCTCCTTTTTCGAGACACAAGCCCAGGCGGGCTCTCTGTGGCAGTCCTGGTCACACTCACAGACCCCGTGTCTACTGCAGTGGGACCGGTTCCCGTGGCACCTCCCCCGCTTACACGATCCTCCGATATAGCCGTCTATTAAGATACGATTATAATAGGCGGGCCAGTTATTCAAAATAAACGATGCCGTTAGTTAACGATTCGTTAAAATTACAAACATGAATAGTACAAATACACTGCTATTTTTTGTTGAAAAAATGTGAGAAACCTTTGCAATGCAAAGGATTCTCACACTTTATCAACAAAAAGTAACGGTGTATTTGCTTGTGTACTCGGCATTAAGTTAATGAGTTGAGGTCTTAACAATGACGTTAAGCTAACGAAGTTTTGAACATCTGGGCCTAGGTTAACATACATGCACACACACGCTGCACGCACGCGAACACATACACACACGCGTCCCGCATGACACACGCATGCATACGCACGCACGCACAGGCATTCTATTGGTAATGTAACATATCGAGAAAATCCTAGACCCTGTTTTCTCTTTATCTTGTCTGTGTCTCTGTCGTACTAGCCACCTTTAATTTGGTTGATGCCAGGTGGCTGACTTGCTGCGAAAGAGCTAATTATCTTGGTATCATTGTTGTAATTTTTATGCTGTCGTTCCTGTCCTGCCTGGTGTCTGGGTTGGTATTTTGAATTTAGGTTCTACGTTTCTTTGTTTTGAACAAAAGCCTATAGCACTGTTGCACGTTAATGTGTAAATCGCAATATACAGTTATTGTCCTCGCGTTTTGAATTTGTTCGAGTCGAGCAAGTAAGGTATTCTTGTTTGACACAGAGGGAACTGTGCGACCTAGTTGTGCTCCAAATCAGGAGGTCCTTGGTTCGAATTCCCTCAGCTCTGAGTTGTGTCCTTGCGCAAGACACAGTAACTCCCCAGTGTACCGGTTAATAAACTTAAGGAAGCTTTGGTCCATCACAACATAACTAAACATTGTTGACTAGGACATTAAACTACACAGCAACACGGTAGAGCGGGTAAAGTTCAGTTTTGACATTTGACGGGATTGTACCTAGTAGCACTTGAACGTTCACATGCTACTTTGTGAGCCCACTTGATCTTTGATCCGCATAATGGCAATAATAAATTGAGCCGCCTCATGGGAAAAAAACAATGTGGTTTCCGAAGAGGCCCGACACAAACCGGACTGTACAAGCATAGAAGACGGCTAGAGACTGGAAATTTTGGATTTAAAAAGTAGAGGAATTGTACTATCCGTGTAGCGAAAACAAAGGCGCTGATCAGCTTCGCAGTTACTGCGAAGCTGATCTGCGCCTCTGTTTTCGCATATGGAGATTGTTGGTTTTCTGATGAGGCGGCTCAATTGGAAGCTTAGCTGCTACCTGGAATACATTCCCCGTCGTGTATCTGCCAGCCAGGAGGACATTGACAATGACCATCTGAGCAGATAGCACCGGTTGTTTCACAGTCAGAGTTGGATTTACACTCATCTGAAAAAGACACAGAAAAGGCTACATGGAGGCTTCTTGTAATGTTTATAGTCTTGTCAAAAATGTTATCACTGACTCCGTGTTCTCAGCAGGACAGAAAACGGGATCATAGTCGGCCATGCTTGATTCCTACGATAACTCATGATGGCATTTTTTGTTAATGCTTGGCATCCAGGCTAGAAGTTTTCCTTAGGTTACTTCAAACAACATAGGGCCGGATGCCAAGCGTGAATTTGCGTTTTAAGGTCACAGTGAGGTCAAAGGTCAACTTAGTGCATTTTAAAGAAAAATCAACATTATTTCATGATATATGTACTTTTTGTCACGAAAATGTTACAAAACAACTGATAGTTCATATAGAATGGCCAAGAAGCTTGCCACAAGGATTAAATTGACACATGGGTTTATACACAGAAAGGCCAGAGGTCAAACTGGTGCAAATATGCTGAAAATGCTTAAACGTATAACCACTTCCTTTCTTTAACTAAAGTTGTTAATTCAATTATGAATGTAACAATTGTAAATAGACACAGTGTTATGCAGAGGGCTGAGGATTGCCATTTACGTTTGTTTAAAGTAGTAAACATACCGTATTTGTGCTTATAAAGCACCCAATGTTTGAATTAAAATCGCACTGTGTTAATACAAAATAAAATGCTACAACCAACCTTGATGTAACCTGATCCTATAAAGTTGCTATGTTGTTTTCAATGCACTTCTGGTATTATTTGGGAAATATAAGTCCTGCTTGCGTAATAAACCTTGTCATAAATGCCCACATTGTCCAACAATGAACACATTGGCATGGTGTAAAATAACACAGTTTTCACGCCCACCACTAATGTAATTAAAAGAATTGGCTGTTCTTTCAAAAATACTCATATTCCAAAACAGTGTGCGCTAATATACCATGATTGGTCTGGTCTGACAGAAATGCATGGACATTGCAATTTTACATAAATACCAAGAATATTCAAACCATTGATCTTGCTTATTCGTGAATTAATAATAATAAAAAAATATAAGAAATTGGAGTAAAATCATAGAAAAAATAGGGGATATACATACAAAAACCACTTGTACCAGGGCTGAAGATAAACCTAGGTTGCTGAAAGTGGTATAAAATGAATGCTAGGGAAACGAACTATCACCCACAAGTCTGATGCAAGAACTATCTAATCTTCAATCTCATGAATATTAATGAAAACTTTAGAAATAGGAAATAAAAATGAAAAAATTAAACGGTTTATCCTACAAAATGACTTGTATCTCGGCAACTAAAAGCCTTAAAGTGCTGAAAATGGTATCAACTGATTGCTAGGACAATGTTCTATATTTTTGTTATCTAAATAATCTAGATATATAAATATTTTGATAGTTTTGTGGTATGAATATTAGAAAGATATTTTTAGAGAACAATCACTGAATGATAACGGGCTATACCATTAAAAAGGTACAAGTAGGCAAAGATCAGGAAAAGGCGCAATCAGAAAGAGATTCCCACTCCAAAAACCGAGGTGGGAAAAAACCAAACTAACAATCAGGCACTTATACCATGAAACATATGATATTATCGTAAGCCGAATGAGCAGCTATTTTCCCAATAGGTGGCCACTCAGTTACCTTAACTTAATTAAAAATATGAAAACATACATAAGGCGCCAACAGCACAACAATTTTTAAACACCAAGACATAAAACAAAAAGAACCACCACAGAAGTATCGCCTTGGAACGATCAGTAACACAAAGTTACTGGCGGGCTTAAACCGGTTTACAGGATCTTAACCTCACCCTCAGCTTCTGCAGTGGTTCATAACATTTAGTAAGTTTTTCGGTCCTCGTGGTGAATCTCTAACTTGTCAATGAATCATCAAGAACAAACAAATAAATCATGATAAACATCCTGATGAATCAAAAACAAGGACTCACTCACAGATTGAGTAAGCTGCCCGACGATGGAGATCCCTGGGCGCCGAATAACCTACTAACTCCGGAGCAAAAGAAAAACACCAGTTGGACCCCGGTGGGCCAAGCAACAGACAAGAAGCTCCGGCCCCAACCAACTAAAATGAATAGCTTTAAGTCGGGGCCATCATAGAGGCTGACGCCCGACCCACCGGCGTGCAATTAAAGAAGGCAGCATAGTCATCAACCATGATTGGGTTAAAAACTAAGCATGCAGACTGTCGCATAACATTCAAGTTATAACCTATACGTCTGTAACGTGTTATGATTTTTCTGAACTGAAAAGAAAAATCATTAATTCCTATAAGTTTCTTAAATTTGTAAACTAAGTGACCATAAAATTCAGGTTCCGAAAGGCCCTCACTTAAAAGCGTCTTTAATCCAACGTTATATTTGGAAATCAATTCATAGTGTCTACGATAAAATTTAGAAAAGGTTTTTCGAAGTTTATGATACCGATAGCCATGTTGGAGAAGTTTTGCCGTTAAACATTTATTTCGGGCGTTGAAGTCTGTAACATGATTGCAGACTCTAGCAAACCTAATAAGTTGCGAAATGTAATCACCATAAGAAGCACGACGAGGAACGTCACCATCCAAAAACGGAAAATTTACTATATCAAAATCAAAGTCATCGCGCTTATCATAAATTTTAGAAGAAACGAATCCATTTGCAACAGAAAGATGTAGATCTAAAAAGGGGGCTTCGGTATCTGAGATATTGGCTTTGTTCAACTGAAGTTCAGGTGGATAAATTTGATGGACCATACCTTCAAAATAAGGGTTGTCAATGTTCAAAAGGTCATCGAGGTACCTAGATGTGGAATTGAAAGCCTCGATAACATCAGCTTGATTATCATGGTTAAGAGAATCCATGAAATCTCTTTCGTAGCAGTATAAAAATAAATAAGCTACGAGAGGTGCGCAATTTGTACCCATCGGAATTCCAACAATTTGTCTGTATAACTTGGTCCAAAATCTAATATAAATATTACCAAGGAGATAGGACAAGGCGGCGCACACATTCTGACATGACCAAAGTGTATACCGCCTTTGGTCAGAGGAAGTGAAAAAAGCCTTTCTGTCATTACATGCCAAATAAAGTGAACCATAGTTTTTTAATGCCCTTTTGAAGGTCCACTCTATCAAATCCAGAAGTTTTTCTTTTATTAGATTATGTGGTAATGTTGTATACAGAGTAGAAAAATCATACGTGGACAAGCTTGTCGCACGAAACCCTCTACACTTCAATTTACTGAGCACCTCACCAGAATTTTTTATTGACCAAAACCAATTTTTATTTGAAGTTTCATACACTGTCTCACAGTATCTTATAACATGAGATTTGATAGCAGTAAGACAGGAAGTTAATAATTTAGAAAGTTCAGTGGTAGTACAAGAGCTAGAGTTTGCAATAAATCTAGCTTTGTATGGTCTTTTGTGAAACTTAACAGGTAAATCATTTAAGTGGGCATTAACTACAGACACTTCATCAGTATCTGTCTCCAGATAAGCCCTGGTACCATCAAGCTCCTGTTTTAAGGTGTTAACGTAGTGAAGCCTACAAACGACAACAACATTGTTTGCGGCTTTGTCTGCCGGAACCAAGACATACTTTCTATGAAATTCTTGGATACCCTGCTTCAAATGCCTAAATGACAATTTGGGTTTAGGAGTTAAAAGATTAGTATTTTGTGAATAAAACTTAATACGTTTATCCACGATAGTGAAGATACTTCTTTTCCATTCTTTAAGAGCATTATCCTCAACACCCTCTCGTTTACACCATCGATTACCGAAATCATTATTTTGTGAATAAAACTTAATACTTTTATCCACCCGTGATATATCTGGACTGCCACTAGCCCTAGAAAGCTCAAAGTGGCATGGAATAATTGCTAGAAGAATGTTTTATTGCCCTTGTTCAGATATTTAAAACATAAGACTCGCAATTTTTTTGGAACACAACCTTCAATTTTCTGTTATTTTCATGATTGTTCGAGTTGTTTCTTAGTATTCACAACAATCAATAAAATATGGTTTATCTATAAGATACACAAGACAATATGGTAATAGTGCATTGTACATGCATTCTATTGGTACCATTTTCATGGCTTTAAGTGTATTGGTAGCCCAGATATATGCTATTGTGTTGGTATACCCTCTTCATTTTCGGTGATTTTCTTTTTCTAATTTATAAAATTCCCATTCATATCCATACGACAAAAATATATAATAATTTATAGATGTGATTACATGAGTATAGAACATTGTCCAAGTAATCATTTGATTCCAGTTACAGCCTTCTATGTCTAACAGTAAGCAAGATACATGGTTTTTACATGGTTTCCGTCTTAATTCTTCTGCATTTTTACTCCACTTTCTAAAGCTTTTATTAATGGCAATGACAAAAAAAATCCAATGACATATAGATTAGTACATGGTGGTTTAATATTGCCCAAACAACTATTTGCTACCATTTTCAGCACCTAAGCGTTTTTGATTACCGAGATAGAAGTCATATTGTATGTTTACCTGTTTAATTTTTCCATTTTTTATCTCTTTTTTTTTCTAAATTTTTCACATTAATATTCATGAGAAGATCAGATTATTATATTACCAGACTTCAGTGCGATTGCCATAGCATTCATTTGATACCTCTTTCAGTATCCTAGATTTATTGACAGCTCTGGTACAAGTGATTTTGTATGTATACCCCTATCTTTTTCACCATTTTTCTCCTATTTTTTTCACTTTTTTTTATTAATAGTCATGAATAAGTAAGTTATATCTTATGTATTTATGTTAAGTCCATGCTTTACTATTAGATCAATCAAAATATCTTAGAGCATATTACTGGTGGAATATGGGTGTGTTTGTAAGTTCATCCCATACTTTAGAATCACGTTATAGGGGTGGGCATGGAAACTATGTGATTTTACATCATGCTTATGTGTTCATTGTTGAGGATAATATTCTATGACATTTAGGTGGTCCCTCTGACCAAACTTTGAGCCATAAGACTTTGTCCTAAAGTGCAAAAATGATCTTATATAACCTTCCCAAAACCATTAAATGGCAATTGTTTTCACCCTGTTTCCCCGATGTTCAACATTTTAATCAATATTCATGAAAATGCAAATGGGATGATTATCATATATTCCAATGACATCAATACATTTGCCATTTTGTATGACTTGTGCAATAACAAAGTGTCATAATCATAGTTCATGCATAGAATTGGTTAATTCAGTGGTTTTTAACAATTCTAAGCCATTTGTAATGTTTTCATTAAAATTCATGAATATACTAATTAGATAATTTGCATTACTTACCAAATGATCAAAACTATGCCTCAGTTTTAACCGGAGACCAGATTCAGTGGTCTAGGGCTGGTAATAGCAAAGATATTATCAATTTTGTAGGTATACCCCATGCTTATGAGTCACGTTAATGGTTGTCATGGAAATCATGCATTTTTCATTGTGCAAATGTGTTTATTATTGAGGAAAAAATGCTTTTCATTTCGGGGGTCCCAATGAACGATATGAATTCCATGAAAAATTGTTCTGGGGGTTTCAAGGTAGGTCAAATTAATAAGCCCACAAGGTATGTTAATTTGCAATAAATTGGAACGTTTTATATATGTCAACAATACAAATTAAGTATAGTATTTACGGTGGTGCGGCTATGTGTAGTTATTACTAGGAAAGAGCATTGGAACTTCTAAATATACCATACTAGCATTTAAATTTGTAAAGAAAAGTGGATCTGAAATTCTTGTCCACAAAAACGTACTACATACATGTAGACGGTGCAAACTACTCTAAACTGATTTTTTTTTTTTTTTGCAAAAGCTGTACTTGAATCTATCCCATAATAGTAAGTATATTGATCAAATTCTTCTGATCATTATTTCTATTACTGTGTATCAGGTTTTTAGCGTATAAAGCATAGTTAGGCTGATAAAAATATAATTTGTGACAAATTAGAAAATAAAACAGAGATTTTAGAATGGAAATGCACCTAGCTGCCCTTTGACCTCACCGTGACCTTAATTCAAAGTTTCAGACGCGGCATCCGCCCTGGGACACTTTGTCATACCCCAAAGAACATTTCTAGCATGGATTAACATTAACATGGATTTAGCATTAACTAAAAATGCCATCAAAACGTTTTTCTAGAGGCCGTAGAAATTATAGCAGGTAGTCTATCATGCAGATGGAAACTAATTTAAACTCTGAGCTTTGATTCCATCTATCTGCTCCAAATTCGAATGCAGTCAAATCATTCATCCCGATTATGGACCATTTTTAATTTGATCAGAGCTGTTCCAAAATTTTCAGAAATATTTTTATTGGAAATTGTTGACGGACCGACGGATGATGGAGCCTTGGTATAGAATAAACTCATCTGGTGACCCTTTGGTTCATGTGAGATAAAATATAGGCCCTACATAAGTTCTTTTTTTCTTTTTCAAAACTATGCTTCCGGAACTTTTGTTTTTATAGATTTGGTTCTCAAACAAGGAAAGACTTTTATCAAATATCTTGGGACATCATAGATAAAATTACATATCAAAACATGTATATTCGGCCCATTAATTAGATTTCGGTGTCCATACCTTGTACACAAGGGATACAACTGTGGTAGCTGTCTCTGACGTAACCCTCAGCACACTCACAACGCGGGGTACCAGTTGTAGGTAGCACGCAAACTTCGTGGTCGTCAAAATCACATGGCGGACATGCTTTATTGAAATATAGTAAAGAGACAATCATTGTCGGCTGGTTTCCAGCTTAAAATAATCAATATTTGAAAAACAGGTAACCAAAACCACCCTGACCTTGAGGTCAGGGTGGTTTTGGTTACCTGTATTTCCAATATTGATTTTGGTGAGATGGGAACCAGCAGATAATGCAAAAATCTTTGAAATATTTTAAGAGATACTTATCATTCTTCCAAGTGTATATATTTGAAATATTTTAAGAGATACTATTAAGTATTCATTCAAGTGTGTATATTTGAAATATTTTAAGAGATAAAGTGTATATACTTGAAATATTTTGAGAGATACAGAGCATTCTTTTAAGGGTATATTTGAAATATTTTAAGAGATAAATGTACTAAGCATCCTTTCACGTGTATAATTTGAAAATTATAGGCATTTGTGTAAAAATCATGGGCATTTGTGTGAAATGAAAAAAACAACTAAGAGAAGCCTTCGTGGTAAAGTGGTTATAGGACCATTATCCTATAAACCAGTTGTTGCTTCTCCGGTCATTCGGATGAGATTTTATGCCGAGGTCTGTCTCAACATGACAAAAAGGCCCACTAAACTAAGTCCTTAAAACGCCCACTGATGAAGCAGTGGTACGAAATGTTTCCCAGCAGGCACATGACGTCAGAATGACGTCAGATCGACCGCATCGACGTTGATTTGACGTCATTTTGAGGTTATGTGCCCGGTGGGTTGGCTCCTACCAGATGAATACGTACTCTGAAAATATGCAACAGGGGTAGTGGGACGAATTCCTGGCTTCTACGTTCGTTCGACTGTGACTTACCTTTATGTTTTCTGTTTGTAAATCTGCCTCTCTGTTGTGTCTGGCATCTTTGCTTTTAGTTGGCACCATGACAACATGCTCATGAAATACCCCCTTGAACCACACTTTTATAAAGAAAACTGGGGTTTGCAGGGGTATACCTATTTCTCTTATTTTTGCTCGAAAACATAGCTTAAAAATGAAACAAATGTTTTCAGAAATGGTCAAAAATAGACCAAAACGTGCAGAATGTGCTCTATCTATGGTTCTTCTGGGCGTTGCCATGGCAACGCTTGTAGGATTAATGAATTACTTGTTCTTGTTTTTAATAGAGGAGACATACGGCTGTTTTAAGGAATAGTTTTCTCACCTAAATTCCTAAATCTGAGGCCAAAATCAGGCTTTAAATGCCCTAGTCCTTTCATCAGAAAAAATAATAGTTTTTAATATTTTTGCTCAAAACATAGACCGTTGGTTAAAACGAGTACCCACAATCTATGTTTGGGACCAAAAATAAGAAAATAGGTATACCCATGCATATCCCAGTTTTGCTTTTCCGAATATTAGGATGGGCATCGTTGGTCAATTTTGAAACAGTTACATATGAGCCGCCGCATGGGAAAACCAACATGTGCATATGCGAAAACAAAGACGCGGAACAGCTTCGTGGTAACCGTGAAGCTGATCAGCGCCTTTGTTTTCAATACACAGATAGTACACTTCCTCTTCTTCTAAACTTAAATCCGAAATTTCAAGCTTCTAGCCTACTTCTGTGACTGTACAGCCCGGTTTGTGTCGGATCTGGTCGAAACACAAATTGTTGGTTTTCACACGCACATATTTATAAGACATGCTACTTACTGATCAGTGGGATACATCCCCAGGGGGTATCGTAGGTACTGTGGGGGCACTCGCACCTGGCACAACCGTCACGTACGACACATTTACGCTCAGGACCGCAATCAGGAGGACACCCTGTACAATAATAAGATTTACCCAGCAGGCACATGACGTCATAAATGACGTCATATCAACGTCGATGCGACGTCATGACGTCGCATCGACGTTGATCTGACGTCATTCTGACGACATGTGCCTGCTGGGTAGGTTCAAGTTGTAAAAATGTGATGTCATTTTTTTAAAGTAAAGTATGGATATAATAAGGCTGATATGCTAAATTCTAGAAGAAGAAGAAGATGATGATGATAATGATGATGATGATGATGATGATGATGAAGAAGAAGAAGACGAAGCTCAAAGGGGAGAAGAAGAAAAAGAAGAAGCCGAGATTTCTGTTCAAAGGACGCAAATAATTGCATGCATTAAGATTATCATTGGGCTTTTAGGGTACAAATGCATACACAACATGCTCGAGCAAGCTTACTTAGACATTCGACACATTTTCCATCGACCTCATCCGTCCCTGGCGGACATCCACAGTAGGGTTCCGAGAACCCCGGGGTGATACAATCATGGTCACGATGACAGCCCCTCGGACAGGCTGAAATGTGTAAAGAAAAGGTAAATTCTAACACACCTCGCCTATATAGCCAATGGTAAAAAAACGTGTTATATTGTGCAACAATTTCACTGTGCGAATAAGCGTGACGTTACTTTGCGGCATTTGTGACGTCAGCTATCCCACAAAGCAGCACGTCGTTTTAGCGCACAACAAACGTAATAACTGTGTGTAAATACCAGCATAACAGTCAAATATTTGGCGAGATATCTGCAATGCAATGGCGGAAACCTGAAAGATATCGATGGTTTCAGCAACATTTATTCCGTTTATTGTGTGTTAGAATCGAAATAGATCAGCTCAAGTGCGTGAATTGTTGAGTAATAATTCACTGTTTGGAGGTCAGTTGTAAGAAGATAAATCACTCGCGCTACGCGCTCGTGATTTGATCTTCTTTACAACTGACCTCCAAACAGTGAATTATTACTCAACAATTCACTGCTAGAGCTGATCTATTTCTTAAATATAAAAGCAATGACTGAAACAATTAAATCGTCTGTACATGTAGTACATGTAACAGCCTACAAACTAGCTTCAATTTTCATTTCACATGTTAACACATGTTAAGATACAAGACTTGATAAACATTTTCCATCTTGTGACTCATCAGGAAAATATGTCCGTGAAATGTGTAACCCCTTAAACCCCACTTTTATATAGCAAAACTGGGGTATGCAGGGGTATACCTATTTTACTTATTTTTCCTCCAAAACATAGATTGTGGGTACTCGTTAGAAACGCCTCGGTGAGGCGGTTCTAACCTGTACCCGCAATCTATGTTTTGATCAGAAATAAGAAAATAGCAAAAAAATCTATTGAAAATTTTATTTTTTTTAAAACTTTAAAAATCTCTTTATGGGCATGTTTCGTAATAATTTCGAAACATTATTGCAAACAATTATCACGGGGTCTATTCTCAAAGCTTCTATAATCTGATGTCTTCCAGGTATAAGTCGGTTCCGGTTTGGTTTGTGAAAAAAATGAACATGAACAATGAAATGGGGTAGACAGGTAAATAGGTAAGTTGGACGATTACTGTTTTATCTTTCGAATTTTGAATAAACCCTGGCCTCATGTACAGCCTCTAGAAAATTTACAAATGATACATATATTTTGAAATATGCACTAATATTGGCCGATTCGATCCACACTAAATATAATCAGTACGTACATTCATGGCAATCGAAATTGCTAAATGGAAACATGTCTAAAAGGAAAGATTAGATTAAGTCGTTCGTCCTTTTCAAGATTAGACGCATCATTCGGAAAATAGGTGTTCCTTGAAAAAAATAATGGCACAAAAAATAGGCAGAAAAAATATGTTAGTATTATGTAATTAACTACATTCTATAACTATAAAAGGCTACACACGTTTACACCAAACGCATTCACCATCCCGTTCTACAGATCCGGGCAGACATTCACACGAACTAGATTTATCCCCGGGGTTGATGGCACAGGTCCTGTCGTGGCTACATTGTGGACAAGCTGAAAAGGTGTGAAGTACACATTATAAAACACGCCTATGTAATAAACGATATTTTCGGCTGTAAGAACAAACATTTACTTATGTTTGCTCAAATCAAATCAAATCAAATCAAATTTATTAAATCCCAGACTGTACAATACAAGTAACATGGGAAAACAATAAAATGCATTTATACAACGATACATGGCATATTCAAGGAGGTCCACCTGCCTTACTTACTGCGAGTCTTATCATAACGAACCCTGTGGGTGTGGGTCAGGGCTAAATCGAAACGGTCTTGCTAGGTCTGTCCTCTTACGCAAGTCCCTTTCGATAGAGCACTGACCTCAAAATAACTTATAACTAAATTGTGGGGTCTGCCGAGGCGGCTCGAGTGAGTACCCACAATATAATAAAAATAATGAGCCGCCCCATGGGAAAACCAACAATCTGCATAGGCGAAAACAAAGGCGCAGATATCAGCTTCGCGGTAACCGCGAAGCTGATCAGCGCCTTTGTTTTCGCTACTCGGATAGCACAATTCCTCCTCTACTTAACTCCAAAATTTCAAGCTTCTAGCCTGCTTCTGTGACTATACAGACCGGTTTGTGTCGGGCCTGTTCGGAAACCACATTGTTGGTTTTCCCACGAGGCGGCTCATATTATTGGAAGCAAAAATAAGAACAGTTTATACCCCGGTCATAGTGAAAGACAGTTACCCGGGGGCGTAAAGGCGGTTACATTACACTTACGAGTATATTTCTCTGCAAATATAGTGCCGACCGACAGGTTAACATAATCAAAGCCAGTTTACGTATTAAAATTCCCTTTGAAATTGTTACTTGTGAACCGCGGCACACGTATTGATAATCAATCCCTTTGAAGGGTGGTCGGGTGGGAATATGGGCTCCCGCCCATTGGGGCCTAGGAGAAACTGGTGGGCTGCATGTGCCTCCAGACAAAGCTTCTAAATTCTAATTCACTGACCGACCGTCTGTTTACTGGTCAACCGCTCATGTCTGAACCTGCCCAGGGAATGTGGTTTAGTCAAACCATCCAAACATATAAGCCTTATTGGCTTAGTTGGGTGGTTATAATCATGAAGCACATTTTGAGTGTCATGACATCCTAATGTTGGGTAAAAGTCCTATAAAACGGAGGCAACGTCCCGACATTACCATTGCTGTTGACAGGGATGTAAAGCATCAAATCAAACAAACAAACAAAATAAATCCCTTACCGAGTTCTGGGTCACAGTCTACACAGTTCCCGTGCTGGTCTCGAACCTGGTGATCCCCACAGACACAGTCACCATGTGGTACAGTACAACGCTCATTCCACGGACAGTCACAGTCTGGAAAACACGACCACCATCACGAAAACTTGCCCATGCAATATACAGAGATTTTTTCAAAAGCAAAGAATTGAAGTTTTAATTGAAAACATTTTGATGTTTTGAATATTTTCACCAAAAACATACATTGTGGTTACACGTTAGAACCGCCTCTCCACAATGCATGTTTCGGATCAAAAATAAGAAAATTAGGTACACCCCTGCAAACCCCAGTTTTTCTATATAAAAGTAAACATCGCAGGGACACGGTTTTCCTGATGATTGGGGCTGTGAGAAGTACTTGTAGCTTGCGCTTGTGGCTGCAAGCAAAACTAATTACCTACTGCCTGATTACTGATCCGAGTACTGGTTAGCCACCTAGATTGACCATGTCAATGGCATTTTCGACGAAACGTCGTGCATCTCATCCAGACAAATAAGTTTTAGACTGAATGGTTACATCATATTTGAAGCACATCTCGCATGCTTTGGCATGACTACGTTGGGTAGAAGTCCCATTAAATTGAAGCAACGTCCCAACGTGATCATAGCTGTTGACTGGACGATAAAACAACTGTTCAATTTATTATTCATACTTGAATCATTAACTTATTATTTAATAAATCCTGTAAATATTCGATGGGATTTGAACCTCAACCCTCAACCGGCTTACCCCCCCCCCCCCCCAAAAAAAAAAAAAAAAAAAAAAAAAAAACAAGTAGCCCAAGGACAACGATCGCTCACCTGAGAGTCAACAAGTACAGTCACTGGACAAAGGTTTTTTTTTTTTTTTTTTTTTTTTTTTTTTTTTTTTTTTTTTTTTTAAGATCTGATCAAAATTGAAGACGCTAGAGTGGCCACAACATTAAAAATTGATTTTTCAAACATTCAAGGGCAGCTAACTCCGCAGTCCAGGGTCGAATCTGGCTCAAATTCGAACTCATCCAAGATGTTATGATTATCCTTGTTACTTCCAAGAATGAAGAAGATCCGACGATCAAAATTGAAGGCGCTAGAGTGGCCACAATACAAAGTATTGATTTTTCAAACACTAAAGGGCAGCTAACTCTGCAGTCAGAGGTCGGATCTGACCTAAATTCAAACTCATCCGAGATATTGTAATTATCCTTGTTACCTGCAAGAATGAAGAAGATCCACTGAAAAACAAAGATGCTAGATGGCCACAACACAAAATATTGATTTTTCAAACACTAAAGGGCAGCTAACTCCGCAGTCAGAGGTCGAATCTGGCCTAAATTCGATCTCATCCGAGATATTGTAGTTATCCTTGTTACCTGCAAGAATGAAGAAGATCCACTGAAAAACAAAGATGCTAGAGTGGCCACAACACAAAATATTGATTTTTCAAACACTCAAGGGCAGATAACTCTGCAGTCAGAGGTCGGATCTGGTCGAAATTCGATCTCATCTGAGATGATATGGATGTCCTTGTTACTTCCAAGAATCAAAACTCAAATATTTCAAGCGAAATGGCAGAAATTGCAATTTTCCGCTTTTCGTCTTATAAAGCAATGGAAACTTCAAGTTGCCATAGCAACCAAAGTAGTGGGACAAGGACAATAAAAAACATAAACTTTGTAGAGGCTAATATCATAAGCATGTATGCAAAGTTTCAGCTTCATCCACCTGACAGCTTCTGAGAAGAAAATTTTTGAATATTTTTTCGAAAATTTACTCTTTACGTTGCTATAGTAACCAAACGAATAAAGCGGTTGCCTAAAACGGGGAGGACTACTCAATAAACATTTATGTAAAAACAAAATTTCAATATCCTCAATGAAACGACAGAAATTGCAAATTTCCACTTTTTGCCTTATAAGTCAATGGAAACTTCAAGTTACCATAGCAACCAAAGAAGTTGGACAAAGACAATAAAAACACAAACTTTGTACAGGCCAACGTCATAAGCATGTATGCTAAATTTCAGCTTCATCCCCCATACGGCTTCTGAGAAGAAGATTTTTGAATATTTTTTTCGAAAATTTACCCTTTATGTTGCTATAGTAACAAAACGAATAAAGTGATTTTTACAAAAGTTGCCTTAAACGTGAAGGACTACTCAATAAACATTTATGTAAAAACCAAATTCAAATATCTCCAGCCTGACAACGGAAAATGCCAATTTCCACTTTTTCTCCATACAAGTCAATGGAAACTTCAAGTTGCCATAGCAACCAGAGTTCTTATCCGATCGAAATAAAAACACAAATTTTCGTTCCCCCTACCCATGGATACTCCACATAAAATTTGGCTTTGATCGGCCAAGCGGTTTCAGAGAAGAATATCTTTGAAAATGTGAACGGACGCACGGACGGACGCCGGCTCGACTACCATACTATAAGCTCCCCATGAGCCTTCGTCTCAGGTGAGCTAAAAACAATAAAAAAAAAAATAAAAAATAAAATAAAATAAACATAGGCAAATTATTCTGTTAGCTAGGCAAAGTCCCTACTTAAACCCCTAAAAATAAAAGTGGTCTCGTCCAATTGATAATCATGGACGAGTCCATCCGTCACATGTGGGTTAATTTAAACTCACCTTTGCATTGTCCCATGGTGTCTATCATTTTTGGCGATTCACACATACAACTTTCAACACCATGTCCACAGCATCGGAAACCATGGTAACACACACTTCCGTCCGGTCCGGTACAATCTGTGACAGTTGCACGAGTGAAACAATACGAAAATTTTTCGTTACAACAAACAGAGATTTTTTTAGCTGTAAAAACTGAAAATTTCATTGAACAAAAAAAACAAACAAAAACAAAAACAAAAACCTGATATTTTCAATATTTATGTTACAAACATTGATTGTGGGTACACGCGAAAACCGCCTCGGCGAAGCGGTTCTAACGAGTACCCACAATGTATGCTTTAAATCAAAATAAGAAAAAATAGGTATACCCCCTGTAAACACAAGCAGTTTTACAAAATGAAAGTGGGGTATGAGGGGGAATGCATTGCATGGATATGTTGATGAGGGTGGTCTGGTGGGAATATGGACCCACACCCATTGGGACTTGAGGAAAAGGTGGACTGCTCGTGCCTCCAGGCAAAGCTTAAGAATCACTGTCTGACCATCTGATTACTGGAAATTAAACAAGGACTGAACCTGTCCAGGAAACGTGGTTCAAGTGAAACCAACCCTACATATAAGCCTTTTTTATTTACTGTATGGTTATATATTCAAAGCACATTTTGGTGTCAGGTCATCCAAATGTTGGGTAGAAGTCCGATAAAATAGAGACAACGTCCCGATATGATCATGGCTATTGCCTGGGCCATAACGCATCAATTCAAACAAAAAATCAGATTTTCATATGGAAAAACAAAGACGCAGATCAGCTGTTACTGCACCGGAAACCATGGGTTCCATGCAGTTAAATCCGGATTGTTCTAAGATTTGGTAGAACTACTGAGTGCCAAGAGACAAACAAGTAGCCCAAGGGCAATGATCGCTCACCTGAGAGTCAACAAGTACAGTCACTGGACAAAGTAGTAAGGATTCTTACCATAAATGAGTATGGTGGCCATCTTGGTCATGTGATCTTGAAACCCTACTTACATCAGGAGAATAGCTCTTGTTCGGATTGTGTATCCTCTTGTCCGCCATTTTGGTTCATGATTGATGTAGAGCCCCACATGACATTGTTGCATATCAAATGTACAAGCTTTGTGTCATGCGGTTGCAGAGAAGAAGATTTTTTCATGTATTTCCATTATAAGTCTATGGCAGATAATGACACGCCCGGGTCGTAGCTTGTATGGGCCCAGGGGCACCTTTGGCAGGATTTATAAAGATTGCTTCTCACGAAATATGAAAGTTCTGGGCTATGTGGTTTCAGAGAATATTTTTTTTATGTTTTTCCCATTGTAAGTCTATGGGAGCTAATGACCCCCGGGGCGGTGCAATTTTTGACCCGAGGGGCATGGTTGGCAGGATTTATAAAGAGGACCACTTCACATTGCTACATACAAATATGAAAGCTCCGGGTCATGTGGTTTCGGAGAAGATTTTTTTTTATGTTTTTCTCAAGACGCTCCCCGGGGCGGGACCTGTATGGATCCCAAGGGCACGGTTGGCAGGATTTATAAAGAGAAGTACTATACAATGCTAGACAAAAATATGAAAGCTCTGGGCCTTGTGGATTTGGAGAAGAAGATTTTTTTTTTATGTTTTTCCCATTGTAAGACTATGGGAGCTAGCTATCTGTTTCCATGGAAACCAGAGTTCTGATCCAACCTGGCCCAAAACCTAATGCAACCTTTCCCCCACCTCAGTGATGCTTTAGATAAAATTTGATCACGATTGGCCTTGTTGTCTTAGAGATATTTAAGTTTGAAGATGTGAACGAACGCACGCACGGACGCACGCACTGACGGACGGATGGACGCCGGCTCGACTACTATACTATAGGCACACATGTGAGCCTTCGGCTCAGGTGAGCTAAAACTATATTAATCTTGGGTACGATACTTACAGGTAAAAACTAACTTCGTATGTGGATTAGGCATATCCAGACACACATACTTTAGTTTGGTCTCCTAAATGATGGATTGTTTTCCAAAGCTATAGGCCCCCACCCTCCCTTATCAGATTTTGATTAGAAAGCTGCAAAAAGTCCTAGGAAGACTGTCAGTCATGCCTATTGAGTTCCCTATGAATTTCATAAATTCATTGAATAATTACTAAATTTATAAAGGTACTGAACAATTCACTGCAAGAAGAGCTCTGCCAGATCTTACTATTCATAGCCAAGCACCTCCGTTGTTCCGTGCTGTAGTCGCAAGCTTCCCATTGACTGCAATTCAGATCTCCACAATTTCCAGCTGTCATAAAGGAAATGTTATATTACTGGTGGTATGAGCTTTTCTTTGTTTTCTCTATTCACTGTGCGATTTTCACTTTCAGCAGTGCGATTATTCTTCTACAATATAATTATTTAAATTTGCTTTCGACGAGCAACTTTGCATTGAATAAAACAGATTAGCATTTTTATGTAACTTTCCCATAACATGCTATTTAAGTCGCCAAATTTTCCTCCTGTCATCATGAAAACAAAGATCTTGGGTGAGCAGTTAAAATATTGAGGGACAATATTCTTGAGAACACTCACCTGAGATTTGGTCTTTGTAAACTTTCAATTTTTGGTCAAAGTAAAAAATAACCTTGACCTATATTACGCTCAAAACTTCATGAACTTAATAATAAGTTCTGAAAAATTTAATATATCCACTTTTCTCCAGTGAAAAACCTATGTGACCAAATTTGACCTTACCGTAAAGTAGGTCAAGTCCACCTTAGGTCATGATTGAAATCGGTCAACCGGTTCCGGAGAAGAAGGGTTTTTGCACTGGTATCCATCTTGGTCATGTAAACTGGACCATTTATACAAAATTGTGATCATCTTTCCTAAGGTTGTTCCATAAATTTGGTTGATTGGCCCGGTGGTTTCGGAGAAGATTGTGAACCATAACGACAACAAGTTGGCTTCTTTAAAAAGAAACCAATGAAAAGGTCAGCAGCCGTTTGTTTTAAGAGATTCCATAGATTTCAGTGTTGTTGATTCTCTGGTTCGTCATTAATTTCGATTCTCATACATTTCAGTTTCGTTTCCTATACATGAATGTCGTTTCTTGTAATGAAGCTTGACCAGTGTGTGTATCTGTTGCTCAAGGCAGTGATAATTTTTTTTGATGTTATGGAATCAAAGCCAATATTTAAGGGAACACGATTACAATCAATATGTCGATTTGTAGAAAACCATTTTGCAGTGCAGTCAATTTGTGACAGAGTTCTGAATTTTGACCTGCAGCCACACTACCAGAAACAGACCCATAGTGCGATGTGATGGACTAAAAGTCAGCCATACAGAGTTTCTGTAGCTTCTGTACCCCTCGTCAGGGTATATACGATGTAAACTTAGATGCGCTATGATAAGCAGTCACCACGATCGAGACTGCTTGCTAGATATTTACCGCTATTTGACGGGGAGTGTCAACAATTGATAAATTAAATTGATTGCGGTGAACTGTCTAGTCCCTATAGACGGGTTCACTAGTTTTTAGTAAGCGCTTTATGTTACAAAACGCGTAATTAAGGGAGAGCAGTCGATCATGGGTACAATTTTCTTCATATTCAAAGTAAACACTGTGGAAAAGGTCCTGAACCCCAATAACAACGACGACAGACACCTGAGCATGCATAGCCAACACCACCTATTCAGTATTGTATAAAACCCCTGTCACACGAAATTTACAACCATATTTTAATGAAAAAAATATATATATATTAATATAGCAATTCTCGTGCGCGGCTGTTAATACATGAACTTTATTTATGCTCGTTACCGGGCGCCATACAAAACACGTGCTAATAATGAGTAACTGAAGTCCGACCGGAATAAGCATCAAAATGAAATCTTTTACGCGTATGAAAATGTGTCCAGACTGTAGTATTTAGCGCTCCATTATTTGAGCCACCTCGTGGGAAAACCAGCAATGTGGTTTCCGAACAGGTCCGACACAAATCAGTTTGTACAAGCACAGAAGATGGCTAGAGACTGGAAATTTTGGATTTAGAAAGTAGAGGAATTGTACTATCCGTGTGGCGAAAACAAAGGCGCTGATCAGCTTCGCGGTCACCGCGAAGCCGATCTGCGCCTTTGTTTTCGCCTATGCACATTGTTGGTTTTCCCATGGGGCGGCTCAATTTTTTTTCGAGTGTGTAGAATTTATGCAATAATAGAGATCAAAAATAATTTAGTCATTCATTATCATTCACTGTGTCCCTCGGAGTGTACGCCCGCGGTTTTCAGCACTCCCTCAGGAAAATCACATTTGATCGCTATATTAGCTTTCGGCTCAGATGAGCTATAGAAAAACAAAACATTATTTCATGCATGTACAGATGGTTGGCATGAAATTACCCGCCAAGAAACCCCCTCCCCCGTGGTTGTCTGATCCTATAAGGCAGAAAGGACATTGGTTGAAATGAGTTATACCTATAATCCGGTATACATCGTTCGCCCATCCTCCTCCGCAAATCTGTGTAGCATCTCCGGGGCAAGCCAAATCACAACGACTTTCAGGTAGGGGCCCATGTTTTCCGTAACTATCACCACATAAGCATGCATAGCCTGCCTGAAGACCGGCATACTGATAACCTGGAAGACCAATCACGGGTCATGTTAACGCTCACCTGAGATCTATATTCCGGAACATAGGGGCCCGGCGCGTGTTTTTGGTTGATTTGTGACAACGTCATATTAAGCGAAAACAGGTATATATTGTATACCTTTACAATGTATACCTGTTTTCGCTTAATATGTTTCACAAATCAACCAAAAAACGCGCCGGGCCCCTATGTTTCCGAATCCATGTTCTTGTGCATAGCTCTGGGTCAACTCTGTGAAGAGAACATACACATTAAGCTTATAGACTTCTGGCTGAAAAAGGTCCTGCTCCCCGCCCCCCCTAGGGAATTTTGCAGACATAGTCTATTTTAAAGAGCAGTCTTTTCTGATTCAAATGAGAGATGTTTGCACTTTGTACGCCGGGGCGTAACGGTGTAACAGTCATTTAAAAATAACAACTGTTACCAGCTGTATATATTTGTAGTATTCTTTGAATGGGAATGAACACTAGGTTGTTTTACCATAATTCTGCCATTTTTCTGCAAGATTCTTTGAGGAAAATATGTGGGGTGCATAATTTTATCAAGCTGAGATAGATGGTTCTCTATTTATATAAAGTATGTAACGTATGTAACAAAAATATGTGAATTTACATTTATAAACAAATACGGTTTTCAGTAATAGTTTCTGTGAGCTACAAATCTGCAAACACCAATGTGCAAGGTAAGAATGTCATGTTCATGTCATTTGCATTCAAATGAGAGATGTTTGCACGTTGTACCCCGGAGCATAACAGTGTAACGGCCATTTAAAGATAAACAACTGTTACCAGCTTAATATATTTGCACTATTCTTTGATTGGGAATGAACAACAGGTTTTTTCACCCTAATTCTACCATTTGTCTGCAAGATTCTTCAAGGACAATATGTGGGATACATACTTCTATCAAGTTGATATAGATGGTTCTCAATTTGTGTAACGTATGTAACAAAATATGTCAATTTACATTTATTAACAAACAATGGTTTCTGTAATAGTTTCTGTGCAGTACAAAGCTGCAAACACCAATGTGCAAGGTAAGAATGACATACTTGTGTTATTTTTCATTTGCTAGATGTGCCTCAGTTGTAACGGTGTAACGTCAAGTTGTTTATTTTTATATTTCATGCAATGTTACAATGTTACCAATACCACATTGGGTTAATTTGACCTACAAAATTGATCATATATTTGTTATGAGTCATCATAGACCACTGAACTTGGTCTCATTTTGAAGCCTCTTCACTATAGCCGTTTCATCTTAAGGTAAGTTATGCAGATTATCGTATTTGCATATTTGTGAATTTTAATCTAAACATTAAAATGGCCGAAAAATCAATAAAAACCCATAAAAATGTCTTTCAGGCATGTCTATCGTCGTTGCACATAGTTTGTACACCAGTGATACCATTTGACAATTTTACAGATGTATTTGGTCTATTTGATATTATCTCAGTTGCATATTTTACAATGATTAATATAAAAAGAATATGGAAAATGTGTAAATTCACAGAAAAATAAGATGTATGCTTACATAATTACTAGTGTCTGGCATATCAATAGACCTAGAATGATGAAAGTGGTAGCAGCTTGATGCTTAAGGCTATGCACTTTGTCTTCTTGTCTGATAAATGAATAAATGAATAAATTTATTTTAAGTTTAACGAATATTAACAGTCTGGAGAAGAATCACGGCAAATAAGAGGGTAAACCTTACACAATGGTCTGTGTCTAGGTTACTGATAGCACTACTGTACTGAAACTGGTATCAACTGATCAAATGATTACTATGCCAATGTATTATAACCATGTAGCCTGATATATAAACCTTCTTATCTGATAAAGGTCACTAATATTAATATTACATTTATTAAAATTAAAACTTCATAGCGGCCCCCGTGGCCGAGCGGTTAAGAGCGCTGTTTCTTAATCACTCGATCATCTCACCGCTGTGTCTGGTGTGGGTTCGAGCCCCGCTCTGGCCACATGTGAGACAAGCCAAGTTCTGCTTGCGGGTGTGTCAGGTGGTTTTTCTCGGGATTCTCCCGTTTTCGCCCACCTACTGATTGGCCCGTCTCATATGAGCTGAAATAATCTTGAAAGGGACGTAAAACTGAATTAAAAAAAAATAAAACTTCATAAATAAGAGAAAATAAGAGAGAAATGAAGAGATACACGAATGAAACAACTTATATCCAGGCTGCCCATTGCCTTAAAGTGCTAAATTGGTATCAAATAATTGCTTGGACAATACACAATTTCACAGTACTCTGTTATACAAATCATATAAGATTTACTTTCATGGATATTCATAAGACATCGATAAAAATGGTTAATTGCAAAAAATTAAGGAAGTCCAGCAACAGAGACGTGTGAACCTTTGCTGCAACCTCATTTGTTTAGTGGTATGTTACATGTATACGTGACAACCTGACAACTATTCATATATATTGTGATACATGTAACATGACAATAATTCATTATTAAAGTGATCAAATAGTAACATTTAATGCTATTTTGAGTTTTTGACTACTCAACAGCTATTGACATTGGAGATACATATACAAGTGATTTTGTTGGTATACCCCTTCACCTTGCTGCAAATTTTCTATATTTCTGAAGTTCTTATTGCAATTCGTGAAACAAATATTCATATGATTTTTTCATAACATCATATGGCTGAAGAACATTGACTTAGAAACCGGTTGATACCAATTTCAGCTGTCAAGGTCTTCTAGTAGCCAATATTCATCTGGTTTAATAGGGGCACCACCTCAATTCTTTGGCGGTTAATCCACAACAGCTAATTTAGCCATTATATTTTATTAATGCTCATCAAATAACTTGTTATTATAGCAGGGTGATAGAAAATTGCCCTTGCCATTTTCAGCACATTTAGACTTTAGCTTGCTGAAATACATAATCATTTCGTTGGTATATCTGCTTAATTTGTTATGTATTTTCTCTTATTTCTAAAACTTTTATTTATATTCATGAAAGTGAAATTCAGATGATGTACCTAGAAGACTGAGGGCAATAGACCATTGCCGTAGCATTTATTTGATACCACTTTCAGCATTCTAGGTCTAGTTACAGTTCAGATACAAACAAAATTGTAGTAATACCCTTATTTGTCTGTATTTTAAAAGTTTTCTTAACGTTTTATTAAAAGTATTTATTGGGTCCAAAGACACGATTATCAACCATGAATAAGATTTCTAGTTTTGTTTTACACCAAAAACTAAATTATTCATAGGGAAACGTGAAGTAGTGACACTATTTTTTAAATAACATCATATACATCTACTGTAGACCACGTTATTCTTTATTCACACATATATGTTACATACGTTACATTCCTCATTAAGATGTCTGAGTCTAGATACTTGGTAACACCCACTTAGAACTATAATTCTTATTTAGCATGAAATATAAGCAAATAATTGTCAACATTAGATATAGCCGTAAGAAATGAGTATTTACACATTTTGTGTAATTAGCAATATAATATTTGGCTTATGAAACTGGGGGTAGGGTTGCTAAATAACCCACTTAGTATAATAAATACAGTATACCATTTCCCCCATTGAATATGGTAATGGAAAACTCAAATGTATTTGGAAAACCTGGAATGTGTAACTTAAACAAACGATGTAACTTACAATGCTTATTTTGAAAGAGCAATTATAATATATGTTACATACATTACACTGTATGTGTCAGATTATTGCTCAAGCAACTTAAGTGTGTAGTATGGACATGTTTCATGCAGACTATAGAGAAGGGTGAATGGAATAATAAAAAAAAATATTTTTTGACGCTCAAACTGCCATATGCTTATTTTTAAACATATTATGGTAACATATGTAACGGACTGTAACAGAAAATGTTCCAATATACATAAAGCAAAAGTCTCTCATTGAAGCAAACATGAATTGTCATTTAAGATGTATGTTTGCAAAATTTCTTTTGGAATAGAACATTAGACCGGCATGTACTGGCATTCCTGCTATGTACAATTCCATTCATATTATGTTTGTTACATACGTTACATTCTGGATCAAAATCTTTGATCCTAGATACTTAGTTACAGATCCCCAGAGCCATGGTTCATGATAAAATAAGCAAGAATGGAACCATGATATATATCCACCAGTTTCAAGTATTTTATATGCTTGCAATAGAACATTTCGCCCAATAAAATTGGGGGTAGGGCTACTAAATACGTCATATAAGGCAATATATACATGAAAGGAAAATAAACATTGGTTTTTCTATCTGCCAATTGAACATTCTGATGGAAATACAAATCATATCTAAGGAAAAATACATAGTGCAACTGTATAAGTAAATGATATCACTCAAAAGTGTTATTTTCAAGGGGTATTTTAATTTATGTTATGTACGTTACAGTTAGTATGGGTCAAATTTTTGTTCAAATGATTTTAATATGTAGTATAGACATACAGCAAGCAGACAGTATGAAAAAGTTGAGTAAAATGATAAACTATTGTCATTTTTCTGTAGCTTAAAACACCATATCTTAATTTCTTAATTTTGTTAAGGTCACATATGTAACAGGCTGTTACAGGATAACGCCCCAACGCTCAGGGTGCAAACATCTTTCATTCGACTCGGCTTGAATTGAATTTAAGATAGGGTATGTCTGCAAAATTCCCTAGGGGGGGGGAGCAATCGACCCTCTGGCTCGCAGCCTATTAAGTCCGTTTAGCCATTTTCTGCAATGTTTTCCAATTAAATGACATTTTACAAATTTAAACTGCATAGGCAACCTAAAAAAGAAAGAAAGAAAAGAAAGAAAAAAGTAGGCAATGATCAGGAAATGGCACAATCAGAAAGAAATTCCCGCTCCAAAAACCGAGGTGGGAAAAAAGAACTGCTCAAAAAGGGCGCCATTATTCAACTTAAAAAGATTTAGTATTAAAGTTAAATAAATAAATAAATAAATAAATATATAAATAAATAAATAAATTCTAATGACATTAAAATAGTTTGCTCCAAAGTTTCTGTCACTCTGTCAGTTGAGTAGTCAGTAGCGTTTCATATATAGTTTGGATGTTTGGGGGTCTAGCATATTTTCCACTACAGTTGTACGTTGCTGGTGAAGAACAACTCAGATGAATTAAGTCAGCCAACGAAATTGACAGAAATTATCCTAAGGATGGTCTACACGAAGTTTGGCTTTGATTGGCCTAGTGGTTTCACAAGAGATGTTTGGCAAGGGTATACTATCCTATAAACACACCTCTGAGCCTTCGGCCCTGGTGAGCTAAAAAGTGTGAACGACGGACGCGACGGACGCCAGAGCATGCATATACTATAAGCTTAAAAAGGAGCCTCCAGCTCGGCTCATTATGAGCTCGGCTCAAAAAAACAACAACAAAAAAACGGAGAACACTCACCTGAGATTTGGTCTTTAGAAATGACACTGACCTTGAATACTCACATAACTTCATTAACTGATTATTAAGTTGTCATTGTCAAAATTCCATTGTTTACACTTGTCTCCATTAAAAGCCTATGTGGCTAAATTAAATAAGTCAAGGTCAACCCAAAGTTATTATTAATACAAGCTATGATGGGCCAGGGTCTCAAATGTGACATACCAAGTTTTGTTGGAATCTGTTAACCCATTCCAGAGAAGATTTTAAACCCTAGTTTCCATTTTGGTCATGTGACCTTCACAATTTATATCAACTTTCTTTCACCCTTCCAAAAAGACTCTAGATAAAAGGGGGACGTGCATTAGAGGCAAAAAATGGCCCCCAACAGAGCTGAGTGACAATGTTGTGAAATATAGCCTGGCTATTGCTCTTCATGAAAATAATAATAATAAATGTGTATGACCTTTCTCATAGGAATGACCTTGGGTCAAAGGTCATGACCCATTCAAAGCAATTTCAATATAGATATATCAGCTGATGGGAAAATTGATCATATCTCGGATTTTACATGTTGTAGACCACTGAAATTGGTATCAATTTAGAGCTTAAGCACCTGTCTTGCATTAATTTGTGTTATTATGCAAACTATATTTAATTTGCATATTCATAAATATTAATGAAACATTGAAAGCAATTTGAAAAAGTAAGTCTGTTAGAACTTCATAACTAAATTAATTTCAGTTCAAACCATATCATAATATGTTGCTATGGCATCAATGATGCTTCTGAACAAGTCAGTATATTCAACTGCCATAAAAAAGTGTCTCATTTCGATATTCATGAATATTAATGAAAAACAAGAAAAAGAAGAGACTAAACTCATATCCGTTTATGGGATGGCTTGTGATATTTATAGCTTCGTTACAAACTTGTGTGAGAGAGAGAGAGAGAGAGAGAGAGAGAGAGAGAGAGAGAGAGAGAGAGAGAGAGAGAGAGGAGAGAGAGAGAGAGAGAGAGACATTCTGCAAAACTGCATCATGTGGATAATGCATATGTTGATGGTTTACATAGCCACCCATACTGCAGTTCCAAAGAATAAGAGGAATAAGTAATAAGTCTTATATAAATACTAACATGGTCAAAGTACTACTATTAAGTAATGCTTTGGCTCAGCTTTATAACCTAATCTGCATTCAAAATGCAAAATATGAGATTCGCATATTCATGAATATTGATGAAAACACAAGCGCTTCATCAGAAATTGACGAATAGAATAAAAAGTATAGTGACTTACAGATGTACATGTATCGCACTTGTCCAATGCCATCAATACCATACTCTGTCAACTTCATATTAAGCCATTGTTGGTTATGCAAAATTTCTAATTTGCATATTCATGAATATTAATGAAAACTTTAGAAAATACAGAAAAAATCCCAAAATTAATTATGTTTACCACAACACACTCTTAACTCAGCTCATGTGTGCTATAGAATATTGAACATGCATTAACTAAAAATGTCTATAAACAGAACTTTTCACTCTGTGCAAATTATCTAATTTGAATATCATGAGTATTCAAACTTATTTGCATATTAATGATTATCTATGATTATTCACCATCCAAAGTAGTCACAATTACAAACTTTAACGAAGCAGTCTATGATTCGACAGATATTACAGGGGGTAGATCATTTAGCTGTGACTTACATGTATATGGGTAGACAGATAGATTGATTGACGGCCTTGGTTCAATAGCTTCGTGAATATGCAAGTTTTCACATAGATACATCATTACATGTTAGGTCATGCAAATTGCAATACTGATTAACGACAACTTTCCACGATGCTGGTGTTTGACTGAAATATAAGTATGTTTACGGTTTTGATTGAATTTTCTTTCAATATCTTATTTTCAGATCAATATTCATGAATATGCAAATATGGTAAAGTTCATACAGGCCCAATGTATGTAAGAATAGTCAAATTATAATACTGACCAACAACAACATGCCACAAAGATTGTTTTAAATTGAAATAAGTATGTTGAAATATTTAAGCTGAAGGCGTGTATCAAATTTTATCTCAATTGCTTGTTTCTTTGTGTCATTATTTTCATGAATATTCATACCGTGACTATACAAAGTTAGCAAACTAGATTCGTGTCATACAGTATTTTGCATGATAGGACAGTCAAATGGTATAAATGGTCCATGACAACATGCTTCAGTGATGGTGAGTAGAATATGTACGGATTTTATCGAATCCCCCCTCAATTTCCAATGTTCTTTCATTTGATATTCATGAATATGCAAATTAGATGATTTTCATTTGGAGCCATTGCAGGTTAGGAAATGTAAAATTGTATAACCAATGGACAACAACAAGCCACAGTGATGATTTGTGACTGAAATTAGTATATCTTAGAAGTTCATTGACTTTTCTCTTCATTTTTATGTTTCTATGAATATTCATAAATATGCAAATGAGCTGATTTTTATGTAGGGGCTTATTACATGTTAGGACATGTCAAGTTGTATTGCCTATTGACATGATGCAAAAATGGCTGTTTTTAATTAAAATCAGTGTGTTTAATGTTTTAGTTATATATTTTCTATTATGATTCTATCAATATTCATGAATATGCAAATTAGATTAATATGTAAAGTAGACAATTTACACCAGTTGTCATTAGGTGAAAGACACGGGCATAAGCATAAACATGATACCATGTTCAGTGAGCTAGGATAATTAGGAACTAATTTGTGTTTGATTGTGTAGGTATACCCCCATATTAAAAACTCATATTTGTGGTTGTCGATCTTGTACAACTGCATGTCGTGACTGGGCTGTAGTTTGGAATCTACATGATCATACCCCATATTTTGGAGATATTTTGCTGTAGTGATAGTTTGATCATTGGTTGTGTAGTATCCAGATCTTGTACTCTACCTGGTGCCTGATAGCAAAGTGGGGTGAGCCTAAATGGGCTGGAAATACAATATACAATACAATACAGGTTGATATGGAAATCATGTTTTTCTTCATAACACAAGGGTGTCTATGAAAAAATTCCCGTTGTATTTAGGGGGTCCCATTCAACAATTTATGACCCATAAGAAAATTTCTTTGGTTGCTGGGATGAATTAATTGTCACCTGGCCTTATAATAATGGCTTCTTACTTTGAGTGAAAAGCAAGTATTCTACAGAGCATTTTTTAAGAATTAGGTATGGGCCCAGCTAAATACCAAAAAGATATTTCCACATTTTGTGCATCTTAGTGATACTAATCTTCTATGAAAATATCTTTTTGGTATTTCGCTGGGCTCTAGGTAAACTTCTGTGTTAAAACTCTACATTTTGGTCTAAAATGGCAATTTTTCTACATTTGCCCATATTGGCGGCCATTTTGTGTTACCATAGCAACCATAAAAGTCAAAGTAATATTAGATCAAAACACTTGGATCATTCATCTATTAAAACACGTAGGATAAAATGCTGGGCAGCAACTTTTATTTTTTTCGCGTTTGGGTGGGCCAGAAAACCCCGTTAATGCACGTCCCTCTTTGGCTTTGATTCACAAAGCGGTTTCTGAGAAAATTAAGCTTTAATGTAAATGGCCTTTGGCCAAGGTCAAGTAATGAACTTGACCTTGAAAAATCACATAATTTCAATTACTGAATAAGTTGTGTGTATATTCTATATAATAACGTTGGGATATACCATAAGCTCACCTTCGGCTCAGGGGAGCTAATAAGTTGTCGATTCGCAAATGTGTTTGTAATTTAACAAATGCAAATGTGAAAACGAAAATCAAAATGTAGTTTTGTTGTTCTTAGGAATGTAACATAATTCCTTGTCCTTTCTGTAAGCTTGATAAATTATAATAATCTGGTTTACAAAAGTAAAAATTGACATTCATATCAGCAGCGTTCAACTAATAAACAACACTTGTGCTATTTCTTTATCGGTTTGCCTTGCCGTATGGATGTGTCCTTACCTTGATCTTTGCACAGATCTATACACTTCTGGATAGTGTTGCCAGTAAAGTCTCTTTCTAACACAGCATCTAAATCTCTATCTGATGTATCCAGGTAACAGCCGATGTATTCTGCGCCGGTGAAGCCTGAAAGTACGACCGGGATCAGAATAGTTTACCGCTGAAACGTCAAATTGACAATACCACACCATGGGTGGGGGCAGGGGGGCTTGACTTAGGGGATTAGTACCGAGCTCTCACAGGAGAGGTAAATTTTAGACACACAGTCATCTGGCATTTCTGCAGAGGAGATCAGAGAATGGGGGAGGTCATTCCATCCCTTATAGAGCTGGGGAAAACTGTGTACTTGCTGAGGGTATCTGAAATGCTAAGGGTGTTGATTTTTACAACTCTCTTAGTCCTTTATAAAGCAATATAATTATATCATTCTTCCTTCTCTTCTGCAGTGTTTCCCATTTTAATGTTTTAAGGATGCCAGTTATACTACCTTTTTCTTAAGGATTGAAATTAAGATTCTAGCTTTCACTGGATGATGAAAAACGTTAGGCTGTTTTAATGATTGGGAAGCCGGAAGGGCTTCTCGGAGACATGAAAACAGCTAATGTTTTTCATCATCCAGTGAAAGCTAAAATCTGAATTTCAATACTGATATTTACATTTTAAATTATCAATCAAGTATCAGATTTTTAATTGCACATATCACCGTTCAGTTTCATGTTATTTGACATTAAATCCGACTTAACGTAATTTTGTCGCGCCTAACGTCATGGCGATACGTGACCAACTTCACGACAACAAGAGTAAACAAACAACGTCACTGGATGGGTTTTGACGTCGTCCCGCTCATAGGCGTGGCCTCTAGATCACGTGTCTTAATGTTTTTCATTGGGAAATGAAGAACATCAAGAAAGATACTTTCATCTAGGGCGATTGCAATAAAAATGTAAATATATATGTATATTTCCTAGTAACAAAGTTGCACGTTCTTCTGTTTATCTATCAGGGGTCAGTTGTTCAAATTAACGACATCGTTAGTTAACGAATCGTTAATATTTCAAAGGCTATATTACAAACACACTGTTATTTTTTTTTATAAAATGTGAGAATCCTTTCCTTGATTCTCACATTTTTTCAACAAAAATTAACAGTGTATTTGCTTTAGAAGTCGATATATACATGTAGTTAACAAAATGAGGGCTTAACGACAGCGTTAAGCTAACAAAGTTTTGAACAATGCAAAGGATTCTCACATTTTTCAACAAAAATTAACAGTATATTTGCTTTAGAAGTCGATATATGATAGTTCGTCTCTCACTAATGAGAAAGACCATCATTATTTCTTGAATAGTGCTGATGTGTGTTGGTGAGTTCTTTGATGGCTGACTAGGTCAATTCTGGCTCTAAACTGTCGGTTGCAAGTAGAGCAAGTCAATGTCATAGAGAACTGGGACCAGACTGTCCACATGAGGGTCCCAAGCTGAGATACCAAATTCAAGAATAGGTACAACCATGTAGGCAGCTTCTCTCACATCCTGGTGGCGAGAAAATAGATTTCGCCTGAAAATACACTTGGGTCATGTTGGACTTAGTGCAAACATTGCTGATTGTTGCACCGAGGTATTTGATACTAATTATGCGGCTTTCACACTAGAGCACGATCTGTTACGATCGCCACGATTGACAAATCGCAGCTAATCGGGACATTTTGCCAAAATTTCACGTTCAGACACGTTCTGTTGCGAGTTGTTGCGTTTTGATACGATCTGTTCCGATCTGATACGATAGGGTAGTGATCGGTCAAAATTTGGAGACACGATTTTGGTCCCGGATAGATACGATTAGTTGCTTTCAGATAAGATTATTACGATTAAGCCCCCGATTCCAATGCGATCTGATACGATTATCACGATACTTGACCGCGATTTGATACTGACTGATACGCGTAGATGCGTTCTGGTACGAGTCTCAAGAACTGATACGATGTGTTGCGATAGATTACGACTGTTGGCCTTATTTTTTGGTGATTGTGGTCACGATTGTGTCACGATGAGACCACGATTGGTATATAAACTTCGAAAACAAACATGTACCTCATTATGTTTTTAATCTCTGAAGACGAAAGAACACTGATGATGGAAGGAGCTGAGAATGAAGAGAATGCGATATTTTCATTATTTATGTATGTTTATGATAAAGCCTTATCCTTACCCCTGCCTCTGCTGCCATTTCCTGGCAACCTTCTGATTTCTAATTAAAAATAAAATTGACCGTATTAATATAAGTTTTCTATTGTTGATCAAAGAATACAAGTCAGTTATCGTGCCCGATGTAGTCAATGTATTGATGATTCGTAACAGATCGTAAGCATCCGTAGCAAAAGCGTGGCGTGTCGTGTCTCATCGCATTTACTCGTATTAGATCGCATCATATCGCGAGTAATTCGCATCGTCTCGTAGTTAATCGGGCCAGGCATTTTTTCTCGAATCGTAACAGACCGTAACAGTTCGTAGGAGATCGCAACTCATCTCAACAGATCGTAGTGTTTTGGTCCATCCCGATCACCGCGATTCAGGAACAAGATGAGATACGACTTGTTGCGATTTGATACGATGACATACGATCTGATGCGATGGCCACGATGGTCCCGCCAATCGTGGTAATCGTGGAAAAATTTTTGGCAGCCAAAAAATTTTCTACGATTAGCCCGATTGTCACGATTGACATCAAGATGTGATACGATCTGATAAGATTGGATACGATAGTCCCGATTGGTCCACGATGAGCACCACGAATACCAATTGTGGTCGAATCGTGATAAGTGTGAAAGCTGCATTATGTACGTTTTTATATTTTTAGTTCAGTTCGGGTAACTGAGTGGCCGCCTATTTGGGAATAGCTGCTCACTCGGCTTACGACATGTTTCATGATATAAGTACTTAAGTGACATTTTAGATTTTTCCCACCCCTCGGTTTATGGAGTGGGAATTTCTTTCTGATTGCACCATTTCCTGATCATTGCCTGTTTGTACTTTTTTCAACATTTGATCACTGTACCCTCACGTTTGTAAGAGGTCTGAACTTTACTAGTCGGTTTGTTCGTTAGCTGCATCAAATTGCACTTGACGGGTTGAAATCTCATACTCCTAACCGACCACTATCCTTCTGAAGGATCACTGTATCCTCAACATTTTAATTTCACGATTACAAACACACATCGGCAAAGAGTCTAATTTCCGATTCAGGTAAAAGTATTTATATGCAAAGAGAACAACAAAGGAACACCAGATACAACAGGAGCCCAGTCTGATTTTCCACAATTAACCTCAATTCTTTGTTGCCTGTAGTACAGAAAAACATCAAGCCATCTAATTGTCTTCCTTTAATTTCATAACTGCTGAACAATTTTCTCTTAAGTAGTTCATGTAGAGGAGTGTCAAAAGCTTTTTTTCAAAATCCAAGATGTATCAAACTGACATTGATTGTCACGAACGTAAAGTTAGTTGTCGGTTGACGGTTGACGGTTGACTATTCAAAAAACTAAGTTTTTTGAATAGTCAACCGTCAACCGTCAACCGACAACTAAC
Source organism: Rugalucina vietnamica (assembly GCA_964017185.1). Classification (NCBI taxonomy): domain Eukaryota; kingdom Metazoa; phylum Mollusca; class Bivalvia; order Lucinida; family Lucinidae; genus Rugalucina; species Rugalucina vietnamica. Next base: position 60,047,567 of record OZ024873.1, read on the forward strand.
TTTACGTTCGTTTGATTGTCTATGAGTTCTGCCCAATCGTTTATCACTGTAGCTATCTGAGTGTCACAACTATGAGCTTTCCTGAATCTCGTATATTACCTGTCTGACACAAGTTTATGTTCATCCAAATGAGACATGAAATTTAAACACACGAATGTTCTATAAGTTTGCAATGTATACTGACGTCAATAAAAAACGCCTCATCGAAAATGTTGCATAACTTGGTTAATAGATATACAATATAAACGAAATTTGCATTTTCCTTATTTTTACGTTCCCTCTCATGGTATAACACAAACCGAATTTGGTTATTCTCAAAACTTGCGTAGGTGCACCATTTTTAAAAATGCATCCTGACGTCATTATACAGACGTGTTTGACGTCAAAATTCTTGAAAGCCGTGCAAAGTTGATTTACAAACTTAAGAACATCAAAATTTTGAAACGTAACATTACTGGACTACGTGAAGTTGAAATACTGAAAAACATAGGGACTTTTCACCTTGTTCGGTTTCTGGCGTTCGAAGTGACTCCAAAGTCCGGGACCATCGTTCGCTATGGTATAAAATTCCCTCTATCGATTTTTGTGACCGTAGCTCTTTCGTTCTAATGATGAAACATTTCAAAAACGATGTCGTTATATTCGGATGCACACCTTGAGTTAATTTTCATAACGTAATCGCATTATTTCAAATGGATAGCCAAGAATGGAGCAATGATATTCTGACGCTTATTTCACTAGACGCCAAATACACGTTATTCGTTAGGTCGTTCGTTTCACGCTGAAAGGCAGAAGAAATAACAACAGAAACTATTCTTTGTCCGACAGCTAAGCCAGGATAGCCTTTGAAAACTTTTTGACCATTTTGACGGCGATTACCATTCATTAGCTGCAGTGACGTCAATAACGCTAGAGAACGAAATTCGGTTTCAAAAAATGTGTTTCAACAACATATGGTCACGTGTGGATATCCCACTCTATGGTGTATGTGTTGGTATTGCAACGGAGACTTTCAGTAATCAAAGAAGCGATGTCTGATAGACCGGTTCATGAACAGAATAGGGATTTTGCGAGGGTGTGCGTTTTCAACAGCATGTCATTTTTCAAGCAATTGTCTGAATAATTCCATTTCAGCATTTCCGAATGCGTTAAAGGTTCATAAAAGATATGATTAATATTTAAAATAATTTAAGTTGTTAATCTTGGCAGTATGACGTGTCAAAGTTGACTGAGGCGTTTTTTGTTGACGTCAGTATACTTGTATACAGGTCAAGGAAACTGGGCGATAATTGCAAGCAAGAGATTGTTGAAAAAGATAAGCAAACATGGACCTAGCTCAGACGCAAATTCCTTAAGGACTCTAGGATGAAGCTCACCAGGGTCTAAAGCTTTCAACGTGTTCAAACCTTTGAGAAGTTTTGACACACTTTCTTTAGATAAAACTATTCAATTTTGGTGAACACATCCGTGAACTGACCATTGAATTCACCAGCCTTTTAAAAATCTGATTCAGCAAGACCACGTATACTACTAGTTTTTGTCCTTTTAAAAGGGGTGGGGGAAGGTACCTTGATCTTTTGTAGCGATAAAAATGTCTTATATTAGCCTTAACATCACCAAATCAAGTTATTTACATCTCGTTCTATTATCTGCTTTACATTTTCTTCTCAAAGTTTCTTTGTTGAATGTTTTAATTGACGCTTAACGTCTCAGTCCACAGCTATGGTCATGTTGGGTACGTTGCCTCCATTTTATTAAGAATTGAAAGTTAATTTTTTGCGTTTCACTGAGGTATGAAATGTCGGGAAAATTACATCTAATTTGCATGAAAACCGAAGGTTTTCATGCTAAAATTAGATGTAATTTTACCGACATTTCATACCTCAGTGAAACGCAAAAAATTAACTTTCAATTCTTATAATTACAACTTGATGTTGAAATTATTTTGTCAAAACTGTCCCTTTAATTAAATTGAATATTAACTGACGTCATCGTACCTGTCATCGCGCGCATGAATACATCTCCAATACACAGACACAAGATGGCGGGTGCATGTCACGAAAGAAATTGTAAGACTGGATTAATATAAGTTAAACGGTAAGTGATTTATTTTCAAAATAGATAATTTACATACTTGAAATCATTTAATTCAAGGCGTCAAATTGTCGGCTGACATTGCCGGTTAGAAATTCGTAGACACCGATTTGAGCTGTGAACCACATGCATTTTCTCCCTGAGCTGCTGAGAGTGCCGACGAGCATCAATTTCAAAACAGGAAAACTGTAGAAGTACGGCTAAACTTACACAAATCTCATCAAAATTTGCATTTTTCTGTTCCCTTCTCATCACCAATTCTAGCGTCTATTATTATGTTGTGTGTGCACCCCAGCCCCCACCCTCTGTGATCAAATCCAAACACATGAGTCTTTTCATGAGAAAACACTTCATGAGTTAAAAACATTGAAACAGTCTAACTCTTTAAAGAGCCCTGTCATGAGAAAACGATGTTTATGTGAACCAGGTCTGACACGAACCGAGATGTACAGCAAATGAGATTTGAAATTTTGGTTTTGACAGACAAGTTTCAAGGATTTGTAGCAAAAACAAAGATGCTGGTCAGCTGCGCAATTATTGTACAGCTGTGAGAGAGGTGCGCACCTTTGTTTCTTCATGGAAAAAAAAACATTTTTTCACGACGTGACTTAAATATGTTTTGACCAGTTAAACTTAACCCAGCATTAATTTCGGTTATTCATTGTGAAGCTACCCGAGATGATTAGAAATTGATCGACGATAGAAGTTGCAGTTGGTGAAGGTACATGATGCAGGATTCTTCAGTCCTGCATGCAACTGAAACAATTATAAGGAGGTGTGGCATAAGAAATCCTGCTTTTTGTATTGACAAGAAATATCAGAATTTTTGTTTAAAATTTGTTTGTTTTACAGCCCTGAAAAACATATTATACTGTGATTTTTATACGAATTATGGAGGAAGGCATTAAATTATGGATCACGCAACAGCAGATAGAATATTCAACACTTGCGGCAGTTTGGATGTAGTAAAATGCTTTGTTAGGTTACCAGATTCAAAGCGCCTAACAAGTATTTTGCATGTCATGAATTGCTGGAACTCTACAACAATCAAGACTGCAGGGAAGAGAGATGGTGACACGACATGACAGGCACTGTTGAAAATAGTAGCATATATGAAATAAAATGCTTTGTTATGCAGTGAATTTGAATTGACTAACAAGCACTTTACTTTTCATAAATTGCAAAATGTCATCTTTATAGAGAAACAGGCATCCAGGATGATCAATATTGTTGAGGTAAGTTTTTTGCTTAATTATGTGACAGGAACTTTTCTGCCTACGGCAAAGCTGTTTGAAGTTGTTGATGCAAAATAATAATAATAAAAATCAAGTAGTGCATTTGCTCAGTGGTTGAGCCCCTGAGTCCGGATTCTATCTATCTTCTGATTCTGAGTCGATCAATTTCTGATCATCATAATTGACAGGTCCTTGGTTCGAGCAAGACAATTAAAGCTCTCTGAAGAGGCATATTCATGGTGAATGAGAAATTGTTGACCGGAACATTACAAGCAGAAAATCTTGTATTCGAAAGGGTTGCAAAAGGATGACATGGTCATACTTTCCTGTTGGCTTTTCAGAAAAAAAGTGAGATTTTGAAAATTGCAGTTTCTGAAAGTTGGTGTACAGACAGTAGTTATCAGAATCAGAGTCAGGCATGTGCAGTTCAAACTTCCCAAAAATGTTCACGAATAATTCAAGATCGGATTGAACTGACGCCGACAGCAATTTTAAATCTGAATGTAGTTTACTGGTGACACGCCAAATGACATTATTTCACCAGGGATTCTCCCAACGCGTCGGCCATTGTTGTGGACTTGACGCACTCGTGAACGCAAGAAACTACGCTAAACTTGGTAAATTTGTAAAATGGAGAGAAAACAAGACGAGCACTGCGGTTCTGAGTTCAGTTTTTATTGTTTTATTAAAAAAATAATTTAAAAAATCCGTTGACGCGATCAATCGATCGTTTGTTTACATTTTGAGACAAAAAAGTAGTCCCGATGACCTCATGAATATCCATTGTGTTCATTGAAAAATGAATGACACGTTGAGGAGGTCAGATGACCGTATTTGGCCAATCAAAACGCTGGAAATGGATAATTGTTATGACAGTTGTAATTATTGGGGCTTGTACCCGAAATTAAGGACTTCATGACAGCCAAACGGTGCTTCAAATATAACCACCCAACTAAGCCAATAAGGCTTATATTATATATGTATGGATGGTTCGACTTGAAGCCACTTTTTCTAGGTAGACTCAGACCTGAGCAATTAACCAGAAATCAGATGGCTAGTCAGCCTGGAGGCACAAGCAGTCCATCTTTTTCTTTAGGTCATAATGGGTGGGGGCTCAAAGGTTCAATTTTTGTTCTAAAAGTTCAGGAGAAAACCAATCGCATATCACAAGCAACAAGAATATTTTGTTTGATTCGTGTCTTAACGTCCTAATCAACAACAGTGTTAGGTGGTCTCTATTTTATGTGACTTCTACCCAATAGTAGGATGTCATGACACCCAAAATGTGCTTAAGAATATAAGCAACCAAGTAAGCAAATAAAGTCTATATGTATGGATGGTTTGACTTGAAACATTTTTCAAGGGTAGTCTTAGACCTGAGCTGTTGACCAGTAATCAGATGGTCAGCTTTGCCTGGTGACACACATAGCCCATCTTATCTTTTTCTCATAGGCAAATTGAATAAGGAAATAAAGTATATACGATGCTGAAAATAAAATTTTGATTGTTTGTCCTTCACCTACCTACCCATTTTTTACCCCCCCCCCCCCTACCCCCAAATTAAATTAAAACTGAGATCCTTTAAGAGCAGTGAACACATTAATGAGCAAGCATACCGCGGTTCCGACTATTAAAGTCTCGCCAGTGACCCTTAAGGGTTGGCAAACATGGAGCCAAAGAGAAAAGCTGAAATTTTGCAACTTTCAACAGGGTAGTCGATACAAAGACTAGTATTATATAATTGGGGCCAAATACATTAAACATTGGTTAGAAAATGAATCTTAACCGATAATAAATTTATGATTTCTCAGAATGTCCCCGCTGATCTCAAAGGACCAAAAAGAAATGTAACCTGCACTATGGATGATGTACGGAGAGACTTTTTTAGGGCCGCCACACGGCACAACACCAGCTGCAGTAATAGCCAATAAAATTAAAACTGAGATCCTTTAAGAGCAGCGAACACATTAATGAGCAAGGACTGACTGACCATCTAATTACTGGTAAACCGCTCATACATACGTTGCTTAAGAGTACCGAGTATTGAACTATCGAGTTGACTTATACTTGACGGACCGCCGCACAACACTTTGGCCTGATGATTGTTTTTCACGTTTCATACCACCCCCATCTTACGATCATTTATACAAACACTTTTAGTTTTTTCCCATTATAAAGATTTTTTCCCAACTATTTGAACAATACACACACCTTTTTGTTACATACTGTCAACCAGTAATTATCTCTTTCGCAACTTTGAAACTTCAAGGAAATGAACTTCATAAGCCATAGGCTTTCGTTCTGATCCTAATTTAAACTGTATGTATTTATATGTGTTACTTATTTGCTTAAGTTCAAATAAATATAGTTTAAATCCAAACCAATGGAAAAATAAAGAAGCCTTAGGCGTCTGAAACGTCTAAATTATAATGACGACATATTTGTGAAACCGTTGATACAACTGAACGCGAAGTGTCAAATTTCATGTCATCAATCACGCTAATCGTCCTAACGGGTTCACTTCAAAGACTGTATAGAAACAAAATAACGCTCAAATATAAATATGCCCAGAGGCAAAAGTTTAGTCAGTGAAAGTACATGTAAATTCCCATTTGGATTTGTTCAAATCACTGTCAAGGTCAAGGTCGCAATGGCGGCGTGTTGTGGTTTTTACAGTGCTCTCTTATTTTATGGATTTTTACAATATTTTTATATGAAACATGTCTCCTTCAACATAAACTACGAAGGGGATTGGACCAGAGATCACTTTGATGTATTCCTAACCAAGATCAACTCAGCGGAGAGGTCAGATTTCTTTATCGAATCTTTGAGCAAACTGACACGAAGAACTGTCATGGCGAGTTGGCGGTTTACAGTGACCGGTAAAACCCCAACCAGAAACAACTACTATCTCGTAATCGCTCTGTTGCTGAGCGGGGACATTTCATTAAACCCTGGCCCTGTCAGATTTCCCTGCATTGGATGCACAAAACCTGTGAAATCTAACCAAATGGCCTTACAATGTGACTTTTGTGACCACTGGATACACCGTAAATGTACGAACCCATTGATGTCCGAACATGTGTACAACCAGTTGGGACAATCTACAGATAATTTCTACTGTCACAAATGTACAGATAGACTCCCAATACTGTCAGATTCATTTTTCGACCAGTCTGACATCGGCGATGAAACTTTTGCAACCTCGACGACAAGCAACTCGTCACTCAATACGAGTTGTCTCTCTTCTACCGAAACGACAACATTCGAGTCACATGATCCAACCGATCCGGGGTCACATGATCAGTCATGTGACATAGAGCCACGTGACATAAACAGTGACCAAAATGGTGGCTCAAACGATGTCTTCGACGATTTGAGGAAGGCGAGACGTAAAAATCGTGACAATGTCCTTATCACCTACCTAAATGTGAACAGTTTCAGGTATAAATTCATGGAATTGAGTGATATACTTTATGAAAAGCTATCTGACATCTGTTTCTTTGCGGAAACTAAGCTTGATGATAGTTTCAATCAGCACAGTTTCAATGTACCTGGATATAAACCTTTCAGAAATGACAGAAACTGCTCTGGTGGGGGGCTTATCGCATATGTGCGATCTAACCTGCCAGCCAGGCGTAGGCCTGACTTAGAACTAGACTTCCCCATTGAATCAATAGTTCTGGACGTTACAATCAATAAACGCAAATGGGCTATTGTAGGGTCTTACAGACCCCCATCAATGGATAATAAACTTTTCACTGACTTATTTACAAAGGGTATGGACCAGATTACAACCAAATTTGATAATATATTGCTAGCCGGTGATATAAATTATGACACACTTGACAAATCAAAAGGTGCTACTCTACTTGATCTCTGTGATATTTTCGACTTTAGTAACCTTATAAAATCTGCTACTTGTTTCATGAAAAAGTGTGTGCCATCCTTGGTTGATGTTATATTAACTAATCAGCCTCGGCTTTGTTTTGGAGCCCTAAACTTTAGTTGCGGCATCAGTGACTGGCACAACATGATTGGTGTGGCAATCAGGGGTGCAGCAACTAGGGTTGAATCACAGAGTACCAAGTACAGGAGTTACAAAAATTTTGACCAGGGTGCTTTCAACAATGATGTCGGACAGATACCCTTTCATGCGGCATATGTATTCGATGATGTAGATGATATCTATTGGGCCCATGAGAGGCTTCTGTCGGAGGTCATTGATATTCACGCACCAATAAAAGAACGCAAAATTAAACACAAAAAGCCAGCCTTTATGAATGGTGCTCTTCGTCGAGCTATTTATAAAAAGCATATGCTTTTCAACAAATACAAAAAATGCAAAACCTCTTTGAACTGGGACAATTATAGGAAACAGCGAAACCTTGTTACTAAAATTAAAAAGCAGTCAATGAGAGTATATTCCTATGAACGTTGTGCAGGTGGTCCGAAATCTAAAGATTTCTGGCCCACCATCAAGCCTTTTTTATCCAAGAAAGGCTCTGATGGGGGGAATGAGGTGATCTTATGTGAAGATGAGAAGATTGTCTCAGATCAATCAGAGGTGTGCAACATTTTTAATAATTATTTTGTAAATGTTGCCAAAGATATAGGGAATGATGACTCATCCCAGTATGATCAAGATTTTACCAATCATCCCAGTATAGAGAAAATTGTGGAGAATAATCCTCCCAATGACCCAAAAGACCAGTTCACATTCAAACCTACTACTGAAACATATGTTAACAAGGTTATTTCAAATTTGAACATTAAGAAATCCACAGGGGTGGATAAAATCTCTGCAAAGCTTCTTAAAGCATGTGTCTCATCATTGAGCAGTACTATCTCTAACCTTATAAACACTACATACAAACATAGTCAATTTCCAGCAGGGTTAAAACAGGCACAAGTATTACCTTTGTACAAAAAGAAGGATCCTCTGAGTAAGGAAAACTATCGCCCTGTAAGCCTGCTTCCAATCATCTCAAAAATATATGAGAGAAATATGCATGACCAGCTGTCGGAGTACCTGGACTCAAGTTTTAATCCCTTCCTTGCAGCTTTTAGAAAGGGGTTTGGTTGCCAGTCTACTCTTTTGAGGCTTCTTGAAGATTGGCGCAAGGCCTTAGATAATCATGACTGTATTGCAGCAATTCTGATGGATCTGTCCAAGGCGTTTGACTGTCTCCCACATGGGCTTTTGATTGCAAAATTGAAGGCTTATGGTCTATCTGAGGGGGCCGTCAAACTCTTGGACAGTTATCTAAGTGACAGATCTCAACAGATTAGACTGGGGCCTCATACTAGTTCTTGGGAAAAACTTTTTAAGGGGGTTCCCCAAGGCTCTATCTTGGGACCACTCTTATTCAATGTTTTTATCAATGATATATTTTATTTTATTGTTCAATGTATTTTATACAACTATGCTGATGATAATACTTTGTCCTTTATTCACAAGGACCTGGTATATCTCAAATCAGTTTTAGAACAGGAAAGTTTGTTTTTAATCTCATGGTTTGATAAAAATTTTATGAAAGCAAATCCAGAGAAATTTCAAGCTATTTGTATTGGAAAGAATACTCATGACAACATTGACTCTTTCCAAGTTGGTCAGACCAATATCAAATGTGACGACAATGTTACTCTGTTAGGTGTGAACCTTGACTTTATGCTAAAATTTGATGCTCATGTTTCTGAAATCTGCAAAAAAGCTTCAAAACAGTTAGCAGTATTAAAACGTTTAGGTAGATTTTTAACTAAGCAAGGTAAACTTGTGATTTATAATTCTTTCATAGCCTCAAATTTTAGCTATTGTCCACTTGCATGGCATTTTTGTAGTGCGTCAAGCACAAACAAACTTGAAAAAGTCCAAGAGAGGGCCCTTAGATTCATTAACAATGATTACTCCTCTCCGCTTAGCGACCTGTTGAAGTCAACAAATACTCAGCCACTTCATGTCCGAAGATTGCAACAAATGGCATGTGAGGTTTACAAGATAGTCAATAAGATGTCCCCCGAATACTTAAGTGATCTTGTGAAAATAAAATCTTCTCATTATAATTTCAGGGCTGAAAGACAAGCAGAAGTTCCAAGAGTTAACTCTTCTAGGTATGGGCTGAGGTCCTTCAGGTCTGAGGCAGCTCGGGTATGGAACAGTCTCCCAAACGAAATCAGGGTTGCAGATTCTTACCCCCAGTTTCGGAGGCTGATCCGTAGCTGGGATAGTCTGGATGCCCTCTATGCTCAACCTAAAAAGTAAGTCAACCTCTGTTCTGTTCTGTTTCAGTTAATGTATTTGTATTCAGTTTTTAATTTCATTTATGTGGTCAAAACTTTTGTCTGTATGTGTATCCCTTATTTTTCGTTATGTGAGTCATTTTGTCGTGTCTTGCATGTTTCGCTTTCGTTTTCGCTTAAGGCATACTCAGTGCAGACCTAGATCAACCATCTTGCCTACCTTATAATTAGCACTGTGATTTCCTTAGGTCTAAGGAGTCTGTGTAATGGTGCTATCTTCCATACTTGATCTTAATTTATAAAGATTTATTTTTTTTTATTTTTTTTACCATTCATGATTTTCCAAATTTTAATGTAAATTTATTAACTACTTCAAGTCTATTTACTTTTTACATTACATATAAATATGTATATATATTTTCTCAATTCCTATGGTCTTTCTTAATTTTTCACACTGAAAATATTATTTTTTTAGGGATGTTGTATGAGTTTATAAAATTTCTGTGATGTTGTATATAGTTATTTTGTTCTAATTTGTGCATGCACTGTGATAATTTTGTTATTTTACACATGTTTGTCGAAGTAAAAGCCCTACAGGGCTTATGTTATATGTTTATAATATTCGACAAAAAATAAATCTTCTATGTCTATGTCTACTGTGGCTTCAAACCCGATAGGTAGTTTTGGATTGGAATCACATGAAGCTGTGCATCAGGAAACAATGTCCGTGAAATGTATACCCCCTTAAACCCCACTTTTATATAGAAAAACTGGGATATACCTATTTTTCTCATTTTTTCTCCAAAACATAGATTGTGGGTACTCGTTAGAACCGCCTCGGCGAGGCGGTTTTAACGTGTACCCACAATCTATGTTTTGAGCAAAAATAAGAAAAATATCAAAATTTTTCGGCTGAAAATTTTCAAATTTTAAAGCTAAAAAATGTCTGTGTATTGCATGGACGAGTTTTCGTAATGAATACAACCTAACATTTCCGAGATAAACGATTAAAATAACGTTCATGGTACAAACACCGATTTTCGTTCTTATTTTAAATGAAAGGGAGGCTATCTCGAATTTCAGAATTTTTTTACCTGTTTGAGCTCTCGAAACTGCGGCTGAATGTTGCTAAGATTTTTTCGGACTTTTGTCGCTGGCAACATCCTGTATTCGACAACACTATAAATCAAAGCACCTATGAATTACAAAAATGATGTTTTGCGAAAAAGGCCAGTAACTCCACTAAATTGAGCAACTGATGCTCTTTCTCGTCAAATTTAGAGCGTCAATGCAAATTTAAAAAGGCGTACAACAATTTGGGTAAGCGGCGGGGTAAATGTTTTGGGGCCTGAAAAAGTTACCGACTAAACATTGAAGATACAAATAGGCCATGGTCAGGAAATGCGCAATCAGTTAGAAATTCCCACTCCAAAAACCGAGGTGGGAAAAACTAAGTACAAACACAAAGGCAAATTAATCTACAAAAATATTTATATAATATAGCCTACATACACAAATTAGAGTGAAGACAGCACATTAACGTGTTACATTTACAGAGGAGCAGAAGCTTCATGGAATAGGTTATATTTCTATGTATTTAATACAGTTTTTTCTTAGTTCCTGTGCGAGATATATAAATTCTGCAACATTCAAAATAGTATGTTTAGAATCCGACATCATAAATATATCAAATTTGTTAAGGTTAGGCCAGTGGCAAAAATATGGTTTGAATATTTTTCTTCTTATAGCTGCGTAAAGAGGACATACAAGCAAAAATATATTCACTCTACAACATTTATGTATTCTTTCATCTCGGGTTTTCCACGTTCGATCGTAAGATCATGTGAGGAAAGCATAAATCTTGTCATAGCTACTTTATATTAATGTTCTGAAATAAAATCTAAATATTTTTCATATGTGAATTCAAGTTTATATCTGGCATAGGTAATCAGTCTATTTGAAATAATTATATCTGCAGATTTATGCTTTCCTCACATGATCTTACGATCGACAGAACTTAGAATGGATCATCTCTACATCATAAGCAACATGAATTCCCAAAATTTCTGAACTGTAATTTAATATGAACCCAACTAGTGTATCAAACAATTTCCTTTTTTCTACGATTGGTTTATCTATTTGTATAAAAAATGCTAAAAAGTTATGTAACGCAAACGATGCATGCTGCGCAAGCCTCATTTGTGTCAAGTTCTATTCCAGTTTCTGTTTTTGAAAAAATGAACCCCCACATCAGGAAAACATTTCCGTGACATTTTTTCTTATTTTTGCTCAAAAACATAGATTGTGGGCATGCGCGGATGCAGAAAATTTTCTCAGGAGGGGTCCAAATTCCCAGAAGGGGCCTGATGGAAAATTTAACATGGCAAAAATTAATAATCTGGCAATTCCTGGGGGGGGGGGGGGGGGGTCCGGACCCCCTGTCTCCCCATCTCTGGATCCGCCCACGGTGGGTACTCGTTAGAACCGCCTCGGTTAGGCGGTTCTAACGTGTACCCACAATCAATGCTTTGAGAAAAATCATTAAAAATAAAAAAAAAAAAACATTTCATGATTTTTTTTTTCAATTTAAAGCTGAAAAAATCTCTGAATGTCACGTGGGAAAGTTTTCGTAATGCAGACATTTAAATCAATATACCTCTTCAAGTTTAACGTTATTTAAGAAATAATTTTACTTTACGGTGAATTATCGTGATTAACGCGAGATGTTGGAGGGCAGATTGCGATGTATTAATTCACGACGGCGCAGCCGGAGTGAATTAAATATCGCATCTGCCCGACAACATCACGCCTTAATAAAAGACAATTCATCGTTAAGTAAAATTATTTCGATCCTAACACGACTAATAAGTAAATTCTTACATTTCAAAATGTTTTCCAGTGGACTCATTCTCGGCGGACATGAATGTTTATCATGGTGCGACGTCACAAATACGCCGCCTTACGTGCGTAATTTTGTCTACAGTGAATTATTGTTAATTTGCACACTACTGACACGGTGACGTTTCCATTAGGTTCAATGGGGAAAACGATAACGTCGTGTTAGAATTAGAAATAATATTATATCACAGTAAGTGTGTTCTTCCTTTTCATCATGCAACATCAATACTCTGCTGAAATTATATTCCATCAATTGTACCATTTATGAGGCGATCATTTAGTCAGAAACAACCATCTTTGCTGTAGTTTGGTCAAATTCCCGATGTACATTTGCTCGTGTAGTATATTTCTTATTCCAACACAAAGACGCCAAACCAACGTCAATTTCACGTACCAGTGGAGCCGGCATAGAATCAAAATTACATTTTGGTCTTGCCATTAACGTATTTAGCCACTTTTAAAATTTGTTAGAAACGATGTTACGTCATTTTGTGACGTCATTTTGAAGTTAATATTGGAATCTTAAAAATGACATCTAGATCTATATTTTTTCTGTATAAAAATTAAAAAGAAACACTTTAATAACCAAACATTTGTCACGGGAGCCAAAATTTAGACACACTCGGCAGTCTGTACTAATGTTGTGTTCAGCAGTGCCGATTCTGATCAGAATGTGCGCTGGATTTCTTAAGAGGGGTTGCTAAACGCCCTTAGTATGGGATTCTCCTTTATACATATTGTGTTTTGATTAAATGTAGGACCACATGGCACGGTCAAATTATCAGCTTATTGCAATTGTTTTTGCACATAATTGAAGCTCTATCGAATTAACGTCAACATGACGTCAATTTATCGTCATATGACGGCTAGAATTGCATTAAAAATGATATGTATCTCGCCGAAATGTTTCAAACAACTTCACAACCAAAACAAATACTGTATACAAATTGGCTTATTCAATGTGAAGGAAACGATACAAGCTACGTGTTGTTAATTTCTTAGAAAAAGTCACTTTGTGACGTCATTGTGACATTAATACGTCAAGGAAAAACTGGAAATACCGTTTCCTGAAAGGACATATTTTTCTGTGCATGAAAATTGACAGAAATCACCTTTACCAAAATTTTGCTACGGGAGCTCAAATCTCGACACAGCGGACTCTACTATGTGGAGATTTTATCGTCATAATTTTGTGCCTGAGCGCGCTTTCACCTTCTTCTGATGCGTACTAAATACTACCAGGCCAGGCTCGACACAAAGCGGCCTGTACAGCCACAGATTCAGGCTAGAATCTTGAAATTTTGGGTAGAAGAGAAATTGTACTATCCGAGTAGCGAAAACAAAGGCGCTGATTAGCGGTGCAGTTACATGTACTTCACATCTGATCTGCGCCTGTTTTCGCATATGCAAAAATCCGGTTTTCTCATGACGCGGCCCATTTCATATGTGTGTCTCAAAAATAAAGGGTCCATAGCTGCAGTGCTCTGCTGTCGGTCAAATAGAATTTACGTTATTATATTTGTTGCTGTATTAATTTATTCAACATTATATCACTGATACTTTCAAAAGGGGTCAGTGGTAGTCGTATAGAATAGAAGCGGAGCAAAGACGCAAAAATATATACACTGCTTATTCGTTAAAACATTGGGTCTATCATTAAAAAAAAAAAAAACAAAAAAAAACGTATTTTCATCCTACAGCAGTTAGAGTCAAAACTATGATAAACAGGAAATAAAAATTCATTAGAGCAGGACAGTTTTAGAACGGCCAGTAAAACTATATGGCTTTAATCGAGTTTACGGGGCCCCAATCCTCAGCCTCCGTCTAGTCTTATTTAAAAATATTATTTGTGAAGTTTCAATTGCAGATTTATAGATCATCGATCAAAGTAACTTACCTGTAACAGTTTTTATCAAAATGTATAGCACCAAAATAAGCCAGATCGCCAGGCAATGACGTCTAGCCCCCATGGTCGCTAACGTCAACTCCACAGAGCAACGGTAAAATAATGGTTTCAGTCCACGTAATCCCCGGATGTAGACGTGTTTGGAGTACTATCAAAACACTTTGACCTTTCCAGATTATTTCACGTGGTATTGTTTTATAAATATAACCAAAGGGGCACCAGCATTCCTGTAGGCTTTTTCCATTGCCATGTGGAATACGTTGACGTGTCTTGTAGTCGTACTAGAATCGCATTACTGCAAACATACCCGTTCGAAGCAGAGCTCCAACAATTGCACATCAATGTCAAAGGTATACCGACAAGGTGAAAGAAATTGAACGATACAGGTTGAGAAGATGGCATGCATTCCCTTTGCTCGAAGCTAAATAAATTATGCGGAAAACGGCATGCGTCTTATCTCCGTCAAATTCATTTGAGCCGCCTCGTGGGAAAACCAACAATGTGGTTTCCGAACAGGTCCGACACAAACCGACCTGTACAAGCACAGAAGCAGGCTAGAAGCTTGAAATTTCGGATTTAAGAAGAAGAGGAAGTGTACTATCCGTGTAGCGAATACAAAGGCGTTGATCAGCTACGCAGTTACTGTGAAGCTGGTCTGTGTCTTTGTTTTCGCCTATGCAGATTGTTGGTGTTCCCATGTGGCGGCTCATTCTATAAGATCAAACAGTTTTGGAGTGTTCATTTTCTTGTTCTGCATTGAAAATATATATTTTTTTGTACTCGAAACAATCGCCTAAAAGAGAGACATGCAGAGAATACATATACCAACAGTCCATGCTGTCAGAGAATGAGATCAAAATAAATTCATTTTTGGAATAGCAACTCAAATCATGCAATATGGTGTACAAGTATATTACTAATTTTCTAGACTTCCGTCGTATGACACTGAACCGTGCCATGAGTAGGTAAGTAAGTAAGTAAGTCTGTAAGTAATTATTTAACGATGATAACTCGGTTTGCTGTGCCAATCTTCCCCGAGGCCCTCAAAACATATAAAACATATATCATTATACATAAAACAAACTAGCCTCGGTAGCTCAGTAGGTAGAGTGTCCGCTCCGAGATCGGGAGGTACAGGGTTCGATCCCGGGCCGCGACATACCAAAGTCGTTAACAATGGTACTAGTTGCTCCCCGCTTGGCACTCGGATTTTCGGGGTAGGCCGGCTAGGGCTCGTCGCTCCGGTGTCAGTATAATGTGCCTGGAGGTGGTATCAGGTAAAAGTGTCTGGGATCTGATACCACAGTGAGGCAGCACTATAAATGTGAGCATTGAGCTCCCTGTCACAACCAGACACCGTCGTGATATGACAGATAATGTTGAAAGCGATGGTTAACTCGAACAAACAGACATACACACAATAAAACAATATCTTATGCACAGAATTAAATAAGTCACGTCATGAAAAAACCCTGTTCTGAGTGAGAGACAAACATCTAAAATGAGATTTTTATGCTAAAAAGGCATCGATGGTATGATAGTAATGGCACAGTCAGCATTTTGTTTTTAATGTTAGCAAAAACAGGTAATCTCATATCGTGGCTCAATCATTTAAGAATACAATAATATGAAAATATCTCCGCTGCAGGAGGTGAAAGTGCAGTCACGATGACGCAGAGTATGGATCCCTCCTCACAGGCATATATTTATTCTGACACAAACATACAAAACACCATAGCTGGCCTTGGTAATGTAGAAATGGTAGATTTCTCCCGAGGTAGAGATGACCCTGAACCGTATGATGTCCGTGCGAATAGTCATATATGGAGAATAGAACCTACAGCACATGGAATAATACAGCAGGCAGAAAACCTCTGCTCGCCTTCTGCCGTGTGCTACTACCAGATAAACACAGTTACAAGGCCACCTTAGAGGGTAAGAACCCAATTATACTACAGTGGCGACGAGGCAAAACTCGGTAACCTGTGAATTTCTGGAAATTTGAAATTGTCATTAGTTTTCGTGACCTGAGTTTATTTGCAGGGGAATAAAGACCGGCCATTCAACGTATTGAGGAAGTCTACGGGAATTGGACCGTGATATTTAGGTGCAGATTAAATGGAGATTGTGGAAAATTCATAATTTTTGTATTATTGCATATTTCTAAAGTTTTCAACTTTGGCAAAATTTAGCCTATTCTAAAAACCATACGGAATTTGCATTAGTTCAGGCTACAAAAATTATTTTGTTATTTCAACAACAAGCCAAACTATTATTTCAAAAGGATTTAATTTTAGAAAATTTCTTAGACCTTGAGAGAAATACATACAAGGGGATAAAGACCGATTGTTTCGAGCAGGGATTTTGCACAGACAAACGTGATATCCAATGGTTGTATTGATTTTTCATGGTTTTGGAAATATAATCATAATGGGTTGAAAATTTGGCCCAACATTTTCTTTGAAAATAAATTTACAAGGAGCTTTGGATATTTTTCTTGATCTTTCTAAATTCTAAAATTTTGGCTTGTACTTTTGAATATGATGAATTTTGATTTTTTGACATTGCACCGTGGAACAAATTTCTGAGCGTTAACCACGAGCTCCAGCCAAAGCAGTCAAAATGGCATATCAACACCAACATTTTGGCTCTGTCAATCCATGGAATGCAACAAGGTGCTCCCCTGAGTCCACTTCTTTTATACAAAGAGGGGGAGAGAGTGAGAGGTTCTCACCAATGGGGTATGCCTCACCCATGGGGCACATGCCTTACCCTGTCAACAATCTGGGACTTAGACAACACACAAATAGGTACAGTCCACAAGAGGGTGCCATGCATTTACCTGTCTCTATACAGCACCCGTCTTTCGTCAACAATACAAGATGGAGCCAGGCTCCGAGACAACTGCATGATGTGTACTCATCCAAACAGTTACAGCAAGCCAGTTCAATAGCACAATTCTCACCAGGTGTGAAGATGGAACCTTATTGCAATCAATTAGTGGTCGAACAGCATTATCCAACAAGTCTGTCATGTTCAACCGAGTATCCAGCCATTGATCAGAGGTTTCAGATCCAGAACTTCGAAATACAGGGACAGACCGAGTCTGAGAAAAGGTCAGTCCAGTACTTGAGACAAGCAGCAATGCAAAACACTAAACAGACTGTGCTGCCTAAATCACTGTATTTCAGTCAGTCATCATCCTGGGCAGAATTTTACAGGAAATTTCTTAATTATGCCCGAGACAAGCAGTGGTCTTCCCTAGAATGCAAGACTTACATGGGCTATGTCTTAGAAGGCAAAGCTGCAGAACACTTCCAGTTTCTCACTGAGCAAGACCCTAACATCCCATATTATGACATACTTATTAGAATGGAAGATTTCATGAACAAGCTTGATAATTTTCATGGAGTCATGTCTCCGGTGAATTTAGTCTCTCCATATCAAAATCTGACAGAAACTCAAGAACAAAACTCAGCACCCCATATGTACACATACAAGCATAATCCCCTCTCACCGAACATGTTCCAAGAGCCTCATTCTAGCTCATCTTGTGAGTCATTTGGTAGGACAGAGAGATACAGCTACTGTAGAGATCCTCAGAATTTGAATAGCTCAATTTTGATAAATCAGTCTATTGACACAGACATCGTGTCAAATGTTGAAACTATCTGCCAGATGAAATACATGGTCCACAACTACCTTCTTCAAAGCATGCCCAAAACTCACAGGCAATGCATGTCCCTCAGAAATCACTGCAGGGCACTCTTCAAACTGAACAGGGAAGACCGGGAAAGTCAGAAAAGGGGCATTTGAAACAGGAGCAGAGCTCCGAGATCAGAGGAAGTTCCCAGGAAGCTGGACACCACAAACAAAGTTTGGAGGAGCATGCAGACTGGCTAGATAGTTTAGGTGATCAGCCTCTCTTCACATCAACTCCAAAGGAAATGCCATCCAGGGTACTCCCTGAGTGCAAAAACTGGTCCGATGAAGAGGATGATGGAGAAAGTAGCTTGCGTCAGCTGTTATTCTCCGAGACAAGCAAAGCGGAATTGCCCGTGACTCCAGCTGCTGCCGCCAGTGGGGTACAAGCCTCTCAACAAGGAAGCCGAGAGACATGCTCCGTCTTCACCAACATTCAGGAGTCAAACTCCGAAAAACAAGAGTTCTGGTGGGATAGCCTCGAGACCAGGGGCATCCGAGCTGAAGATGAGGCAGACAGTATAGCTAGCTGTGAACAATTCATCGATGGGATGTACATCCGGTTATATGGGGACTCAACATCACATTCCAAGGCTATCGAGACCTGTACATCCGAGGAGCATGAAACTTGGATTGATGAAAAGTTTGCAGATACGTTCTATTCAGCATCTCTGCAAAAATCCTGCCTCAAGGACAAGGAAGTCCGAGAAACAGAACTGCAAAATCTCCAGCCCCGCAGGAACAAGCCAACTCTAGCCTTCAAGGTGTGACACCTATCTGGCGGATTAAGGAGGGGGACCAATCCCTGAGTCTCAAAGGGAATCCATCCCAGGATTCCGAGGACGAGGATTTAGACACTAGCTTTGGGACTGTCTCTATTTGTGAGCAGCAGACTTTGTCATCAACACTGAAAATTCCAGTGACAGTCCAAGGTGTGGCTTTGAAATCTGTTATAGACACTGCTGCCATGGTTACCATCATATCAGACAGAGTTTATAGAAAAATGACTGTTCCACCATCATCTCTGATAGCCACAACATTGAAAACAGCAGGGCGTGAACAGAAAATAAATGCACAAATCATAGGTCCAGTGTCTTTGAAGCTCGGAGAATCAACCTACTCCGTTCTGGTGCATGTTGCACCGATATATGAAGACATGTTGCTAGGGTTGAATTTCTTGATGGAACATGGTTTAGAAATCAATGTCACTGAACAATACCTGTTACTAAGGCAAAACAACGAAAGAATTCCACTGGAGATATCAGCATCTCCGAGAGAAGGCTGTGCAGTTTCAAAGATCATGATTGAACTAGTCGAATGCATCCAAGACAGTCCAACCGCCCTAGCTAAACATGTTTCCTTGCAAGAAAGGGCAGCATGCAGTGTGCATCAGCCCGAGAGCGACAAGAAAAACAGCTTTAGACTACAAGGGCTCCAGCAGGATTCAAACATTCAAGCCAACACTCAACAGACTGGATCCTATGATCCGAGAGCTACAGGCAGGTGGTTACGCATAAAGCAGATGGGATCACTTGATCCGAGGCAGTCAAATTTACAGAACATTGATCATAAAAAAGTGCTAAGATTGTCATATACTTTCCATGCTCATATTGTGGAGATTAAGACTCTGATAGCAAAGACACTGAAATTGAAATTTGTGAGCACATATGGCTGCCAGCATTTAAGTGACATGGAACCACAGAAATCACCTGTCCAATGGATTTCAGAAGACGATGTGGCCTGGCCATGGGATCCAGGAGGCCGGTTGCTTGAAAATAATTAGATGTATAATTTGGGCAATAGCCCGAGAAATTTAGGATGCTTTGTGCACCATACAACATCCGAGACCAGAATGGGAGCCTGAGACAGATTCTAGCCATTAAAATTGGGGTATAGTAGACTAGAGCAAGTTCATCATCCTAACCCCGTGGGAAACTATTTCTGAGAAAGAGCTGATATGTGATAGATCCATGAGCACCAGCAATAATCGTTAAGGAAAGGAGAGTAGCCAGAGACTAAAGCAACATCACATGGATCTGTGAGAAATAGTTCTATGTGCAGCTCAATTAATGTGAATAGGGGAGAAGAAGAGCCAGTGTTTGTCACAGTGTTGAAATTTGCATGACTGTCTGTAGATGTTGTCTCTCCCCGAGTACAAAGAATGGGGTATCACCACGCGCATCTGCCGAGAAATGGAAGTGAGGAAGCTGTTTGTGGTCACAGTGACCAATTACCATCAGTTATACAAGTTGAATTAGTAGTCCTTGAAGCAGACCAAGTGGCTGAATAACTTGGTCAGTCTGATGGCAGTAATTAAGCAGTGATGGGAATGAGCTAGTTCCGAGTCACACACAGACACTACAGGATAACGGAATGGGACACAAGCTGGACCTTTGTCCGAGGACGTGGATAGCATTCGTGATCTGGTTGAGTTGGAGCCTGAAACTGTAGTGGTGACTGACTGTAAGAAACAATCTGGATATTCGATATTATATGCTTATTGGATTAACCTGCACCCCCTACATGTTTGTGAAAAATTCTCAAGAGACTGTTAGGACATGTCTGAATAGGACCAGAACACTAACGAAAGCTGAAAAAGAAAAGGGGGGGGGGAAGTGTAGAAACGGTAGATTTCTCCCGAGGTAGAGATGACCCTGAACCGTATGATGTCCGTGCGAATAGTCATATATGGAGAATAGAACCTACAGCACATGGAATAATACAGCGGACAGAAAACCTCTGTGCTCGCCTTCTGCCGTGTGCTACTACCAGATAAACACAGTTACAAGGCCATCTTAGAGGGTAAGAACCCAATTTTACTACAGTAATGCAATGGATAGATTACAGGATCACCAGGTCTACATGCATTCTATGCAAGAAACAATGTCAAGTGCAGATTATGTTACAGTTGCTTACAAAAGATACCCAAAGTAATGACAGTAGCCACATGCAAAACGAAAGTAAGAGTGGTTCCTCACATGGCGATGCGCAGGGAGTAAACCGCACCGATTGAGTAAACCGCACCGTAGGAGTAAACCGCACCGTAAATACTGGGATAAACTACGGACCGAGCTGTGATGATAAAGGTGCAGTTATATATGTAGCAAATGAGGCCCCATCCTCTTATATTAATGCGACCCAGAGCAGAAATCGTATGCCATACAGTGAGCAGCATGAGGCATCAAATTCGCAGCCTACTTATTACAGTGAGACCAATCAACAGTATAGTCAAGATGAACCGTACCGAACCGATTATCGACAACAGACTGTGAATAGGTCTCTCGGCCAGAGTAGCCATACTGACAGGTTCAATGATGTGACAACCATAAGGTCATCTCTCAGAGGTCCAAATACAAGTTACTCTACAGGGTATGCTTTAAACAGAGCTGATGCACCTGACACTTCGCACCATACAAATTCAGTTAGGCAAACCGGTACAGAAAGGTTTCGGGATAATAGGGGCCAACCAACACGAGAACCTTTTGATGCGAAGATTCCACCCTTCAACCGCAAAGAAGACTGGAAGGTGTGGGTAAATCGCTTTGAGGCTGAGGCAGCAATACGAAACTGGGATGATGAGACAAGGCTTGATCACTTGCTACCTAAGCTGCAGGGTAAAGCAGGAGATTTTGTTTATACACAGCTGCCAAGACGCACACTCACTAGTTACAATGATCTCATCAAAGAACTTAATAGTAGATTCCGAGTAGTCGAAACCAAGAAAACATATGCTGCACGATTCAGCCAGAGAACGCGAAAGCCAATAAACAGCTGAAGAATTTGCTGCTGAGCTGAAGCGGTTGTACGCAAAAGCCTATGAATTTAGAGACGAGAACACCAGACAAGAAGATCTGGTCAGAAGATTTTAGATGGACTGAGAGATAGCACGGCAAGATTTGAAATAGAGTATAATAAAGAGCCTGACGATATTGATGAAGCAGAATACCATGCTGTGAATTTCATCCAGACCAAGCGTAGAAGTTCGGATGACAGTTATCAAGACAGAAAGGCCAAGAAGTATGCCAGAAGGGCCAGTTATGAAGATGATAATCAGATAGAAGACATAGAATCAGAAACCGAGGATGAGGAGCTTCACCAAATATACAGAGTACCTACCACTGGTGAACAGAAAAGAAAGCCCAAAGATAATCGGCCGAGGAAGGAAGGTACTGGGCAGTCTGAAGCATCACAGAGTGAGTCGCTAAAAATCGTAAAAGCAACTAAGGATATAATACAAACATTCGTGGACAAAATGAAGGAAATAGCTCAACCGGCAAACTGTCCTCCAGGTAGACAGCAGTACTCTAATTATCAGGATCGGAAACCTGCTATGGATGCCATCAGCAGGGGCACTACATGAGGGACTTTCCAAACAAAGCAGGCAAGAATGGAGACAAGAAGCCTGAAAATCAAGAAAATAGTGGAAACCAGGCATCTTTGAAGCAGCAACGAGACCACCCAACCGCTCAACAACATTTAAACTAGAAAAGGCTTTCTCGGACGGCCACAAGAAAGCCTGTACAGAAATTAATGGCCAAAAAGAAAAGGAACAAAGGTAGAGAGGATAACTTTGTGAAGTCCATAAAGGTAACTCAAAGATTACCAGATGGAATCTGTGTGTGCGGGTCTGCACAAGGTTATCCTATGCTATTTACTACCGATACGGGCGCATCAAAGACAATCATTTCAAGGCGTATATTTGAGTCTATGAGCGCCGAGGACAAACTGAAACTTTCAGGTGCTTCTAAACTTATAGGTGCATGTGGAACACAGATAAAAGAGCTGGGTAAAGGTTTATTTCTGTTAAAATTGGGACCCGTGTCCATAGAGAAGCCATAGTGGCAGATATTGATGATGATGGGCTCTTAGGAGTTGTTGTATTACAGAACGGTACCGAAGGTCCTTCTGATCTATTGTTGAGCAAGGGCATCCTACTTATAAATAAGCAGGGAGTTCCAATCATGCAAGTTGGCCTGAAAACAAAGGTTCGTCAAGTTACAGCCGCTGACCATTTTGCCATACCAGCGCAATGTGAATCTGCTATAGATGTGTTTGTCGAAAGACACGAATATGATGACTTCACTACTGAGACTGAGTATTTGGTGGAACCTACAGAACACTTTCAAGAGACCTACCCGTTACGTATGGCTGCGACATTGGTTGACATAAATGGAGGGTGTACATGCAAAATCAGGATTTTAAATCCTTTCCCAACAGCCATGTCTATAAAGCAAGAAGCTGTCATAGGACAAGCGGCTCCAATTGTTGGCAAACCAAGGGTATTAGCCCAGACAGAGAACCCTACAGAGACAGATAATTTTACCAGCATCCGAAGAGTTATGCTAGAGGAAAAGATAAATCAGGTATCAGACTTCGCCAACGCAGCTCCCAGAAAACAGAAGGTTGAAAGCAGCTTCACCGTGCCTGAACATCTGTCAGAGTTGTACGAAGGAGCAACGAAGAATCTTGCTCCTGAAGAGAAACAAAAAGTTGCTGACCTCCTTATCAAGTATCAAGACTGTTTCTCTTAAAATGAGTGGAACATTGGCCTTACCCATCTTAGTGAACATGAGATCAAAACAGTCAGCCAGTTAAATAACCACTAAGAAGGGTACCATTAGCTTACGCTGAGAAAGACAAAGCTACTTTAGAAGAACTCAAGGCAAAGGGAGCAATCCGCGACAGTGTGTCGCCATGGGCGAGTCCAATAGTCCTGGTCTCTAAGAAAGATGGAACTGTTAGGTCATGTGTGGATTACCGAAAAGTAAACTCTCTAGTGAAGCCCGACGGATTTCCTCTCCCCAGAATCCAAGACTGTCTTGATGCAGTGGCAGGCTCAAGTCTATTCAGCACACTTGGCCTCACAAGTGGGTATTTCCAGATACCCCTGAAAGAAGAGGATATTCCTAAAAGCGCATTCGTCTGTAAATACGGAGATTTTGAGATGACTAGGATGCCTTTCGGTTTAAAT
Source organism: Rugalucina vietnamica (assembly GCA_964017185.1). Classification (NCBI taxonomy): domain Eukaryota; kingdom Metazoa; phylum Mollusca; class Bivalvia; order Lucinida; family Lucinidae; genus Rugalucina; species Rugalucina vietnamica. The sequence continues at coordinate 60,071,613 of OZ024873.1, forward strand.
AATTCGGCTTCGACGTTCCAGCGGACAAAGGAAATTGCGTTACAGGGCCTTCAGTGGGTCACCTGTTTGGTCTACATCGACGATATCATCGTCTTTGCGAAGGATTTCGAAGAGCACCTCACGAGGATGGAAGGGGTCTTCGAGAGACTACACCGATGTAATTTTTTGAAATTGCAGCAAAAATGTCTGGCTTTCGCTGCCAGTTTTGTAAAGGGTCCCGACTAAGGCTCATCACCCAAAATTGTACAATATGGCCCATCTTCTCGCTTTCAATGTTTTACTGCTTCCAACGGATCTAACAATTATTTCTATTTGCTATTACTGCAGCTGGTGTTGTGCCGTGTGGCGGCACTAAAAAAGTCTCCCCGTACATCATCCATAGTGCAGATTATATTTTTCTTTTGATCCTTTGGAATCAGTGAATATATTTGGAGTGTTTCAAATATATTGTACGTTAAGAATCATCTTCTTAACAGTATTTTGATTATTTGGCCCCTTTGTGAATACGAGTCTTTGATTTAGACTACATCGATGTAAATTTTTGAAATTGCAGCAAAAATGTCTGGCCAGTTTTGTAAAGAGTCACTGACGAAGGTTCATTACCCGAAATTGTACAATATGGCGCATCTTCTCGCTTTCAATGTTTTTCTGCTTCCAAAGGATCTAACAATTATTTTTATTCGCTCAGCAGGACTGAAACTAAAACAGACCAAATGTGACCTCCTGCAAACAGAAGTAGTCTTCCTAGGACATGTGGTGTCTGGTAAGGGAGTGAGTCCAAGCCCTGTGAACATCTCCAAGATAGTGGACTGTCCAAGGCCTAAGACGCCACGACAGGTGAAACAGTTGGTAGCCATGGGGTCTTACTATAGGCGTTATGTAAAAAATTTCGCTGTCATGGTAAGACCAATGGTAGAATTGACCAAGAAAAAGAATCGGTTTATCTAGAGCGAGGAATGCGAGGCTGCATTAACATCTCTGAAGAAAGCCTTGGTTAGCTCTAACATCATGGGTTATCCACTCAATGACGCAGGCAGTTTTGTGCTAGATGTGGACGCCTCAGATCAAGGTATCGATGCCGTACTCCACCAGATCCAAGACGGCAGAGAGCGAGTAATCGCATACGCCAATAGGTCTTTTGAACAAGGCAGAGAAAAACTATTGTATCACAGAAAAAGAGCTACTGGCGGTGCGATTCTTCATAGAATACTTCCGCCAGTATTTGCTGGGTAGAAGGTTTGTGGTGCGCTCAGATCACCAGTCACTGATATGGCTATTCAGGTTGAAAGAGCCACGTGGAAAGATCGCTCGCTAGATTCTTGAGATCTTAAGCCAGTATGATTTTTTCATAGAGTATCGCCCTGGACATAAGCAGGGCCACTGTGATGCCCTTTCAAGGTGTGAAAATCCCAAAGTGATTGCTCTAGTCTGGACATGAATGAGCCGCTGAAATGTGGCCCATGCAAGAAGTGCATAAAGAGGGCACAATACATGTTGCATGAGGGTTTCGTGAAAGAAATCACAGAGAACTCTGAAGCAAAAAATGCCACTACAGTCAGTGACAAGGATGCTGATGCAGAACAGGTTAGGGCAGCGAAGGAAGAACCACAGCCAGGCACATCACATCAAGAAGATGGCAACAGGCGGATGACCAGGCAGAGTGTCTATACTCCGTGGGCGAATGGCTGGTCAACAGCTGAGTTGCAGACTTAACAGCTTGAGGATCCCGATGTTGGCCCGATATTGCAGGCAAAACAAGCAGATAAGAAACCGGACAGCGAGGAGATGGTGCTCAAGAGTCCCGCTTGCAGGCACTATTGGATATTATGGGACATGCTCACAGTGCGCCAAGGGCTGCTGTTCAAGAAGTTTGTGAAGAAAGATGGAAACGGTGACTACCAGCAGTTCATTGTTCCGAGAACACTGAAGAAAGACATCATGTTTCAGATGCATGATTCAGTCATCTCAGGGCACCTAGGATGTAAAAAAAAACAAAGAGAAGACGCTCCAGAGGTTCTACTGGTATGCTCTCAAAGAAGACATCAATCTCTACATCAGAAAATGCGACACCTGTGAAGCAAACAAGAAACCAATGGTGACATCGAAAGCGCCTTTAGGATCACTGAGGTCTGGTGTTCCCGGTGATTTCATTGCCACTGATTACCTCGGTCCTTTTCCTATAACTGATAGGGGTAACCGGTATATTCTCTTGTTGACAGATCACTTTACGAAGTATGTAGAAATCTTACCTGTCCCGGATATGACAGCAGAGGTATGCGCCTCTAAAGTTGTTAATGAATTTATTTCCAGATGGGGTTGTCCATTGACACTGCACAGTGACCAAGGTCGTACATATGAGTGCAATGCTTTTCGTGAAATGTGCCGAATGTTGGAGATAAAGAAGAGCCGGACTAGCCCGCGAAATCCAAAAGGAAACGGCCAGTCTGAACGCTTCAACAGGACTATTTGGCCTATTTGCGTGGAAGCCAAAAAGATTGGGATCTCCATCTAGCATGTCTAGCAGGGGCGTATCGTGCTACACCTAATGAGGCAACCAAGCTTACGCCAAATCTCTTGATGATGGGGAGAGAAGTGAGGCTTCCGACAGAGTTGGTTTTTGGCAGCATAGAGAACTAACAGAATCACGAAATTACCTCCTATGGTGAATATGTGGACTCATTGAGAGAACGCATGCAGCATGCTCATGATGTGGCTCGAAAGCACCTGGAACATGCGGCACAAAGAAGTCGAGACATTTACGACACCAAGGTGCTGGTGAACAAATATCAGCCAGGTGATGCAGTGTGGAGTCTCCTGGAAGCTAGTAAGTTAGGGGTAATGCCGAAGCTAGAACCACCCTATGTAGGTCCGTTCCTAGACAAAGCAAACTATGCGGACATTGACTTTCTGTTGCAGATAGACCAGTCAGGGAAAGAACAGGTGTCACACCATGATAAACTTAAGCCGTACAGGTGTGACTATCCACCAAGATGGCTCGTATGAGCAAAGAAGAAGCTGCTGAAGACAGAGTAGAAACAAGTAATATCAGAGAAGACACTTTGCTTTATTTTCTTGTGTTCATGTATGACTGAATGTAAGACACTGTATTTAATTAAAGATGATTCTCATATTCGCAGTAGGGTCATTGGGACAGATGGGGCTATAGAGGTCGGTTTGAGAAGTAGAAACGTAAGCGTTTGGTGTAACACGGAAAGGGTATGATGTTCGGCTGTTTTGAGGAAGGAGAAAGGTAATCGTTCAGCAGTATTTGACGAAGAATAGAATACAGACTATAGCCTGGAAGAGCTGTCAGAACTGACCATGGTAGGAAGAGCGAGTTTGAAGGCCGCCTAGATAAGAGGTCTGAGTAATACCGGTAACGGTAATGACTGAAGTCTTGAAAATGACGAAGAGAAATTGCAGCTACGTTCGGCGTCTAAAAGTAGTACTACACTTGCGTGTACCAGATAAACTATTGCGCTTCGCGAGTAGTAAAACAGTGATCACAACAAAACCAGTCATAAGGTCTTAGAGGGGGTCCACTGAAAATTGACGGATTTGCTATTGATTTCTATTTCTAGTTACCAAAGATGGATGTAAACACTTATGACAGAGAGCTGATAGATAGAGCTGAACACAAGGGGCAGGGCCTACCTATGTCTGGCGTGCAACTACACCAAGAAGCTGAGATATGTCGAGGAGCACGGGAAGATTGAGGATCATATCTTGCGGAACCACATAGAGGCAGACCGGATCCGTTTCTTCTGTTCCCTTTGTATGTTCAAGTGCCTGAAGAAGGACCAGTTTGTGCGGCACTTGTCACACTACGCCAGGCACGTGTCGATGGCGGCGGCCAGAAAGATAGTGGACCACTCACCATGGATGGTAGAGAGTACCAACCCATACCCTGCGGGAGAGATGGACATGGTCAAGCTGTCACAAGAAGAAAGCCTTAAGGACAACCCAAAGACAGTCACCGCTAATCAATGCAGGCCTTAACAAACTGCAGTCTGGTAGTCTTTAAACAGATATCTCTGAGGAAACGTTGAGAACAGGTGTGGTTTCTGTGCCGGCTTCGGTGACCCAGATGGCTGCTCCTTCCATGGTACCACAGAGCCAGATGATAGGTGCACCAATTTACTGGTTTCCACAGCAACAAGGCGCATTCACACAGGTGAAACAGTGGCTGGCTAATAACGCGGGTGGCTTGCTCCAAGGACTAGTCCCGTCAGCTACCATGCAAGCTTTGCCTATACAGCAGCAAGTGCAGACACAGCAGCCAGGGACCACCCCTCTAGCACCATCACCAGGGCAACACATCACGGCAGTTTCCACAGGACTGGATTCCGCATCGAGTACAGACTATGTGGAGGCTTATGAGCCGGAGGAGCCAGCTTTGGAGGAACAGGTACCTGTGGCGGAAGAACAGGTGGAAGTCGAGAAGCCATCAGAGCCAGAGACACCTACTGCAGCTGGAGGTGATGAGTCGAACCCGACGGCAGTGGCGGATCCTACAGAGGTGGTAGAGGATATTAGGGGCCAGATATTGGGGGCAGACAAACAAACCTGAATAGTCCGGTGGTGGAGCCAAAGAAGAGAAAGATCAGTCCAGAAGCGGAGGCATTACCGAACAGCAGTATAGAGGAAGAGGTGACAGGGACAGAGACAGTGAACAAGAGAAGAAAGTTGGAAGAAGGAACAGAAGAGGATAATGTTAGCCTGGCGGCAATAAACAGTCTGTCGGCTACGTTGCAGAGTCTGAAGGGGCAGATGACGAGAAACGAGAAGGGTAGTGATAAGGTAGAAATGACACTAACAGATATGGCGGCTCAGATGAGCCAGGTGACAGACGCATTACATCGGTGGAAAGAAGTGGTGAATGATTGCGGGAGAGAGGAGAAGTTCATTGTTCATTGTATAAATCCAAGATGGCCTTCTGCTTTCTTTCCTCAGCACCCCGTCGTTATTTTGTAAATGTTGTAGTGGGGTCAGGTGACCCCACAGCATTTTAGCAATGGGAAATTCAAATCCCGCTACACTTTAGCTATGTGAAAGGGAATCCCACACCATTTTAACGGTGGGATTTGGGAACATGGGATTGGGGGGGTATATAAGAAAGCGCATGAGAGTCCCATGATAACTTCAGATTTATACTCGGTTAGAGCAACACGCATTTTCGTAAGCTCCGTTATTTTTTACTTTAAATATTGATTTTGATCATTTCTTTTGGCAAATTGCATCTAAATTTTAGGAAATAAATTAAGAAAATTTGTTTTAGTAAGGAAGGATAATTTTTAGAATATCAAAAAGTGATTTTGATAAATTTTGCATTTAATTATTACTTTGACAAATAAGTAAATTTCTGAATTTAAAGGACTACATAGCTGATACTGCTTCAATAAATAAATGATAATTTTAGGAATTTCTCTATATTTTAACCACACTATTCAAGCATAATTTGAATTATTTCTTATTAAGTGTTGCTCCTTTAATGCATTTTTTGGTATTTATTTCTCCATAATTCTAAAGGTTTATTCAGTCATTTCTCCATAATTTTTCATACATTGTTAGCTTGCATTACTGTTTAATCAGGTCATTTCTACATTGCTTATATCAATTCACTTTAGATTTCAAAGTCATTACTCCATTTACTCTATAACTTTTCAAAGTATTTCTCCATAAATTTTTGTCTTGTACTTAAGTGGTCTTCTGACTGGTTTCGGCATATGTAAATGTGATCACTGTCATTGCGCGTGAGTTTTCGTGTTCAATTCTTTTCGTGTCATCTTCATAAGCTAATTTAAATCAAATCTCATGCTCACGTTTTGAAATTGTTGAAATGTATTGTTAAAGAAAGATAATAAACAGTTATTTCATGGGTTTTTGGTAAATAGTCAAAACTATTGCCCCGAGGTGACGAGGATGACCATGGTGGACTATTGCCCGAGGCCGAAGGTCGAGGACAATAGTCCACCATGGTCATCCGAGGCACCAAGGGGCAATTGTTTTGACTATTTATCAAACACCCATGAAATAACTGTTTTATTACCCAACAATAACTGATATAGTCCCTTAGATGACCCAGGTAAAAATAAAATTCGCTGCACCCCCAGAGGTACCAAGGTTGCTATATACCACATTGTAGGTATTTTTATGCTGAATTCAATGCACAATGTTGTCAGTCTGGTAACCTGTGCAGAAAGTTTGTAAACACGATTTTGTAGCCAGGGTATGACAAAATCTATTTTTTCCACCAAATATGAAAACGCGATCGTAGTGTTTCTTTGTATTATATGTATGTCACTTGCTAATGGTTCTAATGACTCTTAAACACTTGAAGACGCATGGTAGCACCGACGAAAGTATATGACAATGAGTTATGTTTCAAGGTTGACATAGGGGGTACCACCCCTTTGAAACATTTTGGTTATTTGGGTGAAAATCGAAAATAATACAAAAATGGCTAACATAGTTAAAATAATTTATGCATTTATAGTTCATATCTATGGCTATTTCATGATGTATGATTCTTTTCATTCTGCATTAAAAAAAGCATACTAGTCGATAATAATAATAATAATAATAATAATAATAATAATCAAAAGAACACAATCGCATGTATATTCAATATCCATAACAGAGGAATTAACACATGAATCATTGCAATTATGAATGGAATGTTTTTTAAAAACCTCAGTGACTACAAAAAAAAAACTGTTCGATACTGTTTTTCTTTTACCAAAAATCCCAATATTTAAATCATTGAATTTGCATATTCATGAATATCAACCCATGTTTTGAGAAATTGACTTTCCCACCATTATCATTTGGGTGAGCCCATTTACAATTTCATGAATCCTATGGCAATGCACTACAGCCTTCAAATCTGGTATAAGAAGCCCCAGATTTTCAGTTCATGGATACTTATGATAATTATAGTAATTGGAGAAAAATGACACGTAAATTAAGTGTTTTACCTACAAAATAACTTATTATCTAGTCAAAGAAATGCTGATAATTGCTGAAAATGGTATCAACAGCTTGCTAGGGCAATATAATATCACCATATGCTTTAACATATAAGTCATTTTATTTTTCGATGCATGAATATTCAATAAAATCTTTAAAAATGGATAAAGATGCGAAAGAATTAAAGTGGTATACCTACAAAACCAAATGTGTATCTTGGCTACCGATAATCCTAGACAGCTTAAATTGCTATGAAATGAATGCTAGGACAATTAACAATGAGAATGCTGTATATAATCTGATTCTTTGTTTCACAATTATTTATGAAAATCTTAGAAATAAGAGAAAAACGAAAAATGAAGTGGATATACCAATAAAATAATGTATAAAATAGCTACCAATAACCCAAAGAGCTTAAATTGGCATTAAATAATTGCTATGACAATGTATCAGTGCGATGTGGTCAGATATACACAGTTTATAAGATATCAACCAAGATACATGTTATTCTGACGAAGGATAATCTCAAATTTTCTATTTATACCCAAACATTTTGAAATTATATGCAATAATCACAAATTTTATCTAGCATGGTTTATTTTGTCAGACAAAATGGACAAAAATGCATGACCCTAATACTTTTTGTCCCATTTCAGCGCTCTAATGCTATCGGCAGTAGAGTTCGGAGTGATCTTGTTAGTATACCCCCTTCATTTTTTGTTCTTATAAATATTCATCAAACTAAAAAGGGACAATTATATCAGATACAATGTTATATTGATTTGTCCTATCATTCCTTTGATACTAATTTCATCTCTCTAGGACTATCATTAACCAAGATACATGTGGTTTTATAGCTACACCACATTCTTCCGCATTTGTTCTCCAGTTTCTAGAAATTTTATAAATATTCATGACACTAAACTCAATTGACATTATAGCGTAAGGCGATACAGTATAACCAAAGCATATTCTTGATACCATTTTCAGCCTTTAGAATCTTTCTTTGCCCAAATACATGTATAAGCCTTTTAGAATCTTTCTTTGCCCAGATATAAGTTGTTTTGTAAGCGAACCTGTTAACTGTTTCCATTTTCTTCTCAAATTTCTCAAGTTTAATTAACATTCATGAAACTGAAAATTAGCTATGCATATGTCTGGCTTGAAGGCAAAAGTGTTTAGCCATAGTATTCATTTGAATCAACTTTTAGCATCCCAGGGTCTATTAACAGCCCAGGAACAAGTGATTTTGTAAGAATAACCTCTAGTTTGGCAATATTTTCTATGATTTCTTATGTTTAATAAATTATCATGAATTTGCAAATTCAATTACATGTATTTCAAATATTAGGCAAGTAAAATTTCTATGTCCTTGCATTACTATTGTACAAATAATAGTATTCTGGAGCATGTTGTTGCTTGGGATATGAGTAATTTGTAGGTACATTCCGTTCTTAAAATCACATTTTGGGTGACTGTGGTAAGGGTGACAGTGGTAAGTATTCAACTTTGCATCATGCAAATGTGTTCATTGTTGAGGACAGTATTTGTTTTTTGCATTTAGGCATTCCCTCTGACCAATCTGGCAGCCATAAAACCTGTGCAAGGTATATGTCTTATTATCCACCCAAACACCTTCAATGGCAACAGTATTTCCTTTTTTCTGTAATTTTCAAGTTTTAAATTAATATTCACCGTTATGAAAATGAGAAAATATCTATTTAGGCCCATGACATTAATAAATTTGTCAATGATATTACTGGTGTAATAACAATGTGGCACAATGATAGTTTGGGCCTGAAATTAGTTTATTAATGGTTTTAATAATGAATCTGTTATTTTAATGATTTAAGTAAATTCATGAATATGTAAATTGAATAAACTTTACCATAGGCTTCTATAATACCCATTAGCATGGGTGCTAATTTAAACTTCTTGCACACCGGGACTGTTTTTTTATTTTATTTATTTTTTTTTTTTTTTTTTTTTTATTCGTGGGTATCAAATTGTTCATTGGAACCCATGAATTCAAAATAGATTTATCCTCAAACATAAACTGCACTATGTAAAAATGCATGATTTCTATGGCAACCATCAACACGATTCTCTATAATGGCGATATACCTACCAAAAATGATCGTATCTCAGTGGTTGCTTATCATAGACCACTAAACGTGGTCTTATTTTAGAGCTTTGACATACAAATGTTAAGAATAGCATATCAATGAAGCAGTTCATAAATATATTGCCAGAGTTTCTGGCAAATGCATTTTAGCAGACCTATGGCACCAAATAAATAAATAAATAAATAAATAGATAAATAAATAAATTATTTTAATAATTAATCAAGTTAAACGTTAACAAACAAAGTTTAATTCAGCAGCCAAAACTATATACCAAATTTAATTCAAACAAAGCCCCAATACTACTTACATGTATATCCCGGAACGATGAACTTTTTTAAAAATACATCTACAATGAAAGGAGGTATATATGCATACCGACAAGACTTGTTAATATACCCTGAAGGAAGAAGTTGTACAGTGTAAAATAAGATTTAATGAGCCAACAGGCTGTTTCTGTGCGTCAGCAAGAACAAAAATGACAAATTAAAAATCCCATTTTACTGTGCACAAGTTACCCCACCCACCAAAGATAAAATGAAGTATTTTTGGTATGGTTTCTGCAATAAATCGATTGAAATGTATTTATTGTGTATTATCTAACCATTATTATAACGTTTTTGTAAATTTGAGTTCATACATCCAAAAGAACATTGTTTGGAGACGATTTTCGTTCAAACTATGGATTTCACGTACTTTATATTTTCTCCCACCCCTTCCCTGCATTTGCATGTTTACACGAAACCTGCACAGGTTTACAGCTTGACAACATTGTGCATCGTGTTCAGCATGCTTCTAGCTTTAAAATGATGTATAGGAACCTTGGTACCTCGGGGGGTGAAGCGAACTCCGTAAATAGCCCACATATTTGATTTCATCTAAGGGACTAATATGCTAGAGACCATGGAGATTGAATTAGTCTGACTCTTCATATCAGTTCAAAATCAAATTGGACTTCTAACATCTTCAAAAGATACATTTCCATTAATTATCTTTTGAGCTGGGTACTAGGCCATGGTATAGTCCCCTGTTAAATCCAAAACTATGGACCGGTCAGATACCAACTCATGATATAGCGAAAAATATGTTATTACTCTGTATATAGAAGGTTGGGTAATAACTCTGTTTATTTTATTCAAAGTTTACTCTTGTTAATTAAATTTAAAGTTGATCATTGTACATAGTCTTCTTTTTACTTTCTAGCCTCATTTAAGCTTTAATTTTCTGAAGTTCGAACCCCAATCACGAGGCCTATGCTCGCAGAGTTAGCGCATCGTTTTAGGCTATCTGAGCTTTCTCCGTATAAGTAGAGTTGGTTTGGGTAGCGAATATAAGTTCGAGCCCTGCTAATCCTCGCTGAAACCCCGGCACGCAACAATATCAAAACTTTTCCAACGAAATTTTCAAGTTTTGCTTTTGAAAAAACGATATACGAGTATATTTATTGCATGGGCAAGTTTTCGTAATGATCTTTCTATTAAATCTGCTGCTTCCCGATCGGACTGACCTGTAGGTCTATGTAAAGAGTATAGTATGGACCTGACTCGATATGACATAAACTGTGTTGCAGGACCAAAATTTCACATTGCATACACCATGTACATGTGATTTAAGAGCACATGAAGTCTAACGCTGAATTGTTAGCTTGTAAAGTAATCAGAATCATTATGCAGTTGGGCCACCGCACAAGACAACCAATAAGATGCCTCTAGGCGAAAACAATGACAAAGATCATCGGTGCAATAACTGCACCGCTGGTCAGCGCTTTTGTTTTCGCCACATGAATAGTGCAATTTCTCATGTTCTTAAGTTCGAAATTTCAAGTTTTCAGCCAGCTTCCATGACCGACTTGACAGGCCGGTTTGTGTCAAACCTGGTCGGAAATCCAAAATGTTTATTTTCTCACGCGAAGGCTCATTTATAAGAACTCACGAACGGGATATAATGAAAGGGATTCAAGTTCTAATATCGAACTCGGGTTTTGGAATGAAAACTGAATTGTAGAATTTAAATGAAGTATTGCAAATAGCAGGTACATGTATATGGTCCTGCTTTTAAAATTAAGTATAACTTCTTTATTCAAATGTCACTCACATTTGCCATGGAATCGCCCAGAAGAACATACAAAGAAAACGCATTTTCACGCCGTATTAGCGGCAATCGCGAACAACCGATTTGATTAACAAACAGAATTCTTAACTGCCAAAAACAGGCATTTGGATTGCCAAAATGACGATGTATAACGTAATTTGAACGTTCTGAATGCCAACACGTGCATTTTGGCAATCTAAAACGTAATTCCTGCAGCGGGAACGCAGTTTTGTATAAAATTACTCGTTCTGCATTGCCGCTAATACAGTGTGATTCTAATTTGAACTTTCAAACCGGCCCACGCGATTATGAAGTATCAACCAGACATATAGTATCATTTTGTTTGTTGCGTAGGTCGGTAGTTTAAAATAAAAAAAAAAATGTGTTCATAAATGGTTCAAAATACACCAAATGTGTTTTATCTATAATGCTTCTGCGTGTTGCTATCATATATGGCAAGGAAAGAAACTTTTTTGGGTTTCAACAGAGGAAAATTATGGCTGATTCTTTTACGAAAATCTGAGGACAAACCAGGCCTTAAACACCCTATGTCTTTGTCATCATAACTAAAAGGTGGCCTGAACTTTATAAGATGCATGGGCTGCAATTTTGACCCCTTTATTGGAAAGGTCTCTCAGGACCGTTTCCACAGTGTTTACTTTGAATATGAAGAAAATTCTACCCATGATCGACTGCTCTCTCCCAATTACGCGTTTTGTCACATAAAGCGCTTGATAAAAACTAGTGAACCCGTCTATACTGACTAGACACTTAACCGCAATCAATTAAATTTATCCATTTTTGACACTCCCCGTCAAATAGCGGTAAAATCTAGCAAGCAGTCTCGATCGTGGTGACTGCTTATCATAGCGCATCTAGGTTTAGATCGTAGATACCCTGACGAGGGATACAGATAAATGGCTGACTTTTAGTCCATCACATCGGTCCCATGGGTCTGTTTCTGGTAGTGTGGCTGCAGGTCAAAATTCAGAACTCTGTCATAAATTGACTGCACTGCAAAATGGTTTTCTACACATCGACATATTGATTGTAATCGTGTTCCCTTTAGTATTGGCTTTGATTCCATAACATCAGAAATTTTGGTCAATGCCTTGAGTGACAGATACACACACTGGTCAAGCGTTCATAACAAAAAACGACATTCATGTATAGGAAACGAAACTGAAACATATGAGAATCGAAATTAATGACAAACCAGAGAATCAACAACACTGAAATCTAGAGCAAAAGGAATCTCTTATAACAAAACGGCTGCTGACCTTTTCATTGGTTTCTTTTTAAAGAAGCCAACTTGTATATTCTTCTTTACCACAAAATTCTTAACAGGTCATAACATTTTCAAAAGTTTTTCCGCCAAATCAAAACATTTTAAATAAAATATTGCAAATTATTGTTCTTTTGGTCAACGATTTTTTTAAAAAAAGCTAATACTTGTGAGCAGCTTTGTCAGGGAAGATTCGAACTAATAACTCATACTGGCGATAACACTAATTGGATGTAGAATTTCGGCATACCAGAGGCCAATCTTTTTTCTTTTTTTTTTATTTCAGCAAACGCGTGGTAAAGCAACATAATCTGCTATTAAATAATCAGAACCAAACGATCCATCAAAATTGCAGCCCATGTATCTTATAAAAGAAGGATTGTAATTCTGAGCTTTTGTCCTTTAGCCCCATCGACCTCTATTATTGCATAAATTATCCAGGTCACACGATCAACAGGCGTGTATTAATGGAGACAAGAGTTGTATATTGATCAGGCTATTCGTGTTAATATATGGCTTTTCTTTATAAAGAACTCGTTACCGGGTGCCACATATAGCATGTTATAAGCCATAAGTACGCGTATTAGAATAAGCTTTTACGCGTATGAAATGAGAGGAGGCTATAAAATATATTCGCCATTTTTGTTATTCAATTGCTTTTCCCTTAAACATTTATGCAATAATAGCGATCAAACATGATTTTACCATGCATTAACATTCGCTACGCCCTCTGTTTTCAACACCTCCTTCGGGACATGGTGAATGATAATAAAGGGAAAACCATATTTAATCCCTATATTCCCAAATAATACATTGACATTGAAACCGGAGCAATTATTATGTACCCAAAGCAAACATATACATATATGTACACTGAATACCGAAGTTCTAAGATCACTATTACTCACAACCAACAATATACACATTGGAGAAACACGTGATCACGACGACGTCATTTCCTTTGTAGAATCGCGGCCGCTAAATGGCGAACAGACCATTTCAGCGTTATATTTTTTATTAATTTAATTCTCGTGTCATGGAGTCTATAGAACACAAACGGCGGTCTATATTATATTAACACACTCACTGTTCAAGTAAGTTTTACTTTGCAGCAGTCGAAGCGCGGAAGAAAATGTATTTTGGCACGAAAATTACAAAGCCGATGGAAGGTTTTAGTCCCAATTATCAAAGGTATGAGAAAACGAAAATTTACAAAGTCGATGGACCGTAAAATATAGATCAAGGGCACCGGGTCAAGGTGCGTACTAAAAAGGTTTGTCAAGGACAATATAAACTTTGTAAGGTTTTACAGTCTCAACTATCACAGGTGCCGAGAAAACGAAACTTCGACGTGGATTGTTGACGGACGGATTGACGCACGGACGGACGAACACACGTAAGGATATACGGACGGACGGACAGACGGAAATTTGGACTCCTATATCACAGCCTGCTGTAAGCAGGTCAGGTAAAAACTGTTTTTTTCCTTATACACTTTATACCACACTTTAATTATAACAGCCTAGGCACCCAGAACGACGTGGAGCTCCATGGCAACTCGAATGATACCATTCATGGCACATGGAGCACTTCCACATCGTTCTAGTATTGCCCGGCTGTCTACAGAAGCAGTAGATGTTGACTTGCTCTACAAACTTTGTCGATCCTGGCTTTTTACGTCTTACAATAGGAAAGATGTCCATGTGCCCATGACTGAAGCATTGCCTGAGGTGATCTATCATTTTGGACTGGTCCCATATAAACGTGGTCGGGTCCTCACCTGCACAAAACGCCAGGGTATTGGCTATCGCAAATAGACCACAGTCATTCAACCCATTCTGTTGATGACACTCTTTAATTTCTAGTTTATAAGTTTTTTCCTTTGAATGCAGCAAAGGTGTGCATATACTTTTCACGTCTTCATTAATGTTGATGCCGAGGCTATCATATATCGTTGTACAGTTTGTTTCGTTTTCCCTTTTTGTTAGAGTCAACCAATGATTTCCCGAGAAATTGTAAATTTGCACAAATCGAGAACATGACGGCGTATACACGCATCCAGTGCTCAACACTATGGTACTCTGGAGGCCATCAACATCAGGGAATTGTTGTTTCATTAGGTCTTGAGCCAGGTCAATCGCTCTGTCATCGAGCCAATTTACACCGTTCAAACAAAGCATTTCTACATTCCTGGTCAAAGGTCGTTTTTTCTTTTGGATTAAATTTTTCAGGACTTGATTTCTCTTTGTAGTAATTTCATGTTTAATTATTTGAACATCTTCGTCAACAGTTTCTATGTTTTTGTTTTCATTATGTTTCCTCACATTTGCATTCAGATTTGGTGTGAATTTCTCTGACAAATTTTTTAGCTCATCATTTATAATTTTCCGCTTTCTGTTTATTCGGTTTTTTTTTCTCTGCTCTAGATAGCCATTTTTCCTTTTTTTGGACTTATTCTCGCCAATGTGTACATTTGTACTTTTATCAATAATCATAGGTTCGTTTTTCTGTTCCAACTTATCACTTTTCTTTACTTTGGAGTCTTTTTTCGTCAATATGTACATTTGTTTTTTCATTATGAACTATAGGTTCTTTTTTTCTGTTTCAATTTGTCTGTTTTCTTTTCTTTAAATTCTTTTTCACCCATATTTGCATTTTCATTTTTATCAATAACCATTGGTTCTATTTTCTGTTCCCACATTTCATTTTTCATTTTCTTTGACTCTTTCTCAACATCATTTATATTTTCATTTTTGTCAATAATCAATGGTCTTTTTTGTTAGTTTTACCACCCTTTCTTGGCGATAATCTCTCCTTTTGATTTCTGTCTAATGTCTTAGTTTTGTTCACCATTGCGTCACTTTCTGAATCTTTTGTCTTGTATGGCTTTACATCGGTATTTAGCACGCTGCTCGATAATAGCTTTCCCTTCATGTCACATAAATAAAACCTATTGTCTTTCGAAGAGACAATCTCCTATGGACCTAGCAAGTCGCCTATCCACTTGTCGCCTTTTCTTTCTATTTGAGCCGCCTCGTGGGAAAACCAACAATGTGGTTTCCGAACAGGTCCGACACAACCCGACCTGTACAAGCACAGAAAAGAGCTAGAAGCTTGAAATTTCGGATTAAAGTAGAAGAGGAATAATTAGTCAGCTATCCATTCCATGAAAAAAATCTTCAAATGGCAAAATGGGGTAGAAGCTGGCATCCATGCTAAATAGGTTTCTAGACAGATTCTATAATAGATAGGGGTGGATGCCAAGTCTGTAAATGACCCTGGGTCTTGGAATTAGGTCAAAGGTCAACTGGGTGCAAAATAACAATAAAATGCACTAAAACTCCATTCATTCTAAAAATTTGTCTATATTTTCCATTAAAATTTGCCAAAACTACCCAGTATACACTTATTATACATGTGACATTTACATTATACCTGAAAAGAGCACTAAGCATATGCCCTTGCAAGGTTAAAGGTCATGTAAGTGCAGATTTCTATAGAAAATGTAAGTAAAATCTGCGCTGAATTTCCGATAATATAGATGCTATCAAATGATGTGAAAACATTAAAATATGCTCATAAATGGTTGAGAAGTAATGCAATGTGAAATATTATGTCATGCATGTACAAGTCCAAGATTAAAAGGTCACAGAAGTGCAGGGGAAATGCAAAATTTGTAAATGAGTTATTGTTCAGCGACCAGTGTATCCATTGTCTCCTTTTTGTTTTTGTTTTTTTTTCTGGTTTGTTATTTAACCTAACACAACCCAACAACACCAACAATGGAGAAGCTGTCCAAAACCAAGGAAGCGACCATTTGATTTTATGGCGACGATGGAGAGGGGGGGGAGGGGGGGGGCTGGAAGATTTTTTTGGGAAAAAAATCCAGGACCGAATTTGTCCAAAAAATATCTAGGACAGTGTAAATTCTATTGTACATATATGTATTATATACAAATAAAAAGACAGGATCGCATCGCGAGTGAAAATATATCCAGGCCCGGAAACATCTTCTAGCCCTCCCCATAAATATCAAATGGTCACTCCCTAATACTGGTACTGCATTGAACGACAGTTCTGCAAAGGGTGGCCGCGTAGGAAAATGGGCTCCAGCACATTGGGGCCACGAGAAATAGAAGAACTGTTTGTGCATACAGGCAAAGTTTATATCTACTGACTGATCGTCTGATTACTGGTTAACTGCTCAGAAGGTCTGAACCTTCCATGGCATCCTTATAAGAGCGTAACGGAGCAGCCCATC
Source organism: Rugalucina vietnamica (assembly GCA_964017185.1). NCBI lineage: Eukaryota > Metazoa > Mollusca > Bivalvia > Lucinida > Lucinidae > Rugalucina > Rugalucina vietnamica. The sequence goes on from OZ024873.1 coordinate 60,088,342, forward strand.
ATGAAGAAAAAGAATCTGTAAAACTGAAAGAAAACGCATACAGCGCAAAACCAGAGTAAATGGGCTATCACCAGTTTCTTCAACACTGACTTACTCTACTTGCAACCGATAGTTTAGAACTAAAATAGGCTTAGTTAGCTATCACAGAACTCACCGACACATATGAACAATCTAATAATTAAGATATAAAGATATGGCCTATACTGCCTCCCTTTAAACGTTTTTACTGCATCAAAATTATCAAACTTTTACATTTTATTTCTCACTGGTGAGAGATGAACGACTATGTTGGGCATAAGTCCCACGAAAGGAGACAGCTGCTGACTGGGATGCAAAGCCACAAATCAAACAGATCAGTCCTGAAAACTTCCCACACGGAAGACTACAAGCCAAACACAGAAATGTATATGTAATACATGTACATTGTGCGTGAAGACACCATGATAACAATGCCTGTCCACATCTACAGCCACTGTGTGCTGCTACAAGATGATTTCTTCCATACTGATGGAAATATTTCAAATTCTAATGCTTTCGAGAACCAGACTGAAAAAAAAACAACGCTTGAAGTACTGATGGATACCAAATTTAAGTGGTACATCCAAGCATTGTACTACAATACAGTCTTGAACTTCTGGAGTTGTGTTGTCTTTTTGTTTTAGCCCGTTCTTTTTAACCAATGTGTGCAACAATGCTGCATTCGCCATTTTTGTTTTCGACTGAAAGGGAAGAAAAATAATGCAATCTTGAGTGCTACGGACTAGGCTGTTGACATTGACTCTTGTGTAATACATGGTTGTATGTCTTTTTGTTTGCATTTCGTAGGTATTACAACTATTCTGATTCCGTTTATGGCCACACAGAAACATTTTAGTTTTCTTGTAAAGTTAGAAAAGATACAAGTCCGAACCCAATAGTGACGGTGACCCACCGATCACAACCCATTCCTAACCCACCCATATTTGTTCACAGGTACCAGACAATGAAAAACCTATCTTCAACCTCCCACGCCAGTCCTGTTGTACCCCTCATATCTCTAAATGTACCCTTAAGTAAAAGAGATTAGCATTTTTCTACTTTATATATATTTGGTGTACAACATAAAATGCCCTATCTGAACAGATTCAGGATAGTTTTCTGGTGAAAGGTCAAATTGACAATACCACACCAGGATGGTAGATGGATAGGAGCGCATCAATCATCATCCATGGATGTCAAAAGCAGATTTGTGGAATCTTGAATAGAGATTTGTGGACACATCTAAAATAGAAGCGGAAAGTATCATGTTGTCATGTTACGTAAAATCACACTTATACTGTCTTGCGGTGCCGTAGAGTGTTGGTTTAGCACGCAAGAGGACATGGTCCTCAGTCTGAGCAAAAGGTTATTTACCAGTAACATTTTCAACAAATTACACGATTCAAACCCAACCCTACCATACTCCAGGCGAGTGTAGTAGCCTCGTAGTAGAGCAACAGGTCCTGGATTTAAGGATGTTCGCTGCCAACATTTGACATTTTGGAACTTCCGGTTTTTATTTTGTTGAATATCTCGTAAACGGTTGCAGATATTTTCCTAATATTTTATATCTGGATACATATTGATGATATGCATTGTTTGAGCCATGAAAATTGTCAATCTAAGGAACTTCATTTTTCACCCCATTTTCTGCACTTTTTCAGAAAGTTTTAGTTGTCAGTAAAATTTAGGGGGTAGGGTAGATTAAACTTGCATATTTTACATTTTCAAATTAATTGCACTAGTTCTATGTTTATTTTAGCAACAGTATGTGTGTACATTGTCTTCTAAGTCAGTCTTTCTGTATTTGGTGTGCTAGTTTTAAAATTTTGGGTGGTTTTATGAAATGGGCTTTAAGAAATAAAACAGCCGAAAAAAGGCTTAAAATGGCGATTTTCAAGTGGTTGGTTCTCTCTTATATGCACACTACCATATGTATTTCTTTCTTTTATTCAAACAATATTACCAAGCTCTATGTTGTGTGAAAATACAAGAAAAAGTTTGATTCCACAAATATGGGTTTGGCACATTTCAAAATATTGATTTTTTCCAACTTTTCAAGTATGGGGGTAGGGTTGGAAAACGACTCGTAAAATTTTGTCATCCACATCAAGTTGCAAATTTTTCTATGCTTTTGGTCCAAAATAGTCTGCATTACGTAAATATTACAACTTTTGAAAGCTTTCTGGGTGTATTTTTGTTCAAGACGGGTATGTTTCAAAGAATTAAAAATTAAATTAATTTTACTAAATTTTAAGTATGGTGTTCAGAGGTCTCATTCACAGGCCTGTAGCTTGAAAAAACGCACACTACCCTATACTTATTTTGTTTTCAAATGTCTTGTATTGTATTTTGGAATCAAAAAAGAGTGGTTAGAAAAAAAGTTTGAATACTTTTTCATTGGCAGCGAACATCCTTAAAGCATTTCTTATCCATCAAGACAATTTAAGCTCCTCATATTCCTAGTTAATAATCAGAAAATTTTGGCTCCATCACGAAGTGGCTGAAAAAAATGATTTGAACATCACACTTTGACCAAACGAACCAATTCAACACCATTTCTACATTACCGTTTGCCCTCCCTACTAAACCACTATCTAATCCCGATGTACCGACCCCTACTATAGTATCTACACATACCCAACAGTTTTGAAATGCCACAGCCTCTGACTACCTTACCTCATGCCATCCATACCTTGCCTTATCCTAGCCTACCCCATCTCATCCTATACTACTATATGCCTGCCTGCATGCTATATACATACATTTGAAACATTCAAGCGTAAAAAAGAAGGAAACAGTTATATGTGTCTCCCCGTACATCATCCATAGAGCAGATTATATTTTCCTTTTGGTCCTTTGAGATCAGAGAAGGTATTCTGAGAAATAAAAAATTAATACCTCTTTGTGTTGCCTACACTGCCGAAGGATGCACAATAACAGTAATTCTCAATGGCATGTTGCCAAAACTATAAGGTCACTGAAGATGCTTCAGTATCAGAAACCGCGGTAGGGCCAATCCCCTTTCTCATTCATATGTTCACTGCTCTTAAAGGTTTTCAGTTTTATTTTATTTTTATTTGTAGACAATGCTTAAATGCAAATAAATGCAGTAAATAATACATGTAAAATTCTGAAATTAAACATAAACTCTCCTATCCAAATGTAGACTGCCATCAACTGTTTACTCGAATACACTATCTGCTTTTCGATAGCAATCTTGGATTTTGGCAGCCATTTTGATTTTTTGTCTTGTTGCATACTGGTGAAATATCTACGCTTTATATTTTATATTTTCTGTTTTAAATGAAATCCATTAACATTTTATCACACACACGTATATGTAAGAATTTCTTTCAAAACCCCTTTTTGTCGTCCATCTTGACTTTTGGCGGCCATCTTGTATTTTGGTGGCCATCTTATATTGCTTAAAGATTTTATATCAGGATGTTTATATGTAGTTATGTCTGTGCAATTTATTCTGTAGATGATATTACAGGGTCATTTAGGTTTCAAGCCGAACTATATTATAGAAATTCACTTTTTTTGCAAATGTGTAAATAAGTAAATGGTATATGCAATTTACATATACATGATATACATGTCTTGAGACTGAACTATCTATTCAATGATGCCTCTAGTGTTTTTTCTCAATAAATGGAAAGCAGTTCAACCATGAAAAAAATGCTCTTAGACCAAGATTTTTGAAATTCCAATAAAACATTTGCATATTTCTCTGAAAAAATCATAAATTGCACTTACTGACCTTTTGACCTCCTGTACATTGGTTCAGACAAACATGCTTGATTATCTGACACATACAAACCCTTAATGTACTATCTAACTGTTAATATACCAAATTTTAGCATTCAAACCACATTCTTTGGCATTGGGTTTACTTGTACTTTCAGCTGGGGTTACTTTTTATAATTTTTGCACTTGTTGAACTTTGACCTAGTTTCTGACCATAATAGGCAAATACAGAGATGGCATCCACCCCTATTGCTTCAGGCATGCATCAATGATTATGTTTACATCATCAAATTGCTTCTACTCAATTTTGCCATTTAAAGTGAAAATAAGCCTCAAATGTGTGAATGGATGGCTGCCTAAATACTATCCGAGTAGCGAAAACAAAGGCGCTGATCAGCTTCGCGGTTACCGCGAAGCTGATCTGCGTCTTTGTTTTCGCATATGCAGATTGTTGGTTTTCTCATGAGGAGGCTCATTTTTCTTAAGTTCCTTTTAAGGACTTTATCGCCAACATTGATATTAAAGCTTTTGTAACCTTTTGGTTTCCTTTTCTCGTATGCTTTTATCTGTTTTGATTGAGCCTTTTGAATATTTGTTTTTATTGTCTTATTTAGGGTTCCAAACCTTGCTAATAAATTTACGTATACTTTCGCGGCAGATGATGATTGTTTGTTATCTGATTTATCACATTTCAGCTGCCTGTTTACACTCTTCTTCTGATTGTTTGTTATCTGATGTATCACCTTTCTTTTTCTTTTCAGGTTCTTGTTTATAATTTTGTTTTGTTTTTTCCTCGACATCATTTATTTCCATTTCAGCTGCCTGCTTACACGTTTCATCTGATTGGTTGTTATCTGAATTATCACCTTTCTTTTCCTTTTCTCCATTTCAGCTGCCTGTTTACACTTTTCATCTGATTGGTTGTTGTCTGATTTATCACCTTTTTGTTCCTTTTCAGGTACTTGTTCATAATTTTGTTTTGTTTTTTCCTCGACATCATTTATTTCCATTTAAGCTGCCTGTTTACACTTTTCTTCTGATTGGTTGTTATCTGATTTATCACCTTTCTGTTCCTTTTCAGGTACTTGTTTATAATTTTGTTTTGTTTTTCCTCGACATCATTTTGTTCCATTTCAGCCGCCTGTTTACACTTTTCTTCTGATTGGTTGTTATCTGATTTATCACCTTAAAAGTTTCTGTTCCTTTTCAGGTATTTGTTTATAATTTTGTTGTTTTTTTCCTCGACATCATTTTGTTCCATTTCAGCTGCTTGTTTACACTTTTCATCTGACTTTATCTCACAAACCAGTTTTGGCTTTCGCCCGAACATTGCCATATATGGCGAAACCTTAGTTGAAGCCTGTTGGCTTGTACGTATAGCTAAGAGAACCGGATTAATAAAATCGTCTCAATTGTTCTTGTCCTGATTTACTAGTTTGGCCAAGGCTGTTTTAATTGTTCTGTTAGTTAGTTCATCTTGTCCATTTGTCTGCTGATGATATGCAGACGTTATAAGGTGCTTAACTTTAAATTTTGAAAACAACGACTCATTTAGTTCGTTTACAAATTCTCTTCCTTGATCTGTGATAACTTTGTTGGGAGGTCCAAAGTGAAAAAATAGATCCATTAGCCAGGACGTTCGCCACTTGTTCTGAGGTCTTTTGTGGAATGGGTACAGCCTCTACCCATTTACTAAATAGATCAGTAATTGTGACAATATATTTATGTCCTTTTTCTGTCTCAGGGATAAATTGCTTCATGTCAACTAATTTCACAGTATCGGTTTTCTTTCGCTTGCACAATTTGTGAGGCTATACATTGAAGATTCACTCTCCTTTCGACATTTATTGTTCAGAATTAGAATGGTTTTTATTTTTCCGGTTTGCAGTCTGTGACATCTTGAATTCCGGCCAGCAATGGATTGATGTGGAACATCAAGTCCTTTTCCCATCCATGTACGCGATAAGTTGATATAGTTCCGCTAAACCTGTGGAATACAGAAATGTAAAAAAAAGATATAAATAGCGCCATAATTGCCAGATGTATTTATAAATTCGTACGTGCACGGTTTGTGTGTCAATAGCACATTACGCATTGGATACAATGTCCACTTTTTTCACGGTCCACTTATTTTCTGTTACACCGCCACGTTTCCGCGAGCTGTCATGCTTTACTGAGGACCGGTCTTTACTCCCATGCTGACTGATTATTCTTTGGATGGTAACAGTTTACTTACTGTACCAGAGTGCATCGAAAGACAGTGTGTCTGTTTGTGGGAGGCATGTGCAATTCTTGTTACATCTGACATTAAAATGAGATTGGTTCTTTCATCAAATGATTGCTTAACCACGGCTCCTCTAGCCCTGGCGTTTTTAACCTGGGCTTTTACAGCGACAAATGCTCCGTGATTCTACTCTGGATCTTGTTCAGGGATATTCTTTGAGAAATATGAATTCTTTATAGATACATGTAATATGTTGTTGTTGATTTTTTGAATACCTGTAACGAGTTTTTATTTAAACACTTTTTAGTTCTGTGCACGAGTCTTTATTAACTCACCAAATGTATGTGTCCGCTATGCTTCGGTGCGATAAAATTCAATCGCATCTAGCAATTATCTGAAAAAAAAAAAAAAAAAAAAAAAAAAAAAAAAAAAAAATCAAACAGCTCAAAATATACGAGGCTTCTCTCTAGGATGTATTCCCGTGACACCTAAGCATTTCTACTTCGTTTTTGTTATTATATAAGTGGTTTCAATTCTGCTTGGAAATGATTCATTTACGAATATTATGCGAGAAAACTTTTATGTTTTGGAGTCAAAGTTTTGTGCTGTTTAAACTTTATGCGCGTTTTCATATTTTTATTTAAGTTCGGGTAACCGTTGTAGTGAGTGATCGCCTATTGTGAAATAGCTGCTCACTCGGCTTACGATATGTTTTCTAGGTATAAGTACCTAGTTGTCAATTAAGTTTTTCCCACCACGGTTTCTGGAGTTGGAATTTCTTTCTTGCACCTTTCAATTGCCATTCATTACGAAAACTTGCCTATGCAATATACAGAGAAAATGGTCGTAAAAATGAAAATTTTCAATGTACAAATTTTGATATTTTTTTTATTTTTGCTCAAAACATAGATTGTGGGTACTCGTTAGAACGGCCTCAGCGAGGCGGTTCTAACGTGTATCCACCATCTAGGTTTTGAGCAAAATTAAGACAAATATAAAAAAAATTCTACTGAAAATCAGTTTCATTTTTTACAACTTTAAAAATCTCTGTTTATTGCATGGGCATGTTTTCATAATGGAAAATATGTTAACTGATGCTAAGACTGACGTTTGTCGCTTAAATTGAGGAGTTTGGCATCTGTGTAGCTAGTTACACGTCAATGTCAATGTTCTAGAAATTGTCGTCATCATTCGCAGTCAAAAGTAAGAACGAAGTGGTAATACATTATTTTTTTATTCTTTTCATTAAAGACTAACGTTTCACGCCTTAAGATGATAGAATAAAAACAAAGCACATCAAAGAAACTGTTATGGACGTGGATGATGCTATAACCTTTTAAGAATATATACAAAACCACTAATGTCCATAAGACTAACCATGATTATCTTAAACTGGCCAAGCTCAGTTCTGACTTAATTGCCTGTTACAAAGATTTACAACCAAAATATGCAAACAATTTCATACTTTTCGGATGGGAAAATAAGCACGACCTTTGATCTTGCTATAATATAAGAACCAGATTCTTTTGTTGTTTATAACTTCTCCGATGTATGAAAATACAGTTTGAAAATTAACATTTTGTATGACAATAATTCATAGAACTAACAAGATACTAAATAATATTCATGTTGGCAATGAATTATATCTAACTAAATTCATTGACCATATTTTACAATGGTTTAAATATTAACATCGTATTGAACTGTTTGATGGCTGAGGCTCAGAGCTAGACTTCAGCATTCCTTCTTTTGAAGTGTTTTGGAACTGACGGCTGGGAAAACGTACCACATGTCTTGTATTCTCGGTATATGAAACATGGTGATCGTAAAAATGTTTCTAAAACCACTGAATCATTTTCCAGAAAATGTACGTGACAACATTTTCCTGTGCCGATTCCTTTGAAACACTCTCTGGCATTTTTATTCAAATTACTTTACAAGATAGTTGTTTAAATCAGATGATTTGATTATATTTTATTGAATTCTTAACAAGAACATTTGACATGAAATTGAAAGTGAACGAAGTTGTGTCCATTTGAGGATCACGCGGCGAGATCAAAGGTGCAGTGAAATCAATTATGGGCTCTAATGTCATGGGCTCTCGCCACAAACAGGCTATTAAACATTGACTTATTGCTAATTTTATAGGTTGTTTTATAGAATTCCAAAAGTTAGTTTTTATACAGGGCTAGTTTTGATGTGACAGATGTTGTATATAAAATAAATAAATGTCAAAAAACTGCAAATGACTTCCACATATGGCAACAAATAAACAGATATTGATATCAGTATTCGAACATGACCGATTGAGACGCATAGTTTATTTATTTATTTGTTTATATATTTAAGAGTTGACTGCATTTCTTTGTTTGTTTGAATTGATGCTTAATGTCCCATTCTATGGTTATTTCGGGACGTAACCAACATTTTATGGGACTTATACTCAAAAGAAGGATGTCTTGACATAAACAGTGCTTCAACCCTAACCATCCAAGTAAGCCTCTAAGGCGTATATGCATCAGGAAAACATGTCCGTGCAATAAATACCCCCCTTGAACCCCACTTTTATAAAGCAAAACTGGGGTATGCAGGGGTATACCTATTTTTCTTATTTTTGCTCCAAAACATAGATTGTGGGTACTCGTTAGTACCGCCTCGCCGAGGCGGTTCTAACGTGTACCCACAATCTATGTTTTGAGCAAAAATAAGAAAAATATCAAACTTTTTCTGCTGAAAATTTTCATTTTTTATACCTATAAAAATCTCTGTATATTATATGGGCATGTTTTCGTAATGGGACTACATTTTGGTTTGTCTGAGTTGTGGCTTGGCGCCCCATCACGCCAATGCATTGCCTCCACGTTATGGGACTTTTACCCTAAGTTAGGATGTCATAACACCCAAAAAGTGCTTCAAAAATATAACCACCCAACTAAGCCATTAAGGCTTACATGTATGGATGGTTTGAAATAAATCATGTTTCCTGGGCAGGCTAAAACCTGAGCGGTTAACCAGTAATCAGATGATCAGTCAGTAGTGTAGAAGTTTTGTCTGGAGGCATTTTCTTTAGGCCCCAATGGGCGGGGGCCCATGGACTACATTTAATGTAAAAATCTCGAAGTTAAGTAAAAGATTAGCATTATGGAATTTGATGCTAATGAAATATTCTCAAAGTTAATATGTAAAAGATAATAATAATAATAACTTTATTTAAAGAGGATAACATATTTGGCAGATATGCTAGTCTAACATATGGTCCTAAACTAACAAATATTGAAATGCTTGACAAAATGAATATACAGTCTAATATTTACATTGGTATGTACAATTTGAAGACACTATGTGCCAGACAGAGTACATGCAAGCTACACAACCCCGATCCATTGCAGTGGGTTGAAAGTTGGGTGGCTCGATTTATCATTTCTTCGTATCCTTCTTTTATTTTTGTTGACTTCCGCATGACTATGGCCATAGCTGTTGGGGGTACAAAACGCTATCACAACATCAGGCTCTCGTTTGTACACATCTAGAGAGATAATTAGATAATTATTCTGTCGATTTGTTGATCACTTAGACTGTCCTCCGATATGTTGAATCTCTTTACACACAATCATGTAAATGCTTGTAACTATGTCTGTAAATATGTTGACTAAAATTTGGGAATAAATAAATAAATATGTAAAAAATTATAACTAAATCATCTACAACTTTCTCAACTGTTTACTCTTTTCATTCTCTCGATGACAATGGGATCTCTGCTTTTGAGCAGTTCTCCTATTTTTTAGATCTAAAATGTGCAGCACCTTTGTTCCTGCACATCCCATTTGTACGAATAGTGACATTATGTTCTAAAGTATTATATTATCTAGCTGCTATTCAAAAAGCATACAAAACTCTCAAAAACTTTCAAATGCATTTGTTCGAATTATAATAATTTTCTGCTTATGTCGCACATAAATTAAACACCAAGTTGAAAGAAAGTGGCGACTTTAATATTGAAGAAAAGGCAAGAGCCGACAAAATGCATTTATTATGTTTGTATCTCTTGAAAGATTTCTAGATAATATACAGCGGATCAGGTACAATGTAATTGTAATCTGCGACTACATTTGCATATGTTAGCCCACAAGTTGAGCCTAACAGTATACTTAACTTTTTTTCTTTCTTTTTTATATTTTTTTTTTCAAAACAGATTTTTTTTTGTATTGAGGCCTAACGTCCCAGTCAACAATTTTTCAGTCATGTCGGGATGGATCCAACGCTTCCTGGGTTTAACCAGTAATGTAGGGAGTTAATGTATCTTGCTCAAGGACACAACACGGTGCCGCCTGTAGAGATCGAACCCAGGACCTCTCGCTTTCAAAACAGATTGTGGGTACACGTAAGAGCGGCCTCGGCGAGGTGTTCTAATAAGTACCCATAATCTATATTTTGGACTAAAAGTAAGAAATGAGCCGCTTCGTGGGAAAACCAACAATTTGCATATGCGAAAACAAAGACGCAGATCAGCTTCGCGGTAACCGCGAAGCTGATAGCTGATCAGCGCCTTTGTTTTCGCTACACGCATAGTACAATTACTCTACTTTCTAAATCCAAAATTTCAAGCTTCTAGCCTGCTTCTGTGCTTCTACAGCCTGGTTTGTGTCGGACCTGTTCGGAAACCACATTGTTGGTTTTCCCACGAGGCGGCTCAAATATGTTTACCCATGTACACCCCATTTTTCTAAATAAAAGTGAGGTGTCATGGGTTTAACTTTCACGGACATGTTATCCCCATAACTCAGGTCCCGATAACTCAGGTCGCCTACCTAGGAAAACTGGTTTTAAGTCAAACGATCCAAACATAGAAGCCGTTAAACATCTATCCATACAAACACAATTCCTCTCCTTCATATAATGGGTCCACGTCCATTGGGGCCTAAAGAAATAGACGTCTCCCTCTAGGCAAAGCTTACAAGCTACTGAATGACCATCGTATTACTTGTTAACCGCTCTGGTCTGAGCCTGCCTAGGAAAACTGGTTTCAAGTCAAACTTGCCCAGGAAAAGTTGTTTCAAATCATACCACCCATACATATAAGCCTTACTGGTTTTCTTGCGTGGTTATATTTTGAGCACTTTTTGGATGTTATGACATCCTAATTTTGGGTAAAAGTGTCATAAAATGGAGGCAACGTCCCGATATGACCATTGCTGTTTACTGGAACGTTAAGCATCAATTTAAGCAAACAAACTGTATGTAAGGCGAGAATATACATTGAGCCGCCGCATGGGAAAACAAACAATCTGCATAAACGAAAACAAAGGCTCAGATCAGCTTCGCAGTAACTGCGAAGCTGATCAGCGCCATTGTCCCAATACGGATAGTACAATATTATAACCTCAACAGAGACTTGGTAATACAAATGAGTTGTATATATACTCACGGACGTTAAAAACGCAACACTTGCATTATCGATTCTTCCTTTCAGAATACAGGAGTTTTCCGAAAAATAAAATATTTGTTGAACTGAAAAGTACAACCAGTCTGCTTAACTACAATACCAAAAATGAAATGCCAGTGTCAGTGTTACTATGATTTCAAGCGTTACCCAAATTTCAACAAAAATAAATTGCATAAAAGGTCAATAGGGATGAAAAGAAATTTTAAGTCCAACATGATTTCTGGAAAGAAACATCAAATCAAAACAAATAATGTTGGTTAACTTTAATTTGCATAAAAACGCGATACTTACGTCAGTTTAACGTTTATCAAGAAAAAAAAGGTACAAGTAGGCAAAGATCAGGAAAAGGCGCAATCAGAAAAAGATTCCCACTCCAAAAACCGAGGTGGGAAAAAACCAAACTAACAATCAGGTACTTATACCATGAAAACATTTCGTAAGCCGAATGAGCAGCTATTTTCCCAATAGGTGGCCACTCAGTTACCTTAACTTGACTAAAAATATGAAAACATACATAAGGCGCCAACAGCACAAAAATATTTTAAACACCAAGACATAAAACAAAAAGAACCACCACAGAAGTATCGACTTGGAACGATCAGTAACACAAAGTTACTGGCGGGTTTAAATCGATTTTACATAGCCATAACCTCACCCTCATCTTCTGCAGTGGTTCATAACATTTAGTTAGTTCTTCGGTCCTCGTGGTGAATCTCTAACTAGTCAATGAATCATCAAGAACAAACAAATAAATCATGATAAACATCCTGATGAATCAAAAACCAGGACTCACAGATTGAGTAAGCTGCCCGACGATGGAGATCACTGGGCGCCGAATAACTTACTAACTCCGGAGCAAAAGAAAAACATCAGTTGGACCCCGGTGGGCCAAGCAACAGACAAGAAGCTCCGACCCCAACCAACTAAAATGAATAGCTTTAAGTCGGGGCCATCATAGAGTCTGACGCCCGACACACCGGCGTGCAATTAAAGAAGGCAGCATAGTTATCAACCGTGATTGGGTTAAAAACTAAGCATGCAGACTGTCGCATAACATTCAAGTTATAACCTATACGTCTGTAACGTGTTATGATTTTTCTTAACTGAAAAGAAAAATCATTACTTCCTATAAGTTTCTTAAATTTGTAAACCAAGTCACCATAAAATTCTGGTTCCGAAAGGCCCTCACTTAAAAGCGTCTTTAACCCAAAATTATATTTGGAAACCAATTCATAGTGTCTACGATAAAATTTAGAAAAGGTTTTTCGAAGTTTATGATACCGATAGCCCTGTTGGAGAAGTTTGGCCGTTAAACATTTATTTCGAGCGTTGAAGTCTGTAACATGATTGCAGACTCTAGCAAACCTAATAAGTTGCGAAATGTATACACCATAAGAAGCACGACGAGGAACGTCACCATCCAAAAACGGAAAATTTACTATATCAAAATCAAAGTCATCGCGCTTATCATAAATTTTAGAAGAAACAAATCCATTTGCAACAGAAAGATGTAGATCTAAAAAGGGGGCTTCGGTATCCGAGATATTGGCTTTGTTCAACTGTAGTTCAGATGGATAAATTTGATTGACCACACCTTCAAAATAAGGCTGTCAATGTTCAAAAGGTCATCAAGGTACCTAGAAGTGGAATTATAAGCCTCGATAACATCAGCTTGATTATCATGGTTAAGAGAATCCATGAAATCTCTTTCGTAGCAGTATTAAAATAAATCAGCTACGAGAGGTGCGCAATTTGTACCCATCGGAATTCCAACAATTTGTCTGTATAACTTGGTCCCAAATCTAATATAAATATTATCCAGGAGATAGGATAAGGCGTCGCACACATTCTGACATGACCAATGTGTATACCGACTTTGGTCAGAGGAAGTGAAAAAAGCCTTTCTGTCATTACATGCCAAATAAAGTGAACCATAGTTTTTAATGCCCTTTTGAAGGTCCACTCTATCAAATCCAGAAGTTTTTCTTTAATTAGATCTTTAATTAGACAAGCTCGTCGCACGGAACCCTCTACACTTCAATTTATTGAGCACCTCACCAGAATTTTTTATTGACCAAAACCAATTTTTATTTGAAGTTTCATACACTGTCTCACAGTATCTTATAACATGAGATTTGATAGCAGTAAGACAGGAAGTTAATAATTTAGAAAGTTCAGAAGTAGTACAAGAGCTAGAATTTGCAATAAATCTAGCTTTGTATGGTCTTTTGTGAAGCTTAGGTAACCAATACATCGTAGGTAGTTTGTCTTGGCCTTCATTGACACAAACAGAAAACTTTTAAAACAGGTAAATCGTTTAAGTGGGCATTAACTACAGACATTTCATCAGTATCTGTCTCCAGATAAGCCCTGGTACCATCAAGCTCCTGTTTTAAGGTGTTAACGTAGTGAAGCCGCCTACAAACAACAACAACATTGTTTGCGGCTTTGTCTGCCGGAACCAAGACATACTTTCTGTGAAATTCTTGGATACCCTGCTTCAAATGCCTAAATGACGATTTAGGTTTAGGAGGTAAAAGATTAGTATTTTGTGAATAAAACTTTATACGTTTATCCACGATAGTGAAGATACTTCTTTTCCATTCTTTAAGAGCAGTATCCTCAACACCCTCTCGTTTACACCATCGATTACCGAAATCATTCAATGCAGATGCAATCTCCTCTCTACATTTGTCGAAATTGATGTAGGAAGGGAATATATATTTCGGACCTTTAGAAATAATTTCACGAATTCTAGAATCCGAAATTATTCTTAAATTTCCAGTAACTATATGTCCGGCTGGTTGATAACAAATTTAGAATCTTTACAATCTCAAGACTTATGAGTATTAGCATGGATATCGAGATCAGAAACAAGTTTATTAAAATTAAAAATAGTATTTCTGATTGGTTTATTATATTTGTAACAAATAATAGGAGGTTCTGAATTTTGGAAGTACGTAGGTATAGACTGTATCACTGATTTATCCTGGAATATGCTTGGTAAATCAATAAAGTCAATTCCTTTATTAATGAAAGGAATTTTAATAAAACTTCTAACGTGATTAGATTCGGAATCGATAAATGGACGAAGAGCATGCTGAGTATAACATCTTGTTAACAGTGCAGCGTCATACATTTGATGATTTCGATCGTAAAATCTATTAGCCTCTGTGTCCAAGGAACGTAATACAGCAATAGGTAGAGAACTTAGATAAGACATCATTGGATGTCAACCGTGAATCCTTAGTTTAACAGCTAAATCATTAAGGGAAGTGTTCAATTTCTTAAAAACTTAATTTTTGCGCGTAAAACTGAAACAAATTGAAAATTTTTCGAACACATTATATAGGCACGGGACTAACATAAAAGTACCATACTGTTTGGTGCTGTAATCGAAAGCCTCTTTGTTTTGAGCACAAATACGTTTGACGTCAGCGAAAAACGCTAGCACCCTAAACGACATTGAAAAGAAGCGTCTATGTTAATATTCATTTTTTTGTGCCTTAGGTTGATAGCTATCACCGGAGATGATTCGCTTTCACAAAATCCCTTTCTTGTAGCCACTGTTAGGTTTTCTTCAGAAAATGTACGTCTAGATGACGTTGCAGAAAACAGCTTTTAGCCAAGAAGTCAGCGAACAAATTTGTATGGATAAATATTGTATATGATGTTGAAATTCAGGATATTATGTCAATTATATGCTTAAGTTTAAATTTAAATCAGTTTTAAGCATGATAACCGATGTAGAGTGTTGCGTTATTAAAGTTCGTCAGTATATATGTACATAGGCAGTTTCAAGGGATGATTAATATACTCAGAGGAAAAAGTTAAGTCAGTAACTTTGACCAGCCCGATTACTATAATGCCCAGCCGCTTGTCTTAGATATTCCCCTTTATTAAATTTGCAAAGTCAGTATCTTTCTAATTCTGGAAAGAAACTCCACCACTTGTCAATTTCGACAGAGTTATTGGCCTTTTTCGTAAAACATCATTTTTGTAATTACCCGATAAATGATCAAATCGGTGCTTTGATTAAAAGCGCTTTCTGAAAGAGATTGTTGTCAGTGACAAAAATTCGAAAAAAAAAAATCATTTCAAAATTCAGCCACAGTCTCGAGAAATAACAAGTCAAATATTCATTATTTTTAGATTACCTCCCTTTCATTTAAAACAAGAACGAAAATTGGTGTATGCACTGCGGCAAAACCACATGCGATATTTCAATCGTTTTTATTGGAAATGTTAGGTTTTATTCTCAGTTTTGTGACTGGTAATTTCAATTCTAAACTATCTAGGGGTTTTGAGGCTACAGCAATTTAAACTGTCCCAATGGGATTTTACATGTATTTTCACTGACTAAACTTTTGCCGGTGAGCATATTATTACTTAAATAACGAATGAAATTAAAGGTCCTGTTATCTTTTAGCAGTATGTGTTTGTTTAACTAATTGACAATGCTTTTCCAATTAGCAAAATGAATTGAGCCGCCTCGTGGGAAAACCAACAATGTGGTTTCCGAACAGGTCTGACACAAACCGGCCTGTACAAGCACAGAAAAGAGCTAGAAGCTTGAAATTTTGGATTTAAGTAGAAGAGGAATTGTACTATCCGAGTAGCGAAAACAAAGGCGTGATCAGCTTCGCGGTTACCGCGAAGCTGATCTGCGTCTTTGTTTTCGCCTATGCAGATTGTTGCTTTTCCCATGAGGCGGCTCAATTGTGTAAACTGATAGTTTGCCAGCCACATAAAGGCAAGTAAAGCTGTGTATCGTCTTTCATAAATTATTGAGAATGTATCAGGGAACACTGTTGAAACAATAACGAAAGTTTGTACAATGTTCCGTATAGTAAAGTTAACGTATCTGAACAAAATTTTTGGCGCACTGTGTACATGTACGTATATATTTAATAGAAAGCGGTAGAATGTCGGCCGGAAGTTTTCTTAATTGCGACACGAAGTGCATACCTTCGATGTCAATTACTAGACGAAAGTCCTCCATTTTAACTCACCTTAGCCGAAGGCTTGCAAGTTGAACCTTGTGGTTCGTCGTCATCCGTCTACAATTTTCTCTTCTGAAACCGCTTGGCCAATCGAAGCCAAGACAAGACAAAGCACTTTATTCTCTCAGTCCACAAATATGGCAACATGAGGAATGACAAATATAGATATACAAAGGAGGCAAACATGTGTAATGACACTATAGTTTGAACTTATCAAAATATTATACGTGTTGATAAATGTATGATATTAGTATAAATATGTCATACTACATGTTTAAATATTAAACCGTTATAAGCATAAGCATCTGTTTTATCGTTTGATATGCTAGCATTCTCTTTTGTACCCCTTCAGTCGGGTTCAGCAGCGAGTAAGCGAGGAGGGCGATTTTTTGTAATATTCATTGGGCAGGGAGGGTTGGGGTTGTTCGTAATCTTGAGAAAAAGAAATCCGTATTACAAGTATTTTAATAATTATTGTATACATCGTTAAGCTTGTTTGCATGTTTCATAAATTATCTTAATAGCAAACACTGTGTTTGCTTAACGATAAACGCACGTAAGAAATTTAGAATAAAAAAATCTACATACCTTACCGAACAAAACCGACGGTTACGCGGCCATGTTTTTGTTGCAATGTGGGGGCAGACATTTTTGTTGGTATCACGATTTACCGGAGCCACAAAAAGGTCATTTCGGCCGGTCCGTGGAAACACCCCAAACCACCTCTTAAAGTACTCGCGCCCGAGTCAACTCTCACCCGGGTCAACTCGTCCCGGGTCAACTCTCACTCGCCACTGTGTTAACTCGTCCCCTTGTCAACTCGTCCCCGAGTCAACTCGTCCTCGGATCAACTCGTTCTCGGGTCAACTCGTCCCCGGGTCAATACGAACCCGGGTCAACTCATCCCCGAGAACTACTCGTCCCCGGGTCAACTCGAACCCGGGTCAACTCATCCCCGAGTCAACTCGTCCCCGAGTCAACTCGCCCCGGGTCAACTCGTCCCCGAGTCAACTCGTCCCCGTATCACACTTCGCCCCCGAGTCAACTCGTCCCCGAGTCAACTCGCCCCCGAGTCAACTCGTCCTCTAGTAAACTCGTCCCCGGGTTAACTCGTCCCCGGATCAACTCGCGATTGCACCTGTCCCTGGTCAACTTGCACCCACGTCAACTTGCACCCACGTCAACTCGCACCCGAGTCATCCCGCAACCGAGTCAACTCGCACCCAGGTCAACTCGCACCCAGGTACCTGCCTATCACACTACCCACCTACCTATCTACCTACACTACCTCCCACCTACCTAAATACCTACCTACCTCCTTTCATTCCTCCCTCCCTACAGACTTGCATACCTACCTCGCCTACACTACATACCCCTCCCTGCCTCCTTCTCTACCTACCTACCCCTTCCCTACACTACCTAACTTCCCACTCCCTCCCTCCCTACCTCCACACAGTACCACCTTAATCACCCCCTCCCACCACTACCTATCTGTCTACTGAGTACACACCTACCTAACTGCCGCACTCCCTACACTATACCATATCCCTCCTTCCTTCCCTAAGTACCCCCTACACTTCCTTTCTACCTTACTCCCTACTTACCTACCTACCTACCTCCATCCCTACTTACCTTCCTACCTCCCACTACCTACCTCTACCTCCCTCCCTCCTTACTCTACCTAACTACCTCCCTACCTAACCCTATTCCTACACTACCTTCCTCCTTACACTACCTAACTACCCCTCCCTACACTTCTAACCTACCTCTTTCCCTCCGTATATCTCCCTCCTCACACTACCCCATAGCTCCATCCCTCCCTACCTACATATACTACATAACTCCCTACACTACCTTCCTCTTTCCCTACCCTACCTAACAACTTCCCTCCCTAAACTTCCTACCTCCTTCCCTCCATCCACTACCTACCTATCTCCCTCCTTACACTACTCCATAGCTCCCCCTCCCTCGCTCCCCATCTCTAACTACTTCCCCTCGCACTGGACAGCTGGATACACTCGACGGTAATGATTATGTTAAGTTTCTAGCGTAAAGTTTACCGTGTGTTTGCAGATAAGGCAGCGTGCCTTTATTTCATATTAAACTTTGAAACTGACGTGAGTATTTTGCTATTTTTGTTATTCATTAGGCTGTCATATTTTAGAATATTAGGTCTTCTATAAAAACTTACTTTAAGGAAATCTTGTCGTATTTCCTTCAATTTGTCGCATATGAACATATAATGAAATTCGTCTCCGACCGCATTTAAGCATAATTTGTAGTATGACTTTCTTTTTTTCCTTTGAAGTTTTTGTAACATTTACTCAAACACAACTGAATATCAAAGGAGGCGGGCCTACATATTAATACACAGGGAGGAGGCGGAATGAAAACCATAATGTAACTTCCTGATATTAGAAGTTACAGTACGAATCTGTCAAAATTCTCCTGTCATACTACAAGTTAGTTAAAGACCTCGTAGAAAAAAAATAAGTAAAAACAGCTCGTCTTCGACTCGCTTTATTTTACTTATTTTTTCTACTCGGTACTTTAACTCTAACTTACATTTTCTTTCTTCCAAATCAAGTTTCCGCCAACGCCCTGTTTCAACTTGGAGACGATGATTTCGAGTTCTAAAACTGACTAAGTATCGCATATGTTTTGCAGATATTGTATTTATTAAGTACGGGTCTAATTCAAGCCAAATTCCACGTGCAATTCCGCTTAAAAGCTGACCTGGATCTAGTAAAACAAGCCAATCGATGCTCACTGATGTATACAAGTTGTTATCAGATCCTCATGTGTCCTTGGGTTAGGTAGGTTGTCTTATTGTTCACATACGTTTTCTAAAACGTGAACATCGTGAGAGGCATTACGAAAACTTGCCCATGCAATACACAGAGATTTTTATAGGTGTAAAAATGAAAATTTTCAGAAGAAAAATTTTGATATTTTTCTTATTTTTGCTCAAAACATAGATTGTGGGTACACGTTAGAACCGCTGCTGAGGCGGTTCTACTAACGAGTACCCACAATCTATGTTTTGGAGCAAAAATAAGAAAAAATAGATATACCCCTGTAAACCCCAGTTTTAATATATGAAAGTGGGGTTTAAGGGGGTATTCATTGCACGGACATGTTTTCCTGATGTTACGGTATTTAAAAAATGAATTACCCAGCGTCGCATGTCATAAATATGGTACATTATTTTCCTTATGGATATGCTACAATGTAGAGTAGAAGATTTTAAATAGCTCCTTAAATGGGTATTTATTAACCTATTCATAACTGTCATGACAACACTATAACTCATAGAAAAACCGTCGATTCTGCTGATATTTCATACTTATTATACTAGTATCATTTCTTCCTTAGGTATCAGATGATAAGATGTTGAAGAGAATCTGTCAAAAATTAAGATGGAAAATGGTAACTATTACAATATACAGTTGCTAGAATTACGTGCATATTCATCGTGAAAAATTAAGACGTAACAGAAATTTAACAATGCATTAATTAACTGTAACAACAGTGCAAGTTGATAATAGGAGACCGGCGTTCTTCAAATTTTTAAACGAAACACGTCATAAGGGGAATATATAGCAGGAAAATATAATCAAGACAAAAATTGCATGAACACGTATAAGCCTGGCGTCCTTTTTATGTGACGAAGGCAAACAAAATAGCCCCAAGATGCAGCGTCACATCTGGAGCTTTTCTGTTTGCTTAGAGAAATTTCATCGAAAAGTTGAATAAAAATTCAAAATCACTCTTGATGCTTCTAAAATGACAGTGGACTCTCCCAGCTGATAACGATGGGAAAGTCCACTCTTCACTAATGGACCCGGGTTAACATTGTTAGCTGTAAAACAGTCAACGGTCATTTTATAATAACGTCAGACCAGCCCCTGTGGTCCATTTTCTGAATAATAAATCTTCAGCCCATTTTCTCATTTCCTGCAAGTTTTATTTTTTCCTCCAAATGACATTTAAATGGTTTCCACGATCAAAAGCACTTATAAGCGACCAATATGTTGACCTTCCCGTAAAATAGGACAAGGTCATCACCCGGTCATGATTCATAAACATTGTAGTACTCTTATCCCAGATGATGCAAAGTTTCGTTAAAACGGGTGCATCTGGTTCCAGAGAAGAAGATATTTGAAGGACGTGGTGGTCATTTTCGTCATGTGGCCTTTATGATTTTATTAATTTGTTAACACATTGGCTCTCCATTCTTACAAATAGATGTTTCATATTAAATTTGACTTTAATTGCACAGTGGTTTCAAACATGATCTTTGAAAAGGGTGGATGAACCACGGACCATGAGCATACGACATGCTCACCTTGTGAGCCTCATGCGCAGGCGAGCTAAAGCACATCTAATTAATTATATTTCAGTACAGCGTTGCATTTATTTTATATGAAATTTGCATCAATAGAGGGAGTTACCAAAGAGTTTGTATGCGGCTGCAACATTAAGATATCTATAAAATCTAAATGTTAATTTATTAACATCAAAATCTAACATATTATCCCTAATTTTCGTCGTACATCTTTTAATATGGCGGCAAAATCGGATTAATCATTGAAAAAGCATGATTAATTTTCAAAACATGACACATTTTGACACAAAGCATCACGCGGTGATATATTGCAAGTATAGACGATTGTGCTTGCATACAAATGTAATAACGCCCGTAGTCTAGTCTGATTTTGTTATCAACTGATACCTAAAATACGCCAGTAATACTAATTAGCCTAACACAATTTGGATTTTGCCTTACACACACAAAATTGTACAAAGTATAAATAGAAGGCACATCATTTGATAAAATTAAATTTAAAATCCAATCCCAGACACCAGGTGGAAAAAGAAGACAGCACACATCATTACAAACCAGAGGACCAATGGTCCTGTAATCGCTCACCTGAGATCCGAGATATATACCAATAAACTTGTTTGACTATAATGGTCATACATGTATATAGCCCCATGGCAGTGTCAGAATAACAATCAATGGGTCAATTTCTATTTCAAAATAATACATTACCTGTCCATTTGCCCATTTCCTACAAGTTTTGCCCATCAAATGGCATATCAAAAAGTTTCCCCAAACAAATGCATGGGCGACCTAAGTTGATCTTGCCGTAAGATAGGTCAAGGTCATCACAGGGTCATGATTTATTCACATTTTGTAAAGCACCTCTCCCTGATGTTACGTGCCAAGTTTCAAAATCATAGGTCTACTGGTTCTGGAGAAGATTTTTAAAAAGGTTTTTGCTATTTATAGCCATGTCTTCCATCTTGGTCATGTGACCTCGAACATTTATAAATACTTTCGTTCCCATATCCTAACGATGTTCAAACGTAAATTTGGCTTTGATTGGGCGAGCGGTTTCAGAGGAGAAGATCTGACGGACGGACGGACGGACGGACGACTGACTGGCCAGAGCATGGGTATACTGTAAGCTCACTTGTGAGCCTTCGGCTCAGGTGAGCTAAAACAAAGGATACAAGTACAGTAGAGAGGCAGACAGAAGTGAAAAATGACACAATATTACTTTAATACATCAGAAAATAGTGCACACCAAAACTTATATATCAGACATAGCGTAATTTTAACTAAACATTAAATTAAAAAATTTGGCACGGACAGGTTTGCAACAGTTCTATATAAAGGTTTCAAATTAAATCGAAAATATTTTGTATGTCAGAAAATATCTATAAATTTGATCATTAATAATACTGAACAAAAATCAATAGAATTTATATGACACTTTGTATAAATTAAAATAGTGTCATCAACAGTATTTGTCCCATTACGAAAACTTGCCCATGCAATATACAGAGATTTTTTGAGCCATAAAAATTGAAAATTTTCAGCTGAAAAAAAGTTGATATTTCTTCTTATTTTTGCTCAAAACATAGATTGTGGTTACACGTTAGAACGAGTACCCACAATCTATGTTTTGGAGCAAAAATAAGAAAAATAGGCATACCCCTGCATACCCCAGTTTCTCTACATAAAAGTGGGGTTCTAGGAGGTATACATTTTACGGACATGTTTTCATGATGCGTCATTTAGTCTCGAAACAGTAATGCACCAGACATTAGAAAATCATATTTTATAATTGCAAATTGTTCAAATGTAATCTATACTACTTTTATGACAATCAAACATTTTCTTGAAATAACAAAAAGCGAGGCATTAATTTCTGCTCAAATTCATCACCTACGAAGAAACCATTTGAATAAATTAACAAACAGAAAAATAGATTATATTTCATTCATAATATTACAAATAGACATTTAAATCATATAATGTATTCAATAAATTTATATCAAAATGCTAGTTTTTAGGTTATAAAGCCGAAAAGCGAAATAAAACTAAATGTATTTTCACAAAACGTAGATGTATTCAGCTGGATAAAAATTCCATCATATCCGGCGATACCTATTTTTTTAAACTGATTGTGGGAACACGTTAGAACCGCCTCGCGAAAAGGAAAACGGTAATAAGAGGATGAAAGTGTTTTTGAGGAAGAAAATGATTACTTTATAAAAAAAAAAGTTGCAGGGTTGAACTAGAAAATGAAGATAAAGGAGGCGGAAATGGTAGCTATATCACAAGTCAAAAGTCCATGTAAATTGATGTTTTCGATGGATTTGTAACGGTATGAAATGCCGTGCTTAATTGGGGAATAATAAGCGTGGAACGTTCTTCTGAACGGTACTAAGTCAATTCGTACTCATTTTGGTCAATTCGTACTCATTTTGTGGTCAATTCGTTTTCTTAATGGTCAACATCGTCACACAACTTTACCCAAACTCCAAGAAACCGAGGCTTGAGGAATTGCATGGTGTATGGCCGTTACGAACCCAACTTGTTGCCAGTTCTATATCAACATTTGTAACGATATACCCATAAGTCTATCATTTCGCTTACGGCCCCTGGTTAATAGTATCTGTTTTCAAACATCAGAGTGGTCTATTTTTTCGGCTAAATGGTGATAACATTGAAAGTTTAGGTTAAACTATCTGATTCCGATATATTATTCTGTAAGAATGAAAATGTTGGCATCTGATTACGATTTGAGCTGCCACATGGGAAAACCAACACTCTGCATAAGCGAAAACAAAGTCGCAGATCAGCGTCGCAGTAACTGCGAAGCTGATCAGCGCCTTTGTTTTCGCTACACGGAAAGTACAATTCCTCTACTTTCTAAATCCAAAATTTCAAGCCTCTTACCATCTTCTGTGACTGTACAGCTCGGTTTGTGTCGGACCTGGTAGGAACCCAAATTGTTGGTTTTCTCACGCACAGGCTCATTTAATTCTGAAAGGTGGCATTTATTTTTTGAAACAGGGGAGACTAAATGACTGACCCAAATGGTGATTGATGGGAATCGAGCTTGAAATTGTATATGATCACTTTTTCAAGATTGAGATTTTGGGCTACAAATGCAAATTAACTCCTGATAAACGCATTAGAAGTAGATCATTTATGGTAGTTTTGTATGAATATTATGACTAATCCGATATGCATGTGGTGACAAGGTACATCACATCGAAGGGCCGTTGGAAATACAGTAATAGACTGTATCTCAACGAACCAAAGTCACACCAAAGAAGTTTTTATAGCGCCCTTGTTAAAGATGGCGTCATTGCGTCCGAAAATTATTAGCCTTTATTTTCATGCAGACAAATGCATTGAAAGAATCTGACACTTCAACATCGTATGCTACATCTGTCGACTTGCTCGGCTGTCGCATTCATCACTCAGATACATCGATATGATACATACAATAAATCGCCAGTTACGAAAACCAGTTGTAAAATTGAGAAGGTTCAGTTGAAAATAAGAAACATATTTTTCTTATATCTTCTCAAAACATAGACGTAGGGTACACACAATCTGTTTTGAAAAAAGACTATGGGCGAGAGGGCTAATAGGCATGTAATCGCTCACCTGAGAACTACTATATACTCAGATCCATGCCCTTGTGCATAACCCTGAGTCAACCTTGGGAGAGGACATGCTAATAATCTCCTATCCATTTGCCCATTTCTGCAATGTTTCCCAAATAAATAACATTTTATCGCCATTCAAAATGCAACGGTGATCTAAACTGACCTTGTCATAAAATAGGACAAGGTCACCATTCCACATTTACTGCGATTTTTTCTGATTTTCCCCATTCAAATACAGACGCGATTTAAGTTTACCATGCTGTCAAATAGGTAAAGGTCATCCCATGGTCCCCATGGTCATGATTTATTTAAACTTTATAGAGCTTGAAACCCTGATGCTACATGCCAAGTTTCAAGATTCTAGGCCTTTTGGTTCTGGGGAAGATTTTTAAATGTTTTCCTGGTAGCCATCTTGGTCATGTCACCTGGACCATTTATATAAACTTTTGTTTCCCCTTCCTAAGAATGCTCCACAATAAGTTTGGCTTTGATTGGCCAAGTGGTTTCAATGCAGAAGAACATTGTGGACGACTACGACTCCAAAACATGCCCATCCTACAGACAAGGACCAAAAGTATTTCCACAACGTCAGAAACTCCATAGACTTACGCGTATTTTCATGTTTACAAGACAAAAAATCCCGTTTCTCTTGGTCAACATATTTTCATGATTATGGGGTAATTTTAAAGGTGAACAAATAAGGCAATGAACAAGGTATTTTCAATCAATTCCGTTCATGCGTAAATAATGCTACCATTTTTTTTTTATTTTAACAATTTTTGGGCAACGTCACCATTGATGTAAATGGGAAAGTGACTTTTTCAAAATTTCCTAAAATTTCAAACTGTTGTATCTAGAAAATGAAACGTTGAATCTTCACCAAATAACCTTTGTTTATTGCTTTATTTATTTAACCTCCAAATGACACCAAAATCATGTAAATATGTTGACCAGAAGACACAGGATAATTTTTCTTGTAAACATGAAAATACACGTAAGTCTATGGAGTTCCCGATGTTGTGGAAATACTTTTGGCCCTTGGCTGTATAAACTCTCCTTCAGCCTTCGGCTCCAGTGAGCTAAACGTATACCCATGTAAACCTCTGTTTAACTATACAAACGTGATGACAATATCATCCCGATACATCGAAACACGACTAGAAAAATATAGCACTGTATTTTTAACCAACGAATTGTATCTTGACAGGTTAAAATGCCAACACTTTTGTCAGTTATACCATTGATTTATGAAAAATGGGCTAATGATAGTAGCATTATCTGACAAAAGCATGACTATTTTTGACTGATTTTCTTTCTGTTCATGCAAATTTTTGTGATGAATAACAACTTCGACAGCAGTTTCAGGAAAAGGATAATGCGTCTTGGAGTGAATTCCGGACTTGATAACTAGGTGGTCAAATAACAAGATGAAAATCAAGGTCTGACTCTTTTCTGCAATTGTAAAATTCTTACAGAACCTAATTGCATATTCAGCTAAGTACAATAGCATAAATTAACAGAGTTGGAAACGAAATAAATCATTTTTGTATCGGAGACGGTTTTAGCAACATTAAACAACCGTCAGAAAGGACAATCAAAACAGCAGACACGTTTGATTTATGATCGTTTTTCATTCTAATAGGTGATGTCATGTGTATAGTCCTTGCATTGTTTATTGTCACCTCCCCGTGACCAACTGATTCCCATTTTAACTGTTTAGTTAACGGAGCATGGAACCAATATGACCTTTGCCACGACATGTTTACAAAATGCCATTATAGAGTTTAGAATGTCTGTGTAACTAGGTTTTCGTTGCCGGATTCAATAGGGCTACTGATGAGGGTTCATTACCCGAAATTGCGCAATATAGTCCATACTTTCTCCCTTTGAATGTTTTTACTGCTTCCAAAGGATCAAACTTATATTTTATTTGCTATTACTGCAGCTGGTGTTGTGCCGTGTGGCGGCCCTAAAAAGTCTCCCCGTACATCATCCATAGTGCAGATTATATTTTCATTTAGGTCCTTTGAGATCAGTACAGATATTCAGAGTGTTCAAAACACTCACGTTTAGAAACATACTTCTAAGCAATGTTTAAAATATTTGACCCCATTTTGGAATGTATCTTTGATTTAGACTTCTCGTGTAAATTTTTCAATTTTAAAGTATAAAAGTCTGGCTTTCGTTGCCGGATTTAATAGGGCTACTGATGAGGGTTCATTACCCGAAATTGCGCAATATAGTCCATATTTTCTCCCTTTGAATGTTTTTACTGCTTCCAAAGGATCAAACTTATATTTTATTTGTTTATTTTTTCGGACATTGGTGCTTTTCGTCCCAGTAAACACTTATGTTTGTATCAGGACTTCTACCCAACATTAGGATGGCATGACACCCAAAATGTGCTTGAAGATATAACACTGACCCAAGAAAACAAAGTTGCTTATATGTTTGGATGATTTGTCTTGAACCACTTTTCTTGGGCAGTTTTGCCTTTGTGAAAACAAAGGCGCAGATCAGCTGTGCAGTAACTGCACAGCTGATCAGCGCCTATACTTTCGCAGTACACGGATAGTACAATCTCACCTCTTGTTAAATCCAAAATATCAAGCTTCTAGCTTTCTTCTGAAACGGTACAGATGGATTAATGCCGGATCTGGTAGGAAACCCCGAAGACCGGTTTTCTCGCGTCGCGGCTCATATAAACACGCGCTACGTGCTTATTCACAGTGTTTCACTCACGATCCAACGCCAACAAGTGTGCAAGTACTTCGGTGCTTAAGATTATTTGCCCAGACAGTTGTGTAAATGTTTGAAATTAATTATATATTCTTCTTTTAGGCTATTTTTCTATGATCTTGGTTACAAAATATCACATAAGTTTCATTAGTTTTAATTACGTACTGTTAATACATTTATGAAACGACAACAAGTGTTTATTCTCAAGCAAGCTCGACACAGTACACACGGGCGGTAATCAGGGGAACTAGCTCCAAAAAGAGTCATCGAGATTTTGTTCCCTCGACACATCCGGGAACTCACGAGCTAGTCCTCTCGACGGAAAAACAGTAAACAAAGGTATGTCTCGAAGCATTTTATCAATATTTATTTCTTTATAAGCTGTCTGCTGCAAAATCCGGCAATGGTAGTCTGTGTAGATACATTGTATGATTTAACTCCACTCGCTGATAGGATTGGTCCTTGGAATATGCACGTTGCGAATATGATTGTAAAAGAGCGTTGAAGACACGAAATGAAAATATGTCAACACGAAGATTTGGGACCACTATTTTTTCATTTTTCGTCAAATATATATCCTTCCAATCGCATGAAACATCATCCTTGATAAAACTTAGCCCCTGAAACCATATAAAAGCAAAATAATCCGGTGGAAACATTGTTTTGGGAGGATATTGACTAAATTACCGTCCGAGCTAGTCCTCTCGACATGGAGCTAGGTGCCTCGTCAAGGAGATAGCACCCTCGTTGAGGTTTTACTGAGTCAAACATGTCATTTCATGATAGCTGTCGTTCCTGGTTTTAGCACCATAGATAGGAAATGATCATAAATTGTATACACAATTAGCATGGGCCATGATGGTATACTATTTTGTAACTTGGACACTATGATTTACAATATAAATATCACGAGAAATGGGATAGTTAACTGCAATTTTACAGATGTTAACCGTTTCATAACTCACAGCAGACCACAAATCATTATGCTACTGTATTATCTAAAAACATACGAACGAAAGCAACACATTACGAAAACACGCCTATACAAAATACAGCGATTTGTCATAAGTAAAAATGAAAGATTCAGTTGAATATTCGTTATTCGTATCAATTTTTTTTTTTTTTTTTTTTTTTTTTTTTTTTTTTTTTTTTTTTTTTTTTTTTTTTTGCTTCATATGGTGACTCACCCGTTTACCGGTGTATACCGTTTACCGGTGCAATTCATAAAATTGCTGTATTTTATATGTTTTACGATTTTCCTTTGCCATTTTTGCAGTTAATGTGCACGATGTGCTGTTTTTAAAATTGGAAATAGTTGAATTTATCGAACTTGCCACTCATTCTTCATAAAAGTATAGCTTTTATCAAAATAGCGGCTTTTTGCGATTTTGGCGCTAATAAAGACCCTACACTATCGTTTCCGTGTATTTTGAATCGAAGGCGCTCTGTTACCATTTTTCTGTGAAGAATATCTAAAGATGAAATTTGAAGCCTCCAAAGCTATACTCACTTTTGTTTTTTGACGAGTTTTGTGTATTTTATAATAAAAATATTTCAACTCGCTATTTTCATGTGGTTTTTCAAATGCGGTAAAAAAGATAAAAACTTTAAGCATTAGAAATTCAAAATAATAAAAATTAATCAAGCCGTATGCGGTCGTGTTTACGATTTATAAAATCAGGTATGAGATTTAATTAAGCAACATAGGATTTAGAATTCACTTCGAGAGGAAAACATTTACACGTGCTGCACTCAGTCACATCGCACGTGTACACCTTTTTACTAGACATCATTGACTCTGAAAAATAAATGTCTCAAATGCCTTTATGCTTTCGCACACTCAGAACATATAAGAGGGTCCCATTGGGGTTTATTGATTAGCGATTTTTGGCCATTTATTTTACCGATTAGCGATTTTTTGGCAAAAATTTTACT
This sequence comes from Rugalucina vietnamica, assembly GCA_964017185.1. NCBI lineage: Eukaryota > Metazoa > Mollusca > Bivalvia > Lucinida > Lucinidae > Rugalucina > Rugalucina vietnamica. Next base: position 60,117,434 of record OZ024873.1, read on the forward strand.
GATTTATAGCGATTTGGGCCAACATATTTTACTGATTAGCGATTTTTGGGCCAAACTTTTACTGATTAGCGATTTTTGGGCCAAAACTTTAATGGTTAGCGATTTCAGAGGTACCCCATTGAAACCTCATATGAGAGGTTGGTGTACAAGGAATACTAGACGAAATGTCCGGTCGGTGTTCCGTGATACCTCCTTTCTAGGAGTGAACGCGGTACCGAAGTGTAGTGGAGTGCAGGTAAGCCAGCTGATCTATATCGCCGGTTTGGGCGTCAACAAAATGCATCAACGGGAAGAGGGGAGGATAATTTAAAGAAATCGATTGAGTAGATTCAAACAGAGATCAGCTGGCTAAGCTGCACCCCGTTACACTTCGGTGGCTCGTAAAAACATTTGCACAGAGGCACCACGCACGGAAGACCGACGCGAGGATTCCGTCTAATTCCAACATTAAAACCTCAACGAGGGTGCTATCTCCTTGACGAGGCATCTAGCTCCATGTCGAGAGGACTAGCTCGGACGGTAATTTAGTCAATATCCTCCCAAAACAATGTTTCCACCGGATTATTTTGCTTTTATATGGTTTCAGGGGCTTAGTTTTATCAGGGATGATGTTTAGTGCGAGTTGAAGGATACATATTTGACGAAAAATGAAAAAATAGTGGTCCCAAATCTTCGTGTTGACATATTTTCATTTCGTGTCTTCAACGCTCTTTTACAATCATATTCGCAACGTGCATATTCCAAGGACCAATCCTATCAGCGAGTGGAGTTAAATCATATCTACACAGACTACCATTGCCGGATTTTGCAGCAGACAGCTTATAAAGAAATAAATATTGATAAAATGCTTCGAGACATACCTTTGTTTACTGTTTTCCCGTCGAGAGGACTAGCTCGTGAGTTCCCGGATGTGTCGAGGGAACAAAATCTCGTTGACGGCTCTTTTTGGAGCTAGTTCCCCTGATTACCACCCGTGAGTACAGGTCTTTGTGAAACTGCAAAATATACTTTGATATTCCGAATATAATCGTATACCTACTTCGGCTCTTGAAACGCGCACCTGTTGAATTACCAAGTTACATGTTACAATTAAATAACCTTTATCACTAAAATGATTTTTTTAGAAAGCTACACCAGATAGGTTTACAGTTTTCCACTTTGTTATTTCCTGTTGATTTTAATAACTGGTTGAAGAAGTTCTCCTAATGTCCTATACTCGTACAAATACGCTCACAGCGTTTCCAGGTGAGACAATATGTATCATTATGAAAACTTGCCCATGCAATAAACAGAGATTTTTTTAGCTTTAAAAACTGAAAATTTTCAGCTGCAAAATGTTGATATTTTTCTTATTTTTGCTCAAAACATAGATTGTGGGTACACGTTAGAACCGCCTCGGCGAGGCGGTTCTAACAAGTACCCACAATCTATGTTTTGGAGCAAAAATAAGAAAAATAGGTATACCCCTGCAAACCCCAGTTTTACTATATAAAAGTGGGGTTTACAGGGGTATTCATTGCACGGACATGTTTTCCTGATGATCGGACGAACCATTTCGCCCAAAGTCATAACGTTTACTTTGATACATGTATGCATTGTTGAACCGCAAATTTCACACTTCGCAAATTTCACATTGTGAAATATTGGTACCAATTCTTCACAGCTCGTTAAAGATTTGTACCAATGCGTCACAAATTCCATTCCAATATTCTATGTGTAGGAATTAAAGCCGGTAAAGTTAGCAAACTGGCAGAATGAGCAGAACGAAATGGTAAAGTTAGCAAACTGGCAGAATGAGCAGAATGAAATGGTAAATTTGGCAAACTGGCAGAATGAGCAGAATGAAATGGTAAAGTTAGCAAACTGGCAGAATGAGCAGAATGAAAAAATTTTTTAATGTCTTTGTCGATTTTCCCATTCTGCCCATTCTACTGGCAGAATGAAATGGTAAAGTTAGCAAACTGGCAGAATGAGCAGAATGAAAATGTTTTTGTCGATTTTCTCATTCTGCCCATTCTGCCCCTTCTGCTGGCAGAATGAAACGGTAAAGTTAGCAAAATAGCAGAATGAGCAGAATGAAAATGTCTTTGTCGATTTTCCCATTCTGCCCATTCTGCTGGCAGAATGAAACGGTAAAGTTAGCAAAATAGCAGAATGAGTCTTTGTCAATTTTCTCAGTCTGCCCAGTCTGCTGACAGAATGAAACGGTAAAGTTAGCAAAATAACAGAATGAAAATGTCTTTGTCGATTTTCCCATTCTGCCCATTCTGCTGGCAGAACGAAATGGTAAAGTTAGCAAAATGGCAGAATGAGCAGAATGAGCAAAATGAAAATGTCTTTGTCGATATGCCCATTCTGCCCATTCTGCTGGCAGAACGAAATGGTAAAGTTAGCAAAATGGCAGAATGAGCAGAATGTAAATGTCTTAGTCTATTTTTTCATTCTGCCCATTCTGCTGGCAGAACGAAATGGTAAAGTAAGCAAACTGGCAGAATGAGCTGCCCATTCTGCTGACAGAATGAAATGGTAAAGTTAGCAAACTGGCAGAATGAGCAGAATGAGCAGAATGAGCAGAATGAAAATGTCTTTGTCGATTTTGTCATTCTGCCCATTCTGCTGGCAGAATGAAACGGTGAAGTTAGCAAAATAGCAGAATGAAAATGTCTTTGTCGATTTTTTCATTCTGCTCATTCTGCTGGCAGAATGAAACGGTAAAGTTAACAAAATAGCAGAATGGGCAGAATGGGAAAATCGACAAAGACATTTTCATTCTGCTCATTCTGCTCATTCTGCTATTTTGCTAACTTTACCGTTTCATTCTGCCAGCAGAATGGGCAGAATGGGAAAATCGACAAAGACATTTTCATTCTGCTATTTTGCTAACTTTACAGTTTCATTCTGCCAGCACAATGGGCAGAATGGGAAAATCGACAAAGACATTTTCATTCTGCTCATTCTGCTATTTTGCTAACTTTACCGTTTCATTCTGCCAGCAGAATGGGCAGAATGTGCAGAATGGGAAAATCGACAAAGACATTTTCATTCTGCTCATTCTGCTATTTTGCTAACTTTACCGTTTCATTCTGCCAGCAGAATGGGCAGAATGGGCATATCGACAAAGACATTTTCATTCTGCTCATCGTTCTGCTATTTTGCTAACTTTACCATTTCATTCTGCCAGCAGAATGGGCAGAATGGGCAGGATGAGAAAAACGACAAAGACATTTTCATTCTGCTCATTCTGCTATTTTGCTAACTTTACCGTTTCATTCTGCCAGCAGAATGGGCAGAATGGGAAAATCGACAAAGACATTTTCATTCTGCTCATTCTGCTATTTTGCTAACTTTACCGTTTCATTCTGCCAGCAGAATGGGCAGAATAGGCAGAATGAGAAAATCGACAAAGACATTTTCATTCTGCTCATTCTGCTCATTCTGCCAGTTTGCTAACTTTACCATTTCATTCTGCCAGCAGAATGGGCAGAATGGGAAAATCGACAAAGACATTTTTCATTCTGCTCATTCTGCCAGTTTGCCAACTTTACCATTTCATTCTGCTCATTCTGCCAGTTTGCTAACTTTACCATTTCATTCTGCTCATTCTGCCAGTTTGCTAACTTTACCATTTCGTTCTGCTCATTCTGCCAGTTTGCTAACTTTACAATTTCATTCTGCTCATTCTGCCAGTTTGCTAACTTTACCGAGCCTAGGAATTACACTTACCAAAAATAATCGAAATTGAACGTACGCAAAAATACTGATACCAATTTTTCACAGGGGTGTGAAATTTGCGGTTCAACAATGCGTCTCTGAGACAACCGACGTCTCTGTCACATTTTGAAATTAAGAACACAGACAATGTTGTTTTTGGTTATTAAACATAATATAGTACGGTATTTTATTGTGGCTTTTCCTTGGACATTCCATTTTTCCTTTTTCATCAAATATTTTTGTTGACTTACTGTTAAAGATGAAAGTTTCATAGTTTTGATGTGTATTTTACAAAGTTACAAGTATGCAAAGACCAGGAAAGGGTGCAATCAGAAAGAAATTCCCACTCCAAAAACCGAGGTGGGAAAAACTAAATTGACACTTAGGTACTTATACTTAGAAAACATATCGTAAGCCGAGTGAGCAGCTATTTCCCAATAGGCGGCCACAAGTTTATAAACGAATTCATCATCCGCAACGAAATGACCGATGCTACATGTAAGTCAAATGGTGTGTTCATAGCTACAGCTAGAGATTTTTACTTAAAATAACTGAATATAATACAAATACAATACAAATATTTTACTGGCATGAAACATACAAAATGCTTTTCGCCACATAAATACAAATACAGCAAGTGGGTACATAAATTATATGAGTAAAAACAGAACATATTTACAAAAAGCAAATAAACATTCAGTAGTACAGAAACATGTTTTAATGCAGTTCTAATTAGAAATAAAGGGCATTTTACATTCTTATTCTTTTCAGTGCTTTTCTCCTATATAATATATAAAATCAAATATTAAAAATACAAATAAGGAGATCTAATGAAACATAGTTTCAGTCCCAAGTTTGTTAAAAACATGTTACCACATACTAAGTAAATAATCATTTTTGAACTTGACTGTAAATAGCCATTTTAACGTTTTTTTTTTGTTTTTTTTTTTGGCTAGTGACAGTTGACTGGTAATAGCCATTCTAACGTTTTTTGGCTAGTGACAGTTGACTGGTAATAGCCACTCCGATAATATAATTATTTTGTGAAGATTTGGTCGCATTACGTCCAATTAGAATGTGGTGCGCTGTGTTACGCAGTTGTTGTAGAACCATCTGAAAAACAGGTACATGTGTAAGCATTTAAAACGTTTTAACATAATAAATATAATTTAACCACAATGTATGCTGACTAAGGCCGTATACTATATCATGACAATTTGTCTTTTAGAATGATGTTTGAAAACTTGTGATGAAATGATAACTGTTAAACATGTTTATACATTTTATCTTAATGGACTTGCTACAGTCAAACTTGGTATTATTTTATTAAATTTATGTGTCTTTTCTGTCAAATAAATCAAAAAAATATAAAAACACGGGAAATATACGAAGCCAGCGATTGCAGATAAATCGCAAAATGTTTAAGGGTCTGTTGAAAACATTTCATGTACCTTAATTCATTATAATTAATTTATCATTAATTTATTGCAACAGAATATTTTGGGCCAAATTACTTGACCTTTGATGTGGTCCTTAAAAGTTTCCTTAAATGTGCGTGACTACGCTACAGAAAAGAAGCATGGTATGGTCTTACATTATATATACTTCAGGTATTTTAGTTCACCTGAACCGAAGGTTCATAGGTGAGCTTATAGGATAGGCAGGCACCCGGCGTCCGCCTGTCGTTGTCTACCATTTTAAAAAAAATACACGAAGTATTTATAGGAAGGTGCATTTATAAATAATCCGGGTCACATGACCAAGATGGCCACTGTATGATAAAAACCCTTCGAAAACCTTATCCGGAACCGGAAGACCGATTTGAACGAAACTTTGTATGTAGCATTGAGGCATAAAGTACAACAATGTGTTTATAGATCATGATCCTGTGATAACCTTGATCTATTTTACGGCAAGGTCAAGATAGGTCACACATGCATTTGAATGGGGAGAATGTAGAAATGTAACGTCTGATTCTAAAAAAAAAAAAAAAAAAAAAAAAAAAAGATCCTGTGATAACCTTGATCTATTTTACGGCAAGGTCAAGATAGGTCACCCATGCATTTAAATGGGGAAATGTTGAAATGTCATTATAAGCAAAATGGTCTGATTCTAAAAAAAAAGACCCCGTAGGTTGGTCTGAACCCATCTGAGAGCAAAGTTCATGTTTATTACCATCATATCTTCTCTGAAGCTGCATGGCAAATCAAAGCCAAATTTTATAGAAAGCATCTAACCAATGCGGGTACCAATGCGTCTATAAATAATGCGGGTCACATTACCAAGATGGCCTCCATGTCCATTTATAGTAAAAAACAAAAATCTTCTCCGGAAATACTGAACCTATTGAAACGAAACTTGACATGTTGCATTTGTGACTGGAGTTTTACAATGTGTTTATTAATGACCATGTGATGACCTTGACGGCAAGGTCAAGTTTAGGTCGAATATGCAGAAACTGTCAAAATGTTCCACGAAATGGGCAAATGGACAGAATATTCATTATTCTGAAAAAAAAGACCACAGGGATGCATCAATCGCCGCACTGGGGCTATAAACATTTATATGACAAGTTTATTGTTGAGTGTTTACAGGACCACTGGCCCTCTGATTTTCTTACCAGTTTGCAAACACTACCTGGTTGATCTTTTCTTCGCATTCTGTTCTGCAAATCTATGGTTCTCAATATAACATAAATACAAAGGTCGTTGTGGCACATTATTTTTATTCTTATTCAAATTTTCGAATGTATTTGTCTTTTTGTTAATGGCTATGGTCCCATTACATTAATGTAACATTAAATTAGAACCGATGGAAACAAGGTTTCCAATATTAATGTTCTTTTTTCGTACAGGAAGCCAGTTGAAATTTGAGTGAGTCTGTGACAACCAGCATAATAAACTATCAAATACTATTGTGTGACAGAATAGTAACATTTCTTGTTAAAAGAATAGTTTGCGTTATTTATATCGTAAATGCTCTATGATAATTGTATCAAACGTAAATTTATGTGTACGAGATTGGGCAAACGTTTTTAACAAAAGTCGTGTCGGAATGTATATACGATGCCTTATCCTATCTACTTGATAATATTTATATTAGATTTGGTACCAAGTTATGTACAGACAAAATGCTAAAATGCCGATGGGTACAAATTGCACCTTTCTTATAGCTATACTGCTCCGAAAGAGATTTCATGGATTCTCTAAATCATGCCAATCAATCTGTTATCGAGGCGTTTAATTCGACTTCCAGGTACCTCAATGATCTTGAGAACTTTTGAATGCATGGTCAATCAAATTTCAAACCTGAACTGCAGCTGAACAAAGCCAACATCACAGACTTAGACTTTGACAGACACCGAAGCCCCATTTTCATAATTACATCCGGTTTCTATTGCAAATTGATTTGTTTCATCTAAAATTTATGAAAAGCGCGATGGTTTTGGGTTTGATATAGAAATTTTTCCGTATTAGAATGGCGACGTTCCTCGCCCTGTTTCTTATGGTATATACATTTCGCAACTTATCAAGTTGTGTTTGCAATCACGTTACGGAGTAAATGTTAATAGCCAATCTTCTACCACAGGGTTATCGGTATCATAAACTTCGAAAAACATTTTCTAAATTTTATCGCAGACACTATGAAGTGATTTCCAAATGTAATATTGGATAAATACGCTTTTACGTGAGCGTCTTTCGGAACCAGAATTTTATGGTGACTTGGTTTACATAATGGCCTTTTGGAACCATAATTTTAGGGTGACTTGGTTTACAAATTTAAAAAACTCATAGGAAGGAATGATTTTTCTTTTCAGTTAAAAATATCAAACGCGTATTGCATATAATATACCGTTGGCATTTAGTTAAGCATATTGATGCTGCAGTTCAAACAGAGTTACGTTTGAATAACATTTTGAGCATGGGCTGATCATGACGGCGCCAAATGTAAGGATACCCAAAGAGTTACAACTGTACATGAAATAACACATAAATGGAGGCCAAAACGTAGCATAGTTTCGTGATATGTGGTTTGTTTTGTTTGGTCTTTGGCAAAGATTTTGATTACAGTGCACATCGGGCGTCAGACTGTATGATGGTCCCGACTTAAAGCTAATACATGTAATTTAAGTTGATTAGGGCCGAATGATGGCTCCGACTTAAAGCTATTCATTTTAGTTGGTTAGGGTCGGAGCTTCTTGTCTGTTGCTTGGCTTATCGGGGTTCAACTGGTGTTTATCTTTTGCTCCGGATTTTCATTCGGCTTACGATATGTTTCATGGTATAAGTGCCTGATTGTTAGTTTGGTTTTTTTCCCACCTCGGTTTTTGGAGTGGGAATCTCTTTCTGATTGCGCCTTTTCCTGATCTTTGCCTACTTGTACCTTTTTCAGTACTATATGAAAGTGGGGTTTAAGGGGGTATTCATTACATGGACATGTTTTCCTGATGTGTAGAGTTTAGAATGACTTGGTCGATCGTAGGTGTAACTAGGTTTTGTTTATATGATCGGACATTGGTGCTTTTCGTCCCAGTAAACAACTATGTTCATATCAGGACTTCTACCCAACATTAGGATGGCACGACACCCAAAACGTGCTTGAAGATATAACACTGACCCAAGTAAACAGAGTTGCTTATATGTTTGGATGGTTTGTCTTGAGCCACTTTTCTTGGGCAGTTTTGCCTTTGTGAAAACAAAGGCGCAGATCAGCTGTGCAGTAACTGCACAGCTGATCAGCGCCTATATTTTCGCAGTACACGGATAGTAAAATCTCACCTCTTGTTAAATCCAAAATATCAAGCTTCTAGCTTTCTTCTGAAACGGTACAGATAGATTAATGTCGGATCTGGTCGGAAACCCCGAAGACCGGTTTTCTCGCGTCGCGGCTCATATAAACACGCGCTACGTGCTTTTTCACAGTGTTTCACCCATGATCCAACGCCAACAAGTGTGCAAGTACTTCGATGCTTAAGATTATTTGCCCAGACAGTTGTGTAAATATTTGAAATTAATTATATATTCTTCATTTAGGCTATTTTTCTATGATCTTGGTTACAAAATATCACATAAGTTTCATTGGTTTCAATTACGTACTGTTAATACATTTATGAAACGACAACAAGTGTTTATTCTCAAGCAAGCTCGACACAGTGCAGGTCTTTGTGAAACTGCAAAATTTATACTTTTATATTCCAAATAGAATCGCATACCTACTTCGGCACTTGAAACGCGCACCTGTTGAATTACCAAGTTACATGTTACAATTTAATAACCTCTATCACTAAAATGATTATTTTAGAAAGCTACACCAGATAGGTTTCCAGTTTTCCACTTTGTTATTTCCTGTTGATTTTTAATAACTGGTTGGAGAAGTTCTTATACAAATGCGCCCACGGCGTTTCCAGTTGAGACAATATGTAAATCGGATGAACCATTGATCCAAAAGTCATAACGTTTACTTTGATACATGTATGCATTGTTGAACCGCAAATTTCACACTTCGCAAATTTCACATTGTGAAATATTGGTACCAATTCTTCACAGCTCGTTAAAGATTTGTACCAATGCGTCACAAATTCCATTCCAATATTTTACACTTCTGTTAGAAGTGCGTTGCGTAAGTATTCTATGGGTAGGAATTACACTTACCAAAAATAATCGAAATTGAACGTACGCAAAAATACTGATACCAGTTTTTCACATGGGTGTGAAATTTGCGGTTCAACAATGCGTCTCTGAGACAACCGACGTCTCTGACACATACACAAATAATGTTGTTTTTTGGTTATTAAACATAATATAGTAAGGTATTTTATTGTGGCTTTCCTTGGACATTCCAATTTCCCTTTTTTGCAGACTTACTGTTAAAGATGAAAGTTTCATAGTTTTGATGTGTATTTTACAAAGTTACATGTATGCAAAGATCAGGAAAGGGTGCAATCAGAAATTCCCACTCCAAAAACTGAGGTGGAAAAAACTAAATTGACAGTTAGGTACTTATACTTAGAAAACATATCGTAAGCCGAGTGAGCAGCTATTTCCCAATAGGCGGCCACAACTTTATAAACGAATTCATCATCTGCAACGAAATGACCGATGCTACATGTAAGTCAAATGATGTGTTCATAGCTACATCTAGAGATTTTTACTTAAGATAACTGAATAAAATTCTTTTGTGAAGATTTGGTCGCATTACGTCCAATTAGAATGTGGTGCGCTGTGTTATGCAATTGTTGTAGAACCATCTGAAACATGTACATGTATAAGCATTTAAAATGTTTTAACATAATTGAGCCGCCTCGGGGGAAAACCAACAATATGGTTTCCGACCAGGTCTGACACAAACCGGCCTGTACAGTCACAGAAGCAGGCTAGAAGCTTGAAATTTCGGATTTAGGAAGAAGAGAAATTGTACTATCCGTGTAGCGAAAACAAAGGCGCTGATCAGCTTCGCAGTTACTGCGAAGCTGATCTGCGCCTTTGTTTTCGCCTAGGCAGATTGTTGGTTTTCCCATGTGGCGGCTCATATAATTTAATCACAAAGTATGCTGACTAAGGCCGTATACTATATCATGACAATTTGTCTTTTAGAATGATGTTTGAAAACTTGTGATGAAATGATAACTGTTAAACATGTTTATACATTTTATCTTAATGGACTTGCTACAGTCAAACACGGTATTATTTTATTAAATTTATGTGTCTTTTCTGTCAACTAAATCAAAATAATATAAAACACGGGAAATATACGAAGCCAGCGATTGCAGATAAATCGCAAAATGTTTTAGGACCTGTTGAAAACATTTCATGTACCTTAATTCATTATAATTAATTTATCATTAATTTATTGCAACAGAATATTTTGGGTCAAATTACTTGACCTTTGATGTGGTCCTTAAAAATTTCCTTAAATGTGCGTGACTACGCTACAGAAAAGAAGCATGGTATGGTCTTACATTATATACTTCAGGTATTTTTGCTCACCTGAGCCGAAGGTTCATAGGTGAGCTTATAGGATAGGCAGGCACCCGGCGTCCGTCCGTCGTTGTCCACCATTTTATTATAAAAAAAATTACACGAAGTATTTTAATATAGGAAGGTGCAAGCAATGTGTTTATAAATAATCCGGGTCACATGACCAAGACGGCCACTATAATGATGAAAACCCTTCGAAAATCTTATCCGCAACCGGCAGCCGATTTCAACGAAACTTTGCATGTAGCATTGAGGCATAAAGTACAACAATGTGTTTATAAATCATGATCCTGTGATGACCTTGATCTATTTTACGGCAAGGTCAAGATAGGTCACCCATGCATTTAAATGGTCATTATAAGGAAAAAAGTCTGATTCTAAAAAAAAAATAAATAAATAAAAAACATGGGTTGGTCTGTACCCATCTGAGAGCAATGTTCATGTTTATTACCATCATATATAGAGGATATTCAAGTTTTTGGAGTGAATATGAGTTTTATTTCATTGAGTGAAGTGAAAAAATTTTATATTTCATGAGTGCCGAAGGGCACGAATGAAATATACAATTTTTCACTTCACGAGATGAAATAAAAGTCATATTCACGACAAAAACTTGAATTTTCTTTTTATTATATTGCATGTAGTCGTTGTAACGTTGCGCGCTAAAGCATATGACGTCAAAATCTTAAATGACGTCATTACGTCACGTCATAACGTCGCTATTGTGTGTGAACGTTCATTTCGTCATCAATACCATAGATAACAAAATTTAGTTATGTATAAATTAGAAATGAAACGGTGGAATCGTAATTTGCATATTCCCAAATCTTATATTTTCACATGTGAAAATATAACTTTTTTATATTTTCACATGTGAAAATATAACTTTTTTAAATATAGGTTATATTTAATACATATTTCTCTATATTTCATCACTTGCCATATAATATAAAAATATCTTCTCTGAAGCTGCATGGCAAATCAAAGCCAAATTTTATAGAAAGCATCTAACCAATGCGGGAACCAATGCGTCTATAAATAATGCGGGTCACATTACCAAGATGGCCTCCATGTCCATTTATAGTAAAAAACAAAAAATCTTCTCCGGAACTACTGAACCTATTGCAACGAAACTTGACATGTTGCATTTGGGACTGGAGTTTTACACCATCTGATGACCTTGACAGATTTTACGGCAAGGTCAATTTTAGGTCGAATATGCAGAAACTGTTAAAATGTTATTGAAGGCGACAACTTCCACGAAATGGGCAAATGGACAGAATATTCATTATTCTAAAAACATAAAGACCACAGGGATGCATCAGTCGCCGCACTGGGGCTATAAACATTTACACTGAAAAAAAGTTATAAGAGGCCACTTTTCAAACTCATTTTTTGTTTCTAAGCCATGTTCAAAATTGCACGATTTTTTTGCCAAAAGACGTGTCTTTCAAGTAAGTAAAGTTCCAAAGTGTTAAGAAATAATTTTCTTTTACTAAAGGCGTTTTTAGAGTAAAAATGCAAAAATCAATGTTTTTAAATAAAAAATTGGATACAGCACACCATTTATTGAAATTAGGAACGGGTGTCATCAAAGGGGTCGTTACGGCTCGGAAAAACATCAAACATTTGAATTTTCTCTACTGGTAGAATTTTTATGCATTTTTAAAAATCGCCAATTTTGAGATTTTTTGAAAAATTCATAAATGTGCCTCTTAAACATGTTGACCCCCGTTAAATTTACTTGATGAGGCCTGGAAATGAGAGATATAACTCGACTGAACTGTTTTAGACCATTTTCGAGGACCAACAGATCAAGGCTGCCGCACACTTCCGGTTTCAATGCCAATTTTTAACGAACAAAATTACAAAATTTGTGGACGATTTTTTTAATTTTCAAAGTTTATCAGAGTCTAGTATTTGACCTAAATAATCGCTGAAAATTTCAATGCCGTGCTGCTGATAATAACGCAACTGGAGAAGAACAAAGTTGGTATGCAAATTGCATACAAAAGCTGAATTCCTGATATTCAGGTTGTTGTCTTCTTGCATGTACAAAACAGAAACGAAGATTTTTATTGCAGCAACACTTTTGACTTAATTTTATCTTGCATCATGGCAGTCAGTAGCACTTTCAAATAAATTAAAATGTAAAAACACAACGTCATAATATGACATTTAATTTGATGTTAATAAAGTGTGAATTTTTGAAATAGGGTACCTTTTCACATGCTTCGTCTGTGTGAGAAGTATCACGCATTTTGGAATGCAGAAACTCACAGAGCCATTGTTAGACATTGGTTTATTCATATGATCATGAATTTTAATTGATCGTATTTTACTTTCTGAACTAGAAGAAAAAATATGAGGTGGCCTCTTATAACTTTTTTTCAGTGTATATGTCCATAAAAGTCAAACAAGTTTATTGTTGAGCGTTTACGGGCCTTTTTCAAAAAATGTGCATATTTCTGTCCGTGATGATTTTTCATACTTCCTTCCGCTTTTTAGGCTATTTCTTTTAGTTAGTCTAAAGGCACCATGTTGATCATGTTGAAACAGAAGTTTTTGTTCATCATCTTTATGATCAGCTCTCCAAATTTCTTGTTGAGTACACAAATATTAGTACTTTTGGGCTGTCCGGCACTGACCCCTTATGGGTGAGATGTCAAAAAAATATCATGACAAAGTCTCTATGTTACCAAAGGATCAGCTATTTTTTTAATATGGACAGATAATAAAGAGACATCTGCAAGTATTTTCAAGCATATCAATTACTGCTTTATGGTGTTTTTCTTGGCTTAAGTGCTTGTCCCACGAGATCGTGTCAATGTTGTTACTGCTTTATAAATCGTTTCTTAGGGTTATACCTCATGGCGTTTTAAAGCTTTTTTAAACGTTAGTTGAAACACCTCCATATAATTACCATGATCAAAACGTGCTGACTCCCACAAAAGCAACTATGCCTTAGTTTTTAAATATTACAATATGGCTGCTGGGTATGTGATCGGTATGTCAAATGTTGTTACTCATTAAAAATTTCTTTACCTATCAAATGTCCAGATACTGGTCAATGCTTAATTGCATTTTAGCGTAAACACACATTAAAGTTTTCATTGTGCTTAAACATCCATCCAGAGTCCCTAGTTTTGACTACTTGTCAAATTTTGTCAATGCTGTTACTGTCAATGTTGTTACTCATTGTGTGGTAACAACATTGACAAATATGATCTTTTCTTTCACATGCTGGTAGCACGAACGATAAAAATTACTAAAAAGTAGCTTGATGTGTCAAGAGTGTATACATTTTAACAATGCATATTTTAATAGATAACGTTCTATCATTGTTTTTATAGTTTTTTCACAAAAAACATAGTAACAACATTGACCAGCATAGTATCAACATTGACCAGCATAGTAACAACATTGACCAGCATAGCAACAAACTTTTTGTCGGTATTTTTTATTTGTTGCAGATGAATATGAGAAATGAGAACTATACTGTAGTCTTAGTGTTTTAAAATAACCAGACAAAAATCTAAACAGTACTTTGTATTGAAATGTCAATGCTGTTACCATTTATATCAGTGTTGTAACAAAATGTCAATGTTGTTACCAATGTCATTGGTGTTACATGCATTTATAGTAAACGTGGTGCGTTAAAGACACATTTTGAATTGCATAACACCCTAATGACCTTCAGCAGACAACTGATAAGACTTCACAGGTAATACACTGGTGGCTTTACAGGTAAGGGCCACTGATAGGGAAATTAAAATCAATACCAGTGTAATATATCAAATTCCCCTTCATGTGGCCCCTTCAAGGTAGAGACTCCTGACCCAATAATCACTTAGATAAGATAAGCCTTTGATGTGCGCTATGCCTCCTGGACTGTTTATTAGAGGTGATTAGACCAGGCCACCCCACCTACAGTAGCAAAATAATGTGTCTTTAAGGTCGATAATATAGGATTAAGTCAATTGATCATGGCTTAAATACTTAGCTTTCGTGATAAGATTACAAATCCATTTAGATGGAAGTTTGTTTAAGTGGTCACAACATTGACATATCTTTGAAATGGCCCTAGATTTTGGTAAAATTTGACTTAAAGAAGAGAGATTAAGCTTGCAAATGGCTATATCTGATTTCGTATATTCACTTCTGACGTAATAAACGCAACATAAGATGAAACGCAAATACTAATTTTTTTGAAAAAATATTACCCCAAATGTGCACATTTTTTGAAAATGACCCTTACAGGACCACTGGCCCTCTGATTTTCTTACCAGTTTGCAAACACTACCTGGTTGATCTTTTCTTCGCATTCTGTTCTGCAAATCTCTAGTTCTCAATATAACATAAATACAAAGGTCGTTGTGGCACATTATTCTTATTCTTATTCAAATTTTCGAATGTATTTGTCCTTTTGTTAATGACAATGGTCTCATTACATTAATGTAACATTAAATTAGAACCGATGGAAACAAGGTTTTTCAATATTAATGTTCTTTTTTCGTACAGGAAGCCAGTTGAAATTTGAGTGAGTCTGTGACAACCAGCATAATAAACTATCAAATACTATTGTGTGACAGAATAGTAACATTTCTTGTTAAAAGAATAGTTTGCGTTATTTATATCGTAAATGCTCTATGATAATTGTATCAAACGTAAATTTATGTGTACGAGATTGGGCAAACGTTTTTAATGAAAGTCGTGTCGGAATGTATACGATGCCTTATCCTGTCTACTGGATAATATTTATATTTATATTTATATGCCACCACATACTAGCGATGTTGCTTTGGCAAATGACTTTCTGCGTTTTTTTGGACAAAAAATCGCAAAAATAAGGGATGAACTTGACAATATCATCACTGAAAATTCTCCAATCACAGACAGTTTAAATAGTCCACATGTTAATACATCTTTTACAAAATTCAATCCTCTTTCCGAAATAGAAATTTCTAAACTGGTTCAAGAATCAAAGTCAACAACGTGTGAGCTGGATGTCATTCCCACACCAAAACTGAAAGACAATTTACAATATCTTACCCCAGTTATCACTGAAATAGTAAACCGATCACTTGCTACTGGTGTTTTCCCCCAAGAATGGAAAAATGCTTTGATTAGACCATTATTGAAAAAGAAAGGTCTCTCCTTAGAACTTCAGAACTATCGGCCTGTATCAAATCTATCCTTTTCATCAAAAATTTTGGAGAAAGCTGCCTTGCGTCAAATTACAAAATATATCGAAGTTAATAAACTGCTCCCACACTACCAAAGTGCATATCGGAAAAACCATGGTGTTGAAACTGCTATGTTGAAAATGTACAGTGATCTACTTAGTGCCATTGACAACAGTCAAGTTACCATAGTTGTTATGATTGACCTCAGTGCAGCATTTGACACTGTTGACATTCCAACTGTGATTGACATTTTACATGATGAATTTGGAATAAAAGACACACCTTTGAAATGGGTTGAATCTTACTTAACACAAAGGAGTGTTAAAGTAATCATTGACAATTCCTTCTCTGATACTGAACACTTAAAATTTGGTGTCCCCCAGGGTTCATGTGCGGGTCCAGTGATTTTTACTATGTACATTGCTGCTTTGAAGAATATTGGCAAGAAATACAATTTAGAACTCTATGGATATGCTGATGACCATAAAATTGCTTTCAGAATTCAAGTTGGGGATTTGGAAAACGAGGCAACTGTTATTAAACAGCTTGATGAATGTCTTCTTGACATCATGCACTGGATGAATCAGAAGAAACTGAAAATGAATAATTCCAAAACTGAAATTATTCTGTATGGAACTAAACAGCAGCTTTCGAAAGTCAATATATCAAGTGTAAACGTCGGTGGAATTGAAGTAAAATGTGTTGATCATGTAAGAGACCTTGGGGTATTAATGGAAAATAACCTTAGTTTTGATAGACATATCAGAAAAAAATGTCAAACTTCGCATATTCAGTTGAGAAATCTGAAAAGAATTCGTAAACACCTGTCTTACAAATCTACTGAAATTTTGGTTCATGGACTTGTTCACTCACATATTGATTTCTGCAATGGACTATTCACTGACATACCTGCATATCAGATAGATAGACTTCAAAAAGTTCAGAATCAAGCAGCCAGAATAGTTGCTAATTCTTCAACTTACCGACCTAGTGTTGAAATTTTAAAATCTCTACATTGGCTGCCAGTAAAAGCCAGAATAATGTTCAAAATACTGGTAACTGTTTTTCGTGTTGTCCAAGGAACAGCACCGATATATTTGAGCTCTATGTTCAAACGTGCTCAAGGACATTACAGGCTAAGGTCATCCAATGAAATTCGGTTTACTGTGCCTAGAACGAGAACTAGAGCTGCTGACAGATCAATTGCTGTAGTGGGACCCAAATGGTGGAATGCATTACCAAATGACATTAAAACATGTACAAATGAAACAAGTTTCAGAAGCAAACTGAAAACTCATTTGTTTGAAAAATTCTATAATTGACAGTATAAATTCTATAACTAAAGGAACTGTGTAAAGCGCAACAGAATATTTCATTATACAATTTTGCGCTATACAAATGTATTTGTATTTGTATGTATTTGTATTTGTATATTAGATTTGGT
This sequence comes from Rugalucina vietnamica, assembly GCA_964017185.1. Lineage (NCBI taxonomy): Eukaryota > Metazoa > Mollusca > Bivalvia > Lucinida > Lucinidae > Rugalucina > Rugalucina vietnamica. Next base: position 60,134,752 of record OZ024873.1, read on the forward strand.
ACCAAGTTATGTACAGACAAAATGCTTGAATTCCGATGGGTACAAAATGCACCCTTCTTATAGCTGATTTGTTCTATACTGCTCCGAAAGAGATTTCATGCATTCTCTAAACCATGACAATCAAGCTGTTATCGAGGCGTTTAATTCGACTTCCAGGTACGTCAATGATCTTGTGAACATTGGTAGCCCTTATTTTGAATGCATGGTCAATCAAATTTCAAACCTGAACTGCAGCTGAACAAAGCCAACATCACAGACTTTGACAGACACCTAAGCCCCATTTTCATAATTACATCCGGTTTCTATTGCAAATTGATTTGTTTCATCTAAAATTTATGAAAAGCGCGATGGTTGTGGGTTTGATATAGAAAATTTTCCTTATAAGGATGGAGACGTTCCTCGCCCTGCTTCTTATGGTATACATATACATATAGATCTATATACATTTCGCAACTTATCAAGTTGTGTTTGCAATCACGTTACGGAGTTAATGTTAATAGCCAGTCTTCTACCACAGGGTTATCGGTATCATAAACTTCGAAAAACATTTTCTCAATTTTATCGCAGACACTATGAATTGATTTCCAAATGTAATATTGGGTCAAGACGCTTTTACGTGAGCGTATTCGGAACCAGAATTTAATGGTGACTTGGTTTACATAATTTCCTTTTGGAACCAAAATTTTAGGGTGACCTAGTTTACAAATTTAAAAAAACTCATAGGAAGGAATGACTTTCTTTTCAGTTAAAAAATTTTTCAAAAGTTACATACGTATTGGATATAATATACCGTTGGCATTTAGTTAAGCACGCAGTCCAATCTATAGTTCGATAATGAGCGGGTGGGAAAAGAATACAGCCATTTTTGAGACGGTACTGGCAATTTTACGACAAAAATGTCGTTTTAAAACCCATTCTCTGCTACTTTTTATCCAAACGATATAGCGCATACAAACACTGCACGTTCTAGTATCAAAATTATGTCACAGTCATGACTCGTGCAGCACGCAAATATGCGCCAGTATAAATCAGCCCTGAAAATTGTGGGGTTGAAATCAGACTACGTCCTTATTTTGGCCAGATTTTTTCTCGGTATTTTGCAATCACCTGTGAAGAGGTTATGGCTATTAAGACTACGTATTATTGTGTACTTTAAATTAATATTTTTGTTTAAAGCCACACACTTTTGAAAATATGTTGATATAAATCAATTACGTCGTCTCCTAAGATGGAGGGGTTGAGTATCCGTATACTTTTGCGGAGGGGCATTCTTGTTTCATGAGTTATTTTGATTTGGCTATGGGTTTTCGTCCAAGTCAACAGGTTTTTCTGTCATGTCGGGACGAAACCACTGATTCCTTGATGCGACGCAGTTCCATGGAGGAGATTAAAGTGTCTTGTGTATGGGTACAGCACGGCGAAGGTAGGTATCGAACCCATTATTTCTCGATCTTGACTCCTGAGCTCTAAATATAAGGCCCCCACTCCCCAGATGCATGTTAAATTCAATGTGAAACGCATAAACACTTAACTAAGAATTATCATTTAACAACAAAGGTTCTGATAAAATCATTTGAGCCGCAAATTTCACAGACATGTGAGTAGATCAGGAAAGTAAATTTCACTCCGCTCCGGTTCGGTATCTCGTTCCATTTCCGTGTGAGGTTCGGGTAATTACGAAACAGCAACGGTAAATAATGATTGAGAAGATCTGGTAGCAATTTGTCATATTTCAGAAATGTGGCATCTTCGTTTAAATTTTATTATATTATTTTTGGCCGGGGGGGGGGGGGTGCAAATCTACAATAATGGGCAAATCTACAATCTTGTTAAATCCGATATACATTTAAACCTCTAGACTAATAGTGTGACTGTAAAGGTCGGTTTTTATCGGACCTGATCGGAAACAAAATTGTTGGTTTTCACATGCAAAGGCTCAGAGCATATCATTCCCAAAACTTGCCCAAGCAATATACAAAGATTTTTTTTCAGGTGTAAAAATTGAAGAAAAAAATCCGTCGAAAAAAAAAGAGATATTTATAATATATAATTGCTAAAACATTGATTGTCGGTACGGCACGCTACAACCGAGACTCGCCGAGGCGGTTCTAACGAGTACCCACAATGTATGTTTTGGATCAAATATAAGAAAATTACCCACAATCTATGTTTTAGATCAAATATAAGAATAATAGGTAAACCCCTGTAGTCCCCAATTTTACTGTATAAAATTGGGGTTAAGGGGATATACAATTCATAGACATGTTTTCCTGATGGCTTGACTGTTGCTATGAGATCCATCACGTGACAATTTACGTCAATCACTTAAAAAGATGTACATGAAGATTTCTGTCATTGAGCAAAACGTTCAGACAATAGAGTCTGTATACACTTTTAAAGTTTTAAAATCCACATAAAATCCCAGCAATGTGGGTCGAATTTACTGTTATATCCCAAGGCCGGGACCTGAACGATGGCAATAATGAGAATCAAGATCTGAGAGTTGTTCTTATGGCAAAAAGTATATTCGAGAGAGGCCTTGGTAGTTGCATGTACGTGCACTAAAGTAAGCCCACAGCCTATCCCCAGCACATCGGAAGTTAAATCCTGACACGAAGGCTTCGTTTTCCCCGGTAGATACAAATGACTAGTGCGGAACAAATTATCACTCCTATATCCATCGCCAGTTTTCAGAGTTTTTGCTGTTTTTTCTTAATCATTTAGCTTATCACAATAAATTCTTATAAAGAAGATAATTGTTGCTTTTGTAGTAGTGAAAAAATGATAAAAATTCTTGACAGTGGCCACCTGTTTGTTTCAAGAATTAGGATAAATATACCACTTGCCTCTGTCTGATTTTGACTTTGTTTCAAAATTAAACAGTAGATGTAGTGCCTGATTAGATTTAGTCACTAAATGAAACGCTGATCCGAGTCTACAAAGATTTTAAGGTGGCTTTTTTTTAAATATTGAGAATTTCAATAGATATGCATGGGCATACCTTCTTTATTTTTATCAAAATATTTTAGGTACCCACATGTTGAGTACCCACCCACGGTGTGAAATTCAATAATTTACGAATACATGTACATGTATACAAATAAACACCAACGAACTTATGAGTACCCCAAGACCACAACAATTTCGTACTAATGGTTTCAAGTCTTGACTCGAAATTTCATGAACCAGCTTCATCTGAATATCCACAATTTTATGCGATTTTGAAATTTTGTGAGCATTCTTATAGTAAAGACAACCATAATTTGATCATAATTTGTGTAACAACAAGATTAGTTTCAAACATTTTGATGTAAAAAAAATATTTATATGCACTTTTGAATACCCACATATTTCAAATACACTCAAACTTGAAGACTCAATGAATATTTCAAGTACCTAAACTTTGTGTAGTAACATCTATAACATATCCATATCTTATTATTTGCTATCAATTCTGGGTGCCTACAAGATTTGATATATCATCATATCCACACTTTTGAGTACCCACATGTTTTGGGTACCAACAAATTTGAAGACCACAAATTTCAACCAACTGCCCAAAATTTGAGAAAATAAAAAGGATAGTTTCAAAAATTTTAAAAGTGCTACCAAATTTGAATACCCCAAATTTTGAGTACCCATATATATAAGTACCCACTAACTTCTAACACAAAATGGACCAAGAGAAAGGTACAAGTAGGCAAAGATCAGGAAAAGGCGCAATCAGAAAAAGATTCCCACTCCAAAAACCGAGGTGGGAAAAAACCAAACTAACAATCAGGTACTTATACCATGAAACATATCGTAAGCCGAATGAGCAGCTATTTTCCCAATAGGTGGCCACTCAGTTACCTTAACTTAACTAAAAATATGAAAACATACATAAGGCGCCAACAGCACAAAAAATTTTAAACACCAAGACATAAAACAAAAAGAACCACTACAGAAGTATCGACTTGGAACGATCAGTAACACAAAGTTACTGGCGGGCTTAAACCGGTTTTACAGGTACCTAACCTCACCCTCAGCTTCTGCAGTGGTTCAGTGATAAACAAGAAATAAGAAATCATATTAAGAAAATACTAAACATAGATACCAACGGTTAACATGAATAACGGAAAGCAGAGTGAGCAGCTATTGAACAAAAATGAAACCTGTAGAAATCTGATATCAGACATCTGGAGACTGTTAATTGCTGTTTTCACAGTCTACTGATAATGATGATAAAAGCTGAAAGCTACAAGATATTTTCTGAGATTTATTACAGGCTCACTCAGCTCCATTGGAGCTATTTTTTGGCGATGGATACAGGAGTGTTATTGCAAATATAGGTAAATGTGTATTTTGAGCTGTCATAGTCTGTTTTGAGTTCAGCAATGTGTGTTTTTTTATACCAATGCCATAAAAATACATAATTGATCAGGAAAACATGTCTGTCAAATGAATAACACATTGTTTCCCACTTGTATATAGTAAAACTGGGGTATGCAGGGCTATACCTATTTTGCTAATGTTTGGTCCAAAACATAGATTGCGGTACTCGTTAGAACAGCCTCAGCGACGATCTATGATTTTAGGAAAAATATTAAAAATATCAATTTTTCCTGGTGAAATTATCAATTTTCACATGTCAAAAATGTCTCTGTATTTCATGGGCAAGTTTTCGCCTAGGCGCTTGAAGTTATAACCATAAATCATTAAAAAAAATGCCCTTATATTTTCGTCATTGGCCATGAAGTATACACTGACTGTAGGTGAAATCGACAAAATGAAATAAAAATTCAATTAAGCTAGAATCTCACTGGCATGCAAAATTTTTGCGACTGTTTGTCAATTTTGTCGCGGACTTTCGCACGACATTTGTGCGAGTGTTGCACAAGTATCTTGAAAATTTTCATGTGTCGCGAACTAGTCGCGAACTGGGCGCGAAGTTTTTAAACAGGTTTAAAAATTTTATGCAATGTTTTCGTCAAAATATTTCGCAAGACTGTCGCGCGATTGTCGTACGAATGAAAATGAAAATAAGCTACATTCGCGGGAAAGTCGTGTGACACCCTCCCGAATGTCAAGCAACTGTCGTGCGACAGTCGCGCGACAGTCGCAAGGTATATTTTCAAAATTAGACCGAAATTCGCGAATTTGTCGCATCGATGTCCATTCAATGAGAATGCAACGTAAAAGCTGTGTTTGTATCGTTAATCTTTGTCGCGAAATAGTCGTGAAGTATTCGCGAACTAGTCTCTAGTTGTCGCATCCCATTGAGGTAGGGGCCTTAAGCTAGTATCTCACTGGCATGCGAATTTCTCGCGACTGTTTTGCGAATTTTGTCGCGGACTTTCTAATTCGGTCAGCTGATTTCATTTTAGTCAGCAACGTATGTAACCTTCGTATAGACATTATACAATATCACAAACGTTAAACGTATACAGCTTCACTGAAGATTTCAATATCCATCCCCTCCGGAAGAAAGGTACCTATTACATAAGCCACCTACGAAGGAACTATGTTTACCTGAAAAAATCAGCCATGTGGCATCCCATCTTAATATAGGATAGTATAGATCATTATTCGGCTACTGTGAAGGTCAGACATCATCAAACATTGTACAGGTTAGATGGAATTGCTCGAAACTTGTCATTTCATGATATCGCATGACAGAACAGGTAAGGCACAAAGCTTTGATTGAAATTTTGGCGCATCTATCACGCTGTTTCTACGAACTGTTGCAAGGTCATTTTCATATCAGTTTAAAGCTTATGTGATATACTTTATACTGCGCATACACATAAACAACAACAATCTACAGAGAAATGAGTAACAATGATCTAACCTGGCAGATTCATTTATCCATGGTTTGTTTACACAATTTATTCATCCCACCTATCCGGAAGTACGCTTTAAATCAACCCCTCCGTTCCGTCGCTCAGTTATTGATTGGACTGCGTGGTTAAGGATATTGATGATGCAGTTCAAACACATCACGATAACATGTCCGTGTAATGTATACCCCCTTGAACCCCACGTTTATACAACAAAACTGGGGTATGCAGGGGTATACCTATTTTTATTATTTTTGCTCCAAAACATAGATTGTGGGTACTCGTTAGAACCGCCTTACCGAGGCGGTTCTAACGTGTACTCACAATCTAATTTTTAAGCATAAATATGACAAATATCAAACTTTTTCCAGTGAAAGTTTTCATTTTGACAACCAAAATTTTTTCTGTATATTGAATGGGCATGTTTTCGTAAACAGCAAATACTTAAAAGTACCTTTCTTCTGCCATTCATATCAACTTGTAACTATGAAATGAGTTGCATTTGAATAAAATTGTGAGCATGTGCCGATCATGACGGCGCCAAATGTAAGGGTACCCAGAGAGTTACATGAAATAACACATAAATGGAGGCCAAAACTTATCATAGTTTCGTGATATGTGGTTGGTTGATTTGGTCTTTGGCAAAGAGTTTTATTACAGTGCACATTTTACTGTGATTCAGAAATTAATTTCAAAACGGTCAGCACGAGGATGAACTTCCGGTTTAAGTACAGATTGTGCGATTTTAGACATAAATTGCGTATGGGACGCATGAAAACAATTTCGAAGTTTATGATTTTCAGCACAAAATGTAACTCAAAATGAATCTGAATGTTGAACAGTTTTAGAAATTGAAAGCACAACTTTCAAAATATGCTTCCCTTTAAGTCAGTAGTCTAATAAATAAGCATGCAAACTGCAGTTATTAACAAAAATCACGATGCAGTTATTAACAAAAATCACGATTGATATTTAATTGCGTCAAACTCTATGATGGTTCCGATCTAAAGCTAATGAGTTGAGTTGATAAGGGCCGCAACTTGTCTATTGCTTAGCCGACCGGGGTTCAACTGATGTTTTCTGTTGCTCCAAATTTTCAGTGAACAGATGTTTTTAGGCACCCAGTGGTCCCCAGTCGCTGGGCAGCTTATTTCATCCGTGAGTCCTGGTTTTTGATTCATCATGGTGTTTAATACGATTTATTTGATTTACCTTCATGATTCATTGACTGCAGCTGTAGTTAGAGATTCACCATGGGGAATGAACAACTCACAAAATGTTGCGAACCACTGCAGAAGCTGAGGGTGAGGTTATGGCCATGTAAAAAGGTACAAGTAGGCAAAGATCAGGGAAAGGCGCAATCATACTTAATACTTAATATTAAAACCGGATTAATCCCGTTATTCCAAGGCGATACTTCGGTTGTGGTACTAATTATTTTATATTTATGTGCTGCTTTTTTGTCGTTTGCGCCTTGTGTGCGTTTTCGAAAATTTCGTTGGGTTGGGGTAACTGTGCGGCCGCCTATTGAGAAATACCTGCTCCCTCGGCTTACGGTATTTTCTCTTAGTATAAGTACCTGATTGTCAATTCAATTTTTTCCCACCTCGGCTTTTGGAGTGAATTTCTTTCTGATTGTGCCATTTCCTAAACATTGCCTACTTTTTACCTTTTAGTGCAGATGAACGTAGAATTTTGCCACACTGGAGAAGCCTTTAACATACTGCATGTTTCAATACCCTCCAAACAAATAAAGCATTTATCAGGAAAACATGTCCATGTACTTGGCAGTCATCAGAAAAACATGTCCGTGTAATGAATACCCACTTAGAAAAGGTACAAGTAGGCAACGATCAGGAAAAGGCGCAATCAGAAAGAGATTCCCACTCCAAAAACCGAGGTGGGAAAAAACTAAATTAACAATCAAGTACCCATACCATGAAAACGCACCGTAAGGTGGGCCAAGCAACAGACAGAAGCTCCGGCCCCAACCAACTAAAATGAATAGCTTTAAGTCGGGGCCATCATAGAGTCTTACGCCCGACCCACCGGCGTGCAATTAAAGAAGGCAGCATAGTTATCAACCATGACTGGGTTAAACACTAAGCATGCAGACTGTCGCATAACATTTAAGTTATAATATCATATACGTCTGTAACGTGTAATGATTTTTCTGATCTGAAAGGAAAAATCATTCCTTCCTATAAATTTCTTAAATTTGTTAACCAAGTCACCATAAAATTTTGGTTCCGAAAGGCCCTCGCGTAAAAACGGGTCTATAGCCCAACATTAAATTTGGAAATCAATTCATAGTGTCTGCGATAAAATTTAGATAATGTTTTTCGAAGTTTATGATAACCCCACTTTTATATAGAAAAAACTGAGGTATGCAGGGGTACACCTATTTTTTCTTATTTTGCTCCAAAACATAGATTGTGGGTACTCACTCGTTAGAACCACCTCGCCGAGGCGGTTCTAACGTGTACCAACAATCTATATTTTGAGCAAAAATAAGAAAAAATAATTTTTAAAACAATTCTAATGGAATTTTAGATTTTTTACAACCCAAAAATTTCTGTATATTGCATGGGCATGTTTTCGTAACATACTGCCTGTTTCAATGCCCCCGAACACTTGGCAATGTTCTTTCACACAAAACCATCGACTCAAAACAGCATAGTGCAAACACATGCATACATTTTGCACATTTGACAAGCACCACAAAAGTAGTAGGAGTACAATTAAGTCTGGAATCTGCACGTGTTTGTCCTTGAAAATAAGAAATTAGAGCAAATTTAATACCTTTCTTTTCATATTTCTTGAAACAGAGTTAAGGAAATATAAAAGACCTATGTGCTTATGATGTTATCTCAACACTAATTAATGGACTATAATTAATGTATAAGATTATTTTTACAGTTAGCTACATATTACAATGCTTTAATAGCATTAAATATGCAGACAAAGTGCATATGATAAATTCAAAATGTCATGTTTAGTATCAAAATAAGAATAAGATACAATTCTTTTGGATATATTTACAGATTTAGGGGTAGATTAATTATGCAAGAAACAGCTCTGCAGTGATATATTGTCAGACTTCAGACTCCATATTAAACGGATCAATTCACGAGAAAGCTGTTTAAGTATGTGCACAGACTCCCATTGACAATCTCATTACCGGCCGCAGATAGAACATTAAAACATCCGAAGCAAGGAGGCAATTTGGACATACTGGAAATGTCATTATGAGTCCTCAGCAATTCTTGATATTTTAGAAATTTTAAAAAATGGTTAACCGCTTGGTCCAGGAAGGCTTACTTAGACATGTATGTGCGGGTGGTTTGACTTAAACCACTTTTCCTGGACAGACTAAGATCTTTTGAGCGATTAACCAGTAATCAGATAGCCAATCAGTTGTTTATAAGTTTTGCCTGAAGGCACAAGCAGCCCATCGATTTCACAATGCCTCCAATGGAGAAGGTCCATATTCCCTGTAGAGCAGCGAAAGAGAGAGAGCCCAAATTCTCACCCTGCCTTCCTCTATATGTTTCATCTTATTACCACATTGACCAATCGTTTAATGATCTAGATTCTTAATAGCATACAGCACCCAAGCAAAAGTTTGTTCATTCGATTTGCGGCTTAGCGTCCCAGTCAACTGCTATGGACCATGTCGGGATGTTATCTATTTTAATGTATACTCAACATTAGGATGTTATGACACTTAATATGGCCCCGCCCATTTGGGGCATTGAGAAATAGATGGGCTGCTTAAAAAAAGCAAAGCTCATTTCTTACTGACCGACAACCTGATTGCTGGTTAACCGCTTGGTCCAGGAAAAGCCATGCAAAATACGTAAACCCCAGTTGTTTACCTGGGAAGCAGTTTTGCCATGACATCCAATGTTGGGTTAAAGTTCCAAAAAATGCATCTATGGTAAATAGACAAATACCATGTGACGCACTAATTTCAGACTTGCGTGTGCAACAGAGATTGCCATTGTGGCAAACTGGTGTCTCATTTTAAAAATTTACGAATATATTTGTCTAAAGTCTTCTTTTAATGACTTCGATCCCAGAAACAAAGGTTGTCAATATTAATGTTCTTTTTCACACAGGAAGCCAACTGAAATTTGAGTGAGTCTGTGACAACTGGCATGAAAATATTGTGTGGCAGAACAGTAACATTTGTAGCTAAGAATGTCCTTTATTAATATCGTAAGTGTAAATTTCTGCTTAATGCGAAAATCAAAGAAAACGCATCATTACATAAAATAAAAAGTGTAATGTCGAATGGAGCCTGGTCAACAGGTTAAGTACATAACAAAATGAAGTGTCACACAATGTTTCTTTCGACAGAATGGGACGAAACCAGATCATCCGAGAAACTTGGAAGGAATGACACAAAAGCTTGATAAACCAAAAACGTGAATATAAGTTTTTTTCTTAATTATAGCACCAATTTTGGAATTTGTCACACCGAAGAAGCGGGATTTCCGGTTCTGTATTCATTTGAGCCGCCTCATGGGAAAAACAACAATCTGCATAGGCGAAAACAAAGACGCCTTTGTTTTCGCTACTTGGATAGTACAATTCCTCTTCTACTTAAATCCGAAATTTCAAGCTTCTAGCTCTTTTCTGTGCTTGTACAGGCCGGATTGTGTCGTACCTGTTCGGAAACCACATTGTTAGTTTTCCCACGAGGCGGCTCATTTATTATGTTAGTTGTGAACTCCGGGGAGAATTGTACCCGGCTCGGAGGCGGCGGACGACTTGTAGTTCTGCAGTTAACACACATAGGAAGTTGCAATGCCCGCCGAACACTTGGCAGTATACTTTCACACTAGACCATAGACTCAAAATTATAGCAACAGTACACATGAACATAGTGCAGTCAGAGAGATGAGTTTTGTACATTTGACAAGGACAAAGGTAGTAAGATCACAATAAATCTTGAATGTGCGTGTGTTTGTCATTGAAAATAAGAAATTAGAGCAAATTTAATACCTTTCTTTTCATATTTCTTGAGACAGAGTTAAGGAAATATAAAATACCTATGTGCTTATGATGTTATCTCAACACTAATTAATAGACTATAATTAATGTTTAAGATTATCTTTACTGTTAGCTACATATTACAATGCTTTAATAGCATTAAATATGCAGACAAAGTGCATATGATAAATTCAAAATGTCATGTGTAGTATCAAAATAAGAATAAGATACAATTATTTTGGATACATTTACAGATTTAGGGGTAGATTAATTATGCAAGAAATATCTCTGCAGTGATATACTATCAGACATCAGACTCCATATTAAACGGATCAATTCACGAGAAAGCTGTTTGAGTATGTGCACAGACTCCCATTGGCCATCACATCTCCGGCCGCAGATAGAACATTAAAACATCCGGAGCAAGGAGGCAATTTGGACATACTGGAAATGTCATCATGAGTCCTCAGCAATTCTTGATATTTTAGAAATTTAAAAATTTTAGACTGAGCCAAAAGCAGATAATTTCCATATACAATGTAGGCCATATGTCTGTTGTAAAATGTGCATTTTAATTATGACAATGTGCAACATTTGCAACAAAACAGAAACTTAATACATATTGTAATTATATGAAAATATGACAAGAAACCAAACACAATTTAAAACATTTTCCTGTTGCATATTATATTGCTTAAATCGCTACTAATATTTATTTGACGTGCATTGAATGCTAAATAAATCATCTGTTGTAACTTGTTACCCCCTGGTAATGGTGACAGTGGCTGGATCTTATTAGAACAACAGCAGCTGCAAATATTGCATACAAGCCGCATGCTTGCAAAGACTCCTCTAGTGTTTGTTAAACCGGATCTCAGGTTAACATGTGGGATACACGGTAAGGCGCGACCACCAACGTCAAACACATTTTGGCCAGTTACTTTTTTCAAGCACTTTTTGGATGTCATTTCAAACACTTTTTAAATGTCATGACGTCCTGGAAAAAATGCCATAAAATGAAGGCAACGTCCCGACATGAACATAGGTGTTGACTGGTATGTAAGCATCAATTGAAACGAGCACACAGGAATAACAAATAATCTACGCTTGTTTCATTTGTCATTCGTCTTTCTGGATTTCAGATAGTCATTTGCTAAACAAGTCAACCTAAAATGACGTTTACACTGTCGCAACATACGAGGGATGTTCTTTAATACTTGTCATCGACTCAATTTCTCCTAAACCAGTATCTGTACATGTACCAGAGCAAAAAGACTTGGTAATTACAGATGGGTTCTTTGCGACATTGAAATCACCCAACAATTTTAGGACGGTGCAATTTATCATAGCAAACTGAGACTCTAAAGAGGGGCACCCTTATGACACTGCAACTACTTTCTTCAGCCTGTCCCAATAAACAGTATAATGTTTGAATTAAAAGGGTTAGAATTGCGATTTTATACCTATGAGATCTCCTTTACCTTGCAAACGCATAGGTGAAAAATTATTTTCCTATAACAGAATTTTCAATTTTTACGAGAGCTGTAAACATAGTACTACGCCAGTTTTTACGTGTTGATAAATCGAATGAACGTCGGAATAGAAGTTTCAGAGCCTAATAATTTCCTGTCCAGTTATGACTCATCCAAAATGTTAATGCTGCTTTGTGTCAGATCTTTGCTGATTCCATTGGTATAAGTTTTGGATAATTTATTCACTAAAATCTTGGTTTATGAGTAAAAACATTTTGAAAGATAACACAAAATGTCAGTGGAAGAGCTGTCCATACCACAATAATAGCATGTACAAATACTACTACAACTTCAAAAAATCTATTTACATGTACTTGATAAGTTCTAGAAGCGTTTTGGTTGACGTTTTCAATCGTAAAATTTGACAGTGTTTCTATTTTGATAGAGACGGACAGCTTCTCTTAGAAATTAAACACCTGCTCCACCTTATATGTGATGGAAATGTTAAATTGTCTGTATAGTAACTTAGAGCGAATGTCCATTCAGACCATTTTAGACATACTTGAGATAGCTATCAATTTGAAATATTCACCACACAATCCAATTGACAAAATTTAAAACTACGAAAAGGTGTAACCGGTGCGGTGATTTTGAATGACGTATATTAAAAATATTATGACGTCAGAGAGCAGGAGCAATAACTCTATAAAGTCAAAATAAAAATATTCTACACAAGTGTTTTCTGTTGCTCATATGAATGACAACATACAGTGTTAAATAAAAGTGGGCCTGTATATGCTATTGCGAAAGTTATAGCCTTTTCTATTCTAGGGACCGAAATAACATATTGTAAATTAGCTGAAAATAAATGCAGTGTCATTACTGTACCCTGTTTTAAAATGCAATTACTATATGACCGTGCGTCGGACAGCAATAATTTTGATACCAATCTGATCAGAAAAGATCGGGCTTTTACCACATATGAACAACATTCTCATTGATTGTCCACAGAAAAAATAATCAAGCAAGTGACAAGTATTAAAGAACATCCCTAATACAAGTAAGCATAATACTATCAATATGGATGTAATCGCTAGAATCGCTCAACAAAGAAGATATTAGCAGACATAAAAATAATAAAAAAAATGGACCTACAAAACTAGATACAACCTAGAATAAAGTACGAACCCGCCTATGTGTTAAAATTGTTTAAGGAGTCTCCATTTTATAGGACTTAAACACCTATATTAGTAGGTTGTCATGACACACAAAAAGTGCTTGAAAAAAGTAACCTCAGTGCAAAATAAACCAAAAAGGCTTACTTAGACATGTATGTGCGGGTGGTTTGACTTAAACCACTATTCCTGGACATGCTAAGACCTTTTGAGCGATTAACCAGTAATCAGATGGCCAATCAGTTGTTAATAAGTTTTGCCAGAAGGCACAAGCAGCCCATATATTTCACAATGCCTCCAATGGAGAAGGCCCATATTCCCTGTAGAACAGCGAATGAGAGAGAGCCCAAATTCTCACCCTGCCTTCCTTTATATGTTTCATCTTATTACTAGACTGACCAATCGTTTAATGATCTAGATTCTTAATAGCTTACAGCACCCAAGCAAAAGTTTGGTCATTCGATTTTCGGCTTAGCGTCCCAGTCAACTGCTATGGACCATGTCGGGATGTTATCTATTTTAAGGTATATTCAACATCAGGATGTTATGACACTTAATATGGCCCCGCCCATTTGGGGCATTGAGAAATAGATGGGTTGCTTAAAAAAGCAAAGCTCATTTCTTACTGACCGACAACCTGATTGCTGGTTAACCGCTTGGTCCAGGAAAAGCCACCCAACATACATAAACCCTAGTTGTTTACCTGGGTGGTTATATTTTGAAGCAGTTTTACCATGACATCCAATGTTGGGTTAAAGTCCCAAAAATACATCTATGGTAACTAGAGACAAATACCAAGTGACGCGCTGATTTCAGAATTTCGCGTGCACTGACAGAAATTGCCATTGTGGCACGAAATGATGTCTCATTTTAAAATTTACGAATATGTTTTACTAACGTCTTATTTTAATGACTTTGGTCCCAGTATAGAACTGGTTGAAACAAAGATTGTCAATATTTATCTTCTTTTTCACACAGGAAGCCAACTGAAATTTGAGTGAGTCTGTGACAACCGGCATATTGTGTGGTAGAACTTAAACATTTGAAAGAATGACCTGGCTTTATTAATATCCTGAATGTGTGATAATTGTTACAAATGTTAAGCTCGAGACAAGAATCTTTATACAGGTATGGAATAAAAAGTGTGATGTCGAATGAAGCCTGGTCATCAGGTTATGTACATAACAAAATAAAATGTGTCACACGATGCTTCTTTCGACAAAATGGAACGAAACCAGATCATCCGAGAAACATGGAAGCTTGGTAAACCAAAACGTAAATACAAGTGGCTAGATCACAATAATTATTGAATGTGCGCGTATCTGTCCTTGAAAATAACAAATTAGAGCAAATTTTATACCTAATTTTCATAAGTCTCAAAAACAATTAAGGCAACATAAAGAAAATAGGTGCATATGATTTTATCTCAACACTAATTAATTGACTTTAATTACTGTTTAATGTTATCCTTACTGCTTAAAGCATAATACAATGCTTTAATGTCATTAAAAGTGCATATGATAAATTCAAAATGTCATGTTTATATCAAAATAAAATAAGATACAATTCATTGGATACATTTAAAGATTTTGGGGGTAGATTAATTATACGAGAAAATAGCTCTACAGTGATATACAGACTTCAGGCTCCATATTAAACGTGTGTGTTGTAAACTGTGTATTTTTATTATGACAATGTGCATCATATGCAACAAAACAGAAACTTAATACAAATTGTAATTATATCAAAATATGACAAGATTTAACATTTTCCTGTTGAATAAAATGCTTATATTGTTACTAATAATTTATTTGACGTGCATTGAAGGCTAATTATGGCAGATGATATAAATCAGCTACGGTAACCTAAGTTACCCCACTGGTAGTGGTTGGGTCCTGTTTGAACAGCTGCACATATTGTACAATTTGAACGTATGCTTGCAAATGAGCCTGTGCGTGAGAAAACGAACAATTTGGGTTCCGTCCAGGTCAGACACAAATCGGGCTGTACAGTCACAGAGGATGGTTAGAGGCTGGAAAATTTGGATTTAGAAAGTAGAGGAAGTGTACTATCCGTGTAGCGAAAATAAAGGCGCTCATCAGCTTCGCAGAAACTGCGAAGCTGATCTGCGCCTTTGTTTTCGCCTATGCAGATTGTTGGTTTTCCCATGCGGCGGCTGAAATGTGTTGATTAATTTCGTATAATTTTTGTTTTTGTTTTTATAAATCGGATGTCAAGTCATCATTTGAGATCCTCGGACTAAGTCTCGACCACCAACGTCACCTAGGAATCACAAATACAGGGTGATTCATAATATCTGTCACACTTTCAGGTTGTAATAATTTGTACTGCTAACACATACAAATTTATATCATTTATATGACAAAGCTTAATGATAATTAAAGTTATGGTACAAGGTATAAATAATTACAAAAATAATAATGGTCGAACTTTTTTATTTCATATTTTTAAGTGACATTTTGACTAACAAATTTTCAACCTAGCTTTTTGAATTTGCACAGTCTGAAAGAGTTTGATGATGTGTGTGTTAAGACCAAAACAAGTTGCGGAAACGATTTTAGGAAAAATTTAAAATTCCCATTTTCTGTAAATACAGAAAATTGGAAAATCGAAAAAAATTCCACCAAAAATGACACAGAGTTAAGAACACATTTTTGTTTCCCAATTTACACACAAGAGCCCCAAAGCTAATGATTAAGCCTAAAAACAATTTTAAAAATCACAAAATTTTGGTAAAAATGCATTTTTTGACAAAATCGAATTTTTGTGGAAAAATCATAAATATTGGAGAAAAAGAGTAAAATCAAAATTCATTTCAATTTTTGATCATTATGAAATACCTGCCGCTTGTTTTCTTTCTGCTAAAGGCGATATCATGTCAAAGATGCTGCATGGGTATGTTTTTGATATGCAACTCTTTAAAAAGTCGGAATTTGGATGGGTTAAAAAGCAGTACCCCCAGTTAAACATTAAGGGGTGTTGCAAGCTGTGTTTGAAGGAAGAACAACCCATTTTATTGGAGAGATGAGTTACAAAGCTTTATCTGAGAATTTAAACAAAATCTCAAAAATCGTTATTTTTGGTCAAAAAAAGTGTTTTTGTTAAAAAAAAATCAGTTTTTAGTTTTTTACTTTAAATGATTGCTTTCAGTATCTCAAGTGAGGATGTGAAACAAATTCAGGATTGGAAGCTCAGAAAAAAAAGATGCGGGCTTTTTGCTGCATGCCAAATTTTGGTGTTTTCAAAAACATGCATTTTTGCACATTTTTTACTTAATTTTTTAGGAAAAACTAGTTTGTTATTCACGAAATCCAGACCTTTAACGTGATATTAAGTTTTAAAAGTTTATTTGAAAAAGATCTATACTTTACATTAATTTAAAATGAGAAAAATATTAACTGGTGCAAAACTTCTTTTGATGAGTATATACATAAAGGCATAATTATGTGAATATGAATTTTCATTCAAGAACTCTCAGAGACAGCAAACTATTGAAAAAAGCTCGACATCATAAAGCGCCTAAATGTAAATGTTATGAAAAGTTTGACCTATGCGATTTAACATGTACATGTATAAGAAAGTGTGTAATATGTTTAACTTTGTTTACCAATTTTCGTAGATTATTTTATTTAAACTATATATACTAATATATTATGCTGCTTTAATAAAGTTACTAAAGACTGAAAGTGTGACAGATACCACCCTGTTCGACATTGAAAAAAAGGTACAAGTAGGGAATGATCAGGAAATGGCGCAATCAGAAAGAAATTCCCTTCCATAAACCGAGGGGTGGGAAAAAACTGAAATGACACTTAGGTACTTATACCTAAAAAAACATATCGTAAGCCGATTGAGCAGCTATTCCCCAATAGGCGGCCACTCAGTTACCCAAACTGAACTAAAAATATGATAACGTACATAAGGCCCAAACAGCAAAAAAATCGACACCAAAACACAAAACAATTAGAACCACAACAGAACCGCTTTTCCTGGACAGTCTCCGACCAACCAGTAATCAAATGCATCAGGAAAACATGTCCGTGTAATGTTTACCCCCTTGAACCCCACTTTTATATAGCAAAACTGGGGTTTGCAGGGGTATACCTATTTTTGCTCCAAAACATAGATTGTGGGTACTCGTTAGAACCGCCTCGCCGAGGCGGTTCTAACGAGTACCCACAATCTATGTTTTGAGCAACAGTAAGAAAAAATATCAAAGATTTTCTACTGATTTTTTTTCAATTTTTACAACTTAAAAATCTCTATATATTGCATGGGTGTGTTTTCGTTATGGATCAGTCAATAAGTTATAAGCTGCGAGACTTATATGAGACTGCTTAAAGGAATAGGATCACAAACTTATACTGGCATGAACTTTTACGACAGCCTTATTGTAGCTGAACATTTTAGGCAATGATCAGGCACTGAAAAACAATAAAGTTATAAGAAAGTTACATGGTTTTAAACATTTTAGTTATCTGAGTCCGAAACGAGGCTGTGAGGGTATGACGACACTCCCTCACAATCATAAAATCAAAAATATTAGCCATTTGCATGCAAATTATATATACTGAATAAAGTTGACAAAATACTTTCCTCTCATTCATTTGAACAATCAATCTTGTTCACTGCTTAAGTGTAAAAGGTGAGACAAGTGATGTAAATTTTCGGTCACGTGCCTTGATAAACAAAATGGCGGCCGCCATTGTAAAATTTTAGAATGACCATTACTACAGACTGTTGAACTGATTTTCATAAAAATGGTTGCAAAATGTTTGTCTCCCTAACCACTTTATTCTTACATGAATGAGAAGCTTTGCGAGCGTTTAAGAGCCTAGTTCGTAAATCAAGCCCAATAGGCCACGGTGATCTTCTCATCTCAATGAGTACGCTTTCCTATTGACACTTTAAGTGCTTTAATTAATCTTATTTTACATGTCATATTATAGAAATTAACAAAAATCAATTAAAACACTGGAAGTGAACTGTCTTTTGTTTACATTGTAATAACAAATGTTTACAATGTAGTGAATTATAGAAACTTAATCACATTTTAACAGGGGTAGTTTATTTTGGATATTAAAACAAACTAGATCTACTCTTCTTTCATAATCGAGTCTTTGCATGAAAAATCAACAATTTGAAGTTCCAACCTGGTCCGAAAAAAAAACGGCATGTACAGTGGCAGAAGCAGGCTAGAAGCTTGAACTTTCGGGATTAAGAAGAAGAAGGATGCTACTATCCGTGTGGCGAAAACATAGGCGCTGATCAGCTTTGCAGTTACTGCACAGCTGATCTGCGCTTTCGGTTTCGCCTATGTATGTTGTTTGTTTTCTCGTGCTGGGGCTCAATCCAGACTAGGCATTATTACTGTATCTCTGCTTGAATGTTTGTTCCATGAAACAAACGCATTATTTTCGCAATAAAGTTAAAACAGTTGTTATGTAATTTGCACGGACTTTTGTCTTTGTTTATTTGAAACACTATCCATTGCTGGAACTACCACATTGATCAACGTTTCTTTTTTCTGCACTCAATTCTTTATCGGCTTGATGCTTGTATTTCTCCCATGAAGGAATTGTTATATGCCTCTTCTCGCTTGGCAAGTGTTTAGGACTAAGGGCGGCGGTTTGGGGCCCATCCAGTTGATTATTTGCTGTCCGTTGAGATGTATCTAAATGATAATAATAATTATTTGGTAGCTTAAATTCAATGTACGCATGCTTGCCATTTGGAATAAATACAATGGACGTATGAATTACTTTGGTAGCTTCCGCTATTGTGCCTTTTAAAGTAAATACAATGTACGCAAATACGTCATTATCCCTATTGAAACCATTGGCGTTTTCTACTTAATTTCGTTTTGCTTTGTTTCGATTTTGTCTGTTTCTCTGTTGTATTCGAAATCTGCTTTGCTTCCCCATCTGGGTTGGTATATCAATTTTCCTCAACTTTCAGATCTTCAGTGATGTTGTTTGGCTTTCCACGGACAGCATACTGTATTTTTGAGTCCTCGTTTTTGATTAAGCACATGTCCGTGATGATTTTAGATTAGGTTAGATATTCACCACGAGGAGCGAACAACTAAGCAAATGTTGTGAACCACAGCAGAAGCGGAGGGTGAGGGTAGGTTCTGTAAAACCGGTTTGACCCCCACCCATAGTAATATTATATTGATGATCGTTCCAAGGCGATACTTATGTTGTGGTTCTAATTGTTTTAGCTTGAGTTGTGGATTAGCATCCCATGTTTTGGTGTTTCCTTGTTGTGTATGGCATATTTTGTCTAGTACGGGAACTTGGTAGTCTCTCTCTGCATACGAAAACGGTTATATTCGTTGTTTGAATCCAGTCAACAGCTATGGCCATGTCGCGATTTCGCCTCCATTGTATGATCTTGTATGTTACAGGTACCTTTACTAAACATTAGGGGTGTCATATCATTCGAAATTTACAACTGCTTTTATGTAAGATAAACCATTTTTCCTGGGCAGACTACGACCTAAGCTGTTAACCAGTAATCAGGTGGTCAGTCAGTGAATGACAAGCTTTGCTTGGAGGCACAACTAGTCAGCCCGTGTATTTCTCACGGCGCAAATGGGTGGGTGCCCAAGTTCCTACCCAGTCTGTTATAGGTACGAAGACCGTGTAGTTCTAGAATAGATTTTTAAAATGAAATATTATAATTTAGAATGATACTTATCTTACGAAACTTTTGCTGTAGCAACATTTTACAAAGTCATACCGTTTATGACTCATTCTAGGATTTGTAGAACAAAAACAGATGAGAGAATAGATAACACACTTGTCACAAATAGAATTAACAAGACAACAAAAGTATCGGATAATTGTAGCGGTGTATTTAAGTGCATCGCTTCAATGTCACTTTCGCTGTTTTTGTTGTAGCATTTAAGCAATGAAAAAGATACAAAATTAAATTACCTTCTCGTCTACAGAAACAAAACGATCAGCGACATGTTTCGACATGCTCGAGCTAAAAAAGGCATACCTGAGACTCAAGCAGGCCAGTCGTCATTTTTGTATTGTTGTCAAAGTATGGGGAGACAGTTATATGACACAGGGTAAGAGATAAAATGCCTGAAATATGACAGGACGGTTGTCAGTGAAACGGAGGCCTGGCCGTTGACTTTGCCACCCAATGAAGTTCAAAAGTGAGTTGAGAGATGCCTTCGTTACCTAATCTTAGGTCTGGATCATACATGAATATTATATAATATAAATGTATTTGAATTGATGTCATTGATGCTTACCCGGGGATGCTTAACGTCCCAGTCAACAGCTATGATCAGGTCGGGACGTTGCCTCAATTTTATGGGACTTGTCATGACATGCAACAAGTGTTTAAAATATAACCATCCAACTAAACCAGAAAAAGCTTATACGAATGGATGGTTTGACTTAAACCACTTTTCCTGGGCAGGCTGATACATGAGCGTCTAACCAGTAATCAGA
The DNA here is from genome assembly GCA_964017185.1 of Rugalucina vietnamica. Classification (NCBI taxonomy): domain Eukaryota; kingdom Metazoa; phylum Mollusca; class Bivalvia; order Lucinida; family Lucinidae; genus Rugalucina; species Rugalucina vietnamica. Next base: position 60,155,709 of record OZ024873.1, read on the forward strand.
TTGTCAGTCAGTAGTGTTTATAAAGCTTTGTCTGTCCATCTATTTCTTTAGTCCCCAATGGGTGGGGGCATCAACCAACAACAGAGGTGGTAATTACAACAGAGACAGACAGAATAAACATATATAACGTTAAGAGAACTTATAAGTTACGGTAACTTATTAAATCCATGAGGTGCATACATGTACCAACATTTGTTTGTTTGAATTGATGCTTTACGTCAAAGTCATGTCGGGACGTTGCCTCCATTTTATGGGACTTTTACCCAAGACACCCAACAAGACTTAGTGCTTACAATTTAACCATCCAACTAAGCCACAAAAGGCTTATATATGTATGAATGGTTTGACTTGAACCGCTTCTCCTTGGCAGGCTCCGACCTGAGCGGTTAACCAGTAATCAGATGGTCAGTCAGTAAAAATAAGCTTTGCCTGGAGGCACAAGCAACCCATATATTTCTTTTGGCTTTTGCCATGCTAAAAACTGCTGAACTTGTACGGATAATATTTGATTTTCATACCGTCAACATCACTGTCCTTTTAACGGCGATTATTTATTGAAATCACTGGTTTGATCTTCTTTGTTGTCCCGCTACCTCTCACACTCGAGTACCTTAATTTCCAATTTCAATTGGCTGTACGGGCTTCAAAATGACTGGCGGACGGCCGGATAATGAAGTCATTGAGCAAAAGCAAATACCTAATTGAAGTTTACTTTTCTAATAATCTGCGGTTAGGTATGAAAAGAAATAGGCGGGCTCTTCACGGTTGTTTGCTGTCAAAAGTGCTCTCTAATGTGTTTTATTTGCTCGATCCTATCAGGGATGTGCCACCAAGAGAAACGAGTGGTGAAATAAATGACAGAAATTTTACTTTATCAATTAGTTGTCATACATTTCATGACATGTGTCATATGTGGTAAAACTGAAGTTTATGGTTGATATTAAATCGGATTGATGCTGATTTGATTTTACGGACATCTTGATTCTGATAAACACAATTTGATTTGATTCGATTGAAACCTGAAATTGCACAAACTAAAGACAAGAACTTGGTTCTGAAAACAGAAGGAAAAGTATATTAAAAAAACACTGACAAGGATCACAAAATAATGTTAAAGCAACTATTGCATTGTCGAATTTAACAAACAAATATTATTTCTAGCCAGTTTCTGAACTGTGAATAAGAAAAAAAAATATTTAAATTACCTGTGACTTGAGAAGTGTAGACGATGTCATCCTCGTCGGACGAAGACAAGCCTGGTGCGGAAGGAGGGTCATTTGAGTCAGATGCTGTGTTCATGAGATCCGCGTCAGACAGATACCCAAGAACACCCAAGTGTGCCCGGTGCCGCAACCACGGGGTAGTGTCGGCGCTAAAGGGACATAAGCGTTACTGTAGGTGGCGTGACTGTATGTGCGCCAAATGCACGTTAATTGCTGAGAGACAGCGAGTTATGGCCGCCCAGGTGGCGCTAAGACGTCAGCAGGCACAGGAGGAAAACGAGGCCCGGGATATGGGCGTGCTATACGGACCCAATGGGCTCCTACAGGTGAACCCCGAGAGCGTGAACCTGTATCCAGAGGCTGCAAGAGCGATAGCCCCGGTGTCTCAGATCTCACCCAACAACGCTACAGACACTACAGATGGATCGCCTGGTAAGACATTATACCATCAGGAAAACATGTCCGTGTAACATATACCCCTTATACCCCACTTTTATATAGCAAAACTGGGGTATGCAGGGGTATACCTATTTTTCTTATTTTTGCTCAAAAACATAGATTGTGGGTTCTCGTTAGAACCGCCTCGTCGAGGCTCGTCGAGGCGGTTCTAACGTGTACCCACAATCTATGTTTTGAGCAAAAATAAGAAAAATATCAAAATTTTTCAGCTGAAAATTTTCAATTTTTAAAGCTCAAAAATCTCTGTTTATTGCATGGACAAGTTTTCGAAAAGTACAGAGTCTTATATGGGCTTCCGCCCAGTTGGGCCTAAGAAATAGATGGGCTGCTTGTGCCTCCAGGCAAAGCTTTTAACTGACCACCTGATTTCTGGTTAACTGCTCAGGTCTGAACCTGCCCAGGAAAAGTGGTTTAAGTCCCCATACATATATGCCTTTTTGGCTTTGTTGGGTGGTTATATTTAGAGCACTTGTCTTTTTATTAGATGTCATGACATTCTAACATCGGGTACAAGTTCGTAAAAGTGTGACAATGTTGACTAGTTTTGTAACACACATTATATCGCATTTGCAAATAGAATAAATGTTGTAGATTTAACTCATATAAGCCTGGTGTCCTTTTCATGGGACATACTTGTAGGCAGACGCATAGCCCCAGATGCATAGAAAACTCATAAAAAAATTAGATAAAAATTTAAAAAAATAAAAAATAAAAGTCGCTCCCAACGCCCCTTAACGAAAGTGGACTCACACAGTTTATAATAATTGACAAATCTATTCGTTAAAAATTGGTTTAAAAAGCTCAACGAAAAGCCTTGAAGACACTAGAACTTCTAGCCATTATACCAAGTGGTTTATGTGTTGTCATTCCATATAATTTTATATAAAAATGTTGTATGCAATATTATTTTCAGTGCATTGCGGTGTAATGTAAAGCTTAAGCAATGCTGGTCAGCTTGGTCAGTCGAGTAATATAAATACAAAATCTCTGCATCTGGATAACCTGTTAATGTAAACTAATTAATACCCCCTTAAACCCCATTTTCATATATGGAGTAAAACTGGGGTATTTTTGATCCAAAACATAGATTGTGGGTTCTCGTTATAAAATCAATAGAAAATGTATCAAAAATCAAAATGTTATAATTATTATTTATTTATTTATTTATTTTTTTTTTTCAATATTTTTACAGCCCCCTAAAAAACCTGTATAATTGTGTAATTTGGTTATGGCAAACATTTAGCATGTCATGACATCATGTTGGATAGAAGTCCCTTAAAATGGATTCAACGGCATGACCATAGTTGTTGACTTGGACGTAAAGTAATAAACAATCAAAAATGATCTCGCATATATTTATAAAGGTATTAAAGTAAGAATAGAGGGACTAGGAATCAATGGAATTAAATTTAAAGTCCCAACATAGACACCAGGTGGGAAAGAAAATACATACAACTACACAACTTCTAACGCTTTTCCGACAACACACACGAAGAGCAGAAAGACTAGCTCTTTCCCAACGAGGTAGCCATCCGGCTAAGTTTTAACCGAAACGAAAGGCAACTAGCACGACATAGAGGCACACACGATAATCAGTAGTATAATGAAGATAAACCACTTTTCCTGGGACACCGATTACCGTTTTTACTGGGGACAACGCCGAAAACTAGTTTTCCTGGGGACAAAAACCTACTTTCTCGTTAATGTGCATGCACATGCACTTACACTTGAATTTTGCAAGACGGCTTCTGATTTTTTGTCCTTACTTCATACCAAGGAGTAAAAAGTGGATGTGAAAAAATGTTATCACTGATATATGCCTTCCAAGGAGATATACATCAATAAAACAATGCCACCATATCTATGTCGAAATGAAAAAAAAAAAAAAAAAAAAAAAAAAAAAAAAAAAAAGAAAATATTAAAGCTTCATCATCCTCTTCTATCCAAAACTAATTGAGCATGTGCGTGAGAAAACCAACAATTTGTGTTTCCGACCAGGTCGAACACAAACCGGCCTGTACAAGCACAAAAGATGGCTAGAGGCTGGAAATTTTGGATTTAGAAAGAAGAGGAGTTGTACTATCCGTGTAGCGAAAACAAAGGCTCTGATCAGCTTCGCGGTTACCGCGAAACTGATCTGCGTCTTTGTTTTCGCCTATGCAGATTGTTGGTTTTCTCATGAGGCGGCTCAATTATTAAAAACTGAATAAAAAGAAAGGCAATATCTCGCCCCCAAAGGTTGTTCTTAGTTAGGCCTCTATGATCCCTAGTCATTGCTATTGTGGGTACACATGAAAATGCAAAATCTGAATTTTCATGTTGATCTCGCAATAAAAAATCACAAAAAAGTTGCTCTACAAACAGCCCCTATATTTAAATCAACAAAACACGTATTTTGTTGAATTGAAAAGGAGATACATACATGCAATTTGCATTCATTTGTTTTAATATTTTTTAAATATGTTTTTATTAAATTTTGAGCGGTTCATACGTAGTCACCCATACCCTTTTAATTCTTAATTTAATAACTGAGCAATGCCATGCAGTTCCACGGCTTAAAAAAGGCAAATTTTCATTCGAAAAAAAAAATAAAATAAGCATAACAAAATCAAAACGTTTAAAGATGCCAATTAAGATAATGTCTTTTTTCTGTATCCATAAGTATTTTTAAAAGATACATGTACATTAGGAATACGTATATTAAGATTTTTTTTTGTGTGTGAAAGAGCGGCTTCTGATGGGTAGTTATTACGAAAACTTGCCCCTGCAACCTACAGAGATTTTTTTCAGCTGTATAAATTGAAAATTTCATTGGGAAAATTTTGATATTTTCAATAATTTTGCTCAAAACGTTGATTGTAGGTACACTTTAGAACCGCCTCGCCGATCAAAAATAAGAAATATATATCCCTGCACACCCCAGTTGTAATACTATATAAAAGTGGGGTTGAAGGGGGGTATTTATTTCATGGACATGTTTGCATGATATATATACTGGGATAGTACACGTCCTTTCAAATGTTGAGTGGTATTCGATGCATATCATTTGAAAGTATACAATATAACATTTCTAAACGTTCCCTCTTGAACGTCTATACCTTATATTTGTGTATATGGTTTATTAAATACTTAATATCTTTTATTACAAATAATTTTATTTGGTTTCTTTTTGCGAAAGAGGAGAGCGTAATACATCGCTAAGGTTCATCTTTCTTTATAGGAGGGTTAATCATTTAAAGTGAATATAAGCAAGGTTTTATGGTTCACTGTTCTTAAATGCCACACTTAAAAAGGCAATGAATTAAGGAACTGAATGGTGGTTGTTTAGCCTATATTAATTATTCAGGGGTTTTAAATAAATTAGCTACATTCCTGATCATCAGAGGAAACATATTCCATAAACAGAACTGAGCCGCCTCATGAGAAAACCAACAATGTGGTTTCCCTATAGGTCCGACACAAACCGAGCTGTACAAGCACAGAAGATGGCTAGAGGCTGGAAATTTTGGATTAAGAAAGAAGAGGAATTGTAAAATCTGTGTAGCGAAAACAAAAGCGCTGATCAGCTTCGCAGTTTCTGCGCCTTTGTTTTCGCACATTCAAAGTGTTGGTTTTCTCATGAGGCGGCTCGAATATGACGTTGATTCCGTAGCAACGATGTTTTTAAAGACTTCTCGCACCACATGAAGTGTGTTAGAATTGACAAGAATAAAATACAGAACACTAAAATGGCCCTGTCGTTATTTATTTACATATCTTTCTGTTTCAGCATCGAAAAGAAAGAAATTTGATCATCACAAGAAGACAGACGGACGAACGTCTACATCGTCAGAGGATTCGCGGTCTCTTTCCCCGTCCGTCCCGACCCAGAAGCTCTCCAGCAACCACTCGCCCCTACCCTACCCAGATGACCAGGGAATTTATAGCAGCACAGCCAGTGGACTAGCGAATAATTACCTACCAGAAAATTGGGTAGTTAATCTAGCGCAAAACTCGTCCAAGAAACAAGATCCATTGGAATTGTTAATAAAAATCTTTCCTCATAAAAAGAGAAACGTTTTGGAATTAGTTTTACAAGGTTGTGGTGGGGACACTGTGCAAGCGATTGAACAAATTCTGAACACACAGAGAGAGGAAGAGAAAGCAAACAATAGACTCGCATCGCATCCCGGACTTTCTTTACCACCTTTCAGCCCACATCTACATAACTCCGTATTTAAATCTGCTTTTTCACCAACCTCGTCATTAAGTGCTGCCAGTCACCTCCATGCGTTGCGGTATGGTATGGGCGGAGGATATGTCTCGCGAAATCTCGCTCTCACGTTACCTTATCCACACTTCCTTCCGGGACTATCTATGGGGTCTACAATTGGAGCTCCAGGGACTGCTGACGACAAGATGACGTCATACAGTATGTATCCATTATGGCATGGCAAAACATATCCTGCCAAAGAAGTTGCTAAGACACCTGGTTGCCTTGGAGATTAAAATCGTGCCAGTAACTTCATACTCCGACCTGTTATTTTATGGAAGTGTTTCATAGAGATCTGGCCCCGAGGTTATAAAACTTTCATGCTCAACTCAGCTGAGCATGAAATTTCAACTGCTTATAAATACTGAAATTGCCCAAATTAATCGAAATTTTGGGTTTAGCCCATCATTTATCCTGCTCATAAATGTTAAAAGGCCAACAATTGTTGGCATTGTCACATTAATGAGCAGGATAAATTTTAGTCGCATTTGAGTTGAGCATGAAAAAAGTTGTTTAACCTCTAGGCCTGATTTTGGTCTGACTTTGTCTTCTCTTCAAATAATTAATGCATTTATTCGAACAGCGAAAGGTGATGGTACTTTGACTGGTATCGATAATGAAGGAGACTGTATACTGTGACCACCAAAGCTTTTCAGGGTTTTTCGAACTTATTACATGTATTTGTGTTGTTTTGAACTACAAATCATAATTGAAATATGTCGACTTGGTATATTTGATGGTTATACATACACGGTGAATAGTTAAGCCATGTCAGGACCGTTATTCGAACCAGCTTGTTTCTCGACAAGGCTCTCGGAGGAAGATTACCAGTAATTGATGTGCATTCTTTCGGTTGTAATTGCCAAATCCCGTTCGTCTTGGATCGGTGGAAAGGACTTTATTCACCGCAAACGAGGGATAAGTTTTGTTCTACTTAATACATATTTTCTGAAAATGTGTTCGAAATGCAATTATAAAGTGCTGTTTTGAAACTTTCTGTTATTTACACAGACATTTTACACTTGTTGCACATTATAAAATAGTTCATTATATTTTTTATTTATATCTGAATTACACCACTGAATGTATGTGCTTAAAGTCACAAAATTAAAAGGATGATTCGACGATCAGTTTTTTGTTTTATGTTATTTCTTACTAATGTTAACATTACGATTTTTATATTAGATAATAACATACCAGCCACACATATGGTCCTCAGATTGAATTATAGTATGCCTGGAAGTGCAAGCTAATGCTATAATGTATTCACACACATATCACAATTGTGCCATGCATACGGAGAAAGATGTAACTCCTTGAAAAGAAACCACAAAGTACATGTACGAGAACTTGGTAGCAGAAAAAATATGTAACGAGTAACGAGGACATATCGTAAGCTGAGTGAGCAGCTGTTTCCATAAAGATGGCCACTAAGTTACCTGAACTTAACTAAATATTTGTGTACGCATAAAGATTGAAAGTAAAACGTAAAACAAACAAGTCCAGAACAAAATATAATCAAGCAAATAAAAAAAAAATGGCGAATTTGAAATTTATACTTATTTGATAGCCACATAAGACTCACGAGAACGAAGTCGTCGCGCAAAAATAAGAGTTGCACTATGCTAAGTGAAACTAGAAAAACTAGAAATGCGTGTTTGTAAAACACTATGCCCCCAACTGTATGCTTGTCCCTAAACTGGCAGTTTGTATGATTCATTTATTTTATTCGAATGCAGTCAAATTTAATTTCCTGAAGAAGCTGTCGGTTGCGTCTGTTTTGACCTCAATCCAGAAACAGAATGTAAGCTTTTTTGCAGGCGAGTTAGAAATGAAGTAAAAATTTAAAAATGGAGTAATTTTGTCAAAATTTGACAGAGAGTCCTCAAAAGTTAATCAGGTGATCTTCTTCTCAGCCCCAACCAGCATACCAAATATGAGGGCTCTAGCTAGCTAGCTCAAATACGTTTTGAGATATCTTGCACACAAGATTTTCAAAATTTGTTTTCAAAGGGAGCTTATTCCAATAAGGGGCATAACACGCACATGAAAAAAATACAGGCCAACTATTTTTTCAAGAAGAATCTGTATATGAAATTTCAAAACCCTATCATTCACCGTTCAAAGGTTTCAAATTTCACCGAAAAGTGGAAAAATCAATCAAAATTTCAAAATTCTGTATTTTTGTAAAAATTTGACGGAAAGTTCTCAAAAGTTAATCAGGTCATCTACTTCTCAGCCCCAACAAGTGTACCAAATATGAAGGCTCTAGCTTTAATTCTTTTTGAGATATCTTGCACACAAGATTTTCAAATTTTGTTTTCAGTGTACCATCCTTGTTTTCTTGTTTTAACCCTACTGGACATGTAATATAATCAGTCAGTGTACCATTACATCTTACACAGGCTTTCACCGCGTTATACATTTTATGGAGAGTATTGTACAGTTTTCCCTTAATACCTAATTTTCTTATAACGTTCCAAAGAATAGGCCTATTAACTGAATCGAAGGCCTTCTGGAAGTCCACAAAACCCACGTATTTAGCTTTCCTCTCTTTTTTGCGAGGCGACGTTCTACTAGAGCTCTTAATACAAACGCATTGTCTATTGTAGAGTATCCTGGTTTGAACCCTGCTTGGGCTTCCGATATTTTGCCATATATCTGAGCGAAAAAGGATAAACGTCTGTTTATGATAGAGGCGTAAAGTTTACTAAAAACACTTTGTAAGGTAATGCCTCTATAATTATTCACATCGTTTATATCTCCCTTTTTGTGTAATGTCACAATAATAGAATTATACCATGATTCAGGATATTCGCCCAAACTAAAGAGTCTATTGAAAAATCTGTTAATTAAAGGAAGCAAACATTCTATACCGCAGATAAACGTTTCTGGAATTATATTATCTAGTCCTGCCGTTTTCCCCTTCTTCATTTGTTTAACTGCTATTAATATTTCCTCGTCAGTTATATCTGATTTGAACAGGTGATCCTCAACTTCATCATTTGGTTCGTCAAGTGTAATATCAAAATCGTTTTCATGATTAGCGTCAACACCGCTATTAAACAGTTTTTTCAAAGTGTTCTAGCCACTGTTCTGTCGTAATGTTATTTATCTGCTTCACTTTTCTGCCGGTCATGTATTTCAATTTAGACCAAAATGATTTCGTTTCGTTCACTGATGCTAACAAAGAATCAAGTTTGTTTTGATGGTATTTATCCTTTTTGGTCTTTATCACATTTTTAAACACATTTCGGGAATGTAAATAAATATTCAAGTCTTCATTCGATCTAGATAGCCTGAACCGTCTCAGAGTTTTATGTTTTTCCCTTTTTAATTGTTGTAGCTCGCTATCAAACCATGGCTGGTTATTAATACGAGTCACTTTTGGCTTCTTTTGGAAGTCCTCTCCGGCTTGTTTGAAGATCGATATAAATTTGTCAGTAATTATATTTATCAGGTCTAAGAGCTGACATTTCAAGTCTTTAAATCTACAGACTTACTAAATTTACAGACTGTCTGTAAATCTACAGACTTGTTAAGTCTGTGGATTTAAAGACAGTCTGTAAATCTAAAGACTTGTCAAGTCTTTATATTTAAAGACTTATGCAGTATTTCATCGAGTTTTGGAATATCAAGAAAAAGCGCATTCTATATTTAACGTAACTGAATGACCAATATATGTGCGATATTCAGTGTGTAAAGTTCCTGTAAAAGTATGGCCTTATTTCCGTGTACTGATAGCAAATGATAATTATATGTATTCCTTGTTGGCTATTCTCCCTTTGACCATTGTTGGCGAAGAATGTCACCCGATTGCGTTATCAGTTGTAGAGTTATAGTATATGGGAGAAAACTTTTGTATATCAAAACACATTTATTTGTTTCTTCCATTATTCAATGTTAAGTCAACAAACAATGAACATTTTTCTGCACTATGAAACTGCTTCTGTAACTAAGCGAATCACAATTGTTTATCAGTGCGAATTTTCCGTATTTCATAATTTTTGCTATTTCTTCGTTTTTAGTCTTTAATTCTATAGACTTACAAGTCTTTAGATTTAAAGACAGTCTGTAAATCTAAAGACAGTCTGTAAATTTATGTCAGCTCTTAGACCTGTTTATATCTAAATTTGCACAGCACATATCGTGAATAACATTATTGGTAAGGATTTTGTTTTCAAAGGGACATAACTCAAAAAAGGGGCATAACTTGGCCATACAAAAAAATACGGGTCAACTATTTTATCATGAGGAATGTGTATATGAAATTTCAAAACCCTAGCATTCACCGTTCAAAAGTGTCAAATTTCACCGAAAAGTGGAACAATCAATCAAAATTTCAAAATTCCGTATTTTTGTAAAAAATTTGTCAGAAAGTTCTCAAAAGTTGATCAGGTCATCTACTTCTCAGCCCCAACAAGTGTACCAAATATGAAGGCTCTAGCTTTAATACTTTTTGAGATATCTTGCGCACAAGATTTTCAAATTTTGTTTTCAAAGGGACATAACTCAAAAAAGGGGCATAACTTGGCCATACAAAAAAATACGGGTCAACTATTTTATCATGAGGAATGTGTATATGAAATTTCAAAACCCTAGCATTCACCGTTCAAAAGTTTCAAATTTCACCGAAAAGTGGAAAAATCAATAAAAATTTCAAAATTCCGTATTTTTGTAAAAATTTGAAGGAAAGTTCTCAAAAGTTAAACAGGTCATCTACTCCTCAGCCCCAACAAGTGTACCAAATATGAAGGCTCTAGCTTAAATACTTTTTGAAATATCTTGCACACAAGATTTTCAAATTTTGTTTTCAAAGGGACATAACTCAGAAAAGGGGCGTAACTCGGACATGAAAAAAAATATGTGTCAACTATTTTTTCATGAGGAATGTGCATATGAAATTTCAAAACCCTAGCATTCACCATTCAAAAGTTAACACACACACACAGACAGACAGACACACACACAGACAGACAAGCCAAAAGCAATATGCCCTTCCAACTTTTTCAAAGTTTTTCAAAGTTGGGGGCATAAAAACGGAACGGACCATGCAACACGGATACACAGGCCGATCAATCTCTGTGCCTTTGATGTTCCCATATTCTTATTACACCTTCTGAGTCTGATATCAAAAACGCATCAATCAAGCAATTGGAAATTTTCAATTTGACCGAAAACAGTTTGCATTTCAATTGATAAAACGAGACATGGTATTATTTTCAAAACGACAAACTACTGATGACATAACGTATCAGATCAAAAATCATAATTAATTTTTGACTGAATCTGTTTTGATCTCTGGGTTTGAATACGAGGCACAGACGACACAATTTCGAATTATTCGGTTTGCAGCTAAAGCATTTCAGTTGAGATGAACTACACAAGACACTCATAAATCATTCTCACATAAGCACATGATTAAAAGATGTTGAAGACAAGGGAGGCGTACATTAAGGATGCACACTTTAACTAAAAGGGATCACAAAGAATAGAAGGAAATGTTCGAGATCGGAGCTGGTACTTTGAAGACGCACTACGCGGCTTTGTTGCATCAGGACTCCGTGAAATAAATACCCCTTTAAACCCCATTTTATATAGCAAAACTGTGGGGTATACAGGGATATTTATTTTTTCTTATTTTGACCCAAAACATTGTGGGTACTCGTTAGAACCGCCTCGGCGAGGCGATTCTACCATGTACCCACAATGTCACACTGGTAAATGTAAAAGTACTGGAGCTGGTTGCAACGAACTGGTGCAGTCTAAATTACGCATTGGAGTAAGATTAAAATGGCGGAAAATGTAAATAAATCGTATACCTCTTTTCATTACCATTCCCTTATAAACTTTTGCGTATTTTATTTGTAATGTTACCTAGCGCAGAGAAGGGCGGAAACATTGCAGTTTATGATCTTATCACGCAGTATGCGATTTATTTCATGGGTTAGAAGCCAAATCCGATACAGTTCTACAAGTATGACCGGTGGCATGTATTTTCGTGCCAAAATTGAGAGGAAAATGCATGTTTTTTTGTTATATTGACATATATTTATGAATAAACATTCAAGAAACACGATTTCCGATCGCCATTTTTTTCTTGGTATCGAAGCAAATGTTTTATTGATGATTTTCTATTACAACGCACTGGGAGCATTTTTGAAATCATTGGTACAACGCACTGGTGGTTACACCAACTGGCTTCAGGGTTACTGATTTCACATAAGCAAAGCATCTAACTCGCCCAATCACTTAAGCAATCTTATATGAACATCAACGTGACAAAGTGTACCATCGGACATTCTGACGTTTCTAGTAGAAAACTGCCAAAAGCAGGACAATCATGTAATATATGTTTTAGAAATGAAACTGTATTTGTAATCATTGAACACTGGGCTATCGAATAAATGGGGTTTAAAACATATTTATATTCAATATTTGAAGTTATCTGCTCTTGTTTTAGCCCATAATATACTTACTTTTCCTATATGTATCGCCAAACGGTAACCATAGCAACCAAGATGTCACAATCATAGACAAAATAATTCCGACAGATTGCTTGTAATGATGAAATGTTTGTGCTGTTTGAGCCTTATGTACCGTTTTTCATATTTTAAATTCAGTTTGGGTAACTGAGTGGCCACCTATTGGGGAATAGCTGCTCACTAGGATTACGATATGTTTTCTTGGTATAAGTACCTAAGTGCCATTTTAGTTTTTTCCCAACTCTCGGTTTATGGAGTGAAAATTTCTTTCCTGACCATTGCCTACTTGTACCTTTCCATCCTTAGTGCGGATTACATTTTCCTTTTGGTACTTTGAGATCAGCGAAGGCATTCTGAGGAATCAGAAATTCAAATGCAATTATGACCTATTTTTTAAAATGGGTCCATCTAAGTTTTTAATGAGTTTGTTTAGCTGGATATGGCGAAGACTGTGTCCTGTTTTATTTCTTACAAGTTACAACTAGCTCTTTTATTTTGGGGATTTGGGTTGGTCTGCTGATGCTCTGGGTTGCCTTTTGTGTTGCACTTGAGGCAAAAAAGTAACCTCTTTGTATTTTCATTTTTCTTGGTTTATAATAGCTAGTTTATAATAACTTATGACCTATCACGACAGGTTTAAATTTTTTGGCTCTCGCGTTTTTCAAATTTCACCATTATATAGTGGGTAATGGGAATAGTTGAGAAAAGGAGCTTCAAACCAGTGTTTTGGGATGCTTAAATAAGATCATATGCAGCCTAGATAAGTCATTGTTCCATGCTGCAGTTAATTTAATACAATGTAACATGTGTGGTTGCATATGAAAAATTGAAGGAAACCTTGACTGCAACACACGTTTTATTTCTAGGGTGTCTCTTAACATGGGGCTACGGACTCTACAGGCCATGCAAAAATATATTTGGCCACATCAGCGGCCCTATACAATTTCTTGACAAAACCTTCAGCCATGTTTTACTAGTCCTCAGTCTGAAAAATAATAAGACGGTTTCATCCTTGTTAATAGGAATCTGGCTTTGAACATCCATTATGAAAATAGGGGCTACGGACTCTACATAAAAATGATGCTTTTTAAAAAAAACAAGTACTCTTCACTGTGAGGATAAATTCAACTTCCATTGATTCTAAACTTTCTATTGTCTTAACAATGAAAGACTAGATACCAAAAAATCATGTTCTAATCATGGGTGTATCTTTTTTACCTGCCAACTAAAGACACCATGAAAAATTGAAAAACATAAGAAAAGTACTGTTTCACTTCATACTCCAGATTTTCATTAATTTTAGTCCAAATTCGAACTCGTAAAAAGTATATTACAGGGGACATATGTCTCCTTAGTTCTAGAGCCATATGCAACATATTTCATTCATGAACATTAAAGCAAACATGTTTACAAAACACCCAAAATAAAAGTGCAACATCATAACATGTTAAAAACAGTGTTTTTTAGCATATAATCTCTCACTGACGCAAAATATTGTACACAATATGGTATCATTATATATCGCCAGAAAGCTTATTATCCCAGTGTTATAATAAAATAAAAACAATAGGTATTGGATAATATCACACTGAATTACAGATGTATAACATGACCAAGGTAGTAAGGGTCTCAGCTTTTTTATTTATATAATACAGATTCTTTACGATGCGAATAGTGCTATAATCCAATTTACCCTCGCTGATCTCCAAGGACCAAAAGCACAATATACACATGTAAGCTGCACTATGGATGGAAACCTTTCATCATTACAAGCAATCTGTCGGAATTATTTTGTCTATTATTGTGACATCCTGGTTGCTATGGTTACCGTTTGGCGATACATATAGGAAAAGTAAGTATTATGGGCTAAAACTAGGACAGATAACTCCAAATATTGAATATGAATATGTTTTAAAACTCATTTATTCGATAGCCCAGTGTTCAATGATTACAAATACAGTTTATTTCTAAAACATATATTACATGATTGTCCTGCTTTTTGGCAGTTTTCTACTAGAAACGTCAGAATGTCCGAAGGTACAATTTGACACGTTGATGTTCATATAAGATTGCTTAATGATTGGGCGAGTTAGATGCTTTGCCTATTGGAAATCAGCAACCCTGAAGCCAGTTGGTGCAACCACCAGTGCGTTGTATCAATGATTCAAAAAATGCTCCCAATGCGTTGTAATAGAAAATCCTCAATAAAACATTTGCTTCGATACCAAGAAAACTTTGGCGATCGGAAATCGTGTTTGTTGAATGTTTATTCATAAATTTATGACAATATAACAAAAACTATGCCCAAACATGCATTTTCCCCTCAATTTTGACACGAAAACACATGCCACCGGTCATACTGGTAGAACTGTATCGTATTTGGCTTCTAACCCATGAAATAAATCGCATATTGCGTGATAAAATCATAAACTGCAATGTTTCCGCCCTTCTCTGCGCTAGGTGACATGACAAATCAAAGACAAACAAGTTTATAAGGGAATGGTAATGAAAAGAGGTATAAGATTTAATTACATTTTACGCCATTTTACGTAATTTAGCCTGCACCAGTGCGTTGCAATCAGCTCCAGTACTTTTACATTTACCAGTGTGAATGTATGTTTTGAGCAAAAATATTAAATATCAAATCAATTTTTTTCTAATGAAATTTTCAGTATTTATAACAGAAAAAAATCTTTGTATATTGAATGGGCACATTTTCGAAATGGGTTGAGACTAGCTAGTAGGCCGCCTAAATGGAACAAAACTAGTCTAATTCTTACATGTATCTTGGGGGGGAGCTACTAGTAGAGCATCGGATGGAATCGAAAGGTCTTGGGCTCGATTCCCACAGGCGGAGCAGTGTTGTGTCCTTGAGCAAGACATATTAACTCCCCAGAGTGTTGATGACACCCAGGGAGCTGTGGCTCCGTCCCGACATGGCTTTCATTTGAGCCTGTGCATGACAAAACCAACAATTTGGGTTTCCGACCAGGTCTGATACAAACCAGGCTGCACAGTCACAGAAGCAGGCTAGAATCTTGAAATTTCGGATTTAAGAAGAAGAGGAAGTGTACAATCCGTGTAGCGAAAACAAAGGCGCTGATCAGCTTCGCGGTCACCGCGAAGCTGATCTGCGTCTTTGTTTTCGCCTATGCAAATTGTTGGTTTTCTCATGCACAGGCTCATTTTCTATTCAGCCACGTGTCTTTGTAATGCTTTTAGGGTGCGGTCACTCTACAGATTTAAATCCGCATCAGACTGATACGGATTGATTGTATCCTTATTAACGCTCTCACACTATACACATTTTTAATCTGCTGGATCAGTCTGACCCGGATAAGATTTGCGTTAAATAGGAGCGCCATTGATTCGGATCAGTGATCCCACAGTAGGGGAGCGGAAGTGAACGAAAGTAACGGCACTTGCAAGTGTATATTTGAAAGATCGGTCAGCAGTTGCTAGTTACAGTACCATAGACGAAACGTCACCGAAGCAAGTGAGCCGCCTCGTAGGAAAACCAACAATGTGGTTTCCGAACAGGTCTGACACAAACCGACCTGTACAAGCACAGAAAAGAGCTAGAAGCTTGGAATTTCGGATTTAAGTAGAAGAAGAATTGTACTATCCGAGTAGCGAAAACAAAGGCGCTGATCTGATCTGCGTCTTTGTTTTCGCCTATGCAGATTGTTGGTTTTCCCATGGGGCGGCTCAAGTATGGTTTTACGCGTTACGCTTTCCATATGATTTCGCATTCGTAGACTGTTTTGCCACTTTTCTCACCAAGTTTCAGTTTGGTGACTACACCTGTAAAATACAGACTTTTTTTTCGTCGTCATCACCATCATAGATTCTGTAAGTCACTGCCGCAAGTGACCGATTCTCCTATGTACATGATCGCAAGTGACATGACTTTCTGACCAATAGTAGTTGTCCGTTCACTTCCGTTATCCTACTGTGGATCCGAGTTAAAAATGTATATACTGTGTAAACGCAAGCAATGAGAAGTTAGTTCGATTTTCGTTTTTCGTTTTTCGATATTCAAAATAAGAAGTTAGTTCGATATTCGTTTTTCGTTTTTCGATATTCAAAAAATAAGTTAGTTTGATATTCGTTTTTCGTTTTTCGATATTCAAAAAAAGAAGTTAGTTCGATATTCGTTTTTCGTTTTTCGATATTCAAAAAATAAGTTAGTTTGATATTCGTTTTTCGTTTTTCGATATTCAAAAAAAAAGTTAGTTTGATAATCGTTTTTCGTTTTTCGATATTCAAAAAATAAGTTAGTTCGATTTTCGTTTTTCGATATTCGCCCTCTTGGCGTTTTTGTGCTCAAATTTGTACTATAGCGAACGTGCTCATTGCGAATATCATGTTCGCAGTGGAGGTTCTCAATTTCACCAATCTACGAAAGAAAAACTTGGAAAAATTTGAATATCGAAATACAGAATTTTATTTCGATTTTCGTTTTTTTTTCGATATTCACCCCCTTGGCGCTTTTGTTACGGTTAAACTAGAATCACCATTATGAAAACTTGCCCATGTAATATAGAGATTTTTAAAGTTGTAAAAAATGAAAATTTTTAGAAGAAATTGTTTAATATTTTTTCTTATTTTTGCTCAAAACATAGATTGTGGGTACACGTTAGAATTTTTGGAAATTTTTCCAAGTTTTTCTTTCGTAGATGGGTGAAAGTGAGACCCTCCACTGCGAATATGATATTCGCAGTGAGCTCGTTCGCTATAGTACAAATTTGAGCACAAAAACGCCAAGGGGGCGAATATCGAAAAACAAAAATCAAAATAAAATTCTGTATTTCGATATTCAAATTTTTTAAGTTTTTCTTTCGTAGATGGGTGAAAGTGAGAACGTCCACTGCGAACATGATATTCGCAATAAGCACGTTCGCTATAGTACAAATTT
The DNA here is from genome assembly GCA_964017185.1 of Rugalucina vietnamica. Classification (NCBI taxonomy): domain Eukaryota; kingdom Metazoa; phylum Mollusca; class Bivalvia; order Lucinida; family Lucinidae; genus Rugalucina; species Rugalucina vietnamica. The sequence goes on from OZ024873.1 coordinate 60,173,046, forward strand.
GAGCACAAAAACGCCAAGGGGGAGAATATCGAAAAACGAAAATCGAAATAAAATTCTGTATTTCGATATTCAAATCATTTCCAAGTTTTTCTTTCGTAGATGGGTGAAAGTGAGAACTTCCACTGCGAACATGATATTCGCAATGAACACGTTCGCTAAAGTACAAATTTGAGCACAAAAACGCCAAGAGGGCGAATATCTAAAAACGAAAATCGAACTAACTTATTTTTTGAATATCGAAAAACGAAAAACGAATATCAAACTAACTTTTTTTTTTGAATATCGAAAAACGAAAAACGAATATCAAACTAACTTAATTTTTGAATATCGAAAAACGAAAAACGAATATCGAACTAACTTCTTTTTTTGAATATCGAAAAACGAAAAACGAAAATCGAACTAACTTCTCATTGCTGTAAACGCACCCTGATTACGTCAATCACCGAGAGCATTTATTCCAATCAGTTTATGAAGGGTATAGGGTAGGTTACATATTACAAAGTGCGTTTTAGTTGTTAATGTTTCAAACTTCTGCTATTACATTAACGATATATTTCAGGTCTATTATCTATTAATTAATAAATCAAAAACCATAAATTGCCATAAACTTTTGTTAATGTACTAATGTAGCTTTTGGTAACAGTTAGTAACAGTTAAAATAGGCACCACACGTAATAATGGACATTAAACAAGCTTTTAAAGCGCCGAAAATATGTAATGAAAATAATTTTCTTACTTTGAAAAGCTTTGATGAAGCAGATTGTTATTTAGAGTAGAATTTATGCACATCAAATTGCATCGCATCCAAACATTAGTTACGTTTACATGTTACAATGCATAATGGGACAACCATACATTTGTGTCGTAGTATAACCATTTGTAGGCAAAAATCATTCTGCAGACCGGCCTGATAGACTCGTGTAGTATACCCATTTTATCTGGCGTATATACAGTGATGCCACGTGATTCCAACAGTGGCGCATATTCTTTTGTTACTAAATTTATAGGATAAAGACGCCTGGCTGTCTGTTTGTACTTATTTGTTATTTGCCATTTACATGTACATCTATTTGTTGCATTTGTAAAAGTAGGCAACGATCAGGAAATGGCGCAATCAGAAAGAAATTCCCACTCCAAAAACCGAGGTGGGAAAAAACTAAATTAACAATCATGTACTTTTACTACGAAAACATATTGTAAGCCGAATGGGCAGCCATTTTCCCAATAGGTGGCCACTCAGCTACCCATACTTAACTAAAAATTTGAAAACGTACATTAGATGCTTACAGCACAAAAACTCAACACCAAGATGTAAAACAAAAAGAACCACCACAGAAGTATCGCCTTGGAATGATCAATAATATAAAATTACTGTCGGGCTTAAATCGATTTAACATGGCCATAACCTCACCCTCAGCTTCTGCAGTGGTTCATAACATTTAGTTAGTTCTTCGGTCCTCGTGGTGAATCTCTAACTAGTCAATGAATCATCAAAGACAAACAGATAAATCATGATAAACATCCTGATTAATCAAAAACGAGGACTCACAGATTCAGAAAGCTGCTGGGCGATGGAGATCGCTGGGCGCCGAATAACTTATTGAAACCCGGAGCAAAAGAAAAACGCCAGTTGTACCCCGGTGGTCCAAGCAACAGACAAGAAGCTCCGGCCCCAACCAACTACAAGAACGCCGCGGAGGTCGATATCGCACCTGCATCGGGCAAAATAATTAAAAACATAAAATATAGGTCAATGGCACCAAGTCAAGGGTATGCCAAGGACAATAACTATGCACGGTTTCACACTCACATCTATCACAGGTGCAGAGAAAACCTAATTTCGACGTAAAAATTTTCCAAAGTCAGTGGACCATGAAATATAGGTCAAGGGCATCGGGTTGAAGGGTATGCCAAGGACAATAACTATGCAAGATTTCACACTCACATCTATCACAGATGCAGAGGAAACCTAACTTCGACGTAAAAATTAACAAAGTCAATGGACCGTGAAATATAGGTCAAGGGCATCGGGTCAAGGTGTGTGCTTGAAGGGTATGTCAATGAAAATAATTATGCATGGTTTCACACTCACAGCTATCACAGGTACAAAGAAAACCTAACTTCGACGTAAAAAATTAACAAAGTCAATGGACCGTGAAATATGGGTCAAGGACATTGGGTCAAGGTGCGTGCTTGAAGGGTATGCCAAGGACATAGTTAGAGCCCCAGCCATCAGAAAAATGGTGATAGGTGGCCAGAAAGTAGCACAAATTTCATTCATACCCTCTTGTAGAGGAACCCATTGGAAGCTTGAAAACCAATGTTTGGTCAATTTTAAGTCTTGCAAAAGTGTTGAAATTATGGGATGTATACTGCTACACATGACATTCTATAATGTGATTCTCGAAAATGAGGGTGTACATACAAAATAAGTAATATCTCTGCTGTTACTTATCCTGCATCACTGAACCTGGTCTCATTTTAAAGCTTAGACATAGCCCTTTTATCCCATGATACGTAATGCAAGTCATCTAATCTGTATATTCGTGAATTTTAATGAAAACATTAAAATGACAGAAAAACAGTAAAAATCCATAAATAAACTAATTTGAGGCCCAAACTATCTCTGTGACACTTTGTTATTGAGCCAGTAATATCATATGACAAGTGTATTGATGTAAAGGGCCTAAATAAAAAATATTTCCTTTGGATATTCATGAATTTTAATGAAACTGTCCAAAATCAAAGAAAAACAAGGGAAAAACTATAGCCATTGCAAGGTTTTGGATTGGTTATAAGATCTATATTGCATCCCTGCAACCATACTATAAGTTGTCTGATAGTGATGCCTGGACCTATCAATCTAACCTTGATACCTAATATTCAAATCATTGGATATGTTTATTCATGAAAATTAAAAAATACCCCATAAGAAATCGGAAACAAATCATGGATAATAGGGGGTGTATGTACAAAATCACTTGTTCCAGAGCTGTTAATAAACCAAGGATACTGGAAAAGGTATCAAATAACTGCTATGGCAATGTACTATGATCCTAAAGTATAATATAGGAATAATCTGATTTTCAATTTCATGAATTTTAATGAAAACTTTAAAAATTGGAGAGAAAAGGAGAAAAGATTAAACGGGTAAACCTACAAAATGACTTGTATCTCGGCAATCAAAAGCCCTAAAGTGCTTAAAATGGCATCAAATTGTTGCTAGAGCAATATTATACCATCGTGTACTATAATATATAAATCATTTGATTCTTAGTTTTAGGAATATTAGCAAAACCTTCAGAATTTAGAGAAAAATATACGGAAAATAAGGAGGTATACATAGAAAGATGCATGTATCTTGGCTACTGATAGACTTAGATAGCTATAATTGGTTGCTTGGACTATGTTATATAACCATGCTATCTCATATATAAATAATACGCTATTTTTGTTGTATGGCTGTCAATGAGATTTTTATAAATAAGACAAAAAGCAACGAAATGTGAAGGGGTACACAAACAAAATCGTGCATATATTGACTGCCAAGAGCTGTAGAGAACTTAAAATGGCATCAATTTATTGGTTGGACACTGTTTTATTGCCATGTGTTTAGATATATAAAAAGGTACAAGTAGGCAAAGATCAGGAAAAGGCGCAATCAGAAAAAGATTCCCACTCCAAAAACCGAGGTGGGAAAAAACCAAACTAACAATCAGGTACTTATACCATGAAACATATCGTAAGCCGAATGAGCAATTAAGATTTAATAAATTTTGTTGGAGCACAATCTTCAATTTTCTGTCATTTCTACAATTTTTCAAAATTTTGTGTAACATTTAGAAAATGCAATAACATATGCTTAAGCTATCAGACCACATGGCAAAATAGTACATTGTCCCATTCTATTGGTACCCTTTTCAATTATCTAAGGATATTGGCAGCTGAGATACAAGCGATTTTGTTGGTGTACCCCCTCGTTTTTCTCTTATTCATAAAGAACCTATTAAAATCCATACAACAAAAATAGCTGATTATTTATTTATCAGATTACATGGTTATAGAACATTGTCCTAGCAATCATTTGACACCAATTATAGCTCTCTAGATCTATCAGTAGCCAAGATACATGTGATTTTCTATGTATACCGCCCTAACTTTTCCGTAATTTTCCTCTAAATTCGAAAGGTATTCATAAAGCAAAAAATCAAATGACTCGTATATTGTAGTAAAGGACGGCATAGTTTTGTCCTAGCAACCATTTGATGCCATTTTCAGCATGTTAGGGATTTTGGTTGCCGATATACAAGTTATTTTGTATGTTTACCAGTTTCATTTTTCCTTTTTTCATTCCTGTTTCTAGAGTTTTCATTATAAAACAAGAAATTGGAAATCAGATCAGTATTATAGCATACTTAAGGGAGATAGTACATTGTCATAGCATTCAGCGTCCTGAGTTTGTTACCAGCTCTGGTACAAGTGATTTTGTATGTCTATCACTATTTTTTTTTACAGATTTCTTATGTATTTTATTAATTTTCATGAATAAGCAAACACAACCATTTGAATAATAGGTATTAAGGTTAAATTGCTTGGTCCATGCATTACTATCAGAACAATTATAGTATTCTAGATCATGCTATTGTTGGTACATGTATATGTATACAGTGTATTTGTAAGTACCCTATTCATTAGAATCACACTAGGGGTAGGAGTGGAAATTATGTAATTTTACATCATGTAAATGCCTTCATTGTTGAGGACAATATTTTACGGCATTTGGGTGATACCCCTGACTACACTGGCAGCCATGAGAATTGGTCTCAATGATGCAAGATAGATCTTATAACCCATCCAAAACCTTGCAATGGCTACAGTTTTTTCCATTGTTTTCCTCGATTTTTTACTTTTTCATTAATATTCATGAATATGCAAATGAGATTATTGTTATTTAGGCCCATGAAATCAATACATTTGTCATATGATATTACTGGCTCAATAACAAAGTGTCACATTGATAGTTTGGTCCTGAAATTAGTTTATTAATGGTTTATTAATGTTTCTTCTGTCATTTTAATGTTTTCATTAAAATTCATGAATATGCAAATTAGATAACTTGCATTACTTACCATAGGTTGAAAGCACTATGTCTTAAGTTTTAAAATGAGACCAGGTTCAGTGGTCTAGGATGAGTAACAGCGGGAATATTACCAATCTTGTATGTACACCCCCATGTGCGAGAGTCATGTTAATGGTTGCCATGGAAACCATGCATTTTTTCATAGAACAAAAGAGTTTATCTTTGACAACAAAAATGATTTGCATTTCTTGGGTCCCAATGAATGATTTGGCACCCTTGAAAGATTCTCCTGGGAGGGGATGTACAATGTAGACCAAATTAGCCCCCGGGGTACCCAGAAATAACAAGCTAGGGTACTTCATTTTCACCCGGAATAAAAGTACTTTTGCAAGACCGAAAAAAATTAAAACATTGGTTTTCATACTTCCTAAAGACAGTACTAAACAACTATACCAAGGGAATTTGTGCTAAACAGGTGGCCACCAAAAGTGATTTTTTGATGGCTTTTCTCAGTCTGGGGCTTTAGCTAACAATAACTATGCAAGGTTTCACATTCACAGCTATCACAGGTTTAGAGAAAACCTAACTTCGACGTGATTGTTGACGGACGGACGGACTGACGGACGGAAATTTGGACTCCTATATCGCACCCTGCTATTTTCACAAAAATGAAGTCGGGGCCATCATATAGTCTGACGCCCGAGGTTAAAAACTAAGCGTGCAGACTGTCGCATAACATTCAAGTTATAACCTATACGTCTGTAACGTGTTATGATTTTTCTGAACTGAAAAAGAAAAATCATTCCTTCCTATAAGTTTCTTAAATTTGTAAACCAAGTCACCATAAAATTCTGGATCCGAAAGGCCCTCACCTAAAAGCGTCTTTAACCCAACATTATATTTGGAAATCAATGCATAGTATCTACGATAAAGTTTAGAAAATGTTTTTCGAAGTTTATGATACCGTAAATATGTCTGCCATGCTGCAGTATTGTTATATTGTAGGGGGCGGGCTGAACATAAGGTTGATAGAACTTGTAGCCCAACCCCATTGTAAAAAGGCAATAACATATGTTTAAACTCAAAATTAAGCTATAAAGCCGATAAACCTGTATTGATTTTTGGGAAATACCTATTTACTTCACTGTCATATTTTGTTTGTCCAATTATTTCATACGTTTACACTTTCACAGATACGCATAAGGCTTTTGGTCAACATTCAATGTCAAACTTTATGAAAATTACTACCAATTTGATTTGAGTCACATGACCAAGGTGTCTGTCGTGGGCACCAATAGTAAAACCCCTTAATATGATGACCCTGAATGGCCTTTCCTAATGGCGTTGGCCAGTAGGTGAGCTTAGTATACAAATGCTCCGTCGTTGTAATGTTCAAACATCTCTGAAACCGTTTGGCCAATCAATCAATGCCAAACTTCCTGTTGAGTAATTATCCTTAGGAAAGGGAAACCAAAGCTTGTATAAATGGTCAGGGCAACATGACCAAGATGGCTGCCATGCCCATATTTGGTAAGCATCCATAAAAAAGCTTCTCTAGGTCCAGAGGACCAAGTTTCAACTAAACTTGTGGTGTAGCATTGGGGATAGTCTAGCCACTTGGCGTTAAAATGACAAATATACAAAGGTAAACATCTTTCATATAAAATGTACATCATTAGGACACTATATGAGTCTATTCCTCTGTCTCGATTTTATTTAAGCGTGTGCTTTAGAAAATATCAGGAAAATTTAAGCTGTTACAAAAAGGGTAAGAAGACTTATTTTACAGACTAATCGAAGAAGCTAGTCTTCGGGGACTCTGGCTGATCACAGTTCAACAAGAAATACGCTATACGCCCCAAAATTGTTTTGCGGGGAAAGCAGTCATCGGCTGGTTGTAACTTGATTATTTATGTTTGATGGGAGGTCCCGCTTTCTCTGAATATGTTGCATACTTTGATTGCAAGCCGTCGCATGGGAATACCAACAATCTGCATAGGCGAGCGAAAACAAAGGCGCAGATCAGCTTCGCAGCGAAGCTGATCAGCGCTTTTGTTTTCGCTACACGGATAGTACAATTCCTCTACTTTCTGTATCCAAAATTTCCAGCCTCTAACCATCTTCTGTGACCGTACAGCCTGGTTTGTATCAGACCGGGTCGGAACCCAAATTGTTGGTTTTCTTACGCACAGGCTCAACACATTTCCAAGGTCTCCATAGCTTACTACTGCAGGTTTGATGTTTTGCAAAGGTATGCCCGATTATGGTAATGAATTAAAAGAATTAAAACGGAGAAACCACCAGCCCTTTTAGATAAATAACACCTCTCTTTCAACAAAAATGCAACATGCTGAATCAACGTTTAGGTAATATATCGAAATGTTACTTACGGACCATTACATGCCGTTATATTTATATTTCTCTCTTTGTGGCAAACACATTAAAATTACTTGCAAAGTAAACTATCTTAGTATGCAGGTTGTCAGTACATTTTCACAGCATGGCACGGAAATTAATGCGAAGATCAGGTTTTGCATCGCGACGAGTGATTCATGCTAATCACTCAGATATTTTATTTTGAAGACATGTCGTTGCCCATCACTTCCCAATGAATTTCACCTATAGTGTAAAATCTTACCTCTGATAATGAATTTTCGCGGAAAGTTTAAGTGCCCGATCGCAAAGAATTTGGTCGGTCAGTAGATCAGAAGCTTTGCCTGGAGGCACAAGCAGCCCATCTATTTCTCCTAGGCTCCAATGGGCGGGGGCCCATATTCCCACCCGACCACCCTGGTTATCTCTGATAGACTATGGCCCTACTAAGTTGATTGGTATCGCAGTGCAAGTGAGAACCCCGTTATGAGTAGTCATTTCTATACAGCACTGGGATTTAGACATGCAAGTTTTAGGGAAGGAAGCTGCTCGTATGGTAGACATGTGAATATTGATGAAGTAAAACCTTCATATATACTGACAATGTACAGTGGTCAGCCAAATGTTAATAAGGCAATATTCAGAACAGTGAACATGCCCCCACAAAGAGTCTGGAAATCCTTGATTAATAAATAGTTGAACTTGCAGCCTACATGTTGTTCATAATAGTTTAGAGAGTTTGGCCAAATTCAGCAATATTCCACAAACCTTGCTAACAAAGACCCTCATATGCCCCAAGTTTTGCATTTAAAACATATGCACAAGACTTCAGAATAAACATTCTTGCACACCAGATAGAGAAATCCTACGTTTTACCCCATGTGAGAAATTCTTATCTCACCCTCGTTATCTCACCCCGGTCACACCCTGCGTTCAAGTGTTCTTTTTTAACATTGGTTGTATAGGACGTCACGTAATTTCGTCGCTAAGCGCACACGTCACAATGACGTCAAAACGTTTTAATTCAAAATGGCGGATGCCGCGATTGTAGAATTTTTCTAGGTAAATAGCATAAAAATAAAGCTTCGCCGCATTAAGGCGTGCAAGAAAAAGAATCCATCATTCGTGTACGGTATGGATAGACAAATATGTCCCTCGGGTCACAATTTGGCATCACTCGGCGAGCCTCGTGATGCCAAAATGTGACCATCGGGACAGATTTGTCTATCCATACCTGACACTCATGTAAGATTCTTATAGGCCCTAGTTGAATTGCATTTCTTTAAATCAGTTATGCCTCTGTACCGTTCATTCCAAGAGCTCTTTCACACAGAAACTCCTTTAGTTAATAACTGCGCGGGCGTGTTCACAAAACGAACACGTCAAACCATAACAAAGCAGGTAAAATGTTGCAAGCAGTAAAGATTCTAAATCAGTTATCAGACAAAGAGGTGGCAATGGGGGTGGGGGGGGGGGACAAGAGAAGTGTTACAAAGCTGGACTCGAGAAAGTAGAAATAGGCTATTATAACATCTAATACGGCTACGTTATTCAGCTGCCTTGTGATTGGTTTGTATATTTAGTATATAGCATTCATAGGTGGCGCTCAATGACTGACCTTAATTTTGATTGGATAGCCATGACGTAGATGGCGCTTGGCCAGAGAGTATATAAAGGAGTACAGGAGACAATTTTAACAGTAAAAACAGGCCGACTGGAATATTAATATCAAGCTTGGTACTAGACCATATCGAGTGCCTGATGCTAAGGGCTGGTAAAACTAATCAACTGGGGTAGCCCCTTAGTACCTCTGGTGCCCAGCTACCAAAAAAAAAAAAAAAAAAAAAAAAAAAAAAAAAAAAAAAAAACAAACGAGAAGCGAGTTTTAGTTATCTTTTACCACATAAACGATTACTGTATTTCACTGCATTTATATTGGAATAATATAAATAATTAAATATGTAGTTCCTAAAAAGTCTTTACTATTGTTATGAGAACTTCGACCATCTGAAGTCTGACCCAGAACTGGGCGACACTATATTTGTCATTTAGAAATTTATTTAAGTTCTGGAGCCTCATTACTCTCCAGTCAAGAAACTTAGAAATTTGTGACAATTGTATTTATTTAACGTCTTCCACTTTCTTTTGTACAAAATTACAACTTGTATAACGATGCCTCACGTTTGGGGCCAGTTTCCCTTTATCATCTAAATGGAAAGGTAGAGATTAGAGAATGACGTTAAAGGAAAATCGAACATACCCAATGTTCACGCAATCTGCCTACATGGCTGATAATATCAAAACAGCTCGTGAAAAATGAGTGCAAATAAGAACCGACATGTGTTTAGCGACATTCAACACCAGAAACATTAGTCTCAACTAACTGCGGCTCAGATCATCATCTCACAAAAGCTTGTATTGGCAATGTCAGAAACAACGTGAAGGAAAGTGGATACGTTTGAAGGAATAAAATACTGATCTGCTCAGCTTTTCAAAGAGTGAATCGATACTTTATTATTTTTGTCTTGCATTTAGTCATTTTTTGCGCAGTCGTCATAATTGTTGCACCAGGCCCCCAGACAGATAAATTTAACTATTAGGTGACATTAAACATTAAATGAGTTTGATTAATATTCGAGTATTAGCATCATAGTTGCGTCTAGTTTGGTCCTAATGCTACAGAGTAGAATTTCACTGCCTTATCTGAACTAGGTCGGAAACAAACCTTTCATTACGAAAACATGCCCATATGATATACAGTAATTTTTTCAGGTCAAAAATTGATAATTTTCAGAGGAAAATTTTCTATATTTTTTATATTTGCTAAAAACATAGATTGTGGGTACACGTTTGAACCGCCTCGGCATATGCGAAACCAAAGGCACAGATCAGCTGGGAAGCTGATCAGCGCCTTTGTTTTCGCTACACGGATAGTACTATTCCTCCACATTTCCAAAATTTTCTTCTGTGCTTGTACAGCTCGGTTTTTGTCGGACCTGTTCGGAAACCACATTGTTGGTTTTCTCATGAAGTGGCGGCTCAAATGTCGCCTGCTTTGAGTCTGTGCACAGGATGAAGATATCAATAGGTGTAAAGAAGATCATACTTAAATGGAAATTGGGATAACATATTTTAAAAAGTACAAGTAGACAATGATCAGGAAATGGCCCAATCAGAAAGAAATTCCCACTCCACAAACCGAGGGATGAGAAAAACTATAATGACACTTTGGCACTAATACCAAGAAAACATATGGGCCACAACGTGAGAAAATGTACCTTCGGACAATTATTTGAGTATTGGACAAACAAAATTACGCTGAATGTATGATGTTTCTAGAGTCTGTTACTCTTTATTTGACCAGATTATTTCATTTATTTTGTGAGTTATGGCCAATTTACTATATGAACCCTACAGACGTCATTGTCCTGAAAAATAACGTCAAAGTTGCGTAATGCATTTCTGCATGTTAGCAGAGCTTACAAAACTCGATGTATTTGCTTAAAACTGTTTAAGCACTGGTCAGAACCTATTGCTAAGATAGAAGCATACCAACCTTACAGGCAATCTGGCTTAATTATTTTGTCTATTTTTATGATGATGCGGTTGCTATGGTTACCGTTTAACGATACATATAGGAAAATTATGTGTATTATGGGCTAAAACAAGGGCAGATAACTGAAAATATTGACAATAAATATGTTTTAAAACTCATTCATTTGGTAGCCCAGTGTTCAAAGATTACAAATACAGTGTTATTTCTATCACGCATATTACATATTTTTTTCGCTTTTTGCTGCTTTCTACTAGTAATGTCAGAATGTCCGAAGGTACATTTTGTCGCGTTGAGGTTCATATCGTAAGCCGAGTGAGCAGCTATTCCCCAATAGGCGGTCACTCAGTTACCCGAACTTAACTAAACATAAGGCTCAAATAGTTATATTTATTCTTTAACCAATTCTTTCATGGCTTCATCTGAAGTGTTATTCAGAACAAATAGATTGTTTAAGGGCATTTAGGTAGCTGTCAGACGACACACACTTAAGGTAGCCCGTTTAGAAAGATTATTTCTGAAATTTGTAACCTGTAAAGACTATTTAAACCAAGCAGACGCCTTACGAACAATGGAGACGTTTGCAATATTTCAATGAAAGTTCTTAATCTGCTTCTTATGTTTACAAATATGCGCCTTTTAGCCCTTTAAAATGTTTGAATTTTCAATTTGTGTCAACATTTTGACATTAACTAGGTAAGCAGCTACCCGTTTCCATTTCAATTTCGCAAACCACCAAAACCACTCCATGTAACCGACGCCATGTTTACAGGCTGTACCACGTGACAGCCGCCATATTTACTCACGGGTGTTTGGACGTTGTTTGCTGAAGTATTTTAAACAGGTGTAAGTGGAAAGCAAATGAAACATTATATCTTTTTTGGAGTGATCTGCATTCAGAAGTTTCCAAACTCTTGAAGTACTTGTTTGTGTAAACCAGACTGGCGCCTTTATTACTTGAAATTAGGAAACCCTATCATATGATCAGGTAAAACAGAGTCAGTAATAAAATTGAAAGTCATGTGTCTGAAGAAATGAGCCACCTCGTGGAAAAACCAACAATGTGGTTTCCGAACAGGTCCGACACAGACCGGCCTGTACAGCTACAGAAGCAGGCTAGAAGCTTGAAATTTTGGAGTTAAGTAGAAGAGGAATTGTACTATCCGAGCAGCGAAAACAAAGGCGCTGATCTGCTTCGCGGTTACCGCGAAGCTGATCTGCGCTTTTGTTTCCGCCTATGCAGATTGTTGGTTTTCCCATGGGGCGGCTCAAATACAAACCCCTATCTGTAGACACGACGAAATAAAATACATTGTACAGTGACTTAAAAGTTGGTCTTTGATGGTTTTGCATCACATTTATTAATACTTATAACTGCTGACAAAACAAATCATTAAAAAGTTTTCATGCTAGCCGATCCCTACCACAAAATAGAAAACGATTTCTTCTTTAAATAGAAACAAAGGTGCAAGTAGGCAACGATCAGGAAAAGGTGCAATCAGAAAAAGATTCCCACTCCAAAAACCGAGGCGAGAAAAAAACAACAAATTAACAATCAGGTACTTATACCGTGAAAACATATCGTAAGCCGATTGAGCAGCTATTTTCCCAACAGGTGGCCAATCAGTTACCTTAACTTAACTAAAAATATGAAAACATACATAAGGCGCCAACAGCACAAAAATTTTAAACACCAAGACATAAAGAACGGTTCTGTTTATTAAATAAAACTGTTTATTTAAGATATATAAATGCAAGTTGATTCTGGAAACAGTAAATTTCAATTTAGAGACTCAGATAATCATGAAGGTGCTTTTACCATACAAACTAGTTCTAAATTGAAATTTAATTCTGAGTGCACGTACATTTATGTTATTTGCAGGTTATTGTTTACATGTGGGGTTAGTATCCTATATAACCTTTTCCAATCATCTGAGAACGTATTTTCGAATTTGCCAATGTTATTAATATACTTAACAAATTAAAATACTCAACACATTACATTTTAACTATTCCGTATGTATTTGGCGTTTTGATACAATCCTTTTGGCCGTTTTTTTTTTGCACGTGATGAAAAAACAACAACATTATTTAAGAGCAATTCCGTGTAAAAACCAGCCAAATCCTTATGGGGGCTCGGCACGCATGGTCATGGATTTCCTTCATACTTTACGGATATATTAGGGACCACACAAATACAGGTTTTTCAATGTTAGTTTTTTGAAAATATGCATGGTTGCCATGGTAACCACAAAAGAAGATTTAGGGCTTCAAAACAGCATTTTTTGAGTGAAAATTGGCACTTTTTCAAACACAACCTAGACATCACATAACTTGCTTTCTAAAAATTTGAATGCATACAATTGTACAGATATTTATATACTAAAAATTACTGTAACTTAGCATCTTAGTATAATGAACAGTCTTCTAGCTATGGTAGTTGTAAGGCGGGTGGGGTTTCCCATTATTCAATTTTATCAAAAAAGTCATTTTTCAGCATATTTTGAGAACATGAAGAAAAAAATTGAGGTAAATTTAAGAGTCCTCACATAGTTGTCATAAAAGATCATTGTCAGCATGGCCAGTTAATGTAAAATCTTAGTGGGCACTTCATAAACAAAAATTTCAGAGACATCTAAATCTACCTACTAGGACGAGACCCCATAAAATTGTGTTTTCATAATATCGAGGTTAAAGAATGAGGCTATCCAAATATTTTTGACTTAACACTAAATGAGAATTTTAAACAGTTATGTAATGATATATAGCATCTAAAATACTTATACAGCAATGATTAATTGCATTTAAAGTGTTTAATGACAATGTAGAAGTACCCCACCCACTTAAATTAACATGGAAACTGGTACATTTTCAACCTGAAACAGAAGTTAGTACAAGCTAAATGTGATAAAATGCTATAGTCAAGAGACATATTGTATACTGAGTGCAAAACCAATGAATTGTTCACCAGTAAAACAATGGTTACCATGGTAACACTTAGAACAAACATACATGGTCGCATCTTAAATAGCAATGGCAAATAGACTATATTGCTGGTAACTTCATACAATATATCAAACATCAATTTTTTATTATTTTTATTGTGTAAATCATTAGCAAAATGTTAAAATACTAATAAATATGCTTTACTGTCTAAGGTACTCAATGACAGGATAACCTTACCCCACCCACTTAATTAACATTAAGAGCAATTCTCTGTAACCACTTAAATTTTTTCACAGGGCCGTGGAACACATAATCACCGATTTTGCTGAAACTTTCTTATCTTGGTTATATAAACACAAACTTTTTTAATCGACTCTCATTTGGTCCAATTTCATACCCGTTGCCATGGAAACGGCAAATGAATATTTTGGCAAAAAGTGTGTCCGAAAATCACTTAAACTGGATATTTTCCAGCTAAAATTACTTTATACAAATTCAGATCCAACTTCTGGTCCCTATTTATGAATATATAACACATTCTGGTTAGAAATACAAAAAAAAAAAAAAACATTGATTTGGAAAACCTTTGATTTTATCGTGGCCCTGCAAAGTGGGTGGGGTTTCGAAGATTTGAAAAATGTGATTTTGAAGCATTTTCAGAGACAATTCTCATAGTGAGTGCAGTCGGTTGCAGATATACGCGCATATTTACGATATACAACAGTGTTTTGTTAACCAAGTTCTGAATAGACATGTTTGGGAAGTAAGGTCTGAATATGCGTAACTATAGCAACAATGAGGGTACTGTCACAAAACGCAAATTTGTGAGTGTCTGTCATTTTGGTCTCATAGAATTCTAATAAGAGAACATAATTGGTTGTAAATTATTTGATATGTTGCAATTGAAACTACTCTTTAGAAAATTTTGCATATAATCTTCAGTGACCTTCTAAAGGTCAAGGTCAAGGTCATACAAGAGAGAAAAATGGCACAAAATTGGCCTTTTCCCATGTTCAAGTTGATTTATGCATAACTGAGACTCAAATTTCTTACTTACCCTATTGGATATTTATGCATACCACTACAAAGTATTTCATGTTGAGATATTTTTGTCCACCAGGTGATTTCAAGGTCAAGGTCAAATATCATTCAGACAATCCTCCTGCTAACCTTATAACCTTTTAAGGGTCAAGGTCATGGTCAAAAATGCAAGAAAATGGCTTACATTGGCATTTTCTTACCAGTATTTTGTTACTTTTCAAAGAGTTTGGTGCAAAATTGCCTAAATAGTTGTTTTGAAAGCTTGAGATATGTTGTATATGAAACAAAGGTTAAGAAAATATGGCATTGTATCTGCAGTGACCTTCGGAAAGTCAAGGTCAAGGTCACGTTAGAGAAAGATAACACAAAATTGGCTTTTTTTTGCTCATGTTATAGTTGATTTGGCCATAATTTAGGCTCATTTTTTCCGTTTTGAATATTTATGCACATCACCAAGCCGTTTTTCACGCTGAGATATTTTTGTCCACCAGGTGACTTCAAGGTCAGGGTCACGAAAAGTTCGATTTTTCAGGGGTAAAATGAAGTTTTTGTTGAAGAAGTAAACAAATTAAAGTGTTAATTTTTATCGTATTAAGTTTTTTTCATTTAAATATGTGTTGCAAAGTCCAATATCATTCAGACAATCCACCTGCTGGCCTTAAATTACCTTTTAAGGGTCAAGGTCAAGGTCAAAAATGCAAGAAAATGGTTTAAACAGGCATTTTCTTACCAGTATTTTGTAATTTTTTCCCAGAGTTTGGTATAAAATTGTAATAATATTTGTTAAAACGCTTGAGATATGTTGTGTATGGAACAGCAGTTAAGAAAATATGGCATTGAATCTGCAGTGACCTTCAATGGCATTGAATATGCAGTGAGCTTCTGAAACTGAATTCTTTTAGGTAACAGAATCAAGAAAATGACATGAAAATGTCATTTTTTGGCCAATATTCAAGTTTATTTTGCAATAATTGTTCCTTGATATTCTTGTTATCATGAATGATTATACATGTTTACACAAAGTCTTTCAATTTGTGATAATTTTGTCCACCAGGTGACTTCAAAGTAAAAGTCAAGGTCATTTTAGGGGGTAAAATGGAGTTGTTGTGTTAATTGTAAACAAATTAAATTATTTATTTCAATCATAGTATGCTTTTTTTCATTTATATATGTGTTGCAAAGTTCAATATCATTCAGACAATACACCTGATGACCTAAAATAACCTTTTAATGGTAAAGGTCAAGGTCAAAGATGTAAGAAAATGGCTGAAACTGGCATTTTTTACCAGTATTTTGTTATTTTCCTCCGATTTTGGTGCGAAACTGTTTAATGTTTGTTTTTTAAAGTTTGAAATATAATGTACAGCATATGAAACAGCTATAATCATGCATTTTTTAACTGATTTATGTTTAGATATAGGCATCAATATAGAAAAGTATGGAGTGCCACAGGTCCAATCTCAGTATTATGAAAACATGAATTTATGAGATCTTGCTTTAGTGCTCACATTTAATTGTCCTTGAAAACTTTGTTTATGAAGTGCCCACTAATATTTTTTTTCAGATTTGCCTTAGATGGCAATGTTCTTTCATGGGGAGTGTATAAGGCCTCTCAAATTTGTGTACGATCAGGAAAAGGTGCAATCAGAAAGAAACCGAGGTAGGAAAAAACTACACCGACAACCAGGCACCAGAAAACACATCGTAAGCCGAAGAAGCAGCTATTTCTCAACAGGTGGCCACTCAGTTACCCAAACTTAAATAAAAATATGTAAATCCACATAAGGTTCAAAAAGCAGAAAATTCGACCCCAAAACAAAAACAAATAGAACCACAACAGAAGCACCGCCTTGGAATGATCAGTAAAACAAAATTACTGGGGGGACTTAAACCGGTTTTACTGGGCCCTAACCTCACAGTACCTCTGGAGAACTATAGGTGAGGGGAATGAAATCCGGATCACATGCGCAAGACAAAATGCATGCATCTTTGACCTTGACCTTTACCATTAAAAGGTTATTTTAGGTCAACAGGTGTATTGTCTGAATGATATCGTACTTTGCAACACATATTTAAATGAAAAAGCATACTATGATTGAAATTAATAATTTAATTTGTTTACAGTTAACACAAAAACTCAATTTTACCCCCTAAAATTCAAAGTAAAAAGTATAATTTAAGGCCAGCAGGTGGATTGTCTGAATGATATTGAACTTAGCAACACATATTAAAATGAAAAAGCTTAATACGATAAAAATTAACACTTTAATTTGTTTGCTTCTTCAACAAAAAACTTCATTTTACCCCCTGAAAAATTGAACTTTTCATGACCTTGACCTTGACCTTGAAGTCACCTGGTGGACAAAAATATCTCAGCGTGAAAAACATCGTGGTGATGTGCATAAATATTCAATAAGAAAAAAAAACTTGAGCCTAAATTATGGCCAAATCAACTATAACATGAGCAAAAAAAAAAGCAAATTTTTGTTATCTTTCTCTAACGTGACCTTGACTTTGACTTTCTGAAGGTCACTGTAGATTCAATGCCATATTTTCTTAACCTTTGTTTTATATACATCATATCTCAAGCTTTCAAAACAAATATTAAGGAAATTTTGCAACACACTCTTTGAAACATAACAAAATACTGGTAAGAAAATGCCAATTTAAGCCATTTTCTTGCATTTTTTACCTTGACCTTGACCCTTAAAATGTTATTTAAGGTCAGCAGGAGGATTGTCTGAATGATATTTGACCTTGACCTTGAAGTCACCTGGTGGACAAAAATATCTCAACATGAAATACTTTGTTGTGGTATGCATAAATATTCAATAAAGTAAGAAATTTGAGCCTCAATTATGCATAAATCAATTTGAACATGGGAAAAGGCCAATTTTGTGCCATTTTTCCCTATTCTGTGACCTTGACCTTGACCTTTAGAAGGTCACTGAAGATTATATGCAAAATTTTCTAAAGAGTAGTTTCAATTGCAACAAATCAAATAATTTACAATCAATTATGTCCTCTTATTAGAATTCTATGACACCAAAATGACAGACACTCACAAATGCGTTTTGTGACAGTACCATCATTGTTGCTATGGTTACGCATATTCAGACCTAACTTCCCAAACATGTCTTTTCAGAACTTGGTTAACAAAACACTGTTGGATATCGTAAATATGCGCGTATATCTGCAACCGACCGCACTCACTATGAAAATTGTCCCTGAAAATGCTTCAAAATCACATTTTTCAAATCTTCGAAACCCCACCCACTTTGCAGGGCCACGATAAAATCAAAGGTTTTCCAAATCAATGTTTGTTTTTTGTATTTCTAACCAGAATGTGTTATATATTCATAAACAGGGAACAGAAGCTGGATCTGAATTTGTATAAAGTAATTGTTTCAGCTGGAAAATACCCAGTTTAAGTGATTTTCGGACACACATTTTGCCAAAATATTCATTTGCCGTTTCCATGGCAACGGGTATGAAATTGGACCAAATGAGTGTTGATTAAAAAGTATTGTGTTTAAATAACCAAGATAGGAAAGTTTCAGCAAAATCGGTGATTATGCGTTCCATGGCCCTGTGAAAAAATTTAAGTGGTTACAGAGAATTGCTCTTAATGTTAATTAAGTGGGTGGGGTAAGGTTATCCTGTCATTGAGTACCTTAGACAGTAAAGCATATTTATTAGTATTTAAACATTTTGCTAATGATTTACAACATAAAAATAATAAAAAATGATGTTTGATATATTGTATGAAGTTACCAGCAATGAAGTCTATTTGCCATTGCTATTTAAGATGCGACCATGTATGTTTGTTCTAAGTGTTACCATGGTAACCATTGTTTTACTGGTGAACAATTCATTGGTTTTGCACTAAATATACAATATGTCTCTTGACTATAGCATTTTATCACATTTTACTTGTAATAATTTCTGTTTCAGGTTGAAAATGTACCAGTTTCAATGTTAATTTAAGTGGGTGGGGTACTTCTACATTGTCATTCAACACTTTAAATACAATTAATCATTGCTTTATAAGTATTTTAGATGCTATATATCAATATATAACTGTTTAAAATTCTCATTTAGTGTTAAGTCAAAAATATTTGGATAGCCTCATTCTTTAACCTCGATATTATAAAAACACAATTTTATGGGGTCTCGTCCTAGTAGGTAGATTTAGATGTCTCTGAAATTTGTGTTTATGAAGTGCCCACTAAGATTTTATATTAACTGGCCATGCTGACAATGATCTTTCATGACAACTATGTGAGGCCTCTTAAATTTACCTCAAATTTTTTCTTCATGTTCTCAAAATATGCTGAAAAATGACATTTTGATAAAATTGTAAAAATGGGAAACCCCACCCACCTTACGACTACCATAGCTAAAAGACTGTTCATTATACTAAGATGCTAAGTTACAGTAATTTTTAGCATATATATCTGTATCACTGTATGCATTCAAAATTAAGATACCAAGTTAGGTGATGTCTAGTTTGTGTTTGAAAAAGTGCCAATTTTCACTCAAAAAATGCTGTTTTGAAGCCCAAAACCTAGTGTGGTTTCCATGGCAACCATGCATATTTTCAAAAAAAAACGAAGGGAAGTTTCAATACATCGTTTTTGACCCTCTATCCGAAAATCAGGTTTTCGTTAAAATCTGTGACTATGCGTGGCCACACTTTGGTTGGTTTTTACACGGAATTGCTCTTAATTGACAAAATCAACGACAAAACGTCAAAAACCACGAAAAACGCAAAGCGTAACGTAAACATCGGGGCGAAGGTGAAAATGCCAAATCGTCTGCATGCTGGGTAACCTGACGTCGAATTAATAATGTGCAATAAGACTAGCATCATTGCATACTTAGGTGACGTCCCACGTTGCGTAAGAATTGGTAAACGGAATGCTGAAGTTTACAATAACAAACAATGAGCAATAAACGCCGTTTCAATTATTCGATGTGGACCATTTGCGCTTAAACGGTGTATATTGACCAAAGATACGACACAAAATGTTTTTTTTTATCATCAGTGACGTCATAGGTACTGTAGAAATGGGTCACCGGAGCGTTTCTTTTGACGTTCGTTATAAAGACTATGACGTTATGTGAAGGGGCAAAACGGGTAATCTGAGTTGAGTAAATACTCGATTTGAGCACTGTAATCTAAAGTTTGGCAAATGATCATTTTTAAATCAGAAAAAAAAACGAAGAACAGTATGGGAGTTTTTAAAATGTAGGATGTTGACGTTATTAGCGAAGTTTTGTTGGCTTTTGAAATTGAAATGTTATAATTATTACAGAAATAAGCATTTTATTGAATAAAAGGTAAATTGAATAAAATTTTAGTGTCTTTAAACGCATTTTTACGATTGACTTTGGTGACATTAAACATCCTACAACATAGCTTAATGTTACCAACTGATCAATAGCTAAATGTGCAATTTATTTTAGGGGCTTTGGGAACAAAATGTTGGTTTTGGTTGAAATTTGACATTTATTGATCATGATAACAGGGTGTGCTATAGGCGACACAGAGGCTTAACCTGCTGGAATTTGACGTAAATGGATATTGTTTTTAAGTAATAAGTTCAGTGACACCACAGACTTGCACCACAAAGCATGTTTTTAGTGACACAAACTGTTTGTTGCGTTTCTTTATTCTTTAAGTATACACGTATTTTAAATGGCTATTGTACATGCACTTAGCTTTGACTGCAGAAAATATTCACCGGTAAGCAGATAAGAAAAGGACTGGTTAACCGCTCATTTTTGAGTCTGCCCAGGAAAAGTGGTTTAGTCGAACCATCCATACATATAAGCCATATTGGCTTAGTTGGGTGGCTATATTTATAAAGCACACTTTGAGTGTCATGAGATCCTAATGTTGGGTAAAAGTCCCATAAAATGGAGGCAACGTCCCTACATGATCATTGCTGTTGACTGGGACGTAAAGCATCAATTCAATTAATCAATCAAATCTTGATACGTGATTCTTGAGGAGTATTTACGTATATTAACTTTATTAGCAGCTTTCCGTACATTATATACATTTATGTGACCAAAATTAACCACATTAAGGTACATAAGCCCTTTTCAGACCACTTCCACATGGTATCTTACAATAAATATTTACTTTATTTAATGAACTGAAAACGGTTACTCGGCTTTTCTCGCTGCTTTTGCATAAAAAGACACCGTATGGTCGACACATCGCTTTGAAAATCATTGACACATGCAAACATCAGTCTTGATCAGTAGGGCACAACCGTTAAATCGATATATAATATTTCCTTTTTCATATAGTATCTAAAACTAGATATCATATTTAAATCTAGATATGAACACAAAATATTTGAATTTACATATAGTATCTCCTTCTAGATATATAACTCTACATCCGGTTTATCTATACTTCGTTTTACATATTATATCTAAACTGACATATACTGTCAAAATATCTCCTTTTTAATATAGTATCTAAAACTAGATATCATATTTAAATCTAGATATAAACACAAACTATTCGAATTTAAATATAATATCTACTTCGAGATATACAGCTCTACATCCGGTTAAAATATATATTTCGTTTTACATATTATGTCTCAATTGACAAAAATTTTCAAAATTTTTCGCCCCATAGCAACATGTTTACGTAATTTGTAGTCAGGATGTTCCCATCGGTGTTCCTTGATAACTCTCCACACCACGCGGAAGTAGAGCTAGGTGACAAAGTGAAACGGATTGCGGCTTATCTAGCTGATCTACGTAATTTGTTGATTTAGATATACTATGGATTGGAATATGCCCGCAACTTAGTCTGCAACTAACATGGCCTAGTTCAACCTGGCGACGGACAAACATCTTAAATATCATCTTGTTGGTGTTTAAACGATTCCGTGTGTTCAGATTTTATCTGACAGTCAGGTCTGAAGACTAGGTCCCTTGGACTTAACAAAAGGTCACAAGGTCTGTAGCCTCGTCACAATACGTCCTTGTCATCTGTTTATCATGGAAGATTGTCGTGGGACCTCGGCTTAAAGTCTCACCCGGAGGAGTGGAGAAGGATGGGATCGAACTCATGACTCCTTTTTTACAGTGCATTTAGCTTATCCGCTGTGTGCCTTAGAGGACTGTATTACCCCGCCACGCGAACACGATCATCGAGTTGCTTATTTTTGAAAACTCCAGTGTGCTAGAACTCGCCAAGATACATGAACCATCTCATCGTATGAAGCTTTGCCATCGTTTAACAAGTCCCCACTCCGTTAATAATGCTGGTCCATGACCTACTTGTTTTTTTAGCAATCATTCTTATATATTTCCTTCTCTCGTTTCAATATGTCAGAGAAGTTCCGGGATATCAAAAAGTTGAGGCATCCAGACGCAGGAAGCATAAATTTAAATTGGTTCACCGGTACCAGCACCATTCCAATAACGTGTTGATGCTCTCGACATGGATGATAGCCTTGCTGAACCGTTTTTTTTTTTAATTTCACATTTGTGTAAAAATAGGTACCAACAAGGCACATTTTGGAAGTGTGACATTTGTGTATGTTAAATTTCGATGGCGGGGTGGAGGCGGTGAAATTAATACTAAAACTTCAAATGTCTTCAATATCGTTCCAAGGCGATACTTCTGTTGTGGTTCTAGTTGTTTTGTGTTTTGGAGTCGAATTTTTGTGCTGTTTGAGCCTTATGTGCGTTTTCATATCTTTAGTTCAGTTCGGGTAACTGAGTGGCCGCCTATTGGGGAATAGCTGCTCACTCGCCTTACGACATATTTTCATGGTATAAGTACCTAAGTGTCATTTTAGTTTTTCCCACCCCTCGGTTTATGGAGTGGGAATTTCTTTCTGATTGCCCCATTTCCTGATCATTGCCTTTTCGTATTTTTTTCTGTTTCTGACGGTACGAATTTATATAACGTCTGTGAAGAACTAGTATGATTTTTTTCCAGATGTGTAGAATTGACACAAATCGGTACTAAATCTTCTAACACGAAAACACGTTCTTGAACCACAATTTTCACATTGAGCAAAGTTCTTATGTGAATCATTAGTACCAAATTCTCCCAGCCGGCGAAGAATTGGTAACAAATTGGTGTGTAACGAATTTCATTCCATTTCACACGCATGTGAGATAGGCGCATGTAATCAAATTTCATGTACGTATTCTTCGCACTCACGAAAACCACCCATGTGAAGTGGTTTTGCCTTTAATTCCACTGATTCTTCAATATTTATAGCATTATATGTGAACATTAAGTACCAAGCTTTCACATCTGAGTAAAATTGATACCAGTTCTTCAAAGATGTGATGAATCCAAACCAATTCTTCACACGTCAAAACACTGACTCGTCCCGCATGTGAAAATTTGGTACAAATTTTTCACATATGAAAATAATACCAGATATTCACAGATTTTATGATTAAGTGCCGCCGATTTCACACGTGTGGAATCTGCGATTCAACAACGCTTTGAAAACGTAGATAAAAGGAGCAAAACATAAAACAAGTAGGACTACAACAGAAGTACCGCATCGGAGCGGTCAGTAATATAAATTTACTGGGTGGTACAAACAGTTTTATA
This sequence comes from Rugalucina vietnamica, assembly GCA_964017185.1. Taxonomy (NCBI): domain Eukaryota; kingdom Metazoa; phylum Mollusca; class Bivalvia; order Lucinida; family Lucinidae; genus Rugalucina; species Rugalucina vietnamica. The sequence continues at coordinate 60,196,650 of OZ024873.1, forward strand.
TATTTTCCACTATCTTTGTTGAACTAGAGCCACAAGATAAGCTTTTCTTCTCGGTCTGATACAAATGCATGATTTTGCAAGCAGCGGGCGGTCTCGGGAGATACAACGTTATAATTTATAAATCCGTGGTTTCCTGCAGATACAACATAAGCGTATAACCCAAACGCGCCCCGGGTGTATGAAAATTCTCAACACGCTGAAGATTTTGGACGTATAAAAATAATTTGTTTCTTAAACTCGTTTTAGCAGTCACACATTAGCGCGTGACTAAAGCGTCTGCCAGACGTATGAAAAAGAAAATCTCAAAACGCAAAAAAAAAAAAAAAAATAAATAAATAAATAAAAATAAATAAATAAATAAAATAAAATAAAATAAAGTACTTTTTGTGTTGCGTCGCAGACACACTAAGCAGGAAGACCCCGCCCATTGGGACTTAAAGAAATAGATGGGCTGCTTGGGCCTCCAGGCAAAGCTTGTTCCACCTGATTACTGGTTAACCGCTCAGGTCTTAGCTTTCCCAGGAAAAGTGGTTACAAGTCAAACCGTCCACACATATAAGCATGTGTGGCTTTGTTGGATGGTTATATTTTAAGCACTTGTTGAATGTCTTGACATCCTCATTTTGGTTAAAAGTCCCATAAAGTGGAGGCAACGTCCGACATGACCTTAGCTGTTGACTGGGACGTAAAGCATCAATTCAAACAAACAAACAAACAAACAAACACTAAGCAGGTGCTATAGGCGCGCAGCATACGTTAAACGCGCGTCTCATACACGCTTGGGGCACGTTACTGAACAAATATTTGTTAAAAATATGCGCCAAACGCGTTCAAAGCGTATTCAACGCGCCTGTAACGCGCGTGGAACTTATTCGAAACATATTTAACTGGCTAATCTGCTGTAGATGGTACTAACCGAGTGACGGTGATTTCCAGCTTAGACACACGACCGATTCACGCCGAGATTCGAGAAAATTTTTAAGCATGCTTAAAAAGCCTATTGAGCCCTTCCCGCGTGGAGTGCGCACCGACCTACAGCGACGTCCCAGCAGGCACATGACGTCAAGTTGACGTCACATTAGGGTTACATTATGGTGGTCACGTCGTACGACGTTATAACTACGTCAGTGTGACGAAAATATGATGACCTAAAGTGACGTCAGGCGTATAACCTTCATGCAACGTCAATATGACAAAAATATAATGACCTAATGTGATGTCATAATTATACCCTACATGTAACGTATTTTCATGGTTGCATTTATGTCATGAGCAATCACCTGGCGTGTGAAATGCATATACTATATCAACGTACACCGAGGCGTACACCAAGCGTACAAAGCGCTCATGTAACGCGTTTCTAACGTGCCTCCGATGTGCTCCTGACGTATGTTGAATTTTACATTATTGTCAACACAACCGGCGCGCGTTTGGCTTATATGCTAATATGTGTCAGCTATTTTCCTCGTTTCCTGTGTGTTAAGACCTCGTTTACTGTCCTTCCATTGGGACCTAAAAGAAATAGATGGGCTGCCTGTGCCTCCAAGCAAAGCTTCTTCGCTACTGACTGACCATCTGATTACTGGTTAACCGCTCAGGTCTGAGCCTGCCCAGAAAAGTGGTTCGTTTGGTGGTTATATTCGAAGCCCTTATTGGATGTCATGACGTCCTAATTTTTGGTAGAAGTCCCACACAACTCGAGGCAGCGTCCCGACATGACCATTAGCTTTTGACTGGGACGTTAAACACCAATTCAAACAAACAAACAAACAAACAAACATAAAACAAATAGGGAGCGTGGTGACGTAGTGGTAAAGCATGGGAATCCGAATCGAGAGGTCATGGGATCGATCACCGTGGCACTGGCAGCACCGTGTTGTCCTTGGAGGACGAGGAGCCATGCAAATAATGTACCCATCGCCATTTAGCGTAACTGCAACCGAGTTTGACTGTCCCTTGCCGAGTTGCATCATGGTACAGCTCTGGCCAGTGTTGATTCGAGCCCCGCGCCGAGCATTTGTGAGACGAGTGTGAATATGTTGTTTGATCCCGGGATTCGATCATATAGGTTTATTGTTTGAATGTGTTGCTTTACGTTCGAGTCAACATCTATGGTCTTATTGGGATGTTGCTGCCTTTCAATGGGACTTCTACCCAACATTGTGATGTCGTGATATGCTTAAAAATACGTGCTGTAGACATATAACCACACAACAACTAAAGCTTATAACTTTTCCTAGGCAGTTTCAGACCTAAGTGGTTAACCAGTTATCGTGTGGTCGATCACTCAGTTATAAGCTCTGTCTGGCAGCCCATCTATTTCTCACGGCCCCAACGGGCGGGGATGGGCAAAGTCGCATCGGTTTGCCGCCCTTATCCGTTTAGTTTAGTTAACATTGAGAGATCGCTGGTTTCATTTGCAGTCACGCTTGTTCATCGAGATAAATGCTTGTTGCCTGGCATTGTGGTAGAGTCACTCTTTGAAAGAAGAAGAAAAAGAAGAAGAAGAAGAAGAAGAAGAAGAAGAAGAAGAAGAAGAAGAAGAAGAAGAAGAAGAAGAAGAAAAAGAAGAAGAAAAAGAAGAAGAAATAGAAGAATGATTTATTTACGTACAGAGAGGTCCCCGGCGAGATCGTACGTTATCTTGTCGTGAAGAGCCATTGGGCAAAATTTTAAGCTCCCTTGACTTCTGGTTTACATACAGAAAGCGTTGGCTCCTTCCCAATATGACTGAAAAATTGCTGATATGGACGTTAAGTCATATAATCTAACCAGTCCAAACATTTTAGATATAATTAACACTTCTCGGAGCTTCCCTAGTGCTTTATGTCGTTATGTTGAGCAAGTAAAATAGTGTTGACTCATGTAAATCGGACGACGAGTATATTCAAATCCAAACTGTACATAACTTCCCTGGTGAACTTTTCGATGACGCTGGATTTTTTGTTGGAAATTTGTTTCTGCACAAAATTCAAACCTTCGCGCTATGCGAAACTCGATGAGAGACTGCGCATTACGCAAAATGATCACGTGTTCAGATGAAGGAAAAAATATATCTCGATCGAAATATATAATGATATTTAGATTGACATATTATATGTCAATTTAGATATATTATAATAGGGTATATTTCGTTCGAAATATATGGTAATTAGGCATATCTCCTTCTAGATATAATATATCGATTTAACGGTTGTGCCCTACTGTTGATAAATGTCAAAGACCAGCGGTTTTCATTAAAAGTTTTCTGGTACACAGTATTCATATACGTGATATTAAGTACCATAATAACGCTTTTAAAAATATGAGCCGCCTCGTGGGAAAACCAACAATGTGGTTTCCGAACAGGTCCGACACAAACCGACCTGTACAAACACAGAAAAGAGCTAGAAGCTCGAAATTTCGGATTTAAGTAGAAGAGGAATTGTACTATCCGAGTAGCGAAAACAAAGGCGCTGATCAGCTTCGCGGTTACCGCGAAGCTGATCTGCGTCTTTGTTTTCGCCTATGCAGATTGTTGGTTTTCCCATGAGGCGGCTCATCTGTTACATGCTTACTTGGGCATCTTCAAAGTGAATGGTAAATGGCTACGCACACAGGGGTGTTTTACTACACACCCTAGTATCCTTGATGCCTACGTGGACCGTTCGTGTCTTTACATAATACTTGGATAGGTTTGTCTGAACATGTAATGTATCAAATGCATCAAACCTTTTATAAGTACTAGTATTCCAAGATAAAATTATAGATTTTCAGCGGGCAAAGAACGAGTACTCAGATATATGTTCGTTCGGAATGCACAAATTGAATTATTTTACCGCACGCAAATCATACACATTTTGAAACAAGATTTCATTGAACTGGTCACTGTTCTTTAAGGGTCTCAGTTTTTAGCTCACCTGAGCCGAAGGCTCATAGGTGAGCCTATAGTATACCCATGCTCCGGCGTCCGTCCGTCGTCCGTCCGTCCGTCGTCGTCCACAATTTCAAAGATCTTCTTCTCTGAAACCGCTGGGCCGATTGTTCTCATATTTACACATACACCATCTACTGGCAGGGGGAAAGAATAATTGTGTTTTTTGTTTTGATCGGATAAGGACTCTGGTTGCTATGGCAACTTATGCTTCCCATAGACTTATAATGGAAAAAAGTGAAAATTGCCCGTTTTTGCTGTCTTGTTGGAGATATTTGAATTTTGTTTTTGCAGAAATGTTTATTGAGTAGTCCTCTACGTTTCATGTGACTTTTGTCCTAATCCTTCATTTTGATTGGTTGCAGGGGCCCCATATAGGGCAAAATTTCGAAAAACATTCAAAAATCTCTTTCACAGAAACTGTCAAGGGGATGAAGCCTATACTTTGTATACATGTTCCTGACAGTGGGCTCTACATAATTTGTGTTTTTTATTCCAGGCGGATAAGAACTCTGGTTGCTATGGCAACTTAAAGTTTCCATAGACTTATAATGGGAAAAAGTGGAAATCGGCTATTTTTCCGCTAAAATTGCAGACATTTAAATTTTGTTTTTGCAGAAATGTTTATTGAGTAGTGTTTGACGTTTCTTGCGAGTTTTGTCCTAATCCTTTATTTTGATTGGTTGCTGGGGCCCCATAAAGGGCAAAATTTTGAAAAAAAAACATTCAAAAATCTTCTCCTCAGAAACTGTCAAGTGGATGAATCCTGTACTTTTTATGCATGTTCCTGGCAGTAGCCTCTACATAATTTGTGTTTTTTTTTTATTCCAGTCGGATAAGAACTCTGGTTGCTATGGTAACTTTAAGTTTCCATAGACTTATAATGGGAAAAGTGGAAATTAGCTATTTTTTGAAAAATATTGCAGCCTGAGATCTGAAAAGTGGTAGATGCAAACAACTAATGGATTAGATGAAGGTATATGATTAATTTAGGTCAAGGTCATCTCTTGACCTTGGCCGGTCTGTCGTCCATACACACTTTTCAAAGATTTTTTTCTCTGAAACCACTTGGCCAATCAAAGCCAAATTTTATATGAAGCATCTATAGGAAGTGGTAACCAATGTATATATAAATAATCTAGGTCACATGACCAAGATGGCCGCCATGCCCATATACGGTAAAAACCCTTAAAATATCTTCTTCTCCAGAACCGGTGAACCGATTTCAACGAAACTTTGCATGAAGTATGGATGACTCAAGTACTACAATGCATGTATAAAACATGACCCTGTGGTGACCTTGACTTATTTTATGGCAAGGTCGTCAATGCATTTGAATGGGGAAACCTTTTACAATGTCATTGTAAGTGAAAGGGCAGTAGGACTGAAATTTAATGATTCTGAAAAAAAAATGGACCCCAGGGGCTCATCTGCTTTTAAAATGTTATTTGAAGGGGAAAATCAGCAGGAAATTGACAAATGGACAGAATATTGATTATTCTGAAAAAAGAAAATGGCCCAAGGGCTTCATCTGTTAAATACCATAATATTCAAATATGTTTATTGGTATATGAAGCAGATCTCAGGTGAGCGTTTACAGGACCATTGGTCCTCTGGTTATTTTTAATTTAATTATTTATCTTCTTCTTCTTCTTCTTCTTCTTCTTCTTCTCAGGCCAGACCTCAAGACTTCACAAAAGAAACTTTCAGACACAGTAGCAGGAAGCGATCCATTTTGAATTTATTAATTAAAGGTTTCACTTTCCCTGACAATTACTTCACAACAGTCGAACCTCTCATCCTTTCATTAAATTGTCGCCAAAACCGGATTTTTGCCTATGCGAAATCAAAGGCGCAGATCAGCTGTGCAGTAACTGCACAGCTGATCAGCGCCTTTGTTTTCGCTTCTCGGACAGTACAATACATCTCCTTTTTAAATCCGAAATTCAAAGCTTCTAGCCTTCTTCTGTGACTGTTCAGACTGGTTTGTGGCAATCCTGATCGGAAACCCCGAAGACCGGTTTTCTCGCGTCGCGACTCAGTTAATTGTCGCCATGACAGTCTACCAGTGTCATGTGGCCTTCGTCTCTCGTATAATCTCGCGAGATGATCGCGATAATCTCTAAACCAATCTGAAATCATGTATCATTATCAACGAGGGGGTATTCTTCTTGCACCATGGATGACAAAATACAGGGTGGTGTGAAAGAAACAAATGGTTAAAGTGAAAGGTGTAAGATTTCACCGGCACAAAGACTATATCAGCAACATTTGAAAGAAGGCTGTAAAGATATAGAAACTTGTCTCGCGCGATAGACCTATACAAAGTAAAAGCGAAACCAAACGAAAATATCCACTATTAGTAAAAGATTTCTTTAAACAATGGAAGAGTTCAAAATGTTTTCAATAAGAAAATATGTTTGTATTAAAAAAGCTACCATATACACGCGTGTACAAAATGCACTCGATGTCGCGCCTTGATATTCTGACAGGGAAGTAGTAATATAGAGATAAGTTGCAAACGAATACAGAAATGCGCGTAAAATTTGTATATGTAAGCAAGGTTCAATATGTTCTATACACGTACCATTAATTAAGAATACCGGTACTTACAAAAGACTTGACGCATTTGATATATTACATGTTTAGACCAACACACGAACGTTCCACGTAGACATCAAGGGTGCTAGGGTGTGTAACTTAACTACCCTTGCAAGTGTCATTTACCGTTCACTTTGAAGATGCCCAAGTAAGCATGTAACATATTTAAGCGTTTTTATGGAAATTATTATCACACATATGGAATCTGATGTTAACCGCTGGTCTTTAACATTTGATTTATCAAGACTGATGCTTGCATGGTTTTCATAGCGATGTGTAGACCATATACGGCGACTTTTTATGCGGAGGCAATGAGAAAAAGTTATCGTTTATAGTTCATTTAATAAAGTGAATATTTATTTTGAGAAGTCCTTAAAGGGCTTATGTACCTTAACGTGGATTATGTATGAGATGCCGCTTTAAGTACATGAACGAAAATACTCCCGCAATAACTTAAAACCAATAAAAATGCAATTTTCAGCATATAATATTTCTCTTGATTGTTTATTATTTTCACATTTTTATCATATAAAATCATGAACATATCGTCACGATATTAATGCCTTACTTTTCGGTTTCTAATAAAAATGTAAGAGTAGGCAGTGATCAGGAAATGGCGCAGTCAGAAAGAAATTCCCACTCAACAATCGAGGTGGGAAAAAAACTAAATTAACACTACGAAAACTTGCCCATGCAATATACAGAAAATGTTTTGGTTGTAAAAAATGAAAAATTTCACTGGAAAAAAATTGATATTTTTCTTATTTTTGCTCAAAACATAGATTGTGGGTGCACGTTAGAACCGAACCGCCTCGACGAGGCGGTTCTAACGAGTACCCACAATCTATGTTTTGTAGCAAAAATAAGAAAAATAGGCATACCCCTGCAAACCCCAGTTTTACTATATAAAAGTGGGGTTGAAGGGGGAATTCATTGCACGGACATGTTTTCCTGATGACAAGCAGTTTAATTAAAGCAAGATGCGTCAAGAAATGAACAATACCTTGATTACTTCATAAACTCAATAAGTTGTATGTTTCTTCCAACTTTCAGGTCAAAGGTTTCAAAACGTTCTACAAAATCAAACTTTTTACTTTATTTCCCATTGAAAAGCTTCTGTGACAAACCTGACCTTGCCGTAAAACTGGTCAAGGTCAACCGACGGTGATGATTTATACAAACTATGACACATACCGCGTTTTGTGGAAATCAGTCCACCACTTCCGTAGTACATTTTGAAGGGGGGGAGGGTTTCCATGTATGGGCGTGGCGGCCATCTTGGTCAAGTCATTAGTATTACTTGTGTTTCCCTTTCCAAAAGATGGTGCAAATAGAATGCTTTGACTGGCAAAGTGGTTTCAGAGATCTTTGAAAATGGTGGACGACGCTGACGGACGCCCGAGGATGCCTATACTACATGTATAAGCTCACCTTGTGAGTCTGACGCCTCTGATAAGCCTAAATAGAGACAACGTCTCGTTCAGAATAAACATTGGGTGGATACGAAAGCGTTCTCGATATCACCGGACTCATCATAAAAAAAAAACTGTAAACTGGCACCAGATCAGAACCGCAAAAGTGTCATAAAATTCTCATGCAAAAAGCACAATCAAATCTACTCCGTCATTCATCAAATTTCTCACAGCAAAAGGAAAACATACCTTCAAAAGAAGACATTAAGTAGCCATTTTGGCATTTATGAATTTTATAGCCTTTTAGAAGTAATTATAAGGTAAATAATTAATATTTGGGCACATAGCTACATCGTTTAGGCTAATTACCGGTTGGAAATTCAATTTCGGTTGTGATTTGTACAAATTCAACAGTCTAAAATAAATGTTTGTTGTTGAAATGAAATCGTTTAGTACTAAAATTGAAAAAATGTAATATATTTTGTAAACGTACCATTAAGGAGCTTATGATATGAGCCGCGTCATGAGAAAACCGGATTTTTGCCTATGCGAAAACAAAGGCGCAGATCAGCTTCGCGGTAACCGCGAAGCTGATCAGCGCCTTTGTTTTCGCTACTCGGATAGTACAATTCCTCTTCTACTTAAATCCGAAATTGCAAGCTTCTAGCTCTTTTCTGAGCTTGTACAGGCCGATTTGTGTCGGACCTGGTCGGAAACCCCGAAGACCGGTTTTCTCACGTCGCGGCTTAATTGTAATTTGACATTAGATAACGAGCTGACGTTTTGGGGGAGGGCAAAAAATGACACGTTTACAAAGATATGAATCTAATGCAATTCAAAAGTCTAAAAGTCATGTTTATTTTCCTAAAAGGACCTCGCTGCGTTCTATTCAGTCTAAACTGGGAATCATATTTCATAAAATACCAACGAAAACCACTATTAAAGAGACATCGAAAAAAACACCCGAAAGTGCGAATAATATTCGGTATATGATAATGACTCATCTGCAGACTTCATATAAATGTTTGAAGCTAACAGCATATGTCCTGACAAGGCTACTCGGTCATCATCTTCATGAGTTTAGGGACATGTAAAACGCACTTCTGTAGAGCCGGGTGTGTGTTAAATTATGTTTTGGTGTTGTTGTTTTTTTGTGCTGTTTGCAGATTATTTTATTTTCTTCTTCCGACGTTCCACATTAAGCCTAAACGTGAATAAAATATATACCCCAACATGCATCGAAGCACACAGAAAGTGTTTGGTTATCATGTTTATTAGGCACAATCAGCCTTTGGACCAACATTGTTGCCCTATCTTAGAACAAGTAGAATTTTGATTAAGTTTTTAACTGTCTTTAAGGACGTGGTGGGAACGTGGCACGGGATTTCAGATCGGCAATATCCTCTATATATTTTAATGATATTAGATAATTATATTATTTTCATTATTTCATAAACTTTAGGGGTGTTCATTTCTACAACTTCTCTCTCGATTTCAAAAATAATGGTCTGTTTGCGCTGTACAGCTGATATTACCTACTTGAACGAAACTTCAGGACACATTGGCCATCAGTCCACCGTGGGCCCACATAAATCTTTGACACCTTTGATCCCTGGTCTGTATACATTATTAACAAAGTACAAAAATTGCTTCATTGACCGTAGCACATTTTCCTCAGCAGCCTTTGAAAAATATCTTTTCAAGAAAGTAACAGTTTATAAGATACATATCTGATTTTATTAGCCATTCGACATATATTTCACTGTAAAATTGTTATGAGCGCACAACCGTAGAAACATTTTCACCACGTACAGCTGTAAAAAGAAATAAATGTTCGCGAGATACAATGAGATAAACATCTAAAGATCTTGATAAATACGTATCTTCATCTAATGATACCTAATAAATATTTCAAAATTATTATACAGGTATTTTCTTGTAGAAATCTTTAGCAAAGTTCAAAGGTGTTGTTCCCACTACCTGGACAGAAATGTGATATATGCTACAATATTTCACTTTAAATGAGATTTGTGAAATGCAATTCAATCTAAGCCATTTTCCTTACATTTGAATGTACTTTCAGGGCTGATGTATGTATTATTTATTCGGTTTTTTGACGAAAGGATGATCAGGCATGCCGCAACAAGCCCAGCAGGCACATGACGTCAAAATGACGTCAGATCGACATCGATACGACGTCATGACGTCGCATCGACGTTGATATGACGTCATTTTGACGTCATGTGCCCGCTGGGAGTGTTTGACTGGACACGATTCTCGGACAAATTGTTCACAGCCAGTTGGTATAATGTTGATAAATGCATGTAATTTTAATAAAAATAAAAAAAAATAAAAACACTGTAAGAGGCTTTTTTTCAATTGTCATTGTTAAATTATATAGAACAGAGTTAAAACTGGTTAACCACCTGTAATAAAGCAGCTTCTCATTCGGCTTTCTTTCTTTCTTTTTTTCTTTCTTTTTTTCAATTAGTACCTCATTTTGACTTTTTACAGCTTTTTATTATTGTGTGTGTGTGTGTGTGTGTGTGTGTGTGTGTGTGACTTAATTGCAATTGCACCTTGTTGATTTTTGCTTACTTTAAATTGTATGTATAGATGAAAGTTGGTTCGTCGGCAAACAAGAAATTCCACGCAAACGAAGTAGGGTTTCCCGGGATCCCTCGCAAAATGGCATGCAGTGTCTCCAAATATATGACAATTGTACATTTTATCCATTAGCTCCTGAATGCGAAAATGATGACTAACAGACAGCATGTAACATTAGATACCAGAGAAAATAAATGAGCTACATCACCACAACAACTCTCTTCGGTGTTCTTAACGCACATTGTAGCATGCCTTGTGCGTCCCAAACGGCAACAGCTTATGGCTTTAAAAGTGCCAGTAGTTATATTTGCAGTGAATAATAAAGGAGCGAATAGGCAGTGCCAATGTGAGATCGAACTGCATTTTGTAAAAGTAATATTTTGTAAAGACGGGACTGAAATAAATACAAACATTTGGATAAATTGATGAATATGGAATATGAAACTACTAATCAGAATATTTAGAATAAAATCTACATCTGGCAACATAGAAAAATGTCATATTTTTGAGATATTTAAGTAGCAAATGAAAAATTCGATCAGTTAAAATATCCATTAATCTAAAGCATACATTAATCACTTTTTATGCTTTTTTATTTTTTCTTCAAGTTTTTAAGCATGAATCATTGAAAAAGATTTAAATTGTCCTCCGTCAAAAGAATAAAATCCACTCTGCCATACTGTTAAAAAAGATAATTGGATAACATACAAATGAGCCACCTTGTGGGAAAACCAACAATGTGGTTTCCGAACAGGTCTGACACAAACCGGGCTGTACAGATACAGAAGCAGGCTAGAAGCTTGAACTTTTGGAGTTGAGTAGAGGAGAAATTGTACTATCCGAGTAGCGAAAACAAAGGCGCTGATCAGCTTCGCGGTTACCGCGAAGCTGATCTGCGCCTTTGTTTTTGCCTATGCAGATTGTTGGTTTTCCCATGAGGCGGCTCAAATGCGCAAGAACAATGTATGCAATTTCAAAAATTTCACCTCATGAGAAAACCAACATTTTGCATATGCGTAAAACAAAGGCGCAGATCAGCTTCGCAGTAATTGCGAAGCTGATCAGCGCCTTTGTTTTCGCTACACGGATAGTACAATTCATCTCATTTCTAAATACAAACTTCCTAGCCTCTAGCCATATTCTGTGCTTGTACAGCTTGGTTTGTGTCGGACCGGTTCGGGAACCACATTGTTGGGTTTCTGATGATGCGGCTCAAATGGCTGTCATATATATCAAACGTTGCCACCCCAGTTAAACATATTCAGTCCTGTCCACACAGACCAGCAGCCGCTCAGAACATAAAACGATACATGTATTGATAATTTTGTTTCATGTCATGATAGATACACGTACAGATTGTACAAATATAGTGCGTGTTCACCCCACTGGGTAATAGCTTCTCTTAACATCTTTCTTATTGTATCTTGTTTACATGTTGTTTTTATTTGCCTCCATTTTGGTGCCTTGAAGGACGGTATTTATGTTCCTTGTTATCCTTCTTATTATTTATTTTCCCAGAGTATGGGCCCCCGCCCATTGGGGCCTAGGAGAAATAGATGGGCTGCTTGTGCCTCCAGGCAAAGCTTCTAATCCACTGACCATACATCTGATTACCGGTCAATTGCTCATGTCTGAGCCTGCCCAGGAAAAGTGGTTTAGTCAAACCGTCCATACTTATAAGCCTTACTGGCTTAGTTGGACTGTTATTAATGAATCACATTTTGAGTGCCATGACATCCTGATGTTGGGTAAAAGTCCCATTGGGTAAAAGTCCCATAAAGTGGAGGCAACGTCCCAACATGTCCATTGCTGTTGATTGGGACGTAAAGTATCAATTCAAACAGACAAACAAACACACAAATATTTATTTTCCATTCGGTGTCCGCGGATAAAAAAATGTTAACTGGAAATATAATATCTAATTTCACTGTTGTTCATATGCATTTTAATGTTAGTACTTCAAATGTTGACTCATATATGAGCCGCCTCATGGGAAAACCAACAGTCTGCATGTACGAAAACAAAGGCGCAGATCAGCATCGCAGTAACCGCTACTCGGATAGTACAATTCCTCCTCTACTTAACTCCAAAATTTCAAGCTTCTAGCTCTTTTCTGTGACTGTACAGGCCAGTTTGTGTCAGACCTGTTCGGTAACCACATTGTTGGTTTTCCCATGAGGTGGCTCATAATATTAAATTGTCATGAAACATCTCCGAAGATCCTGTTAATCTTAATTCTGAAAAACAAATACAGTTCCCTTAACAGATAAATCATTAATTACTTGCTTGGATTTCACCCATGCATCTATTCATCAAACGCTGAAAAGTTACTAGAATGTTCCTAAAGCCAAACGGCATGAGTGGTACAGGTTGTTGAACGGTGTCATATCGATCTAACCCACCTCGATCTGCCAGTTTAACTTTTTACTCAGATCTCTCTCTCTCTCTCTCTCTCTCTCTCTCTCTCTCTCTCTCTCTCTCTCTCGGTTGTATATTTTATCGAAAGGTATTTTTAAAGACTCCCTATTTGGAACGTAAAAGTAAGCAGTGAGGCCCATGAAGTCTCATAAAAAGGAGGCGGCGTCCCCGACATGACACTAGCTACTGACTGGGACGTAAAACAACAATTTTAACAAAAAACATCGAGCACCCTGATGCAACCAGGTAATTTTCGTGATTTGGCTGAAAACGGTTAAAATTCAGCAATATCAACAAAGACGATAACACATCAAATAAGATGAAACACATAAACACAGAAAATTGAAATGAAATTTAAACAGGTGGAAATCTTAATCTTTCCATTTTATGCATTTGTAATCATTCCATTTTATACATTTTTATACATTTGTAATCTTTCGACTTTATGTATTTGTAATGATATTTTGATTGTCTGATCTGATGTTGCTATCACTTTCACTGTAAAGTAAGTACGATGGTAAAATTGAAAGTCTAATTCTTTCAAGAGCCAATTAATAGGCTGTGATGAAAAATGCTGAACATACTGTCGCGCTTACAGGCAAGTATTTTTGTGTTTACAGGATAGGGCTCAAATTCTGCGTTACCACATACGGTGTTTGTCAATTTCATGTTTGAAATTACCTCTAATCTTTTCAATCAAATAAATCTGCAAGAAAAGTAACTTGATGATTGAATCAGTTTCAATGTTTCAAAAACCGAAAAAAAAATCCTATGCATCTATAAAGCAATAAATCATAATCGGGTCGACTTACTGTAACTGCAAAAAAGTGTCACATAAGAAACTTTACATCATCAGCGTCATGAAACTTTTTTTTTTTTTTTTTTTTTTTTTTTTTTTTTTTTTTTTTTTTTTTTTTTTTTTGTAAAGTGAACGCCTGTCCAGTGAAAGTGTTGTATTATCATCGTATATGTAGAGTTATTCGCCCTTTATGTACTCTGGTTAACCGCTCTGGTCTGAGCCTGCCCAGAAAAAAATGGGTTCAAGTCAAACCATTCATACATATAAGCCAAAATGAAAATTTGCGCGGTAGACTAGAAAAAATCACTCGTCCTATTTTTTTCCTCAAGATAAATTGTAAGTAAATTGTTGTCTTCTTGGAGGTATCAAAATAATACGCACGAAATATGGGCAATTTTGATACCTGAAATTGACCGTTTTAAGATTGGTATCAACCCCTATTGTCCAACGACCTTCAAAAATTAATTTTGAGGATGCATCGGTGAAAACTGCGCAATAAACTTGTCATTTTAAGGTGATTTATTAGCCGATTCATCTCTCACAAGTAGGATAAATGTTCAATTAACCGATTCTCTGGCGCTGTCCAATCGTGGCTGTAACAAAGACAGGCGCGAGCCACGTTTCTGTGGGCAACAGAAAAGCGTGGCGGTGAAATTAAAATAGTAATTTATGAATCCAATTGTTGAAACACGGAACAGTTGAAGAAATAGAAAAAAGAACAGCTGTCGTATACGTAACAATAAATTAGTCAACTCACGAGCAAATCCGGCGTTTGAGCCTAAAGATATGTGACCAAGAACATAGCATGCACCAAAAGGTCTGCGATTCCACCGAATCCGTTTTGGATTTCTGTTATTTCAGGAACCTTATTTTTTTTACCCAGTTAGATCCAGAGATTCTCATGGTGGCTGCCCCTATTGTATTGTTTTTAATGTTCAATTGGCTTTCTTGCATTATCAATGCGACTGTGGATGAAATGGAGATGTATACGCATCGAGGATTTTGTAGGGAGCACATTTAGGCTCCACACAGTCCCCAAAAGGGACATCCGAGAGATGTGTTACCTCCTGCCAATAATGTGTTATTGTAAATGATTCCAGTCAGTTTTTGGTTTAAAATTTTGCATTGGTCATTATATTAAAATAAAAAAAAAAGTACCATTATTATATTATTATTGCCAATGGTGTCGCATTCCGTATATATGACCCTTTGGTGTTTTTGAATTGGTGGGCCAAATAACCAGTAGTAGACATTCTTGTTTTTGCAATGAGTTGCTGTTGTTTCGTGTGTTCCTATACTCGTGCTATTATATAGTGTTGTGTGATATAAAGTACATTGTAAAAATTCATATTTAATGTTCGTGAAAAGTTGAAACAAGTACGTCGTTACCCCATCAAGCGGATGCAAAATTGTCGTCCTGTGCGAGGAAAATAACTCCTTGTGAGAATTCAGACAGTTCAATGGTTAATTATCTGTTACTTATCAGATAAAATTACATTAATTAACCAATACTTTGTGAGTGAGTGCTTAATTCCGATACTTTTCAAAGCAAACGTGATATGAGCACTTTTGCAAAATCATTCCATTTATCTGAATGATCTTTATAATTTCACTTGAGGAACAATAATATTGTAATATTACAATTTTGTTGTTCAAATTGTTATTTTGATTTTTTGATAAACTTTTTTTACATTGAAAATGGAAATCAAATCTCGTGAAATCATTGTCATATATTTTGAATAATTGATTGGATTTGGCAATGGCGGACACACTGTCTGGTTTGAAAAGTGAAATTTATTGACCTTTGGCCTCTTTAGAGTTGTTTTCAAATTTTGAAAGCTGTCGTTTTGTCGAAAATATAACATTTTTAAAATGCCAAAAGATTTTCTGAAACGCAATACAAGATACAAGTGGTGTTTCAAAGAGTTTGATGGGTAAAATTAGTTCAATTATTAAGTCTGAAAACTGTATCAGGAAAACATGTCCATAAAATGTATACCCCCTTAAACCCCACTTTTATAGTATACCTGGGTATATGTTCTTTTTATTTTTGTTCCAAATCATGGATTGTAGGTTCTCTCCGAGGCGCTTCTAATGTTTACCCACAACCAAATGTTTTGAGCAAATATAAGAAAAGTATCAATATTTATCTACAGAAGTGCATGGACGTATGGACGTGTTTTCATAATGGGTTGTGTAAAAAACGGCTAGACAATACAGATCAGTATCGTGTGCTGTTATTATCCGCTCTGCAATTATGAATGTATCATATTCTGGGCCCCCTGTCATGAGTTGCGGGGCGCAGTAGACTAGTGGCAGAGTACAGGGCCCCCGGAGCGTGAGGTTCTGGGTCCGAACCTGCCATCAGGAAAACATATCCTATAAAAGTATACCCCTTTGAACCCCACTTTTATATAGTAAAACTGGGGTTTACAGGGGTATCTCTATTTTTCTTATTTTTTGCTCCAAAACATAGCTTGTGGGTACTCGTTAGAACCGCCTCGGCGAGGCGGTTCTATCGTGTACCCACAATCAATGTTTTGAGCAAAAATAAGAAAAATATCGAAAAAATTCTACTGAAAATTTTTAATTTTAACAACTTCAGAAAAATTTGTATATTACACGGGCGTGTTTTCGTAATGGCCTCCGTTGTAATGTGTTCCTTAACAAGGCGCTTCAATCTCGCCAGAGCATCTGTTTTAGCATATTTTTCCTATTTGCTAATTTGTGTGTTTGTTTTAATACTTAACTTCATAAAAAATATACCAAATGTTGATTTTATGGCGATTCTCATGAAAATGGCAACATGTCACGTACGTAACGCATTCAAAAGGCCGCTACGTCCAAACGCCCCAACGGTCAGAGTGCTAACAAGTGTCATTTTGAAGGGAATTGGATGGGCTTTCAGAAAATTATACCCTACAAAAATCCCCGGCATGGTGCACCAGGGTCTATTGGCTCCTCAACGTCTAACTGTTTTAATATCCAGGAAGCGTTGACTGCGTCCCAACGTGTGTGGACTGAACAATGATTAGGGAATTTTAAGTCATAATAAAGCCAAATATACCATGAGTTGTGATGGCGATCCACAATGACGACAAGGAGATGGATCACAACTAAAATGATTGAGAATTTTGTTTATTGTGTTAATTTGCCATATCAGGATAGCCCTATATGTCCTATATATGAACCTAGAAATGTTTGGTACTATGAAGTTTTTTTTTGCTGATTTGTGTTCAACAGGTGTTCCAGAACAAATCTAACTTGGTTGCCACTCTGGCAACTTTGAGCAATTCGTGTAATTTGCATAAATCCAAGATGGCCGCCAGAGGCCATTTTGAAAAATCAACTTTCTAAGTTTTCTGTTATTTAAGTTGTCCAATATGTCTTTTTATGGTTTTTAAGCATGCTGAGTCCGTTTCTGATATTATCTTTGCTTTTCGATGTCTTGCAACATCAAATTCAAAGATGGCCGCCAGCCGCCATTTTGAAAAAATCAGCTTTTTTAACATTTTATCATTTAAAATTTTAGGCATCTAGAAATGTTTAGTACTGTATTTTTCTGCTTTGTGCTCAACAGCTGTTTTAGAACAAATCTAGATTGGATGCCTCTCTAACAACTTTGAACAGCTCTTGTAATTTGCATAAATCCAAGATGGCCGCCGGGCGACATTTTGAAAAAACAGGTTTTGTTCTAAAAAAACACATGTTGAAAACAAATCAGAAAAATCACAGTACTAAACATTTCAAAATCCCTAAAATTTCAAAAGATAAAATGCTAAAAAGCTGATTTTTCAAAATGGCGGCTTGCGGCCATCTTTGAATTTGATGTTGCAAGACATCAAAAAGCAAAAATAATATCAAAAACGGACTCAGCATGCTTGAAACCCATAAAAAGACATATTGGACAACTTAAATAACAAAAAACTTAAAAAGTTTATTTTTCAAAATGGCGTCTGGTGGCCATCTTGGATTTATGCAAATTACACGAATTGCTCAAAGTTGCCAGAATGGCAACCAAGTTAGATTTGTTCTGGAACACCTGTTGAACACAAATCAGCAAAAAAACTTCATAGTACCAAACATTTCTAGCTTCCGAAAATTTCAATGCACATTTTAGCATTACAACCGCATTGGATTTAATAAAATTTTAACCAAAACTGTTACCTTTTTACACTCGCGTTTTTTTTTATATTGAACCATCCGTTTTATGTAATCTGGCTTTGACAAGTAAATACATATGAGTGCATTAAATTGGGACTCACGTCTTTAAGAAATATGTCATTTTTTGTGTTTCACTTTTAAAATTTAATTTAGATTAACATCCTAATCTAATGCAGCATAACAGTCGAAATGCGACATAGTAGCTTGCACTCAATAAGTTAACCTGCCGTAAGAAATATTGTCAATAGACTTTACCGTGACCTTATCGACCCTTAAAGCCCCAAACTAAAGCCCATAGCTTCCAGCTGTTATTTTTCGAGATTTATTTGCAAAAGCCCATTGAAATTTGGAAAACTTGTAGCAAAATGTAATTCTTCTCTTTGAATCAAAGGCGTTCTAAGCAGACATGGAGGCTTCAACATACTGGCGAAATCAAATAAGTTGATTTAATACTTTCACACATAACACGATTATTTCTATGAATTTTCGTTATGCTTCAAACAAGAATTTAAAGTCATTAATTTGCACATTTTCATCAAAACTTTCCGCTAGAAGTGTTATTCTTTACAAAAGATAACACAGCCCAAACGGGTGTTTTTGATAATTTCAATAGAAATTCAATCATAACCAATTCCTTTTCGCACATCAGGATAACATGTCCGTGAAATGTGCATCCCCTTAAACCCCACTTTTATATGGTAAAACTGGGGTTTACAGGGGTATACCTATTGTTCTTCTTTTTGATCCAAAACATAGATTGTGGGTACTCGTTAGAACCGCCTCGCCGAGGCTATCGTGTACCCACAATCAATGTTTTGAGCAAAAAATATTAAAAATAGCATTTTTTCCCGAATGAAATTTTCATTTTTAACTGCTGCAAAAAATCTCTGTAAAGTGCATGTGTGTATTTTCGTTTCGCGCATCATGATAACATGTTCGTGAAATGTGCACCCTTATAAACCGCATTTAAAAAAAAAAAAAAAAAAAAAAAAAGCTGATGTGTGTTAGGTATACACGGTTTCCTTATTTTTGCTCCAGCATATAGATTGTTGACCTATGATCTATGTTTTGAGCAAAAATTTAAAGAGCAATAGGTGAACCAAAATTCACTCAAAATCTTCAATTTTTATTTTTTTTAAGCTTTAAAATCTTTGCTTATCTCATGGGCGTGTTTCCACAATTATTTACCCGCAATTCCGCCTCGCTTTGCAAAACGGGTGGTGTCTAGCAGGCAGAGCAGTACGAAGAATGCCCCTACAAATCGCAGTAATTTTTCAGCTGTATAAACATTTTTCTCGTTGAAAAGGTTTGATATTTTCTTATTTTGCATTCAAAACATAGATTCTGAGTACTTGTTAGAACCCCCCCCCCCCCCCCCACCCCTCTTCGCCTTGCTGAAGCGGTTCTAGCGAGCACCCACAATCTCTATATGTGTTCGATATAAAAAAAGAAATAACGTATACCCTAGCCTTACTGTGGTGGTTCTTTCGTTTTATGTCTTAGTGTTTATTTTTTTTGCTGTTGGCGCCTTAAGTATGTTCATACTTTTAGTTAAGTTTAGGTAACTGAGTGGCCACCTATTGGGAAAATAGCTGCCCTTTTGGCTTACGATATGTTTTCATGGCATAAGTATCTGATTGTTAATTTAGTTTTTTCCCATCTCGGTTTTTGGAGTGGGAACCTTTTTCTGATTGCGCCTTTTCCTGATCTTTGTCTACTTGTACCTTTTTACTATATAAAAGTGGAGTGTACTGGGCTACACCGATGTACTTGGTGTACCTAAAGCAGCGTACAAGAGGGTCACCCACACTATATTTGAGCCATTAACATGTTATCCCAATGCATTGACATACTGCGACAAGAAGCGTCTGATATGAAAACACAAAAATGCGCGGATCAGACCTGTTTAGATATGCAAACTGATCTGCGCCTACAATGTTCGCTACTGACATTTTAGAAACAAGACCTCATTGTTTCACCAATTCGATAGGGATCTCGGAAGATGTCTTTAAGATTGCCCAAGAAATTTTCAAAATCCAGACACTGAAATGACGTTAAATAAATTTGTCTGCTGCTTAGTTTTTAACCCAACCATGTTTGATAACTATGCTGCCTTCTTTAATTGCACGCCGGTGGGTCGGGCGTCAGACTCTGTGATGGCCCCGACTTAAAGCTATACATTTTAGTTGGTTGGGGCCGGAGCTTCTTGTTTGTTGCTTGTCCCACCGGGGTCCAACTAGTGTTTTTCTTTTGCTCCAGAGTTAGCAAGTTATTCGGCGCCCAGGGATCTCCATCGTCGGGCAGCTTACTGAATCTGTCGAGTCCTCGTTTTTGATTCATCAGGATGTTTATCATGGTTTATCTGTTTGTTCTTGATGACTCATTGACTAGTTAGAGATTCACCACGAGGACCGAAGAACTAACTAAATGTTATGAACCACTGCGGAAGCTGAGGGTGAGGTTATGGCCATGTAAAATTGATTAAAGCCCGCCAGTAATTTTATATTACTGATCGTTCCAAGGCGATACTTCTGTGATGGTTCTTTTGTTTTATGTCTTGGTGTTTAAAATTTTTGTGCTGTTGGCGCCTTATGTATGTTTTCATATTTTAGTTAAGTTTAGGAAACTGAGTGGCCACCTATTGGGAAAATAGCTGCTCATTCGGCTTACGATATGTTTTCATGGTATAAGTACCTGATTGTTAATTTAGTTTTTTTTCTCATCTCGGTTTTTGGAGTGGGAATCTATTTCTGATTGCGCCATTTCCTGATCTTTGCCTACTTGTACCTTTTTTCACCCCCCTGTATTGTTAACCGCGATTAGCGGGGCCTTGTAGCAACGATAAGTGTCCATCAACGACTTCTGTTCACCATGAACAAAAGTCGTTGCGGCGGCAACGACTTCTGTCCACTAGCTAAATGGACAATAGTCGTTGAGCATGTAGATATAAAAATTATTTTCAACGACTACTGTTCATTTTCATAGAGCACTGCGAAAAATGCTGATTACTGTTAAAACCGTTCTGTAAGTACATACCTTGACACCCATTTAGCAAACAACATTCACAGATGGACTGACTTGTGTGTTTTGACGGTAAGGATCGGTTGACCTACTTTCCATGGTTCAGTGATTTTGCCTTATATCTTGACACTCAATTAATATATTTTCTTACTTCTTTCAGATTATGAGTAAGTATGACCAGATCTTTGACCCCAATATACTTATAGGTCACTGTGACCTAATTTCACGGTTCAGTGATTTTGCCTTATATCTTGACACTCAATCAGTATATTTTCATACTTTTTTCAGATTATGAGTGTGTATGACCAGACCTTTGACCCCAATATACGTATAGGTCACTGTGACCTTATTTCACGGTTCAGTGATTTTGCCTTATATCTCGACACTCAACTGGTATATGAACAAACTTCTTTCACACTATGTTTGCGTATGACAAGACCTATGACCTTTAAGTAGTCATAGGTCATTATGACCTAATTTCACGGTTCAGTGATTTTGCCTTATATCTCGGCACTCAGGTGGTTTATGAACATACTGTTTTCATGATATGTTTGCGTATGACAAGACCTTTGACCCTTAAGTAGTCCTAGGTCATTATGACCTAATTTCACGGTTCAGTGATTTTCCCTTGTATCTCGGCACTCAATTGGTATATGAACATACTGTTTTCAGGATATGTTTGCATATGACAAGACCTTTGACCCTGAAGTATTCCTAGGTCACTGTGACCTAATTTCATGGTTCAGTGATTTTGCCTTATATCTTGACACTCAATTAATATATTTTCTTACTTCTTTCAGATTATGAGTAAGTATGACCAGGCCTTTGAACCCAATATACTTATAGGTCACTGTGACCTAATTTCACGGTTCAGTGATTTTGCCTTATATCTTGACACTCAATTGGTTCATGACCAACTTCTTTCACACTTTGTTTGGGTACGCCAAGACCTTTGACCCTAAGTAGTCATAGGTCATTATGACCTAATTTCACGGTCAGTGATTTTCCCTTATATCTCGGCACTCAATTGGTATATGAACATACTTCTTTCATGATATGTTTGCATATGACAAGACCTTTGACCGTTAAGTATTCCTGGGCCACTGTGACCTAATTTCATGGTTCAGTGACTTTGCCTTATATCTTGACACTCAGTTGGTATCTTTTCATACTTCTTTCTGATTATAAATTAGTTTGACCAGACCTTTATTCCAAACATACTTATATGTCACTATGACATAATTTCATGGTTCAGTGATTTTGCATTATATCTCAACACTCAATAGGTATATGATCATATTTCTTTTACATTATGAGAAAGTATGACTAGACCTTTGACCCTGAAGAACTTTTAGGTCATTGTGACCTTATTTCACAGTTCAGTGAGTTTGCCTTGTATCTTGGCACGCATTTGGTATATGAACACTCTTCTTTCACAACATGAGTGAGACCTTTAAATCTTAGGTAGTTATAGTTAACTTTCATGGTTGAGTGATTTTGCCTTGTTGAATCATGGCAAAGAGATGTATGAGCATAATGCTTTGGGTTACAGGTCAGGTTTGGCCTTATGTTTGTCAAAGGTCAGAAGCAGTCGAGCGCGCTGTCCTGCGACAGCTCTTATTTTTTTACAAAGAGTTCCTATCTTGACAACAACTTATCATAAAACATTCTCTGATTGCGCCTTTTCCTGATCTTTGCCTACTTGTACATTTTCATAGTTCATACACATTAGGTTCCCTGACATCGGACCACTGGGTCGGAGTCAGGGGCGGGGCTAGAGGTCAAAAGCTAGAACTGCGGGGCTAGAGGTCAAAATCTAGAACTGCCAAAATATTGTTTTTAGCTGGACTACACAAAGGGCATAGAGCTATGGTATTCCCCGCGGTCGTCCACGTTCCCGTGCGCGTGCGCGTTACACTTGCGTTTAAGGTTTCTAGAATCTTGACAACAACTCATCAGAGAGCATAGATACTTAGACTATTGATACCCAGTAGGGTTAGCTTTCATTCCATGGCATCGAGCCCCTAGGTCCAGTACCGAGAGGTGGGGGGGGGGGGGCTGGAGGTTTAAAAAATCTGACACACCATTATTGATGGCTTTTCTGTGATACAGTATTCTAGAAGTCTATATCTTTAAAATCTTTTATCAGTGGGCTTTCATACTTGAACCATAGGTACTTTGTAGAGTTGAGTTTCATTGCATGGCATTAGATCCCTGGGTCCATGCCTGGGGGATGGAACTAGAGGTTAAAAACTAGAACACTGTAAAAATTGATGTACTGCTGTGTAACTTGTACGAAGAAATATATCTTACTTCATACAATTTAGGTTCCATGACATCGGACCTTTGGGGTAAAAATCTAGAGCTCGCTACAATATTTTGGCGATTTATATCTAAATAGAAACAACTTACTAAGATGGTTGGTCATTCATCTTTCAACATTGTGACAATGTCTTGTGTGTCATGACGGTAAGATTGCGTTGACCTACTTTCCGTGGTAGAGTGATTTTACAGTTAGTATATTTTCTTACTTCTTTCAGATTATGAGTAAGAATGGCCAGACCTTTGACCCAAAATATACTTATAGGTGATTGTGACCTAATTTCACGGTTCAGTGATTTTGCCCAATATCTCGACACTCAATTGATATATTTTCATATTACCTTCAGATTATGAGTGAGTATGACCCCAATATACTTATTGATCACTGTGACCTAATTTCACGGTTCAGTGATTTTTCTTTATATCTAGACACTCAATTGATATATTTTCATACTTCAATCAGATGATGAGTGAGTATGACCAGACCTATGACCCCAATATACTTATAGGTCACTGTGACCTTTTTTCACGATTCAGTGCTTTTGCCTTTTATCTCCGCACTCAATTGGTATTTTTTCATACTTCTTTCAGATTGTGAGTTAGACTGACCAGACCTTTGACCCAAATATACTTACAGGTATAGGTCACTGTGATCAACGTAACGACTGCTATGAACAGTTGTCGTTGAAAGCTCAACCGGTTCTGTCCATCATGTACAAAAGCCTTTGAACTTGTCTCATACTAGTTCCGCACGCCACGATTAATTGTTATAAGATAGATTTTTTTACAGGAACTCCTATTGTGTTACGATTGACTGATTTATATGATTTTATCTGTCGTGCACAGAAGTCGTTGAAAACGTAACGACTTCTGTCTACTGTGAACAGTTGTCGTTGAAGCCTCAACTGGTTCTGTCCATCATGCCTTTGAACATGCCTCATACCATTTCAGAAAGCCACGATTCATTGTTTTAAGATATATTTCTGTATCAGGAACTTTAATTGTTAAAAGATTGACTGACTAATGTGATTTCATCTGTCGTGAACAGAAGTCGTTGACAACGTAACGACTTCTGTCTGCTGTGAACAGTTGTCGTTAAAAACTCAACCGGTTCTGTCCATAATGAACACAAATATTTGAACATATCTAATACTAGTTCAGAAAGCCACGATTTGTTGTTTTTAGATAGATTTGTGTATCAGGAACTTAAATTGATATTAGATTGACTGACTTATATGATTTCATCGTTCGTGAACAGAAGTCGTTGACAACGTAACGACTTCTGTCTGCTGTGAACAGTTGTCGTTGAAAACTCGACTGGTTCTGTCCTGTCCATCATGTTCAAAAATCTTTAAATTTGTCTCATGCTTGTTCAGAAAGAACATGATTACTTGGTTTAAGATATATTCGTGTATCAAGAATTTTCATCGTTATAAGATTGACTGATTTCTATGACTTCATCTGTCGTGAACAGAAGTCGTTGACAACGTAACGACTTCTGTCTGCTGTGAACAGTTGTCGTTGAAAGCTCAACCGGTTCTGTCCATCATGTACACAAACCTTTGACCTTGTCTCATACTCGTTCAGAAAGCCACGATTAGTTGTTTTAAGATAGATTTGTGTATCAGGAACTTTAATTGATATTAGATAGACTGGCTTATATGATTTCATCTTTCGTGAACAGAAGTCGTCGACAACGTAACGACTTCTGTCTGCTGTGAACAGTTATCGTTGAAAACGCAACTGGTTCTGTCCATCATGTACAAAAAACTTTAAATTTGTCTCATGCTTGTTCAGAACGAACACGATTACTTGGTTTAAGATATATTCGTGTATGAAGAGTTTTCATCGTTATAATTGTCGTTGAAAACTCAACCGGTTCTGTCCATCATGTACACAAACCTTTGAACTTGTCTCATACTAGTTCAGAAAGCCACGATTAGTTGTTTTAAGATAGATTTGTGTATCAGGAACTTTAATTGATATTAGATTGACTGATTTCTATGATTTCATCTGTTGTGAGCAGAAGTCGTTGACAACGTAACGACTTCTGTCTGCTGTGAACAGTTGTCGTTGAAAACTCAACCGGTTCTGTCCATCATTTACAAAAACCTTTGAACTTGTCTCTTACTAGTTCCGAAAGCCATGATTAGTTGTTATAAGATAGATTTATGTATCAGGAACTTAAACTGTTGTACGATTGACTGATTTGTTCAGAAAGAACACGATTACTTGGTTTAAGATATATTCGTGTATCAAGAATTTTCATCGTTATAAGATTTGATTTTATCTGTCGTGAACAGAAGTCGTTGACAACGTTACGACTTCTGTCCGCAGTGAATAGTTGTCGTTGAAAACTCAACCGGTTCTGTCCATCATGTACAAAAACCTTTGAACTTGTCTCATACTAGTTCAGAAAGCCACGATTTGTTGTTGTTTGAAAGATTTGTGTATCAGGAACTTTAATTGATATTAGTTTGACTGATTTCTATGATTTCATCTGTTGTGAGCAGAAGTCGTTGACAACGTAACGACTTCTGTCTGCTGTGAACAGTTGTCGTTGAAAACTCAACCGGTTCTGTCCATCATTTACAAAAACCTTTGAACTTGTCTCTTACCAGTTCCGAAAGCCATGATTAGTTGTTATAAGATAGATTTATGTATCAGGAACTTAAATTGTTGTACGATTGACTGATTTATATGATTTTATCTGTCGTTGACAACGTTACGACTTCTGTCCGCAGTGAATAGTTGTCGTTGAAAACTCAACCGGTTCTGTCCATCATGTACAAAAACCTTTGAACTTGTCTCATACTAGTTCAGAAAGCCACGATTTGTTGTTGTTTGAAAGATTTGTGTATCAGGAACTTTAATCGTTTGAAGATTGACTCACTAATGTTATTTCAACTGTCGTAAACAGAAGTCGTTGACAACATAACGACTTCTGTCTTCTGTGAACAGTTGTCGTTGAAAACTGAACTGGTTTTGTCCATCATGAACACAGATCTTTGAACATGTCTCATACTAGTTCAGAAAGCCAAGATTTGTTGTTTTTAGATAGATTTGTGTATCATGAACTTTAATTGTTATTGGATTGACTTACTTATGTGAATTCATCTGTCGTGAACAGAAGTCGTTGACAACGTAACGACATCTATCTGCTGTGAACAGTTGTCGTTGAAAACTCAACGGGTTCTGTACATCATGTACTAAAGACCGTTGAAGTTGTCTCATACCAGTTCAGAAAGCCACGATTAGTTGATTTAAGATAGATTTTTGTATCAGGAACTTTATTTGTTATTAGATTGGCTGACTTATATGATTTCATCTTTCGTGAACAGAAGTCGTTGACAACGCCACGACTTCTGTCTGCTGTGAACAGTTGTCGTTGAAAACTCAACCGGTTCTGTCCATCATGAACACAAAACTTTGAACATGTCTCATACTAGTTCAGAAAGCCACGATTTGTTGTTTTTAGATAGATTTGTGTATCAGGAACTTTAATTGTTATTAGATTGACTTACTTATGTGATTTCATCTGTCGGGAACAGAAGTCGTTGACAACGTAACGACTTATGTCTGCTGTGAAGAGTTGCCGTTGAAAACTCAACCGGTTCTGTCCATCATGTACTAAAAACCGTTGAACTTATCTCAAACCAGTTTAGAAAGCCACGACTAGATGTTTTAAAATAGATTTTTGTATTAGGAACTTTAACTGTTATTAGATTGGCCGACTTATATGATTTCATCTGTCGTGAACAGAAGTCGTTGACAACGTTACGACTTCTGTCTGCTGTGAAAAGTTGTCGTTGAAAACTCAACCGTGTCTGTCCATCATGTACAAAAACCTTTGAACTTGTCTCATACTAGTTCAAAAAGCCACGATTTGTTGTTTTTAGATAGATTTGTGTATCAGGAACTTTAATTGTCAAACGATTTTCTGACTAATGTGATTTCATCTTTCGTGAACAGAAGTCGTTGACAACGTAACGACTTCTGTCTGCTGTGAACAGTTGTCGTTGAAAACTCAACCGGTTCTGTCCATCATGTACTAAAGACCGTTGAAGTTGTCTCATACCAGTTCAGAAAGCCACGATTAGTTGTTTTAAGATAGATTTTTGTATCAGGAACTTAAATTGTTGTACGATTGACTGATTTATATGATTTTATCTGTCGTG
The DNA here is from genome assembly GCA_964017185.1 of Rugalucina vietnamica. Taxonomy (NCBI): domain Eukaryota; kingdom Metazoa; phylum Mollusca; class Bivalvia; order Lucinida; family Lucinidae; genus Rugalucina; species Rugalucina vietnamica. The sequence goes on from OZ024873.1 coordinate 60,224,085, forward strand.
AACAGAAGTCGTTGACAACGTTACGACTTCTGTCTGCTGTGAATAGTTGTCGTTCAAAACTCAACCGGTTTTGTACAAAAAACATTTGAACTTGTCTCATAATAGTTCAAAAAGCCATGATTTGTTGTTTATAGATAGATTTGTGTATTAGGAACTTAAATTGTTTAAAGATTTTCTGACTAATGTGATTTAATATTTCGTGAACTACGTAACGACTTTTGTCTGCTGTGAACAGTTGTCTTTGAAAACTCAACCGGTTCTGTCCATCATGAACACGAAACTTTGAACATGTCTCATACTAGTTCAGAAAGCCACGATTTGTTGTTTTTAGATAGATTTGTGTATCAGGAACTTTAATTGTTATTAGATCGACTTACTTATGTGATTTCATCTGTCGTGAACAGAATTCGTTGACAACGTAACGACTTCTGTCTGCTGTGAACAGTTGCCGTTGAAAATTCAACCGGTTCTGTCCATCATGTACTAAAAACCGTTGAACTTGTCTCATACCAGTTTAGAAAGCCACGACTAGTTGTTGTTTGAAAGATTTGTGTATCAGGAACTTTAATCGTTTGAAGATTGACTGACAAATGTGATTTCAACTGTCGTGAACAGGAGTCGTTGACAACATAACGACTTCTGTCTTCTGTGAACAGTTGTCGTTGAAAACTCATCGGTTCTGTCTATCATGAACAAAAATCTTTGAACATGTCTCATACTAGTTCAGAATGCCACGATTTGTTGTTTTTAGATAGATTTGTGTATTAGGAACTTTAATTGTTATTAGATTCACTTCCTTATGTGATTTCATCTGTCGTGAACAGAAGTCGTTGACAACGTAACGACTTCTGTCTTCTGTGAACAGTTGCCGTTGAAAACTCAACCGGTTCTGTCCATCATGTACAAAAACCTTTGAACTTGTCCCATACTCGTTCAGAAAGCCACGATTAGTTGTTTTAAGATAGATTTGTGAATCAGGAACTTTATTTGATATTAGATTGACTGACTTATATGATTTCATCTTTCGTGAATAGAAGTCGTTGACAACGTAACGACTTCTGTCTGCTTGAACAGTTGTCTTTGAAAACTCAACCGGTTCTGTCCATCATGAACACAAAACTTTGAGCATGTCTCATACTAGTTCAGAAAGCCACGATTTGTTGTTTTTAGATAGATTTGTGTATCAGGAACTTTAATTGTTATTAGATTGACTTACTTATGTGATTTCATCTGTCGTGAACAGAAGTCGTTGACAACGTAACGACTTCTGTCTGCTGTGAACAGTTGCCGTTGAAAACTCAACCGGTTCTGTCCATCATGTACTAAAAACCGTTGAACTTGTCTCATACCAGTTTAGAAAGCCACGTCTAGTTGTTTTAAGGTAGATTTTTGTATCAGGAACTTTAACTGTTATTAGATTGGTTGACTTATATGATTTCGTCTGTCGTGAACAGACGTCGTTGACAACGTAACGACTTCTGTCTGCTATGTACAGTTGTCGTTGAAAACTTTACCGGTTCTGTCTATTATGAACAAAAATCTTTGAACATGTCTCATACTAGTTCAGAATGCCACGATTTGTTGTTTTTAGATAGATTTGTGTATTAGGAACTTTAATTGTTATTAGATTCACTTACGTATGTGATTTCATCTGTCGTGAACAGAAGTCGTTGACAACGTAACGACTTCTGTCTGCTGTGAACAGTTGTCGTTGAAAACTCAAACGGTTCTGTCCATCTACAGAAACCTTTGAACTTTGAACTTGTTTCGTACTCGTCCAGAAAGCCACTATTGGTTGTTTTAAGATAGATTTGTGAATCAGGAACTTTAATTGATATTAGATTGACTGACTTATATGATTTCATCTTTCGTGAACAGAAGTCGTTGACAACGTAACGACTTCTGTCTGCTGTGAACAGTTGTCGTTGAAAACTCAATCGGTTCTGTCCATCATGAACACAAAACTTTGAACATGTCTCATACTAGTTTCAGAAAGCCACGATTTGTTGTTTTTAGATAGATTTGTGTATCAGGAACTTTAATTGTTATTAGATTGGCTTACTTATGTGATTTCATCTGTCGTGAACAGAAGTCGTTGACAACGTAACGACTTCTGTCTGCTGTGAACAGTTGTCGTTGAAAACTCAACCGGTTATGTCCATCATGTACAAAAACCTTTGAACTTGTCTCATACTCGTTCAGAAAGACACAAATAGCTGTTTTAAGATAGATTTGTGAATCAGGAACTTTAATTGATATTAGATTGACTGACTTATATGATGTCATCTTTCGTGAACAGAAGTCGTTGACAACGTAACGACTTATGTCTGCTGTGAACAGTTGTCGTTGAAAACTCAACCGGTTCTGTCCATCATGAACACAAAACTTTGAACATGTCTCATACTAGTTTCAGAAAGCCACGATTTGTTGTTTTTAGATAGATTTGTGTATCAGGAACTTTAATTGTTATTAGATTGGCTTACTTATGTGATTTCATCTGTCGTGAACAGAAGTCGTTGACAACGTAACGACTTCTGTCTGCTGTGAACAGTTGTCGTTGAAAACTCAACCGGTTCTGTCCATCATGTACAAAAACCTTTGAACTTGCTCATACTCGTTCAGAAAGCCACAATTAGTTGTTTTAAGATAGATTTGTGAATCAGGAACTTTAATTGATATTAGATTGACTGACTTATATGATGTCATCTTTCGTGAACAGAAGTCGTTGACAACATAACGACTTCTGTCTGCTGTGAACAGTTGTCGTTGAAAACTCAACTGTTTCTGTCCATCATGTACAATAAACTTTAAATTTGTCTCATGCTTGTTCAGAAAGAACACGGTTACTTGGTTTAAGATATATTCGTGTATCAAGAATATTCATCGTTATAAGATTGACTGATTTCTATGATTTTATCTGTCGTGAACAGAAGTCGTTGACAACGTAACGACTTCTGTCTGCTGTCCATCATTTACAAAAACCCTTGGACTTGTCTATTACTAGTTCCGAAAGCCACGATTAGTTGTTATAAGATAGATTTATGTATCAGGAACTTAAATTGTCATACTATTGATGGATTTATATGATTTCATCTGTCGTAAACAGAACTCGTTGACAACGTAACGACTTCTGTCTGTTGTGAACAGTTGTCGTTGAAAACTCAACCGGTTCTGTCCATCATTTACTAAAAACCTTTGAACTTGTCTAATACCAGTAAAGAAAGCTTAGATTAGTTGTTTTAAGATATATGATATAACACAATTACACGAACTTTCCGAACAACCTACGTACATGATGGACAGAACAGGTTGAGTTTTCGACAACTATTCACAGCAGACAGAAGTCGTAACGTTGTCAACGCATTCTGCTCACGACAGATGAAATCATATAAGTCAGCCAATCTAATAACAAATAAAGTTCCTGATACAAAAATCGATCTTAAAACAACTAATCGTGGCTTTCTGAACTGGTCTGAGACAAGTTCAACGGTTTTTAGTCCATGATGGACAGAACTGGTTGAGTTTTCAACGACAACTGTTCACAGCAGACAGAAGTCGTTACGTTGTCAACGACTTCTGTTGACGACAAATGAAATCATAGAAATCAGTCAATCTTATAAAGATGAAAATTCTTGATACACGAATATATCTTAAACCAAGTAATCGTGTTCTTTCTGAAGAAGTATGAGACAAATTTAAAGTTTTTTGTACATGATGGACAAAACAGGTTGAGTTTTCAACGACAACTGTTCACAGCAGACAGAAGTCGTTACGATGTCAACGACTTCTGTTCACGAAAGATGAAATCACATAAGTAAGTCAATCTAATAACAATTTAAGTTCCTGATACACAAATCTATCCAAAAACAACAAATCGTGGCTTTCTGAACAAGCGTGAGACATGTTCAAAGATTTGGGTTCATGATGGACAGAACCGGTTGAGTTTTCAACGACAACTGTTCACAGCAGACAGAAGTCGTTACGTTGTCAACGACTTCTGTTCACGACAGATGAAATCATACAAATCCGTAAATCGTATAACAATTAAAGTTCCTGATACAAAAATCTTTCTTAAAACAACTAATCGTGGCTTTCGGAACTAGTATGAGACAAGTTCAAAGGTTTTTGCACATGATGGACAGAACCGGTTGAGTTTTCAACGACAACTGTTCACAGCAGACAAAAGTCGTTACGTTGTCAACGACTTCTGTTCACGACAGATGAAATCAAATCTTATAACGATGAAAATTCTTGATACACGAATATATCTTAAACCAAGTAACCGTGTTCTTTCTGAACAAGCATGAGACAAATTTAAACTTTTTTGTACATGATGGACAGAACCAGTTGAGTTTTCAACGAGAACTGTTCACAGCAGACAGAAGTCGTTACGGTGTCAACGACTTCTGTTCACGACAGATGAAATCATAGAAATCAGTCAATCGTATAACAATTAAAGTTCCTGATACAAAAATCTTTCTTAAAACAACTAATCGTGGCTTTCGGAACTAGTATGACACAAGTTCAAAGGTTTTTGCACATGATGGACAGAACCGGTTGAGCTTTCAACGACAACTGTTCACAGCAGACAGAAGTCGTTACGTTGTCAACGACTTCTGTTCACGACAGATGAAATCAAAGAAATCAGTATATCTTATAACGATGAAAATTCTTGATACACGAATATATCTTAAACCAAGTAATCGTGTTCTTTCTGAACAAGCATGAGACAAATTTAAACTTTTTGTACATGATGGACAGAACCAGTTGAGTTTTCAACGACAACTGTTCACAGCAGACAGAACTCGTTACGTTGTCCACGACTTCTGTTCACGACAGTAGAAATCACATTAGTCATCAATCTTTTAACAACTAAATGTCCTGATACACAAATCTATCTAAAAACAACAAATCGTGGCTTTCTGAACTAGTATGAGACAAGTTCAAAGGTTTGTGTACATGATGGACAGAACCGGTTGAGTTTTCAACGACACTATTCACAGCAGACAGAAGTCGTAACGTTGTCAACGACTTCTGTTCACGACAGATGAAATCATATAAGTCAGCCAATCTAATAACAATTAAAGTTCCTAATACAAAAATCTATCTTTTAACAACTAATAGTGGCTTTCTTAACTGGTATCAGACAACTTTAAAGGTTTTTAGTACATGATGGACAGAACCGGTTGAGTTTTCAACGACAACTGTTCACAGCAGACAAAAGTCGTTACATTGTCAACGAGTTCTGTTCACGACAGATGAAATCATATAAATCCGTCAATCGTATGAAAATCAAATTTCCTGATACATAAATCTATCTTATAACAAATAATCGTGGCTTTCGGAACTAGTATGAGACAAGTTCAAGGGTTTTTTTAAATGATGGACAGAACTGGTTGAGTTTTCAACGGCAACTATTCACAGCAGACAAAAGTCGAAACGTTGTCAACGACTTCTGTTCACGACAGATTAAATCATATAAGTCAGTCAATCTAATATCAATTTAAGTTCCTGATACACAAATCTATCTTAAAACAATTAAACCCGGCTTTCTGAACTAGTATGAGACAAATTCAAAGGTTTGTGTACATGATGGACAGAACCGGATGAGTTTTCAATGACAACTGTTCACAGCAGACAGAGTCGTTACGTTGTCTACGACTTCTGTTCACGACAGATGAAATCACATAAGTAAGTCAATCTAATAACTATTAAAGTTCCTGATACATAAATCCATCTAAAAACAACAAATCGTGGCTTTCTGGACTAGTATGAGACAAGTTCAAAGGTTTTTGTACATGATGGACAGAACCGGTTGAGTTTTCAACGACAAGTATTCACAACAGACAGACGTCCTTACATTGTCAACGACTTCTGTTCACGACAAATGAAATCATATAAGTCAGCCAATCTAATAACAATTAAAGTTCCTGATACAAAAATCATATAAATCCGTCAATCGTATAACAATTTAGGCTCCTGATACATAAATCTATCTTATAACAACTAATCGAGCCTTTCGGAATTAGTAAGAGACAAGTTCAAAGGTTTTTGTAAATGATGGACAGAACCAGTTGAGTTTTCAACGACAACTGTTCACAGCAGACAGAAGTCGTTACGTTGTCAACGACTTCTGTTCACGACAGATGAAATCAAAGAAATCAGTCAATCTTATAACGATGAAAATTCTTGATACACGAATATATCTTAAAACAAGTAATCGTGTTCTTTATGAACAAGCATGAGATAAATTTAAAGTTTTTTTTGTACATGATGGACAGAACCGGTTGAGTTTTCAACGGCAACTATTCACAGCAGACAAAAGTCGTTACGTTGTCAACGACTTCTGTTCACGAAAGATGAAATCATATAAGTCAGTCAATCTAATATCAATTAAAGTTCCTGATACACAAATCTATCATTAAACATCTAATCGTGGCTTTCTGAACTAGTATGAGACAAGTTCAAAGGTTTGTGTACATGATGGACAGAACCGGTTGAGTTTTCAATGACAACTATTCACAGCAGACAGACGTCGTTACGTTGTCAACGACTTCTGTTCACGACAGATAAAATCGCATAAGTAAGTCAATCTAATAACAATTAAAGTTCCCGATACACAAATCTATCCAAAAACAACAAATCGTGGCTTTCTGAACTAGTATAAGACATGTTCAAAGATTTGTGTTCATGATGGACAGAACCGGTTGAGTTTTCAACGACAACTGTTCACAGCAGACAGAAGTCGTTACGTTGTCAACGACTTCTGTTCACGACAGATGAAAACATATAAATCCGTCAATCGTATAACAATTAAAGTTCCAGATACAAAAATCTTTCTTAAAACAACCAATCGTGGCTTTTGGAACTAGTATGAGACAAGTTCAAAGGTTTTTGCACATGATGGACAGAACCGGTTGAGCTTTCAACGACAACTGTTCACAGCAGACAGAAGTCGTTACGTTGTCAACGACTTCTGTTCACGACAGATGAAATCATAGCAATCAGTCAATCTTATAACGATGAAAATTCTTGATACAAGAATATATCTAAAACCATGTAATCGTGTTCTTTCTGAACAAGCATGAGACAAATTTAAACTTTTTTGTACATGATGGACAGAACCAGTTGAGTTTTCAACGACAACTGTTCACAGCAGACAGAAGTCGTTACGTTGAAAAATACTTCTGTTCCAAAAGATGAAATCATATAAGTTAGTCAATCTAATATCAATTAAAGTTCCTGATACATTAATCTATCTTAAAACAACTAATCGTGGCTTTCGGAACTAGTATGAGACAAGTTCAAAGGTTTTTGTACATGATGGACAGAACCGGTTGAGTTTTCAACGACAAGTGTTCACATCAGACAGAAGTCGTTACGTTGTCAACGACTTTTGTTGACGACAAATGAAATCATATAAATCCGTCAATCGTATAACAATTAAAGTTCCTGATACAAAAATCTTTCTTAAAACAACTAATCGTGGCTTTCGGAACTAGTATGAGACAAGTTCAAAGGTTTTTGCACATGATGGACAGAACCGGTTGAGCTTTCAACGACAACTGTTCATAGCAGACAGAAGTCGTTACGTTGTCAACGACTTCTGTTCACGGCAGATGAAATCATAGAAATCAGTCAATCTTATAATTATTAAAGTTCTAGATAAACGAATCTATCTTGAAACAAATAAACGTGTTCTTTATGAACTAATATGAGACAAAGTTAAAGTTTTTTTGTACATGATGGACAGAACCGGTAGAGTTTTCAACGATAACTCTTGACAGCAGACAGAAGTCGTAAATTGCCAACGATACCAGTTTGTGACAGATGAAATCCGTTTAACTTTTACAATTTAAGTTCCTGATACACAAAGCTAATTTTCTTTTTATTTTATACAACACACGGGCATTTTCCAAATCACAAGGCAGGCGGTGAAAATGCAAAAACCAAAAACTGTTGAAAAAACAAAAAAAATTGGTACCACATTGTTCCTCACTTTCTAACTAAGAAAATGAGAACCCACTCTTTATGTTTTCGTTAATAAATTACGGAGTTATAGGCGATTGAATTTCTGAAGTGAAACACATTTAATGACGTCAAGTAAATGGAAACGTCAGAAGTAATCCAAACTCTACAGTGAAGATATAGGCTGATACTAGTCACTAGTAACTTTTGATATCAGTGAGATTTGATATCAGTGAAATTTCATATCAATGAAAATACCAATTTTATCAAGTTTTGATATACACTGGTTTTCACTGTAATGTATAAAATAAAAATCAGAGTTACTGAAACATGAAATAAGGTTCTAGTGACCTTTACGTACTTTTTGTTCAAAGGTTTGATAACACTCATTCATAATCTGAAAGAAGTCTGAAAATTTACTGATAGCGTGTTAAGATATAAGACAAAATCACTTAACCATGAAATTAGGTCACAGGGACGTAAGACTAGTTTGTTGTCAAATGTCGGGTCATACTTACTCATATTGTGAAAGGTATATGCCCATATACTAATTGAGTGATGTGATATAAGGCAACATCACTGAATCATGAAATTAAGTCACAGTGACGTAGGATTACTTGTAGGTCAAAGGTCTGGTCATACGCCAACATATAGTGAAAGGAAAGAAGTATAGCCGCTCATTCGGCTTACGATGTTTACATCGTATAAGTAACTGATAATTAATTTAGTTTTTTCCCACCTCGGTTTTTGGAGTGGGAATCTTTTTCTGATTGCGCCTTTTCCTGATCTTTGCCTACTTGTTCACTATCATATACCAGTTGAGTGCCGAGATACAAGGCAAAATCACTGAACCGTGAAAAAAGGTCACAGTGACCTATAAGTAATTTAGGGCCAAATGTCTGGTCATACTCACTCATAATCTGAATATCGACTGCTCTGACCTTTGTCAAACATAGGGCCAAACTCGACCTGTAACCCAAAGCAATATGCTCATAGATCTTTTTGCCTTGATGGTATACAGAACAAAATCACTCAACCATGACAGTTAACTATAACTTATAACTACTGAAGTTTAAACGTCTCAATCATATTGTACATCAAGTATGTTAATACACCAATTGAGTGCCGAGATTCAAGGCAAAATCACTAAACCGTGAAATAAGCTCACACTGACCTATAAGTACTTTAGGGTCAAAGGTCTTATCATAATAACTCATAATACTAAAGACGTATGAAAATATACCGAGTGTCAAGATATGAGGCAAAGTCACTGAAGCATGAAATTAGGTCACAATGACCCAGAAATACTTTAGGGTCAAAGGTCTTGTCATACGCAAACATAATGTGAAAGAAATATGTTCATATACCAAAAGAAAACCGAGATAAAATGTAAAATTACTGAACCATGTAATTAGGTCACAATGACCTAGGACTACTTTAGGGTCAAAGGTCTTGTCATACACAAACAGTGTGAAAGAATTATGTTCATCAACCAATTAAGTGCAAAGATATAAGGCAAAATCACTGAACCATGAAATTAGGTCACAGTGACCTATAACTATATTGTGGTCAAAGGTCTGTTCATACTCACTCATAATCTGAAGGAAGCATAACAAATATCATAATTGAGTGTCAAGATGTAAGGCAAAATCACTGAAATATGAAATTAGGTCACACTGACCTATAAGTAGAATGGGGTCAAAGGTCTAGTCATTCTAACTCATAATCTGAAAAAAGTACGAAAATATACTAATTGAGTGTCAAGATATAAGGTAATATTACTGAACCGTGACATTAGGTTACAGTGACCTATAAGTATATTGGGGTCAAAGCTCTGCTAATACTCATAATCTGAAAGAAGTATGAAAATATACTAATTGAGTGTCAAGATATAAGGCAAAATCACTGAACCGTGAAATTAGGTCACAGTGACCTATAAGTTTATTGGGGGTCAAAGCTCTGGTCATACTCACTAATAATCTGAAAGAAGTATGAAAATATACTAATTGAGTGTCAAGATAAAAGGCAAAATCACTGAACCGTGAAATTAGGTCACAGTGACCTATAAGTTTATTGGGGTCAAAGGTAAGGTCATACTCACTCATAATCTGAAAGAAGTATGAAAATATACTAATTCAGTGTCAAGATATAAGGCAAAATCACTGAACCGTGGAATTAGGTCACAGTGACCTATAAGTATATTGGGGGTCAAAGCTCTGGTCATACTCACTCATGATCTGAAAGAAGTGTGAACATATACTAATTGAGTGTCAAGATATAAGGCAAAATCACTGTACCGTGAAATTAGGTCACAGTGACCTATAAATATATTGGGGGTCAAAGCTCTGGTCATACTCACTCATAATCGGAAAGAAGTGTGAACATATACTAATTGAGTGTCAAGATATAAGGCAAAATCACTGCACCGTGAAATTAGGTCACAGTGACCTATAAGTTTATTGGGGTCAAAGGTCAGGTCATACATACTCATAATCTGAAAGAAGTATGAAAATATACTAATTGAGTGTCAAGATATAAGGCAAAATCACTGCATCTTACTCATGTTTCTGGATTTTTCAGAAATGGACAGTTATCGTTGACACTGCAGATCATATCTACCACAGCAACGACTTCTGTCTACAATGGACAGAAACGGTTGAAAAATCAACGATTACTGTCTAGTGGACAGAAGTCGTTGCGGCCGCAACGACTTTTGTTCATGGTGAACAGAAGTCGTTGATGGACACTTATCGTTGCTACACTGCTGTGAACAGTTGTCGTTGAAAACTCAACGGACGGGTTCTGTCCATCATGTACTAAAGACCGTTGAATTTGTCTCATACCAGTTCAGAAAATCACGATTAGTTGATTTATGATAGATTTTTGTATCAGGAAGTTTATTTGTTATTAGATTGACTGACTTATATGATTTCATCTGTCGTGAACAGAAGTCGTTGACAACGTTACGACTTCTGTCTGCTGTGAACAGTTGTCATTGAAAACTCAACCGATTCTGTCCATCATGTACAAAAATCTTTGAACTTGTCTCATACTAGTTCAAAAAGCCACGATTTGTTGTTTTTAGATAGATTTGTGTATCAGGAACTTTAATTGTTAAAAGATTTTCTGACTAATGTGATTTCATCTTTCGTAAACAGAAGTCGTTGACAACGTAACGACTTCTGTCTGCTGTGAACAGTTGTCGTTGAAAACTCAACCGGATCTGTCCATCATGTACTAAAACCGTTGAACTTGTCTCATACCAGTTAAGAAAGCCACGACTAGTTGTCTTAGATAGATTTTTGTATCAGGAACTTCAATTGTTATTAGATTGACTTACTTATGTATTTCATCTGTCGTGAACAGAAGTCGTTGACAACGTAACGACTTCTGTCTGCTGTGAACAGTTGTCGTTGAAAACTCAACCGGTTCTGTCCATCATGTACTAAAGACCGTTGAAGTCGTCTCATACCATTTCAGAAAGCCACGATTAGTTGTTTTAAGATAGATTTTTGTATCAGGAACTTAAATTGTTGCACGACTGACTGATTTATATGATTCTATCTGTCGTGAACAGAAGTGGTTGACAACGTTACGACTTCTGTCTGCTGTGAATAGTTGTCGTTGAAAACTCAACCGGTTCTGTCCATCATGTACAAAAACATTTGAACTTGTCTCATAATAGTTCAAAAAGCCACGATTTGTTTGTTTTTAGATAGATTTGTGTATCAGGAACTTTAATTGTTAAAAAATTTTCTGACTAATGTGATTTCATTTTTCGTGAACAGAAGTCGTTGACAACGTAACGACTTCTGTCTGCTGTGAACAGTTGTCGTTGAAAACTCAACCGGTTCTGTCCATCATGTACTAAAAACCGTTGAACTTGTCTCATACCAGTTAAGAAAGCCACGACTAGTTGTTTTAAGATAGATTTTTGTATCAGGAACTTTAATTGTTATTATATTGACTTACTTATGTATTTCATCTTTCGTGAACAGAAGTCGTTGACAACGTTACGACTTCTGTCTGCTGTGAACAGTTGTCGTTGAAAACTCAACCGGTTCTGTCCATCATGTACTTAAGACCGTAAAAGTTGTCTCATACTAGTTCAAAAAGCCACGATTAGTTGTTTTAAGATAGATTTTTGTATCAGAACTTAAATTGTTGTACGATTGACTGGTTTATATGATTCTATCTGTCGTGACCAGAAGTCGTTGACAACGTTACGACTTCTGTCTGCTGTGAATAGTTGTCATTGAAAACTCAACCGGTTCTGTCCATCATGTACAAAACATTTGAACTTGTCTCATAATAGTTCAAAAAGCTACGATTTGTTGCTTTTAGATAGATTTGTGTATCAGGAACTTTAATTGTTAAAATATTTTCTGACTTATGTGATTTCATCTTTCGTGAACAGAAGTCGTTGACAACGTAACGACTTCTGTCTGCTGTGAACAGTTGTCGTTGAAAACTCAACCGGTTCTGTCCATCATGAAAACAAAACTTTGAACATGTCTCATACTAGTCCAGAAATCCACGATTAGTTGTTTTTAGATAGATTTATGTATCAGGAACTTTAATTGTCATTAGATTGACTTACTTATGTGATTTCATCTGTCGTGAACAGAAGTCGTTGACAACGTAACGACTTCTGTCTGCTGTGAACAGTTGTCGTTGAAAACTCAACCGGTTCTGTCCATCATGTACAAAAACCTTTGAACTTGTCTCATACACGTTCAGAAAGCCACGATTAGTTGTTTTAAGATAGATTTGTGAATCAGGAACTTTAATTGATATTAGATTGACTGACTTATATGATTTCATCTTTCTAGAACTGAAGTCGTTGACAACGTAACGACTTCTGTCTGCTGTGAACAGTTGTCGTTGAAAACTCAACCGGTTCTGTCCATCATGTACATAAATGTTTGAACATGTCTCATAGCGTACACATCTCTTATAAAATTTCTGTGCATTTTTTCTTCCCTGAACCATGAAGTTGGCATATGGTTTCAACTATAAAACTGTGCAATAAAGTGCTGCTGATGCCGCAGCTCACTGCAGGGGGTATGTAATTAGCTGATCATGTCAGATAAAAAATATTTTCATCAATGTGCAAGATCGTTAATATTTCATGTAGAAAACGGATTGAAAATGCAATTTTATTCAAAAGATTCTGATAATTATGAATTTTAACTTTGTTTTCGTCTAAAATGTGGAATTAAATATTCTGATTTTTATACAAATATATCAATTATCAACAGATAATTAATCACAAGATAACCTGAGCAAAATTTGCATAATGACCGCAGTAGCACTGGGGGAGTTAATTATTTTATTACTTTGTAACTTGTACCATCTGTACCCGAGATACCTTTCATCTCAGGCAGAGTGAAAGGTATCTTGGGGTCCAAAACAATAAGACATGTGTACGCCATGTCATACTAGTACAGAAAGCTACGATTTGTTGTTTTTAGATAGATTTGTGTATCAGGAACTTTAATTGTTATTAGATTGACTTACTTATGTGATTTCATCTATCGTGAACAGAAGTCGTTGACAACGTAACGACTTCTGTCTGCTGTGAACAGTTGTCGTTGAAAACTCAACCGGTTCTGTCCATCATGTACAAAAACCTTTGAACTTGTCTCATACCAGTTTAGAAAGCAACGACTAGTTGTTTAAAGATAGATTTTTGTATTAGGAACTTTAACTGTTATAAGATTGGCTGACTTTTATGATTTCATATTTCGTGAACAGAAGTCGTTGACAACGTAATGACTTCTGTCTGCTGTGAACAGTTGTCGTTGAAAACTCAACCGGTTCTGTCCATCATGAACACAAATCTTTGAACATGTCTCATACTAGTATAGAAAGCTACGATTTGTTGTTTTTAGATAGATTTGTGTATCAGGAACTTTAATTGATATTAGATTGACTTACTTATGTGATTTCATCTATCGTGAACAGAAGACGTTGACAACGTAACGACTTCTGACTGATGTGAACACTTGTCGTTGAAAACTCAACCGGTTCTGTCCATCATGTACAAAAACCTTTGAACTTGTCTCATACACGTTCAGAAAGCCACGATTAGTTGTTTTAGATAGATTTGTGAATCAGGAACTTTAATTGATATTAGATTGACTAACTTATATGATTTCATCTTTCGTGAACAGAAGTCGTTGACAACGTAACGACTTCTGTCTGCTGTGAACAGTTGTCGTTGAAAATTCAACCGGTTCTGTCCATCATGAACACAAATCTTTGAACATGTCTCATACTAGTACAGAAAGCTACGATTTGTTGTTTTTAGATAGATTTGTGTATCAGGAACTTTAATTGTTATTAGATTGACTTACTTATGTGATTTCATCTGTCGTGAACAGAAGTCGTTGACAACGTAACGACTTCTGTCTGCTGTGAACAGTTGCCGTTGAAAACTCAACCGGTTCTGTCCATCATGTACTAAAAACCGTTGAACTTGTCTCATACCAGTTTAGAAAGCAACGACTAGTTGTTTTAAGAAAGATTTTTGTATTAGGAACTTTAACTGTTATTAGATTGGCTGACTTATATGATTTCATATTTCGTGAACAGAAGTCGTTGACAACGTTACGACTTCTGTCTGCTGTGAACAGTTGTCGTTGACAACTCAACCGGTTCTGTCCATCATTTACAAAATTTGGATAGATTTGTGTATCAGGAACTTTAATTGTTATTAGATTGACTTACTTATGTGATTTCATCTGTCGTGAACAGAAGTCGTTGACACCGTAACGACGTCTGCCTGCTGTGAACAGTTGTCGTTGAAACTCAACCGGTTCTTACCATCATGTACTAAAAGTCGGTGAACTTGACACATACCAGTTCAGAAAGCCACAATTAGTTGTTTTAAGATAGATTTGTGTATCAGGAACTTTAATTGTTATAAGATTGGCTGAAATCTATCTTAAAACAACTAATCGTGGCTTTCTCAACTGGTCTGAGACAAGTTCAAAGATTTTTAGTCCATGATGGACAGAACCAGTTTAGTTTTCAACGACATCTGTTCACAGCAGACAGAAGTCGTTACGTTGTCAACGACTTCTGTTCACGACAGATGAAATCACAGAAATTAGTCAATCTTATACCGATGAAAATTCTTGATGCACGAATATATCTTAAACCAAGTAATCGTGTTCTTTCTGAACAAGCATGAGACAAATTTTAAGTTTTTGTACATGATGGTCAGAACCAGTTGAGTTTTCAACGACAACTGTTCACAGCAGACAGAAGTAGTTACGTTGTCAACGATTTCTGTTCACGAAAGATGAAATCACATAAGTCAGTCAATCTAATATCAATTAAAGTTCCTGATACAAAAATCTATCTTAAAACAACTAATCGTGGATTTCTGAACTAGTATGAGACAAGTTCAAAGGTTTGTGTACATGATGGACAGAACCGGTTGAGTTTTCAACGACAACTGTTCATAGCAGACAGAAGTCGTTACGTTGTCAACGACTTCTGTTCACGATAGATGAAATCACATAAGTAAGTCAATCTAATAAGAATTAAAAATAATTCCTGATACATAAATCTATCTAAAAACAACAAATCGTGGCTTTCTGAACTAGTATGAGACATGTTCAAAGATTTGTGTTCATGATGGACAGAACCGGTTGAGTTTTCAACGACTACTGTTCACAGCAGACAGAAGTCGTTACATTGTCAACGACTTCTGTCCTCGACAGATGAAATCACTTTAGTCATCAATCTTTTAACAACTAAATTTCCTGATACACAAATCTATCTAAAAACAACATATCGTGGCTTTCTGAACTAGTATGAGACAAGTTCAAAGGTTTTTGTACATGGTTGACAGAACCGGTTGAGTTTTCAATGACAACTATTCACAGCAGACAGAAGTCGTAACGTTGTCAACGACTTCTGTTCACGACAGATGAAATCATATCAGCCAATCTAATAACAATTAAAGTTCCTAATACAAAAATCTATCTTTTAACAACTAATAGTGGCTTTTTTAACTGGTATCAGACAAGTTCAAAGGTTTTTAGTACATGATGGACAGAACCGGTTGAGTTTTCAACGACAACTGTTCACAGCAGACAAAAGTCGTTACGTTGTCAACGGGTTCTGTTCACGACAGATGAAATCATATAAATCCGTCAATCGTATAACAATTTAAGTTCCTGATACATAAATCTACCTCATAACAACTAATCGTGGCATTCGGAACTAGTATGAGACAAGTTCAAAGGTTTTTGTAAATGATGGACAGAACCGGTTGAGTTTTCAACGGCAACTATTCACAGCAGACAAAAGTCGAAACGTTGTCAACGACTTCTGTTCACGAAAGATGAAATCATATAAGTCAGTCAATCTAATATCAATTAAAGTTCCTGATACACAAATCTATCTTAAAACAATTAATCGTGGCTTTCTGAACTAGTATGAGACAAGTTCAAAGGTTTGTGTACATGATGGACAGAACCGGTTGAGTTTTCAATGACAACTGTTCACAGCAGACAGAAGTCGTTACATTGTCAACGACTTCTGTTCACGAAAGATGAAATCATATTAGTCAGTCAATCTAATATCAATTAAAGTTCCTGATACACAAATCTATCTTAAAACAATTAATCGTGGCATTCTGAACTAGTATGAGACAAGTTCAAAGGTTTGTGTACATGATGGACAGAACCGGTTGAGTTTTCAATGACAACTGTTCACAGCAGACAGAAGTCGTTACGTTGTCAACGACTTCTGTTCACGACAGATGAAATCATATCAGCCAATCGAATAACAATTGAAGTTCCTAATACATAAATCTATCTTTTAACAACTAATAGTGGCTTTTTTAACTGGTATCGGACAAGTTCAAAGGTTTTCAGTACATGATGGACAAAACCGGTTGAGTTTTCAACGACAACTGTTCACAGCAGACAAAAGTCGTTACGTTGTCAACGGGTTCTGTTCACGACAGATGAAATCATATAAATCCGTCAATCGTATAACAATTTAAGTTCCTGATACATAAATCTATCTTATAACAACTAATCGTGGCATTCGGAACTAGTATGAGACAAGTTCAAAGGTTTTTATAAATGATGGACAGAACTGGTAGAGTTTTCAACGGCAACTATTCACAGCAGACAAAAGTCGAAACGTTGTCAACGACTTCTGTTCACGAAAGATGAAATCATATAAGTCAGTCAATCTAATATCAATTAAAGTTTCTGATACACAAATCTATCTTAAAACAATTAATCGTGGCTTTCTGAACTAGTATGAGACAAGTTCAAAGGTTTGTGTACATGATGGACAGAACCGGTTGAGTTTTCAATGACAACTGTTCACAGCAGACAGAAGTCGTTACGTTGTCAACGACTTCTGTTCACGACAGATGAAATCACATAAGTAAGTCAATCTAATAACAATTAAAGTTCCTGATACACACATCTATCTAAAAACAACAAATCGTGGCTTTCTGGACTTATATGAGACAAATTCAACGGTTTGTGTACATGATGGACAGAACCGGTTGAGTTTTCAACGACAACTATTCACAACAGACAGAAGTCGTTATGTTGTCAACGACTTCTGTTCACGACAGATGAAATCATAGAAATCAGTCAAACTTATAGCGATGAAAATTCTTGATACACGAATATATCTTAGACCAAGTAATTGTGTTCTTTCTGAACAAGCATGAGACAAATTTAAAGATTTTTGTACATGATGGACAGAACCGGTTGAGTTTTCAACGGCAACTATTCACAGCAGACAAATGTAGAAACGTTGTCAACGACTTCTGTTCACGAAAGATGAAATCATATAAGTCAGTCAATCTAATATCAATTAAAGTTCCTTATACACAAATCTATCCTAAAACATCTAATCGTGGCTTTCTGAACTAGTATGACACAAGTTCAAAGGTTTGTGTACATGATGGACAGAACCGGTTGAGATTTCAACGACAACTATTCACAGCAGACAGAAGTCGTTACGTTGTCAACGACTTCTGTTCACGACAGATAAAATCACATAAGTAAGTCAATCTAATAACAATTAAAGTTCCTGATACACAAATCTATCCAAAAACAACAAATCGTGGCTTTCTGAACTAGTATGAGACATGTTCAAAGGTTTTTGCACATGATGGACAGAACCGGTTGAGATTTCAACGACAACTGTTCACAGCAGACAGAAGTCGTTACGTTGTCAACGACTTCTGTTCACGAAAGATGAAATCATATAAGTTAGTCAATCTAATATCAATTAAAGTTCCTTATACACTATCCTAAAACATCTAATCGTGGCTTTCTGAACTAGTATGACACAAGTTCAAAGGTTTGTGTACATGATGGACAGAACCGGTTGAGATTTCAACGACAACTATTCACAGCAGACAGAAGTCGTTACGTTGTCAACGACTTCTGTTCACGACAGATAAAATCACATAAGTAAGTCAATCTAATAACAATTAAAGTTCCTGATACACAAATCTATCCAAAAACAACAAATCGTGGCTTTCTGAACTAGTATGAGACATGTTCAAAGATTTGTGTTCATGATGGACAGAACCGGTTGAGATTTCAACGACAACTGTTCACAGAAGACAGAAGTCGTTACGTTGTCAACGACTTCTGTTCACGACAGATGAAATCATATAAATCCGTCAATCGTATAACGATTAAAGTTCCTGATACAAAAATCGTTCTTAAAACAACTAATCGTGACTTTCGGAACTAGTATGAGACAAGTTCAAAGGTTTTTGCACATGATGGACAAAACCGGTTGAGCTTTCAACGACACCTGTTCACAGCAGACAGAAGTCGTTACGTTGTCAACGACTTCTGTTCACGACAGATGAAATCATAGATATCAGTCAATCTCTTATAACGATGAAAATTCTTGATACACGAATATATCTTAAACCAAGTAATCGTGTTCTTTCTGAACAAGCATGAGACAAATTTAAACTTTTTGATCATGATGGACAGAACCAGTTGAGTTTTCAACGACAACTGTTCACAGCAGACAGAAGTCGTTACGTTGTCAACGACTTCTGTTCACGAAAGATGAAATCATATAAGTTAGTCAATCTAATATCAATTAAAGTTCCTGATACACAAATCTATCTTAAAACAACTAATCGTGGCTTTCTGAACTAGTATGAATCAAGTTCAAAGGTTTTTGTACATGATGGACAGAACCGGTTGAGTTTTCAACGACAAGTGTTCACATCAGTCAGAAGTCGTTACGTTGTCAACGACTTCTGTTCACAACAGATGAAATCATATAAATCCGTCAATCGTATAACAATTAAAGTTCCTGATACAAATATCTTTCTTAAAACAACTAATCGTGGCTTTCGGAACTAGAATGAGACAAGTTCAAAGGTTTTTGCACATGATGGACAGAACCGGTTGAGCTTTCAACGACAACTGTTCATAGCAGACAGAAGTCGTTATGTTGTCAACGACTTCTGTTCACGACAGATGAAATCATAGAAATCAGTCAATCTTATAATTATTAAAGTTCTAGATAAACGAATCTATCTTAAAACAAGTAATCGTGTTCTTTATGAACTAATATGAGCCAAAGTTAATGTTTTTTGTACATGATGGACAGAACCGGTAGAGTTTTCAACGATAACTGTTGACAGCAGACATAAGTCGTAAATTGTCAACGATACCTGTTTGTGAAAGATGAAATCCGTTAAATTTTTACAATTTAAGTTCCTGATACACAAAGCTAATTTTGTTTTTATTTTATTGAATTTCTGAAGTGAAACACATTTAATGACGTCAAGTAAATGGAAACGTCAGAAGTAATCCAAACTCTACAGTGAAGATATAGGCTGATACTAGTCACTAGTAACTTTTGATATCAGTGAGATTTGATATCAGTGAAATTTCATATCAATGAAAATACCAATTTTATCAAGTTTTGATATACACTGGTTTTCACTGTAAAGTATAAAATAAAAATCAGAATTACTAAAACATGAAATAAGGTTATAGTGACCTTTACGTACTTTTTGTTCAAAGGTTTGGTAACACTCATTCATAATCTGAAAGAAGTCTGAAAATTTACTGATATAAGACAAAATCACTTAACCATGAAATTAGGTCACAGGGACGTAAGACTAGTTTGTTGTCAAATGTCATACTTACTCATATTGTGAAAGATGTATGCCCATATACTAATTGAGTGATGTGATATAAGGCAAAATCACTGAATCATGAAATTAAGTCACAGTGACGTAGGATTACTTGTAGGTCAAAGGTCTGGTCATACGCCAACATATAGTGAAAGGAAAGAAGTATAGCTGCTCATTCGGCTTACGATGTTTTCATCGTATAAGTACCTGATAATATATTTAGTTTTTTCCCACCTCGGTTTTGGAGTGGGAATTTTTTCTGATTGCGCCTTTTCCTGATCTATGCCTACTTGTACTCTATCATATACCAGTTGAGTGCCGAGATACATAGAGGATATTTGCTTTTTTGAGGTGAATACCAAATAAATTTCATCGAGTGAGTTGAAAATATCAGAATTTTCACGAGTGCGCAGCACGAGTGAAAATTTTGATGTTTTCAACTCACGAGATGAAATATATTTGGTATTCAGCGAAAAAAAGCAAATTTTCTTTTTATTGTATACAATACACGGGCATTTTCCTATTCACAAAGCAGGTGGTAAAAATGCGAAAACCAAAAATGTTTGAAAACACGAATAATTTTGGTACCACATCGTTCCTTACGTTCTAACTAAGAAAATGAATACCCACACTTTATGTTTTCGTTCATAAATAACGGAGTTATAGGCTTTTGAATTTGTGAAGTGAGACACATTTAATGACGTCAAGTAAATGGAAACGTCAGAAGTAATCCAAAAAAATTCTGACATCATTACAGTGAAGATATAGGCTGATATCAGTCACATGTGACTTTTGATATCAGTGAGATTTGATATCAGTGAAATTTCATATCAATGAAAATACCAATTTTATCAAGTTTTGATATACAATGGGTTTCACTGTAAAGTATAAAATAAAAGGCAAAATCACTGAACCGTGAAAACCGTCACAGTGACCTATAAGTAATTTAGGGCCAAATGTCTGGTCATACTCACTCATAATCTGAATATCGACTGCTCTGACCTTTGTCAAACATAGGGCCAGACTCGACCTGTAACCCAAAGCAATATGCTCATAGATCTTTTTGCCTTGATGTTATACAGAACAAAATCACTCAACCATGACAGTTAACTATAACTTATAACTACTGAAGGTTTAAACGTCTCAATCATATTGTACATCAAGTATGTTAATACACCAACTGAGTGCCGAGATACAAGGCAAAATCACTGAACCGTGAAATAAACTCACACTGACATATAAGTACTTTAGGGTCAAAGGTCTAATCATACTAACTCATAATACTAAAGACGTATGAAAATATACCGAGTGTCAAGATATAAGGCAAAGTCACTGAAGCATGAAATTAGGTCACAATGACCCAGAAATACTTCAGGGTCAAAGGTCTTGTCATACGCAAACATAATGTGAAAGAAATATGTTCATATACCAAAAGAAAACCGAGATAAAATGCAAAATCACTGAACCATGTAATCAGGTCACAATGACCTAGGACTACTTTAGGGTCAAAGGTCTTGTCATACACAAACATAGTGTGAAAGAATTATGTTCATAAACCAATTGAGTGCAAAGATATAAGGCAAAATCACTGAACCATGAAATTAGGTCACAGTGACCTCTAAGTATTTTGTGGTCAAAGGTATGTTCATACTCACTCATAATCTGAAGGAAGCATAAAAAATATCATAATTGAGTGTCAAGATGTAAGGCAAAATCACTGAAACATGAAATTAGGTCACACTGACCTATAAGTAGAATGGGGTCAAAGGTCTAGTCATACTAACTCATAATCTGAAAGAAGTACGAACATATACTAATTGAGTGTCAAGATATAAGGTAAAATTACTGAATCGTGACATTAGGTTACAGTGACCTATAAGTATATTGGGGTCAAAGCTCTGCTAATACTCACTCATAATCTGAAAGAAGTATGAATATATACTAATTGAGTGTCAAAATATAAGGCAAAATCACTGAACCGTGAAATTAGGTCACAGTGACACATAAGTTTATTGGGGTCAAAGGTCAGGTCATACTCACTCATAATCTGAAAGAAGTATGAAAATATACTAAATGAGTGTCAAGACATAAGGCAAAATCACTGAACCGTGAAATTAGGTCACAGAGACCTATAAGTATATTGGGGGTCAAAGCTCTGGTCATACTCACTCATAATCTGAAAGAAGTATAAAAATATACTAATTGAGTGTCAAGATATAAGGCAAAATCACTGAACCGTGAAATTAGGTCACAGTGACCTATAAGTTTATTGGGGTCAAAGGTAAGGTCATACTCACTCATAATCTGAAAGAAGTATGAAAATATACTAATTCAGTGTCAAGATATAAGGCAAAATCACTGAACCGTGGAATTAGGTCACAGTGACCTATAAGTATATTGGGGGTCAAAGCTCTGGTCATACTCACTCATAATCTGAAATAAGTATGAAAATATACTAATTGAGTGTCAAGATATAAGGCAAAATCACTGAACCGTGAAATTAGGTCACAGTGACATATAAGTATATTGGGGGTCAAAGCTCTGGTCATACTCACTCATAATCTGAAAGAAGTATGAACATATACTAATTGAGTGTCAAGATATAAGGCAAAATCACTGAACCGTGAAATTAGGTCACAGTGACCTATACGATTATTGGGGTCAAAGGTCAGGTCATACATACTCATAATCTGAAAGAAGTATGAAAATATACTAATTTAGTGTCAAGATTTAAGGCAAAATCACTGCATCTTACTCAAGTTTCTGGATTTTTCAGAAATGGACAGTTATCGTTGACACTGCAGATCATATCTACCACAGCAACGACTTCTGTCTACAATGGACAGAAACGGTTGAAAAATCAACGATTACTGTCTAGTGGACAGAAGTCGTTGCGGCCGCAACGACTTTTGTTCATGGTGAACAGAAGTCGTTGATGGACACTTATCGTTGCTACAGGGCCTGATTCCACATAGCGGTGAAAACCAAAAGAAAAAGACACTTAGGTAATTCCATTGATGATTCGCTCTTGGAATGCACTCGTGAACATTGATCCTGTGTCAGGTATGCCGTAGCGTGGAACATCCGTTTTATTTAAAAGAGAACGAGCATGAAAGTTGCGCTGACGAGTTTTCAATTTGAAGATGTTGGGGAGATCAGGGAAGTTTTGACCGGTTACACATAAGCCGCATTATGATAAAACCGGAGTTTTGCCTATATGTATGTGAAAACAAAGGTGCAGATCAGCTGTGCAGTAACTGCACCTCGCCCTCAGCTTCTGCAGTGGTTCCAGTATACACAAATATAAGAAATAAGGAAATCATGTAAGGAAACTGTGTTTGTTGTTGATAATCATTTGTGAAAGGACACACAGTGCTCGATACATTCCGGATCAGTTCAATAGAATTTTCCACTTTGCAGTATTTAAAATGAGCCGCCTCGTGGGAAAACCAACAATGTGGTTTCCGAACAGGTCTGACACAAACCGGCCTGTACAGCTACAGAAGCAGGCTAGAAGTTTGAAATTTCGGATTTAAGTAGAAGAGGAATTGTACTATCCGAGTAGCGAAAACAAAGGCGCTGATCAGCTTCGCAGTTACTGCGAAGCTGATCTGCGCCTTTGTTTTCGCATATGCAGATTGTTGGTTTTCCCATGGGGCGGCTCAAATATTAAATCAGCTGTTCGTTTCTCCAGATATTACTATAGCGCTCCTTTTAATTACGCTCCAATTGTTCAAAAATTCGTTAGCTTAACGCAAAGGATTCTCACATTTTATCGACAAAAAACAACAGTGTATTTGTAATATTGCCGTTTGAAAT
This sequence comes from Rugalucina vietnamica, assembly GCA_964017185.1. Classification (NCBI taxonomy): domain Eukaryota; kingdom Metazoa; phylum Mollusca; class Bivalvia; order Lucinida; family Lucinidae; genus Rugalucina; species Rugalucina vietnamica. The sequence goes on from OZ024873.1 coordinate 60,248,041, forward strand.
TTTAACGAAGAGTTAACTCACGACATCGTTAATTTTGAACAAATGGTCCCTGGTTTGGAAAAGTTTAAACAAGGTAGAGTAAGGTCATGTAAATAATGAAACTATCAGTTAATTCTAGTCTGTTTCTTGCCTCCGACCCACCGGTTTGTCGCATGACAGTGATATAGTCTTTCTTACAGATACTCACGGTTGTTTCTGCAGTCAAGTTCTCAACGTTTTGAAAGAACGTGAGAAATTCTTGTTTCTTTTTTCCATCTTCCAGCGTTAGTGATTCTGAAAATGCTAGCTCTATACTCGGACAAAGCGGCTCTGTAATCCGAATGGGATTTGAAACCATGCAATCCGAAACAGTACGAACTATCGTTTCGCCTCTATTATAATCGTAGTTTTCCGAAATTCTGCTTACGGCCGTGAGGCGAACCCCGGGTGTCAGCTGTATCTCTATTTTCTTACCAGAGACCGCTGAGATTCCCTTGTATATGTGTTCTAATTGGCAAGACGCTTTGGGAAGTTTTACGAACAAAACACGTATTTCTGTGTATAGTCCAGTGGCCGATGATTTCTTCACCATTATGCTACACTCGCGACATTTGCTGATTCCAGATAGAATTTCAAGCTCCCGTGCAAGCTTTTGTCCCAACAGTGCTACGTTGCGTCGGTCAGTAATTCCAGATTGGTTAAAGTTAACATTGACGACGAACATGATCGCGAACCCACGTGTATCAATGATACCAGTAACCATGGGTTCGCAATCTCCATCAATGGCTGCGCTTCCGAGAGGACATTGCAATGCTCTACACAGACTCTGTAATGTAAATAAGAGGAGTTACACACTCGTGCATGTATCATATATACACATGCAAATAAACGCACGTGTACAAAATTATCCAGCCCATGAACTGGGCCATACAATTATAGCCGTGCTTTTTTGCATAGGGTCTTTTAAGCTAGCGCTTACGAGGATTATCCAATAATGATTGAGACTTTTCTCTACCCTATTAACTGGCTCAAGTTAACTACTTTTGTTTACTAGATACACATCTGTTCTCTTTGTGGAGCTGTATGTAAGCGATATTTGCAGAGCATAAAGCTAGGTATGAACGTAATACATAATAGTGTTCCATGACTGGAATTTTTATCACCAGTTGCCATGGCAACACATTTTATGTGTATGAGTACCACGTGGCCAAAGACCTTTGACTCACATTCTTTCGTTGCTAAGCAACAGAAGGTAGTTGTCTACATGTGAATTTTAACCAATGTGGTGTGTAGCAATGTTAACAAGATGTATTCACAATAATATTTACAATGGACTAATTCAAAAAGTCTCATTTTTATTGGATCATCCTCGTAGTATTTGATTCCTCAGTTTTTGAAGGAAACCAAATTGGTAAGCCAAAGGAAAGCCTGTTAAAAATTACAAGTGTAAATCGCTCAATAAATAAATTCGGCCTTGTGTACAGACACCTTCCTCGTGATCCATCAAAAAACCATGGTTGATCCCTATATCAAACGACATGGGACTATTTTCACAAGAAATTCATTGATTATTGTGGAACTCAGATGTGTGAAAACATTGCGTATAATGCCAAGTATCTGACGGCCGCACTGCCGCAACCAATCAGGCCCCCATAAAGTTCTGCAAAACAGTGCTCCAAAAAGTTCCTTTTATTTTATTTATTTATTTATATATATTATTTAAAGAGGGTGAAACACATGTAACTATATAAAGCTATTCTACCATGTGGCCCTCATAAAACATATACACATATTGACATAATCATAAAATATTGCAGCGTAGTACAAAACATCTGGGAGTCTTAAGTGTAGACTGTTTTAAAATAATAAAAGGAATAATTTACTGATGCATATTAAAATTGTATACCTAATTAAAAATGGCATCTAAAGCCGGGCTCGGACATAACGAAATACATGTGGCGGAAACCAATGTCCAGACATCATGTTTCGATGTCCGAACACGGCTCTAGGAAATCTGGTTTGATGCTGCTGAAATGGGCATGACCCCTCTTTACTAAGCTAAGATTTGGGCGTATAAAACTTAAAAAAAAAACACGTGATAATGATAAAATACTGGTGGAACGATAAAGGTCATAAAGTGTCACATTGTGTTTAAAACCTTTGAATTAAGTCACATAAGACAACATGAATTGCACAAAGTAATCAGTATCACAGAAAAATAGGATTATAGGTGTGATATTATCTTTAAAACTTTTAAGAGATGGCGCGTTGCGCACTTTGTTTGGAATAGAATTCGATAGTCTTGGTGCTGTATAAGAATATGATCTATCGAACAAGGACGAGCGTGACCTAGGAACCGCTAATGAACCATTGACCGACGATCTCAGTGTACGGTTATGAGTTTCTGAGACTGGTTTTAGTAAATCAGTGATATACGTCGTTTGATATAGGGATCAACCATGGCTTTCATTCAATATCGCTATTCTAAGCCAATGTTCATCAGCATAACATGTCCGTGTAATATGTCTCTTAAACCCCACTTTTATACAACAAAAATGGGGTATGTAAGGGTATACCTATTTTTTGATCCAAACATAGATTGTGGGTACTCGTTAGAATCGCCTAACGTGTACCCATGATCCATGGTTTAAGCAAATATATCAAACATTTGAGGGCAATACAGCTGACCGAGGACCTGTGATTGGGCCAATACGAAATTACTTGATTAATGATAATTTTGATAATTTACAAACATCATTAAGTAAAATATATTAGTCTTCTAGCTACCCATACCCCCCTCCCCCACAGGGGGAATTTTCTACACTGTGATTTTCTAAAAGTACATTGAAAAAGCTATCAAATCCTGTTTTCTGCCATCTGGAAGTGGAAGCCTTTGCGTTTTATGCTATGTTTCATTATTTTACCCTATATATTCAATTTTTGCGTTCTAATAATGGGGGTACACATAGAAAACTGAAGATATCTCAGTTGTTTCCTATCCTAGACCATTGAACTTGGTCTCATTTTAATACTTATACATAGCCCTTTTATCCAATAATAAGTGATGGAAAATATCTAATTTGCATATTCATGAATTTTCATTAAAACATTAAAATGAAAAACGAAACAGTTAAAAATCAATTATCCCATAAAAACTAATTTCAGGCCTAAACTATCATTGTGGCTCTTTGTTATTGTACCAATGATACTATTTGACAAATTTGTTGACGCCATGGACCTTAATAAAAATTTTCTCATTTGCATTTTCATGAATATTAATGAAAATGACGAAAATCAAAATTTACTCTATTGCCATTTAAGAGTTTGAGTGGGTTGTAGGATGTACCTTGCAACCTTAGACCAATTGCTCATGGGTGCCAATTTGGTCAGAAGATCACTTTAATGCCCATTTGAGTGATCACCCCCACCCCTATTAAGTAGAGGAATTATTGTGGTAAACCTCTATTACCACATGTATCTTGGCTACTGATAGACATAGAGAGCTGAAAAAGGTATCAAATGATTGCTTTGGCAATGTTTTATAATCATGTAATAAGATATATAAACAAGCTGGCTATCTTTAAATGCTCAAATATTAAAAAGAAGTTCAGATAGAAGAAAAGAAACAGATAAAGGAAGGGGTATACCAAGCAAAATTGCTAATATCTCAGTGACCAAAAACTCTTAAGAGAGCTGAAATGTGTATCAAATGATTGTTATGATAATGTTCTATAATAGTTCCTAATTTTGACAATTTTTGTCTTTATGATAAGTTTTTATATATTATGTCAGTTAGTGAACTGGACATGATACCATTTGTTGTCCTGTATGTAGATAATTGTTTAAAGATTAGGCAACAATATCAGGACTCCAGTCAACATTCAGGTACATTAGTTTCCAACTAGTTTTATTTGACATTTTATGGACATAATAAAAATACATTTATACACTGTTACGGCTGCACTGCCAAGTGTAATGGTATGTCACACTTACATAAGTCATATTCATAGTATAGTTTTGTACATCGTAGAATGCAAATGTACTGTAAATGTAGTGTACATGTAGTTGTCATTTTTCATCTTGTATTTATGTTATATGTTTCTGTCATAATCCTGTATGTTTTGGATTGAATGCAGATTAAATTTTGAATCTTGAATCTTGTGATAAGATACAGAAAGAATCTGACTTTCTTGATGTTCAAATATTGATAAGAACTTTCAATAGAAGAGAAAAATCACAGAACAATGGAAAGGGTATACCTACAGATATGTTTGTATCTCAGCAACCAAAGGCCATAGGGAGTTAAAACTTATAACAAATGATTGCTATGATAACATTCTAAAACCCTGAAATAAGATACATTTACAATCAGACTGTTCTGCTGTTCGACTATTGATGAAATCAATAAATATAGTAGAAAAATCACAGAAATTGGAGGGGGTATACCTATGGAAATGTTTATATCTCAGCAACCAAAAGCCATAGAGAGCAGAAATAGGTGTCAAATGATTGCATTGACAACATTATATAACCTTGTAATAACTGACTTTTTGGTTGCTCAAATATTTAAGAAAACTTAAGATATAAGAGAAAAATCACTGCCAAAGGAAGGGGTATACCAATGACATTGCTAATATCTCAGTGACCAATCGCTCTAGAGAGTTGAAATTGGTATCAAATGATTGGTATGATAATGTTCTATAATTGTATGATTAGACATATAAATAATCTAACTTTCTTGCTGTTTGAATATTGATGAGAACTTTAAATATTAGATAAAAATCAAAGAAAAATGGAGGGGGTATACCAATATAAACGTTTATATCTCAACAACAAAAAATCCTAGAGAGCTGACATTGGTATCAAATGATAGATATGACAATAATTTATAATTATATAATAAGTTACAGGAAAACGTTGACTATCTTGTGGCCAAAATTTAAGAAAACTTTAGATATAAGAGAAAAAAACATAGACAAATGAAGGGAATATACCAATAGAATTGACAATATCTCAGCAACCAAAAGCTCTAGAGAACTGAAATTGGTATCAATTGATTGACAGGATCATATTCTATACACAAAATATATGAAAATAACAGAAATAATCAGATACAAGTCATTCTGTAGGAATACCAGTTCATTTTTTTTTCATTATTTCTCTGTGATTTCTAGTTTTCATTAATATTCATGAAAAAAATAGATGAGCCTTATATCCTTAAATACATGTATTATATGTATAAGGGTGATAGAACATGGCCATAGCATTCATTTGATTCCACATTAGTGTTCCATGTTTATCAATGATTAGTAACAGCAGAGGTATGATCGATTTTCTACGCCTACCCCCATTATTTCTATACAAAAGATGGTATCAGGTCATATAATAAAACATAGCGTAAAACGCAAACGCTTCCGCTTCTAGAGGGCAGAAAACAGGATTTGATAGATTTTTCACCATACTTTCAGAAAATCATGGTGCAGAAAATTCCCCCTTGGGGAGAGGGTTTGCCCTACTGGCCATTAGCCTATATACACATCTGTTAACAATGTTTCTCTATTTTCCTAGTATATATACGTGTATCTTAAATCTTAGCGTTGAGAAAGCCTTGTACAAACCTACCATGTATTCGTCATATGTCTCCGCCATTGAACACTGCGGCCTTTCTACCGTGGGGCGCTCTTTTGTGGCTCTAAAGTTGACAACAGCACTGAACGGCACACAGTCTTTAATACATAAACGAGAATTATCGTCTTCCTGACTCGGACACAACGCTGGTACTATCACTTCCGGTTTGTAGTTACAGATCATGCAGAACACATTTTTGTAGACATCTACTGTGCCAGTAGTAGGGATGTACCTCAAGTATATCTGTGTGAAGCTCTCGCATCCCTTCTCTATGTTGGGATCATAGTCTGCCCAGTTCCCTAGATAGATACAAAACATGTATATTTACTGGAAACATAATCTGGAAATTATTATTATACGGCTGAGTCGTATACGCTTCTGACAAAAAACTTTTTCCAAATTAATCAGTCTATAGTACCAATGTTTCTGAATAAGTATATTTACGTGTTAGTGGCTGAAACAAAAGAAAAGAATGACCAGGAATTGGTATAATATTCTAGTAAAATCTCAACCAAGACACCAGAAAGAAAGAAAATGACAACATAAGGCGTCATATGTTTTGGCAACACGCGTTAACAGCAAGATGATTATGGCTGTAAGTAACTTCTTCTTAGAAAAACATGACCACATAACAATAGATCTATGGGATAAAATGAGCCACATCGTGAGAAAACGGGATTATTGCCTATTCGAAAACAAAGGCACAGATCAGCTTCACAGATCAGCTTCGCAGTAACAGTAACTGCGAAGCTGATCTGCGCCTTTTTTTCGCTACTCGGATAGTTCAATTCCTCCTCTACCTATTTGCAAAATTCCAAGCTTCTAGCCTGCTTTTGGGACTGTACAGGTCGGTTTATGTCAGACCTGGTCGGAAACCCCGAAGACCAGTTTTCTCTCGTCAAGGCTCAAATGATACACAGTAATAAAACAGGTTAGAGTGGAAACCTTAGTGTCGTTCTCTAGCGACACTGACGTTCACTTACGAGGGATTATCAAAAATTACGTGGACTTTTCTTATAACGTATGATCATATGACTCGATTCCACTCAAACTTTCAATCCACATGGGCTTATGTAATATGCAGCAGTGTGCATAATTCCATCACAATCCCTTCATCCGTAACAAAATAATGTAAAATGAAACCACCCACTTTCGCCATCATGGAGCACTCCGATGACTTCAGTGACGTCGACGCAAAAACACTGCTTTTGAACCACAAAATGTGCTTTTTAGGGCTACTGATTTTTACATTTTTAATGCTCAAAGTACGTTAGAGTGAAAACGAAGCTACTCCTCTCTTAGTGTCGTTCTCTAGCGACACTGACGTTCACTAATAATATGATGGTGTGGAGTGAATCTGTCGTAATAATCTGAAGTTGAGTTTAGCAGTTTTCGTAATTTCGGCGACAAACCTTTGCAAAGCTTATTTGTGGATGTTTCGACTATACAAAAGAAGCTTCGTCACAGTTTTATGTTAGCATTGTCAAGCAACCATATCACAATTCCAGTGCACCCGGAAAACATGTCCGTGCAATATATACCCCCTTAAACCCCTCTTTTATATAGAAAAACTGGGGTATGCAGGGGTATACCTATTTTTCTTATTTTTGCTCAAAAACATAGATTGTGAGTACCCACAATAAGTTTTGAGCAAAAATAAGAAAAAAATATATATGAAAAAAAAAAAAAACAACAACGTAATTTTAGATTTTTTACAACCAACAATATTCTGTATATTGCATGGGCATTTTTTCGTCAACGTTGATGATGCATTACCTGTTTTATTGCAGGACGTGTATCTAGGAAGGTAGCACTGATATTTTCTTGAAACGTCTACTTTCGATTCTGGTACTTCGTTTACAATGTTACAATTATCAGAAAGAATCGTTGCTGAGATGTTTTGAAAATCCTCTTGCATAAGTTTGATGAAGCAGTTGGTTCTAAGGTCCCAGGTTACCCAGTCTTGGACTCCGTGACACATGGCGCAGTAGTAATTTTGATAGATGGTGTCTGTTACGGAGTGAGAAACCCAGAGAAAATCATCCACTTCCGTCTTGTTGTCTCCCCTACACATAGAATGAACATACTCGTCTTCGAAGTCTGCCGGGCAACTAGTCACGATAAAGTATCGCTTGATGCCATACGAATAACCATCGTGGAATGGTCTGGAATCTGGATTATATACGACTTTTGTCATAGTGTCCGCACATATCAAATCAGATGCTACATGTATGACCGGTGCTGGCTCTAAATCTGGACAGCAATTTTCAGTTTTGTAACAAGTAGAAGCGTCACAAGAGCAGTCGGAACAACAAGGCACGCTTGTGTCATCATTAACAATATTTGCTGTTTTCGTAGTACAATAATTTGTGTAAGGACACACAGTGTTTGACACATTCCGGACATAGCTAATAAGGTCAAATTCTCCGTTTGTCCTGGTGGCCGCAGAAGCACATAAAACTATGAAAACTTCTTTGAAAAACATCATGCTTCTCTTTCTACTTGTAAGATAATGTGAAATTCAGTGAAAATTAGATGAATGAAAACAGCCACTACGAAAATTTGGCCATGCAATTTATGGAGATTTTTTCGCTTGTGTAAAAATTGAAAATTTCATCAGCAAAAATTTTGATATTTTTAATATATTTGGTCAAAACATAGAGTTTTGGACCAAAAATAACAAAAATATGTATACCCCTGTAAACCCAAATTTTACTATATAAAAGTAGGGTTAAAGGGGAGAATCATTGCATGGACATGTTTTCCTGATGCAATGTGTATCACATGGACTTCAGAATGAAACGAAATGCGTTCGGTTCTGCTCTGGTATTGGGTTATAAACAAATTAAAACGGCCGGGCAATTTTAATCCTATAAAATGTTTTAGAAGCTCTGAACATTTACCGAAGTTCCTATCGGCTTGCGTTGACATGTAATTATAGAACATTGTATGGTTCATGTCTTTATTTACACGTGTATAATTATGTCACTGATCGCTGATCGACAGACCAAGTGGCAGCAAGGGTCGCAAATGTATTTGGTACTTTGATTCTTGGCCGAGTCTTGCTCATCAGGAAAACATGTCCGTGCAATGAATACACCCTTAAACCACACTTTTATATATTAAATCTGGGGTATGCAGGGGTATACCTATTTTTCTTATTTTTTGCTCCTACACATACATTGTGGGTACTCGCGGAGGCGGCTCTAACATATACCCACAATCTATGTTTTGAGCAACAATAAGAAAAATATAAAAAAAATCATTTTTTACAACTTAAAGATTCTATGTATATTGCATGTGCAAGTTTTCGTAATGTTACACGTACCCATGCTGTAGCATCGAAATTATCTTTAGTTCCATTGGGGAAATTTCTGATTAGCCAGCTGGGGCTGGTTTTTATTATAAATGAATCAGTTAATTTAAGAATAAGATCTTCATATGTTAAAGTTGAATTGTTATATTCAGGGGTGGAGCTAGATCAGCGCCGTCTTACCTGCACTCCGATGCACTTCGTGACTTCGCTCCACTTCCGTGTGGAGAGGTCTCACGGAACACCGATGGAAACAGTTCGATGGAGTGAGCACTGAGGTACAGTACTCAAGTGAGTACTGAATACTGATGGACATATTTAAGTTCTGAGAACCTGTATTTTTAAAAGTTTGTTTGTTTGAATTGATGCTTTACGTCCCAGTCAACAGCAATGGTCATGCCCGGACGTTGCCTCCATTTTATGGGACTTTTACCCAACATTAAGATGTCACGACACTCAAAATGTGCTGCTTCATAAATACAACCACCCAATTATGCCAATAAGGCTTATATTTATGATGATTTGACTAAACCACTTTTCCTGTGCAGGCTCAGACATGAGCGGTTAACCAGTAATCAGATGGTCGGTCAGTAGATTAGTAGCTTTGCCTGGAGGCACAAGCAGCCCATTTATTTCTCCTAGGCCCAAATGGACGAGGGCTCATATTCCCACCCGACCACCTAAGTACTCGGTACTTACTTGAGTACTGAGTACTTTTAAAAATGCAATACTGAGTCCTAGCTAAAGTTTTGTAAACATACTTGAGTAAGTACTGAGTACATGTACTGAAGTTTTGATAATATACTTAGCATGTTTGCATGCTTAGTTTTTAACCCAATCATGGTTGATAACTATGCTGCCTTCTTTAATTGCACGCCGATGGATCGGGCGTCAGACTCTATTATGATGGCCCCGACATAAAGCTATTCATTTTAGTTGGTTGGGGCCGGAGCTTCTTGTCTGTTTCTTGGCCCAGCGGGGTTCAACTGATGTTTTCCCTTTGCTCCGGAGTTAGTAAGTTATTGGGCGCCCAGGGATCTTCATCTTCGGGCAGATTACTCAATATGTGAGTCCTCGTTTTTTTCATCATGGAGTTTATCGTGATTTATTTGTTTGTCCATGTAATACATGTGTTTGCCAGTTGAGATATTGGTTTAATTTTATTCTAATCCATTTTTAATAATCGCTAATACGCCTTTTGTGGCTTATTTGGATTGTTATATTTCAAGTACTTGATAGATGACATAACATACTTATTTTGGGTAAATGTCCCATAAAATGGAGGCAACAACCCGACTTTTGCTGTTGACTGGGACGTAAAGCATCAATTCAAACAATTTACAATGTACCACCTGGTGTCTATATTGGGACTTTAAATTTAATTGCATCGCTTCCTGGTCCCTCTATTCTCACTTTAGTGCACATGCGCTGGAAAATACCCCCAGTGTATAAATGCATTTTCCGAGACTCGCGCGCGCGAGCTAGAGATTTTTTTTTCGCAACAATGCACACAGTTAATTCTGGAAGACCGTCTGATTTCAATTGATGCGCGTACGGTTCGTTTTTCTAAAACGTCCTATTTCAGTGGTGGTACAGTCAAAACACTTGATTTTAATAGCATTTTCATGGAATTTAGTTAAACAATCATACTAACGTTTTGGCGACATTATGATTTATACTCATGAATGAAAGTTTCGTAGACTTTTTATGCAGTAGAACTTGGAAAAAGTGAATTCAGGATTGAGATGTAAAGTTTATTTGATGTTCGCCGTCTTGATGATGATGATGATGATGATGATGATGATGATGATGATGATGATGATCATGATCATGATGATGATGATCATGATGATGATGATCATGATTATGATTATCACGACGACGTCAATGATGATGATGATGATGATGATGATGATGATGATGATGATGATGATGATGATGGCGATAATGATGATGATCATAATTATGATTACCACTACGACGACATCGATGCTGCTGCTGCTGATGATGATTATGATGATGATTACGACAACGACGATGATAATAATAATTACGACGACAACAACGATGACAACAACGACGACGACGATGATGATGATGATGATGATGATGATGATGATGATGATGATGATTGATGATGATGATGATGATGATGATGATGATGATGATGATGATGATGATGATGATGATGATGATGATTGATGATGATGATAGTGGTGATGGTGGTGGTGACGATGCAGTTATAATTCGAGCCGCCACATGAGAAAACCGACAATTTACATATGCAAAAACAAAGGCGCAGATCAGCTTCGCAGTATTGACTGCGAAGCTGTTTAGCGCCTTTGTTTTCGCTTCACGGATAGTACAGTTCCTCTTCTTTCTAAATCCAAAATTTCCAGCATCTAGCCATCTTCTGTGCTTGTACAGCGCCTGGTCGGAACCCCAAATTGTTGGTTTTCTCATGCAAAGGCTCATTTAGACTTCAGCTTCTGTACTTTCTCGTATTTCTTTATAGAATCAATTTGCTTTAGCAGAACTATAAAGGTCATATTTTATTTAGTTCTAATGAGCTGATTCATTTATCATAGCCTCATCAGGTGGTTATTAGCACTTGCTTGATTAGAATGACTGTCAATTTCTCTGCCTCCGCGTGGGTGAAGTAGGTGTATGGTTCTATAATCACCTGTCAACAACAGAACAAGCAATCAGGCAACAATGCAACTAATAATAACTGTCTTAATAAGCAATATCATAAACAAAAGACTCTGTAATGGCTGCCAAAATGTAAAATAATTCGAGTTTGTTTGTTTTTGTTTTTTTCGAAAAGGGTCTTTGGCCGAAATATTGAGACTGAGAAATCTGGGGAAAAAAAAGTGTGAAAACTTAATAATATTCAGTGCTTCGGAATCATCCCAGCAGGCACATGACGTCAAAATGACGTCAGATCGACGTCGATGCGACGTCATGACGTCGCATCGACGTCGATATGACGTCATTTTTACGTCATGTGCCCGCTGGGATTTTACAGGACTGAAAATTTTATTTAAGCATTTCTTGTACTGCAGAGAAGCATGATGTTGTTATACCCCCGGCATACGAAGTATTAGGGGGTATATAGTTTTTGCTTTTTGCGTCTGTTTGTCTGTCTGTCTGTAAACTTTTTTGTGTGTCAAAGATTTCTCAGGAACTACTAAACCTAGAATTTTAAAATATGGTACAAAGCTTGGGTATGTCAAGTTGTAATGTGTATTTGAGAATCAACGAAATCCGGCTTATCATTCCCTTTATTTATCCTTTTTTTCTCTATCCAAGAAATTTTTCCATCATATCAGCTGAGTCTGTATAAGAGTTAGAGACTTCAAATTTTATATGCATGTTCAGAATGACCAACTTTATTACTGAAATAAGATTATGATTCTGTGGTTTACTTTAGTCTTCTTTTTTTATTTGTTTCTTTTCCAATCTGTCACTCCTATACAAATCTGCACCTTTTTGTGTCAAAGATTTCTCAGGAACTACTAAACCTAGAATTTTAAAATATGGTACAAAGCTTGGATATGTCTAGTTGTATTGTGTATTTGAGAATCAACAATCTCTGGCTTATCATTCCCTTTATTTATCCATTTTCTCTCTATCCGAGAAATTTCCCCATCATATCAGCTCAGACTGTATAAGAGTTAGAGACTTCAAATTTTATATGCATGTTCAGAATGACCAACTCTATTCCTGAAAACAAGATTATGATTCTGTGGTTTATTTTTGTCTTCTGTTTTTACTTTGTTTCTTTTCCCATCTGTCATACCTATACAAATCTGCACCTTTTTGTCCGGCATACAAAGTATTAGGGGGTATATAGTTTTTGCTTTTTATATTTATGCCATTCCACGATGGTTATTCGTACGGCATCTCCTGTATATAAATAACACCCCCCCCCCCCCCCCCAATGACCAAACCCAAAACATAGTGGATAACATAAATGACAGCCACTTGCAAATGCGGGAACTAAAAGAAAGTATTCGAAGTTCAGATATTGACGATATAAGCAGACCTGAAAGCCTATCAGAACTCAAATTTTATGAGAGACAGTACCGACGAGTTTTCCAGCATTGGCACTTCTATATAGGAATTAACACTACAAACATTAACGATTCGTCTCACACAGAGGACCAATCCTGTTTGCAACATGTTTGGTCAGAGAATGAATCATCATTTTTTTACACAAATGCAGACTCTTTACTAAATAAGAGAGATGAATTAGCGTTGATCATATCAACAAATAAATATGACATCGTGGTAGTAACTGAGGTGCTTCCCAAAAATAGAACCAGTTCTAATATAAATGACGAACGAGTTCCACATAAGTGGGTACCCAGCAGGCACATGACGTCATAATGACGTCAGATCGACGTCGATGCGACGTCATGACGTCGCATCGACGTTGATATGACGTCATTATGACGTCATGTCGTCGCATCGACGTTGATATGACGTCATTATGACGTCATGTGCCCGCTGGGTACAGCATGTATAACACAACGTTGGGTACTTATTCAGGTCGTGGAATCATAATCTACGTGAAGAACGACATAAATGCAACGGCACTAAATCTTTTTGAGCTACAACACATAGAGGCCACTGGCATAAAAATAAAACTGAGGAATAGTGATTGGCTCTTTCTCATAGCAGTGTACAGGAGTCCAAACTGTCATGAGGATTGTCAAGTGGAAGTGGAACAGATACTTAGTTATGACAAAGAAGGTTCATGTAGAGCCAGCCATAGAGTGATTCTGGGGGATTTTAACCTAAGGGAGATAAACTGGGTCACAGAAACTTCAAATGTGAGTGAAAATCATTTAGATACAAAATTTTTAGAAGCAGTAAGAGATAATTACCTATTTCAACATGTGAAGCAAGTGACAAGAACCAGAGAGAACCAACACGACTCGTTATTTGACCTGATACTAACAAATGAAGAAAATATGATTGATAGCATCAGGTATTTACCTCCCCTTGGAAAGAGTGGTCATTTAGTAATCCAGTTCAGCCTAATAACGTATATAAACAGATTCCGTACACAGACCGAAAAATTGAACTTTTTTAAAGGGAACTATATGACCAGCTGCGTACGAACCTAAGAAATATTGCATGTGATGAAGCTATAACGGATGCGATGGATCTAAATGAGTCGTGGGAGAGCTTTACCGACATGATCAACCATGAAGTAAGAAAAAACATACCGGTGTGTAAAGCTTTCAAAAGGAAACATGACACCCCTTGGATCACAAGAACAAGCCTCAAAGCCATCAAGAAAAAACATACCAAATGGAAAAAATATCAATATTGCAAGTCACAAACAAATAAGGATCCAGCATACGATAAAGTTAAAAAAGAAGCAAGTAAAGAAACAAAAGCAGCCAAAATGGATTACGAACAACAGATACCTGAAAATATTAAAACAAACAATAAAGCATTTTGGAACTATGTTCAGTCGAAAACTAAAACAAGAGAATCTGTAGGAAACCTTGTCGACAATAGCGGAGTAACAGTCACAGAAGGAGCAAAAAAGCAACTGTACTAAATGAGTTCTTCACCAGTGTCTTCACCAAAGAAAAAAACACCGAAATGCCAATAATTGCGGATAGAAGTTTGGGGAAATCTTTAGAATATTTTGACATAAATATCGAAATGATGTTGTCCACAGTTTTGTCAAGCTCTTTGCTGACGATGCCAAACTATACGCTGTGGTTAATACAGCCAATGATGCTAGTATAGTTCAGCAAGACTTGACAAGAGTGAATAAATGGTCTGACGTATGGCAAATTAGGTTCAATTATAAGAAATGCAATCACATGCACCTAGGTAAACATCAAAACTTTAGCAAATATTTCATGTCTGTAAATGGGGAACAAACAGAAATAAATCAAGTACCAGAGCGAAAAGATCTTGGTGTTATAATAGACGACAAATTAAAATTTGTACCACATATTCAAGCTATGGTTAAAAAGGCCAATAGAAATTTAGGGATAATAAAACGTACTTTTAATTACCTAGATAAAACAATATTCTTAAATCTGTACAAAAGCATTGTTAGGCCAAATTTAGAATACGCGTCAACCGTCTGGTCAGTCATGTATAAAAAGACAGCATCTCCATCGAAAACGTGCAGAGAAGAGCAACAAGACTGGTACATAACAGAAGACACCTTTACACTGACAGAATGAAAGAACTAGGGCTACCCTCGTTACAATACAGAAGATCTAGAGCTGACCTAATTGAAGTTTTTAAGATCCTTAATGGTATAGACAAATGCGACAAGGATCAGTTATTCCGCATGCAAACAAATCAAAGGATAAGGGGCCATACGCAAAATCTGTTCAAACGGCAATTTAGACTGGATTTAAGAAAGTATTCTTTCTCACAAAGAGTAATAGACGACTGAGCAGCTTGCCAGAGGATGTGGTATCTTCAGAATCCATCAACCAGTTCTGAAACAACAACAAAAAAAAAAAAAAAAAAAAAAAAAAAAAAAAAAAAAAAAAATTGAGCCAGACTGTTATTAATATCCACTTGCGCATGCTAGACATCACCAGTTAAATGAAAGAAGACATGAAAGGACCCAACTACTATACAAGGCCTCAACGACAATAAGACAGTCAGCGATACTTTATCGTGAATAGTTGCCCGGCAGACTTTGAAGACGACTATATTCATTCTATTGTACTACCCGTGTAGCGAAAACAAAGGCGCTGCCTAGCTGTGCAGTTATTGCATACTGATCTGCGTCTTTGCTTATGCAAACGTCCGGCTCTCATGACGCAGCTCTGGTTTGGTTTTTGCCACACATGGACATGGTGTCATCTTGGATATTTATTAAAACTTTCACGTGATATTGTCACGTGGTTTCAGATCTTTGAACAATGACAGACGGACCGACAGACGCCACAGAGTGACTATACTATATGTTCACTGTGGATCAATGATAAACGGAAAGACGGCCGGACAGACACCAGAGACCAACTATACTAAATGCTCACTGTAGAACAATGATAAACAGAAAGACGGACGGACAGACGCCAGAGACCAACTATACTAAATGCTCATTGTGGATCAATGATAAACGGAAAAACGGACGGACAGACGCCAGAGACCGACTATACTATATGCTCACTGTGGATCAAGGATAGACGGACAGACGGACGCACGGACGCCGGAGACCGACTGTACTATATGTTCACTGTGGATCAATGATAAACGGAAAAACGGACGGACAGACACCGGAGACCGAATAAACTACATGCTCACTGTGAATCAATAATAACGGAAAGATTGACGGACAGACGCCAGAGAATGGCTATACTATATGTTCACTGTGGATCAATAATAACGGAAAGATTGACGGACAGACGCCAGAGAATGGCTATACTACATGCTCACTGTGAATCAATAATAACGGAAAGATTGACGGACAGACGCCAGAGAATGGCTATACTATATGCTCACTGTGAATCAATAATAACGGAAAGATTGACGGACAGACGCCAGAGAATGGCTATACTGTATGCTCACTGTGAATCAATAATAACGGAAAGATTGACGGACAGACGCCAGAGAATGGCTATACTACATGCTCACTGTGAATCAATAATAACGGAAAGATTGACGGACAGACGCCAGAGAATGGCTATACTATATGTTCACTGTGAATCAATAATAACGGAAAGATTGACGGACAGACGCCAGAGAATGGCTATACTACATGCTCACTGTGAATCAATAATAACGGAAAGATTGACGGACAGACGCCAGAGAATGGCTATACTATATGTTCACTGTGGATCAATAATAACGGAAAGATTGACGGACAGACGCCAGAGAATGGCTATACTATATGTTCACTGTGAATCAATAATAACGGAAAGATTGACGGACAGACGCCAGAGAATGGCTATACTGTATGCTCACTGTGAATCAATAATAACGGAAAGATTGACGGACAGACGCCAGAGAATGGCTATACTACATGCTCACTGTGAATCAATAATAACGGAAAGATTGACGGACAGACGCCAGAGAATGGCTATACTATATGCTCACTGTGGATCAATGATAAACGGACAGACGGACGGACAGACGCCAGAGAATGGCTATACTATATGCTCACTGTGGATCAGTGTTAAACGGACAGACGGACGGACAGACGCCAGAGAATGGCTATACTACATGCTCACTGTGGATCAATGATAAACGGAAAGACGGCCGGACAGACGCCAGAGAATGACTATACTATATGTTCACTGTGGATCAATGATAAACGGAAAGACGGCCGGACAGACGCCAGAGAATGGCTATACTACATGCTCACTGTGGATCAATGATAAACGGAAAGACGGCCGGACAGACGCCAGAGAATGGCTATACTATATGCTCACTGTGGATCAGTGATAAACGGACAGACGGACGGACAGACGCCAGAGAATGGCTATACTATATACTCACTGTGGATCAATGATAAACGGAAAGACGGACGGACAGACGCCAGAGAATGACTATACTATATGCTCACTGTGGATCAATGATAGACGGACAGAAGGACGGACGGACGCTAGAGACCGACTATACTATATTTTAACTGTGGATCAATGATAAACGGAAAGACGGATGGACAGACGCCAGAGAATAACTATACAATTATGCTCACTGTGGATCAAGTGGATCCGTATAGCACAATACTTCTGCTTCATCGATCGACATTATGCCAAGCCTATTTTGAGTGTTATCAGCCTAAATATCCAGAGCCTAGTTTGTATCTGAGCTGCTTTAAATACCCAACGACGGGTTCTTATAAGAGCCGTGTCATGAGAAAATCGGATATTTACCCATGCGAAAACAAAGACGCAGATCACACGGGTGGTAAAGTTTGGAACGACCTCCAAAAAGAGGTAGTGAATTTCTGTTCCAATCGCACATCCGGGAACTCGCGAGGTTGGTCCAAAGGCTAGAAACGGATAAACAAAGGTAGGTGTCGCTGTTTCTTTTGATTTTTTTCTAAGTTTCTAGCGAAAAATGGATAATTATGGCAATGCTATGTCGTGTAAAGATGACTTCTCGATGCATAGGGCCCAAAGCTGCGGTTGAAACCGAAATAATTTCCGCTGGATCGTTTTTAAAAGGTCGAACACGATGTTGCTTTTTCACAACAGTTTGTCAACAACTGACACCTTTTTGCAAAATTTGTGGTTTTCCACGAAGAATACAGCCCCGGTACGCTCGCCCTGGGGAAAAGAGCACTCTTCATTACATATCCTGTTAAAAATGGCAACGGGGCGCATTATTTAAACAAATGATTGAGAAAATTTCAGTAGAGGTCGTTCCAATAAGTTGGAGCTTGTTCCAATTTGAATGAGATCGTTCCCAGTGCTCTCCTGTTTTATACAATGAAATTAATGTCTGTGATATCAGACCAACCAAACTCAGACAAAAATGGGCGGTTGACATTTATTGAATCCGGATGAACATTGTGTCACCAACATGGCAGGCATATCCCGGATCAGGTAAAGCTGGCAAGCCGCATAGGCTTAAATTGACGATCCAGAATTTTATAATTCTATTGTATAATTTGCCAATGATGATTGATAAGTAGCAAATGTTACATAGAAAAGTATTTGTATTAAACAAGATTTATCAAATTTTGCTTATAGTGACTTTTTTCTGTGTTTTAATTGTCCATTTTTGCCTTTTTTTACATTCGTGTTGTGAAAAAACACAGCAAAATAGTCAATAAAAGCAAATTTTTGATAATTTTGTTTAATGCAAATACTTTTCTGTGTTACAATTGCTCCTTCTCAGTCCTCATTGACAAAGTACATAAAAGTATAAAAAAAATTCATCTGGCCTGGGTCCTCAATTTCAGCTAATTTCAGCTCGCTGGCTTGCCAGCTGTGCCAGTCATACCCGACCATATCCCGGCCGGGGATCGAACTCGTAGCCTCTCATAGTCCACTTGGAATGATTGAATATTTGATGCAATATCGTACTAAATTATATGACATTGTTTGCAGTGTTTTCTTATATAGAAATGAAATTGTAGACTACACCCCTGTTTGGTACTTCTTATTTTTATTTGTTTTATTTTATTTTACTAGACATCTCACATCGAGATGATGCGTATGAAAATGATTCATTCATGTTTCTTAAACTCTACGCTTGGGTCCCTTGAATTGAATTTTTGTATATTTCAGATCGGTTTTTGTTGGAGTGTATGTGTAGCCATTTCACTTTTGTTTAGTATATTTAACAACAGTAAGAGCGAAACAATTTATGACACGAAAACCCCACCCGACAAAGCAAGAATCGCATGTACTGTCTTTGCAATAGTTTTCTGACAATTTTTTTCAAAATCACCATTTCCTGAAATACATCAAGAAAAATATGATCGTGTCACAATCCTTTTGCGTTCCAAAAGTCTTAAAAAGAGCAACAAGACATGAAAATCGGTTTATACATAAAAGTAGGAATAAGAAACTATCTGAAGATCTGCAAAGAACAATTCAAGTTTAAATCACAAGCCAGAAACCGCTTACAAACGGTCATTAGCAAGCTATCAGTCGTAGCAGAATCGCTTTCAAACCCCAAAATATTACAATATTTCAAACCATCATTTTTGTCTGAGTTTGGCTCATCTGACAACACAGATATTAATTTCATTGTATAAAACAGGAGAGCATTGGGAACGATCTCATTCAAATTGGAACAATCTCCAACTTATTGGAACGGCCTCTACTGGAATTTTCTCAATCATTTGTTTAAATAATGCGCCCTGTGGCCATTTTTAACAGGATATGTAATGAAGAGTGCTCGTTTTCCCAGGGCGAGCGTACCGGGGCTGTATTCTTCGTGGAAAACCACAGATTTTGCAAAAAGATGTCAGTTGTTGACAAACTGCTGTGAAATGCAACATCGTTTTCGACCTTTTAAAAACGACCCAGCGGAAATTATTTCGGTTTCAATCGCAGTTTTGGGCCGTATGCATCGAGAAGTCATCTTTACACGACATAGCATTGCCATAATTATCCATTTTGCACTAGAAACTTAGAAAAAAATCAAAAGAACCACCGACACCTACCTTTGTTTATCCGTTTCTAGCCTTTGGACCAACCTCGCGAGTTCCCGGATGTGCGATTGGAACAGAAATTCACTACCTCTTTTTGGAGGTCGTTCCAAACTTTACCACCCGTGGATCAGCTATGCAGTAAATGCACTGTAACTTTTCAGCGTCTTTGATTTCGCTACACGAATAGCACAATGATTATCCCTCTTCTTCTTAAATCCGAGATTTCTAGCCTTATTCCGAGACTGTACAGGTCGGTTTGTGTCAGACCTGGTCGGAAATCCCGAAGACCGGTTTTCTAGCGTCGCGGCTCAATTTTGTAAGCTTTGTGGCTTTTAACGTCAAGTATTTTTTCAGTCATGTTGGGACGCAGCCGCCGGTTCTTGTGTGTTACCTAGGCCATTGGCAATTTTAATTAAACTTGTTTCTTGCCCAGGGACCACTTACTTCACTTGTGTTTTACGTTTAATAAGGATAACGTGTCCGTGAAATGTATAACCTCTAAAACCCCACACTATAGTAAAATCGAGATATACAGGGGTATACATATTTTCCTCATTTTTGATCCAAAACATAGATTGTGGATACTCATTAGAACCTCCTTGCCATAATCAACGTTTTTAAATATCAAAAATATATATTTTCTAATGAAATTTTCCATTTTACATGTCTTGGGGCAAATTCTTGTAATGTACCATTTACCCCATTCTTGGTTTCATGGAGAAAAAAGCAATAAGGCAAAATACATGGAATGTGATTTTAATCGTTTCTAAATAGCACATGTAGAATAAAGATATACAAACATATTTACAGACAAGAAACATTTGAGCAGCGTCATGAGAAAACAAGCATTTTGCATATGCGAAAACACAGGCGCAGATCGGCTTCGCAGTAACTGCATAGCTGATCAGCGCCTTTGTTTTCGCTCCACGGATAGTATTCATTTATTTTCTAAATCTAAAACTTGCACCCTGTAGCCATCTTCTGTGGCTGCAAAACCTGGTTTGTCTCAGACCTGGTCGGAAACTACATTGTTGGTTTTCTCATGAAGCGGCGCATTTACAAGTAACGTTCACTAGCATACCCTTCTGAAAATTTTCAATCACTTCTGATCTATCATTTACCGGTATTTACCATTTGAGCCGCCTCGTGGGAAAACCAACAATCAGCATAGGCGAAAACAAAGGCGCAGATCAGCTTCGCAGTAACTGCGAAGCTGATCAGCGCCTTTGTTTTCGCTACTCGGATAGTACAATTCCTCTTCTACTTAAATCCGAAATTTCAAGCTTCTAGCTCTTTTCTGTGTTTGTACAGGTCGGTTTGTGTCGGACCTGTTTGGAAACCACATTGTTGGTTTTCCCACGAGGCGGCTCATTTCAAGCCAAGCTTTGGCTGTAGTATGCAATAGTAAGCTATCAACATACGGAATCAGAGGGTAGATGCAAGGGATAGTATGTCTTGACTGG
Organism: Rugalucina vietnamica; assembly: GCA_964017185.1. NCBI lineage: Eukaryota > Metazoa > Mollusca > Bivalvia > Lucinida > Lucinidae > Rugalucina > Rugalucina vietnamica. The sequence continues at coordinate 60,269,534 of OZ024873.1, forward strand.
GTGCAAAAGTCAAAAATGTTTTGGCCTAAATACATGTTGCTTTGGCAAGCCTTATCGAAACGAAAGGCAAGACTTGTCGAGCAAGAGCCTTAGATGCTGTTTGTTTTTAGTATGTATAGGTCTAATAGACAAACTGTTTTATGCTTTTCTCCCCCATGCATAGATCTTGTCGAAACCGAAAATTACAAGAACGGTGAATGAATGGAGGAATAACTGAAAGCTTAATTGTCTGAAAATAACCTAGCGCCCAAATGCAGCTCTCTTACCAAAGGGTTCTTTCTATGTACATTTAAGGAAATGATTTTCTCATTATGCGGTAGAAAGTAGAATCCCATTTGCCGCATTTCGTTTCGATCTGCAGATTTCAGGGCTCTGGTTACCTTTTTGTATGGCGCATATAAGTTTGTGTATAATCTGGTCGGACACCTCATGACATGTTCACTCTCGACATGGACAAAATGCCAACTGCCCAGCTAATCAACTTAAATGATATGGCAAACTGAGCTGCATCCACACAAAACAAACTTTGTACCGGGCACATAAACTACTAAAAATATTATGACATCATAATATTAACTGAACCACGTCATGAGAAATATGCGAAAAGAAACAGGCGCAGATCAGCTGTGCGGTTACCGCACAGCTGATCAACGCCTTTATTTTCGCTACATGGATAGTAAAATTCCTCCTCTATTTAAATCGAAGATTTCAAGCTTCTGGTCCTTTTTTGACACTGTACATGTCGGTTTGTGTCGAACCTGGTCGGCTCATAAAATATTATATTATAACAATTCCACATGTCAAGACTGATCTGGGCTTAACACATAAGAGGCCAAATACAACATTTTACTGGCGGAATACCATTGTCTGGGCTGCGTGAACCACACGTGGTTATTTGGGAAAATACTGATCCTGTTCAATTATGATAAACTAAATACTTTGAACGAGTCTTATGTACATCAATACCAGTAACCAAGACAGCACTGTTTTGTTAAAAGTTCTTCAATTTATCCATATCATGAGAAACCCGGTTTTCATTATATGACAAGAACAAAATGAAATTCTACCAGTCAACTATGTTGTTCAAAGAAAAGCTCATTCGAAAGATCCCATCAACTTCCACTTTAAGCTAATTAAACTGATATTTATTTGGTTGTTACTTGTTTTTGTGTGTGTTTTTGGTATAATCAACATGACAGAAAAATTTAATGCATTTCGTAAGAATTGCAGTATATGCATTCACATGTACATAATATCTATCAGACCAGATTTAGTCTGATGCTTGTAGAATACAGGCTCTCCCATGATATGGATAAACATTCTTTGAAACACAAACTCAGTAATTTAACTCAGTTCTGCTGCCACATCACCATGTTGTTATTGTCCTCATGAGCGTCCGACTGAACTGAATAAGGATTCATCACATAGCTGAAAGGCTTGAAGTCATTGGAATAAGCGTTTGACTGATACATATTGGCACTCTGGAATGCTGGCGAACTCTGGTACAAATGCGTCGGGTAAGGTGGTGGCATCCTCGCGGTAAATGCCTCATGAATGTCCTCTTTCACACTAAGATGGTTGGACTCGAACTGAAAACCCGGTGTCCTGTCTGTGGCCTCGAATGAATGTGGACTCACTACTTCCGGCGAACTGTTACTAGCGTAATCACTTCCGGATACATCACTGACGGAAACTGGCGAATGTTGGTCTCTGTAAGCGTTGATATCATTCTGTGGCACATGGTTCACATTGTTCATGTTGTACAAGTATGGATTCCAGAAGCCGTTGTTGTTCACTGGACTAGTGGAGTACATCTGGGTCATGTAGCCACTTTGCTGGAGAATGTTCTGAACGCCCGCAGTACTCTGATTCATCCGCGCCTTGCTCTCTGGACTACTTTCAGCGAATGGAGGACACGTCAAGGTGGCGGGAAACTTCTGCTGGCCCACAACCGTCTTCTTCTCGCCGTTCTTGAAGCGGTATCGTCTTCTCAGGAAGCTGCCGTGGTCGAACATGTCCTCGTACTCAGGGTCGATGGCCCACTCATGACCTTTGCTGCCCGGCTTCTTAGGGAGTTTCATAAAACACTCATTCAGCGCCAAGTTGTGTCGGATAGAACCCTTCCAGCCCTTCTGGTTTGGATGGTTGGCGTAGTAGGGGAACCGCTCGGTGATGAAGTTGTAGATACCGTGTAGGGAGAGATGACGGTCAGGGGCATTGGCGATGGCCATACTGATGATAGCGATGTAGCTGTATGGGGGTTTGCCGTCAGGGATGGGTCTCTTTCTCTTGCGGGAGCGGTTGGTATCTGGCTGAGGTGGAGAGACGTCGCTGCTCTCGTCGCCATTTGGTGAGTCACGTGATCTGTCTACACCATCAGAATCGCTGCTGAACTCTGTAAATATAGAAGGAAAACATATTAAAGCAATGGCTAGGAAATGATAGCCTGTCCTAGAAACCAGTGCGAGACAACCCGGTAAAGATATACTATGAGTAAAGATGGTCAGCGGAGGGAACGTTTATTGCAGCTTGTTATCTAAGCCATTTTCTTAATGGGGTTTTGCTTACTAGATGAACTGTTTACTCGATTTTTTTTTCTGAAAATCCATGGATTCGAGGACAATTAAAGTAACGCGATCTGCCTGTCAAATTCAGTCGGAATAATACAATGGCAAATGCTGACAGCGTAAAATTCGCCGTCAATTCTTGCAATTTTGACATTACTTCAGAAAAATGTCCCTATAATACTTACATCATAATAACATTGAAGTGTTTGTGAAAACGAAATAACCGGGATTTCTTATATTACTTTCTTTCAATATAAAATGCTCAATTTCTGCATTGCTGCACGCACCTATCTATCAGTCAATAGAGTAAATGCTATTTAGGAGAAAACTCGAAAATCTAACCTCGACTTCGGCATCAATTGCAATGTGTGTCACCGATCATTTATCGGTTTGTATTTATACAATACCACGTTATTCTCAGTAGTGTATAACCCATTTAATTTTTTGTGTGAAAAACTACAGGCATCAATCCCAAGCTAGGTCTTGTCAATGTTTATATATATAATCATGCGCGCATGAACAAAATTTGGTCTGATTATGTCGATTAATTCTTAAGATATTTTGCGGAACAAAATTCTAACGCAAATCAAGGGCCATCAATCCATGACTGGTTACATCCATATACATACAAAATTTGGTCAGATGGTGTTAATTTATTCTCAAGGTATTGGGTGGAACCACGGAATGACGGAAGAACAGAGAAGACAGTATAGCCCATTAATTTTCTCAACATCAGAGAAACTTCTCCGTGCCACTTTTATATAAAAAAACTGGGGATTTGCAAGGGTATACCTGATGCATATTTTGTTAAAATGAAACCCATAAAAATAGTCAAATTTTTAAGCGACCCTTTAAAAAGATCCCCAAAATACCCTTACCCTCATTAATATTCATACTGAAAACCACCACCAAAGATACTAACTTTCGGCAAGAACATTACCAACACAAATTAGCCCAGTCTATGTATCCAGAGTATCCCCTTCTCCCTGGGCTTCGAACGGCAAGAAATGATTTATGTAACTGATTTGACGGGGCCCTACCTTGAGATGCAAACAGGATATGTGTTATATTCATACCGAGGGTAAAGCTAAAAAGGTTCGGAGTGTCGGACTATTGGTGGGATATTTTCCTCCCCAAATTAACTGTGACGACGGCCTTGTTTATGGCATTAAAGTTGGAGCATGCGTGTGTGTGGGGGGGGGGGGGGTATTAAAACGAAATATATTATTAATAATAAAATAACAGCTGTTGGTTCATACAAAAACGTTTACAAAGTGGCAGAACATTTCTCCACCTTGTCAGTTCAACGTTCAATGTTTCTTCTAATGTTCAAGCTAGGTGGAACCACATTAAAATGCCTCAGTCAGTAACTATAGTCACATGATATGCTCAATAAATGTGATACGTCTCAGTCATCAGCTGTTTCAGTCATTTCCGGACAAAGCATTTTGACATGTTGCATCAGGATAACATGATCGTGCAACATATACCCCAGAACTCAGAACCGCCTCTATGTTTTGAGTACAAATAAGAAAGATATCATTTTTTTTTTTCATCTGAATTTTTTTTCAAATTTTACAACTTTACAAGATGCACTTTGAACCCTTTAAACATTCTTTATTAATATAGAATTTCGTTATATAAGCGTTATATGCCTCTGAGAATTGGTTTAAACAATGCCTCTTGAGAAGAATTCTAAACAGAACATAAAATTAAGCTTCTTTGCATAGTCAAAAACCTTCTTATTGTGAGCATCCTTAAGTAAAGATGGCAAGTTATTGCTATTTTTGGTCCAAGATTTAAAAAAGCTAATACTTAATATCTGCGGACTTTTCGTCCATGTTACTTTATCAGAGAATGTTCACTCTAAATTCAGTGACTCTAACATGGAAAATGATATGAGTATATTAAAATTAATTATCCAAACAATTAACACAATGTTACTGGTTGAGTTTACATGTACATGTATGTTAATTTTTTGTCCTAATTCATATTGGGGATAACTCTTACAGCCCCTTTCACTCGATCTTGCCTTTAGAGCATTTGTATTACACAAGAACATGTGTCCTGAAGATCTGAGTTTTTTTCAGCGTTGTCCACAAAGACATTTGCTGACTTGAGTGACAGTTTCAAACTAAATGACGTGTAAAACGGCAAGCTCAGGTGAAAATTTTATTTTAGTATGTGGAATTATGGCCATGTAGATAGTAACTATGATACCAATAAGATACCAATATGATAAGCAAATAAGATGCACTGGCTGCAGTTTTGGTGGATTTTTTGGCATCTGACTATTTCATAGCAGATTGTGTTGCTTTAGCACACTATTGCTGAATGAAAATCTAATCTGCCAAAATTCTACATTTTCTACCATTTATCCAAGATCCCTCTAATGAGTTTTATTATACCAAAAAATGGTACGTGGACAATTCGGACCTTGGCTAATTCGGACCTGATTCGGACCCTAGCTGTGGACAATTCGGACCCTGGCTAATTCGGACCTTGGCTAATTCGGACCTCGACCACTGGTCAATTTAGACCCCGCAAAATCGAGGTCCGAATTAGCCAATGATGTTTTCGAAATAGGGTCCGAATTAGCCAAGGTCCGCATCAGAATAAGGTCCGAATTAGCCAATGTGAGATTCTGTCTAGGGTCCGAATTGACCATATGTGAAACAGAAATAAGGTCCGAATCAGCCAATGCTTGAATCGATTCAAGATGAAAAGATTGCCTGTGTCTTCAAATCATTAAAATAAAATTTCATTGTAGTACTCATGCCATTTTTTCATGCAGTGTTCGCGAATGAAATACTTTGTTTTGTTTGTTTGTTTGTTTGAATTGGTGTTTTACGTCCCAGTCAACTCGGGACGTTGCCTCCATTTTATGGGACTTTTACCCAAAATGAGGATGTCATGACATCAAACAAGTGCTTCAAATATAACCACCCAACTAAACCAATAAAGCTTATGTGTATGGCTGGTTTGACATGAACCACTTTTCCTGGGCATGCTCAAACCTGAGCGTTTAACCAGTAATCAGATGGTCAGTCAGTAGCGTAGAAGCTTTGCCTGGAGACACAATCTATTTCTTAAGGCCCCAATGGGCGGTACTTTGTTTTGTGGATCAACTGATTGATTGATCTGTAGCTCAGCATCCAAGTCAACAGCTAGCTCATATCGGGACGTTGCCTCCATTTTTGTACGATGTTATAACAGCCAAAATGCGCTTGTCAATATTACCACGCAAGTTATCACCAGCGCTTATATGTAAGAACGGTTTGACTTTAACTACTTTTCCTGGACACGCTCAGACCTTCTGAGCCGCTCAGACCTTCTGAGCGGTTAACTAGTGATCAAACGGCCAACCAGTTGTGAATATGCTTTGCATGTAGGCTGAAGAAGCCAATCTGTTTCTTACGGATACTTTGTGTTTTGTAGTGTACGATCCTCTGGCGTATGGCATAAGCCAGCGCAAACTGTATTTTTATCTTATGAAATGCGAGACCGTCATAGAGCACGGCAAGAAATCAGTAAAGCCTGCATACAACAACCGTGAAAGCAATATCAAACCGAGACAGCAGATTGTACTGAAGCCTCATTCTTGCTGTTAAGACGGCTCGTTTTTAATCTGAACACAGTTTTCTTTATGAAAAAAAAACATGATGCAATGGTCCGAATTGACCATTGGAAAGGTCCGAATTGACCACTGGAAAGGTCCGAATTGACCAGTGGAAAAGGTCCGAATTGACCAATGGAAAAGGTCCGAATTGACCAATGGAAAAGGTCCGAATTGACCAAAGAAATTTTCTTTTTTAGGTCCGAATTGACCAATAAAAAAGGGTCCGAATTGACCAGTGGTCGGGGTCCGAATTGACCAGTGGTCGAGGTCCGAATTGACTAGGGCCGAATTTTTAGGGTCCGAATTGACTAGGACCGAATTAGCCAAGGTCCGAATTGTCCATAATTCCCCAAAAATACATGTAGAAATGCATAATAAACTCAGCCATTGTCCTTTAGCTTTTTAAAAATATTGGATCATAAATATCAATAATTTGCCATATTTTCTTATTCATTTAAAATGTGTAGATCTAAATATGTAAGAGTTTTATAGTCGCGCATGGCTCTAAACTAGAGCCTCTCACGTAGTAAGTTTTAAAAATGTTTTTTTTTTTTTTTTTTTTTTTTTTTTTTTTTTTTTTTTTGATGAGGTGTGACTAGTAATAAATAAGACAACTGTAATTAGCTCAAAAAGCAAGAGTTATCGTTATTCGATTGTTGTGATGATTTCATATATGTGATGAAAATCATATGGTAGAAGACATTTGCATATCCCATCAATCTGAGAAGCAAAACGAATGGAGAAAAATGAAAAATAATCGAAATTGCTTGCTTGGTTCTTTTTTATTTCAAAAATATTAATAATTGAATAGATAATTTAAATTCTGTAACTAGAAGGCTTCTTCTGACTCGTATCCAGTCGGTATCAAAAGGGAAATAATACATTCAAGTTAAAAATTTTAAAATGTGACTATAGCATACTAATTGACGGGACTATATGATCGCGATGTACGGCAAGAGGTGGTTTGGGCTTCGTATCTCATCTAACATTTATCAGAATTTAATAATTTTGGTATCAACAAATGGGCAATTTTCTAATCTAAACATCCATACACCACATGCTTTAAAAACTTATTTTGAAAAGGTTTTATGAGGTTTGATGGTACGTGGACAATTCGGACCTTGGCTAATTCGGACCTGATTCGGACCTCAGCTGTGGCTAATTCGGACCTTGGCTAATTCAGACCTTGACCACTAGTCAATTCGGACCTTGACCACTAGTCAATTCGGACCCACCAAAATCGAGGTCCGAATTAGCCAATGATTTTTTTTTGAAATAGGGTCCGAATTAGCCAAGGTCGGAATCGGATTAAGGTCCGAATTAGCCATTGTCCGAATCGAATAAAGGTCCGAATTAGCCAATGTCAGAATCTATTTGCGGTCCGAATTGACCACATGTAAAACAGAAATAAGGTCCGAATCAGCCAATGCTTGAATCGATTCAAGATGGAAGGATTGCCTATGTCTTCAAACAGGGACAGTAGTTATGTTGTATTTTATATCACTGCTTCAAATCATTAAAATAAAAATTCATTGTAATACTAACGCCATTATTTCATGTAGTATTCGCGGGTGATTGATTGATTGATTTGTGGCTAGGCATCCTAGTCAACAGCTATGGTCATGTCGGGACGTTGCCTCCATTTTGCCGTAGGACATTTACCCAACAATACGATGTCATGACATCCAAAATGCGCTAGAAAATATAACCATGCAAGTTAACACAAGGGCTTACATGTATGGGTGGTTTGACCTTAACCACTTTTCCTGGGCAAAAACCTTCTGAGCGGTTAACCAGTGATCAGACGGTCCGTCAGGAGTGAATAAGCATTATATAGGCTCAAGCAGCCCATGTGTTTTCTTTAAACCGCAATTTTACCTTATGAAATGCGAGACCGTCATACAGCACGGCAAGATGGCTCGTTTTTTGTGTTTTTTTTTTTTTAATCTGAACGCAGTTTTCTTTTAATATGGAAAATGCATAATCCGAAGGTCCGAATTGACCAATGGAAAAAGTCCGAATTGACTAAAGGAAAAGGTCCGAATTGACTAAAGGAAAAGGTTCGAATTGACCAATGGAAAAGGTCCGAATTGACCAACAGAAAAGGTCCGAATTGACCAAAGAATTTTTATTTTTGAGGTCCGAATAATCAATTGACCAATAAACTAGAAATGCGTGTTTGTAAAACACTATGCCCCCAACTGTATGCTTGTTCCTAAACTGGCAGCTTGTATGATTCATTTATTTCATTTGAATGAAGTGAAATTTTATTTCCTGAAGCCTCTGTTTTGACCTTGATCCAGAAACAGAATGTAAGCTTTTTGCAGATAAATTAGAAATGGAGTAAAAATTTCAAAATGGAGTAATTTTGTCAAAATTTGACATAAAGTCTTCAAAATGTAATCAGGTGATCTTCTTCTCTGCCCCAACCAGTGTACCTAATATGAAGGCTCTAGCTTAAATACTTTTTGAGATATCTTGCACACAAGATATTCAAATTTTGTTTTAAAAGGGGCATAACTCCAAAAAGGCACATAACTTGAACATAAACAAAAATACGGGTCAACTATATTTTCATAAGGAATCTGAATATGAAATTTCAAAACCCTAACATTCACCGTTCAAAAGTTTCATATTTCACCGAAAAGTGCAAAAATTAATTAAATTCTGTATTTTTGTCAAAAGTTGACAGAAAGTTCTCAAAAGTTAATCAGGTCATCTACTCCTCAGCCCCAACCAGTATACCAAATATGAAGGCTCTAGCTCAAATACTTTTTGAGATATCTTGCACACAAGATTTTCAAATTTTGTTTTCAAAGGGACATAACTCAGAAAAGGGGCATAACTTGGACATGAAAAAAAATATGAGTCAACTATTTTTTCATGAGGAATCTGTATATGAAATTTAAAAAACCCTAGCATTCACCGTTCAAAAGTTTCAAATTTCACCGAAAAGTGGAAAAATCAATCAAAATATAAAAATTCTGTATTTGTCAAAATTTGACGGAAAGTTCTCAAAAGTTAATCAGGTCATCTACTCATCAGACCCAACCAGTATACCAAATATGAAGGTTTTAGCTTAAATACTTTTCGAGATATCTTGCACACAAGATTTTCAAATTTTGTTTTCAAAGGGAAATAACTCAGAAAAGGGGCATAACTCGGACAAGAAAAAAAATACGGGTCAACTATTTTTTCATGAGGAATACACACATGAAATTTCAAATCCCTATTATGCACCATTCAGAAGTTTTAAAAAAGTGACTAACAGACGCACCCACGCACACACGCACAGACAGACAGACAGACAAGCCGAAAGCAATATGCCCTTCCAACTTTTTCAAAGTTGGGGGCATAAAAAGGGGTCCGAATTGACCAGTGGTCGAGGTCCGAATTGACTAGGGCCGAAAATTGACTAGGTCCGAATTAGCCAAGGTCCGAATTGTCCATAATCCTGTTTGATTATACCCCGGATATGCATCTTTGTAAGAGGTGGGTGTGGGAAAACGCTTATAGCAGCTTAAAAAGCGTGGAAAGACCTAACAATTTATACATTACCTTATTTGAGAATCATTCCCCTTTTCAAAAATCAGTTTTTGGTCATTCTAAGTATTTTCTCGGAGATACACTAGACAAGTATGTTCAAAACTATGAAAATATATTTTCTGCAAAAAAATGTATTTTTGCCCTAAAATGCATATATTGATTTTTACCTTTCAATATTGTTATTTGTCAAGTAGTATGTGAATGCATTTACAGTTTAAAACACATTCCGTTGGCATATTTTAGACCTCTTCCGTGAAAAATGAAATTGAAAATATTTCTCATTTTTCTCTTTTTTGAAAATCGATAACTTTTTAAAAAGCATGGATACCCCAACAAATTATATGCTTTTTTGGTAGTTAAAGCTCTCTTTAAAATTATAGATTTATTTATTAACAATTATCGAGACTCCTTAATAAAATATTTGTACTTAAGGACACTCACAAGGTTTTTCACTATTTTGTTGAAGAATTTTCCGAAGGTATGGTGCATTTTGTCACGTTGAGGTTTAAAAATGGTGATTAAAACTGCAAGAAAATGACTTGATCGCTATCCGACGCAACTCGAGTTAATAATCCTAATGCATACTGAAGATAACACATTTGACAAAAATATACACACTGAAGACAGAACCTACAGGACAGAGACATAAATGCTGTATTCACTCTAGTTAGCGCGTAAGCTCCAAATAGCTTTACAAACCAACCTAATAAATAAATAAGTAAAATAAAATAAAGACGGAGAAAATGCGGAGTAACTTTGTATATACTAGTATGTGTATATTAGCTGTATAGATAATAAACCTGCTAAAAGTAATTAGTCAAAGGAAGAACAGAATTAAAGAACAGAACAGAATTAAAGAACAGAACAGAATTAAAGAACAGAACAGAATTAAAGAAAAGAACAAAAAGTAAACAGAAAGAAAGAAAGAAAGAAAGAAAGAAAGAAAGAACGTCAAATGCATACCCCTTAAACACTTTAACGTAATAAAATTAGGGTACACAGGGGTATACCGTAGGAGGGTATTCATTGCGTGTATCCACAATCAATGTTTTGAGCATACATTACAAAAACTTGCCCATGCAATAAACAGAGATTTTTTTAGCTCTAAAAATTGATAATTTTCAACTGATGTTTTTCTTATTTTTGCTCAGAACATAGATTGCGAGGCGCTAGAAGGAGTACCCACAATCTATGTTTTGTATCAAAAATAAGAAAAAGGTATATCCCGCAAACCCCAGTTTTACTATATAAAACCCCAGTTTTACTATATAAAAGTGGGGTATTAGGGGGTATACATTTCACGGGTATGTTTCCTTGATTGAATTTTTCACTGATGAAAAAAATCTGTATATGGCATTGACAAAGTTTTCATACCTACTTGTAGTTCTAGTAACAACAGAAGGTGCAATAACAAATAACATCATATTTTTCAAAGCTGTAAAATTGTTATTTTTAGCTAGGTTTAATTTTGGTTTCTCGTAAGAATTTTAAAATGTATACACACAAGTTACAATAATAACAAGAAAATAAGGCATTCTTTAAATTTAAACAACAAGAGTTGTTATAATATTATACAAGTGTAAGAATCCGTCATGAGAAAACACCGAATTAACATAGATATAAATACACTTAGATTGTGGGTACTCGTCAGAACCGTGCAAAATCAGAAAATTTTTCCTTTCTTAAAGTCTCTGTATATTTCATAGACTTGATTTCATTATGTAGCGCTCAAGCGGTTTGTGCAGTACATGGTCGAAAACCATGAAAACAATTCTAGTAAAGCTTTTTCTAAAACTAACCTATAGAATCATCTTTTGACGAGTTCTTGTGGTCAGAATCATCAGACGTCAGGTCCATCACGACGTGGTCTTGCTGGTAACGTGACGTCGTGACGTCATCAAAGTCCAAAGCACTAACACCAGGATGGAACATTGTTACACTTAAAGTCAAAACTTAGCACCACAAGCCCAACAAAAAAACACAAGTAGGAAAAACACTAAATATTCCAAAAGTTTAACAAACACTCTTGAAATGCAAAATCATAAAATGATGCGCAACAATTTCGCGGACGGTTGTTATAAGGAGCCACCAGGCAATTATATCTCAATAATTACACCGTCTCTATTTAAAAAGATGAAGGTGCCAATCAAGGTGGTTTATGGCTCATTATCGGTGGTGTCATATGTTTCCACAAACATTGTCGCGGTCCATTGACCGAGGTGTTAAGCCCAATCAAGCCCCGTGCAGAAGCCATTATGCTCCACTGTAAGTCAAATGGCCCCGGGATTGGTAAACAATAGTGGACCAATTTGAGCGGTGCTTCTCAAAAAGTAAATACATAATTGTTTTGTATTGTTTGGGCGATAAAACGCATCTTTGTGATGCCGATATCCCAAGCTTAGCGGGTGGATTAAGATAACAGGTGTTTTGGAAACATATTAATGAGCCTGTGCGTGAGAAAACCAACAATTTGGGTTCCGACCAGGTCCGACACAAACCGGCCTGTACAGTCACAGGAGCACGCTAGAAGCTTGAAATTTCAGATTTAAGAAGAAGAGGAAGTGTACTATCCCTGTAGCGAAAACAAAGGCGCTGATCAGCTTCGCGGTGTACATAAAAGGTGATTCACTTTGCTCAATTGCTCAATTAAAATACCTGAGAAAAAGTGAAATTAGAACGGTTACCATAAAACGTTTATTTATTTATTTATTTATTTATTTATTTATTTATTTATTTATTTATTTATTTATTTATTTATAATGTTTTATGACAATTGTTAAAGATGCACTGTCTGCGATTTATTATTGATATAGAAATCTTGACAAAGCATAGAATTAAGCTTCTTTCTCGGATCCACAATAATTGGATCCGAGGCTTCTTTGCATAGTAAAAAAAAACTTTAAGAAAAAATTGCTATGATTGTTATTGTTATTTTGGGCCAATATCTGATACAAAAAAAAAAAAAAAAAAAAAAGGATGATCAATGACATTTTTGTCTTTCAGGTAATGGTTCATACTGGGGATAACACTTATTATAATCTTGTGATGACAGATTCAATCTAGTCTGAACGAAATGGCGAAAAATTACCTTAGAACACAATTCATTCATTCATTCATTCATTCATTCATTCATTCATTCATTCATTCATTCATTCACAAAAAAGTTTTAAACTTCTACAGGGGCCCATAAGCTACTTCTATGATTTATTTGTAAAAAGTAGATTTTATTGTTTTATTTTCTCTGTGGCAGCTTTGGTACAGTTTATTACGAAGCCATGCGCATGAAAAATACAGTGATTCTTAAAGTTGTAAAAAATGAAAGTTTTTTTCAGTAGATTTTTTTATTTTTTTTATTTTTGCTCAAAACATATAGATTGTGAGTACACGTTAGAACCGCCTTGCCTCGGCGAGGCGGTTCTAGCGTGTACCCACAATCTCTGTTTTGGAGCAAACATATGAAAAATAGGTATACGCCTGCAAACCACAGTATTTTTTTTTCTATATAAAAGAGGGGTATATGGGAGTATACTTTTCATGGACATGTTTTCTTGATGGTCGGCGTCTACTGCGATTCGATTCTTTCTCATTTAAACTATCCATTCTATATATCTAATTTATTTTGCAGAATGAAATTATGTTATGTTATGTTTCTATATTTTGTCTTATTGCGCCCTCTAAGTGTTCAACGTCAGATATCCGGAAATGCACAATGTGCAGTGTGCTAAAAGTATATGATTCGTCCGTGTGTACGAACGATAGCCACTCGCTTACAGCTCGTGGCTTATCGTCTCGTACACACGAACGAACCATACAATAAGTAAAACTTGTCCGAACTTCCTGATTCCTGACTGACTGTCGGACCGCGTCATACAAATATGGGGGTATACCTAGACTGATATTCAGTCTCTAATTCTTTACTCTATCTTCACAATTATTTTCTAGCATCTTAGTATGCCTCTCTGATAGCTTCAGCCAAAAGTATTCTTGGTAAGAGGAAAATAGAAAAGACAGAAAAAAATGAAAAAAAAAAAAGTAGTAGACTTGTACAAGTCTAGGGTATACCTTATGTTTGTTGTCTGAAATAACTAAATAAAAACAAAAATATGTACTATAGATAGATGTCCGTACATGTAGAACGGCTTGAAATGTAAATCTTGAAATTGTATATAATGGTCAAACTGCTCCGTGACTATCATGTCACTAAACGGCATACGACACGATTTCACTGAAACTAGTGAAATAAAGAAACAATTTGATACTTATGGCGTCATTTCTTTTACGTGTGCAAATAATATAATAATAGAACCGTTTGCAGAACGGTGGTTTCATTCAAAACTTTACATTTGTTTTGACTGTACATGTAACATTACTCTTTGATTCCATTTCGATTCCTATTTTACCCCAAATATATTGGATGAATACATAATTATTTTGCCGTTTAAAATCCACAGTTGTTTTTAAAATAAAAAGAAGAATTGCTTGTAGGAAACGTGTACCTTTCATTTTGCGAAACATTGAGAGGCAGAACTGAGATTATTACAAAGAACTTGGTAAGTGTAGTTGATATTCTTTTTTAAATAACTGTGCTGTGTGGCACCGTTTATTGTATAATAATAATAATAATAATAATAATAATGTCTTTATTTAAAGAGGATGACATATTTAGTACATAAACTAATCTCACATATGGTCCTCTTAAGATTGATTGTGAGGCGGCTCTAACGAGTACCCACAACAAGTCTATGTCTATGTTTTGCGGAGCCCCATTTTTTCCTACGGCACTATCATGAAGAAAGGTAAGGTGGAAAATAAGGAAAATATGTATACCCTGTATACCCCAGTTTTACTATATAAATGTGGGGTTCAAGGGGTATGCTTTTCATGGACATACTGTTTTCTTGATGCTTTAACAATCGAACTTGCTAGGTCAAACAACACATTTGGCAAGTTATAAACAAAAATCATTAAAATGAAAAAACACTTTCTGAGAAGTAAAACAGGTCAGTATTTCCATGAATTCGTTACATACCATATAGATTTGCGATTTCTTATTTTAAAAATAAATATAAATTTTATGTGTAGGACAAAACACCCCACGGACAAAACACCCCCACGTCCATTTTGTTATAGGTGGACGAAAACCACCACATGTTTTTTTGAAGGCTGACAAAACACCCCACGCCCAAAAGTATAACGTGGACAAAACACCCCATGCAGATTTTAAAATTAGGACAAACCCCCCCCCCTCATGTTTTTGCAGTGTAGATAAGCAGATGGAAGCAGACAGAAGCATCCTAATGCAAACAACATGCATTTTCTGGTATTAATATCCCTTCTTTTTCCTTCTTTCAATTCTATGTAGATGAATGGATATTTTCTTTGATGCCATTCCAATTATCACTTATTAAAACAAATGCATGTATACTGATTGTGTTTGTACATTTTTTAAACTCATAATGTGCTAATTGAGTGCTATTAAGGTAATTGAATTTTTTAATCATTTAATTAATTTTCACATTAGCTCAAACACCTTTATAATCTGTCTGCGCTAAAATGGTTGTTTTTCAATTGAAGTCAAATTGTTAATTGCTTGTTTGTCTGATTAAAATGATTTGAAATATACTCATCAAAAGAAGTTTAGCACCAGTTGATATTTTTCTCATTTTTAAATAATGTTTAGTATAGACATTTTTCGAATAACCTTTAAAAACTTGGTATCATCTTAAAGGACTGGACTTCGTGAAAAACAACGCAATAACTTCTCTTAAAAAGATTAAGTAAAAATGTGCAAAAATGCATGTTTTTGAAAACACCAAAATTTGGGATGCAGCAAAAAGCCCACACCTTTATTTCTGGGCTTCCAAACCTGAATTCGTTTCATATCCTCACTCTAGACATTGAAAGCAATCATTTAAAGCAAAAAAATAAAAATTGAAATTTTCGGACAAAAACACCATTTTTGACCAAAAATTACGATTTTTGAGATTTTGTTTAAATTCTCAGATAAAGCTACCTCCAATAAAATGGGTTGTTTTCCCATCAAGCACAGCATGTAGCACCCCTTAATGTGTAACTGGAGGTACTTCTTTTCAATACATCCAAATTCCGACTTTTTAAAATGCTGCATATCAAAAAAATGCTCATGCGGTATCTTTGACATGGGGTTGCCATTAACAGAAAGAAAATAGGCGATAGGTTTTGGTGTCAAAACATCTCATAGTGATCCAAAATTAAAATGAATTTTGATTTTACTCATTTTCTCCAATATTTATGTTTTTTAGTAAAAAAGTGCAATTTGTCAAAAAATACAATTTTACCCACATTTTGAGATTTTTTAAATTGTTTTTTGGCTATATCATTTGCTTTGGAGCTCTTGTGTGTAAATTTGGAAACAAACATGTGTTCTCAACACTGTGGTCTTTGGGGTAGAATTTTTTCGACTTTCCAATTTTCAGTATTTACAGAAAATGGGAATTTTCAAGTCTTCTTAAAATCGTTTCCGCAACGTTTTTGGTCTGATGGCACACATTATCAAACTCTTTCAGACTGTACAAATTCAAAAGGGTAGGTTTAAACTTCAATGGCCAAAATGTTACTTAAAAATATGAAAAAATCTAAATGGTGCTAAACTTCTTTTGAGGAGTATATGTTGTGATATTTTGTTTGTAACAGCCCATATACACATTAACACAACCAGATATGTTCATTAAAAAGTTTAAATCTTAAATAAGTTCATATGCAGCTTTCATTAACTAATGTAAAGAAATAATAAAATTTGGCCATGGTTTCATGTCCAAGACATCAATTTTGTTATGTTATATGGGGAGCTAAAACATAATACATTCTTATTGAAATCAAATTTGGTTATGGTTTCTTGTCCAAGTCATCAATTTTTAGTCATGTTATATGATTCATTTTTATCTTGGATAAAGAAAACATAAGATTTGGTTATGCCTAAATTTTACAGCTATCAATTTTCAGTCATGTCATATGGGGAACTAAGAAAAACATGAGGGGGGTTTTGTCCTAATTTTGAAATCTGCATGGGGTGTTTTGTCCACGTTATACTATTGGGCGTGGGGTGTCAGCCTTCAAAAAAACATGTGGTGGTTTTCGTCCACCTATAACAAAATGGACGTGGGGGGTTATGTCCGTGGGGTGTTTTGTCCGTATACCAAATTTTCCTAGAGACGGACAAGAGATATTATCTTTTCTACAGATTACGATGGTGAAGCATAGTATAGCATGGGGTATTTGTGTTTATCTCCTGCTTCAGTGTTGTAACGGAAAGTTGGAAAGGCTAAAAAGAGGTAGGTGTGAGCCCTGCCCCCCAAAACACATTTGAGTCGCCGTATCAGAAACTAATAATACGCATAGGCGAAAACAAACCGGGCGCAGATAAGCAACTGCATAGCTGATACACTGGTCAATCTGTACGTCGATTTGCGCCGGTACTTACGACGGTTTGCGGGTATTTACTTGGGATATTCCCGTTTCGCCAACTCCCGTTTCGCCTCGACCAGAAATGTTCACTTTTCCCGTTTCGCCTACCCATTCAATATGGATGAATAACAAGATAGAATGTTGTTTTAAAAACGGGAATAGGTGAAATAAGACAGAATGTTGTTTTTAAAACGGGAGTAGGCGAAATGAGAATAGGCGAAGTGGGGGTAGGCGAAATTGGAGTAGGCGAAATGGGACCAAATCATTTACGCTTATTTACTGGAGACAAAAATGGCGGCGACAAGTAAATTTTTTTTTTCATTTTTAATCATGTTGATGCTGTATAGAAAAACATACATGTCAAAAGAACTATAGATTTATGTTAATTTTAAGAATACGACATGCACCTGGTGATTGATGTAAGCATTTAGGGATGATTTCGAGTACCGACCCAAAGGGTAAGTCGTTTGGATTTAATCATCTACCTCCGGTACTCGAATATATTCTTCAATGCATACATAAATCGACCGCTGCAGGTATACATATTTCTACAGTCCCTTTAGCATATGGCATGCTTTTCCATAGAGCATATATGCAAATATAGACGTAATAGAACCACTTCTAAGTTTTAACCATCAGCAAACTTGCGTAAAACCCACCAAATCAGCGTACAGGTTGACCGATAGTACAACCACTCTTATTCTTAAATCAGAAATTTGAAGCTAGCCTGCTTCTGTTGGGTGCAGACATCTCGTCTAAAACCAGTTCTTCTAAATGTCATTTCTGTTTTTGTACAGGCTGGTTTGTGTCGGACCTGAACCGGAAACCAAGATTCAGTTTGTTTTCGCATGCGGCGGCTCATTTGATAATGATGCTATTCTTTTTAGCATTCCGCTTATATGTAGTCCCCCACCACAACATGAAATGGGCCATTATCAGAATTTTCGTCATTGACTTGCGACAGTCTAGGGCTAAAATTGGCGTAGTCAGCCATCAAATGAACAGCTAAAGGGCACGGAGTCCATTCGTATTCAAGTCGATTCGTATTAAAGTCAATTCGTATTCAATTCGAGTAAGTAAATTACTGAGACGTTGATCCCACTATATGTTTCTTTACTGAAATGATATGATCTTATTTTCGTTTTTGAACCGTTTGCTTTCATCAGACGTTTGTAATAATTCGTTAGACCTAAGCCTAGCGGAAATATCGCACATATTTATGTGACAGGTCAAATCATTGAATATTTCCAGAGAGTCCCGACCAACAAGATGATTCTCCAACAACAGTACTAGTTTTAGGCCAAGAACTGAAGCAAAATTTTACACCACCTCCAGGGTCTAGCCAAACTTCTGCAGGGACGACATTTTATTATACAGGGATTCCATCTGAATCCTTCACCGATACGGACGGGGTTTCTAACAGCGTTACGCTAGGCCACACTGGGACAGTTTCTTTGCCCATGCAAACGAAACTAACGCCAGGAACATCCGCTGTCCCTGATGATGAAACCAACACCAAAACCTGTCCTGAAACAACCGAAGACTGCTGCAAGAAGTCTATTCCTCAGTACCCCGATGATGACTGGTACCCAATCTACAAGCCAGGAGAAATCTACGTCCCACCTTACGAGGAACCCAAAATCCCAGACCCTAGGTACAAAACTTGGAAGGAATATCACGAGAGATTTTTTCACATGAGACCTAAGTTCACTGAGCAGTTCTTTGAACCAATACCTGTACCGTTTCCTGGCGCAAGTTGTGTCGAGTCCACCACATCTATAGGTACTACACTGTCTACTACAACTGGGACTGGGTCAACTACCACTGGAACTGGGTCAACTGCCACTGGAACTGGGTCAACTACAACTGGAACTGGGTCAACTACAATTGGGTCAACTACAACTGGGACTGGCTCAAATACAACTGGTACTGGGTCAGCTACAACTGGGTCAACTACAACTGGAACTGGGTCAACTACAACTAGGTCAACTACAACTGGGACTGGGTCAACTACCACTGGAACTGGGTCAACTACAACTGGGACTGGGTCAACTACAACTGGGACTGTGTCAACTACAACTGGGACTGGGTCAACAACAACAGGGACTGGGTCAACTACAACTGGGACTGGGTCAACTACAACTGGAACTGGGTCAACTACAATTGGGTCAACTACAACTGGGACTGGGTCAACTACAACTGTAACTGGGTCAGCTACAACTGTGACTGGGTCAGCTACAACTGGGACTGGGTCAACTACAACTGGGACTGGATCAACTACAACAAGGACTGGATCAACTACAACAAGGACTGGATCAACTAAAACAAGGACTGGATCAACTACAACAGGGACTGGGTCCACTACAACTGTAACTGGGTCATCTACAACTGGGACTGGGTCAACTACAACTGGGTCAACTACAACTGGAACTGGGTCAACTACAACTGGAACTGGGTCATCTACAACTGGGACTGGGTCAACTACAACTGGGTCAACTACAACTGTAACTGGGTCAACTACAACTGTAACTGGGTCAACTACAACCGGGACTGGGCCAACTACAACAGGGACTGGGTCAACTACAACTGGGACTGGGTCAACTACAACAGGAACTGGGTCAAGTACAACTGGGTCTGGGTCAACTACAACTGGGACTGGGTCAACTACAACTGGGACTGGGTCAACTACAACCGGGACTGGGCCAACTACAACAGGGACTGGGTCAACTACAACTGGGACTGGGTCAACTACAACTGTAACTGGGTCAACTACAACTGGGACTGGGTCAACTACAACAGGGACTGGGTCAACTATAACTGGAACTGGGTCAACTACAACTGGGACTGGGTCAACTACCACTGGGACTGGGTCAACTACAACTGTAACTGGGTCAAATACAACTGGAACTGGGTCAACTACAACTGGAACTGGGTCAACTACAACTGGGACTGGGTCAACTACCACTGGGACTGGGTCAACTACAACTGTAACTTGGTCAACTACAACTGGGACTGGGTCAACTACAACTGGAACTGGGTCAACTACAACTGGGACTGGGTCAACTACAACTGTAACTGGGTCAACTACCATTGTAACTGGGTCAACTACAACTGGAACTGGGTCAACTACAACTGGGACTGGGTCAACTACAACTGTAACTGGGTCAACTACCATTGTAACTGGGTCAACTACAACTGGAACTGGGTCAAAAACAAATGGGACTGAATCAACTACCACTGGGACTGGGTCAACTACAACTGTAACTGGGTCAACTACAACTGTAACTGGGTCAACTACAACTGTAACTGGGTCAACTACAACTGGGACTGGGTCAACTACAACTGTAACTGGGTCAACTACCATTGTAACTGGGTCAACTACAACTGGAACTGGGTCAACTACAACTGGGACTGGGTCAACTACAACTGGGACTGGGTCAACTACAACTGTAACTGGGTCAACTACCGTTGTAACTGGGTCAACTACAACTGGAACTGGGTCAACTACAACTGTAACTGGGTCATCTACAACTGGGACTGGGTCAACTACAACTGGATCAACTACAAGTGTAACTGGGTCAACTACAACTGAGACTGGGTCATTTACAACTGTAACTGGGTCAACTCTGACTGGGTCAACTTTGACTGGGTCAACTTTGACTGGGTCAACTACAACTGGGTCATCTATAACTAGAACTGGGAAGACACACCCAGGTGTTATAACAGACATTGCTGGTGGATCTGGCGCTACACAAGCAAGCTCCATTACAGGTAAGTTTGTTCATTTTGTTTTGTTTTACACCCTAGTCATCAGTTTTTAAGCCGTGTCAGGATGGCATCCACTAGTTCCTCAATATTGGCCCATACAATACATTATGAAAACTTGTCCATGCAATATAAGAGATTTTTAAAGTTTTAAAAAATGAAAATTTTCAGGAGAAAAGTTTTGATATTTTCCTTATTTTTGTTCAAAACATAGACTGTGGGTACACGTTAGAACCGCCTCGCCGAGGGGGTTCTAGCGAGTACCCACAATCTATGTTTTGGAGCAAAAATAAGAAAAATAGATATTCCCCTGCAAACCCCATTTTTTCTATATAAAAGTGCGGTTTAAGGGGGTATACATTTCACGGACAAGTTTTCCTGATGTTGGGGAATTAATGTTTTGCTCTAGGATGCAATTTAGTGTCAGTGGACTTCTAATCTCACACTTTCAAGATGTGAACATGTCCGAAAAATGAAAAATTCAAATTGCAAAAAAAAAGTGACAAAAACTAATCTGTGGAGTATATTCCAACCACATGCATACCTTCAAAGCATGGTCACAATGTCTGTAAAGTTTCAAAACTATCGGTATTAAACTGTAGGATGAGTTGCGCACACAAGGTACCCTCTATCCATTCACTAAAATGCCCGAAAAAATGCATATGACCAAAAGCCTATGAAGGCGAAAGCCTGCATCGGCAATAGGTTTAGGAAACACATGTGACTAATTTCCCCTGCTTCCCGCGCAGATATTTGTTCTATAATTAGAACAGGCATTGCGAAGAGAACATGTCGAGATAGCAGCAGGAGTGCATCAACGATTTACATGGACTCTTATAAATGATAATTAACATGTACCTGATAATCAGCGATAACCAATAGCAATTGTGGTGGTATGGCGATATTATACAAATGAATGTTAATAAAATATTTAAATATCAACCAAGGTACCCGAAAAGATCATATACATGTATGATACGATAAATCTTTAAAATTGCATTTGAATAACTTCATCACAAATGGCGGGAGATTTCAGCGTGTACATACGAGTGCGCATCTGTCTAAACTTTGAGAGAAGCATATCATTAATGAAAGAAAATACCATTATGACAAAGTTCAACTTTGTGAACTCAAAACAGTTTTAGTGAGCTAGTGACTACCTTTGGTGAAATGAAAAGAAGCCAGAAAAAAATGCTCGCTTTTCTGTTCAACTTTTTTGGTCTGTGGAAAACACGTTGACATTTTCAAAGAAAATAGAAATTGCACAAGTATGTTTAGAAGATAACATTTGTGATTTGCTCGCGATTTTCAACGAATATCATGGTTGATCTTAACATTTGATAGTCGCACATTTGTGTTGCAGGTATTTGAAAGATTTGCTGATTCGGTTTAAACAATATTTATTTCATCAAATATTTCAACATTTGTACAATTTTCATCGAAGAAATACAGGATCTGACGGTAAGCAATGCTTATATTTAAGTCATCTCCTGATACACAGTGGAAAAAAGAACAGGTTATAAATGAATGGCAAATAATTGTCAACCATTGTTGGTCGTTAATATGCGATCAATACATGTGTGTGTGTGTGTGTGTGTGTGTGTGTGTGTGTGTGTGTGTGTGTGTGTGAGAGAGAGAGAGAGAGAGAGAGAGAGAGAGAGAGAGAGAGTTTGAAATGTTGTAGGTCATTGAGAATAGTGTACAGATGAAAAGGAGGAAACGTGAGTGGTGACTTGTCAACAATACATGTGTGCAATATGTACAGAACAGATTGTGTAGCTATATACCCCGGCTATATACAACATACATTATGCTAGTACCCGAAATTGTACATGTAACAATTTATTCATGAGATAAAGCGTTAACCATATGCATTCAAATGGTGCAAAGTAAATGGTTTGTATGTTTATGCCATATCATAGATAAATTGAACATAGGCAATCAGAATAATAACATATATACTGTACAAGATTTGCTGATTCAGTTTTAAAAATAGTTGTTTTTTTTTTTTTCTCCAGTCATGTCGGTATAAGACATGTAGAACATCGGCTCCTGTTGAATTTCGTATTTTAGATGCATGGTTTTCTATGTATACAAACTATACGTATCTATACAGAAAGTCCTTGATACGATGTATATAGGTAGCTTGATTAAATTGTCTTTACGTGATGGAAACGGTTGCGATTCTGGTCTTAATTAGGCCTACATAACCATTGTCAACATGTTTTCAGTTTTCTCAAAACAAATTAAATATGCTACATTTGGAATTCATGATAACGGCATTGACACAATATACATATGGTCTAACAACAGGTTCAATTATGGCCAATTTTATGCCTGCTGTGCGATACAGATGGCGCTGCAGAGGTGCGATTTACCTATCCCATGAGCCGTTTCTATATATAGTAACACCGTTTCAGGTCTGCTACGTCATCACATGTTATTGGTATGGGAGAAATTAGTACTGTGCCTTTCCAATACCTATTATCAGCAGATGCAGACTTTCTCCTATTCATCTACTTTTGATATGACTAAGTTCAAATTGTGAAAAAAAAAAAAAAAAGACAAAAATAATCCAAGGATTATATCCAAACCACATGCATATCTTCAGACCATGCCCATAACACATGTAAAGTTTTAAAAGAATTGGCATGAAACTGTAGGAGTTGCACACACAAGGTACCCACTGTCCATTCACTTTCATTGTCAAAATGCCCGACAAATGGCTAAGTTCAAATTGCAAAAAAAGGTGACAAAAATTAATCTGAGGATTATATCCAAACCAAATGCATACCTTCAAAGCATGGTCACAACATCTGTAAAGTTTCAAGAGAATCAGTATTAAACTGTAGGAGGTGTTGCGCACACAAGGTACCCACTATCTATTCACTTTATCAAGAATTAAAAAGGGACATAACTCTCATAGAATGGGCCCCTAGCCCCTTTGAATTTACCTGAAAGAAAAAAATGGGTCCTCTTAATTTTCATATACAAACTGCATACCAAATTTCAAGATCCTAGCTCACGCACTGGACTGGACTGGACTGGACGGATGGACAGAGCCAAACCAATATGCCTCTTCAACTTCTTTGAAGCGGGGGGCATAAAAATCAGGTTTCTCTTTATTATATCTGGTCCTGGTCTTGAGGTTATAAAACAATTTTATGCTCAACTCAGCTGAGACTGAAATTTAAATTGTCTATAAGAGTTATAATAGCCCAAATAAATTGAAATTTCAGGTCTAAATCACAAAAGCTAGTAATTTATCCTGCTGATAAATGTTAAAATGCTAACAATTGATAGCATTTTAACATTTATGAGCAGGATAAATTTTAGCCTCAGCTACGTTGAGCATGGAAAAGTTTTATAGCCTTGAACGCTGATATCTGTATCATTCTAGATGCCCCAGCTGAAGAAGAGTCCAACAGTACGCCACTGGTTATCGGCGCCGTCGTCGGTGGTATAGCAGCCGTAGGAGGAATAGGGGCTGTCATCTTTATCGTAAAGAAGGTCAAGGGCAAACTTGCTTCAGCCAGCTTCAGTTTAATTAATTCTGCTGGGAGTAACGGGGCAAACACCTCAGGGCAGGCCCTACTGTCCGGTGGTACCAACTCCGTCGGCCCGGTTTCCTCGTCCTACGAACCAGCACTGGACAACGTACAGGTACCGGACGCCCCCGGTGCCTTTGGCTATGATGGGGTGGGTGGTATTGGTGGCCCAGCCACCTATGATGCCCCTCCTGCTCATCTGACCCCACTCAACTATGCACCCCAACCCCCAGAGATTCCACAGTTCACTGGCTATATGATGGCAGGCCAGGAGCCAGCTCTTCCAGGGATACCGAGTTCGGTCGCGTACGAGGTACCGGATATAGTGGCACCAGCTGTCTACAGAGGAGACCTCTGGCTGTAAGAGATTATATCACTGGAAAAACTGAAGATAATTGTTTGACAAAATTAGCCACATCATGAGAACACAAACCAGCCTGTGGTCACAGCAGGCTAGAGGCTTGAAATGTTGTATTTCAAGACAGGGGTGGGGGGGGGGGGGTGGGGGGGGGGGTGGGGTGGTGGTCTGGTTCCTACCATCAATCAGAATCACAGATTCAACAGTCAGTGAAAGAATGACACAGGTATACCTATGTGGCCTTTTATACCCCAGTCCTGTCTTTAAGTAGAAGAGGAATCATACTATCCGAGTAGCGAAAACAAAGGAGCTGATCAGTTTCGCAGTTACTGCGAAGCTGATCTGTGCCTTTGTTTTCGCATAAGGTTTCTCATGATGCTGCTCAAATGTATTATTTTTTTTTTTTTAAGACTTTGTTGAAAGTTATTTTTTTTTGTTTAAGTTTTGAATGTAAATAAAACATTGTCATTCACACAATCTTTCTTTATGCTTTGTATTGAGGTTTAACATCCCAGTCAACAATATTTCAGTCATGTCCGGAGGGAGCCACTGCTTCCTGAGTATTTAACCAGTACTGTGGCAGCTTATACACATGTACATGTATCTTAGTTTTACCAGCATCAGTCTCTTGTAATTCTAAAAAGAATGGGTTGATATAATATATATATGTATATATATATATTTTAAACTATATATTCAACATGAGACTCAAACAAATAAATACTTCGTCTTGCTCAAGAACATCACAATCTTGGCACCATCTGAGTTAAAAGGGGATTGATACAACCTGAGATCAATAACTCAGTATCAAGTGAGCCACTGCATAAGTAAACCAACAAAATGTTTGGGTGAAAACAAAGGCGCAGATCAGCTTCGCGGTAACCGCGAAGCTGATCAGCCCCTTTGTTTTCACTACACAGATAGCACAATCCTTCTTCTACATAAATACAAAATTTCAAGCCACTAACCATCTCCTGTGACTGTACAGCCCGGTCGGAACACAAATTGTTGGTTTTCTCACGCACAGGCTCAAGTGTAAATGCTCACAAGATTCAAATTAAATTCAGTAGGGCGTGCAAACATAAAGGGTATTTCAAAAGGATTAAAAGAACGAAGAAAATCTTTCTTCAGTTCAGTATTTTATAATATTGCATTTCATGATATAACTGTCACATATACAGATACTCCATGACAATAACCAAATGATACGAGTAAAACGGAATAATAGCATAAAAATACTGTACACACATATACACATACAAAATAAATAACACAAGTTTTACAACTTAAGAGTAAGAATTGGAGCAATTTGCTTATGTAAAATGTTATTTCTAATTCTTGCGAGAAATAAAAATAAAAGAAGCATAACTTCATTTAAACAAATGATAATGCTACAAGAACCTGAGTTTTTATGATACATAACAAATTTAAAACAAAATTCCTTTTGACTGCATTATTAAGAAGCTACAAATTATATTTTTATTCTAACACATACTTATTATTTCTTATATAGATAACACCTTGAGAAAAATTGCAAAAATCAATTTTGTAAAACAGATACCCTATATTTACTGAACTGGAAACCACTATGTCCCAGCATGATGGAAACATTATTGTCTTCGACCTAAAAACATCAAATGAGCCGCCTCATGGGAAAACCAACAATCTGCATAGGCGAAAACAAAGGTGCAGATCAGCTTCGCGGTAACCGCGAAGCTGATCAGCGCCTTTGTTTTCGCTTCTCGGATAGTACAATTCCTCTTCTACTTCAATCCGAAATTTCAAGCTTCTAGCTCTTTTCCGTGCTTGTACAGGCCGGTTTGTGTCGGACCTGGTCGGAAACCACATTGTTGGTTTTCCCACGAGGTGGCTCATATATTTACTGAACTGGAAACCACTATGTCCCAACATGATGGAAACATTATTGTCTTCGACCTAAAAACATCAAATTATTCAAAAACATCAAGACTGAGTTTCTGTAAATAGCCAAATGACAGGTTTCTCATGACACCTCACATGAACTTTCAAAGAATGTTAAGTCAAAGAACTTTTGAAATTTATTAGTCATGTTATTGAATTTGTTTGAGTGAACTGTTATGTTTTGCTGTTAATAAATCTTGTTGAATTAAAGAATTTTTTTTTTTTACTTCATTTTCTTCCATTTATGATGGGATGTTATAATTGCAACTGACCAAGACCTCTGATTATGAAAAATTGTTGATGCCTTATACAGACATTTTTGGCTTTGAAAAATATTTCAAATGATTTTTTTTATATATATGAGCCGCCTCTTGGGAAAACCAACAATGTGGCGTCTGAACAGGTCCAACACAAACCAGCCTGTGCAAGCACAGAAAAGAGCTAGAAGCTTGAAATTTCCGATTTAAGTAGAAGAGGAATTGTACTATCTGAGTAGCGAAAATAAAGGCGCTGATCAGCTTCGTGGTTATCGCGAAGCTGATCTACGTCTTTGTTTTCGTCTATGCAGGTTGTTGGTTTTCCCACGAGGCGGCTCATTTTACATCTGACTGGACATCTAGAAGTAAAGTCATTCACAGATCCTCATACGACTTGAATTAACTCATATAAGCCTGGCATCCTTTTTGTGGGACATAGGCAAACAGTATACTAGCCCCAGATGTGATGCCGCAGAATGTGGCGTCCCATCTGGGGCTATTCTGTTTGCTTAAAGAAATTTCATTCAAATATGAAAAAAAAAAAATCAAAATCACTCCTGATGCCCCTAAAACTGAAAATAGACTTGCCCAAAGATAGTGATAAGAAAGCACTCCATAGAACTTGTATTAATGGAGCCACGTCGTGAATAAACCGGATCTTTGCCAAGGCGAAAACAAAGGCGCAGATCAGCTTCGCAGTAATTGCGAAGCTGATCAGCGATTTGTTTTCGCTACATGGATACTACAATTCCTCTACTTTCTAAATCCAAAATTTCCAGTCTCTAGTCATCTTCTGTGCTTGTACAGCTTGGTTTGTCAGACCTGGTCGGAAACCCTGAAGACCGGTTTTCTCGCGTCGTGGTTCAATGAAGGGAGACGTGTATGCTTATAAACAAGTGCGCTCTGTGATGGTAAATACAATGAAAAATTCTCAGCACAGGTATTAAGAGATGCATCAAGAAAAAAAATATACTACAGAAACATTTTATGTTTAAATTTTACAAAAAAAAAAAAAACAAACAAAAAAAAAAAAAAAAAAAAAAAAAAAAAGGGGGGGCCATACTTGGAATCGAACCAGCGACCCCTTGATTACTAGTCGGAGGCATGTATCTTGGGTTTTAAAGGCACAAAGCCTACTACAACCATTTACACCACAGATTATGTTACCCTATGTTGAGTTATACATATGAGCCGCCTTGTGGGAAAACCAACAATGTGGTTTCCGAACAGGTCTGACACAAACTGAGCTGCACAAGCACAGAAAAGAGATAGAAGCTTGAAATTTCGGATTTAAGTAGAAGAGGAATTGTACTATCCGAGTAGCAAAAACAAAGGCGCTGATCAGCTTCGCGGTTACCGCGAAGCTGATCTGCGTCTGTTTTCGCATATGTAGATTGTTTGTTTTCTCACAAGGTGGCTCAAATATTGTTGTACTGTCAACTTTATTGCTTTAAGTGACTGTGAATATGTTGAAATGGCAGCTCTAGAGTGTTCTGTATACTCAATTACTGTTATATCAATGAAACATCATTATAGACACAATTTATTGGAGTCTGCATCAAACTCATTTTAATAAAATGTTTTGTTTTTGTCTTTTTTGGACAATATTTTGCATTTAAATAAATTGTTATAAGTGAACATTACACAAGCTTGTATCAGATAGACAGAGACCTTTAAGAAGTTTCAGCTAAAGAGTTACAACTCCTCCAAGATGCCTCCAGATGACAGCACAGTTATTTTGTAAAACCGTGTTCTGTTGCTGAGGCAAAGTAACTGCAGTTACAGTTATAGAACTGACACTGATTTAGTTCCCTCACTGTACTTTCTTCCAATCAGCGGACTGTCGAGAATTTATTGCTGATAAAGAATTACTATGCAGTTGCAGTTATACAACTGAAAGCCGGTTGCAGTTTCAGTTATACAAGAAACAGCCCTTGCATTTTAAGTAGCCGCAGTTACAGTTGTAGTACTGGCTATGATATATCAGTTTTCTCTCCATCCTGATCACACTTCAGACAGCTGACTGCAA
The DNA here is from genome assembly GCA_964017185.1 of Rugalucina vietnamica. Taxonomy (NCBI): domain Eukaryota; kingdom Metazoa; phylum Mollusca; class Bivalvia; order Lucinida; family Lucinidae; genus Rugalucina; species Rugalucina vietnamica. The sequence goes on from OZ024873.1 coordinate 60,298,586, forward strand.
AAGTTGCACTGCTGATGATGATTAACCATGCAGTTAGACAGCATGTTAACTAAGCACTGGTAAGATATTGTCAGTTTAACATTTCACCAGTATACTATTCAGATTGCAGCTACAGTTGTAGAACTGACAGTGATATATAGAGTTCTCTCCCCATAGTCCTGTTTCACACCTCCAGTCAGCTGACTCCTGATGTTAAGGCTGTTATTCTTGCTGTATCTACCACATCAAGAAGATTTTTTGAGTCCATTGCCAGCACATGAGCTGCCTTGAGCATGTTTTTCCTATATTGTCCATCCAGGGCTGTAGTACTATATTGCTGTGCTAGCTTCATGGAACTGATCAATGATCCCATATCTGTTGATAACACTTTCTGGGCCATTTCAATCTGAAATTGAAACACAGCAAAAGTAGTAATAATACAAATGCACCTCAGATATACGTCAGAAGTTTCATGACAGCTTTATTCATTGTTGTTTTTTTTTTTTTGTTGTTGTTTTTGTTGTTGTTTTTTATAAGTATTAAATTAAATTAATGCACCAGTCATTTGTAACCACGCCCCCCCCCCAGGCCCGGGGAATAGCGGGGACTTTCACTTTTGGTCCAGCAAATCCCTGCTAAAAGCCCCACCCTGCTGGGACTGCTCGTTGGTAAAAGTTTCGTAAAACCACTTCAATTTTCCCCCACAGCCTGCAATCTTTTCATTTCACTGCCCTTTTTGCCTATATAAACCAAACCCCGGGTATTTCCCCAGCACTGCCGTGGCAACACTTTGGTCAAAGCCCCGCTCATTTCCAAGGCTATCCTCCACCCTCCCCCGGGCCTGGGGGGGGGGCCGTGGTTACAAATGATTAGTGCATAATATTCAGTGCAATGATTGATCGTTGATGCTACTAATCAAGTTTCAAGACCATTAGACTCCAAGTTCTGATCATGTCTTATAATCTTAATTTATCCATAGTTTGGTCTGAATGTGAACTTAATTATTCATAAGGAACTTTATTTCATCTCAGTTTCATCTTAGGGAGATTTTGCATGACTTTTGTTTATCTGTCAATCATTTTGGAGATATAGGAAAATAATGGTCCATTATAGATGGACATGACACACTGGCAACAGGACTAACAATATGAGCAGGGTCATGAGAAAACCCGATTTTTGCCTATGCAAAAATAAAGGCGCAGATCAGCTTCACAGTAACTGCAAAGCTGATCAGCACCTTTGTTTTCACCACTCTGATAGTTCAATTTCTCGTCTTCCTACATCTGAAATTTCAAGCTTCTAGCCCCTTTCTGTGACTGTACAGGCCAGTTTGTGTCAGACCGGGTCACCCTGAAGACCGGTTTTCTCGCGTTAATCTTAGCTTCCGAGCCAAGCCGCTCAGTGCTGTAGAAAATTAATGAATAAAATTGACAATCATTTGAGCCGCATCATGAGAAAACTGGATTTCTACCTTTGCAAAAACAAAGATGCAGATCAGCTGTGCAGTAACTGCACAGCTGATCAGAGCCTTTGTTTTGGCTACACGATAGTACAATCCCTTTTCATCTTAAATCCAGATTCAAGCTTTTATCCTTTTTCTGTGACTGTTCAGGCCAGTTTGGGTCGGACCGGGTCACCCTGAAGACCGCTTTTCTCGTGTTGCGGCTCATATAATCTTAGCTTCCGAGCCAAGCTGCTCAGTGCTGTAGAAAACTCATGAATAAAATTGACAATCATTTGAGCCTCATCATGAGAAAACTGGATTTCTGCCTTTGCAAAAACAAAGATGCAGATCAGCTGTGCAGTAACTGCACAGCTGATCAGAGCCTTTGTTTTGGCTACACGATAGTACAATCCCTTTTCATCTTAAATCCAGATTCAAGCTTTTATCCTTTTTCTGTGACTGTTCAGGCCAGTTTGGGTCGGACCGGGTCACCCTGAAGACCGCTTTTCTCGTGTTGCGGCTCATATAATCTTAGCTTCCGAGCCAAGCTGCTCAGTGCTGTAGAAAATTAATGAATAAAATTGACAATCATTTGAGCCGCATCATGAGAAAACTGGATTTCTACCTTTGCAAAAACAAAGATGCAGATCAGCTGTGCAGTAACTGCACAGCTGATCAGAGCCTTTGTTTTGGCTACACGATAGTACAATCCCTTTTCATCTTAAATCCAGATTCAAGCTTTTATCCTTTTTCTGTGACTGTTCAGGCCAGTTTGGGTCGGACCGGGTCACCCTGAAGACCGCTTTTCTCGTGTTGCGGCTCATATAATCTTAGCTTCCGAGCCAAGCTGCTCAGTGCTGTAGAAAACTCATGAATAAAATTGACAATCATTTGAGCCTCATCATGAGAAAACTGGATTTCTGCCTTTGCAAAAACAAAGATGCAGATCAGCTGTGCAGTAACTGCACAGCTGATCAGAGCCTTTGTTTTCGCAATCCCTCTTCATCTTAAATCCAGTTTCAAGCTTTTATCCTTTTTCTGTGACTGTACAGACCGGTTTGTCTTGGACGTGGTCACCCTGAAGACCAGTTTTCTCACATTGCGGCTCAAATAATCTTAGCTTCCGAGCCAAGCTGCTCAGTGCTGCAGGAAATTCATGAATAAAATTGACAATAATGTTACCTCATTATGCAGATTCTGTGGCAGTGTTCTGGTGACCTCATCTACACTACTTAACAACCCTCGTAACTCCAGACCCACCGCCTGGAAAACAGAATCAAGGGTTAGTAAAAATCATAAGCAAAATCAGAACACAGAAACTGAACAATTTCGACATATCTGACAAGGCTGCAAAGTCTTCTCCACAGAACTTCGGTTCAAAATATGATGTATAGGATTATATACAATGTACATGTATATTTTAGGTCATTTTTGGTACAGCTCATGAAGTGTGTATTCAATAACAAATTCTGAATACTTTTCATTCATTTTCCAAGGTGAGATTGGACATGTTGCTGACTATAATCATCACGAAAACATGTCCGTGTAATGTTTACCCCCTTGAACCCCACTTTTATATAGTAAAACTGGGGTTTGCAGGGGTACACCTATTTTTCTTATTTTTGCTTCAAAACATAGATTGTGGGTACTCGTTAGAACTGCCTCGGCGAGGCGGTTCTAACGTGTACCCACAATCTATGTTTTGAGCAAAAATAAGAAAAATATCAAAAAATTTCAGCTAAAAAAATTCAATTTTTAAAGCTTAATTTTTTTTGTATATTGCATGGGCATGTTTTCGTAATGGGTAGATGGGTGATGGTGTATGATATACCTTAACCAAATCTACCAACTCCTCAGCCCTCACGGTGTTAGCTTTCTGTGTAAAGCTCATCACAGATTGTACAACACTGGTAGTTTCTCAACGTGTGTAGGGTTAGGGGCTATGACCTACCTTAACTAAATCAACCAACTCCTCAGCCCTCACGGTGTTAGCTTTCTGTGTAAAGCTCATCACAGATTGTACAACACTGGTAGTTTCTCAACGTGTGTAGGGTTAGGGGCTATGACCTACCTTAACTAAATCAACCAACTCCTCAGCCCTCACCGTGTTAGCTTTCTGTGTAAAGCTCATCACAGATTGTACAACACTGGTAGTTTCTCAACGTGTGTAGGGTTAGGGGCTATGACCTACCTTAACTAAATCTACCAACTCCTCAGCCCTCACGGTGTTAGCTTTCTGTGTAAAGCTCATCACAGATCGAACAACACTGGTTGTACTCTCATACACATGGTCATTGCTGCGGTCCAGGTTCTCTTTACTGATGGTGGGGGTGGATGGGGGTGGGGGCTCGGGCTGAAAGAAGATATATGAGCCACCTCGTGGGAAAACCAACAATGTGGTTTCCGAACAGGCCTGACACAAACTGGCCTGTACAGCTACAGAAGCTGGCTAGAAACTTGAAATTTTGGAGTTAAGTAGAGGAGGAATTGTACTATCCGAGTAGCGAAAACAAAGGCGCTGATCAGCTTCGCGGTTACCGCGAAGCTGATCTGCGCCTTTGTTTTCGCCTATGCAGATTGTTGGTTTTCCCATGGGACGGCTCATATATTAACAACTGAAAATATTAAATTTTCTTCAGAAAATAGGCTATAACCATTTTTTTCTATCTCTTTTGACATGATGTATAACTTATAAAGGAAATATTGTATTCAATTTGTACTGCATTTCTAAGATGTTTGTTTCGCAATTTAATGGCCATGCTAACGATATTTTATTCATGTTGGGATAGAGCTACCAGTTCTTTGGTATTAGTGTGCTTCCCAGTGACGTATACAGTTTGGAAGTGTGCCACTAGAGCTGCTTTCTATTGGTTTAAAGTCAGCAGAGCATTTCTGACCGCCGAGATGCAAGCTGAATGAATAAATTTCTCAGAAAATTATGATTCAGTGTAGAAAATCAAAGACTTTTTATGAGACACCATCTGGTACCATTACACAGGTCACAGGTCTTTCACAGCAATTTTCATTTTTAAAATGGTGATGTGTAAAGCAAAGAATTTTTCCCACTTTGTGTAACACATGGAACTGAGGCTGTGTGACACATTCAGAATGCTACTGTGTTTCATGTATATTGTAAACAACATCTGGAGGCCAGGGTCTAGAGAGTAAATGTGTCTTGCTCAAGAATACAACTCTGGGACAGTGGTGCGGGGGGAGGGGGGTATAAACCCAGTCTCCCGATTCAGACACTTGTAAAATTGTATTTACCTGTTTAAAGCCAGCTGGAGGTAGATCATGCTCACTGGTAGAACTGCTACGACTACCTGTAAAAAGACATGTATTATATAAATATATGCCATCAGTGAATGATTTTTTTCAATGTTACTGAAATAAGATTTACATCATGTCTGAAAGAACTGACAAAGCGGGAAGGAAAAGTCCATCTCAACATTTGAATGATTTTCTAAGTGGACATTGATGACCCACACTTTATGCAATGACAAGTTTTACCCACTTTGATTCAAGCGCGAAGTAACAACTTTGATTACACAACTTACTTGCACTAGATATCCTAGATCCTGTTCTGGTTATCGTTGGTCTTGTTTCCGTTTGTGTCTGTGTGGTGGGTGGGGCAGTGAGGGGTGGGGCGTCCCCTTCCTCAGAGACGTGTAGCACCGTGTTCAACACTGGATTAGCTGGGTTACTGGGTGTGTTGCTGGTTGGCCCTGGACTGGCTGGTATATCACGCTTCTGAAAACGGAGGTGTGGTGGTTAGGGCTGTATTTATCAACGACAGAACACCGTATTAGTCTGACACATGACCAGGCCCCGAGGTTATAAAACTTTTTTCATGCTCAGCTCTGCTGAGACTATAATTTATCCTGCTCATAAATGTTAAAAAATGCCAAAGATTGTTGGTATTTTAACATTTATTAGCAGGATAAATTACAGGCTTTGGAATTCTAAAACTTCACTTTCAATATATTTGGGCTATTTCAGTATTTATGAGGATTTGAAATTTCAAGCTCAGCTGAGTTGAGCATGAAAAAAGTTTTATAACCTCTGGACCAGACCTCACTAGATCTCTCGCAGTGAGATCTACCTGATTTTGGCTAACAGTGGAGTAGGAACCCAAGGAACATCCTGGTTGAATTTCCCAGATAGCCACTTGGTCAAAGGCGACACTTTAAGAAGGCCGACACGCTTTAATAGTCACACAATAACAACTAGAGGACCATTGGTCCTGTAGCTCACCTGAGAGATTATCACAATTGTAAGCTCATGAGATTTAAATTAATTGAGAATCGACCAATGAAAGTCTATGCATGGACACTATTGACCACCGGGGCATGGCCAAATTTGACCCAGGGGCATGACTGGCACAATTTATAATGGGGACTACCAAACATTGCTACATACAAAATATAGAAGCTCTGGGCCTTTTGGTTTCAGAGAAGAAGATTTTTTTAGTTTTTCCCATTGTAAGTCTATGGAGACTATCTACCCCCGAGGGCCAAATTTGACCCCAGGGGCATGGCTGGCACAATTTATGTAGATGACCATTAGCCATTGCCACATACAAAATATCAAAGCTGTGTGCCCTGTGGTTTTAGAGAAGAAGATTTTTGAATTTTTTTTCCCATAGCAAGTCTATTCAGACTATCAACCTCCGGGGCCCGGCCAAATTTGACCCAAGGGGCATGAATGGCACAATTTATGTAGAGGACCATTAGCCATTGCTACATTCCAAATAACAAAGCTGTGGGCCTAGTGGTTTCAGAGAAGAAGATTTTTTTAGTTTTTCCTATTGTAGGTCTATGGAGACTATCGACCCCCGGGGCGTGGCCAATTTTGAACCCGGGGACATGATTGGCACAATTTATGTAGAGGACCATTAGCCATTGCCACATACAAAATATCAAAGCTGTGGGCCCTGTGGTTTCAGAGAAGAAGATTTTTGATTTTTTTTCCCATAGTAAGTCTATGGAGACTATCGACCCCCGGGGCGTGGCCAAATTTGACCCCAGGGGCATGAATGGCACAATTTATGTAGAGGACCATTAGCCATTGCCACATACCAAATATCAAAGCTGTGGGCCCTGTGGTTTCAGAGAAGAAGATTTTTTATTTTTTTTTCCCATAGTAAGTCTATGGAGACTATCGACCCCCGGGGCGTGGCCAAATTTGACCCCAGGGGCATGAATGGCACAATTTATGTAGAGGACCATTAGCCATTGCCACATATCAAATATCAAAGCTGTGGGCCTAGTGGTTTCAGAGAAGAAGATTTTTTTAGTTTTTCCCATTGTAAGTCTAGGGGACCTATCTGTTGCCATGGAAACCACAATTTTGATACAATCTGCTCCAAAACCTAATGCCATCAATCCCCCAACCCAATTATGGTTCACATTAAATTTGATCAAGATCGGCCTACTAGCTTCAGAAATATTCTTCTTTGAAATAGTGGACGGACGACGACGGACGACAGATGCCTGCCTATCCTATAAGCTCACCTGTGAGCCTTTGGCTCAGGTGAGCTAATAATGTGATACAACTGGGATCCCAAATAGATAGATCTGCCTTTCCAAATGTCATTAAACAAAGAAGGAAATTCTTGAAATTTGGTAGGGAGTTCTGAAATTCCAAATAGGGACTTGTAGTAGAAGAATTCCAAGTACCCATGTACCAAGATTTGCTCAACAGTAAGGAGATCCCTCCAAAATAAGGAGATATCACATGTATGCAGAACTGTATGGCAAAGTATTATAACATCATGATGATGTATTTTTTTACACTGCATAAAACCTAAATCGCAACACTGTGGTCAGTGTATAATAAAGATATTGATGTGACACCATTATTATGCTGAAACTAGCAATAGCATAGGATAATACTGATGAATGGAATTTATATGAGCAGCGTCATGAGAAAACCGGATTTTTGCCTATGTGAAAACAAAGACGCAGATCAGCTGTGCAGTAACTGCACAGCTACCTTTGTTTTCGCCACTCGGATAGTACAATTTCTCTTCTTCTAAAATAAAAAATTTCAAGCTTCTAGCCTTTTTCTGAGACTCTACAGGCCGGTTTGTGTTGGACCTGGTCGGAAACCCAGAAGACCGGTTTTCTCGCTTCGCGGCTCATATGACTGCCTAGTGATAGGTATGAACCACTAATATTCTAATGAAGTTACACACCAGCATTCTTTCCTCTGCCATGAGCCACTGAGCATCTTTCTCGGACTCCTGTTGTTGTTGTTTCAATCTCTCTGCTATCTCCTCCGGGTCAAGGTCATGGTTGTTAGCTATCACCAGGGGCTTCTCAATGTCGGGCATCTAAAAGTAGGAATTTTCCAGTTAACTGGGATACATGATACCACCTATTTCTCATTTCTCTTCAAAAGGTGTTCTGGTATTGAAGCTAGCCATTTTAACAAGTCTTAAAATGGTGTAAAAGTATTTTACAATAGCCATATGATATGACCTCAAAATTTGACAGTGTTATGAATAAGCAGAGAGATTTTCATATGTATATATCAGACATAAAACCATTTTTTGCAGTCTTTGCATATCTATGTAATAAACATTTAGAAGTATTTCAGCATCATCAGGAAAACATCTCCATGCAATGAATACCCCCCCTGAACCCCACTTTTATATAGTGAAACTGGGGGTATGCAGGGGTATACCTACTTTTCTTATTTTTGCTCCAAAACATACATTGTGGGTACTCGTTAGAACAGCCTCGGCGAGGCAGTTCTAACGTATACCCACAATCTATGATTTGAGCAAAAATAAGAAAAGTATCAAAATTTTTCAGCTGAAAATGTTCAATTTTTAAAGCTCAAAAAATCTCTGTATATTGCATGGGCAAGTTTTCGTAATGTCATTTCAGTATCAAAGTCGATGTACATGTAGTCAGTGCTGAAATAAAGCAGTGGGAATTTCTGTCTGATTGCGTCATTTCCTAATCATTGCCTACTTTTACCTCTATCCAGAAACAAACTGCAAGAACTATACATTCTTATTCAACAAGAAGTATCGACTATTACCTGGTCCGCGTACAGTTGTCTGTTAGGCTGTGGTCCCCTGGGCACTCCCAGGTCCTGCCTGGGGCGGGGCGGCCCTCGGCCCGGGTAGGTCCCCAACTGTGACCCAGGTAGAGGGCCCTGGGGAAGACTAGCACCACTTGACATTGCTGGGTTGGAGGCCGACACCTGGCTGATAGCTGTGTACCCTTGAGAGGATGGGAAATAGTTAGACAGGTCAATCTCCCTGGGCCCTGTCTGACTGGTTGGATGTTGCGGACTCGGCCCAAAGGGTGTGCTCTGCCCTAGAGGAAGACTGGAGGCACTGTTCCAGTGTTTGGGCGGTGAGGCTACGGCGTAGGGGTTGGTGGCAAGATTCCGGGCAGAACCCGAGGGTGAGATGGTCGGGTATTGGGGTCGGGCAGGTTTAGGGGGTGGAGGAGCTAGGTCCTCTTCTGAACCATTGGAACCTGCAACATATTAGCACATAACTTGTAAATGAAGACCTGTTTATTAAACAAGGCATTGCTTCGAATTTCCATTGTACATGTACTAAAATCTCAGGTTTATCTTGCATAGAACTTTTTACAGGTTAAATGATGGCACTAATTATAATTAGTTTCCTCAGATGCCCATCTTCAACTAAATGTTTTTTTTTGTATAATTTATTTCTGAGACTCAATATTTTTTTGGAAACTTGAGTTATTCAAAATGCCCATAAAATGGCACAGATACATGGCAAGAATTTCTTACCCCAAGATATAGCCTGCACCCGTCTGTTATCTCTGGCCATTTCCTCCTCCTGACGAAACCTCTCCTCGTCAAATATTTCACTGAAATACAGACATTATTAAAAAAAATGACCAAAATAACTGCATCATGAGAAAACAGGAGTTTTGCATATGCGAAAACAAAGACGCAGATCAGCTGTGCAGTTACTGCACAGCTGATCAGCGCCTTTGTTTTTGCTACACGTAGAGTACTATGAAGAAATCTCTCCTCATCAGGTATTTCACTGCAATACAGAATATTTTCAAATAACATCAAACATAAACTACATAAAAAAATATTCTGCATTCCTTACTGTTGATGGACAGGAAGTAACAAATTTTGCAAATAAAAGTATCATTGTAACATATCAGCCTCTGATATGCAGCCTCTATACTGGCCTAATATTTTACAATATGAGCCGCTTCGTGAGAAAACCGGATTTTTGCCTATGCAAAAACAAAGGTGCAGATCAGTTTTGCAGTAACTGCAAAGCTGATCAGCGCCTTTGTTTTCGCTACACGGATAGTACAATTTATCTTCTTCTTAAATCCGAAATTTCAAGCTTCTAGCCTGCTTCTGTGACTGTACAGGTCAGTTTGTGTCAGACCTGGTCGGTAACCCCGAAGACCGGTTTTCTCGCATCATGGCTCATATCAATAAAATGTAACAATTACTTACTACAACCAGGTTTTCAGGTCAGCAAAAGAAGGTCGTTTTGAAGGCTCATATGACCAGCAGACACACATCAGGTTATACAGAGAGGGGGGACAACCCGGGGGGAGGGGCAGTCTCTCCCCAGCCTCGATCTTCCCTATCACATCATTGTTCTTGACGCCCTGGAATGGCTTGATACCGAACATGAGGATCTCCCAGATACACACACCTAGAGATACAGAGAAAATTACAATCAATGTTAAGTAGTACACTCAATCTCAGATCATACTAAATTGTGTAGTTATCTTGATTTTTGGACATTCCTTTTTATATCAAGAGTCCATTTCTGTTATGACAAAACTGTTGGTTGACTGCTCGGTTTATTTCATGTTTTACATCCAACTTGTCAATACCTAAGATCACATGGAGATGGGACCTCTGTTTAAAGCCAAATGACTATGACAACATTGTTTTATTACTTTCTTTCCCCAGCAATATGTTTGCTACAGCAGTACTGCAGTACTATGAAAGCTGCACCCAAACTTTAACATAGAAACCAATCTTCAATTTCATGTAAGTGGCCCCTACAGAGACTCCGAAATGACTTACCAAACATCCATACATCACTAGCAGTTGTAAACCTTCGGAAGTTGATAGATTCTGGGGCCATCCACTTGATCGGAAGTTTACCTTTGGACGCTGAAAATAAAACAAGGACTCGTATAACCTTTTGGTAAAGCTTCAAATGGTTTCATGAAATATTTGATCACTTGTTAGTTTTTCATTATTATCATTCAATTTTATTTGTTAGATTCTGAACATTCTATGCATCATACTTTTGAGTCATTGCCTTAGAGAGCCATCACTTCTGAGTACTTGAGCAATCAATGTTTCATCAGTTCCTACCTTTATAGTAGCTCTGTTCCTCCACCCATCTTGACAGACCAAAGTCTCCCAGTTTAACACAGTCATGGGATGACACCAAAACATTACGCGCGGCTATATCTCTGGAAGATATACAAAACTACTGTAAGTTGGGAACAAATGGTCTTTTTCTGCTCAATTCAAGTCTCAAATGTAAGACCAAATGAAAGTAAACCAGTATTAGAATTTGAAGTGTCAGTGTTTGCACTTTACAATCTTTACAATGAACATTAGTCAGAATTAATGGAACTTATTTCTCTTATCAGAGAAAGAGCTTGCGATTTTCAACAGAATTTCTATCAATAATATGTTTTGAATGTGCAAGGAACTTAACAACTGAATAAAAGTCATAGTTTATTCATTACCTGTGTGCGACTTTTTACTCTGCCATACCCAGATAGAAAATGTTCAAGAAGAACATTAGTTTTGAAAAGTTGGAACTCACCTATGTACAAATTTTTTACTCTCTAGATATGACAGCGCGGTACTGAGTTGGAAGGAATACATTATGAGTGTAGTGAGATCTAAACGATGTTTGTTGTTCTGTAAATAAGCTCGCATCTGAAACACATCATGAATCATAAGGCATCAAGCTGAGTGGAAGAGAAAATCCCATACTGAGAAATAAAATGAGCCGCGACGCGAGAAAACCGGTCTTCGGGGTTTCCGACCAGGTCCGACACAAACCGGCCTGTACAAGCTCAGAAAAGAGCTAGAAGCTTGAAATTTTGGATTTAAGTAGAGGAGGAATTGCACTATCCAAGTAGCGAAAACAAAGGCGCTGATCAGCTTCGCGGTTACCGCGAAGCTGATCTGCGCCTTTGTTTTCGCCTAGGCAAAAATCCGGTTTTCTCACGATGCGGCTCAAATAAAATGACAACTAAAAGTTTCTGGGTTTTTTGTTGTTGTTGTTGTTAGTTATTAATTTATTTATTTTTTGAAAAGTTTCTTCAGTGAATTTCAAGGTTTGACAACTTGTCTTTGGATACAATCTAAATCATGTTGGTGTATTTTCAAAGAAATAATGATTGAAAAGTAAACTACCATGCTGAGACTGTCCATTTTATGGAGGAATAATTCTGAATGATACTGTATTTTCATTTTTTTCCACAAGAAAGCTTTTCCATCTATGATGATACAACTAAAAGTTAAAAACTTTGGTCTAATACCTCTCCATGTTTTGCCAACTCCATGACGATCCAGACCGGCCTGTGCTCAGAACAGATACCGATCAGTCGCACAATGTGAGGATGGTCAAACTGCTGCATTATGTCTGAAATGTGGAATATCAAGTGGGTTCATTTAAACTTTGAAGAAAAGATCAAAGATTCAAAAAATAATACTTTTCACATAAGTAGACATAATTGGTAGCAATAAAATCTCTATACCTCGTCTGCTCCACTAAACTGATACAGGAAGAATTATATTATTTCCCCCAAACTTTTTATTTGAGCTAGCCTGATCATTAACGTTCTGTAAAATACTAAATAGTGCAAGCATCAAACAATTTTTAAATATCAATTCAAAAACAGTAATGTAAAGTTAAACCATTGTAATTGTGTACAACACTTATTTAAGTTGCCATATTACTAATTTACAAGTTTCACCATCAAGCTCATAAGTCATTCCCTAAGGCTTTCCGGCACACAAAATGAAGCGACCTTAGCTTTCAAGCACTTCAAACAATAGTTTTTCTTACAAGCTTCTTCGAGGAATTTTTCTGTCATGGATTCTTCATTGTCTTCTTTACATGTCTTCACAGCTACAGGCAGCTCATTACCATCCTGAACATACAAGAAATGCATATTTGCTAAGGTCAGTATTAAGACTTCTGAATCTAGGCAAACAGACTTAAGCATGTCAAGGCCAATTCAGACCCTCAGGTCAAGGACAATTTCAATTCCAGACTTTTCTAGTGGAACACTATGTTTTTTTATTTAATTTTCTTCCTTTACAAGTATAAGCGTTATCAAAACGCTTGCGATCTCTCAGCACTATTTTCACTGTATGACCACATATAAACCCACGGCGATAACCACAGACCGAAAAGACTCTGGCAGCTCTGTTCAACGTGAGCTTTAATACCCGAGCCGGCATGCTGTATTCGGAACTGCCTCATCCAATCAAGTATGACCGTAAGTTGGTGGTCGATTAACAACCAGATTCCAGCCCAGTTCAATTATATATGCGCTCTCGCCCTGTCAAGATCGCAATAAAATCTAAAATGTCCCAGCATAACAGTGATCAGCAATGTGCCCAGTAAAAACAGTAATTAGTGTATAAGCCTTCCAGTAAAAGTGATTCCTCATCATGGTACATCTTCTGTTAATTCTGTCTGTCTCACTGTTGTTACCGTTGCCTTTGGTTGAGACTAGCCGGACGGCTACCTTGTTGGGAAAGAGCAAGTCATCCTGCTCTTTCAGTGTTGTCAGAAAAAATGTTTTATGTTTTGTGATGTATTTTCTTTCCCACCTGGTGTCTATGTTGGGACTTTGAATTCAATTGCATCGATTCCTGGTCCCTCTGGTCTTACTTATGAAATTTGAGCCTCGACGCGAGAAAACCGGTCTTCGGGGTTTCCGACCAGGTCCGACACAAACCGGCCTGTACAAGCTCAGAAAAGAGCTAGAAGCTTGAAATTTCGGATTTAAGTAGAAGAGGAATTGTACTATCCGAGTAGCGAAAACAAAGGCGCTGATCAGCTTCGCGGTTACCGCGAAGCTGATCTGCGCCTTTGTTTTCGCCTAGGCAAAAATCCGGTTATCTCACGATGCGGCTCATTTGAAGGTATTATAGCTCATTTTACCCTAATTGCTCTTAAAGAACCTTGTCAGAACTTACTGGCATCATCAGGAAAACATGCCCGTGCAATGTATACCCCCTTAAACCCCACTTTTATATAGCAAAACTAGGGTTTACAGGGGTATACCTATTTTTCTTATTTTTGCTCAAAACATAGATTGTGGGTACACTTTAGAACCGCCTTGCAAGGCGGTTCTAAAGTGTACCCACAATCTATGTTTTGAGCAAAAATAAGAAATATATAAAAAAAATTCTGCTGAAAAGCTTCAATTTTAACAACTTGGGCATGTTTTCGAAATGAAACCTTGCTTAATCCAAACATAATATAAACTAACCTTTTCTCTATACACTCCTTTATGTACATCCCCAAACTGACCATTACCAAGACATTCTATCAATGATATTCTATCTCGCTGTATCTCGTAGTCATGAGCTGCAAACAGAAACAAACTGATAAATCATGTACTATGTACAAATAAATTCATTCAGAGCAGAAAATGTGTTCATTTACTATCAAATTCTCCCTCCCCCTCTCCCCACAAAGTCTTATATTAAGCATATACTCAGAGCAATTCCCTTGCTTCAATTCATGTTTGTGAAAACATGGGAAAATGAAGTCTTGCTGTACTTAGACATGGGCATTTTGGTTATCGCCCGCAGTATCAACCCGAGACTCCATTATCAAGCCCGAGAGATTTAGCTCGAGGGCTGATAATGGTTGAGGGTTGATACGAAGGTTTATCACATCTTCTTAATCTTCTATTCCAAATATTTGTGTTTAGAAATGTGAAATACGTTTATTTCTGCGTTGAAAAAGAAAATGGCACCATAAAAATGACGTTACGATGACGTAACGTCATTAAACTTGACGTCACATATACAGTGGCGCGACAACGTCGCATGCGGGCATTATAACCTCTTTCCGTTCAAAATGCATGTTTTCCGGTTATCAGCCCGCCCATGCTGATAACCAGAGGGCGGGAAACACATTATCACGTATGCAAACTTGAGGCTATCGCTGGAAATATAAGTCTAAGTATGTGATAATTACTTTTATAACCCTCTCCACCTTTTTGCATTCAATCAATATGTTCATACTGTCAAGCCAACAAGTTTCATACTACACTGGTCCTTGAAAAGCCTTACTGAAAATAAAGCTTACTGCCCTTTCCAAGTTGCATAAAAGCGCTTATATGCCACTTGCCAGTCCTTAATGCTTATACTTTTCCCAAAGGAAATGTTTGTCCCAAAGGAAATGTTTGTCAGTCCATTGCAAACAGTTTTGAAAAGCATTATAATAAAATCAGGAATACCGGTATCTAGGAGGACACTAAATCGTTGTTGATGGAGAGAAGAAAAAATAAAAAAAAAATTAGGCTGAAAGACAACCTCTTGTAAATGGATTAATCTGTGTTATTTAGCCTAAACTCTATACATTCTTTCATGCTGTAAGCATCATGCATGTACGTTTGTCTTTGGTCAGTTAAGAATGTTGGATATCATAGCATGTTAGCTGGTATATACAGGGATAAATGTTTAAGGCTTTCAATATTGTGCTTACAATATGGCAACGAAAGTAAAATGTTTATATATATGAGCCGCCTCGTGGGAAACCCAACAATGCGGTTTATGACCAGGTCTGACACAAACCGGGCTGTACAATCACATAAGATAGCTAGAGACTGGAAATTTTGAATTTTGAAAGTAGAGGAATAGTACTATCTGTGTATCGAAAACAAAGGCACTGATCAGCTTCGCAGTTACCGCGAAGCTGATCTGCGCCTTTGTTTTTGCATATGCAGATTGCTGGTTTTCTCAAGAGGTGGCTCAATTATACAAGTTCTTCTGACAGATTGTATGCCATACATGTGATATCTTCTTTGGCCCAAATAGGGAGATTCGTGTTTTGAAATAGGGAGATTGGGTCTCAAATAGGGAGATTTTAGCGCGGTTAAAAAGCGAAGATTTTTTGCCATTTTTGTGCAAAAGATGCATTACATTTGCCTTATGATCCCTTATATCTTCATGATTTTGCTAATGGGTGGTAATATTATAACAAACTAATAATTCCATAATTAAATAAAATCACAGCTGAGGAAATTTTAATTCTCAAATCGGTCTAGCTAAGTGATGACGTCATCATGGACATACAACATGCATGTACAAAGCGTATCTAAGAAGTCGCGAAAAATAAATGACATTTATTATTTCATACTTTATGTCCATTGTATCAACGTCAATTCGAGAAAATTTAAATATTTCAATGTATTGACATAAAACAGACAAAGAAAAAAAAGCAGAAAAACGTACATATTTCTTTCCATTTTCCACAGAAATTTGTGTTTCAAGATTTTTAATTCCAATGTTTACTTTATTAGCTGGTACCCCGCATTTTTCTGGTTCGATAACGCAGTTGCTCCCCCTTATTATAACCGTTTCGTTCCAATAGTTTGTAGGTCGGAAAATTTACCCGACTTTTTGCCTTAACGCTACGTTCGACGCAAGCGGCGTTTTCATGTGTATGAAATACCCAATCTTTCGGAACTATATGGCGTTTGTTTTAAACTTATATGTTAATCATTTGATGTCGCGCCGCCACCCAATTATCGCTGGTCACTATCTGTCTGGAGTTTAATATTAAATTTTGATTTTGGCTCCAAGCTCAAAATCAGAAAATTGTTACGCAGTGTTGAAACGACAGACGGACATTATTGCACAATGTCAAAGCGGCTTACCCATTATGTGTTGGGTAAACATCGCAGTAATTAATGCAACACTTGCTGATTGGCCCATTCTAACTAACGCGTGGGCGGAGCTTCTCAATAATCTACCGAAACCGCAAGGTTACCAGTCCTCACGTTTCAGTAACTTTCACACTTTTCCGCGAAAATTGTTTTGATAAATAGGCAATTAACGGGCAATTATCATGTTGACATGTGTGTAGTAGTGGTATATTGCGTCTGAAACTTGTGAATATAAGGACCGATCGAACTTTTTTCAGGGAAAAATCGGAAAATGTTTTTACTCGGACCGATAAAAATGCACAAAAATGAAAGATAAATCGGTCCCACGTGTTCAAAATGCCTGATAATCTTTAAAGGACAATCAGAATTAATTGTCCTATTACGATTATCGGCAATGTTTAATCGAAGCCCTCCAAATTGAAGACGCATTAATCTTTCTAAAGATGAACACTGATCAAATTAGCGATTGACATTATACACTGTACCTGTAAGACTGACAATTTGTCGCATCATTAATCCCTTCCCACTTCGCCAATTACGCAATAAAGTGACATGTCATCTATTCTGCATTGTCTCCTAAATTACTCCAAGGTATTTATCGGGTCAATGATCAATAACATGTACCGTATATTACCGCAATATTAAAAATGGAACATTGCCGAAAAATTAGGATAGGCAAATACTGAAATCGGGAGATTTGGGCCCTACTGGGCTGGGCGGGGGACAATCAGGTTAGGAAGCCCAAAATCGGGAAAACCCGACGAGATTGGGAGATATCACATGTATGTTGTATGCAATTTCATTAACTAATAAAATATAGAAATGGTGATAGTGTGTATGAAATTTGCTCAACTACTGTCTACAAAGTCACAGCTCAAAAACAAAGAAAACCAATAAAAGATTATAGACAGAGATAATAAAAGAAAAACAGCCTAGTTATTTTTTTTTAGAATCAAACAGTTATATTTATTATCAATCAAAACCACAAGTCATTACAAATTCTCTGATTGGTTAGAATATTAAGACACAGCCAATAGAAATGCTTGTTTCATCTACTTCTACTTCCATGCCCATCCAATCACTCACTTTTCTTTTTCTTTCCTTTTGCACGGCGCCCTAAACATATAACATTGTGACTGTTATACTTGTTCGCTGTTCTTTCAGTTCTACTTAATGCTTTCAACAACTTTTTGTGGTTATACTTCATATACTTCAAATATAATCCATACCAGTGGCGGATTCAGAGGGGGTTCGGGTGGTTAACTTAAACCCTCCTCTGGAACCAAATTATTACAATTTCATGGGAAAATTTATGAACAATCAGGTAAAATGTTGGAAACGAACCCCCTCTTGATAGAGTTGAACCCCCCTTCCAGAAATCCTGGATCCACCCCTGTATACTATCTCCCTTTGAATGTTTTACTGCTTCCAAAGAATCAAATCATTATATGAGCCACCCCATGGGAAAACCAACAATCTGCATAGGCGAAAACAAAGGCGCAGATCAGCTTCACGGTAACCGCGAAGCTGATCAGCGCCATTGTTTTCGCTACTCGGATAGTTCTGTTCCTCTTCTACTTAAATCCGAAATTTCAAGCTTCTAACTCTTTTCTGTGCTTGTACAGGCCGGTTTGTGTCGAACCTGTTCGGAAACCACATTGTTGGTTTTCCCACGAGGCGGCTCATATTTTATTTCCCTTTCTACCACTAATGGCATACCCTTGGCCTTTTATTTCACAGTATATCAGATGGAATCAATCAGGAATAAACATGACGAGAGTAAGTCAGTTTTTGGAAATTTATGTTCTGTGATCCCAAAATTATTGAAAATTCATTTGACATGAGAATGCAAATTTCAGACCCTCAGATAAATTTGACTCTCAGATAATCTCTTTGTAAAATCTTCAACTTGTTTCTTATCTTTTGCAGTTGTTTCCCCTGAGAACTCACCATCTGGAGAGCTGTAATCTCCCTCATCTTCTACAATCTCAGCATAGTCAGAGATCCCTATAATAAATACAGAGGGGTGCAATCTTGATACATCATTTTTTTGTGTGTATGTGTGTGTATGTGTGTGTGTTTTTGGTTGTTCTAATGTTTGGACGCAAGTCCCACCAACAACCAAATTTGAACTCAGACAAGACCCCGAGGTTATAAAACATATTTCTTGCTCAGCTCAGCTGAGACTAAAAATTTATCCTGCTCATAAATGTTAAAATGCCAACAATTGTTGGCATTTTAACATTTATGTGCAGGAGAAATTGCTAGTTTTTGAGTTTTGAACCTAAATTTGCCACTTCTTTTGACTATTTCAGCATTTATGAGCAGTTAAAATTTCATGCTCAGCTGAGCTGAGCTTGAAAAAAGTTTTATAACCTCAAGGCCTGGTCTCTTCAAAAACTAACAAAGCCTGAGATCTTAGCTCATAGACATACAGTGCCAGGATAGTACCATGTTTAATCGGCTTCTGGATCTTTTATTAGACACTGAAAATTCATATACTTTAATAGGTAATGTTACAGTTGTTATAAATAAATATTACAGTTAATGTACTGATACAGGAAGCACATACAAACACCAAAATGCCGATAAAATGCCAGTATTCAATAACATGGGATTATATGCAAGAATATAGTAACTCTTTGGTATGGGTAACTATTATTAAAAAATTATTTTCTTAAAAACCATAAAATAGAAGACCCCCTTTTTGGACTGCTTCATTTTTGGCTGACCGAATAATTACACAATGCTTCTTGTCCTTCATGCAAAAGAGACCAACCATGCAAATTTTCTGATAAGTCTGTTTTAATAAACACCACATTAACTTACACATGCGAAAAATACATATCACATTCTGAGTACCTTTTTGAATTCCATTAAAAGCATTACACAGTTTACTAGATTTATAGAAACGACAAAGTTATCAAAAATTTCAAAAAAGTGCAGTATAAAAATAAACAGAATCCATGGCGACAACTTCTATAGAAAGTCACAACAATCATTCAGTACCAACAATATTAGATTACATAACTTACTTTCATTTGGACTGAGGGGTTCTCCCAACTTTCCACTGTCTTTCTTCTGTACACTGTTGAAAAAGGATGACAAAGAATGACAATAGAGGGATCAAACATGATTTTCCATTCATGAACATTCACTAGCTCCCAAGGGGTGTTCAAAGCCCAAGGTTTTCAACACTCCCCGAGGGACCTAGCAAATGTTAATGAATGACAAAATCATTTTTGATCACTGTTATTGCATTAATTCTGCAAAAATGAAAGAAATGATGGTGCATTATATTTTACAGCCTCGTCACATTTTCATACACTTAAAAGCATTCATTCTCATGCTTGTTCCGGTCGGAGTTCAGTTTCTCATTATTAGCATGTGTTTTGTGTGGCGCTATAATTGCATTAATTCTGCAAAAACGTAAGAAATTACAACCTCGTCACATTTTCATACACGTAAAAGCATTCGTTATTATGCTTGTTACGGTCGGAGTCCAGTTTCTCGTTATTAGCATCTGTTTTGCGTGGCGCCCGATTACGAACATAAATATGTATAAAAGCCATGTATTAACAGCATGTGCGCACGAGAATTGCTATATTAATGCATGGATTTCTTTTCATTAATATATGGCTGTTAATATCGTGTGACACGGGTATTTCTGCAATAATGTTTTTTTTTTTTCAACTCTGTATCCTTGTATTTCAATGTGCAAAAATTTACATTAACCTCCAGCACAAACACTAAGGTATACTGTCAGAGACTGGTGCATTAGCCTATCAGCTTGTTGGCTGATTTTTATATACACCTGGACCTCTTTATAACATAGGGAGCGCGGTGGCGTAGTGGTAGAGCGTCGGACTACGAATCGAGAGGTCCTGGCTTTGATCCCCACAGGCGTCACCGTGTTGTGTCCTTGAGCAAAACACACTAACTCCCTACAGTACCAGTTAAATCCAGGAAGAGTTGGCTCTGTCCCGACATGACTGAAAAATTGTTGACTGGGACGTTAAGCCTCAATGCAAACAAACAAATCTTTATAACACGGTTCATGAAAGCATGGGTTAGGATATGACACTGATCATTGCTGGATGCCAAATGGCCATTTTAGACTATTTTGCTTGTCTATACATTTTACTCTCTTTATAAAACAGACTGGATAGCTAACATGGAAATTGGCTTGCACCCTAGCAGTAGTGTTATAAAGAGGTTGTGGTGTTCACGTACCTGTTTATAGCAGTATCATGCTGTCACAAAATGATACTTTGAATACTTTTGAAGTCATGAATTTCCAAATCTGTCCAAATATTATCTGAAGTTGTTGTTCTATTGAGTCTAGCTTTAAGATTTCATTACGATGGAGCCACGCTTTAAAGTCTCACCCAAAAAGTTGGAGTCCAGGATCAAACTTTTGACTCCTGGTATACACATGGCAAGTGGTTTAACGACAACACAGAAAAGAAACAGAACTATGTTTATATCCCTACCTGACTTTTGGAGAAGGAGGAACTGTTTCTTCTGTAAAATAGAAAACAGATAGATATTGGTAAGATCCTAAATTTCGGACAAAAACAAACCATAGAGCATTTGGCATCCTAAAAACACAGCAAATTCATATATATTCTGTAGAAAATAATCATTGACTACATAACTAAGAGTTTACAGCCATAACATTTGCTGTTTTTATTTCTTGCTTAGCATCCCCAGTACTTGTAGATGCTAATATGGGTAAGTTATTGTTATCATGGAATAATAAACTGAGGTAGATTGCCGGTACCAAAGTCATAGCACACATTTTTTTCAATTGATAGAGGCGGAACAATGACCATAGAAAGTTGTGCATGGCCATATCCTCTTGACAGAAATCAATGTGTCACACATTTGGGGGCATACAGTCACCCAAATAACCAGCTACCACACTAGGAATGCAAGGCTTTATCCAATTGTTCAGTTTCTACTACATACTTTGATATTCTGAAAATAACAGTATAAATCTATATATCTGTCTAAATCTGTGTTAAACTGTGCAAAGGTAATATTTTAATTGATACCACAGGGAGTGGGTTAGCTTGTAACAATGTGAAGGATTCATGCAAAATATAAACACGTGAAGGGAACAACAAAACTGCCTGTTTATGAAGTGATTCTCATTTTATCATACCTACAAAAAATGAATATTTAAAGCATTTTCAAAGTCTGTGTTTATCTTCAATTTGCATATACATGTGGATAAATTTGGTACTATATGCATTTCTTTTTGTGTTGTTGGCTGTTTTAATGATTCACATGAAAACAAACAGTTTAAACGGATCACCCTGTCTAACACCAGGAACATAACAGAACCGTCAAACAAAGTTGTTCACAGAATTGACAAAATTGTTAATGACTCTGGACGTCAGGTAGGGAACAAACACAAAATTGTTTTATACATGCAAGAGCTGTATGCTTTTGTTTTGCTTTAGAATATTCTCACAACAGGTATGTATGTTTTATTTTTTTCTTCTTACACTTTAAAATAGCAATCAAATAATTAAACTTTGAATCAAGTCTTAGATCTACAGACCAGATTCTTGTATTTATATTTTCTGTCTGAACTTTACCAATCTTCCAGTTCACCAACCAGCTGGAAGCTGAATTCTTACTTGGCAGTGAGCTTAACCACATCAAATGTGGGGTGTCAATGCATCAATTAAAACTGATAAGCAATGAAGTCTGATTCTGCAGTAGGTATCAAATTCAGAAATCAGGTTCAAATCATGAGTAAAATTTATCTTTGAAAGTAAAGACCCTTGCCAGAAGTCTTTACTACAGAAATATTCCAAAATTTTAATCAATGCATGATTTGAAAAAAAATTATTTGAAGGCAAATCGTGGAAATTTGTGTTCTGTATTTATTCCAAATCACATGTTCAAGTATTGTAGCTAACGGTTCCTAAAATGATACTCTTGAGGTCATTTTATAGACAAATTTATGTGCCAAATTTTCAAATTTCTTTTTAGTTGTATTTTGGCAGCCCTTTTAATAATACTAAAATGTGGAAACGGGTATGCGGGTATGAGTTAATATACAGCATCCTTTTATTTGAAGAGTATTTGAAGAAAAGAAAAACACTTCTTTTTTTATATTTGAAACAAGATAAATTTACAATCATAAACCAGCCCATAAGAATAGGAAAATCAGTTTCCATGACAACATATCACCAGGGTGACAACAACAAACCATACATAAAATATATAAAGGAGGGGGTGGGGGTGTCAAGCAAGTCTTTAACAAACCTTTTGGCACAAAATCTCTGACTAGCTCTATTGCTGGGGAATGAAAATCTGAAGCAACTTGAAAACAGAAGAACAAGACTTAGTAAGAAGGGTGTTTGTTTTATGTGCTAGGGATAATGCAAAAATCTTGAATTTCTTGACAGCTTATTTATGCTATGTCACACACTTTATGTTCACAAAGGCAAACCCCCTCTTAATATTGATCTTCTGTTAATGCATAGAAAAACAATGTCACTCATGCGCGGATCCAGAGGGGGGGACCGGGGGTCCGGACCCCCCCTGGAATTTGAAAATTTTACCTAAAAAAAGATAATTTCGGGATTTTTTGGAGGTTGGACCCCCCCTCGTCTGTGACCAAAAATCACCATTTTCGTTGGACCCCCTCTCATGAAAATTTCTGGATCCGCGCATGTCACTAGCAATAACAAGACACTTGCTAATAAAAGTTCTATATGGCATTAGCAAACTGGTTTCATTTTCAAAATACAATTGAGCCGCCGCATGGGAAAACCAACAATCTGCATAGGCGAAAACAAAGGCGCAGATCAGCTTCGCGGTAACTGCGAAGCTGATCAGCGCCTTTGTTTTCGCTACTCGGATAGTACAATTCCTCCTCTACTTAAATCCGAAATTTCAAGCCTCTAGCCTGCTTCTGTGACTATACAGCCTGATTTGTGTCAGACCTGTTTGGAAACCACATTGTTGGTTTTCCCACGAGGTGGCTCATTTATTGAAAAAATACACAATGCCATTACAACAGCTGCAAATACTGTAAGTTCGGAAATATTCGCAATAACTTAGTTTTCGCGAATTCGTCGCCTCGCAAATTCAAAGTTCTCGCTAATAAATACTTACAATACAATGAATAAGCTTTACAGACTGCCAGAGTACACGCTCACAAATTCAAGACCTTGCTAACAATTCCGAAATGGAAAATTTGCGAAATAAAAGTTGAGTGAATTTTTCCGAACTTACAGTGTCAAGCTAAAGATGGGTGACTAAAGATGAATTTGGATGGTTGTAAGACCCAGATATATCTTTTTAGATTATCTTGCCAAGCTTACATTTGGGATGTCATATATGGATCCATATACAATAGTAAGTGATGAATTTAACAGATTGAAGAGGTAAAGGAGAGATAAATCTGTACAATACATGAGCCGTGACGTGAGAAAACCGGTCTTCGGGGTTTCCAACCAGGTCTGACACAAACCGACCTGTACAGTCACAGAAGCAGGCTAGAAGCTTGAAATTTTGGATTTAATAAGAAGAGAGATTGTACTATCCATGTAGCGAAAACAAAGGCGTTGATCAGCTTCGCAGTTACTGCGAAGCTGATCTGCGCCTTTTTTTTCGCATAGGCAAAAATCCAGTTTTCCAGATGGGGCATATAATTGAATAGCATGAATAACAATCTAAAACACTTTGCAATAGGCAGCAATAGAGAGAACAAGCAAATTCAGAGAATTTATGTCCCCCGCCTTAATTGTTTAGTTACACAAATATATCTGACAATAATGTATATCCAAATCACATGCATTTACTTCATGTCACAGTGTCAAACATTAATCTGAGGATTATATTCAAACCACATGCAAATCTTCAAATCATGGTCAGGACATCTGTACAGTTTGAAAAGAATCAGAATAAAACTGAGGGAGGAGTTTGCACACAAGGTACACAATGTCCATTCACTTTCATTGTATAAATTCCTGAAAAACGACTAAGTTCAAATTGCGAAAAAGTGTCAAAAATTAACCTGAGGATTATATCCAAAGCACATGCATATCTTCAAAGCATCATCAAGACATCTGTAAAGTTTCAAAAAAATCTGAATTAAAAACTGAAGGAGGAGTTGCGCACACAAGGATCCCACTGTCCATTCATTTTCATTGTCAAAATACCGAAAAACAACTAAGTTCAATTTGCAAAAAAAGTGTCAAAAATTAATCTGAGGATTATATCCAAACCACATGCACATCTTCAAAGTATGATGAAGACATCTGTAAAGTTTCAAAATAATCGGAATAAAACTGTAGGAGGAGTTGCGCACACAAGGCACCCACTGTCCATTCACTTTCATTGTCAAAATACCGAAAAACGACTAAGTTCAATTTGCAAAAAAAGTGTCAAAAATTAATCTGAAGATTATATCCAAACCACATGCACATCTTCAAAGTATGATGAAGACATCTGTAAAGTTTCAAAATAATCGGAATAAAACTGTAGGAGGAGTTGCGCACACAAGGTACCCTTTGTCTATTCACTTTCATTATCAAAATGCCCGAAAAATGACTAAGTTCAAATTGCGAAAAAAGTGTCAAAAATTAATCTGAGGATTATATCCAAACCACATGCACATCTTCAAAGCATGATGAAGACATCTGTAAAGTTTCAAAAGAATCGGAATAAAACTGTAGGAGGAGTTGCGCACACAAGGTACATACTCCTATAGGGGGACGGAAGGACGGACGGAAGGATGGACGGACGGACAGACCGAAGGACAGACGGAAGGACGGAAAGCCAAAAACTATGTCCCTCCACTTCTTCGAAAAGACGGGGGACAAAAAATACCGAAAAACGACAAAAAAAGTGTCAAAAATCAATCTGAGGATTATATCCAAACCACATGCACATCTTCAAAGTATGATGAAGACATCTGTAAAGTTTCAAAATAATCGGAATAAAACTGTAGGAGGAGTTGCGCACACAAGGTACCCTTTGTCTATTCACTTTCATTATCAAAATGCCCGAAAAATGACTAAGTTCAAATTGCAAAAAAAGTGTCAACTAGAAAATGTGTTTATGAAACACTATGCCCCCAACTGGTAAGCCACTTTCAAGATGTAAAAATGTCCAAAAAATAACTAAGTTCAAATTGTAACTAGAATTGTCAGAGAATCTGACTATAGCCCCGCTTCTCAGCTTTTTTGCAGGGTGAAAAAAACAATGACAGGTAACTATCACAAGCTAGATCTCGTCAATATTGATGCACATACAAAATTTGGTCTGATTATGTCAATTTGTTCTCAAGATATTGAACGGAAACGAAATTCTGACCTCAATAAAGGGCCATAACTCCGTCAAAATTTTGCGAAAAATGACGGGTAACAATCCCAAGCTAGATCTTGTCAATGATGATGTGCATACAAAATTTGGACGGATTCTGTCAATTCGTTCTTAAGATATTAAGCGGAAACGAAATTCTGAAGTAAATCAAGGGCCGTAACTCCGTCAAAATTTTGCGGTAACAATCCCAAGCTAGATCTTGTCAATGATGACGTGCATACAAAATTTGGTCGGATTCTGTCAATTTGTTCTCAAGATATTGAGCAGAAACGAAATTCTGACGTCAATCAAGGGCCATAACTCCGTCAAAATTTTGCAAAAAATGACAAGTAACAATCCCAAGCTAGATCTTGTCAATGATGACGTGCATACAAAATTTGGTTGGATTCTGTCAATTCGTTCTCAAGATATTGAGAGGAAACGAAATTCTGACATCAATCAAGGGCCGTAACTCCGTCAATTGTCAATGTTGATGTGCATACAAAATTTGGTCAGATTCTGTCTATTCGTTCTCAAGATATTGAGCGGAAACGAAATTCTGACGTCAATCAAGGGCCGTAACTTTGTCAAAATTTTGCGAAAAATGACGGGTAACAATCCTAAGCTAGATCTTGTCAATGATGACCTGCATACAAAATTTGGTCAGATTCTGTAAACTGGTTCTCAAGATATTGAGCGGAAACAAAATTCTGACGTCAATTAAGGGCCGTAACTCCGTCAAACTTTTGCGAAAAATGACGGGTAACAATCCCAAGCTAGATCTTGTCAATGTTGATGTGCACACAAAATTTGGTGGGATTCTGTCAATTCGTTCTCAACATATTGAGCGGAAACGAAATTCTGACGTCAATCAAGGGCCGTAACTCCGTCAAAATTTTGCGAAAAATGACGGGTAACAATCCCAAGCTAGATCTTGTCAATGTTGATGTGCACACAAAATTTGGTCGGATTCGGTCAATTCGTTCTCAACATATTGAGCGGAAACGAAATTCTGACGTCAATCAAGGGCCGTAACTCCGTCAAAATTTTGCGAAAAATGACGGGTAACAATCCCAAGCTAGATCTTGTCAATGTTGATGTGCACACAAAATTTGGTCGGATTCTGTCAATTCGTTCTCAAGAAATTGAGCGGAAACGAAATTCTGACGTCAATCAAGGGCCGTAACTCCGTCAAAATTTTGCGAAAAATGACGGGTAACAATCCCAAGCTAGATCTTGTCAATGATGATGTGCATACAAAATTTGGTCGGATTCTGTCGATTCGTTCTCAAGATATTGAGCGGAAACGAAATTCTGACGTAAATCAAGGGCAGTAACTCTGTCAAAATTTTGCGAAAAATGACAGTCAACAATCCCAAGCTAGATCTTGTCAATGTTAATGTACATACAAAATTTGGTCAGATTCTGTAAACTGGTTCTCAAGATATTGAGTGGAAATGAAATTTTGACGGAACTAGAATTGTCAGAGGATCTGACTATAGCCCCGCTTCTGAGCTTTTTGCCAGGGTGAGACAAACAATGACGGGCAACAATTCCAAGTTAGACCTTGTTAATGTTGTAGATGCACATAAAAAGATTGGTCAGATTCTGACAATTTGTTCTCAAGGTATTGAGCGGAAACAAAATTCTGACATCAATCAAGGGCCAAAACTCTGTTAAGATTTCGCAAAAAATGATGGACAACAATCCCAAGCTAGATCTTGTCAATGTTGATGTGCATATAAATTTTGGTCAGATTCTGTCAATTTGTTCTCAAGATATTGAGCGGAAACGAAATAATGACGTCAATCAAGGGCCATAACTCCATCAAAATTTTGCTAAAGATGACAGGCAACAATCCCAAACTAGATCTTGCCAATGTTAATGTGCATACAAAATGTGGTCATATTCTGTCAATCGGCTCTCAAGATATTGAGCGGAAACGAAATTCTGATGTCAATCAAGGGCCATAACTCCGTCAAAATTTTGCAAAAAATGACAGGTGACAATCCCAAGCTAGATCATGTCAATGTTGATGTGCATACAAAATTTGGTCTGTCAATATCTGTCAATTCGTTCTCGAGATATTGAGTGAAACAAAATTCTGACGTCAATCAAGGGCCATAACTCTGTCAAAATTTTGCGAAAAATGACGGGCAACAATCCCAAGCTAGATCTTGTCAATGTTGATATGCACACATATTTTGGTCAGATTCTGTCAATTTGTTCTTAAGATATTGAGCGGAAACAAAATTCTGACGTCAATCAAGGGCCTCAACTCTGTCAAAATTTTGCGAAAAATGACGGGCAACAATCCCAAGCTAGATCATGTCATTGTTGATATGCATATAAAATTTGGTCAGATTCTATCAATTTGTTTTTGAGATATTGAGCGGAAACGAGATTCTGACGTCAATCAAGGTCCATAACTCCATCAAAATTTTGCGAAAAATGACTGGCAACAATCCAAAGGTAGATCTTGTCAATGATGATGTGCATATAAATTTTGGTCGGATTCTGTCAATTTGTTCTCGAGATATTGAGCGGAAACGAAATTCTGACGTCAATCAAGGGCTGTAATTCCGTCAAAATTTTGCGAAAAATGACAGGCAACAATCCCAAGCTAGATCTCGTCAATGTTATGTGCATACAAAATTTGGTCAGATTCTGTCCATCGGTTCTCAAGATATTAAGCGGAAACGAAATTCTGATGTCAATCAAGGACCATAACTCCGACAAAATTTTGCGAAAAATGACAGGCAACAATCTAAAACTAGATCTTAACAATGTTGATGTGCATATAAATTTTGGTCAGATTCTGTCAATTCGTTCTCGAGATATTGAGCGGAAACGAAATTCTGACATCAATCAAGGGCCATAACTCCGTCAAAATTTTGCGAAAAATGACAGGCAACCATCCCAAGCTAGATCTTAATAATGTTAATGTGCATACAAAATTTGGTCAGATTCTGTCCATCGGTTCTCAAGATATTGAGCGGAAACGAAATTCTGACGTCAATCAAGGGCCATAACTCCATCAAAATTTTGCGAAATATGACAGGCAACAATCCCAAGCTAGATCTTAACAATGTTGATGTGCATATAAATTTTGGTCAGATTCTGTCTATTTGTTCTTGAGATATTGAGCGGAAACGAAATTCTGATGTCAATCAAGGGCCATAACTCCCTCAAAATTTTGCAAAAAATGGCGGGCAACAATTCCAAGGTAGATGTTGTCAATGTTGATGTGCATACAAAATTTGGTCAGATTCTGTCAATTTGTTTTTAAGATATTGAGAGTAAACAAAATGTTCACGGAATGACGGAACCACGGAATCACGGAACCACAGAACCACGGAAGGACAGGGTGAATCCAGTATAGCCCCACTTTTCCAAAGCGGGGCTATAATAACGGAATAACGGAAGGACGGAACGACGGAAGGACATGGTGAATCCAGTATAGCCCCACTTTTTCAAAGCGGGGCTATAAATAAAGTGACAAAAATTAATCTGAGGAGTATATCCCAACCACATGCATATCTTCAAAGCATGGTCACAATGTCTGCAAAGTTTCAAAAGTATCGGTATTAAATTGTAGGAGGAGTTGCGCACACAAGGTACCCTCTATCCATCCACTAAAATGCGAAAAAAGTGTCAAAAATAAATCTGAGGATTATATCCAAACCACATGCACATCTTCAAAGCATGATGAAGACATCTGTAAAGTTTCAAAAGAATCGGAATAAAACTGTAGGAGGAGTTGCGCACACAAGGTACATACTCCTATAGGGGGACGGAAGGACGGAAGGACGGACGGACGGAAGGACGGAAAGCCAAAAACTATGTCCCTCCGCTTTTCTTTGAAAAGGCGGGGGACAACAAAATAGAAAGACACAGAAGCATACATGACATGGAACATAATTATATACTGTCCTGCCTTTTATATATTTTTTTTTTATTTAATGTCCCTTTCAGGATTATTTCACGAGACACGCCACCTAGCACACCCACAAAGCGGAACTTGGCTTATCTCATATGTGCCCCGTATGTGGTTCAAACCCCCACCAGACACAGCCGTAAGATGATCAAATGATTCAGCATGGTAATGAAAGCAGGCTTTTAACCACTTGGCCACAGGGACCACCCTGTATGGTAAATAACTGAGCACTAGCAAAAATACATCAAAATTTGGCTATACATAGATACCCATAAGACAATTTTCACGTCTACACACAAGAATGAATCAATTATATTTACCTTTTTTCGTCCAGAAGGACCCCTGTATATCATGTACAAGTCGACAGTAGCCGTCTATGAGGTCGGCCATATCTTCAGCCTCCGTTAACGTAGCACACGTGATGGTGAGAGGTTCGGCGGCCCCAGCAATACGTAACTGTAGTACCCCCTTGCCATCATCTAGGCTCAACGTCTGTATAGACTGCACTTGAGCAAAGTCTGCCATATGTGTAGGCTGAAAATAGAGGGTTATTTCAAGTTTCAAATCTTTTTTTGATATCAAACAGTTGTTGTTACTTAAACCGAAAGTCTAAATTTTTTAGTTAGCTTTGTAAAATTTACCTTTTTGCCAGGGTTGGCTATCTTTAGTAGCGAGTCTTTAATTTCACGAATGAGTACCCGTGCAGTCTTTATAACTTATTGTAGTTCTTTATTTGCGAGAACTTTATTTTCCCCGAGGCAACGAATTCGCATATATTAGCGAAAATTAAGTTTTCGCGAACACTTCCGGATTTACAGTAATTACAGCACAAGTTTGTAGAAATGCATTACAAAATGCAAGAAACAGTATACTCCCTGTGATATTTCAATGGAATATCAATTCAATGCTTCTAACATCAATAACATACTATGCAGGTGTTTAACAAATTCATAATGATCACTGATTCCAGGTAAAAAATAGAACTTGGATGTAAAAACCTAGAAATAATTGAGCCGCGACGCAAGAAAAGTGGTCTCTGGGGTTTCCGAACAGGTCTGACACAAACCGGCCTGTACAAGCACAGAAAAGAGCTAGAAGCTTGAAATTTCGGGTTTAAGTAGAAGAGGAATTGTACTATCCGAGTAGTGAAAACAAAGGCGCTGATCAGCTTCGCGGTTACCGCGAAGCTGATCTGCGCCTTTGTTTTCGCCTAGGCAAAAATCCGGTTTTCTTGCGATGCGGCTCAATTCTACCTTGGAAGATATATAGATGATGTAACAAATGATTATACAAGGCGGGTCCCAATGAGACTGAAAGGTTTGGAGGAGGAAAATGGGCAGAGGTCATAGGTTTGGCTTTAACTGGCATCCCTGCAAAGGTGATTTATCTTCATGGTACATCTGTATATTCTGTCTGCCTTTCTGTTGTACTCGTTGCCTTTGGTTTTGGCTGGGACTAGCCGGATAGCTACCTTGTTGGGAAAGAGCTAATGAACCTGCACTTCTAGTGTGTTGCCAGAAAAAGGGGTTTGTTATGTTTTGTGATCTATTTTCTTTCAAACCTGATGTCTATGTTGGGACTTTAAATTTAATTGCATCGATTCCTTACTTGTTACTGAAGGGAATTGTTGGACATCTTAAATCTTACTCTACTTGGTCTAAAATGGCAAAAATCTTGAAATCTCAGAGACTGGATACTTCTTTTTTTTTTCATAAAAAAAACAAAAACAAAAAAAAAACCAGGACTCGGGGATAGTCAGTAAATCTAAGGATCATGGGCCCAGTTGTTCAAAACTAACGACGTCGTTAATTAACGTTTCGTTAAAATTTCAAACATTAATATTACAAATACACTGTTATTTTTTGTTGAAAAAATGTGAGAATCCTTTGCACTGCAAAGGATTCTCACATTTTTTCAACAAAAAATAACAGTGTATTTGTTACTTTAGCTGATATTTGCTTAACAAATTTATGTCTTAACCATATCGTTCAGCTAACGATGCTTTGAACAACTGGGTCCAGGTAGTGATCAAAGTAATGAACAGAAGAAATAGATACAAGCGTCCCTGATAATCTTGAAGATTGGTTCAAATCCCAAACAGATTCTTCCATAAGCAGCTGATACAAATCATAATTATTCAGAGTTCAATGTTCTTCTTTTTCTTCGAAATGTTATTTGTGAGTCTTGTTTTCAGGAAAATGGTCCATCCAAGATAGTGGTATAATGCAAAGTTTATGTTTTTTGGTTTCAATGGCCCAGTCAGTTTTTGCTAAAGTACAGTTCAAACTCATTATAATATGCCTCACTATAATGCAGTTTTCAATATAGCATGACCATGGCATGAATCCCAAATTTATTTTGCTATAAGTTTATTTTTAGAGTCCACAGTTTCACTTATACCACAGTCTGTTTCTATGGTCCCCCATAGCGTTATAATGAGGTTGACCTGTATAATATATCTGGTAAAGGTTGGTCATCTTGCTCTTCAAAGGTATTAGGATTTAATCTAAACATTTTATTTCCTGGAATTTTGTTCCTACTTTCTAAATATAGGTAATTTTCAAGAGTCCAACTTAACGTAGATGCCGTCCCCGTGAAGTAGCTGATTACAACTTCTGGCCCTATTACCAACTCCAATGATATACTCTCCCCCCCTCCACCCCCCCCCCCCCCTCTCCCCCTGGGTGAGAAACTAACTCAGTCTTACAGGTTAACCTACCGTAGATGCCTTCTCAGTGAGGTAGCTGATTCCAACTTCTGGCCCAATTACCAACTGCACTGATATACTCCTCCCTCCCCCCACTCCCCTGGGTGAGAAACCAACCCAGTGTTACAGGTACCTACCGTAGATGCCTTCTCCGTGAGGTAGCTGATCCCGACTTGTGGCCATTGATACACTCTCCCTCCCCCACCCCCTCCCCCCGGGTGAGAAATCAACTCAGTCTTACAGGTTAACTTACCGTAGATGCCTACTCCGTGAGGTAGCTGATCCCAACTTCAGGCCCTATTACCAACTCCACTGATATACTCCTCCCTCCCCCCACTCCCCTGGGTGAGAAACCAACCCAGTGTTACAGGTTAACCTACCGTAGATGCCTTCTCAGTGAGGTAGCTGATCCCAACTTCAGGCCCTATTACCAACTCCATTGATATACTTCCCCTCCGACCCCCCCCCCCCCCAACCCCCGGGTGAGAAATCAACTCAGTCTTACAGGTTAACCTACCTTAGATGCCTTCTCAGTGAGGTAGCTGATTCCAACTTCTGGCCCAATTACCAACTCCATAGATATACTCCAACCAGACTGAAATCAGAAGAATATTTAATTAAATGCAGCATCTAATTACATGTACATGTTTTTTTTATTGTGTACATGTAATTTGAATTCTAAATCATTAATCCTGTATCTCATCTTAGCTGACCAGTGCTTAAAAGGTACGGTAGTTCTGGGCACAGTAGCTTAGTAATTAGCAAATCCTCTTTGTATCTTTGTATACAGCTGATAAAGCACAACTGATAGTCATTAACTATTGGTAAACTGCAAGAACTTCAAGTAGTTCAGAAACTGACTGCCCTGAAATGACTGTACCACTTTCTTAAAAATTTCGATACTTATCTACAGAAGTTTTAGCCTGACGGAATAGGATACCCCAAAGAGAGGTTCAATCATATGAACTTGCTAGAATTTTTAAGAAAAATACTAGAACAAACTAACCTACCCTGAACTACTAATAAATGTTATTCCAGTACAACAAAGAACTCAATTCAGTGAAAAACACATTATTCCAACAAAACAAATTGCATAATCATTCATAATGTCATTTTTCCAGAAGAGTCTGGCAATTACATCTTTTTTATGTTTTTATTCCAATCCACATGAAAGCAGAATTAATCCATAGTTGAGTCATACGTGCATAAACACTAGAATAGTCAGGAATATCCTAAAAATTTGAACACATTGTAATCGATAGAACGTTTGATAATTTAAATTGAAAACTTGCTCAGACCTATCATAATTTGAATAAAACTTTTGACTTTCCTCAAATATGGAACAATTTGTGACGTTTGCTAAGACCTAAAAGACCATTATGTCAGCTTTACCTACCAATTGCAATAATTATGAACATCACAAAACAATACCAAATAGCAGAAATCTTTCAAAATCCTGAACTTACAATTGATGGCTTCGAAACAACTGAAAGCAATGCTCAATGCCTGCTTTTCCATTTATTTTGCATAAAAACATACCAAACATCAGTTACAGATGTTGTATTGTTTGGCAGTATGAAATCATTGCAACCAGTGGCGGATTTAGAGGGGGTTCGGGGGGTTCGCTTGAACCCCCCTCTGGGACCAAATTATTTCAATTTCATGGGGAAATTTATGAAAAATCAGGCAAAATGTTGAAACGAACCCCCCTCTTAATGGATTTGAACCCCCCTTCAAGAAATCCTGGATCCGCCCCTATTCAAATATAGCAGAATCCTAGGGAGAAATCATTTGCATCAGAACAAATGAGCCATACAGTAGGAAAACAAACCAGCATTAATATGGGCATGTGCATTTTCATTACCAAAACATGCCCATGCAATATACAGATTTTTTTTTACGTTGTAAAGCAAGGCGGTTCTAATGAGTACACACAATCTATGTTTTGGAGCAAAAATAAGAAAGATATAGGTATAACCCTGCAAACCCCAGTTTTTCTATATAAAAGTAGGATTCACGGGGGTGTACATGTCACAGACATGTTTTCCTGATGTGATCAGCCAGAGTGAACTGAGTCACTGAAAGCTATTTACTCAACGTACCCAGCTGCTGTTTTAACATTAGTCAATAAACGCCATCTTCTTCATTGTTAAAATGCAAATTTCTGTTAAAATTTCAAAAATCAATATTTAGAAAATTAGACAAAAGCCTTTACAAAACCAATTAAAATCCAAAATATGAAATTAGAAACACTAATGAAACAGATTTAAATCCAAGATACAAATAAATTGAATCTACATGTAAACATTCCCAGTAACCTCCTCAGTAAAGAAGTATAACTACAGTAATGATGAGCAGATTAATCTTTATCGAATTTGAGCCACCTCGTGGGAAAACCAACAATGTGGTTTCCGAACAGGTCCGATACAAACCGACCTGTACAAGCACAGAAAACAGCTAGAAGCTTGGAATTTCGGATTTAAGTAGAAGAGGAATTGTACTATCCGAGTAGCGAAAACAAAGGCGCTGATCAGCTTCGCGGTTACCGCGAAGCTGATCTGCGCCTTTGTTTTCGCCTATGCAGATTGTTGGTTTTCCCATGAGGTGGCTCAAATGATAAGAAATGCTGCTGCTGCTGAGAGCCAAGAGACGATAAAATATCTCCATGCAGTATGTTGAGAAACCACACAAAACATACAGGTAAACTCTTCAAATCTAATTACCTTTAAAATTGATAAATTATTTTGGGTTCTGAGGCTGTATTACAAACAGCATTAACTTAAAAGATGTAGTAGGGCCAATATTACTCATGGGAAAGAGTTTTGTGGGCTGTGGCCATCTCTGCCTACTTTGATTTTTCTTATTTTCCTAAATATTCTGACACCCATGTAATGCTGGCATGTCTCTCTGAAATTAGGTGTAAAGTAGGTTCTATCACCAGGAAAAACAACCAAAAGAGCAAAACCTCCTGAAGAAGCAGTCAAACCTAGATTTGCACTGTCCCCGTACGAAAAATACTACAATACTACAGCTATACTATTGCAATATGTCAACAAGATTCTTGCTAAAATTTTATTTTATAGCAATATTACAACAATAATAATATATTGCAATAAAATGAGTAAAAATATTGTAATAATTTGAACAAAAAATTAGCAAGAATTTGGCAGAAAAACTACCACTGAAAATATTGCCATAAAACAGAGGAAAAAGTGCTGAGTAATAACTTCCTGTTGCATCATAGTTTTGGAGGTTAACTTGAGATTAACACACAGTAAATACACATGCTGTTTTAAATCTAAGGACTGAAGAAATGTGCTCCAAGTTAAATAAGCTTAAATTTTCTATAATTTGAAGAAAAAGTTAACAACATTTTGCATGAAATGGATATATAAAGGTTAGTGTGTTTTATGCATGTTTTTAAAAAGCAATTTCAATTAACGATTTCAAGTTTTATATTGATTTAATGTTTATAATACCCCACCCACATACACTGGCAAACAAATTTTAAAATTTAGAGTGTTTGGAGTTGGGCACCAATTTTATTCAACAAACTGGCTAAGACTGGTCATCTTTAGCTAAGATGTTGCTCTGGAAACTTCATGTTCTGTTACATGTCTTCTTCTATATGCTATGAAGTGTGTTGAAAATTTGAAATAAAATATCAAGGTCTTTGTGTGAATATCAATCATACACATACATGTATGAGCAAATTATTGCAATATTTTTTGAAAAAGTTTTGCTAAACTTTTTGAAAAAATATTGCCATACTTTTTGAAAAAATATTGCAATAATTTGAGCATTAATTATGGCCATAATTTTCCATAGCAAGAATCCTGGCAATATTTTGGCTAGAATTATTGCAATATTTTTTGACAAGATTCTTGCTAATTTAAATATTTTACCTAAGATTATAGCTGAAGTATTGTTGTCATTATAGCTTGAAAAAGACAATATCCTGCCAAGAATCTTGCTTTACTTTACAGCTAAAGTATTGTTGAAGTATTGCTGTACATTTTCGTACAGGGTCCGCCTCACACATTTCTGTCCAAAACTTAGCATCATTACTGCACCACATCACTTATAACAAGTGGGGAAATACTTGTAATAAGCTCTTGAAAATGTTTGTAGCCTACATGAAAACACTTGTTGGCCCGCTTTAATCTTGTTTATATAATTGTCATATAAATCAATCAACTATTTTGAGTCATTTGAGAAATCATGTGCATTAAATTTCCTTCTTCCTACATGGTGCAGTGGTTATGTCACTCACCTTATAAACCAGGGGTCGCAGGTTCGATGCCGGGCTTCTTCAGCCCGTCGGATGGGACTATAAACCGAGGCCCCATCTCCATATGACCTTAGCTGTTGGTGGGACGTTAAACCCCAATCAACCAATTGCAACCAACCAACCTTCTTCCTACATACAAAACCCTTTTATTCCAGTGCTTATGTCACAGGCTATTATTAATACCCCCATGAAAAAATAATTGTATCCCACAACCTCAACTTTAAAAGGGTAAACACATTGTTAACTCGTTTAAGCCTGGCATCCCTTTTATGGGACATAGGTATGGGACATTGGCAAACAGAATAGCCCAAGATGTGACGCCGCAGAACGTTTGCTTAAAGAAATTTAATCGAAATATGGAACAAAAATTTGAAGTCACACCTGAAGTCCCTAAAATGAAAGTGGACTCACCCAAATGGTAACAATGGGTGAATCCATTAGTCATGTATGGGTTAATCTAATAGAGTTTGGTTTGTTCTTAAATATTGAACTCATCCATTTTTCGGTCATGTCGGGACAAAGCCACTGCTTCCTGGCTATTTAATCTGTACTTGTCTTGCTCTAGGACAAAATCAGTAGAATTCATTATGAAAACTCACCCATGTAATATAAAGAGTTTTTAAGTTGTAAAATTTGAAACATTTCAGTAAAAAAAAAATTAATATTTTTCTTATTTTTGCTCAAATCATAAATTGTGGATACATGTTAGAACCGCCTCGCCGAGGTGGTTCTAACAAGTACCCACAATCTATGTTTTGGAGCAAAAATAAGAAAAATAGGTGTACCCCTGCAAACCCCAGTTTTTCTGTACAAAATGGGGTTTAAAGGGGGTATACATTTCAATGACATGTTTGCAAATTCACATGGCCCAACACTTATCCAGGGACTTTACGAATTTTAATGAATTACCATGTCAGGGGCTGGTCACTTTTATGCTGTTTACACGACGAATTTGTTCCGAACCAGGACCGGACCTGGTTCGGTCCAAGTGTTTAGACGAACACATTTGGTTCGCTCCAAAATTTTGGAACGGTCCAACTTGGCCCGGTACATAACCTAGGACCTGGTCCAGTCCAAATCTTGTTCCGATCCTGGTTCGGTACAAATATTCCATCCGGTCAAACGTAGAATCAATATTTATTTTAGACAATCTAGATTTGCACAAAATAATGATATTAAGCTGAATGTATTCGTTGAGCCATTGTTTTTGAGTAATGAAACTGTGCCAAATGTAGGTTGTGTATTTACTCAGATTTTCCCGCGAAAGTCCAGTTTCACACATTTTTCCGATTGACATATGCTGTACCATAAAAATATAATTAGGGAAAGATCTTGCAAAATACTTGCAATGGAATTAAATCAAATTATATATAACTGTTTACAGACAGTCATGTTTATTTTATGCACCTATGGTTATTTGTCTATAGTTTAGAATGCACAGCTTTAAAAATGATGCCGAAGTAGTAGCAAAAAGCTGAGCGTTTTCCCCGTGACATACTTTGATTTAGTATACGAGATAGTCATACATGTATTAAAAATAGGTTCTTTCTGAGAGCTTATATCTAGTGTGCTGAATATTGTAAGTCATTTGTTCCGATCTAAATAATTCAATGTAAACAGTAAGATAGATTTATCCCGGACTAACTTGGACCGGTCCAATATAGATCAGACCTGGTTCGTACCCGTCTAAACAGACTATTATGTTACATAAATTGATGAAAATATTATAATATTACTTTAA
The DNA here is from genome assembly GCA_964017185.1 of Rugalucina vietnamica. Lineage (NCBI taxonomy): Eukaryota > Metazoa > Mollusca > Bivalvia > Lucinida > Lucinidae > Rugalucina > Rugalucina vietnamica. The sequence goes on from OZ024873.1 coordinate 60,336,936, forward strand.
CAAAGACACCCTTATAGCATTATATTTTGATAGCCACCTCACATTTTCTTATCCCCGTGTGCTTTCATGACTCAAGAACTTCTATTCAAATGGTTCGATCTTTTTCCCCTAAAAAAAGTAATTTTTCATGCTATTCAATCGATCCCACTTCACCAAATGTTCCAGTCAGATCTTATCATGCTGTAACAACCAATTCCTACCAAATTAGCCAATCAAACAGGAAAGCTCTTATATTAATTGGCTGGATTCAAGTAATGCTTTTTGAAAAAGACTTCCATGAGCTCATCGCAGTTAACATTACAAAAACATGCTCATGCAATATACAGAGATTTTTAAAGTTGTAAAAAATGAATATTTTCAGTAGAAAACTTTTGATATTATTTCTTATTTTTGCTCAAAACATTGATTGTAGGTACATGTTAGAACCGCCTCGCAGAGGCGGTTCTAACTGCGAGGCGGTTCTAACGAGTACCCACAAGCTATAGTTTGGAGCAAAAATAAGAAAAACAGTTTTACCCCTGCATACCCCAATTTTCGTATATAAAAGTGGGGTACAAGGGATATATATTACACGGAAATGTTATCCTGATGTATAAAATTTGCACTTTTTTTTTTTTTTTTTTTTTTTCTAGATGTGGTACACATTCTTAAAGATTTTCCTATAGTCATATAGTCAGATCCGATGTGTTAACCCCTGCCGTCATGTTGGGTGAGGCATAAACAAGCTCAAATGAAGCCTCTAAGTCAGATTTCTGTGCCCTGTTTAAGACCAATCTCCCAAACATATTTGTACAGAAATCACCAGCTCAGCTAATTCTCAAGAATATCAATTAAGCATGATCATCAAAACATCAAAAGGTTTAAATGCCGACAAGTAAGCCGAGGGGATGAAAAGAAGCTCCGTGCTCTTTTGTCTCTAGGCTCCCAGACAACCAATAAACACTGAAACTGTAACTAAAGATAGGTTTAGGTTGGGTGTATCAACCAGGGCATAAACAGGATATTCCTGAATCTGGATCAATTTTCAATATTTTGGACCGTTTTGATAAATCTTCCTTATTTTGCCAAATCTAAGTTTTTAGCTGTAAAAATAGAAAATTTCATTGGAAAGATTTTGATATTTTTAATATTTTTGTTCAAAAGTGGTGTTCAAGGGCTGGACATGTTATCCTAACACTATTTTTGTGACTGTGACGCACCAGGAGCCTATAATCTGAGAGATCATATGCTCCTGGACGCACATGATGCCAAAAAATATTGGAACCAAATTGAGAAACAAGATAACCCATCTTTATTTGGTGTGGTGTGCAAAGACCAACATATCTGTTGGCAACATTAACATGGCAGTTTCTCTTGCAACTCAGCTTATCCATAGATGAGCCGCATCATGGGAAAACCGGACTTTTGCCTATGAGAAAACAAAGGTGCAGATCAGCTGTGCAGTGCAGTAACTGCACAGCTGATCAGCGCCTTTGTTTTCGCTACACGGATAGTACAACTCCTCCTCTTCTCAAATCCAAAATTTCAAGCTTCTAGCCATCTCACAATGCTGCACAGGCCAGTTTCTGTCAGACCTTGTCGTAAACCCCGAAGACCGGTTTTCTCGCATCTCGGCTCATATGCAAACAGCAGTTTTCTCTAATGCCACATCACAACCATAGATAAAAGCTAACAGGTAGGAGTACATACTAGTCTGGATGTAATGAAAAACAAATAAATAAGAATTAACAGAATCTCAGGAATTATGGCCACTGATGAACTCTCTACTGACTGCAGGGGTTAATAAGGTTCATAAAGTGCTGTAAACTTCCTAAAGTTTGGGTCACAGAAAACTTTCTTTAAAACTCGGAAAATGCACCTGCATTTGGAGAGCTACAGATAAATGCATAGAATAGCAAATTAACCAAAGTTCCACATGACTCCTAAACATCGAATGGAAGCAACTGAACTCATCAGACAGTCATTATGACACAAGAAAGCATGTATCTTATCAGAAAGGGGACTATTCAACAAAACATTATCTTATCAGAAAGGGGACTACTCAACAAAACATGTATCTTATCAGAAAGGGGCTACTCAACGAAGCATGTATCTTATCAGAAAGGGGCTACTCAACAAAACATGTATCTTATCAGAAAGGGGACTACTCAACAAAACATGTATCTTATCAGAAAGGGGACTACTCAACAAAACATGTATCTTATCAGAAAGGGGCTACTCAACGAAGCATGTATCTTATCAGAAAGGGGCTACTCAACAAAGCATGTATCTTATCAGAAAGGGGCTACTCAACAAAGCATGTATCTTATCAGAAAGGGGCTACTCAACAAAACATGTATATTATCACTAGAGGACCATTGGTCCTGTAGCTCACCTGAGAGATTATCACATTGTAAGCTCATGAGATTTAAATTAATTGAGAATCGACCAATGAAAGTCTATGCATGGACACCTTTGACCCCCAGGGCATGGCCAAATTTGACCCAGGGGCATGACTGGCACAATTTATAATGGGGACTACCAAACATTGCTACATACAAAATATAGAAGCTCTGGGCCTTTTGGTTTCAGAGAAGATTTTTTTAGTTTTTCCCATTGTAAGTCTATGGAGACTATCTACCCCCGGGGCGTGGCCAAATTTGACCCCAGGGGCATGGCTGGCACAATTTATGTAGAGGACCATTAGCCATTGCCACATACAAAATATCAAAGCTGTGTGCCTTGTGGTTTCAGAGAAGAAGATTTTTGAATTTTTTTCCCATAGCAAGTCTATTGAGACTATCAACCTCCGGGGCCTGGCCAAATTTGACCCCAGGGGCATGAATGGCACAATTTATGTAGAGGACCATTAGCCATTGCTACATACCAAATAACAAAGCTGTGGGCCTAGTGGTTTCAGAGAAGAAGATTTTTTTAGTTTTTCCTATTGTAGGTCTATGGAGACTATCGACCCCCGGGGCGTGGCCAATTTTGACCCCGGGGACATGATTGGCACAATTTATGTAGAGGACCATTAGCCATTGCCACATACCAAATATCAAAGCTGTGGGCCCTGTGGTTTCAGAGAAGAAGATTTTTTAATTTTTTTTCCCATGGCAAGTCTATGGAGACTATCAACCCCCGGGGCATGGCCAAATTTGACCCCAGGGGCATGAATGGCACAATTTATGTAGAGGAGCATTAGCCATTGCTACATACCAAATATCAAAGCTGTTGGCCTAGTGGTTTCAGAGAAGAAGATTTTTTTAGTTTTTTCCTATTGTAGGTCTATGGAGACTATCGACCCCCAGGGCGTGGCCAAATTTGACCCCAGGGGCATGATTGGCATAATTTATGTAGAGGACCATTAGCCATTGTTACATACCAAATATCAAAGCTGTGGGCCTAGTGGTTTCAGAGAAGAAGATTTTTTTAGTTTTTCCAATTGTAAGTCTATGGAAACTATCCACCCCCGGGGCGTGGCCAAATTTGACCCCAGGGGCATGGCTGGCACAATTTATGTAGAGGACCATTAGCCATTGCCACATACCAAATATCAAAGCTGTGGGCCCTGTGGTTTCAGAGAAGAAGATTTTTTAATTTTTTTTCCCATGGCAAGTCTATGGAGACTATCAACCCCCGGGGCATGGCCAAATTTGACCCCAGGGGCATAAATGGCACAATTTATGTAGAGGATCATTAGCCATTGCTACATACCAAATATCAAAGCTGTTGGCCTAGTGGTTTCAGAGAAGAAGATTTTTTTAGTTTTTTCCTATTGTAGGTCTATGGAGACTATCGACCCCCAGGGCGTGGCCAAATTTGACCCCAGGGGCATGATTGGCACAATTTATGTAGAGGACCATTAGCCATTGTTACATACCAAATATCAAAGCTGTGGGCCTAGTGGTTTCAGAGAAGAAGATTTTTTTAGTTTTTCCAATTGTAAGTCTATGGAAACTATCCACCCCCGGGGCGTGGCCAAATTTGACCCCAGGGGCATGGCTGGCACAATTTATGTAGAGGACCATTAGCCATTGCCACATACCAAATATCAAAGCTGTGGGCCCTGTGGTTTCAGAGAAGAAGATTTTTGAATTTTTTTCCCATAGTAAGTCTATGGAGACTATCGACCCCCGGGGCGTGGCCAAATTTATCCCCAGGGGCATGAATGGCACAATTTATGTAGAGGACCATTAGCCATTGCTACATACCAAATATCAAAGCTGTGGGCCTAGTGGTTTCAGAGAAGAAGATTTTTTTAGTTTTTCCCATTGTAAGTCTATGGGACCCATCTGTTGCCATGGAAACCACAATTTTGATACAATCTGCTCCAAAACCTAATGCCATCAATCCCGCAACCCAATTATGGTTCACATTAAATTTGATCAAGATCGGCCTACTAGCTTCAGAAATATTCTTCTTTGAAATTGTGGACGGACGACGGACGACGACGATGACGGATGCCTGCCTATCCTATACCTGTGAGCCTTCGGCTCAGGTGAGCTAATAAAGGGGACTACTCAACGAAACATTGATCTTATCAGAAAGGGGCTACTCAATGAAGCATGTTTCTTATCAGAAAGGGGCTACTTAACAAAGCATGTATCTTATCAGAAAGGGGCTACTCGACAAAACATGTATCTTATCAGAAAGGAGACTACTCAACAAAACATTTATCTTATCAGAAAGGGGCTACTCAACGAAGCATGTATCTTATCAGAAAGGGGCTACTCAACCATGTCAACAAAACATGTATATTATCATGAAGGGGACTACTCAACAAAACATTTATCTTATCAGAAAGGGGCTACTCAACGAAGCATGGATCTTATCAGAAAGGGGCTACTCAACAAAGCATGTATCTTATCAGAAAGGGGCTACTCAACAAAACATTTATCTTATCAGAAAGGGGCTACTCAAGGAAGCATGTACCTTATCAGATAGGGGCTACTCAACAAAGCATGTATCTAATCAGAAAGGGGCAACTCAACAAGACATGTTTATTATCAGAAAGGGGACTACTCAACAAAGCATGTATCTTATCAGAAAGAACTACTCAACATAATGTCTTATAATCAAAATGGACTAATCAACAAAGCATAGTCTTATCAAAATGGACTACTCAGCCAAAAAAAGTATTTTACATGTATATGAGAAATGGACTACTCAACATAGGTTACCATAATTGAATTTCTCAACATGCTTTTATCAAAGAACTAGCCTACACAACACTACCCACATTTTGGGCTACCAAACATAGCATGCACGGAATGAGCCACGTCATGAGAAACCCGGATTTTTGTCTATGCGAAAACAAAGAAGCAGCTCAGCTGTGCAGTAACTGCACAGCTGATCAGCGCCTTTGTTTTCGCTACACGGACAGTACAATTCTTCCTCTACGTATACCCAAAATTTCAAGATTCTATCTTGTTTCTGTGACTGTACAGCTTGGTCTGTGTCGGACCTGGTTGGAAACCCTGAAGACCGATTTTCCCGCGTCGCGGCTCATATTATCAACACAACAGTTTCTGGCATGGAATGAAGAGCAATAAACTTTGACTTACCCCTAATGCACACTTAAACTTTTCCTGGTTGAATTTGTTGACTGATGACAATGTATCGAAGAACTTGTGTACACATTCAGACTCGGACAGTTGAGCAAACATCTTGAAGTGTTGCTGTATCAACTTTCGTAAGGCTTTTGTCTGGAAATATAAGGTATATTTTAAAGGAGTGAAATATCATAAAGCACAGGAAGAGAAAAAAACTACATGTATACAATAAACTTACATTTTAAGTATGTGCTTCACAAAATGGGGTCCTTGTATTCTAGTCAGGGTTTTTCTGCATTTCTGTTGGTATGATAAGCTATATGTGTATCAAGATCAAGTGTTTGTTAATGACTCACTGTGCTTTTTCCTAGTCATTGCTTATTTTTTTTTTTACTTTCATACTCTGGATAATGTACATTTAATCACAGTAAAACTGGGAAAATAATGAATTTATCTCCATTATTTGATTCTTTATGTGTTTTCACTGAATAGTTGAATTCTATCTTGGGTGATAGGTGGGTCAGACATTCAATGGCACAGGTAATTTCCAGAAAAAAATGTATATATCTCAATGCCCTATAGAACTGTGACCCATCCGATACACCTACATAAAGGCTGGGATAATTTGTGTGCAAATGTCATGTTTACAAGTTTTCAGCATTATTATTGAGTATATTCAGTGTAAGTACAAACAGTGTTGGTCTATTAGCTCTAATTTCCTTCTCTGTATAAATTGTAGCTTTAATTAGCCATGACATTTGAGCCGCCCCATGGGAAAACCAACAATCTGCATAGGCGAAAACAAAGGCGCAGATCAGCTTCGCGGTAACCGCGAAGCTGATCAGCGCCTTTGTTTTCGCTACTCGGATAGTACAATTCCTCGTCTACTAAACTCCAAAACTTCAAGCTTCTAGCCTGCTTCTGTAGCTGTACAGGTCGGTTTGTGTCAGACCTGTTCGGAAACCACATTGTTGGTTTTCCCACGAGGTGGCTCATTTATGGTTCAACTGAACTGCCACTGGCGGTTGATAAATGCCAGGAAACAGAAGGTTTTTTTTGTTGTTGTTGTTGTTCTCATTTTTCTTTTCTTTTATTTCTTATTATCATGAATGTTGTTTCAGACCACTCTTTTCCTAAGCAAATATAGCCAAAGCAGTTGACCAGAGCTCATTGCTTCTTATTCTTTCACAAGTACCTGAAAGCCCCCACCCATTGGGGCCTAAAGAAACAGATGGGCTGCTTGTGCTTCCAGGCAAAGCTTAAACACTACAGTCTGACCATCTGATTACTGGTTAACTACTCAGGTCTGAGCCTGCCCAGGAAAATTTTTTACGTCCCTTTCAAGCTTTTTCACTCATATCGAGACGAATCAATCGGTAGGTGGGGCGAAAACCGGAGAACCCGGGGAAAAACCACCTGACACACCCGCAAGCAGAACTTGGCTTGTCCCACATGTTACTCGTGCCCCGTGCGAGGCGTGAACCCACAGCGGTGAGATGATGGAATGATTAAGAGCACTGAAGTCAGCGACCTTAACCACTCGGCCACGGGGGCCGCCCCTGCCAAGGAAAAGTGGTTCAAGTCAAGCCAACCATACATTTAAGCCTTTGTTGGCTTGGATGGGTGGTTATATTTGAGGCACTCTTTGGATGTCATGAATCCTAATTTTGGGTAAAAGTTCCAAAAAAATGGAGGCACCATCCCAACATAACCAAAGCTGTTGACTGGGCCTTAAGCATCAATTAAAACAAAACAAAACAAGTAATAACTGACTCAACTCGTGAAAGAGTGAACTAGAAAAGTTTGCTAGGTATAGCTGTTCAAGGCTTAATATACCCAGTCATCACTTAGTCATATGGGAAGCCTTGACTAAATAAACTTGAATATCAAGCAGTTCAGGAAACAGTTCAAGAGGATAAAATGAGCCGCATCGTGAGAAAACCTGATTTTTGCCTATGCGAAAACAAAGGCGCAGATCAGCTTCGCGGTAACCGCGAAGCTGATCAGCGCCTTTGTTTTCGCTACACGGATAGTATATTTCCTCTTCTTCTTATATCCGAAATTTCAAGCTTCTAGCCTGCTTCTGAGACTGTACAGCCCGGTTTGTGTCGGACCAGGTCGGAAACCCCGAAGACTGGTTTTCTCGTGTCGCGGCTCAAATAAACTGAGAAAAAATCTCACCAAAGTCTTTCAAACGTAAGTAAGCATTGTGTCGCTCATTTTTCAATTCTCTGCAAGTATATAGTTTTCATACAAAGGGACATAACTGCTCCAGAATCAAGAACTAGCACCAAAGCAGTTGTTCATCATGAATTACCTACTGACACAGTAATTTTGAAAAATAAAAACTTTCAACTTTGTGTCACAAAAATGAGCCATGTCATGACAAAACCAACATTTTGCATATTCGAAAACTAAGGCGCAACCTCTTTGTTTTTGCTACACTGATAGTACAATTCCTCTACCTTCAAAATAAAAAATTTCCAACTTCTAACCATCTTCTGTATTTTCTACAGCTTGGTTTGTGTTGAACCTGTCCGGAACAATTATTGGTTTTCTCATGACGCTGCTCAAATCAAGGAGAAAATTTCCCAGTATGCAATTAGTGAACTCACCCTCATAGAATCTATCACAGACTTTGGAAGGAATCTCTTTAACCCGCTCTCCCGCTCCAGCAGCTCAAAGTTTGATTTCTTATCTAACGCAACCTGAGGCATGTCCTTGAAGAAACGCCTGCAAATAGAAAGGCATTTTAATTTGAAAGGGCATTATTGGCATTATTATCATTCTAAAAGTCATTTTTTGTTGACATTGGGTATTATTTATTTTTTTTGAGTGTGTGTTGTTGCCAGTCTATGCTGAACAAGTATGGTCACATTATGGTCTTCTTTTATTTAACAATGTCGTTAGAGGGTGCCTGTTTGTGGTAGTTTACCAGATTGTCTATTCTTTATCTAGAAACCAAAAAATAAGTGAAAGAAGGGACTATACTGGGTTCCTACTGTATCGCGGCCCTTATTTGTAAATGGGAAATACCAAATACACAAGATAAATAATTGGATTTTATTCTCCCTCAAACTTCCAAATCCATTCCCCTCGGACCCTTTTATGAAGAAAATTACATCAAATTTGTTAACATTGTGTGGCTTCTGCATTAGTATGGCCATGTTGTTTTATATCCAAGTCGCAAAAGTGTCTTCTGTATCGCGGGGTTCACCTAAAAAGCGAATGTCAAAGTTTTCATATAAGGAGATGATGTGGCCTAGTGATGCCATGTGATGTCTGACATCCAGTTGACAGATCCGACTCAAAGAAAATAAAAACAACAGATTTTTAACAGACTGAGGGGACATTTCATGGGCAAGTTTGCAGAAACAAGTTTTCTACATGATTATTTATTGTAAAGGTACACATTATTTTACCAGTCTTTACATTTTGCTCAATTTTTCCTGGAGTTAATCGTTTGTCATTTGCCTAGAAAGATGCCGTATGTAAACAATTGCTAGGGGTCACTGAGCTTGACCATTCACGTGATATGCAAATGCCACAATACAGAAGATGCCGCGATACAGTAGGGTCGGAGTATACATTTTTGCACAAAACCAGACCTTCTGTAGCTATATGTATAGAAGTTTAAACTTAAAAACCAGGTTTATCCTTGACAGAGCTCATTTCCAGTTCATATCTGTGAAACACATCAATAATAAATGAGCCGCCTCGTGGGAAAACCAACAATCTGCATAGGCGAAAACAAAGACGCAGATCAGCTTCACGGTAACCGCGAAGCTGATCAGCGCCTTTGTTTTCGCTACTCGGATAGTACAATTCCTCTTCTACTTAAATCCGAAATTTCAAGCTTCTAGCTCTTTCCTGTGCTTGTACAGGCAGGTTTGTGTCGGACCTGTTCGGAAACCACATTGTTGGTTTTCCCACGAGGCGGCTCAAATGTAACAGTCTGCAGAATGCACATATGCAAATTCTGTGCACAATCCAATCTAATTAAAATACTTGCAGTTTTTACCAGAGGATGGAAGGCAAATTAAATTGAGATGCATCATGTAAATTATGATATGCAGATAAAATGGAGAACATTAGCTGCCCAATAACCATTCCTGTTTCACCATCTTGTGTGACTGCAAAGCTGGATTTATTTTCGAGAAGGGCAAAAACATCCAAGTATGAGTAGTCTGATAGGACGGCTCTTATTTCGGCGCCCAGCAAAGTCTATTTTTGTTTTTTGTTTATAATGTGTTTTAATGTCCCAGCTAACAATTTTTCAGTCATGTTGAGATTTATCCCTTCAATGTTAATAACTCACCTCATTTCTATACACCCCAGTTTTATCGCCATATCTGTCTCTATGTATTCTGCTATATCCCTCATATAGTCATTCCGCACCTAGTAATAGAAACAACATTACGAAAACTTGCCCATGCAATAAACAGAGATTTTTGAGCTTTAGAAATTGGAAAATTTTTGATATTTTTCTTATTTTTGCTCAAAACATAGATTGTGGGTACACGTTAGAACCGCCTCGGCGAGGCGGTTCTAACGAGTACCCACAATCTATGTTTTGGAGCAAAAATAAGAAATATAGGTATACCCCTGCGTACCCCAGTTTTGCTATATAAAAGTGGGGTTCAAGGGGCTATACATTGCATAGACATGTTTTCCTGATGAACATGCATGATTACATCATACCCAAAGCAAGGACTCTTCCGTCAATAATGCTTTCAGCAAGCATCTAGCATTCTTCTGTAGCTGCACAGCCCGGTTTGTGTCAGACCTGGTCGACAAACCCCCAAAGACCAGTCTTCTCATGTCGCGGCTCATTTGTGACAGTCGTACAGCATGATATGTATATTCACCATCCTCACATAGTTCCCTGTCAGTTTTTGCCAGTAACTGGCAGTTGTCATATAATATTTTCTCTGGAATAATTTGAAAATCATGGTAACTACATAAATAATCTACCTAACATGTGCTAATGTGGGTTGCTCTGTCTTGAAAATCAATTAAATCTGACAAAAAAATGTGCATGGAGGATGCATATTATTGCATTCTTAAATCTTTTCTGCAGACTTTTGGTTTCTTGAATGACAACAAATATTTGTTGTTGACACAGAAAACAAGGTAGGGTTTCAAGGATGAGTCCCATCTTAATTCTATCTTCAACACTGCCTTCCTGGGCCAACACGGGCCATGCTGTACAAACATAAAACATGTGACACAATGTGACAGAATGTGACATTTCACATTCCATTTGCAGATGAAAAACAAGACGCTACAATAAATGTTTGTTCAGGAATCATTTGGCATGTCACAGAGACATATATAGCCGGGTAAAGCATGCATCACAATATGACTGTAATGTTCAACTCAACTGGCCATGGAAAATTGACAGAAAAAGTCAATACAAAAGTGTTTTGGAACCAACTTAGCATGTCACAGAGCAATTAACTACAGCCTTGATCCCTGGTGCATTATAAAACCATTGTTAATGCAGCCTTACATGGTGTGACTGACTACAATATATGAGCCTCCTCATGGGAAAACCAACAATCTGCATATGCGAAACCAAAGGCGCAGATCAGCTTCGCGGTAACCGCGAAGCTGATCAGCGCCTTTGTTTTCGCTACTCGGACAGTACAATTCCTCTTCTATTAAATCTGAAATTTCAAGCTTCTAGCTCTTTTCTGTGCTTGTACAGGCCGGTTTGTGTCTAACCTGCTCGGAAACCACATTGTTTGTTTTCCCACGAGGCGGCTCATATTGTGATGCTAATGGGAGAAATAAAGATATTGTTACACTGCTGAGTCATTCCAGGAACAAAAACAAAAGAATGTGAGGAAAGGGAAGTAGCCTAATATATGTGGTTTATTTGAGACAATCAGTAGTAACAAAGCTGATCAGCATATTGTTTGCAATGGGACAAAATACAAATATCTTTATTCCTTTCAGTCTACTTTTACATGGCATGGCTATCCTTGCCACACAGTTCCTGTGCAAGTCTTCCAGAGGCAGAGTACCAGTTCTTAGTGCATTAATTGGTACAAACTTTTCTTGAATTAGTAAAGAGGATGAAGGTTGTAAAAATGTTTCAATGACCAAATTTTCATGAAATCTGCCGGATGTGAGGACCAATCACCAATCAACCTCAGAAACAGAATACAACTCTTAAAGGCTTCTGATCAAGATATCGTACTAGGTTACAAAGCTCAATAAAGAGCACAGAGACTGATGTTTATACAGCGATCACCTACCTGGTCATACAAGTAATAGAATGTGACCTTGTCTTTTGCGTATAATTCATGAAAACTTTTCGGTAGGTATCTCACTCGGAGCTCATATCTGTAATGGACATAGAAAGGACATGGAATCTGAATGCCTTATAAAGACTTTTATATGAGCCTGTGCGTGAGAAAAACAATTATTTGGGTTCTGACAATTTTCGACACAAACCAGGCTGTACAATTACAGAAGAAGGTTAGAAGCTGGAAATTTCCGATCTGTGTAGCGAAAACAAAGGCGCTGATCAGCTTCGCAGTTACTGCGAAGCTGATCTGCGTCTTTGTTTTCGCATATGCAGATTGTTGGTTTTCTTGTGCAGCGGTTTATATATGTTATACAATGGAATTCTGATAATAACATTTTCAAAGTTTTAGAAATTCTGAAATTTCATGGCAATCATTTTGTCTCAATAAGTAAGACCACAATGGCTGCCACTACAGACAAGATATATTCGTTTTTTACTTTTGACAGACCTAGCAATCAAAGCTACAAGCCTATGAATGCTAGGTTGGTCGAATAACCCCAACTAATTGGGTTGGCTTGATTGTGCTACTCCAAATGTGTTCATTGTCCTTCAATATGATAATTACTATAAATTACTATAAATTCAGAAATATTCACGAGAACTTAATTTTTGCTAATATTCGCGAATTCGTCGCCTCGGGAAAATAAACTTCTCACTATTAAATAATTACTATAAACTTTATAGACTGCACAAGAGCTCGCTCGCGAATTCAAGAAATCACTAATTATGTGGAAAACGAAAATTCGCGAAATAAAAAGTCACGCGAAAACTTCGCGACTTAACAGTATCACTCAACACTCTCATAGTTAACCTACCTCCATTCATCAGGTGGTTTAGAAGCCTCATATTTCTGTTTGACCTGGTACATGGTAAGGTTATTGTGTAACCAGTGCGACTCCTTAGACTTCGTATGCACCAGTTTGAGAGCGTAACACTTCCCAAAATATCTCTCCCCAGCCGCAAGTCTCCCTACCACCAACTTTATGATGTCCTGTAAAGAGAAGATTAATACATTCATCATGAAAACATGTCCGTGTAATATATACCCCCTTGAACCCCACTTTTATATAGCAAAACTGGGGTATGCAAGGGTATACATATTTTTCTTATTTTTGCTCCAAAACATAGATTGTGGGTACTCGTTAGAACCGCCTCGGTGAGGCGGTTCTAACTTGTACCCACAATCTATGTTATGAGCAAAAATAAGAAAAATATTAAACTTTTTCAGCTGAAAATTTTCAATTTTAAAGCTGGAAAATTCTCTGTTTATTGCATGGGCAAGTTTTCGTAATGTACCTTTTTGGGCATTCAGTTGTCAGTATGGTTAAATGTACCAAGCACTAATTTTTCAGTTGGGATACAGGCGCCGCTTCCTGGATATTAACCAGGACCCAGTTGTTCAAAGCATCGTTAGCTTAACAATGTCGTTAAGACATAAATTTGTTAAGCAAATATCAGCTTAAGTAACAAATACACTGTTATTTTTTGTTGAAACCAGAGGACCAATGGTCCTGTAAACGCTCACCTGAGATCAGCTGCATATACCAATAAACATGTTTGAATATTATGGTATTTAACTCCAGTGCAGGGGCAGATAAGCCCTTGGGCCATTTTCTTTTTTCAGAATCTTCAATATTCTGTCCATTTGCCAATTTCCTGTTGACTTTTTCCTTCAAATGACATTTTAACAGTTTTCCCAATTCAGATGCACAGGCAACCCATGTTGACCTTGCCATAAACTTGGTCAAGGTCATCACAGGGTCATGATTTATATACACATTGGAGTACTTTAGCCATCGATGCCTCACGCCAAGTTTCCTTGAAATCAGTCTATTGGTTTCAGAGAAGATGATTTTTGATGGGTTTTTACCATATATGAGCATGGCGGCCATCTTGGTCATGTGACCTATATTATTTATATACACATTGATTCCCCTATTCTACAGATGCTTCACTTAAAATTTGGCTTTGTTTGGCCAAGCGGTTTCAGAGGAGAAGATGTTTGAATATTATGGAAATATACATGTATATTGCCCCGGGGTGGGGGCACATGAGCCCCTGGGGTCCAATTTTTTTCAGAATCATTAATATCCAGTCCTACTGCCCATTTCCTGCAAGACTTTCACTTTAAATGACATTTTAAAAGTTTTCCCCATTCAAATGCATTGGTGACCTATGTTGACCTTCCCGTAAAATAGGTCAAGGTCATCACAGGGTCATGATTTATATACACATTGTAGTGCTTGAGCCATCGATGCTTCGTGCCAAGATTTTTGAACGTTTTTTACCATATATGGGCATGGCGGCCATCTTGGTCATGTGACCTGGATTTTTTATATACATATTTGTTACCCCTTCCTATTGATGCTTCACATAAAATTTCGCTTTGATTGGCCAAGCGGTTTCAGAGGAGAAGATGTTTGAATATTGTGGAGATATACATGTATATTGCCCCGGGGTGGGGGCTGATGAGCCCCTGGTGCCCAATTTTTTTCAGAATCATTAATATTCAGTCCTACTGCTCATTTTCTGCAAGATTTTTCCTTTAAATGACAATTTAACAATTTTTCCCATTCAAATGCATTCGCGACCTATGTTGACCTTGCCGTAAAATAGGTCAAGGTCATCATAGGATCATGATTTATATATACATTGTAGTGCTTGAGCCATTAATGCTTCATGCCAAGTTTGGTTGAAATCGGTCCAGTGGTTCCGGAGAAGAAGATTTTTGAAGGGTTTTTACCATATATGGGCATGGCGGCCATCTTGGTCATGTGACCTGGATTATTTATATATACATTGGTTCCCCCTTCCCATAGATGCTTCATGTAAAATTTGGCTTTGATTGGCCAAGCGGTTTCAGAGGAGAAGATCTTTGAAAATGGTGGACGACGGACGGACGACGGACGGACGGACGGACGGACGACGGAGCATGGGTATACTATAAGCTCACCTTGTGAGCCTGACGGCTCAGGTGAGCTAAAAATGTGAGAATCGTTTGCCGTGCAAAGGATTCTCACATTTTTTCAACAAAAAATAACAGTGTATTTGTAATATTAATGTTTGAAATTTTAACGAAACGTTAACTAACGACGTCGTTAGTTTTGAACAACTGGGTCCAGAGCTGTATATTATGGAGCAGGACTTTTTCTCTATACAAAACTGAGTACGGTTTCTGGTACCAATTTGTTTCCCAACTGGCTGAAAAGATTCCCAATTAACCTGAAACATTCCCAATTAGCAGAAAAATCCAAATTTAAAAAGTAAACTTTCCCAATTTGGCTAAAATTGCACAATTTTCAATCGCATTTCAATCTGCAGTCTAACACTCTACCACTAGACCATCAGGTGTGCAGGCCCAGGCTGACCTGCATCTGCAATGAATCAAAACTCTCAAGTCTAAGACATTTTTGAAGCAGTTTCTCTAATGTTAAATTCATACCTATCTAAATTATCCACTGATATTTTGTCTTTGACTGACAACTTTCCAAAGAATTTTAATCATTACAAGAAAGATTTTCAGATAAAGTTTTGGCTCATCAAGAGCTGAGCCGCCTCATGGGAAAACCAACAATCTGCATAGGCGAAAACAAAGACGCAGATCAGCTTCGCGGTAACCGCGAAGCTGATCAGCGCCTTTGTTTTCGCTACACGGATAGTACACTTCCTCTTCTTCTTAAATCCGAAATTTCAAGCTTCTAGCCTGCTTCTGTAGCTGTACAGGCCGGTTTGTGTCAGACCTGTTCGGAAACCACATTGTTGGTTATTCCACGAGGTGGCTCAGTTAGTTGCTTCATGACAAATCCAACTGTTAGGGGTTTGCATCTTTGACTATCTAGACTTGTATTATGAGTGTGCTTCTGTTAAGTCTTATCAATCTTCTCTGTCTTTAATACATACATGTATCTTGAGGCCTAAGCATTCTGATCAAAGTGAAACACTGATCTGAGGCTAGGCTGATGCAAGGGTTTGTCATGGTACGGCTGAACTATTATTCATCAAATAGAATGCCAAAATTTTTACAAAACCAGATGCAGATGCACTGTGCAGCAATAAGATACTGTCTTTCAAATCTAAGGAGATGCAAATCTTGACAAAAGGGATTCTTATCACAACTGATCAGCACCTGTATGTATATTTTGGCTACAGATCGCACATTCCATCTATTTCCATTCAATACCAAATTTCAAGCCTGCTTTCCCCCCATCTTCTGTGGGTCGTGACTGTGTCAAACAA
The DNA here is from genome assembly GCA_964017185.1 of Rugalucina vietnamica. Taxonomy (NCBI): domain Eukaryota; kingdom Metazoa; phylum Mollusca; class Bivalvia; order Lucinida; family Lucinidae; genus Rugalucina; species Rugalucina vietnamica. The sequence continues at coordinate 60,353,022 of OZ024873.1, forward strand.
GATCAGAAAAACCAGAGGACCAATGGTCCTATAAACGCTCACCTGAGATCTGGGATATGTGACTTAAGTTGACCTTGCCATAAAATGGGTCAAGGTCATCCCAGGGTCATGATTTATATAAACTTTATAAAGCTCTATTGCCTGATGCTTCATGCCAAGTTTCAAAATCATAGGCCTTCTGGTTCTGGAGAAAAATATTTTTAAAGGTTTTTGCTATTTATAGCCATGGCAGCCATCTTGGTCATGTGACCTTGACCTTTTATATAAATTTTCATTCCCTCTTCCTAACAATGCTCCACTTAAAAGTTTGGCTTTTATTGGTAAAGCGATTTCAGAGAAGTAGATGTTTGAATATTATGGTCATATACATGTATATAGCCCCAGGGCAGGGGCAGACAACCTCCTGGGGTCAAATGTTTTTCCATAAACATAAATTTTCTGTCCATTTGCATACTCCCAGCAAGTTTCCCCCATTTAATTACATTTCACTATTTTTTCCCATTTGAATGCATTAGCGACCTAAGTTGACCTTGCCGCAAAATAGGTCAAGGTCATCCCAGGGTCATGATTTATACAAACTTTGTAGAGCTCCATTGCCTGCTGCGTCATGCCAAGTTTCAAAATCATAGGCCTTCTGGTTCTGGAGAAGATTTTTGGTATTTATAGCCATGGCGGCCATCTTGGTCATGTGACCTGGACCATTTATATAAACTGTCATTCACTCTTTCTAAGGATGCTCCACATAAAGTTTGGCTTTGACTGGCCAAGCGGTTTCAGAGAAGAAGATGTTTGAATATTATGGTCATATACATGTATATAGCCCCGGGGCAGGGGCAGACAACCCACTGGGCCCAAAATATTTTCATAAACATACATTTTCTGTCCATTTGCTCATTCCTAGCAAGTTTTCTGCCATTAAATGAAATTTTCCTATTTTTCCCATTCAAATGCATGGGTGACCTAAGTTGACCTTGCAGTAAAAAAGGTCAAGGTCATCCCAGGGTAATGATTTATACAAACTTTGTACAGCTCCATTGCCTGATGCTTCATGCCAAGTTTCAAAGTCATAGGCCTTCTGGTTCTGGAGAAGAAGATTTTTAAAGATTTTTGCTATTTATAGCCATGGCGGCCATCTTGGTCATGTGACCTTGATCAGTTATACAATATTTCATTCCCTCTTTCTAAGGATGCTCCACATAAAGTTTGGCTTTGATTGGCCAAGCGGTTTCAGAGAAGATGTTTGAATATTATGGTCATATACATGTATACAGCCCCGGGGCAGGGGCAGACAACCCACTGGGCCCAAAATATTTTCATAAACATAAATTTTCTGTCCGTTTGCTCATTTCTAGGAAGTTTTCTGCCATCAAATGACATTTTCCTATTTTTTCCCATTCAAATGCATGGATGACCTAAGTTGACCTTGCCGTAAAAAAAGGTCAAGGTCATCCCAGGGTCATGATTTATACAAATATGTAGAGCTCCATTGTCTGATTCTTCATGACAAGTTTCAAAATCATAGTCCTTCTGGTTCTGGAGAAGAAGATTTTTAAAGGTTTTTGCTATTTATAGCCATGGTGGCCATCTTGGTCATGTGACCTGGACCATTTATACAAACTTTCGTTCCCCCTTCCTAAGGATGCTCCATATGAAGTTTGGCTTTGGTTGGCCTAGCGGTTTCAGAGGAGAAGATCTTTGAAATTGTGGACGGACGGACGACAACGGATGCCGGAGCATAGGTATACTATAAGCTCACCTGTGAGCCTTCGGCTCAATTGAGCTAAAAAACAAATCTCCTTTCAGAAACCAAATTTAGCTCACCTTTACATCAGTTGCATCCCCATATTTAACCATGTTGAAGCCTCCATTAGGGAGGTGAACCTTCAGGATGGACCTGTCCATCAGGAACCGCTTGACCTTGAGGTCAAAGGTTGAGTTGGGGTCAAGGTCAAGGTCAGAATCTACGACAAAATCGGCGCATGTGTCACATTCACCATCCTGAATCAGTTTCCAGAGTTTACTCCATCTGGCAATCTGTAATGATACAAAATAAGAATCCTAAATATACTGTGATTCTACAATCTGCATGAAAAGAGTGTCAAGTCTACATTTTAGAACAAACTCTGTTTTTATGTTAAGATTTTACATCCATGTCAACACTTTTTCAGTTATATCAGGGCAAAGCCTGGCAACAGTAGGTTTGGTACCAAAGGCCTCTACTTGTTTTGGTCCGTAACATTAAAGATCTACCAATAAGCCAATGTGCTCTCTGAATATGAAGCAAAACATTGCCTTTACTTGCTGTGTGGACGAAGAAAAGTATCCAAACATGCCAAGCTGTTGTGGTCCTACAGGCAAGTTTGATTTAAGACATGATTTCGAAATGAATATTACAACTTCTCTCACTATGCCACAAAGATGGTTTTAAGTACCATATCAATATCCAAGTTATTTCCAAATGCAAATGTTCTCAATTTATGAAGATACTAAAACTTTTGACAATAAAATGTTATCTTTTACAGAGGCTCAACACCACAAGGGGTTAATCTAATTAAGATAGATCTAACATTAGCTTAATTAACCCAGATACACTTGCAGGGATTCTTGGCAGATTCCAGGTAGACCAGAGTCACATATAATGCGAAAACAAAGACGCAGATCAGCTGTGCAGTAACTGCACAGCTGATCAGCGCTTTTGTTTTCGCTTCACAGAAAAACAAACAATCCTTCTTCTTCTTAATTACAAAATTTGAAGCTTCTAGCCTTCTTCTATGGCAGGACATTCTGGTTTGTGTCGGACCAGTGGCTGGAAACCCCAAAGGCAGGTTTTCCATTTGATTCAGATCACAACATACTGGGTAGGCAAAACATAGAAGTAGGCAGCAATTAGTACTGTCTTTGATAATGATCTATGATTCACCTTTGTAACAACAGTTCACAGGTATGAAATCTGGCAACAATATCAAATTGTTAGCAGTATTTAGACTATGTGGTTTGTTTTGGCTGTAACATTCAGTTTCACTTCATCTCTTGGCCCCAAAATTAATGTTTTTGTATGTATGTTGGTTTTAATGAATATAACACTACCCATAGACTTTCAAGTCATTTCAAGGGATTAATCACTTGAAATGACTTGAAAGTCTATGGGTAGTGACCATTAAAAGCATATCTGTGATTTATTATTATCCGTTTATAATGCCACAATTTAAGCATATCACTGATTTTTAAAATGAAATTAACTCCTAGATCCATTTACCTTGGCTTCAGAAATTAGTTCCAAACTGGCATATAAATGACTGATAGCCTGTCACTGTCTTTCTGAACTCCAACAATGTTCATTAACAATATGATTATATGAGCAAATTCCAAATAAAATGATATTTCTCTCTGATTTTTCTTTTGAATCCTGCCACACTCAAGTACCTAGTGAGAGTAGTTCATCAAGTGAGTAGCTCTGTGAGTGACAGTTGTATGATAAGTTGTTCTTATCAGCTTCTGGAATGTGAGTATCAATAGTGATCTCATAACTTACTATCTCAACCAAGGATTCTGACATCACAAGTTTTGGCTTTCTAAAAACCTCAACACTATTTTCAATGTATGGCCATATAATGTTGGGGGGGGGGGGGGGAGGGGGAATGACTTTAAGGCCACAACAACCAAGGTCAAAAATGACCCATGACCAAAATGACTCACAAGAGAAATAACCGGCAAGGTGTGGTTCCAGTCGTCATGCCAGAAACTAAGACTAGCAAGAGGTGGTCAATACGGACCATTCTGAACTATGATGGCAACTATATCATCATGCAGTCATCCTTAACCATACTGTTTCTCAGCCAATTAAAGCCTACCCTCTCCCAAAGCAGTTGACCAGTACTTAGTGCACATTATTTCACTTAGTACTGTGTATTTAGTATCTACTGTACATCTCATTCTTTTCAAATACCTATAATTTTATATACATGTAGTAATGATACAACTTACATCTATTTCATCCAACTTCATTTTGCTTGTTTCACTCAAAGTAATAAGTAAATCGGGGTCTATGACCAACTTAAATACTAAGAAGGTTCCAAGGGAAAGGGTGCCCTTGTCCACAAGTTTGGTACTACAGCAGTACCGTTTATTGCTGTAAGTACAAGTATTATGTTAACAGTACCGTTCATTGTAAGTACAAGTATTATGTTAATTGCATTACTTTAGGCCACATTAGAGATACCAAAAAGGTTGATCAGGTAGTGTATTCAAGCAGTATGATATGTAACTTTTGTCATCAGTGAATAAAGCAGGTTTTCTCGCTATCTGGCTTGAACAGTATCCATAGAAATTTTGTCCACCAAAACCCATCAAAAATATACTGCTATCATTGTTTAACTAGTTACTCATTTCAAAAGCTTTTCCTTTCTTGAGTCATGACCTCAACAACAATAAAGTGATAAATACACTCAGAATGTAACAATATCTTGAAAATCAAAAGTTCAATCAGGGGTAGATAGAATGATAAATACTACTTACCCTAACAGTGTTTTAAGAGTATTTAATTCCTATTTGGGGGACACAACTGAAGCAAAATCCAATTCGGTTTTCAAAAAAATGAAAAACTAATGTATAAAATGCAATCCTATGGTCTCATTACATAAACTTAATGAAATGAGCCGCCCCATGGAAAAACCAACAATCTGCATAGGCGAAAACAAAGACGCAGATCAGCTTCGCAGTAACCGCAAAGCTGATCAGCGCCTTTGTTTTCGCTACACGGATAGTACAATTCCTCTTCTACTTAAATCCGAAATTTCAAGCTTTTAGCTCTTTTCTGCGCTTGTACAGGCCAGTTTGTGTCGAACCTTTTCGGAAACCACATCGTTGGTTTTCCCACGAGGCGGCTCAAAAATGATGATCTTATTTCACATTCTTTATACCATTACACCTGTTAAGAAAAATGGTGTTAACCAACAAAAAGTAAATCTGTGTCGAGGCTTTTAAAGAGAACGTTTTTTCCATTCAAAAAATTAAGTTGAGTTGACAAAATACCTGAATATAATACCATACAGCAATGGGTCATGCCAAGATGACATAATGTTTAATAGGGACGTAATGCCTCAGCATAAACAAACAAAATAAATACCTTATCATGAATGCGTTTCACCAGCGTAACCACTTCCATCACTTATCAGGATCACTATTAAATTAAAATGACCACTGTCCAGGGAAACAATTTGGTATGCAACCCACCCTGACTCTCAGGTTTGTGATCCCTCTATTACATTTTGTTTGATTTTGATTGGTATAATATGAGCCGCATCGTGAGAAAACCAGATTTTTGCCTAAGCGAAAACAAAGGCGCAGATCAGCTTCGCGGTAACCGCGAAGCTGATCAGCGCCTTTGTTTTCGCTACTTGGATAGTACAATTCCTCTTCTACTTAAATCCGAAATTTCAAGCTTCTAGCTCTTTTCTGAGCTTGTACAGGCCGGTTTGTGTCGGACCTGGTCGGAAACCCCGAAGACCGGATTTCTCGCGTCGCGGCTCATATTACATGTGTCCTGCCCTGGATAGTAATTAGCTATCATAAACCAGACAGTTTAAAAAATCTGTTTCAAAACAAAATGGATAATCCATTGGGACAGACAGTAGTATAGGAAATGTCATTTTCGACCCCTGGTGAGTCGGGGCCCTTCAGACACCTTAATTGACTAATGGTCCTGGCAGACAGGTGAGGTGTTTAAATCAAACAGCAGGTGGGTAAAACACAGGTATTACCTTGGTACATGACAATGTATTAGGGTACATACTACTAAATATTCATGAGGACTCGCTCCGCCTTTTTCGGGGAGAGCATTTACTTTACATTAGAGACAAAAAAAGACATCTGCACCTGTCAATATAATCATTGATTGATTTTTGCTATGAAGTATCTGTTTTAAAACTTGGAACATGCGCCGCTTGGAATGTGCTGTTTTAGTCAATAAATCCTGGTATCAGATGGGAACGGGACCGATTTTTCTCCATGAATCCCTCTGAAGACCCACCCACATTACGAATCATGGTTTCTGAAGGTGCTTACGTTTAACGGGACAAAGCTTTGAATTGAGTAGGTGAATATGCAGATAATTTTCATTTAAATTAATGGGCTATGATAAACGTTTAAAATGATTTAAGTCTTGTGAATTTTGTATGTCTAGTTTTCGATCTAGGTGACAAAACGTTGACATTGTCACCTATGGAAAACCTAATGGTAAAGTGCAACCTATTAGATCCACACAATTCTAATCTTTTTGCATTTGAGCCGCCTCATGGGAAAACCAACAATGTGGTTTCCGAACAGGTCCGACACAAACCGACCTGCACAGCTACAGAAAAGTGCTAGAAGCTTGAAATTTTGGAGTTAAGTAGAGGAGGAATTGTACTATCCGAGTAGCGAAAACAAAGGCGCTGATCAGCTTCACGGTTACCGCGAAGCTGATCTGCGTCTTTGTTTTCGCAAATGCAGATTGTTGGTTTTCCCATGAGGCGGCTCATTTATTTGAGAAAGAAAGACACAAATCAGCTTCAGATTAACCAAAAGGTCATTTTCAGTGTATGACTATGTGCAATTTCTGCAAAATTTTGGGCCGGCATAGAACAGAAAAATAAAGAATCGGGCCATAACAACCCAAATCAAAATAGCTTACGCAATACGGCCTATTGCAATGACCGAAAATATTCACTATGACTGTCATGCCAAAGTATGGTTTCCATTGTAACACTATTCCTAGACTAGCTACTAGTCTGTAAAACATATTAATGTCATATGATTATTGTTTTCATTTTTATTATTTTCTCTATATTGAAATTTCTCGAGTGTCTAAGCTAGTCTATCAATGAATTTTTCTTCAATCGTCTTGGCTGAGTTTTACAAATCGAGCCCCATCTATAGACTAGACTTAAGCCGCAGAGATTAAAAAAAAAATGAAAATTACGAAAGGCGTTTTTCTTTATTTCTAAGCCTTGGGCAAGGCTACACTATTCCCTTTATCGCGATGGACAGCTGACTAGCAAGACGGTGGGCGACTTAGCACCAGTTCTGAAAATCAATTAAATTTACATAATCTAGTACATGTATATTGCCTTAATTTTTTCTTTCAAGTTCCACCTACATCTCCTGAACTGGACCATCTCCTTAACACTATGTCTATATTTAGCATCATTATCATGTCAATCATTCCCAGTGACACACCTGTGAATGGAGCTGTCAATCAATAATTACCTGTCAAAAACACCTGAGAGAGTTTGTCACTGGTGATAATTACAAGGCCACTGTACCCAGTTTGTCGCCTGTGACAATTACTGTACCCAATATACTTTGAATCCAGTCATTCTCAAGTATAATGTCACTGCTGAGGCAAAACTTTGGTCAAAGCACCACTCATTTCCAAGGCTACCCCCCACACTTCCCCCTTGTGTGTGTGGGAGGGGGGGGGGGCATGGAACCTTATAAATGAACTTCTAAAAGATTTGAAAACAGGTAAATTGTCAGACAATGCACAACTTGAATCTTTTTGGAACGCCTAACATCATTGCCATATTGCTCTCACCTCCAACTGAACAATGTGGTGCCAGTTATCATGTTATTGACATTATTCAATTTCAAGAAAAACTTCTGGGCCAAGTTGTTCAAAATTTCTTTAGCTGAACTTCATCGTTAAGACCTCAACTTGTTAAGTATAAGCATATACAGTCATATTTTGTTGATAAAATGATTCTCACATTTTATCAACAAAAAATAACAGCGTATTTGTAATATTTATGTTTGAAATTTTAACGAATTGTTAACTAATGATGTTGTTAATTTTGAACAACTGGCCCCATTGTACAAATAGCATGCTGAGATAGACTTACCATACAGAGCTGGTCTCTGTTAGGGTGTACGGCTAACACCATACCCTGGTACATTGTGGTCGACATTTATCCGTTACTTTGAAAAATTCTTTGAAAAATTCATTTATCTACCGTCACAAAACAAAATTATCCTCCCGTCACTTTGAAATTTTTCATAAACTTGTCACAAAAACAAAGCTATACTCCTACAAACTCCACGCTTCACACGGACAACTGTTGACACTCAAACAAGGAAGAGATGAATTTGATTAAGAATTCCAGGCTCTGCTGTATAATGCGGCCACGTCATGAAAAACCAGAATTTTACATATGCGGAAACAAAGATGCAGATCAGCTGTGCAATAACTGCACAGCTGATCAGCGCCTTTGTTTTCGCTGTATGGATAGTAGAATACCTCTTCTTCTTATATTCCAATTTTCAAGCTTCTAACAATCTTCTGTGACTGCACAGGCTAGTTCGTGTCAGACCTTGCCAAAAACCACTACGTCCAGTTTTCTCGTGACGGGGCTCGTATAATGCAGCCGTAATATTGGCAGACAAAATCAATATAAAGACTCAGTCTCTGGCAAAGTGAATGAATGTCTAAATTTCGCAACGTCGCTTTCTGTCCATATTCATCAATTATTGATACAGCATCTTCTTTTCTCGGATCAATATTTTTCTCTGATGGTATTCTCATTGTCTCACTTGTTACAAGAGCTATTATATGACAAAACCTGCTATTAGATCAGTTATGCATTAACCCATGAAAAAGAGCATCAGCTTTTCCATCCTTGTAAAATCCCTCTTAATTTCTAAATCTGAAGTTTCAAGCCTTCTAGCCATCTTCTGTGGCTGAACAGTCAGACTAAGGTATGGCCTGATCCGAAACCCTGAAGACTGATTTCACATAAAACATCTATTACATCTCTTCAAAAGTTTCTATTGTTCTTGTCATTCCTGTTACGTCAGCAGTGTTACATCCACTTAGCATGTGAAAGCTCTTGAAATTACCAGAACTACTATTGAAGTCAAACAAAAAATCCAAAATTTGTCACTAAAACGTATATAATGTGTATTGTTTTTGTATTCCCAAACACTGTATTTCCATTCCTATATTTTTTCATCATGATTAATAAAGTCATCTTTTTCTATTGTTTATACAGCATAATTGAGCCGCCTCATGAGAAAACAGGATTTTTGCCTATGCGAAAACAAAGGCGCAGATCAGCTGTGCAGTAACTGCACAGCTGATCAGCTCCTTTGTTTTCCCCACACAGATAGTACAATTCCTCCTCTACTTATATACAAAATTTCAAGCCCCTAGCTAGCTTTCTTCTGTGACTGTACAGACCGGTTTGTGTCCACCTGATCGGAAACCCCGAAGACCGGTTTTCTCGCGTCGCGGCTCAATTATGGTAACAGGAAAGAAACTGGAGAAGATTTCAGTTTCAATCAATATAATTATTTTCTTTAATTTTCCTTTGTTTTCATTTTAAAACCTTTAGAGCAACCTAACATTATACACAATTATGGTTTTCTAATTTGAAACTAAAACTGAGCTGCCGCATGGGAAAAACCAACAATCTGCATAGGCGAACACACTAAGGTGCAGATCAGCTTAGCAGTAACTGCGAAGCTGATCGGCGCCTTGGTTTTCACTACATGGAAAGTACAATAATTCTACTTTCTACGTGTATATCCAAAATTTCCTGCCTCTAGCCATCTTCTGTGCTTGTACAGTTCGGGTGTCGAACCTGATCGGAAACCCAAATTGTTGTTTTTCTCATGCGAAGGCTCAAATTTAGTAGATAGAATTAAAAGGAATTAAACATTTTGGACTGGCCCCAAATGAAATTACAACTGAAAAAAAAAAAGTTGTTAAAATTTTGAAAAAACTCAAGAATAAGCTTTTATTCCTTTATTCATAGAGAAATAAAAGAGACCTCAAAATGTGACAGGTCGCTTAATAGCATTTAATAAAGGTCATCACAAAAAACTTGAGGAAACAAAAAAAGAGTCCATTGACAAATAATAATAATAAAAAAGAAATCCTTCAAATTAACCACATGAAATGTCAAAGGCAACCACAAAAATCCCTTGAAAAGCACTGAAGCACAATACAATAAGAGCCTGGTCCGAGCCTGCTGGTCCTCAATGTTTGATAGATACATGAGCATGTGCATGAGAAAACCAGAAATTTGGATTTCCCACCAGGTCCGACACAAACTGGCCTGAACAGTCACATAAGCAGGATAGAGGCTGCAAATTTTTGATTTAAGTAGAAGAAGAATTGTACTATTTGAGCAGCGAAAACAAAAGCGCTGATCAGCTGTGCAGTTACTGCACTGCACAGCTGATCTGCACCTTTCGATTTTGCATATGCAGATTGTTGGTTTCGCCATGCGGCGGCTCACATAATGAGCATAAGAGGCTCATTTCCTGAACACAAAGGCCTGCTAATGCCACCATTATCATCATTATCTATGAATCAATAGATATGTCTATACAGAAGAGGCTCATATAAAGATTATAAATCATACAATATTACGTAATCTCATTAATATTGTGAATAAAGGGAATGTAAATCTCAAATATGAGGGTAAACCAGAGATTCATGGTTCCTCAAACATTTGCCTGATCTGCAAAGATTGGCTGAACTGGGTGTAAAATAGGTCAAGGTCATTGTATCAGGTCATCGTAGGGTCATGATAAAATGTATATATGTGACCAAAATTGATCTCGGTGAAAAATAGGTCATGTTCACCCCAAGGTTAAGATAACGCTAAATAAAGTTTTGTCAATCATCATGAGAATCATCGAAACCCCCTAAGGCTTGCGAGACCCTCCTTCCTGCAAGTTATAGAAGGCAACACATCTGATAAGAGCCAGTCTAGAAGTTGGACAATGGATACCATTCATCAGCCACACTCTGTATGGAAGCTGATTATGAAGTTACAAAGTTAGTACATATCTACTGTAGTTCTATGTAATTAACCTTAGAAAAGCTAATTAACAGTTTGGCAGTAATTATCCAACATCAAGACCTCATCAGATCAGATACTGTCTTATCTTATGTAATATAAGTGTTCATAACACTCCAAATTAATTAGATTTCTCAAGATTTTCAAGAACTATCTTTCAATTCTAGCTAATAGTTTTCAGTGATGATATCATCTTTTGGTGCACCAACATCAGTCCTGTTCTTTGTGACAGTATTTTGAAAACACACAAATGTTTTCTCTTTGTGATGTTTAATGCTTAAACCCAAAGGTAAACAGCTAGTCATGTTACAAAAACACTAATCACACTTTTGGTTTAACCAATGCTGTTAACCAGTACTCAGTGCTCACATTTTCACCAGTGATTTACACATAAAGATAATATATAATGGTTAGATCCTTTGGAAGCAGTGAAAACATTCAAAAGCACACATTATTAAGTTACAATCCATGAGCAACAGGACACAATTAACGCATGTTCATGACTGATGAAAATTGCACAACACATTCTCTCATTTACAGAATTTCATGTTTATGACTCAAGATCCCCTGCAGAATTTTAAGTTTCTGGAAAAGTCATTAAATGCTCTTACATAATCTCAACAATGTCAGAAAACCGGTCTTTCGGTTTTCAACCAAGGCAGACACAAATTGGTCTCTACAGTCACAGAAAAGTGCTAGCAACTTGAAAATTTGAACACAAGTAGATGATGAATTGCTCTATCTGTGCAGCGGAAAAAAAAAAAAAACAGAAGGAGCTGATCAGCAGTGCAGCTGATCGACACCTTTGTTTTTTTGCATATGCAAAATTCCAGTTTTTCTCATTAAATGCTCTTACATAATCTCTGCCATGTAATACAAATAGATGAAACAATCAGATGAGTTTACAGGTTTTTGAGTCATTACTCCATCACTGATCCATATAACTCATGTTTTTTTTGTTTTTGTTTTTTTCTCTCATTTGCTCTGTACTGGGTGTGATAGATCAGATGGTAGCATGTCTGATTCAACCCTATAAAAGCCGCGTCATGAAAAAAACAGAATTTTGCATATGCAAAAACAAAGCCGCAGATCAGCTTCGCAGTAACTGCGAAGCTGATCAGCGCCTCTGTTTTCGTTACACGGATAGTGCAATGCCTCTTCTTCTTAATCTAAAATTTCAAGCTTCTAGCCTGCTTCTGTAGCTACACAGACCGGTTTGTGTCCGACCTGGAGGAAACCCTTAAGATCGGTTTCCTCATGTTGTAGCTCATATTATGCACCAGTCATTTGCAACCACGGCCCCCTCGGGGCCGGGAATAGCGGGGGCATAGCCGGGCTTAACTGCAGGGTTTTGACTTCACCATTGTCCCCGCAGTGCCGTGGAATAGCAGGGGTTTTGATTCCTGTCCCAAAATGGCCATGAAAATTTACATTTACCTGCCGGGATTTGAACGGGGACTTTGGCAGAGCTTTGACCATAAGAGTATCCCTGCAGTGCTGGGCATATACCCGGGCTTTGGAAAGAGAAAAGTCAATATCACCGCTATTCCCCGGCCCCGAGGGGGACGTGGTTGCAAATGACTGGTGCATTATATTATAATATAATTTTGCTTGCATGAAGATCATGATGTTCATAAAATTATTTATAAAGCCACACTAAGCTTCCTTGTCCGCTGATTCAAGGAGAGAATTTGTCAGTTAGCGGTGAAAGAAATAAGCACTAAGTACTGGCAACCTTCCTTTAAGTGTCAGTGTGCCACTAGCACAGCTGACCATCCCAATATGACCTTAGACCATAACCGTTGACCATGGACATAAAGCAAGAAATTCTTATGACCTCAGCAGCTCAGTCTGAATCACGCAGGTAGAAAACACATTGAGCCGCGACGTGAGAAAACCAGTCTTCGGGGTTTCCAACCAGGTGCGACACAAATTTGCCTGTACAGTCAAAGAAGCAGGCTGAAGGCTTGAAATTTTGGCTATTATGAAGTAGAAGAGGAAATTGTACTATCTGAGTAGCGAAAACAAAGGCGCTGATCAGCTATGCAGTTACTGCACAGCTGATCTGCGTCTTTTGTTTTCGCATATGCAAAAATCCGGTTTTCTCATTAATCGGCTCAATTAGCCTCGATACATCAATAGTTCACAAGAGCAAGTCATGCCATAGCCATTATTTGCAATTATTCACTTTCACGATTCCAATTTTCTCTCAGAAAAAGAAGTCTAAAGTACAATTCGCATGCGCCAAAAATACACACGTGTAAATATACTCCGGTGTGCAAATTTTACTCGGGGTAAGTAAATGGTGCATGCGAACGCAAATACACACCGGAGTATATTTACATATGGGTAAATTTACTCCTGGGTCTGACCAGATGCAAATTTTATTTTTACAAATACACATGTGTAAATTTACTATTATGTGCCATGCGAACGCAAAGTAAAATTTACCCATGAGTATTTTTATTTCAAGTCAATATTCTGCTTTTAGATAACGAATTTTCACATTTTTTGTTCATAACTGATTATATGACAATTGCTGAAACTGTGGACATTGTTGCTAAATAAGAGTTTATTGCCATTCATAACATTTTAGATCATATGGAGTGCAAACAGCCATACTATTTCTTCATCATTCTTGGTTAGGATTCTTGGGGCATTTTAACAGTAATTCCTTGTAAAAGGATGAAAAAAGGGAACTGTATAACTGCTAAGGTTATGCCTGACCATTACATGATTCCCCTCTGCTGCCAAAGTCTACATGAACACCTTGAAGCAGCCTCTTCTTGTTTTGCAAATACAGAAAACTTAAATGAACAGGTTTTAATCCAGAAATGATAAATTTACCTACAAAAATACTCCTGGCGATAAAACCCATGCGAACGCAATTTAAATTTACTCTCAGGTTGATTTGCACACCAGAGTATAAATACACACCGGAGTATATTTACACGCGTGTAATTTTTGTGCATGCGAATTGGACTTAAATAGGAGTGGTCACAATTCACCTATAAAACTCAAAATTCCATTTTTTCTTACAAGAACTTTATCCAGAACAAGAACGATACAATGATCCACACTGTTTTAACAAAATTATGTCAAATCTCTGTGGTTTTTGAGCACAGCTGTTATGTGCATTGGCGTGAAACTGTTTTATAATATGCAGCACACTCAGCACATGCTCTCTAACAATAATAAATACAAAAGACCAAAGGCAGACCTGCTGCAGTTTGCTCTATGAAACAGGTTTCGGAGTTCTAAACATATGGAATATTAAACATTAATAATAACATGAATAAAAGAATAAAGGGAACAAAGCTTTGTGAATTAATGAGTAAAGAGAAACATGTAAGCCTTAGTTTCAAAATTGAGCATGGTGGCAAGATAACATGTCCATGGTATAAATTTGCTGGATGAAACACTATGTACTGGTAATCTGCCACAGAGGATTTTTTTCTAGAATAACACTGACAATCTTTCTTAAGAAAAAAAAATGACATAAGATTTGCTGTTTATTATTGGCATAGCTTGACACACAATCCATACAAAAACAATTGACAACAAAGGGAATCAAAAATCACAAAATATAAAGTTCATAATGAATAAATATAATCCATCTGTTATTACACACATAACACCCCTGGAACACTGAGAAAGTCCTCAACACTACATAATCTCAGCAAGAAAAACAAAATTATGAGTTGGTGGGAAATAGAAATTCCTTTCACAAATAGATGGCTTTCACATGCTTTCTTTCTGAAAACTGAGTCCAACTAACAAATAAACAAGGTCTAGATTTAGACTGTAGCATGCAAATTGGTGCCAAATGAGTCGCATAACAAGAAAACCTAATCTTGAAGTAAGTAAAAACAAAGGCACATTACAGTCATGCAGTAACATCACAGATTGTCTATGTCTTTGTTATAAAACCCATCTTCTTTATAAATCTAAAGCGGCGTTCTGTCAAAGTCCTGTTCAAGTTGGATCTGTTTCGGAAATGAGAAGACAGATTTTGTCAAGTTGTGGTACCAAATCTGATGCTATAAGAGCCACAACGCGAGAAAACCAGTATTCAGGTTTCCATCCACAAACTGGCCAGTGCTGTCACAGAAGCAGGCTAGAAGCTTGAAATTTCGGATTTAGTACTAGAAATAGTACTATCCGTGTAGTGGAACCAAAGGTGCTGATCAGCTTCGCAGTTACTGCGAAGCTGATCTGCGCCTTTGTTTTCGCATAGGCAAAACTCCTGTATGCTCACAATGCGGCTCATAAGTGAATCACATCCTAGAGAGTGCTAGTGATCAATAAGTTAATTAATAATTCGTACCAGTAAATGTCAAAGACTAAATTAACCAATATTTGACGAATGGATTTTCCCATCATTATCATTAGGGTGAGTCCACTTTCATTTTTAGATGCGTCAGGAGTGATTTTTAAATTTTATTCAATTTTTCGATGAAAATTCTCTTAGCAAACAGAATAGCCCCAGATGGGACGCCGTGTTCTGCTGTGTCACATCTGTGGCAGGGCTATTCTGTTTGCCTATATCCCATAAAAGGGAAGCCAGGCTTAAATGAGTTAATATACTTGACTGTGCAGACTGCAGTTTCAAAAACATGAATAAACCATGTGCATTGAACTGTATTATCATGTGAATATGCTCAAATGTTTCAAAAGAAAATTGTCACCAAGACAAACATTTCTGCGATGGCAGAAACTTCAGAGGAGCGTGGTGGCATAGTGGAAAAGCATCGGACTCGGCATCAAGAGTTCTTGGGTTTGATCCCCACTGATGGCACCTTATTGTGTCCTAGAGCAAGGTACATTTACTCCATTGAGTCCTGGTTAATTTCCAGGAAGCTGTGGCTCAGTTCCAACATGACTGTTGACTGGGACGTAAAACCTCAAAACAAACAAACAATAAAAATTTCCATTAAACAAATAGAAATGATTTTGTAGACTTTTTCATTAATTTACTTGGAAATATTTATTTATTTTTCATGATTTCTTGAGGTAACTGGCTCCATTATACAGGTGGATCCGAGTTCTTATAATGCACTTGTCATTTGTAACCACACCCCCCCCCCCCCACCAGCCCGGGGAATAGCGGGGACTTTGAATTTTGGTCCTGGTCCAGCAAATCCCTGCTAAAAGCCCCACCCTGCGGGGACTGCTCGTTGGTAAAACCACTACTGTTTTTTTCCCCCACAGCCTGCTATTCACAGCCCTTTTTGCCTAAATAAAGTAAACCCTGGGTATTTCCCCCCACACTGCTGTGGCAAAACTTTGGTCAAAGCCCCGCTCATTTCCACAGGTATCCCTCATCCTTCCCAGGCCTGGGGGGCCATGGTTACAAATGACTACTGCATAAGGGTGGCTGCCTTAAAGAGGTTTGACTGTATCCAGCAAACAGTTTACACCTGTAACTAAATGAGCCGCCCCATGGGAAAACCAACAATCTGCATAGGGGAAAACAAAGGCGCAGATCAGCTTTGCGGTAACCGCGAAGCTGATCAGCGCCTTTGTTTTCGCTACTCGGATAGTACAATTCATCTTCTACTTAACTCCAAAATATCAAGCTTCTAGCCTGCTTCTGTGACTGTATAGGTCGGTTTGTGTCGGACCAGTGCGGAAACCACATTGTTGGTTTTCCCACGAGGCGGCTCAAATACCAAATCAATCTGTCAACCAGGTATCAAACTCTGACTGAAACATTGAGCTACAAATTGTCTGTGGATATCTGCTATATATCTTCTAAACTGTTCTGATGAGTATTGCCCCATTTTTGATGCATCACATATGTTGTTAAATTACTTAATCCACACAGGAATTATTACCAAAATATTTTCCCACAAAACTTGGAATGTACACAATGGGGGTTACAATAATTCAATTCTGCAAATATTCCAGGTGTTTAAAAAACTCACAAGCATTGAGTCACTCAAAGAAATACTACACCTATTTGTAGATAGGACAAAATTGTGCAGTGCCAAATTTGCCCCTCCCCAGTCCCCACACCCAATGATTTTGTCAAAAGCACCCTCAAGTCAGTACCCACCCTATAAACCTGTGATTCCTACAGCTCAGGTTGATGCATCATTACATGACACATATAAGACGGGCCAATCGGTAGGTGGGGCAAAAACGGGAGAACCCCGAGAAATAAGAGCTGTCGCAGGACAGCGTAGCTCGCCTGACTTGTACTTTGCCACTAAATTTATCAAAATCTATGACCCATGACCTTGACCTCAATGTCGCTCAGGTGGGTCGTAAAAGCATAAAATTTCAGACCAATATCTACAAACATGCAAAGTATCAACTTGATCTATCAACATGTTCAAGAGATATAGACTTCTAACAACTTTAACAAAAAACTTCAACAAAAAATTTCTAAATCTGTGACCTTGACCTCACAGTCACCCAGGGTAGGTCATGATGGTAATCCATAAAACTTCAGACCAATATCTTCAAACATGCAAAGTATCACGGGTAGGTCATGATGGTAATCCATAAAACTTCAGACCTGCAAAGTATCAACTTGATCCATCAACATGTTCAAGAGATATAGACTTCTTAAATCTTTAATGAAAAACTTTAACATAAAATTTCTGAGTCCGTGACCTTGACCTCAAGGTCACCCAGGGTGGACCACGATGGTACTGCATAAAACTTCAGACCAATATCTACCAACATGCAAAGTATCAACTTGATCCATCAACATGTTCAAGATATAGATTTCTAAAAACTTTAATGAAAAACTTTAACATAAAATTTTTAAGTCTGTGACCTTGACCTCAAGGTCACCCAGGATGGGTCATGATGGTACTGCATAAAACTTCAGACCAATATCTACCAATATGCAAAGTATCAACTTGATACATCTTCATGTTCAAGAGATATAGACTTCTAAAAACTTTAACCGAAAGTGTGACTCGGACGCGGACGTACACGTAAACGCGGACGACCGAGGTGACAACAATAGCTATGTGCACTTCATGCAGGCGAGCTAAAAACCACCTGGCACACCCGCAAGCAGAACTTGGTTTGTCTCACATGTGGCCTATGTGAGGCTCGAACCCACACCAGACACAGCAGTGAGATGATCGAATGATTAAGTGCGGTAATGAAATATAAGCGCTCTTAAACAATCGGCCACTGGGGCCGCCAAATAACTTGTAAAGTCAGTCTCTACTTCCTGTTGCAGCAATAAAAACAGAAGAAAAGAAAAAATGGCCACAAAAATGCCAAACATTTCAACCCCTGAGGGACAGAGAAACATCACTATGCTATCTAATCAACATCATGAACATGGATTCCTAAAAGGTTAATTAAGCACAAGGATCCAATAATTAATTAGATTTTTACCAAACATGGCAGCTGACCAGATGATGACTCCTGGGCATGTCAAAACCAGATTTTTGACTAAGTGAAAACAAAGGCACAGATCAGCTGTGCAGTAATGCTGATCAGCGCTTTTGTTTTTCGCTAATCGGATAGTTATTCAGCCTATTTGCTTCTTAAATCCGAAATTTCAAGCTACTAGCCTTTATCTGAGACTGTACAAGTCGGTTTGTGTCGGACCTGGTCTAAGACCAGTTTTCTTGCATCACGGCTCAAATGACCCTTGAGCATGTCACAACCCAGACTGTTGGGAGAGAATTGAGTTGTGATATTAAAAGGGACATTCTTGGAAATCATACTTCTGAGAATTGCCCACCAACCATCTATCCATCTGTTGTAAAAATTCCAGAACAATCAATAGAAAGAACTGTCTGATAGCAATTCCAAATAAAGGAATTTTGCCAGGAATTTTATTGAATCTCTCTCACGGGTGGTAATCAGGGGAACTAGCTCCAAAAAGAGTCAACGAGATTTTGTTCCCTCGAGACATCCGGGAACTCACGAGCTAGTCCTCTCGACGGAAAAACAGTAAACAAAGGTATGTCTCGAAGCATTTTATCAATATCTATTTCTTTATAAGCTGTCTGCTGCAAAATCCGGCAATGGTAGTCTGTGTAGATATGATTTGACTCCACTCACTGATAGGATTGGTCCTTGGAATATGCACGTTGCGAATATGATTGTAAAAGAGCGTTGAAGACACGAAATGAAAATATATCAACACAAAGATATGGGACCACTATTTTTTCATTTTTCGTCAAATGTATATCCTTCCAATCGCATGAAACATCATCCCTGATAAAACTAAGCCCCTGAAACCATATAAAAGCAAAAGGGTTACCATTTTCTGTGAAGAATGTATCTAAAGATGAAATTTGAAGCCTCCAAAGCTATACTCACTTTTGTTTTTTGACGAGTTTTGTGTATTTTATAATAAAAATATTTCAACTCGCTATTTTCATGTGGTTTTTCAAATGCGGTAAAAAAGATAAAAACTGTAAGCATTAGAAATTCAAAATAATAAAAATTAATCAAGCCGTATGCCGTCGCGTTTACGATTTATAAAATCAGGTATGAGATTTAAGCAACATAGGATTTAAAATTCACTTCGAGAGGAAAACATTTACACGTGCTGCATTCTGTCACATCGCACGTGTACACCTTTTTACTAGACATCATTGACTCTGAAAAAATAAATGTCACAAATGCCTTTATGCTTTCGCACTCTCAGAACATATAAGAGGGTCCCATTGGGGTTTACTGATTAGCAATTTTTGGCCATTTATTTTACCGATTAGCGATTTTTTGGCAAAAATTTTACTGATTTATAGCGATTTTTGGGCCAACATATTTTACTGATTAATTAAAGCGATTTTGGGGCCAAACTTTTACTGATTAGCGATTTTTGGGCCAAAATTTTAATGATTGGCGATTTCAGAGGTACCTCATTGAAACCCTCATACAAGAGGTCGGTGCACAAGGAATACTAGACGAAATGTTCGGTCGGTGTTCCGTGATACCTCCCGTAAGTTTCTAGGAGTGAACGCGATACCGAAGTGTAGTGGAGTGCAGGTTAGCCAGCTGATCTATCGTTCGCCGGTTTGGGCGTCAACAAAATGCATCAACGGGGAGAGGGGAGCATAATTTAAAGAAATCGATTGAGTAGATTCAAGCAGAGATCAGCTGGCTAAGCTGCACCCCGTTACACTTCGGTGGCTCGTAAAAACATCTGCACAGAGGCACCACGCGCGGAAGACCGACGCGTGGATTCCGTCTAATTCCAACATTAAAACCTCAACGAGGGTGCTATCTCCTTGACGAGGCACCTAGCTCCATGTCGAGAGGACTAGCTCGGACGGTAATTTAGTCAATATCCTCCCAAAACAATGTTTCCACCGGATTATTTTGCTCTTATATGGTTTCAGGGGCTTAGTTTTATCAGGGATAATGTTTCGTGCGATTGGCAGGATATATATTTGACGAAAAATGAAAAAATAGTGGTCCCAAATCTTCGTGTTGACATATTTTCATTTCGTGTCTTCAATGCTCTTTTATAATCATATTCGCACCGTGCATGTTCCAAGGACCAATCCTATCAGCGAGTGGAGTTAAATCATATCTACACAGACTACCATTGCCGGATTTTGCAGCAGACAGCTTATAAAGAAATAAATATTGATAAAATGCTTCGAGACATACCTTTGTTTACTGTTTTTCTGTCGAGAGGACTAGCTCGTGAGTTCCCGGATGTGTCGAGGGAACAAAATCTCGTTGACTCTTTTTGGAGCTAGTTCCCCGGATTACCACCCGTGTCTCTGAGAATTCATACTGAGGGACTTCCAGACACAGTGCCTTGTGGCCTTTAGACAAGATACAAGGCACTCAAAAAGCTGAATTTTGCTGAAGAAAACAAAGACCAAGATTCACTGCATGGTTTCTATGCAGCTGATCAACCATTCTGATTCACTACATAGATAGCACAGTCTCTCTACTTTATAAATACAAAATTTAAAGCTTCTAGCCATCTTCTGCTTTTGTATACAAAGAAACAGGCTAGTGTCAGACCTTGCTGGAAACCCAGAAGACTGGTTTTCTCATGGCACTGCTCAAATTTCAGTGGTTGGACAAGAAGCCAATGTTCTTCTTTTTTTTTTTTGGTATTCAGTTTTACGTCCCTTTCAAGATTTATTTCCGCTCATATGAGACGGGTCAATCAGTAGGTGGGCGAAAACGGAAGAACCCTGAGAAAAACCACCTGGCACACCAGCAAGCAGAACTTGGCTTGTCCCACATGTGGCCAGAGCGGGGCTCAAACCCTTTTTTTTTGTCTGGATGAAGCTGGAATGGTGTTTCCTGGATGATCTTTTGAGCAGATGCACCACAACCATGAACAGACAAATCAAGTGCAGATTCCATCTGACTGGAGGTCCCCAGGGTACAACTACCCTGCAATCTCAACATCAGAATCTGATTATCTGACAAGTGATCAACCACTTGCTCACATTAGTCAATTTCACTCAAATCACCCATCTGGGAGAGTTTGCTCCCTTGATGGATTTTACCTGGGGCCAGTTGTTCAAAACTATTAGCTAAGACCTCAACTTGCGGAGTAAATAAGCAAATACACTATTATTTTTTGTTGATAAAATGTGAGAATCCTTTGCATTGCAAAGGATTCTCACATTTCATCAACAAAAAATAACAGTGTTTTTGTAATATTCATGTTTGAAATTTTAATGAATCGTTAACTACATGTAACAATGTTGTTAATGTTAAACAACAAGGCCCAGGTCTTCCAGGACCCTGTACTACTATAAGCCTTGGTAGGGTAGTAGTCAGCCAGACTCACCGTGTCAACCAGCAGTGACAGGTTCAATATGCCCGCCTCCTCAAACCTTTCAGGTGAGACTTTACAATCGAAGTTGGCAGCCCCCGTGGCTGAGCCGTTAAGAGCGCTGTTTCTTAATCACTCGATCATCTCACCGCTGTGTCTGGTGTGGGTTCGAGCCCCGCTCTGGCCACATGTGAGACAAGCCAAGTTCTGCTTGCGGGTGTGTCAGGTGGTTTTTCTCGGGGTTCTCCCGTTTTTGCCCCACCTACTGATTGGCCCGTCTCATATGAGCTGAAATAATCTTGAAAGGGACGTAAAACTGAATTAAAAAAAAAAGAAAAAAGAAAACCGAAGTCACATTTCCATATAACTTTAGCTGTTGGTGGGACATATATTAATCCCTAAATCTTTATAGAATCAGATATGATGTACATCTGGATCAGACCGCCTGAAACTGTTTTATGAGCTGCGTCATGAGAAAACCAGATTTTTGCCTATGCGAAAACAAAGACGCAGATCAGCTTCGCAGTAACTGCGAAGCTGATCAGCATCTTTGTTTTCGCAACACAGATAGTACAATTCCTCTTCTACCTAAATACGAAATTTCAAGATTCTAGACATCTTCAGTGACTGCACAGGCCTGTTTATGTCAGACCTGGTCGGAAACCCTGAAGACTGGTTTTCTCGCATTGCGGCTTTTTATATGTGGATCATTGGCTATTTTTAAATACCATTTCATTAAATGTAATAAAAAATCTATCTACATCCTGCATACGGTTATATGAATCATTGACAGAAGACATAAAAAACAATGGTATTGAGCTTTGTGGGGGTGGGGGAACACACGCAGACATTGAGGAAGCTGATAATTTCATTCACCTTGGGCCTACCTAGTAAATTTAGAGGTAATTTCAGTGTGTGACATCTCCATTATTATCTCAGCAATAGGGACATGATGGTATTGAGTAATATGATCACAGTCCTGTCACACGGAGTGACAGCAAACCATTAACAATTGTTAATGAGTCTCCAGACCAATATTGTACAGGTCTAAAAATTTGAATGATCAGGAAAAGATTAGCATTCATTGATGGGGTATTATAAGTGTTGCATTGATTAAAATCAGTGAAAATTGCAAAATATAAATTTGATAATTTGATATAAAGCTAAAATTTTCATTTCAAGAAAATGATTTATCTATAATTTTATTTTCGCGTTTTATGTCCCACCAACAACAAAGGTCATAGTACAGACATGGGACCTTGGTTTAAAACCACATCCATAATACTGGAGAAGCCTGCGAATTTAAACCCACCATCCCTGTTTTAAGGCTGGTTTACAAGGCATTACGAAAACATGCCCATGCAATAAAAAGAGATTTTTGAGCTATAAAAATTGAAAATTTTCAGCTGAAAAAGTTTGATATTTTTCTTATTTTTGCTCAAAACATAGATTGTGGGTACACGTTAGAACCGCCTCACCGAGGCGGTTCTAACGAGTACCCACAATCTAGGTTTTGGAGCAAAAATAAGAAAAATAGGTATACCCCCACAAACCCCATTTTTTCTATATAAAAGTGGGGTTTAAGGGGGTATTCTGTCATTGCGCGGGCATGTTTTCCTGATGGACTGGCCAATAAAGAGTGAAAATGTTGATTTGTAGATGTTCTTAGCTTTAAGCTTTTTTAAGCATGTTAATCCTATTAGATACTGTTTGATCTTTGATATATAATCTTTGTTAACCTATTAAAAAGTCTAAAATTGATAGCATAAAAAGACTAAATAGGGTCACAGCACATAACAGAGATGAGAATGCAAAAAAAACATTTGGTCCACCTCCAAGTTCCTGTGAAAGTCTGATAAATTTGAGGAAATGTTCTAGTGGTCTTCAGGAAAAATGTTAAATAAATGAGGCGCATTATGAGAAAACCAACAATCTGCATATGCGAAAACAAGCTTCGCGGTAACCACGAAGCTGATCAGCGCCTTTGTTTTCGCTACATGGATAGTACACTCTCCGTTCTTCTTAAATCCGAAATTTCAAGCTTCTAGCCTGCTTCTTTGAGTGTGAAGCCTAATTTGTGTCAGACCTGTTCGGAAACCACATTGCTGGTTTTCTCACAAGATGGCTCAAATAATGCATTAAAGATTTTGAGATCGGAATATCCAGCTTTAAGGTCATTGTTCATACAATACTTTCCGTTAAAATGGCAATATTCTATAACCTTATGACCAAAATTTTTTCCCCTCATAATTATAGCCAGGTTTGATAAAACTTAAATCACACTGAATATCAAGTCTTTCGCCAATGCGGCGCAGACTTTAACGCATTGTTCTGTCTCAATATAACTCAGTTGTATGTGGGACGTAAAATCCTCTGACAACATCAACAACCTACCTCTGAAAGTTGTTTTGTTATCTTTTTACTCCTTGTGAACCTCATCCCTTCCACGGCCTCCTTGCCACAACAACAAAACAATGACCAGAAACTCTGCCGCGACTCCACGGCCTCGGATTCCGTCTTCAATGTGCCGACAGATGAAAATACTCCCTCATCCGTGAGGTACACTAGATGTGGCAACCCTAGTTCCACTGACATGGAGAAGGTCAACTATATAA
This sequence comes from Rugalucina vietnamica, assembly GCA_964017185.1. Lineage (NCBI taxonomy): Eukaryota > Metazoa > Mollusca > Bivalvia > Lucinida > Lucinidae > Rugalucina > Rugalucina vietnamica. The sequence continues at coordinate 60,377,213 of OZ024873.1, forward strand.
TCCACTATCTAACCACAACATATTCTAGAGATTACAACTGAGCTAATAATCCATTAGATACATCAAAAACAATGTCCTTTTAACACTTCCCCTGTCCATTTACACTACATACAAACTGTTATATCGACAACTTGTATCCGCAAGCAAATGTTATTACATGCAATCGCAATTTGAAGAATTGTGGGTAAGCAACCATGGAGATATTGTAAACAAAACTGAAAATTGGATAAGAAAATGAAAAATCGGGTAAGTTAAGTCTACATTTTTCTTTTATTATTGAGAATAACATGTGTGGTACCGATATCTGTGTCATGTAGTGCAGCAAACTGTCTAAGATCAGCCGAAAATTACTTTATGAGGGGAAACCTCTTTGCAGACTCTTGCTAGCGAGCATCCCTAATTTTGGCCCAGTTCTAAGTTCTACGGTATATCAAAATACCCAGGGAACATAAACTACCAAATCCAAAGCTTTGATTGTTCTTAAAAAAGCCGTTTTCCAGTTTTCATGTTATTGTTTTCGCGAGTAGGTGTTATTACATTTCCCTGCTAAGTTATTACTTCTTCAGGTAAAAAATAGCAAATGATAAGGTTTCCTACAGTTGATAGTGATGTATTTTTTGTATTTAAAAACTCATTTGGTATAAGCTTTCTTGCAGGAAATTTAATATACTGATAAAAATAGGATGACTTTTCATTTATTTTCATTTAAGCTGTATACTGGGCATATTTTAGTTCTATTGTTATGATCCTACATGCGATTATTTTCCCCACTTAGTGAAACCCTCTACTGCACGAACTTCTATGACGCAACCAATCATCTCTATGTTAGCCAATTACCACTAGCCACAACGATAATCAAGGGTCAATTTCTGGTCTCGTCTTTGTAGTATGGATAAAACTCGTTTAACAAAGAAAGTGTTTTTATATAGTCTTCACTAGACGGAATATTTCCATCGGTATTCCGTTAGACCTCTCCATACGGGATAGGAGCGAGGTCACGAAGTGTATCGGAGTGCAGGTTAGCCAGCTGATCTAAGTCTTCACCAAAACCGTACATACAAAAACTGGGCATACAGAGTTTCCGAATATTTCAAAAACCTGAACTGCGATGGATTTTTAAATGTCGAGCGCCCTATTCCTAAACGAAAATTATTAGACTCATTCGGTCGCTTACATTACAAAAGTTTCTGAGTGATTGGAAATCTAAAGTTATTAATGATTACGGTACAAGGCGCAATACAGGAAATAAGTTAAGAAATAAGTTAAGAAAATATAAACTTCTCAAAGACTACACTACAGAACAATACTGTAGAACTATAATGTCCCAAACGCACAGGACAGCTTTTTCAAAATTCAGAGCCGGTGTAGCCCCGTTTAGAATAGAAACTGGTCGGTACGAGGGTTTGCATCTATCTCAAAGAGTTTGTCCGTTTTGTCCGGCATATGTTGAAGATGAATACCATGTAATGTTTCAGTGTGATTTATATAATGAATTAAGACAGGAGCTTTTTCAAACTGCTATGATCCAAAATTCGTCCTTTGAAAATATGTCAAACGATGATCGCTTTTAGAATTTGTGCCAAAACCTGCTTTTTAATCCTTCAAAGAAGGCAGCTGTTTCTTTGTCAATAATATTGATATTACAGACTATTTTAACCCCGTTTATATGTTACATGAGCCAGGGATGGAGTGAGTACTGAGGTACAGTACTCGAGTAAGTACTGAGTACTGGCATTTTTTAAAGTACTCGAGTAAGTACTGAGTACTGAATTTTTGAAAATACTTGAGTAAGTCCTGAGTACTTTATAAAAAGTACTCATGAGTACTATGAGTACTTCTGAGTACTAAGGTATCTAAACATATCAAAACAAAAGCCAATGTTCATATTCACATTTTAAAACACATCTGAATCTGAATAGTTTACTGGTGACACGCCAAATGACATTATTTCACCAGGGACATTATTTCACATCAGATAAGCAATGACATATGATACTAAAAGCATTAAAAATTATTTTAAGTTTTTCATAATTTGAACTTGGTCATTTTTCAGGCATTTTCAGTAAGTCTCACATGTGTCCCTTAAACCTACACCAGACACAGCAGTGAGATGATCTAATTATTAAGCACTCGGCCATGGAGGCGGCCTTAAACCTTTTGGGGACATAGTGTTTCAAAAACACATTTTATTTTTTGCACTGATGATTTGAAGTCATTTTTGGGCAATTTGACAATGAAAGTGAGTGGACAGTACATTGTGTGCACAACTCTTCCTACAGTTTTTTTTTCCCGATTCTTTTGAAAATTTACATATGTCTTGACCTTGCTTTTAAGATATGCATGCGGTTTGGATACAATCCTCACTTTAACTTTTTCGACATTTGAACTTAGTCGTTTTTCAGGCATTTACACTAAAAAAGTGCGTGTGGTTTGGATATATATTATTCTCAGGTTGTATTTGTGTAACTAAATAATCAAGTAGGGCGACATTGATTCTCTGAATTTGCTTGTTACATTTAGTTGCTGATTTTGGAACTTCAGTATTGCACCATATCAACTTAAGTCTCTCAAAAATTTCATCTTTAAGCCTGCATAAACAGGAAACAAAAATGTATACATGAGTGCAAGATTGTCATCACAAAAGATTCAAAATTATGCTGTCAGATTTGTTGCCTCAGGTTTGTAAGTTTGACAATACCATCTACAGAGTGGTAGCAGGTGTGAAAAATATCACAATAGCTAGATAATCTATACTTATTATTGCTGCTGGGCAATTTTATGAAGTTATATGCTGCATCATTAGTCTGACCAAAAGACACTGTACCAACAATGCCTTAAAAATACAATCAACATGAATTTTCAATAAAGTACTCAGCTGTACTCGTAAAATACTCATAAGTACAGGGCTTTTTGCATCAGTACTCGAGTAAGTACGAGTACTTGTACTCAGAAATTTTGCTAAGTACTGAGTATTGCTGAGTACTAGAAAAACTGTACTCGAGTAAGTACGAGTACGAGTACAAGTACGAGTACTCCATCCCTGACATGAGCATGTCTTTTCATATTCTCCATTGAAATCATATGTTAAATGGTCGCATCACAGTTTAAACTTGGAGAACTTTTTTACACATCTTGTTTTTAAAAGTATTTCAAGTCTTCTGTGTAAAACACCAGTGGACCCCCGCTTGCTCTGGGCACAACGTTCCTGGAGGTGCGGGTGGTGGCTCGTGGAGAAGCTCTAATGTGACGCTCCGGTGCCAGGTTTTGGTGAGTAAGTACCTGAAAGCTCACAGACTCACTCCTGTAGGTCTACTGGTGTTTTGCACTTGCCGAGAACATTTTTAGACAATTATCATTGACTTGTTTAATAAACCATCTTAGGAATAATAAACTTTTAGATGTTTGAAGACAATTTTGTATTGCTCTTTTCATTTTACGAGTATGAATGTTTCTTACGTTTTACTTGTACATTTTGTAAATCTATGATATTCTGGTTTTAACAAATTGTAAAACTATAGTGTCTCGTAAGTCTATATAGACTGGTTGCATGTTCATTTTTGTAAATCTGTACATAATATATGTATTTGATATGTGACACTCTAATAAACTATCTATTAAAATATATATTATAGATTAAGCCTTGTCGAAAGATAGATGTGCTTTACAGCAGTCCAGTCACACAGGGCAGAGTTCGACGCCACTTGTAATGTACTTGTGCCTTTATTATTCACATCGTCTTTCCCCGTACATTATGAATATGTAGGGGTCGCTTTTCGATTCATTTGAAAGTACCTATACCTTCACTAGTAGTGAAGACAAATGCCATACAAGGGCATTTAACCACTGACATTGACACAATAGAATCCAAATTATGGCAGTTATTTGTTCTCCTTTGCAAATATGCAAGAAGATAGTATTTAGATACATTTGCGTCTACTTCTAAATGAGCAATACGATGTAATTATGAAACGCTGATAACTTTATGGCGCAAAATGTTTAATATACTGTGCCTCATTGCAGAGCGTTCCACACATTAAATGTTTAACGATATAAATAAAAAATGAACGTTCCTACAGTTTTCAGTAACATGTTTGTCTGCTTCTTCTGCCAAGAACAGTTTACAACATTTGAAGACATTATCCACCATACAGTTGTCTTCCACAGCGAAAAACCGCTTAGCATTTAGGAAAACGTTTTCCAGAACCAACAGAATTTACAGGGTGTCCCAAAAAAAAAACGCAACCGCTACTAAACAGTGCATCACTTTTTAATAATATAGGTGTAAGTAAGATATTTAACACAGAAGTAGTTCTGTTATATTTGATCCTTAATCTGGCACCCGTTTTGCTATGCGGTTCTACAACAGGAAGTGACGTCATAGCAAATCTGTGATGACACTTCCTGTTGCCAGTCAAAACTAGCATTCCTGGAAATGGAATGCAGTTCACAAATACAATTTTCAAGCGTTCTCGAACCTTATTTCTCTCTTATAATGGATAAAATATGGATGAAGTTGCCATAATTATCTGAAAATTAAGGGAGCTTGTTCAAAAATGGACATCATTTGCTGAAAACGCAAAATTTATTCCAAAATGGGATGTGCACGGCCATCAAAGATCAAAAGTGTCATGTAAAATTTCCCGTAAGAATGCCTATTTTCTATTAACTTCATTTTTACAGATAACTAAATCAAACTTGGTGGAAGTATGCTTCAAAACAATGTCTTCAGATATAAAATAATTGTTATTATGTACTACACCAAAAGCTGGAATGACCAACCTTATTGAAAATGTTCGCTTTCGGAGTTTTGGAAATTTTACATGACGCTCATGATGGTCGCCCACGTCCTATTTTGGAATACATCTTTCATTAAAATTGAGCAAATGTTGTCCATTTTTGAACAAGCTCTCTTAAATCTCTGATTTTTATGACAATTTTCTAAATGTTATTTCACTTTCAAGAGAGAATAAAGGCTTGAGAAAGGTTGGAAAGTGTAGTTTGTTATCTGCTTTGCATTTCTAGGGATGCAAGTTGCAGCAGACAACAGAAAGTGACATCACAGATTTGATATAACGTCACTTCCTGTTGAAAAACTGTCTAGCAAAAAGTATGTCAGATTAAGGATCAAATATAATAGAACTACTTTTGTGTTAATTACCTTATTAAAACAGTTATGCACTGTTAAGTAGCGGTTGTGTTTTCTTTTTGGGACACCCTGTACATGAACAGCCTTCAAAACACTGGAGTCTGCATTTAGGAGAGCCGATTAGCATGTCCAATCTGAACAAAATGCTTATAAGAATTGTTGTCGTGTGTCTATACTGTTCCTATGTGCATGACACCTCTTTTGCATGACAGATTACATTTTCAATGCTATCACAGCCACGCATACCCATAGGCACTCTTAATATGTCTTCATCGTCGCTCAACATAATGAACGTGATAATTTTACATCAACACATCAACGTGAGGAAACTGTGACATCAACAGTAAGAAACATTATCTGAGCTGGAAGACACAATAACACTGGCTATAAATAATCAGTGAAAAACAATAGCAACACTTTTTTTAATATGGTATTTTTGGCTTTGATTCACGACTACGAGGTAATATTTTACTGTCTTTTTGATTGGAAATATTGCCTGTATACTATCATAAAACTTAAATAAAAGAAAATGACAGAAAAGTTCCTTACACCGTCTACTTCTTGTTTTCCTTTAATTTGCCTTCTGAAACGGTAAATCGGGAAAAATGCACGCGCAATAGGATAACGGTAAGTGTGAGATTGCTCAAGTAATCTTTAAGGTACAGATCGTCCAGAATTAAGAGACAAAACGACATTTTATTATCAGAATCGTCTGCTAATTGTCATTTTACGTACGGAATCATCAACATTTCCAGTAGTATACCATACCAGCAGCTTGCGGATACAGGTTGTCGATATAACAGGTTGTATGTACTGATTTATCCAAAATAAACACAAGTATGACAACATAATGGGATTAACCCATATAAATTCTGGCCTATAAAAGGACAACTAGCTTTTTTAACTCGTCAGAAGACTCTTTGGGGGAAATACATGAAAATAAAAAAGATCCTTCACAGAATCCTCATTTTGGCATAATATTATATATGAGCTCGTATACATGTACACTGCTTTATAACAGACATTTGCTGAAGAAGCCACACACCAAGAAAAGTTGGTGTCTGCACCAACTATATGCATAAAATAGGATTTTCTGAAAGGTCAAATAAGTTCACAAAGTCCTACAAACACAAAAGTATCCCATTCATCTTATTACTTTGACTGTACACTACTGTCACACCTCATCCCCAGTCACAACATGAGCCACGGCATTAGAAAACTTTTTTTTTTCTCATGCATAAAAGATGCAGACAGCTGTACAACTTATGTAAAATGCAAATGATTTATTCACAAATGTTTTGAAGTCTCTTACCATTTTTTTTTCAAATCTAAATCCTGATTTTGTGTGTTTTAGTTTGAAATACCAAAGAGGGTTTTCTCATGATGAAGCTCGTATATAGTTGTGGTTTTACTACAGCCCATGTATGCCTTATGGAGTTGTTCTAAAAAAAAATTGTCAATGCAGACACATCAAACTCAAAATCTGCAACTTTGAGCTTGCTTTCTACATTAGACACATTTGTCAACAGAGCACAGAAACATACAACTTTTAATAAGGATTGATATCTGATCAAGGCCTACACTACTGTTAAATCTACATTCAGCTTACGAGAAATTTGGCATACATCAGGCATACATTGGCGACAATTAGTATGAGCTGTAAATCATACAAATGAACTGTCAACTTTATCCTTAAGTGAAATTGATCACTAATTGAGAAACAAAGAAGTTCAATTAAAATGAGCCATGTCTGTTGTGAAGGAGCCTGGATTTTGCATGATAGTTCGTCTCTCACTAATGAGAAAGACCATCATTATTTCTTGAATAGTGCTGATGTGTGTTGGTGAGTTCTTTGATGGCTGACTAGGCCAATTCTGGCTCTAAACTGTCGGTTGCAAGTAGAGCAAGTCAATGTCATAGAGTCTGCTGGTGGCACATTTGTTTTGGCTTTGCGCTCTCTTCGCTTTCTTTCAGCTTCACAGATTCTCTTCTTTTCATAGAGAGCTGCTCCTTTGTTGATGAGACCTCGCCACTTTGATCGCTCCTGTGCAGTCTGTTCCCAGGACCCCATTGGTATTTCGAAATCCTTCAGAGAGGCTTTGAGGGTGTCTTTGTAGCGTTTCTTCTGGCCACCTTGAGAGCGCTTTCCCTCCTGTAGTTCTCCATAGAAAACTTTCTTTGGAAGTCGCGCATCAGGCATTCTTATAACATGGCCAGTCCATCTTAGCTGTGCTAGCTTTAAGACTGTATGCATGCTTTGCATCCCTGCTTTCCTCAGGACCTCTGTGTCTGGAATCTTGTCCTGCCACTTGATTTTTAACAACTTTCTCAAACAGCTTAAGTGGAAATGGTTAAGTCTCTTTGCATGGCGTTGGTATACTGTCCAGGTCTCACATGCATACAAGAGGGTTGGCAGTACCACAGCCTTGTAGACTTTCAGCTTGGTGTCAAGCTTGATTCCATTTCGCTCCCAGACATTTGCACGGAGTCTTCCGAATGCCACACTAGCTTTTGCAATTCTGGCAGTGATCTCATCATCAATATGCACTGCTCTGGAGAGAGTGCTTCCCAGGTAGGTGAACTTGTCAACAACTTTCAGTTTTTGCCCATTCACAGTGATGGTTGGTTCATTATATGGTTTTCCGGGGGCTGGTTGGTGTACAACCTCTGTCTTTTTTGTGCTGATTGTGAGATCATAGTTATCACATGACTGTGAGACTTGATCCATGGCTCTTTGCATTTTTGCCTCTGTGTTGGCATTCTTATCCATATCATCTGCATAGAGGAGCTCATCTAGCACATCAGTCTGGACCTTAGTTTTGGCTTGCAACCTTCTGAGGTTGAATAGGTTGCCATCAAAACGGTACCTGATTGGAAAACCAGTGTCACTGTCCTGAAAAGCATCCATAAGCATGGCAGAAAACATCATGCTGAACAGTGTTGGTGCCAGAACACAGCCTTGTTTGACCCCATTTGTTACTTCAAATGGTTCAGAGAACTCTCCATCATTCTGCACACGTGCCTGCATGCCATCATGAAACTGCCGCACCATAGCTATGAATCTGGGTGGACAGCCAAACTTGGCCATGATTTTCCAGAGTCCATCACGACTAACAGTGTCAAAAGCTTTGGTGAGGTCAACAAACGTCATGTATAGATCTACATTCTGTTCTTGGCATTTCTCCTGAAGCTGTCTTGCTGTGAAGATCATGTCTATTGTCCCTCTGTCTTTTCTGAATCCACATTGACTTTCTGGGATAAGTCCCGTCTGATCAAGATGAGCATTCAGACGATTCAACAGAATTTTTGCAAGTATCTTCCCAGCAATTGATAGGAGGGAGATGCCTCTGTGATTGTCACAGACTTGAGGATTTCCTTTCCGCTTGTATAGGTGGATTATGGATGCATCCTTAAATTCTTGTGGGATAGCCTCCTTCCTCCACATACAGTGAAACAACTCTGTCAGTTTCTCTGCCATGGGTAGCCCCCCAGCCTTGTAAACTTCGGCAGGAATTGCATCTGCACCTGGGGCTTTGCCAGATGATAGTTGTTGAACTGCTTTTCTTGTTTCCGTAACGGTAGGAAATTCATCTAACAGAACATTGCACTCTATCTGTGGAAGTCTGTTGATTGCATCCTGATTGATGCTTGATGGTCGATTAAGCACACTATTGAAGTGTTCTGCCCACCTTTCCAAGATAGCTTCTTTATCTGTGAGAAGAGTGTTTCCATCTGCACTGAGCAATGTGGTGGCTCCAGAACTCTTTGGACCATAAATGGTTTTCAGTGCATCATGAAATTTCTTCATGTCCTTTCTATCCGCAAAAGACTGAATTTCTTCTGTTTTCTTCCTCAGCCAGGAATCTTGCATGTCCCTAAGCTTGGTCTGGACTGTCTTACAAATGTTGCTGTAGGCTGCTTTCTTTGATACTGAGCTAGTATCATCTTGATGTGCCTTGAGCAAACGGTGCTTTTCTTCAAGAAGCCTCTGAATTTCATCATCATTCTCATCAAACCAGTCTTGATGTTTGCGAGATGGATGGCCTAAGGTGCTTGCAGCTGAAGAAAGAACTGTTTTATGGAAAACTGTCCAGTTTTCTTCGGGGTCCTCTGAACTGAGATTCACTGCATCCAGTTGGTTGCAAATGTCTGTTAAGAAATCTTGTCTCATGCTGTCTTTATTCAGCTTTGAGACATCCAGTCTCTTAGGAGCTTTCTTGCCTTGAGGTCGCCTCGCAGGCTGTATTCTTAGGTTGAGTTTGCTGACAACCAGTCTATGATCTGTCCAGCAGTCTGCACCACACATAGTCTTTGTCACTTTAACATCCTGCCTGTCTGTTCTCCGCACTATGACATAGTCTATGAGATGCCAGTGTTTGGAACGGGGATGCATCCAGGATGTTTTGTTCCTATTAGGTAGACGGAAGACTGTGTTGGTGATTATAAGATCATGTTCAGCACACTTCCTGAGAAGCAAGAGACCATTGCTGTTGCACTTTCCAACCCCTTCTGGACCTATAACTCCTTCCCAGGTCTGGTGGTCTGTACCCACTCTGGCATTAAAGTCGCCAAGAAGGATAAGCTTGTCTGTGTGGGGTGTTGCAGAAATAACATTGTCTAGGTCATCATAGAACTTGTCCTTGACCTCATCTGGATTGGTCATTGTGGGTGCATAAGCACTGACAATAGTTGCATGTTTATTGCCTGACAGAGGAAGTCTCAATGTCATTAGACGGTCATTAATGCCTTTTGGCAATCCTGACAGCTTACCAACAAGTTCTGTTTTGATGGCAAAGCCAACTCCTGCTTCACGCCTCTCTTCACTTTTGCGTCCACTCCAGAAGAAGGTGTATCCAGCACCAACTTCTTTGATCTCCCCAACATCTGCGAACCGAGTCTCACTCAATGCAGCTATCTGTATATCATACCTCCCAAGTTCTCTGCCCACAAGGGCCGTTCTACGCTGTGGTCTATCTGACCCAGCACTATCCATTAAAGTGCGCACATTCCATGCGCCAATCCGTAAGGGGATTACTCTAGCTTTTTTCTTTGTATTTCGACCGCTTAAGGGGATCCCCGCTGATCGCGGTTAAATTTGGCATACATCAGGCATACATTGGCGACAATTAGTATGAGCTGTCAATCATACAAATGAACTGTCAACTTTATCCTTGGATAAATTTAGCCTGGATTTTGCATATGTGTAAACTAAACATACATGAAACAGAAAGAAATGACACAGCTTCCATCACGCAACAAGTGTTCTGGAATACAATAGGTGCAAATGAGCTATATGGAAACAGAGACCAGGTTTTTATAATAGATAGTACAATCACTTTACTTTTTAAACCAAAACATTCAAGCCCCGTACACTCTTCAGTGTCTGTACATCCTGGTTTGCATCTGACCAGGACCCAGTTGTTCAAAGCATCGGTTAGCTTAACGATATATCGTTAAGACATAAATTTGTTAAGCAAATATCAGCTAAAGTAACAAATACACTGTTATTTTTTGTTGAAAAAATGTGAGAATCCTTTGCACTGCAAAGGATTCTCACATTTTTTCAACAAAAAATAACAGTGTATTTGTAATACATGTATTTATGTTTGAAATTTTAACGAAACGTTAACTAACGACGTCGTTAGTTTTGAACAACTGGCCCCTGGTCTGTAACCCTGAAACAGTTCTATTATGGCATGTTTTTTCCGAAAGGGAGAAATAAAACTTGAGCTCTAGCCGTCTTAAACTACAAAAATAGAATTTCCTACAAAAATAGAATTTCCGCCATCCCTACATGTTTAAAAAAGGTCATCACAACATAATATTGAAACCAAAACCAGGTAAAGTTGTCACAAACCAATCATCCAATAGCCAATTATCCAGAAATAAGAAAGTCAGGAAAGTCCAAGTCCTCAAAGACATGTATATTCACAATCCAGACAAGCACATTTTAATCCATCCTGACCAAATGCACAGCCACAAGTGAATGTCCAACATGGACTGCCTTTATAAAATTGTTTAAATAATTCCCAGTGGTGAAATCTTGGCAGTTGTCATTTGCAGCTGTTTGTTTTTGTTTCTGCAGCTGACAGGCCTAATCAAAGAAATACCAATACAATCAGGTATTGATTATCACCCATAAGTTTTTCAAGTAGCTGTGACAAGGGAAATAACTGTTGATTACATGACTTTTACTACAGAAAGGAGTTACATGTACCATCACTGTGAATTTATTCATTGATTCTTTCTTTTATTTTTGGATTGGCTTAACATTCCAGTCAACAATTTTTCAGCCATGACCTGACAGAGCCACCAATTCAAGAATTATTAACCAGTACTATGAAAAGCTTAAAATGAGCCTTTGTGTGAGAAAACCAACAATTTGGGTTCCGACCAGGTCTGACACAAATCAGGCTGTACAGTCACAGAAGATGGTTAGAGGCTGGAAATTTTGGATTTAGACAGTAGACAAATTGTACTATCCATGTAGCTTCACAGTTACTGCAAAGCTGATCTGCGCCTTTGTTTTCGCCTATGCAGATTGTTGGTTTTCCCATGCTGCAGCTCAAAATACTTGCTCAAGTACAAGTTAGGTATCAAACACAGGACCTCTCGCTGCCATGTCTTGCAGTCTACCAAAATCCCACTGAACTCTCCTCTCTCTTTTGTATACACCAAAAATGAAAGGACCTGTTGCAGATAATCAAAAACACTGGATCAAAATACAAATATGTATCCGCTTCTTTAATATAAAACAGAATTTCAGTTTTAAAAATTTTTGAATACATCAGATTGATTTGAAATGATTCTAGTTTTTTTTTTCCCTTCATCCCATTGATGCCTAAGATTATATTTGATTGCAAATGGTCCATTAGTCTTTGAAATAGTCATGTTTGAAGGTGCCCATACACAGATGCACAGACACACAAAAACTAAAGGGGAAACTGGGTCAGTCCTTTGAGATCAATTCAGGGCCCAAGTAGCCAGCTGCATAGTCGCCAAATACAAATATCTACAGGAAAATAACCATGATTACGCCAAAAAAGTAATATTATTGTTTCTCAGGCCACTTTTTGAATAAATAGATGCAGGTTTTTTATTTAAGATGCGGGCGGTGGCTGCCTATATTTTTTTTCAAATTTGTGTGTGTGTGTTGGGGGGTGTTTGAGTTTGGCCTAGGAGCCAGTAATAAATAGACAGTTTTCTTCAATCGATCGATCTTCAAATTACTGTGATTGTTTTCTCTCTTGCAGTAGAGTGAATACAGTAACTCCCATGATGATTAAGTTTTAATTTTGTTATCAATATTTCACACCAAAGTTGGGAATTGTCTAATTGGTTGAGCATCAGTGATCACTGATGCAGAAACAAATGAATGTCATACCTATAAGTCACTTGACCCGTGAACAATAGATTTGAGAACATCAATCAACAGGAGGTTCCTCCCAGGGTTCGAGCTAGCAGTCGCCATCGTCGCCATTTACGAAGATTTTTATTTTTTTGGCTCCCAAAATTTGATGTTGGCGAAAATAAATGGCGAATATATAGAGCCACTTTGTCCAGCCAAAAAGCCATAATGTTTTCCACTGAAAACCATCATTTTGACTACCTGTATATTCGCACCTACAATAGAGATAATCACTATCGGTGTTTATTCAAGTGTTGCAGTGTATTGATAAAAGCATTTAATTGACGAGTAGATTCGTCACCAGGGTGTTAGCATTGAAATACTGTTTGAATGCTGAATAGGTTAAAATGTCAATATATACCATTTAAAAATGAAACAGATTCTCTTTAGAATCAGCAACTCAACTTTACTCATGCATTTATTTTATAGCTTTAATTCTTGATTTTGTAGAGTGTCATTTATTTTTTTTTCTATAAAAGTATATGAATTTTAATATTTTAAAATCTGTCTACTAATCTTAAAAGTAAATAATTTTATTAATTGTCCCCCTTGTTTTACTAATACAAGAGCAAGCTTTATAAAACATATTTTTTCAAACTATATTTAAAGTGATGGCGAAAGAAAAATATATCCTAGCGCGAACCCTGCCTCCAATCATCATGACTCTCTGAGCGCGAGCCCATCAACCAATGAAAATCGTTGATCCGATAGTGATTGGCTACATCAAAGGTAATCGCACTGTGAAAACACATAACCAATTATCAAGAATTGTTTTTTAACTTGTCAGAGTTCTCTTTCAAAACTTACCTTGATAATACTCTTGTACCTTAAAAGGCACATCCAAGCCACTAATTTTGCCATGTCAGCAAGTTGTTGTTGTTCCCTCCCCCCCATCTCTGCCAGTAGAATCACATTCATATGAGCCTCGACGCGAGAAAACCGGTCTTCGGGATTTCCGACCATGTCCGACACAAACCCGCCTGTGCAACAACAGAATAAGGATAGAAGCCTGAAATTTCGGATTTAAGGGGAAGAGAAATTGTACTATCCGTGTAGCGAAAACAAAGGCACTGATCAGCTTCGCAGTTACTGCGAAGCTGAACTACGTCTTTGTTTTCGCATAGGCAAAAATCCGGTTTTCTCATATGCAGCTCATATATTCTTCTATTCTTATTTCACAACTTCAGTCTATTGAATATGTGCACATTGGTCCAATCACACATTGGTGATCATTCGGTCGGAACGCGACTTGATCTGATGACACGATTTTATAATATTATTCCACAAAGGATTATTGCTTGAAATCAATGTTAACATTAGGTAAAAACATTTTTTGTAAAAATATTCTCAGATGAAATTTCAAAACAGTTGTAGACTATCAAAATAAGTAAAAGACCAAGGTTTACAGATTTATCAAAACAAAGTTTTGAAATTTTCTACTTTATGCTTCTTTTTTTAATTTTGCACATATCTATGCATATTTCAAACCTCAGTGGAGGTTACAAACCTCGATTGAGGCAGTGTTCATTCTAGGCCGCGCCATCGCGTCATTGGCACTATTTTTTCGTTTTCGGCGCAAAAATCGGCCTGTGCGGGGGTCCTATTGGCGCAAAAGAAAAATCGGTGGCTCGAAACGTCACGAATCTTGGTGCGCCGTCCAAACCTGTAAAACGGCGTATCCAGTCCTGATCCGAAATTGTAAACGAATCAAACTTTTTTAATCCAATCAAATTTCGTGTTACATTTTTCCTCTCACGTTTCCGTTTCCGCTTCACAGAAAAATGCCGAAACGAAAGTCGGAAGATATAGAGGGCCAAAACATCGAGGCCCGACCTTGTTGACATATTTTCCGAAAGTGTCTAGGCCAGATTCCAACTCCGAAGGATCAGAACGTCCTTCACAATCGGTCGGCGATTCCGATTCGAGTGAAACTGTTGATAAATCAGCCAGTGAACACCCGAAAGAACCTTCGGCAAAAACTACCGATGAAAATAGGCTTTTCCAAGATCGGTGGCTTAATGACCATTCGTGGTTGCAATATGACAAAGAGAAGACCTTAATGACTTGTTCATTGTGCATAAAACACAAGAAAAATAATTCAATGACCTCAGGGACAAACAACTTTCGTACTACCGGTAGTACTTTGACACGACATGCTGATCACAATGACCATAAAGCAGCTCTTTTGGGTGAAACTCTAAGGCCAAGCTTTAAGAAATGTATGGATAATGTATTTTCAGAGAAGAGAGAAGCTCTGAAAGTTGCCCTAAAAACTGTGTATTTTCTTGCTAGTGAAGACATCCCAATGCACAAATATGAGAAATTCATGTTATTCCTGGCTGAATGTGGCTGCCCACATGTCAGTAAATTACGACAAGGGGACAATGCAACATATCAATCAGAATCTAGTGGAAAAGACATGTTAGAAACTCTAGCTGCTGTCATCAGAAAAGACATTGACAATAAACTGTTGAAATCACCATTCATAAGTATTTATGCAGATGAAAGCACAGATATTGGTATGCAGAAGAAGCTTGTTGTTTATGCTAGAGGGATTGATCCTGACAATTACACTCCAACCACTTATTACCTTGAAAATGTTAAAGTGACAAGTGGTTCTGGCCAGGTTGTTTCCCAAGCAATGCTTGATTGTCTTGAAGCAAGGAAAATTCCAATGTCAAAAGTAATGGGCTTTGGGAGTGATGGAGCTAAGGCTATGACCGGGACAAAGGAAGGAGTTACGGGACATTTAATGAGAGAGAACCCCATGTTACTGAATTATCACTGCATAGCTCATAGGCTTGCTCTTGTAAGTTCTCAAGCAGCAGAGTCCATCCCTTACATGAAAGAATATCAGGAAATTCTTACAGGCATGTTCTACTTCTTTAAGGGTTCAGCTAATAGAAATTAGAAACTCAAGCAGATTCAAGAATTATTAGATGAGCCAGCATTGAAAATAAAGGAGGTGCATGAAGTCAGGTGGATGTCAATTTATAAAGCTGTAGAAACTGTTTATAAGTGCTTAGATTCACTGTTGTCAGTATTTAGCACAGACAAAGACACAAAAGCAAAAGGGTATTCAAAGAAATTGGGAAATAGTGACTTTATATCAACAACATATATGCTCATGGATGTCCTACCCATCATAACTGAACTTTGCTTGGTGTTCCAGAAAACTGACTTGGATGTTTCTCTAGTACAGGTTTCAGTTGAGCAGTGCATGAGAGATCTTGAAAGTTACAAAACTGGTGAACCTGCTCCTCTCCACCCAACTTATCTTGATCAGTTGCAAGAGCACCTTCAGACAGTGAATGGGAGGCTTATGTTCAAAGACAATCACATTATAGCCAAAGGAAATAGAAACATTAAAACTCTGAAAGTGTCCTTTGTTGATAAACTCATTGAAAATTTGAAGGCCATGTTCCCTGAGAAGGATAGCAACATCATGTATGCATTTGGATGTTTAGCAATGAGACCTCTGTCATTTCTAAGCCAAGAGGAACTCAATCGTTGGGGTGATGAGAAAATAAACATTCTCACAGAACACTTTGGAACAGACCAAGAGCACACATTTGGATCAAATCAGAGCTCCACATCTGAGGCAATTATCAATCCAGAGGAAACAAAGAAGGAATGGAGACTAATTAAGCCTTTAGTTGTAAATGAAGGTTATGCCAGAGACAAAATGCCTCTCTTATGGACAATGATCAGTAAGAACCACAGGGACACATTTCCTAACCTATTGAAGTTGGCAGCTATAGCCCTTACAGCACCCATTCACACTGCAGACTGTGAAAGAGGATTCAGTAAACAGAATAAGATAAAAACATTTCTAAGAAATAGGATTTCCCCTGAAACAGTGGATGACTTAATTACTGTTAAATGTGAAGGGCCAGTCATGCTGGTCAAGCAGGATAGAAAAACAAAGAAAGCTGGAGTCAAGTTCAACCAGGAACAACCTGATCTATCTGAATTCTGGATGAGAGTAATGAGATACTGGGACTCCGTAAAGGAAAGGAGGATGTCCCTTTTCTAATACAGTACATGACAAACTGTGTTGAAACATTACACTTGTAAATAAGTTAGTTGACAGTTTTAGCTTTATTTGTTCACTAATTATATAAACTCATTACTCAACTAGTCAAGTGAATTAACATTCAAGAACTAGTCAAGTGAATTTAATTTACTTCTGAATTCAAGTTCTCTAGTCATATGGTTGAACTAGTCAAGTGATTTTTTTTTCAAAGTGCTCCAGTCAGTAGTCATGATTTATGAACTTTACGAACTGAACTTTATGTATACATGTACTAATTTTTGAGTGAATCAATTCTTAAACATCATTGAAGAATATATATGCCAGATTGTCAGTGTCTAAGAAGAAAAATAAAATGGTGAGTTTCAAGTTTCGATAAAATCAATGGCCCTTATTTTTTTCAGATGGCCCCATTTTTTTCTGTGTCATGGGCTCTATGGCCCCAGTAAAAAAAATCCTAGAATGAACACTGTTGAGGTATAGTACCGCAATCCTGACAAGTTTCCATCTTCCAGAAACTGCAACTGCATTTTTTAAAATCTCATTTTTCTGAAAAACTTCAAGAAAAATATCACCATTTTGCATGTTTTGCATTCCAAGTCTTAAAAAGTGTCACAAAAGTTTTGAAAATCTATTGACAAATAAAACATTTATGTCAGAAAATAACTTTGAATAGGGCTTTTTCCATTGTAAAAAATGTCAGCAAGGGATTGAAGGGAAGTAATTATTTTCCTGGCAAAAAATGCATAAATTGGTTATTTTTCATTTCAAATGCATCAAACCAAAACTAAATTGTATTGGATGCATAGCTGAGCAGTGTGCATAGCTGAGCACCAAACTCATAAAATTTTCTCACAGATTTGCTTGATTTTCAATTTTTTGAGCATTATTTCTTTATTAGTTAAATGATTTTCAAAATATTTGTGGCACTTTTTACGACTTTTGGGTTGCAAAAGGATGACATGGTCATATTTTTCTTGTGGTGTTTCAGAAAAGAGAGATTTTGAGAAATGCAGTTTCTGAAAGATGGTGTACAGAAAGTACACCTCCTACGAATGACCGATGACTTCATTCCAACCCAATTAATATGGAGTTCAAGAATTCAGCACTGCAGTTTACCAAGGTCGCCAGCTTTTTATGAAAGCTTAAACTTGTGGCACTTCATTTTCAATGGTGTGTTTACCCCACCCACCATAAACGAAATGCAACAGAGCTGAAGAAACGTCTCACCTCTTAAATCACCAGTTTAACACACAGATGATTATACGTAATTAAGAAAATAATTCGACTTCTGCCGCAAATACTTAAATTATAACTTAGAAACTGAAAACTTTAAGTTTTTTAAAACTTCCTTTCTTTGCGAAGTTGCAGTAGCTTCCCTTGGACAGGTGCGTGTGGGTAAAACATAGTACCAGTTTTTTACACCAGCAGGTCTTTTCAGCCCTTTTGCCGGTATATACCGGTATGCCCTCAATCACGCTCGTGCGTGTGTGCGTGCCTGCGGCGTGCATGCGTGCGTGCGTGTGCGTGCGTGTATCGTCCCCCTAGGTTACCAACTCAGGAGCTTGAACTGAAATATCTTGAGGATTTTAATACTTCACTTTCTCGGATTATGTCAAATAAAAATGCCCATGTTCTTGTAGGCGGTGACTTCAATTGTGGTAATATTGAGTGGAGCACAATGCAGGTACCCGAGGGGGTCCCAAAGAGGCCAGTTCAGACTAAACTTGTGGACATAATACAGGATCACTGCCTCTCCCAAATGGTAAATATACACACCCGAGAAGACAAGACCCTTGATTTACTCTTCACTAACTCGCCATCCCCAATTAACCGTGTTAAAGGGATGCCCCCGATCGGCAAAGCAGATCATGACATTGTCTATATTGAATATGACATAAAGGCTAAACGGATTCAGCAGGCCCCGCGTAAGATTTTCCTATATAAACGAGCGGATATGGACGGTCTCCATGACCATCTAGCGCGCTATAGGGATTCGTTCCTTTCAACTGACCATAGTCAGGTGTCAGTCAATGACATGTGGGTCAGTTTTAAGTCGGAGGTTCTCTCGGCTATTGAAAGGTTTATTCCATCAAAAATGACCAAGACAAAATATAGCTTACCATGGATCGATAGCTCAATCAAACGCTTGATGAGGAAACGTGATAAACTTTACTTTCGTGCTCGCAAGTCAAGCAGCCCTGACATTAAGAACCATTACAAATGGTTCAGAGCACATGTTCAAAAGAGCATTAGAGATGCATATTGGAAGCATATTACCAATATCTTCTCCTTTGAAAATGATAACCCTGATCCCGATTGTCCCCGAAAAAATGAAAAGGCAAAAAAGTTTTGGTCATTTGTCAAGTCCCTTAAGAAAGACGCGTCTGGGATCAATACTCTTAGAGAAAATGGTATCTTGAAGACTGACACTTTGGATAAGGCTAATATTTGTAATAGGCAGTTTCAGTCAGCCTTCACTCGCGAACCAGATGATGAAATCCCCTCCAAAGGCACAAGTCCTTTCACCGCTATGGGTGAAATTACAGTTGACCCCAAAGGGGTCATTAAACTGTTGAATAATTTGAATATACATAAGGCGCCTGGGCCAGATGGCCTGAGTGCTAGGGTGTTGAAGGAATGTAGTTCTGAAATTGCTCCTGTACTGACCTATATCTTCAATGAGTCGCTTGCTCAGGGTGCTGTACCAGACGATTGGCGACAGGCATATGTAGCCCCGGTATTTAAGAAAGCTGAGAAATACGATGCAGCTAATTATCGACCGGTGTCGCTTACTTGTATCTGTTGCAAAACTCTAGAGCATATAATAGTCAGCAACATAAACAAACACTTGGCTCTTGAGGACATTCTTGCTGACTGTCGGCATGGGTTCCGGGGTCGGGGGTCTTGCGAAACCCAGTTGGTCCAGTTTTATCATGATTTGGTTAGTAATCTGGACCGAGCAGTGGGTCGTGGCCACAGGCAGACGGATGTGATTGTCATGGATTTCGCTAGGGCCTTTGACAGGGTCCCACATAGGGGGTTGTTATACAAACTTGACTTCTACGGGATTAGAGGATCTACACATAAGTGGATCGACTCGTGGCTCTCTGAGCGCTCTCAAAAAGTGGTATTAGATGGCCGTGCCTCAGACCCAGTCCCGGTTCTTTCTGGTGTCCCACAAGGATCGGTCTTAGGACCGGTCCTATTTCTTATTTTCATTAATGATCTTCCTGACAACATCAGTTCATCTGTTCGGCTATTTGCTGATGATTGTGTTTTATACAGAAATGTCAAGTCACCATTGGATTGTCAAATTTTACAAGATGACCTGAATAGCCTGGCCAAATGGGAAATGGATTGGCAAATGAAATTCAATGTTAGCAAATGTCATTCAATGAGGGTGACGCGGCTACATCCAAGCAGGCATATTGATTTCAATTACACACTGCATCAGCAAACATTAGAACAGGTTCAGTCCGCTAAATACCTCGGTTTAACTATCACAGATGATCTTGATTGGGGTCAACACATTTCTGAAATTACATGCAAGGCAACTAAGACTTTGGGTTTTCTTCGGCGCAATTTGGCACTGGCACCTAGGCATACTAAGGAAGTTGCATACAAAACATTGGTTCGGCCTCAACTTGAGTATGCAGCTCCTATTTGGCATCCCTATTATGAAACTCAGATTGAGAAGGTGGAGAAGGTGCAGAGGACTGCTGCCCGGTGGACCTGCAGGCGATGGAGGAACACCAGTAGCGTCGGTGAAATGCTACACGAACTTGAGTGGCCATCCCTGAAGTCTCGCAGGGAGCGGTCCTCCTTAACCTTCTTCTACAAGATACACTCCGGTACAGTGTCTCTTGATAAAGAAAAATACCTGACCCCGGCACCCAATCTAAGGCATACTCGGGCATCACATGAATCACAATACACAAGACCATTTGCCTATAGTGATGCCCTGAAAAATTCCTTTTTCCCCAGAACTATTCCGGTTTGGAATAGTCTCACTTCTTCAGTGGTCCTAAGACCATTGAGGAATTTAAGGCTTCTATTTAAATCATTAGCCCAGAGGCATGCGTTTTAGTATGCCTCTCATCTATATCTTGTAAATAGTTTTAATGGTCCACCCCAAATGTTTTCTTTTCCCTTGACTAAATTCTAAATTTAGCCACCCACCCCACACCTGAGGTGATGATCAGAAATTGATCGACTCAGTATCAGAAGATAGATAGATAGTGTGTGTGTGTGTGTGTGTGTGTGTGTGTGTCTGCCAGGCTTGAGCAATGCATTAAACTAATGCCAATGCATTAAACTAATGTCAATGCAATTGGAAATTTTTCAACTAATGATAATGCCAATGCTAACATATTTTTTGACATTAGAACAATGCTAATTCTAATGCATTGCTTTTGCAAAATTTGCTAATGCATTAGTATTAGATTGGGAATTCATTAATCAGAAATTGATCGATGGGAGTAACAAGAAAACAAAGCAAAAAAAAAAAAAATAGGATCCTGTTTCCAAACTATTTCCAAAGGTGTGATAAGTTGACACTTTAATACATAATTATTGTTACTTGAGTTGTTTGTTTGCCTTTTGGCTGTTATACCTAGCAGTATTATGTGTGTTACAAACAATGTCACCTAATAATCTGCAGTTAGCTGTGTCCTTTTATGAAGATTTTTTGTCAGGTCATGCGCGGATCCAGAGGGGGGGACCGGGGGTCCGGACCCCCCCCCTGGAATTTGAAAATTTTACCTAAAAAAAGGTAATTTCGGGATTTTTGGGGGGTTGGACCCCCCCTCGTCTGTGACCAAAAATATCATTTTCGTTGGACCCCCTCTCATGAAAATTTCTGGATCCGCGCATGCAGGTGAATATATCCACGAAGCGTGCTGTTCTGAATCTGAATAGTTTACTGGTGATACGCCAAATGACATTATTTCACCTGGGAGGGGGGTCGGATGGGGGAGAAATTAGTCCCTAGAACGCACGAGTAAAGCGAACTTGGACACACAATCATCTGACACTTCAGCAGTAGAAAACAGGGAGTCAGGGAGGTCATTCCAGTCCCTGATAGTCCGGGGAAAAGAAACTACATTTATAGGCCTCTATACTAGCAGATGGAAGCTGAAATGCTTTGGAGTGACTATTTCTACAACGCCTAGTCTTTGGAATAAGGTCATCTGTAGGTATTCTGGCTTTACCCTTCAGACCTTTGTATAGCAATATAAGTCGATTATCCGTCCTCCTTTTCTTGAGAGATTCCCATTTGAGTTGTTCAAGAATGCCAGTCATACTTCCTTCCTCGAAAGTATAATCCCTAGTTACAAATCTAGCGGCACGATTCTGTACTTTCTCCAATTCCTCCTGGAGGCCTTTAGTATGAGGATCACACACAGAACTTCCATATTCCAGGACTGGGCGAACATTCCTTTATAAGCTACTTCTTTTACATCTTGGGGGCAAGAAAATAAGTTTCTCCTCAAGAATCCAAGTGTTCTGTTGGCTTTAGTACAGATATTGGTGATATGGGTATTCCACTTCAAGTCATTTGTAATTGTTACACCTATAGATATTTAATGCTATCAACATTTCCCAATACCGTACCCTCGAGGGTGTACGAGACCTCAATTTTATTTATCCGCTTACTTGTCAGCTGCATCATGTTGCATTTGACAGGTTGAAATCTCATGCCCCATTTTCGGTCCCAGCTCCCTAAAAGCTCAATGTCTTCCTGAAGTTTCATCGTATCTTCTACTGTTCTAATTTCACGATAACAAACACAGTCATCAACAAAAAGTCTGATTTGAGAGTCAATGTCAACGGGTATGTCATTTATGTACAAGGAGAACAACAATTGATGGAGAACGGTGCCCTGCGGGACACCAGACACGACAGGGGCCCAGTCAGATTTAACACCATTAACTACTACCCTTTGCTGCCTAAAACACAAAAAAGCATTTATCCATTCCAATGTCTTTCAACCTATACCATAACTAAACAATTTGCTTTTAAGAAGTTCGTGTGGAGGGGTGTCGAAAGTTTTTTCAAAATCCAAAATGAAAGTGTCAACCTGACCCTTTTTGTCCAATATTTTGCCCAATCATTCATTACTGTTATCAGCTGAGTTTCACAACTATGCCATTTCCTGAATGCATGCTGTTTGTCCGACAAAAGATTATATTGGTAAAGATGACTCATGATATTTGAGCAGACAATTATGTTCTATTGAACAGCACCATTTCACAATAATAGAATTTAAGATAACTGTACAATCATAAGATTATTTCAGTGTGGTAACAGGTTTAAAGTTGAACAGTGAT
Organism: Rugalucina vietnamica; assembly: GCA_964017185.1. Classification (NCBI taxonomy): domain Eukaryota; kingdom Metazoa; phylum Mollusca; class Bivalvia; order Lucinida; family Lucinidae; genus Rugalucina; species Rugalucina vietnamica. The sequence continues at coordinate 60,400,132 of OZ024873.1, forward strand.
GGATTCAAAATTTAATGTATTTTCCTGTCTACTACCCTCAACGCCAAAGCGATCGCGACATAGTTACATCTGGCATGTCAAACGAGCTGGGCCCTGTTGCATGAACTTAAGATATCATTAAACCTTAAGCTGCCATTAAGTTCAAGAACTCTCTTAGTAAAGATGGCATTAATTTTCTGCTGCATAAAACAATTTTGAAATACCTCCGCAGTTAAAGTAGCTAATGACAGCTTTAAGAATACAATAGTGTTGATTTTCATAGCCAAAAATGCAGCAGGAATAAAGCTGTAACTGGGACTTTAACCTGCAATTACGAGTTAATAGACTTTTATGCAACAGGGCCCTGGCAGGCTGGATGCTTACTTTGATGAGCCATGTATTGACTGATGTGAAAAAGACGATTTGGGAAAATATTGGAAAAACAATGAGCAAATGTTTCCTCACTTAGCACAGCTAGCTGGCACAGCTAGCCTGTCAGCATTCAGCTGTATCAGCTACATCTGCACCCACTGAAAGGCGCTTCTCAGAGGCAGGGAGAATTTTAAAAATTATAAACTATAAGCCGCTTATCAGTGAATAGTGTATGGCTATATCATTACTTCTAAATCAAAAGTGACACCTATATATTCACCATTTTTGCATTATCAGCTGGTTTCCAGCTTCCAAAAAATCAATATTGGAAATACAGGTAACCAGAACCCCCCTGACCTTGAGGTCAGGATGGTTCTGGTTACCTGTATTTCCAATATTGATTATTTTTAAGCTGGGAACCAGCAGATAATGCAAAAATGGTGAATAGCCTAATTATGTTTCATATATAATATACTGTATGGTAGTTAATTAAATGTTCAATGAAGATACATGCACAACCCATCATTGCACTGGTTTAATTCCCAGTATAACCTGAAAACTAATGCCAATGCCAATGTATTATTCTGTTGAATACTGCTAGTGCCAATGCATTGCTTTTATAAACTAGCTAATGCCAATGCTCCAGATCAGTTTTACCGCTACTCTGTGTGTGTGTGTGTGTGTGTGTGTGTGTGTGTGTGTGTGTGCTTGCTAGTTAGGCCAACTCAGTAAGGTCAGACCTCAATTTCTGCTTGTCAGTGCTGGTTGCCTGAACTGTACTTTCCGGCAGAGAATTCCACAGCTGTATGGCTCTGTTGCTGAAGAAGTTTTGTGTCACATCCGTTCGACTAAACTGTACTTGAAGCTTCCCAGAGTGCCCTCGAAGGCTCCAAGCAGGTTAAGAAAAGTAATTGCTTGCTGGTGTTTTGTACATGCCATTCATATACTTGTAGATTTCACATTAGTCCATGAAATTTCTCCGGAATCGTAACGAATCCATTGGTTCACTGCACATGTTCAGACATTTCCTTTGTACCGTTTTTCTAGTTTCTCTATGTCGGTCGTTCGGGTAACTGAGTGGCCGCTTATTTAAGGATTGAAATTCAGATTTTAGCTTTCACTGGATGATGAAAAACATTAGACTGTTTTAATGTCTGTGACGCCCGAAGGGCTTCTCGGAGACATTTAAACAGCTAATGTTTTTCATCAGCCAGTGAAAGCTAAAATCTGAATTTCAATTCTTATAGTTACATTTCATATTATCAATCAAGTATCAGATTTTTATTTGCGCATATCACCGCTCATTTTCACGTTATTTGACATTTAATACGACTTAACGTAATTTTGGAACAGCCATAACGTCAAATTTTCGCGCCTAACGTCATGGCGATACGCAACCAACGTCACGGCAACAAGAGTAAACAAACAACGCCACTGGCTGGTTTTGATGTCACCCACCCATAGGCGTGGCCTCTAGATCACGTGACTTAAGTTTTTCATTGGGAAATGAAGAACATCAAGAAAGATACTTTCATCTAGGGCGATTGCAATAAAAATGTAAATATTGGGAAATAGATGCTCACTCGGCTTACGATATGTTTTCTAAGTATAAGTACCTAATTGTTCTTACCACCTCGGTTTTTGGAGTGGGAATTTCTGATTGCGGCCTTTTATTGATAATTGCCTACTTGTACCTTTTCATCCAAGGGTTCCACGCCGGTGACGCATACTCCAGTCCAGGTCGAATTATTGTCGTATATTAAGTAGTAATTTTCTCTGGGGTATGGTTTGTAAAACAGCGCTTCATCAGGCCGATTTTCTTTTCTTTTCTCTTTACTTTCCTTTTCTTTTTTTTTTTTTTTTTTTTTTTTTTTTTTTTTTTTTTTGTTTTGTTTTGTTTTAGTGAGTTTGGGATGTGTGTGTGTGTGTGTGTGTGTGTGTGTGTGTGTGTGTGTGTGTGTGTGATAGTTTTGAATTATCCTACCTCTGGCTATTAGTTACCCCATGGAAAATGCTGAAAATAAGATTTCTTTTCGCTATGGAAACATTTTTTGTGCTTATGCTAGCAATCGACTCGTTGCCCTTTAAACATCCTGTTTTAAGTAAATAATGTATATTCAGCTAATATATAGTCACGAATGACGCAACATGTTAAAGGAAACCATGGACAGTGGATACTACGTTTTAAACGTCTGTGAGGATTTTGCGTGAATGGTAAAACGTAGATTGACCGATTAACCGTCAACATGTTGATGGGTCGACGGACTCACAGGTCAACGGGTTGTCAGATCGGTACGGGGTCTATTCGTACTCAAGTCAATTCGTACCTAAGTCATTTAGTACACATTTTGGTCAATTCGTACGCATTTTGGTCAATTCGTACTCATTTTGGTCAATTTGTACTCATCTCATAAAATTTAGTCAACTCGTACTCAGCTTGGTCAACTCGTATTCATATCAAATATATAATTTTTACAATTTCATTGTCTCAAATTCAAGCGATCAGACATTTTTGTAAACATTTTGCAACAGTGACAGACAACCTAACTTGGCCCAAGCACATCACTCCCTAGGCTTTCTGCGGAGGAACTTCAAGCACTGCTCCCGACAAGTCAAAGCAGCAACCTATACTACTGTTGTGAGATCAGTCACGGAGTATGCCGCTCCCGTTAGGGATCCCTACCGCAAAGCTGATATCAAAGCCCTAGAAGAAGTGACACGCCAATCAGTCCGTTATGTGTACAGTGACTATACATCTCGTACACCATGATGTGTCACAGGCATGGTCAATGACCTTGAATAGGAAAGACAGACGACAGATATCCAGACTATGCTAGTGTATAAGATCCAACATGGTTTAGTTGATATAGACAAAGCATCCTACCAGGTAACGGTCGCACTAGAAGCCACACAGGATTCTACCAGGAACACATCAAGCATGAGGTATACCACAACTCGTTCTTCCCAAGAATCATTCGAAAATGGAACGGATTGCCAATCACCAGATAACCTAATCGGCATCAGTAGATGGCTTCCATGCTAGTCTGTTCACCCGGCTAGGTCCAGCCTAAATCATGTACAGCCAGTACCAGAATTACAATAGTTTACTGGTGAAACGTCAAATTGACAACACCACACCAGGGGCCAGGGGGATGGGGCTTGGACGGAGGGGAGTAGTCCCAAGCTCTCACAAGAGAAATAAATTTAGACACACACTCATCTGACAGTTCAGCAGAGATCACAGAATCAGGGAGGCCATTCCAATTTTAATAGTCTGGGGGGGGGGGGGCTGTGTAAACAGGCATTTGTACTTGCTGAAGGTATCTGAAATGCCAAGAGGTGTTGATTCCTACAACGCATATTCTTTGGCATAAAGTCATCCGTGGGTATTTTTGCTTTCCCTTTTAGACATTTGTAAAGCAATATTATTCTTTTATCCTTCCTTCTTTTCTACAGGGATTCCCATTTTAGTTTTTAAGGATGCCAGCCATACTACCTTTTTCACATGTATACTTCCTACATGTAGTTACAAACCTAGCTGCACGTTTTTGCACTTTCTCCAAATCATCAATTGGACCTTCTTAATGAGGGTCCCAAACCGAGCTACCGTTTTCAAGAATAGGGCTCACATCTAGGGGGTAAGAAAACAGATTTCGTCTAAAAACCAAGGGTCCCATTGGCTTTAGTGCACACATTGCTGATGTGAGTAATCCATTTTAAATCCTTAGTTATTTTCATCTGACCATAGTCGCATGTCAGTTAATGACATGTGGGTCAGTTTCAAGTCGGAGGTTCTCTCGGCTATTGAAAGGTTTATTCCATCAAAAATGACCAAAACAAAATACAGCTTACCTTGGATCGATAGTTCGATCAAACGCTTGATTAGGAAACGCGATAAGCTTTACTTTCGTGCTCGCAAGTCAAGTAGCCCTGACCTAAAGAACCATTACAAACGGTTCAGAGCACATGTTCAAAAGAGCATCAGAGATGCATATTGGAAGCATGTTACCAATATCTTCTCGTTAGAAAATGATAGCCCTGATCCCGACTGTCCCCGGAAAAATGAGAAGGCAAAAAAGTTTTGGTCATTTGTCAAGTCCCTTAAAAAAGACGCGTCTGGGATCAATACCCTTAGAGAAAACGGAATTTTGAAGACTGACACCTTGGATAAGGCCAACATTTGTAATAGGCAGTTTCAGTCAGCCTTCACTCGCGAAACAAATGATGAAATCCCCTCCAAAGGCACAAGTCCTTTCACCGCCATGGGTGAAATTACAGTTGACCCCAAGGGGGTCACTAAACTGTTGAATAATTTGAATATACATAAGGCGCCTGGGCCAGATGGCCTGAGTGCTAGGGTGTTGAAAGAATGTAGTTCTGAAATTGCTCCTATCCTAGCCTGTATCTACAATGAGTCGCTTGCTCAGGGTGCTGTACCAGATGATTTGCGACAGGCAAATGTAGCCCCGGTATTTAAGAAAGGTGAGAAATATGATGCAGCTAACTATCGACCGGTGTCGCTTACTTGCATCTGTTGCAAAACTCTAGAGCATATAATAGTCAGCAAAATAAACAAGCACCTGGCCCTTGAAAACATCCTTGCTGATTGTCAACATGGGTTCCGAAGTCAAAGGTCTTGCGAAACCCAGTTAGTTCAGTTTTATCATGACTTAGTTAGTAATCTGGATCGAGCTGTGAACAGCGGGCATAAGCAAACAGACGTGATTGTCATGGATTTCGCTAAGGCCTTTGACAAGGTCCCACATAAAAGGTTATTATACAAACTTGACTTTTACGGGATTAGAGGATCCACACATAAGTGGATCGACTCGTGGCTCTCTGAGCGCTCTCAAAAAGTGGTATTAGATGGCCGAGCCTCAGATCCAGTCCCGGTTCTATCTGGTGTCCCGCAAGGATCGGTCTTGGGACCGGTCCTATTTCTTATTTTCATCAATGATCTTCCGGATAATATCAGGTCATCTGTTCGGCTATTTGCTGATGATTGTGTTTTGTACAGGAATATCAAGTCTCCTTTGGATTGTCACATTTTGCAAGATGACCTGTATAGCTTGGCCAAATGGGAAACGGATTGGCAAATGAAATAAATTTAATGTTAGCAAATGTCATTCAATGAGGGTGACTCGGCTACACCCAAGCAATCACATACAGTTCAGCTACACACTGCACCAGCAAATATTAGAACAGGTTCAATCCGCTAAATACCTAGGTTTAACTATCACAGACAACCTTGATTGGGGTCAACATATTTCGGAAATTACATGCAAGGCAACTAAGACTTTGGGCTTTCTTCGGCGCAATTTGGCATTGGCACCTAGGCATACAAAGGAAGTTGCATACAAAACATTGGTTCGTCCTCAGCTTGAGTATGCAGCCCCTATTTGGCATCCCTATCATGAAACTCAGACTGAGAAGGTGGAGAAGGTGCAGAAGACTGCAGCCAGGTGGACCTGCAGGAGATGGAGGAACTCCAGTAGCGTCGGTGATATGCTTGACGAGCTTGAGTGGCCATCCCTGCAGTCCCGCAGAGAGCGGTCCTCCTTAACCTCCTTCTACAAGATACACTCTGGTACAGTGTCTCTTGATAAAGACAAATACCTGACCCCGGCACCCAACCTAAGGCGAACTCGGGCATCGCATGAATTACAGTATACAAGACAATTTGCCTATAGTGATGCCCTGAAAAACTCATTTTTCCCCAGAACTATTTCGGTTTGGAATAGTCTCCCTTCTTCAGTGGTCTCATCTAAGACCGTTGAGGAATTTAAGGCTTCTATTTAATCATAGGCCCAGAGTCATGTGTTTTAGCATGCCTCTATCTATATCTTGTAAATAGTTTTAATGGTCCACCCCAAATGTTTTTTTCTCCCTTGACTAAATTCTAAATTTAGCCACCCACCCCACACCTGAGGTGATGATCAGAAATTGATCGACTCAGTATCAGAAGATAGATAGATAGATATTTTTACACCGATGTATTTGATACTTTAACATTTTCAAACACCAACGACAGTCTTATAAATAATTAAATGGTTTTATCAACTTCTCTGGGACTCATACATGTCCCGCTGGACCAATTACGTTCTAGATGACCCCGGTCCATGTATTGGAAGAAGAAGAAGATCCAAAAATGTTGGTCCATTTTTCTATCAGGATATTCCTCCACTTCTATGAGCCCCGTCTGCACAATCGTAGAATTGAACTTATTTAGTTACATTCCATGTAATGTAGCTCATTATATTTTTATTTCTCTCATTTAATTTCTGTATATCTATCTATCTTCTGATACTGAGTCGATCAATTTCTGATCATCACCTCAGGTGTGGGGTGGGTGGCTAAATTTAGAATTTAGTCAAGGGAAAATAAAACATTTGGGGTGGACCATTAAAACTATTTACAAGATATAGATGAGAGGCATACTAAAACGCATGCCTCTGGGCTAATGATTTAAATAGAAGCCTTAAATTCCTCAATGGTCTTAGATAGGACCACTGAGGAAGGGAGACTATTCCAAACCGGAATAGTTCTGGGGAAAAAGGAATTTTTCAGGGCATCACTATAGGCAAATGGTCTTGTGTATTGTGATTCATGTGATGCCCGAGTATGCCTTAGATTGGGTGTCGGGGTCAGGTATTTGTCTTTATCAAGAGACACTGTACCGGAGTGTATCTTGTAGAAGAAGGTTAAGGAGGACCGCTCCCTGCGAGACTCCAGGGATGGCCACTCAAGTTCGTCTAGCATTTCACCGACGCTACTGGTGTTCCTCCATCGCCTGCAGGTATATATTGTACATGCTGTGATATTTATCTCTTTTAGCTGTGGTTTTTGTTACTTTCGTGTTTACATGTAGTTTTTCTACTGTTTGTCGACAAATAGCCTCTGGCTAATGTTATTAAGTTGTAAATTGAAAGTCGACTTTAAATGAAGTTTCTTTATATTGTATCTTGTACCACTTCCCAGTGACATTTAAACGTCCGCGATGGCGTATAGCAATAAGCCTATAGAGATATTTAAAATTACTTTTCAAAAGGTCTTACCGTCAGAAGTGCATCGCCGCTGTTTTAGTTCAAACTCCCAAATAGTGCCAACACCTCCGTTGTTGCCTGATATTGTTTTCCGAGAGGACTTACGTCCGGAAGTGGAACACCGCAGCTTGGAGTTTGGTTTTAGCTTGGGCAGAGTTGACCCGAAACCATTGAAATCTGTATAGGTTTTACCCAAATTAATTTCCGCAAGTTGACTTCCGGATTTTTTGACAGTTGTGCATGTGTTCTGAAACTGAGAAAGGGCACCTTGTCAAAAGTCAGTTTGTCTGAAAAAGAAAGCATGATTTAGAATAGAATGAAGTCTTAAAAAAGGTGAAAATCGTCAGTCATAAACAAAACATTTGCAAAAGAATCGACCCCATTAATCAGTTTGATTTTGCATAACTTCCTGATTCATCATTCAGTCCACTGGCGTTTGACCTTAAATAAATGCACTAAACATTATTATTTAAGCATTTTTACAGTAAATTATGAAAAAATCTTACCCCGGATAAAATAATGGTGGGGCAATGTATATTGACACAAAATAAGTTTGTGTCGTTTTCTTGTCCAAGATGGAATGTCATTTGCACGCCACTTAGCCGTTTCATAGAGCCAGTGTCCATTTACAAAACACGAAAAGCAGAAATCCTGTTCTCTCCGAACTCCTGAGAAAATCGCACTTTTATAGTCCAAAATGAACAGTCCAACATCCAAGGTACTCCCTCGACACCGCCCGACGCCATTATTTTTGGGAATATGGGTAACTTCATTCTCGCGAGATCAGAATTGGGTAGCTTTGGTTCCGGGTCATCTCGACCCAAAACCAATTCTAATTTCAATTTCCGCCGCACCTCCTTTTAATCATCAGTAAGTGAACTACTCCCACCAGGCAAAGGTGCAAATACATTTCTTTATGTCAGTATCTATTCTTTTAACCATAATTTATCATACATAAATGTCTTTGTATCTTTAAATGTTGAAAAAGGTACCCTTACTGATGGTTAAAGAGAGGTGCGACGGAAGATGGAGTGCGAATTAGTTTTGGGTCGATTGATTCGTCTCGATATGAGTGAAAAAGCTTGAAAGGGACGTAAAACTGAATCCAAAAAAAAAAAGAATAAGTTGAACTTTTCAACCTGCACTCCTACATCCATAGCCAAAAAACAGCTCCAATGGAGCTGGCATGATTGGGCAATAAATCTCAGAAAATATCTTGTAGCTTTCAGCGTTTATTATCATTATCAGTAAACTGTGAAAATAACAAGAGCAACAGTCTCCAGATGTCTGATATCAGATTTCTACAGGTTTCAGTTTTTTTCTTCTCTCTTTGACCATTTTGTGTTAGAAATGTCATATTTCGAGCCTGTGGGTACAAATATATATGGGTACTCACAATTGTGGGTATTCAAAATTTGGGAGCACTTTTGCTATGTTTTGGAACATTTAATACTTTTTTTCTAAAATTTTGGGCAGTTAAAATTTGTGGTCTTCAAATTTGTTGGAACTCAAAATATGTGGGTATTCAAAAGTGTGGATGATCAAATTTTGTAGGCACTCAAAATTGGTGGCAATCAGAAGATATAGATATTTTGGTTAGATCTTATTACATAAAGATGCGGCTCTCAAAATATTTATTTATGAGTCTTCAAATTTGAGTGTATTTAAAATAAGTGGGTATTCAAAAGTGCACATAAATATTTTGGGGTATTGAAAATGTTGGAAATTATATTTTCATGTTACACAAAGCATGGGCAAATTATGTTGGTCTTCACTATAAGAATGTTCACAATATTCAATCACAAAATTGTGGGTATTCAAAATAAGCTGGTTCATAAAATTATGAGTCAAGACTGAAATTGTTTGTATCAAACTGGTGTGGTCTTAGGGTACTCATGGAATCTTTGTGTTCATGTTATTTGTATGTACAACATGTATTCATCAATTATAGAATTTCACTCAGTATTTGTGGGTACTCAACATGTGGGTACCTAAAATAGTTTGGTAAAAATGCGGAAAGTATGCACATTCATATGAACTGAAAGTCTCAGTATGGAAAATTGCCACCTTAATGTTTTATAGACTCAGATCAGTGTATCATTTAGTTTGATCAGACAGCTGTATCCATAGTCTAATATTGAGACTAAAGTGCAGGCTACACGGAAGATCTTTGCTCTATAGACCTTAGTGTATAGAGCAAAGGTCTTCCGTGTAGCCTACCTTAAAGCTTTGGTCCATAGACCTTTTTGGAGCTTCATGAACCTTTTTTTAAGAATAGAGCATGTCCTATTCCATACACCTTGACTTATACATCTTTTTCATTATCTGAATGACTCACTGACAATGGACCAATGAAATTCCAGGGAATGTGTTGAAAGGGTCGTGTGTTAATGTTTGTTAACAATTATGTAACAAACATCATGACTGAAAAAAACTGCATCACAAAAAATAGTTTTGGCATACTGGGGGTCGGAGGAGTTGAAAGGAAATGTCCATTCTTTTGGATGTAAGTTTGGTAAATATTCCAAGAAGGATGAGAGGCACAAAGCACTGGCTAGAATTCAGGAACATTTTGAAAATAAAGTAACATGAAAGTGAGCTTTTTATTTTTATTTGTTCTTGAATTAAAACAATTGTTACAAATTTGTAATGAAGAAAGTACAAAGGTCCATACACCTAGGTCTATCATGTAGCTCTACAAGGTCTATGAACCAAAAGTTGTATAGATCAAGATGTATACATCTTGTATCTCTGGTGTAGCTCAGGCTTAAGAGTAAATTGGAAGTTAATGGCATATTTCATCTAATTCTTTAAACAAACAGGTGGCCAGAGTCAAGAAACCATTATCTTTATCTCACTGCTGTGAAAAAATTATCTTCTTGTAAGAATTTATTGTGACAGCCTTAATGATTAGAAAAACCAGCAAAAAACTCTGAAAACTGGCGATAGATGTAGGAGTGCCTGGTTTATCTCGTAGACATTTTGTAAACCATTCACATATTTTCCAATGACCCGACTCGTATATAATGTCATGACGTCAGCGCATTGATTAGACCGATGACCTTGACGGATCTAAATATAACTGTACACGTTTACTTACGGTTCTAATCAGAGAAACCTGATTGCCATTTTGATTGTATTACTGTAGAGTTTGTCATTCTGTGGAAGTACTCATTTATTTACGGTTCCAATTGGAGAGACCCAATTTGATATTACGGGAATGTTCGTCATTCCACGGAAAAGTGTGAATTCTAACTCAAGTACACGCTTTTTGTAAACAAACACGAAACTGTAGGATTTTCTTGCATTTTTCAACGAAAAATTTTATGATCGGTCAAAAAAGTAGCCAGCTCGTCCTTCTGCTTTAGTAGGCAAATTCGCCGGGCGCCGGGGCTTTTTGAGAACTCTGCCTCTTTCTTTATATAAACTGCATCACCCTCTCTCGAGGATTATGTGCTCTATATAGTCAAGAATCCACATTTTGAGGGTTTTCCATAAATTGTTGTACATATATCTCAAAAATGTGGATTCCTCCTTATTATACGTATATAGAGATGAAAATGTGGATACCTTTTTAGCTCACCTGAGCCGAAGGCTCACAGGTGAGCTTTTAGTATACCCATGCTCCGGCGTCCGTCCGTCGTCCGTCCGTCCGTCGTTCACAATGTCAAAGATCTTCTCCTCTGAAACCGCTTGGCCAATCAAAGCCAAACTTTATGTGGAGCATCCTTAGGAAGGGGGAACAAAAGTTTATATAAATGGTCCAGGTCACATGACCAAGATGGCCGCCATGGCTATAAACAGCAAAAACCTTTAAAAATCTTCTTCTCCAGAACCAGTGGGCCGATTTCCACGAAACTTGGTATGTAGCATCGGGGACGGGGGCCCATCATAGTTTATATTAATCATGACCCTAGGATGACCTTGACCTATTTTACAGCAAGGTCAACTTAGGTCGCCAATGCATTTGAATGGGAAAAATGGTAAAATGCTATTTAATGGGTAAAACTTACTGGGAATAGGCAAATGGACAGAAGATTAATGTAAATGGAAAATTTTAGCCCCTGGGGGGTTGTCTACCCCTGCCCCGGGGCTATATACATGTATATGACCATAATATTCAAACATCTTCTTCTCTGAAACAGCTAGGCCAATCAAAGCCAAACTTCATATGGAGCATCCTTGGGAAGAGTGAATGAAAGTTTATATAAATGGTCAAGGTCACATAACCAAGATGGCCGCCAGGGCTATAAATAGCAAAAACGTTTAAAAATCTTCTTCTTCAGAACCAGAAGGCCTATGATTTTGAAACTTGGTGTGAAGCATCTGGGAATGGAGCTCTACAAAGTTTATATAAATCATGACTCTGGGATTTTACGGCAAGGTCAACTTAGGTCTCCCATGCATTGGAATGATAAAAAATAGGAAAATGTAATTAAATGGCAGAAAACTTGCTAGAAATAAGCAAATGGACAGAAGATTTATGTGTAAGAAAATATTTTGGGCCCAGGGGGTTGTCTGCCCCTGCCCCGGGGCTATATACAGTGGTGTTATGGCTAAAAACCCACTTTTGCACAGTTCGCGCTGATCACTTGTGATATTTCGCGGCGAAACCACCGCGAAATTTCACCGGCCAAGGGAAAATTTAAACGTTTCATCGGTTAATTTTTTCGCCGCGAAAATCCGATTTTCGCGGTGAAATTTCGCGGTGTTTCGCGGCGAAATTCGTTTTTTAACGTTTACAACAGGTAAGTTAAAAGTTCCTATTTCACCGCGAAACATGGCGAAATACCTGTAAATGCTAACATAAAATTATTTATTTTTAATTAAATGACCACACTATGATTCATCTGTTCCATGAATAGATCGTTATTTACGTGCACATAATAATATGTACGATATAATAATGCATGTATAGAAATGAAAAACGTGCATAACGCGACGTTTCCATTGGTATTACGTAAGTGGTACGATAGCGAAATCACGGAAAGACGAAAATATTTATAACGTAATGCGCCAGATCGTTGAATCTAACTGTGTTGTTTTTTTTAGCTCACCTGAGCCGAAGGCTCACAGGTGAGCTTATAGTATGCCCATGCTCCGGCGTCCGTCGTCCGTCGGCGTCCGTCGTCGTTCACAATTTCAAAGATCTTCTCCTCTGAAACCGCTTGGCCAATCAAAGCCAAACTTCATGTGGAGCATCCTTAGGAAGGGGGAACGAAAGTTTATATAAATGGTCCAGGTCACATGACCAAGATGGCCGCCATGGCTATAAATAGCAAAAACCTTTAAAAATCTTCTTCTCCAGAACCAGTGGGCCGATTTCCACGAAACTTGGTATGTAGCATCGGGGATGAGGGCCCATCATAGTTTATATAAATCATGACCCTAGGATGACCTTGACCTATTTTATGGCAAGGTCAACTTAGGTCGCCAATGCATTTGAATGGGAAAAAATGGTAAAATGCTATTTAATGGGTAAAACTTACTGGGAATAGGCAAATGGACAGAAGATTAATGTTAATGGAAAATTTTAGCCCCTGGGGGGTTGTCTGTCCCTGCCCCGGGGCTATATACATGTATATTTCCATAATAATGAAACATCTTCTCCCCTGAAACCGCTTGGCCAATCAAAGCCAAACTTCATATGGAGCATCCTTGGGAAGGGGGAAAGAAAGTTTATATAAATGGTCAAGGTCACATGACCAAGATGGCTGCCATGGCTATAAATAGAAAAAAACTTTAAAAATCTTCTTCTCCAGAACCAGAAGGCCAATGATTTTGAAACTTGGTGTGAAGCATCAGTGACTGAAGCTCTACAAAGTGTATATAAATCATGACCCTGGGATGACCTTGACCTATTTTACGGCAAGGTCAACATAGGTCGCTCATGCATTTGAATGGGGAAAAGTGTTAAAATGTCATTTGTAGGGAAAAACTTGCAGGAAATGGGCAAATGGACTTAAGATTGATGATTCTAAAAAAATTTGGACCCCAGGGGTCTGTCTGCCCCCAACCCGGGGCAATATACATGTATATTACAGTGATATTCAAAGATCTTCTTTTCTGAAACTCCTTGGCCAATCAAAGCCAAACTTTATGTGGAGCATTCTTAGGAAGAGTGAATAAAATTGTATATAAATGGTCAAGGTCACATGACCAAGATGGCCGCCATGGCTATAAATAGCAAAAACCCTTCAAAATCTTCTTCAGAACTAGAAAGCCTGTGATTTTGAAACTTGGCATGAAGCATCAGGCAATGGAGCTCTACAAAATTTGTATAAATCATGATCCTGGGATGACCTTGACCTTTTTTACGGCAAGGTCAACTAAGGCCGCCCATGCATTTGAATGGGAAAAAATAGGAAAATGTCATTTAATGGCAAAAAACTTGCTAAGAATGAGCAAATGGACAAAAGATTTATGTTTATGAAAATATTTTGGACCTAGAGGGTTGTCTGCCCCTGCCCTGGGGCTATATACATGTGTATGACCATAATATGGAAACATCTTCTCTGAAACCGCTTGGCTAATCAAAGCCAAACTTTTAAGTGGAACATTCTTAGAAGAGTGAATGAAAGTTTGTATAAATGGTCAAGGTCACATGACCAAGATGGCCGCCATGGCTATAAATAGCAAAAACCCTTAAAAATCTTCTTCTCCAGTACTAGAAGGCCTATGATTTTGAAACTTGGCATGAAGCATCAAGCAATGGAGCTCTTCAAAGTTTATATAAATCATGACCCTGGGATGACCTTGACCTTTTTATGGCAAGGTCAACTTAGGTTGCCTAAGCATTTGAATGGGGAAAATTGTTATAATGTCATTTGAAGGGCAAAACTTGCAGTAAATTTGCAAATGACTGAATCTTTATGATTTATTAAAGAAATTGACTCCAGAGGTTGCCCTGGCCCTGCCCTGGGGTTATATACATGTATATTACCATTCTAGTCAAACAAGTTTATTGGTATATATCTCAGGTCTCAGGTGAGCGTTTACAGGACCATTGGTCCTCTGGTGTTTGAATAGATGCTTTACGTCGTAATCAACAGCAATGGTCATGTCAGGACGCTGCCTCCATTTTATGGGACGTCATGATATCTAACAAGTGTTTGAAATATAACGATCCCTCTAAGCCAATACTGTTTATATGTATTGATGGTTACTTGAAATCATTTTCCTATGCAGGCACAGACCTGAGCGGTAAACCAGTAATCAGATGTTCTGTCAACAGCGTATAAGTTTTGCCTGGAGGCACAAGCAGCCTATATATTTCTTCAGGTCCCAATGGGCAGGGGCCATCTAACTTTGTGCCTTGTGTTGTAGCACAAACATTGTCTAAATGGTAATGCTAATAGTTAGATTCCTTGCTTTCTTGTTTGTAAATTTTCCTCAATTGCTTCACTTTATAGCGTTTAAGATGTGAACTACGATAACTTAATTTGAGCTCAACCATGTAAAACGACAAAACAAAAAGAGATATATTGACATTTGGGCTTGCTGGTTACCACTCTGATCACCCTCTATGAATTCCAGCAGAAGACTAATCGCAATCATGTCGATTTATACATTATACTTGCCTTGTAGAAGTACAACTAGCGAAGATCAGTTTAACAGTCAACAGTCCCATGGTGACTACACTTTCAGGGTAATATATGTATACCGGTTTTGCTCAAGTACGAAACCCAACGAATATAGGAATCGAACACAGGACATTTTGATTCCGGTCAATTCCTTTAATCCACCACTAGGTTTCTGCGCTCAACTTTGTTCTAATTAATCTAATGCGGCATGCGCTCATATTGCCACGGTGCGTACACGGCTATATATGTGTTCCAAGATAAACTGAAAACTTTATATACTGACGTCAGTACTTTGTTTTAAACACAGTATCCTCCCTTTTCTAGTGTATTGTGCCATGTATACAATGAGATTTTGTCATTTGATATGCATGTACGTGTTTCAAGCCATCCGTACGTGTGGGTTGGAAGGAACACAACACGCTGTTTAACTCAAAACGGTTAGCAAAAATCGAAAGTTTCGACACAATTTTGTACATGTATGTTGCTGTATTGCTTGTATTCGACCGAATATCGTATGGACCCGGTGAAGGTCGTATGCGACCAAATGTCGTTTAGACTAAATTGATTTTAACGAAACGGAATCCACTTGACGTAATCGAAAATCATTGATGCTTTGAGCAGTGTCATTAGCCACAGCCGATTAAATGTCCAAAACAGAGTTGAAGTCGAATGCTTCATCATGTTGAATCCAAAGACTTGTATTAATATGTGGGTTGGGATCGCGGTGGCATAGTTGTAGTGCATCAGACTCCGAATCGAGAGGTCCTGAGTTCGATCCGCACTGGCGACACCATGTTGTGTCCTTGAGCAAGGCACATTGACTACCCACAGTACTACTTAATAAAAAGGAAACGGTAGCTCTGTCCAGACATGACTAAAAATTGGTGACTGGGACGTTCAGCCTCAATACAAACAAACAAATCTGTGGGCAATCATACCATAAAAATTGCTTATGTCGCTATGAGCTTTTTTTCTGTTAATTAAGCTAGATAACAGGATCTAATATTATCGGGTAAGTCTGATTAATCTGAAAAAGAAGCATGAAAAAAATAAACAACACAAAAGCCGATAATCAAGGTCTCAGAAACTTCAAACTAGTTAAGACACGAATAAAATACGATAATTATACAAAATTGAAAAGAAAACAAAATATTTATACGACTTGAAAAGTAATACTAGATGCATACAAATTAAAATGATATTTAAACAATAAAACTGTTGTGACTGTCGGGACTAAAACAATAATTATACAAAATTGTGACGCAAACAAAATATTGATAAAACTAGAACTGAAATAAAAACATCCAATTTAAAATTATATTTAAACAACAACAAAAAAATTGGGACTGTCGTCTTTTTCGCCGCGAAACACCGCGAAACGCCGGTCAATTGAATTTTATGCGTAATGACAGGTATACTTTTTTCACCGTGTTCCGCCGCGAAATTTCGCCGCGAAATCTGGAATTTCGCGGCGGAATTTCGCGGCGATATTCCACGCTGACTTTTATTTTACACACAATTTCGCCGCGAAATTTTACAATTAGCCGTTAACAAATTAGCCTTTAACGGCTAATTTGGGTTTTTAGCCATAACACCACTGTACATGTATATGACCATAATATTGAAACATCTTCTTCTCTGAAATCGCTAAGCCAATCAAAGCCAAACTTTTTGTGGAGCATCCTTAGGAAGAGGGAATGAAAGTTTATATAAATGGTCAAGGTCACATGACCAAGATGGCCTCCATGGCTATAAATAGCAAAAATGTTTAAAAATCTTCTTCGTCAGAACCAGAAGGCCTATGATTTTGAAACTTGGTAGGAAGCATCTGGGAATGGAGCTCTACAAAGTGTATATAAATCATGACCCTGGGATGACCTTGACCTATTTTACGGCAAGGTCAACTTAGGTCGCCCATGCATTTGAATGGGAAAAAATAGGAAATGTCATGTAATGGCAGAAAACTTGCTAGGAATGAGCAAATGGGCAGAAGATTTATGCTTATGAAAATATTTTAGGCCCAGGGGTTGTCTGCCCCTGCCCCGGAGCTATATACATTTAGATGACCATAATATTCAAACAGCTTTTTCTCAGAAACTGCTTGGCCAATCAAAGCCAAACTTTATGTGGAGCATCCTTAGGAAGAGGAAATGAAAGTTTATATAAATGGTCAAGGTCACATGACCAAGATGGCCGCCATGGCTATAAATAGCAAAAAATTTTAAAAATCTTCTTCTTCACAACCAGAAGGCCTATGATTTTGAAACTTGGCATGAAGCATTAAGGAACGGAGGTCTACAAAATTTATATAAATCATGACACTGGGATGACCATGACCTATTTCACGGCAAGGTCAACTTAGATCGCCCATGCATTTGAATGGAGAAAATTGTTAAAATGTCATTTGAAGGACAAAACTTGCAGTTAATTGGCAAATGGACTGAATTTGAAAAAGACATTGACTCCAGGAGTTATTCTGACCCTGCCCTAGGGTTATATACATGCATTGTACCATTCTAGTCTAACAAGTTCATGTATATATCTCATGTCTCAGGTGAGCGTTTACAGGACCATTGGTCCTCTGGTTTCATTTAGTGTCTTTCCGCCCAGGCCAGAAATGTGGTCATTTGAGTTGAGCTTAGGCTACAACATCAACGGTGTTGTATATATCTAAACAGTCAACAGTCACGGAAAAAGGAAATATCATAGGACGATCTGTTAAGTCTTGCCAAAAATATTCACAGAATAAGGGAATTCTACTTTCATTTAACTGGACCTTCATTAACTTCCCCAAAGCAGCCTTAGCTTCTTGTTTTACCCTTTGTTCGATTGCGCAGAAAGGACAAATATTGTAAAAACGATAAGGCAAAACACGCATCGACCTCAACTTTTAAAACATCGAAAAAACTGAACTTTTTTGCCCAGGCTGATGTATCTTAATATAGGATAAGAAGTTGAGATATTGATATATCATTTTGGACTAAGGTATCCACAATTGCTTCTCAATTACGAGGAAACCACATGGGTTCCCTTATAATACAATATTTCCGGTGTCATCGTGTTGTGCGCTTGAGCAAGACACATTAACTCCCTACAGCACTGGTTAAATCCAGGAAGCGTTGACTCCGTCTCGACATGACTGAAAAATTGTTGACAGGGTCGTTAAACCTCGATACAAACGAATAAAACTAAATGCAAAGCTGTTATGATTTAATATGAAAATGTTAATGTTGTTTCCATATGTCTTCTTTTAATTTATTAAAGCCACGATAAATACCTAGTAATTTCTTAAGACATGGCTCATGATATGCATTTCAGATGCCTTTGAGAAGGATAGCCAGTAACCTGACCCCCACGGGAACCAAGGAGGACATTCCGGTAGTGTTCCACGAACCTCATGTTGAAACAGGATTCCGTCTCACCCACCAACCATGGTACTACTATCTGTTTAGTCTGTTCCAGAGGCATAATGAGTGTATGAACTCGTGGACACACTTAGTGGTGAGTTTTAAATGAGCATAAGGCCATCCTTAAATGATTCTTTGTTTGCTGTGCTCCTACTCGTGTACTTCTGACAGAATGGGTAGGTTGGTAGAGCATGTTTTATTGTTTTTTTGTTTGTTTTTTTTTTTTTTTTTTTTTTTTTTGGTAAACCAGAAAAAAAGCACTTTTGCTTTATCAGTACATGAATATGGTTAAAACACAATATTTTTCATAGAGAATGCATTGTTGAAATATTGTTTGAAACTAAATAAGGAAGCTTTGATTAGAACACTTATCTGAAACTTAATCATTCTTTTTAGGTTTTTCAACAGCAATGAAAAAAATAATAATTATAATTTCCCCAGAATGGCCATAAATATTTTGGGTAGGGCTGATTTTGATGGGTAGGTAGGAGCACAGCAAACCAACAATTTTTTAATGGGAAAGAAAAAGTGGGATCAGTGTTATAGTGGATAAGAACTGTCAAGTTTTTGTCAAATTAAAATTTATATATAATTAATGGTACTGTTCATCTGTTCTTAATTGCTGCATTTAATTGAAGCAGATTTTTATATCTTTAAATCTTATGCTGTTTTAAATCGTTTGCTGTTTCATTTGACAAAAACTTGACTGTTCAACTATGCACATGAATTATTTATACCTAGGTTTGAACTTCAAACTAGGGTTTGAAAATTTCAAACCTAGGTTTGAAAACTTTAAAGCATGGTTTGAAATTCAAAGTGCACATTAATTCTTCAAACCGAATTTTAAACTTTCGAACCACGGTTTCAGCTAGCCAAATGCACATTTATTATACCCCCGGCATTAATGCCGACGGGTATATAGTTTTCGCTTTTCCGTTCGTCCGTTGTATGTTCGTTCGTAATTCCGGAACGTTCGTAGAATTTATGTCAAAGTTTTGGTAAAAAGTTCTCTAGAGGTGTATATCTCATAAACCAATGGTCTGAAACTATTCATATTTGGACCATAGGTACCCTATAGGGTTTGCTTTATTTCAATGAGGTCAGACCCCAGGGTCCATGCCCAGGGGGTGGGGCTGGAGGTCAAAATCTAGGTCACCTTTAAAATGTGCTGTTTACAATGTTACTGTTTCTTCTCTAAGTCGATATCTTAACAAACAATCATAGGAATGTATTCTTATTTAGTTCGTAGATGCCCTATAGGGTTTTCTTTCAATATCAGTGGTACCATCCCCAGGGGTGGGGCTAATGGTCAAAATCTAGGACACATTTATAATATGATAGAGACCATGATAAATTTTCTGTAAGTCTATTTTCTTGACATCAAATAAGTCTTGTCAGAAAGCATTCATGCTTAGACCATAGGTACCGTGTAATGGTTCAGACTCTAGGGTCCATGTGCGGGGGTTGGGTCTAGAGATCAAAATCTAGAACATCTTTAAAAATTGTATTTTCTGTACTTTTATTTAACCGCCATGTTCAGAAATCATACTTGCACCATAGGTACTCTATAAGGTTTGCCTTGTTCCTAATGACATTACACTCTAGGTTCCATGCCCAGGGTGGGGCTAGAGGTCAAGATCTGGGACATCTCATATTATTTTTTTAGTAATATTATTAAAGAATGACATTCTATTTTCCATCTAGGACCGAGTACCTGACCCTCAATGTCCGCGATCAAGTCCTAGATTGAGTATACAAGTCAGCTCTGTATACTGCTCTATAGTAGTCTGTCATTCTACTGTCCCCCCCCCCCCCCCACACACACACACACACCTGTCAATGCTTGTAGACAGTGCTTTTTGCAAATTCAAATTTTAAAGATTTACTTGTTGAGGGTGCTCTTTTTAGTTCGGGAATTGAAATTCAATGTATCAGTGAACATGTCTGGGTCAGGCACGGTGGGTTTAGGGGTCGGGGTGGGGAGCTACCAGCCGGGGGTATACGTGCCTCTCAAGGCACTTTTTCTAGTTCTTTAAACATAAGTTTGAATTCAAACTAGGGTTTGAAATTCTCAAACTATGGTTTGAAATTCTCAAACTATGGTTTGAAAAAATTATCCTTATTTGAAATCTTTAAACTACGCTTTGAAACTTCAAATCAGGGTTTCAGCAGGACATCCATATATGTTCGTTCTAAATGTATCGTATGTCAGTAAATTTAGCATAAAATATACATTTCTAGAAGTCTTGGAAGCGTAATACTCATCTTATAAACCAGCGGGTCCCGTCTCTATATCATTACGAAAACTTGCCCATGTAATATACAACGATTATTTTCTATTGTAAAAATTGAAATTTTCATTGAAAAAAAGAATAGTTTTAATACTTTTGCTCAAAACATTGATTGTGGGTACACATTAGAACCGCCTCCGCAAGGCGGTTCTAACGAGTACTCAAAATTTATGTTTTGGAGCAAAAGAAAAAACAGGTATACCCCTGCAAACCCCATTCTCACTATATAAAAGTGGGGTGTAATGGGGTATACATTTCACGAACATGTTTTCTTGATTTGAACTTAACCATTTGTGAGATGTTAAACATGAATACAAACACATAACCCTGATCTATCTGTTGTGTTTTCAGGCATTGTTCATTGTCATTGGGAGGCTTTACAAGATCTCACACGAGTATGACTTCATCAACGACCCGTGGCTGTGGCCCATGTTTGCGGGTTCCATCACCATGGCCATCATGTACACCTGTAGCTTTAGCGCCCATTGTTTCCACAATATGTCAGAACAAGCACATTACACCTGTTTCTTCATCGACTATGCTGGCATAGGTCTGTTTGGATTGGGCAGTACAATCATCCATTATGTATATTGTGTTGATATACGAATCATCGGGACCGTGTTTGATATGCTGGCAGTTCCTGTTGGATTATTTTTAGCTGTTATGGTCACCTTTTTATGTAGTTACGCGAAAACAAAATACAAACGCCCATATCCGTTTGCAAGACGGGCATATCAGTTGACTGGTGTGATAGCCATATATACATGGTTAATAATACCCATTGCCCAGCGACTATTTCTGGGTCTAGAGTACCCGTCCCTGCGAGATGCAAGCCTCGACGACCACGCCACCCAGATGATCTGGTTCCTACTGTCTGGATTTTTCTTCGCGACAGATATACCTCAAAGATTTTACCCAGGAAAGTTTGACTTTCTTTTCCACAGTCATCAGATATTCCATGTGTGTATAATGATCATGAATCTCAAACAAATTGATGGCATTTACCTCGATCTGAAGCTACGGGAGGACGTTATACATTCCAGACGGAGCGTACCAACATTCTACAATACCTTTGGTCCTGTTATACTGTGTGTTTTGATTAATATTGTCGTTATCTGTGTGTTCCATTTTAAAGCCAAGAAAAGAATAGAGTTAGAACATAAAGCTAAATTTGAAAATTAATTGTAAAATACTTCGTCCATGAGAAACATATTTGCAAGGTTTGCGGCCCATTCTGACATCAATTGTGCTGTACAGCCACAGGAGAAATTAATTGGTTTGAAATCATGTGTTAAAGCCATAAAGGTGTTGTTCTTTCTATGAAGCTTATACCACACTCATTAGCCTTGCAATAAGTTTATACCAGATCTGCACCCTCATTCTTAATGCCTGTGCAAAAATCAGTTCTCATGATGATACGGAAATGCTGGAATCATGCATGTAAATGAATTTTAAGAACCCAGTTACTGTATACATGTACATACACATTAAACCACACTGATTTTCTAGTTTCAAGATCTAACTTTGAGTAAGATTCAAGATTTTTCCTATTTTAGTTGTTAAGCTGTCAATGTTGTACCCCCGGTGTTAGGTATTTTCTTTTTCATTACGAAAACTTGCCCATGCAATATACAGAGATTTTCAAAGTTGTAAGAAATGAAAATTTTCAGTCAAAATTTTTCAATATTTTTCATATTTTTGCTCAAAACATAGATTGTGGGTACACATTAGAACCGCCTCGCCGAGGCGGTTCTAACGAGTACCCACAATCTATGTTTTGGAGCAAAAATAGGTATACCCCTCCATACCCCAGTCTTCCTATATAAAAGTGGGGTTCAAGGGGGTATACATTTCACGGACATGTTTTCCTGATGTTAACTTGTTTGTATATCAGTGTTTAAGTAGATTGTATTCTGCACAAATGATCTCTTCTGTAGTTTGTCAAATATTGTACTGCCATTGTCTAATTGTTTTGATTTGACTCAAGTGAAATCCATGTCTTAAATGTCATTTTTATGTCCCTAACTTCAAGAAGTTGAAAGGGCATATTGGTTTGGCTCTGTCCTTCCTGTGCAGTCCAGACCAATGCAGTGCGTGAGTAACACTTAGTACGTGGTCAAGAACCGTTAGAGCTAGGATCTTGAAATTTGGTATGTAGTTTGTATATGAAAATTAAGAGGACCCATATTTTTTCTTTCAGGTAAATTCAAGGGGCTAGGGGCCCATTCTGTGAGAGTTATTATGCCCCCAACTTTGAAAAAGTTGGAAGGGCATATTGCTTTCGGCTTGTCTGTCTGTCTGTCTGTGCGTCTGTTAACTTTTGAACCATGAATGCTAGGGTTTTGAAATTTCATATGCACATTCCTCATGGAAATATAGTTGACCCATATTTTTTTTCATGTCCGAGTTATGTCCCTTTTCTGAGTTATGTCCCTTTGAATACAAAATTTGAAAATCTTGTGTGCAAGATATCTCAAAAAGTATTTGAGCTAGAGCTTTCATATTTGGTATACTGGTGAGGGCTGAGGAGTAGATCACCTGATTAACTTTTGAGAACTTTACCCAAAATTTTGACAAAATTATGGAATTTTGAAATTTTGAATATTTTTTCCACTTTTTGGTGAAATTTGAAACTTTTAAAGGGTGAATGCTAGTGTTTTGAAATTTCATATACAGATTCCTCATGAAAAAATAGTTGACCCATATTTTTTTTAATGTCCAAGTTATGCCCCTTTTCTGAGTTATGTCCCTTTGAAAACAAAATTTGAAAATCTTGTGTGCAAGATATCTCAAAAAGTATTTGAGCTAGAGCCTTCATATTTGGTATACTGATTGAGGTTGAGGAGTAGATTACCTGATTAACTTTTGAGAACTTCACCTCACATTTTGACAAAATTACGGAATTTTGAAATTTTGATTGATTTTTCCACTTTTCGGTGAAATTTGAAACTTTAAAACGCTGAATGCTAGGGTTTTGAACTTTCATATACAGATTCCTCATGAGAAAATAGTTGACCCGTAATTTTTTTCATGCCAGAGTCATGCCCTCTTTTTGAGTTATGTCCCTTTGAAAACAAAATTTGAAAATCTTGTGTGCAAGATATCTCAAAAAGTATTTGAGCTAGAGCTTTCATATTTGGTATACTGGTGAGGGCTGAGGAGTAGATCACCTGACTTAAACTTTTGAGAACCTGACCTCACATTTTGACAAAATTATGGAATTTTGAAATTTTGATTGATTTTTTCCACTTTTCGGTGAAATTTGAAACTTTTAAACGGTGAATGCTAGGGTTTTGAAATTTCATACACAGATTCCTCATGAGAAAATAGTTGACCCGTAATTTTTTTCATGCCCGAGTCATGCCCTCTTTTTGAGTTATGTCCCTTTGAAAGCAAAATTTGAAAATCTTGTGTGCAAGATATCTCAAAAAGTATTTTAGCTAGAGCCTTCATATTTGGTATACTGATTGGAACAGAGAAGCAGATCACCTGATCAACCTTTGAAGACTTTCCATCAAATTTTGACAGAATTACGGAATTGTGAAATTTTAACTCCATTTTTAAGTGTGCATCTGTTATCACTGTTAGTCCTCAAGTTTGCTATTTGTGCCCAGGTCAACTCTGCTTGCTTACATGATTTTCAAAAATGAACCATATAAACTGTGCCAGGTTAGTGGCAAGCATACAGTTGGGGGCATAGTGTTTTACAATCACTTATTTCTAGTTTCCCTTTTTAATTCTTGATAAAGTGAATAGGCCCATTCTGTGAGAGTTATTTCCCTTTTTAATTCTTGATAAAGTGAATAGATAGTGGGTAACTTGTGTGCGCAACTTTTCCTACAGTTTAATACTGATTCTCTTGAAACTTTACAGATGTTGTGACCATGCTTTGAAGATATGCTTGTGGTTTGGATATAATCCTCAGATTAATTTTAGTCACTTGTTTTGCAATTTGAACTTAGCCATTTTTCTGGTATTTTGACAATGAAAGTGACTGGACAGTGTGTACCTTGTGTGCGCAACTCCTCCTACAGCTTCCTGCCAATTCGTTTATACCATTACATGTGTTATGGGCATGGTCTTTTAATTTTTCGGACATTTTCACATCTTAAAAGTGAGGTACCAGTTAGGGGCATAGTGTTTCATGAACACATTTCTAGTTTTGTTTTATTAAATCAAATACAAGAATGAGGAATACCTTTTTTCTTTCTTTTTTTTCGTCTCTCCAATGTCAGCACATCACGAAAACATGTCCGTGAAATGTATACCCCCTTGAACCCCATTTTATATAGCAAAACTGGGGTTTGGAGGGGTATACCTATTTTTAGCTCACCTGAGCCGAAGGCTCACAGGTGAGCTTATAGGATAGGCAGGCATCCGTCGTCCGTCGTCGTCCGTCGTCCATCCGTCCGTCCGTCGTCCGTCCACAATTTCAAAGAAGAATATTTCTGAAGCTAGTTGGCCGATCTTGATCAAATTTAATGTGAACCATAATTCCGTTGGGGGATTGATGGCATTAGGTTTTGGAGCAGATTGTATCAAAATTGTGGTTTCCATGGCAACAGATAGGTCCCATAGACTTACAATGGGAAAAACTAAAAAAATCTTCTTCTCTGAAACCACTAGGCCCACAGCTTTGATATTTGGTATGTAGCAATGGCTAATGGTCCTCTACATAAATTGTGCCATTCATGCCCCTGGGGTCAAATTTGGCCACGCCCTCGGGGGTTGATAGTCTCCATAGACTTAATATGGGAAAAAAAATTAAAAATCTTCTTCTCTGAAACCACAGGGCCCACAGCTTTGATATTTTGTATGTGGCAATGGCTAATGGTCCTCTACATAAATTGTGCCAATCATGTCCCCGGGGTCAAATTTGGCCACGCCCCGGGGGTCGATAGTCTCCATAGACCTACAATAGGTAAAACTAAAAAAATCTTCTTCTCTGAAACCACTAGGCCCACAGCTTTGATATGTGGTATGTAGCAATGGCTAATGGTCCTCTACATAAATTGTGCCAGTCATGCCCCTGGGGTCAAGTTTGGCCACGCCCCGGGGGTTGATAGTCTCCATAGACTTACTATGGGAAAAAAAATAAAAAATCTTCTTCTCTGAAACCACTAGGCCCACAGCTTTGATATTTGGTATGTAGCAATGGCTAATGGTCCTCTACATAAATTGTGCCATTCATGCCCCTGGGGTCAAATTTGGCCAGGCCCCGGAGGTTGATAGTCTCAATAGACTTGCTATGGGAAAAAAATTCAAAAATCGTCTTCTCTGAAACCACAGGGCACACAGCTTTGATATTTTGTATGTGGCAATGGCTAATGGTCCTCTACATAAATTGTGCCAGCCATGCCCCTGGGGTCAAATTTGGCCATGCCCTGGGGGTAGATAGTCTCCATAGACTTACAATGGGAAAAACTAACAAAAATCTTCTTCTCTGAAACCAAAAGGCCCAGAGCTTCTATATTTTGTATGTAGCAATGTTTGGTAGTCCCCATTATAAATTGTGCCAGTCATGCCCCTGGGTCAAATTTGGCCATGCCCCGGGGGTCAATAGTGTCCATGCATAGACTTTCATTGGTCGATTCTCAATTAATTTAAATCTCATGAGCTTACAATGTGATAATCTCTCAGGTGAGCTACAGGACCAACGGTCCTCTAGTTCTTATTTTTGCTCCAAAACATAGATTGTGGGTACTCGTTAGAACCGCCTCGGCGAGGCGGTTCTAACGTGTACCCACGATCTATGTTTTGAGCAAAAAAAAAGAAAAATATCAAAGATTTTCTACAAAAATTTTTCAATTTTTACTATTGAAAAAACCTCTGTATATTGCATGGGCAAATTTTCGTAATGAAGTCTATTAAAAGAACTTAATCTAGATGAGCCATCGTCAGAAAATTTTGTTTTTCATTTGCATTTGCATAAGAACTTAAAAATGTAATATTTTCTTGGTACGGGTGAGTACTTTAATATTATGAAAACACCCCCATGCAATATACAGAGATTTTTAAATTTGTAAAAAAATTAAAATTTTCAACAGAAAATTTTTGATGTTTTTCTTATTTTTGCTCAAAACATAGATTGTGGGTACACGTTAGAACCGCCTCGCCGAGGCGGTTCTAACGAGTACCCACAATCTGTTTTGGAGTAAAAATATGAAAAATAGGTATACCCCTGCATACCCCAGTTTAACTATATAAAAGTGGGGTTCAAGGGGGTATACATTACACGGACATGTTTTCGTGATGATTTGCATTTGCATAAGAACTTAAAAATGTAATATTTTCTTGGTACGAGTGAGTACTTAGTTTGTTGTTGAATGTGTAAAAAAGATTTTGAAAATCTGTTGTCAAATATAAAAAATGATTTCCTGTTAAAAAAAAAGTATGGAAGCATGTTACTTTTTTCCCTACAAAACTTTTATTCATAATATTCTGTTCTGTTCGCTAAAAATTATAAAAAAAAATGTCCTTGTGATCAAGTAAAATACACATTATCAATGGTGAATATCTGATAAAGTAATGAAAAATGCCTGTTCAAATATAATTTTGACCCTAAAAACTTAATCCTACTTCCCAAGTCTTGATCCAAAAGCCATCTGAGCCTGGATTTCTCAAAATATTCATCATGTACATGTGTTGCATTGAAATGTCTTTTTATCTGTCATGTTTACTGTTTTGATTTTGCATGCATATAGATGAATTTGAGCCGCGGCACGAGAAAACAGGTCTTCTGGGTTTGCGACCAGGTCTGACAAAGTGACCTGTACAGTTGCAGAAGCAGGCTAGAGGCTTGAAATTTTCGCTATACATAGAAGAGGAATTGCACTATATGAGTAGCGAAAACAAAGGCGCTGCACAG
Source organism: Rugalucina vietnamica (assembly GCA_964017185.1). Classification (NCBI taxonomy): domain Eukaryota; kingdom Metazoa; phylum Mollusca; class Bivalvia; order Lucinida; family Lucinidae; genus Rugalucina; species Rugalucina vietnamica. The sequence goes on from OZ024873.1 coordinate 60,427,675, forward strand.
CACAGCTGATCTGCTCCTTTGTTTTCACATAAGCAAAAATCCGGTTTTCTCATGATGCCGCTCTATTCAAATCAGTTATCATTAAATATTTAATACTAGAATTAAAGAACAACAGATTTGAAAAATGGTAACTGATCAGTGAACATTTTTGGTTTGATAGTTTGTATGGCATTAACTCCTTGAAAATTGGTTTCACAGAAAAAATAAATGTATTTCTGATGTGACAACACATTTGCATTTTGCAACTTTACTTGCACACACTTCTTGTATCTTTCCATACTTTTCTGATCAGTTAGGTATGTTTTATTGTCTGTAATTGAAATGAGCCTCGACGCGAGAAAACGGGTCTTCGGGGTTTCGGACCCTGTCTGACACAAACCGGCATGTGCAGCTACAGCAGATGGCCAGAAGCTTGAAATTTCGGATTTAGGAAGAAGACTAATTTTACTATCCATGTAGCAAAAACAAGGACACTGATCAGTTTTTGCAGTTACTGCACAACTGATCTGCGTCTTTGTTTTTGCATAGGCAAAAATCCGGTTTTCTCACGACTCGGCTCAAATGTTATATTGATATATTTTTAAGCCTTGTTTTCTCATAGTCAGAATTTTTGTACTGTTATTAGACTTTTATTCATTAAGTTTACAATGTTTATTAAATGAACAATTTTGTTAGTTCTTGCTCTTGATTTAAGTCCCCTTTATCATAACATATATAGTGTAAAATCAGAAATGTTTGTCGTTAGTTTCATGCTGTATCATGCCAAGCCACCTTCAGATCAAAGTCATTAACTTTGATGTTTTTGTTAAATTTTTAAAAGGGAAAGCTTGAGTAAGACAAACCACTTAAAGCTTTCAGTCCGACTGTGGCGCAGTGTTTATTACCTCACCTGAGCCGAAGCTTATAGGATGGTACTCGGGCCGTTGTCCGTCGGTGCGTTCACACTTGCAAATACAAATATCTCCAAGACTAGCATGTCAATGGCAATCAAATTTTACATGAAGCATCATTGGGGTGGGGGATTGCCTACAGTAGGTTTTGAAGCAGATCGGTTTAGAACTATGGTTTCCATGGCAACAGAAAGCTCACATAGGGTTATAATGAAGAAGATGTTATGGCAACTCTAGCAATTTCTCGTACGTCGGCATACGTTGGCGCTATATGGTGTGGTATGAAAAGGTCTTAACAAGGACAACCATAAAATCTTTCATGAGTTCAACATTCGACCAGAACGTACCACCATGGAGGTATAATGAGTTTACCTCCATGGTACCACTAATTGCGGAGTTAGCTGCCCTTGAGTTTTTGAAAAAAAAAAACAACAACAATATTTGGTGTTGTGACAAAACAATCGCGCTAATCAGTTGTGCAGTTTCCTCGGTGCGACGAAGTCGTCGTCCTTTGCCTTTGGTTGGTTCTGTACTAGTTTACCTTTATTACTCTTCAAAATTCTGTTTGTTGTTGTGTGGGATACAATTGTATACTTTGCCAACACCGGACTTTTACATGTATGCGAAAACAAAGGCGCAGATCATCTGTGCAGCGCCTTTGTTTTCGCTACACGGATAGTACAATTCCTCCTCTACTTTCCAAATCCGGAATATCCAGCCACTAGCCATATTCTGTGACTATGCATGCCGGTTTGTATGGGACTTGGATGGAAACCCCTAAGACCGGTTTTCTCACGCCGCGGCTCAATACTTTGCCAGATAAGAAGACGTCATAATGATTGACAGCATGCACTGATATTCCGTATAACATTTTCATCAGCATATCACCAACTCACATGATTGACACTATCAATTTTAATGTAATGAAAATTCATAATTCACATTTTGTATTAAAGTTTTGCACCAAATAAAACGCATTTATTTGCATTTTAACGCCATTCGGATTTGACGACCTTTAATCTTGAAAACATGGGTGGCGCCAATGCTTTCTTCTAGTTTTCTTAAGTACTGTGCTGTCATTGTTCTCGGCGGATAAGTTGACATTCATAAAAATTTAAGGTTTGGTAGCTGTAAAATCTCTGCCCGTTACGGGGTCAGATTTTTGGTAAAATTCCTGCTAACAGACCAGCTACTCGGAGTTGTTATATTGAAAAAATAGGAGAGGGGCCCAGGGCTACAAATGCATATGTTCTTTTAAAATGTCTTTCGGATTTGACGACCATTGTGTAATCATTGCTTCCAAAAGGTCGACTCCATACAGCAAATGGTAAAAGTACAGTTCACAGAACATCATCTCACAAGGGTGTATTCATTCGATATGATATTTCTACGGGAGATTAATTGCTTACCTGCCCGTGATTTACGTGTACACCTGTGTATAAGTATTGGACCATCACGGCTCAAGATCAAAAGAAAGAGGAATGGTTCCCTTTATAGGAAATGAGCCGCCTCATGAGAAAACCAACAATCTGCATATGCGAAAACAAAGGCGCTGATCAGCGCCTTTGTTTTCGCTACTCGGATAGTACAGTTCCTCTTTTACTTAAATCCGAAATTTCAAGCTTCTAGCTCTTTTCTGTGCTTGTACAGGTCGGTTTGTGTCGGACCTGTTCGGAAACCACATTGTTGGTTTTCCCACGAGGCGGCTCAAATGTCTTGTTTCCCAGGGCTGATCCATTGAAGTTATGAAACATGTCCACTCAACTCTTTTCAATAAATCATAAAATCGGCCAACAGGTAAAAGGTTGTTTTCAATCATTTTTAATGTTCACACCCATTGTAATTTCTGATTTTATCTTAACCGTTTTCATCAGTATGCTTTCATCCCGAAACTCCTCATGTTGAAATATAAATTTAACTTTGTATGTTAGGGCAAGTAATTTTCTAGATAAGAAATCAGAAATTCAGTGTCGTGGTTTAAATTTACATGATAATTTATTTATTGCAGTATAAATTTTCCATATGTCATGATTAGGGTAAATGTTATGGGCTGCGGTAACCCAATGCACAAGTTGTGCAGCTATCAGATCGGTTGGCAGTCATGTGCAAAGGTGCATACTAAAAATGTAGCTGAAACCCTGATTAATACACCCATTTTGACGACTTAAACTGCAACGCTTGATTTACTTGTCGTGAAAGCAAGTGCTGCACTGAGTGAAGCTTGGTTCGTTGGAGTGTCCAACCGTAAACGCTCACCTGAGATCTGGGATATGCAACTTAAGTTGACATTGCCATAAAATGGGTCAAGGTCATCCCAGGGTCTTGATTTATACAACTTTGTAGAGCTCCATTGCCTGCTGCTTCATGCCAAGTTTCAAAATCATAGTCCTTCTGGTTCTGGAGGAAAAGATTTTATAAAGGTTTTTGCTATCTATAGCCATGGCGGCCACCTTGGTCATGTGATCTAGACCATTTATACAAACTTTCATTCCCCCTTCTTGAGGATGCTCCACATGAAGTTTGGCTTAAAAGGCCTTTGAATGGCCAAAGGGTTTCAGATGAGTAGATCTTTGAAATTGTTGACGGACGGTGGACGGACGGACGCCGGAGCAGGGTCATCCTATAAGCTCACCTTTTGAGCCTTCGGCTCAGGTGAGCTAAAACGGGGGATGGGTGTGAAGCAGGAGTTGGAGGACGGCGGACGGATGGATGCCGGAGCAGGGTCATCCTATAAGCTCACCTTTTGAGCCTTCGGCTCAGATGAGCTAAAACGGGGGGTGGGTGTGAAGCAGTTGGAGGACGGCGGACGGACGGACGCCGGAGCAGGGTCATCCTATAAGCTCACCTTTTGAGCCTTCGGCTCAGATGAGCTAAAGCGGGGGGTGGTTGTGAAGCAGGAGTTGGCTTTGCCATTTAAAGTAGTCAGTAGGCTGTCAGGATTGCCAAAAGGCATCATTGATGGCCAAATTACTTTGATACTTCCTTTGTCAGGCAATGTTGCAATGGTCTCTTGCTTCTAAGGAATGGCAATGACAGAGTTGTTTCATTGTATGTAGGAAGGAGTTTATCTCATGCCATAATCCACCAGTACAGGCGTAATGGAAATTCTCAAGTCTGTGACAACCACACGGTCTTTTCTGTATACAAGTTGCTAAAATACAGCGAAGATTGAACGTTCATCTTGATCAAACGAAACTTAGCTCGGAAAGTCAGTGTGGTTTCAGGAAAGACAAGAAAACATGTCCAAGATACAAGAAATTTTATTTAACGTCGATAACATTGGCTCATAGAGCTATTTTCCGTGAAATATATACCCATTTAAAGCCCACTTTTATATAGAAAAAAATGGGGGGTTTAGGGGCATTCCTATTTTTATACCCCGCCACTGAAAAAGTGCGGGGTATTATGTTATACCCTCCAACAAAAATTGCGTTCGAGTGTCCGTCCGTCCGTCAGTCCGTCCGTCAGCGCTTCTTTTCCGGGCTCTATCTTGAGCATTTATTGACCAATTTTCTTAAAACTTTGTATAGGCGTTCATATCAGGAAGGAGTGGTTTTGGATTGAAGATGCGTAAATTTCGTCAAATAAGAACAGAGTTATGGCCCTTGATTTACGTTAAAATTTCATTTCCGGGCTCTGTCTTGAGAGTAGTAATGGCTGGCGGTATGGGTACTTTTTCTGAAAACTTATGGGTACATTTTTATGGGTACCGGTATGGGTACTTTTTCTGAAAACTTATGGGTACATTTTTATGGGTACCGCGGTACCCATAAAAATGTACCCATAAGTTTTCAGAAAAAGTACCCATACCGCGGTTTATGAACTAGCTAAGTTGCATGTGTAGGTAAGTATCCTTGAGTTAAGACAAGCCTGCACATCTGCTCATCTGCTCATCTGCACATCTGCTCATCTGCACATCTGCTCATCTGCACATTTGCACATCTGCACATCTGCTCATCTGCACATCTGCACATTTGCACATCTGCTCATTTGCACATCTGCACATTTGCACATCTGCACATCTGCTCATTTGCACATCTGCACATATGCACATCTGCATATTTGCACATCTGCACATCTGCTCATTTGCACATGTGCACATATGCACATATGCACATCTGCACATTTGCACATCTACACATTTGCACACCTGCTCATCTGCACATTTGCTCATCTGCACATCTGCACATCTGCTCATCTGCACATCTGCTCATCTGCACATTTGCTCATCTGCACATCTGCTCATCTGCACATCTGCTCATCTGCACATCTGCTCATCTGCACATCTGCACATTTGCACATCTACACATCTACACGCCTACACATCTTTAGAGACTATGAGATAACTGACATAGTCAAGTTTTTCTGTAGGTAAGTTCCATTACGAAATTAAGAAAGGGTCTTTTTCCCCTCTTGTGTTCCTGGGTAGACGTATTTGATTTTGCAGTAACATTCACATCTACACAAACATAGAAACTTCAAGTAAAATGCCCCTGTGTTTTATTATTATTCACAGATAAGTACATGTCATTAAAACTTTATATAACTGAAGCTTTCAAAGATGATTAAAATTTGTGAATGGAAATTTGCATATGGAAATCCATTCTCATATCAAAAGTAAGAAAAAAGTTGTAATTATATTATTGAATGTAATATTATTTACTTAAATATCGCATTTTCTAATTAAAAAGAAATAAGTAAACACATTTTTTGCTTGAATATTTACAGAAAATTCAAGTTTTATTAATTCCATAGTTGATATATTTGTGCACATCTGCTCATCTGCACATTTGCTCATCTGCACATCTGCTCATCTGCACATTTGCACATCTGTTCATCTGCGCATTTGCTCATCTGCTCATCTGCACATTTGCTCATTTGCTCATCTGCACATCTGCTCATCTGCACATCTGCTCATCTGCACATCTGCACTTCTGCACATTTGCACATCTACACATCTACACGCCTACACATCTTTAGAGACTATGAGATAACTGACATAGTCAAGTTTTTCTGTAGGTAAGTTCCATTACGAAATTAAGAAGGGCCTTTTTCCCCTCTTGTGTTCCTGGGTAGACTTCTCACGTTGTGACACTTGCTGGACTTGTCTGGGACAGTTGTGTGGGTATGTAGAAGTTTATGTTGCTATACAGCTGAATGTGTCTGAAGAGTGTCCTAGTCTTGTATCTCAAGACTTCAACTCTGTTAGAGGCATGACTCTATAGCTTGCTTAGAGGCTGTAAAGTGGTATGCGTTTCACTGTCTCTTGGTCTTGTATCTCAAGACCTCAACTAGTCAAAAGGCATAACTTTATAGCGTCTTCCTAATATATTGAGGCTTTTCAATGTTCTCGTATCTCGAGAACATCGATAAGCGTCAAAAAAAAACTCAGCTAGTTATTGTCAAACTTTAAACCCTTTACTACTACCTCCTGAGAGGAGAAATAAAAACCCAAGACTAAATAACATTTTCAACAATTTTATTTGTCCTGCTAACTATGAATGCACGATGAAACAGAGGATTAGGACCGTCCCTCTGTTCTCGTTTACAAGTGTTTCCCCTGAATATAGCTACTCTTTGGTTTATTGTTAATACTGTTCATATGTGTTTTATGTGGCAACAATGATGTCTGTTCCTCGGCCACTTCGTAGCTTGGTGGGTCATAGTCATTCAGTTTCTTCTCAATCAAGAATTTTCGTTTCTTGATGGCATACAGTCTTGATTCGTCCTCGTCATAATCTTCTTCATTCCTCAATCGTTTAGCTGTTTCCTGTATTTTCTTGTTAACTGGATCTTTTCTAAGTGCAGCTGAGAGATCAGTCAGATACTTGTAGCGGGATACGAACTCTGACAGATACTTTGGCTTTAGTTCATCATATGCTATCTCTTCAGCCTCTTGTACGTCTTTGCCAGGATTTTCATGCAGGGCCTTTTCAACCGTTTCGTTGAAAATGTCTTGCATCTTATCTGTCGTTATGTTCATCAAAACATCCCATGGTTTTATTTTCTGAGGTTCCTCCTCCTCCTCATCATCATAATTAATATCATCCTCATCCTCATCATTATCTTCTTCTTCATCTTCTTCTTCATCTTCTTCTTCCTCATCTTCCTCACTTTCTTCAGTTTCATCCTCTTCTTCCTCATCTTCCTCACTTTCTTCAGTTTCATCCTCTTCTTCCTCATCGACTTCTATATCTTCAAGATCAGATTTTCTGAAGATGTCTTTTCCATCGTCCAGTGATCTTCTTTCAGACATAACACTTTCTTCATCACTGTCTAACATGTTAACCTCAGCACCTCTGCAGATACCACTGTCCTTGTGTCTTCTCAAATTGAATGATCTGGCAAATACTCGATCGCACTGATGGCACTGATATCGACCCATAGCTGGTTAGTCGAAGAATACTGAGATTCATCCTGAGTCTGTCTCTTTTATACCATCGCTGGAGTTGGTTTTGTTCTAGTTCTTCTCAGATTTGGTTTCTTTGTAATCCTCTGACGTTTAGCTGTTGATGTCTTCTTTTTCTCTGACAGTTCTTTTAACACTTCAGCCCGACACACTCTGCAATACTTCGAAGGTCTGCCCTCTCTAAGCCTTTTACTCAAAGCTGTATTCAACCTTTTCATAAGGTTTCTGATCTGTGCATAACTTGCATGAGATCCACTCGGTTTCTGTGTCACAGGTGTTTTCTTAGATTCTTCCATAGCCTTGCAGGATTGTTTTTGTCTGTTTTTCTAAAGAAGTCATCTCTTAAGCGTTTTGTACAAAACTGATAATTAACAAACTCTTAGATTGTATTTATACTAGTTTTTCTTTATACGAAAGTGTAATTTTAAAATCGTTTTGCCTGTTACAAAAGGAACAATCATACCATTTTCTGTTTTCAATGTAATGTGCACTTGGTCTACAATAGATTTTGAAACAGAAAGATAGTGCAGAGTTTTAAATTCTTTATAGAAGAAATATGAATCTGATTTACTTTGAAATGGAACAACTCGTAAAATAGGTGCTACAGTATCACCAAAAAAGTGAAACTTGCAATGTCAGAATAAACATAGAAGTTGCTAAAATTGTGATTCAACTTTGCGTTGAACTTAAACACATTTTGCTCATTACCTATAGGCTTTTCGACAAATGTTGAATCTAATCCTAAGATTTGAGCAAATGGTTTTGGGAATAAAAGCCTAACCAGCCTTTCGTTTTGGGCTGATATTTTGAAACGTTGACTCAAATGATCATATGTCATAGTAATGTGAACATTGAATTTTTTCAGTATGCCTTTTTCAAAGTTGTCAATGGAGTTCTGCATTTCTTCAGCTAGATATTCATGTGACTCATAATTTCCAGTTGGAATTGTTAATTTGAAGTTATAGCAGCCATTTTTACTGCTACATATGTCTGTGATGTTTTGATTTCCAACTCTGCGTAAACTGGATTGGTCTAGGAAAGTCAAAAAGAAATAGTTGTTTTCTTCTGTTATATTGAGAACTTCAGATGGTGTTGCAATTTCAACCAAGGCAACCTCCCAGCTTTCCACGTCAATTTTAATAGGATGATCCAATCTTACAGTAAATTCAGACTGTTTATTTGATGGGAACATGTTCATAGAACTGTCACTTAGTAATGTAATGTAAAAATCCTTCATGTCTGAAGAAGTACTGAATGTGTCAGTATTGAGTGAATGAATAATTCAGCTCTTGAAAATACTATCAGTTTAATTTATAATGTGAAACACAAACTATTTAAATGCAAAACCTTTTGTCGATTTCCTTTCATGGGTCGTTTTCAGAAAATTATCTACTTTCAGTTTTAGAATTTTCTGAAAATGCTAACCTACTTTTCTCAGAAAAACCAATACCAATAGTTCCCCTTGAACGTACAAATATATCAACTATGAAATTAATAAAACTTGAATTTTCTGTAAATATTCAAGCAAAAAATGTGTTTACTTATTTCTTTTTAATTAGAAAATGTGATATTTAAGTAAATAATATTACATTCAATAATATAATTACAACTTTTTTCTTACTTTTGATATGAGAATGGATTTCCATATGCAAATTTCCATTCACAAATTTTAATCTTTGAAAGCTTCAGTTATATAAAGTTTTAATGACATGTACTTATCTGTGAATAATAATAAAACACAGGGGCATTTTACTTGAAGTTTCTATGTTTGCGTAGATGTGAATGTTACTGCAAAATCAAATACGTCTACGCAGGAACACAAGAGGGGAAAAAGACCATTTCTTAATTTCGTAATGGAACTTACCTACAGAAAAACTTGACTATGTCAGTTATCTCATAGTCTCTAAAGATGTGTAGGCGTGTAGATGTGTAGATGTGCAAATGTGCAGAAATGCAGATGTGCAGATGAGCAGATGTGCAAATGTGCAGATGAGCAGATGAGCAAATGTGCAAATGTGCAGATGTGCAGATGAGCAAATGTGCAAATGTGCATATGTGCAGATGTGCACATGTGCACATGTGCAAATGAGCAGATGTGCAAATGTGCAGATGTGCATATGTGCAAATGAGCAGATGTGCAGATGTGCAAATGTGCAGATGTGCAAATGTGTAGATGAGCAGATGTGCAAATGTGCAGATGAGCAGATGAGCAGATGTGTAGATGTGCAGATGTACAGATGTGCAAATGTGCAGATGAGCAGATGTGCAGATGAGCAGATGTGCAGATGAGCAGATGTGCAGGCTTGTCTTAACTCAAGGATACTTACCTACACATGCAACTTAGCTAGTTCATAAACTGAGACCCAGGGTGCGCGGTATGGGTACTTTTTCTGAAAACTTATGGGTACATTTTTATAGGTACCGCGGTACCCATAAAAATGTACCCATAAGTTTTCAGAAAAAAGTACCCATACCGCCAGCCATTACTACTCTTGAGCATTTATTGACCAATTTTCTTAAAACTTTGCATAGCAGTTCATATCAGAAAGGAGTGGTCTGGAATATGGGTAAATTTTGTTAGATAAGTACAGAGTTATGGCCCTTGATTTACGTTAAATTTTCGTTTTCGGGCTCTATCTTGAGCATTTATTGACCGATTTTCTTCAAACTTTGTACAGGAGTTGATATCAGGAAGGAGTGTTCTGGGATTGAAGATGGGTAAATTTCGTCGAATAAATACAGAGTTATGGCCCTTGATTTGCTATAAAATTTCGTTTCCTACCTCTATCTTATCTTGAACATTTATCGACCAGGTTTCTTCAAACTTTGTATAGGAGTTTGTATTGTGAAGCAGTTGTTTGGGATTGAAGATGGGTAAAATTTCATCAGAATTATGGCCCTTAATTTATGTTAAAATTTCATTTTGTGCATTTATCGACCAATTTTCTTCAAACTTTGTATAAAAGTTCATTTAAGGAAGTAGTGGTTTGGGATTGAAGATGGGTAAATTTTATTTAATACGTACAGAGTTATGCTCCTTCATTTATGACAAAATTTTGTTCTGCTCTTTATCTTGAGAATTTATTGACAAAGACATTCTGTGCATTTGTACTCAATTAAATTTGCATGGCGGGATATCATGCATGCCTGCAGCGCTTTTATTCTTACTTTTGTTTGTTTGAATTGATGCTTTACGTCCCAGTCAACAGCAACGGTCATGTCGGGACGCTGCCTCTATTTTATGGGACTTTTACCCAACGTTAGGATGTCATGACACTCAAAATGTGCTTCAAATATAACCACCCAACTAAGCCAATAAGGCTTATATGTATGAATGGTTTGACTAAACCACCTTTCCTGGGCAGGCTCAGACTTGAGCGGGTAACCAGTAATCAGATTGTCGGTCAGTAGATTAGAAGCTGTGCCTGGAGGCACAAGCAGCCCATCTATTTCTCCCAGGCCCCAATGGGCGGTAGCCCATATTTTTTATCCAAAACATAGATTGTGGGTACTCGTTAGAACCGCCTCACCGAGGCGGTTCTAACGTGTCCCCACAATCAATGTTTTGAGAAAAAATGTTAAAAATAGCAAATGTTTTCCAATGATTTTTTTTTTTTTTTTTTTTTTTTTTTTTTTTTTTTAAATTCTCTATGTGTACATTGCATGGGCAAGATTTCGTAATGAGAACAATGATTTTCACAGCATGACAAATTCAAGAGAACTGCTGAGAACAGAATCAAGACATAAACATGATGTTTGTCGACTTCACCGAACATTCGTGAAGGTCTTTGAAAAATCATGGCCAAGTTTAACTGGCCAAAAAGATTCATAAAAATGGTGCGGTAATTTTTGATGGCATGCTGGCATGTGTGCAGAATGATGGAGAGCACTCTGAACCTTTTCATGTCAAACAGAGCTATGTTATGACTTCAGCACTGTTCAATGCGGGCCTGGTTCAATGACTCTAGCAAACTGTTTTCTGCCATTAATTAAGCCGTTCAATACCGTGATCTGTAAGAACTGCAGAAGCCAGTGTGGCATTTGGAAAACTTCGAGCGAAATGGAATCAAGCTTTACACCAAGCTCTGTGGTAATGTCAACCATCTTATATGCATTTGAGACATGGACTATATACCAGAATCAATGTTCATTTTCGGTATTTATGTATTAATGCATGATTCATCTTGCTCCTTATTGGTTCTAATTGTACCAATTCAAGATTATTGTGGTTTTATGATGGTATAGATCTACTTTTAAAGCATTATTTCCCGTGTATGAACTGATGACTGACCCTATTCATTTGTTCATTTGCCAAGTGATGCATTCAACTTAAAAGTGGTATATGTTTATCTTAAATCAGAGAAAGTTTTTTCTTTTATTCCTTGAACGAAAATATTAGAATTTTAGAGGTTAATTCATTTAAGCCTTGCGTCCCTTTTATGGGACATAGGCAAACAGTATAGCCCCAGATGTGACGCCGCAGAACGCGGCGTCCCATCTGGGGCTATTCTGTTTGCTTGGAGGAATTTCATCGAAAAATGAGATAATAATTAAAAATCACTCCTAATACCCCTAAAAATGAAAGTGGACTCACCCAATTGATACTGATGGGAAAATCCATTCGTCAAATATGGGTTAATATAGGGGCAAACGGGTCCTCATTAGCACTTCCATATGTAACCATTGATAACTCACGGGTAAAATAAAAATTCTGGGAAACGTATAATTCAATTCATGCAACCTGTCTACGTGTATTTTGTAGCCTTGTGACTGACTACTAAGTTTAAAGTTTTGGGCGATGTGAATGCCAACCGTAAAAAATAGTTTGTATGTCTTTTATGTCTTGCTCCCTCTCTTCTTTGACATGGAACAAATCATTTCCTTATTGGGCATGTTGGGTCTATTATATACCGTTTCTGATTAATTCATGATTGAACCACCCATCTATTGTACGGCTTACTCTAATATGTACGTCACTAGTTTTTCTCGGGTGGTTTAGCACGGTATTTATTTTTCTGACAGGTTGCAGCATTTCAGTCTGTCATTCATATAGTTTTGTGAATACTTTGAGAATGTGATATGTATTTTCACCTTAGAATGTGTAAGGAAATAAAAGTTTCAGCGCAGGATGAACACGGTTTATAGGAGGAAAGTTTTTTGGAATTTTAGTTTTGGATTTATCATTTGGAGGCTATTAAAATGATAATAAGAGTATGTTATACTATTTACCGCACGTATCTAAAAGCCATCCTTATATTACAAAAGGAAATTTTAATTGATATATAATACCCGTCGTATGTTTAATAATTTGGCCCTCTTTATATCAAAGTTCCTCATGAAATAAATTATACAAAATAAACATGTATATACATACATATATGCTAGAAAACCAAACATATAAGAATATTGTCAGTTTATGCGCAATGTCCGGTAATGATTTGAACAGAAACACGAATACAAATGACCGTGATAAACCAGACATGAGTATTGTGCTTGCAGCTATTACATGCCTATTAAACAAACCAAAATAATATGAAATGCTATTGCAAATCTGGTGAAAAGACCTTTCCAAGACGACAGCCAGTCATTTATTAAACCGAGCCTGTGAACGTTTGAGTAGGTTCACGCTAACATCCAGGGGTTGGTAACTCAAAGCCACCTTAAGCTTAAGAACTTAAGTATCTCTTAGGGACTATGGTGAATAACTGAAAATGACCTTAAGTTACGGTGATAACTTAACAGCATCTTAACTTCACAGTCAACTGAAGCCGACCTTAGCGTCATCTTACCTTGCGAACTTGCACCTTAGATTCCAAAAAGTTACGATAGCTTAGAGCAACTGGAATAGCATTGGCGTAAATTTTAAGGTGGTCATCTTAAGACCGTCGTAAGTATGTCGTACGATGCTTTTGAGTTACTAGCCCCAGGCTGGAACCTTAACTAAATCTTTGCCAAAACGATAACTTTTGGGACTAGATTTGCCGATTTCACATATATTTTGTCTCAGGATCACCACTATAAATGCCATTTTTGTGACCCAAAGCTTGCATGGAATTCGTATCGCAATGTTTTATATGTGAAATATTTTGTTTAATTATATTATAATTGTTTCTGCTTAAAAAGTATGTAATAGATAGAGGAGGTGTCTCTTTTTGAAATTCATGTTCATGGAATGATGTATAATAGGAAGCAACTGTTCATTACGAAAACATGCCCATATGATATACAGTAATTTTTTCAGGTAAAAAATCGATAATTTTCAGAGGAAATTTTTTGATAATATTCTTATTTTTGCTCAAAACATAGATTGTGGGTACACCGCCTCGCCGAGGCGGTTCTAACGAGTACCCACAATCTATGTTTTGGAGCAAAAATAAGAAAAATAGGTATACCCCTGCATACCCCAGTTTTAGTATATAAAAGTGGGGTTTACGGGGGTATTCATTGCACGGACATGTTTTCCTAATGTAAAAAAGTATACTCCTCGACATTAAATAGTCATATAAAGGGATGTTGCGTATGTGTGATAACTGTATTTACTGCTGTTTTATTGGGTTGTAAAATATCTCACATTTCATGCTAACGACATCATAAATAACCTCTCGGAAAAAGAATAAGTCCGAACTTACACCGAACTGTAGTTTTATTTAATGGTTATATGCAACAACACCCCGCTCGTCTTGAATCTGCATCCAGTGATCATTCCCCTGAGTGATCAATTCATCAGCTCTCCCCTTTCAGATGCATCAGGATAACATGTCCGTGAAATGTATACCCCACATACCCCACATTTATATAGAAAAAATGTGGGTTTACAGGGTTATACCTGTTTTCCTTATTTTCAATCCAAAACCTAGATTGTGGGTACTCGTTAGAACCGCCTCACCGAGGCGGTTCTAACGTGTACCCACAATCTAAATTTTATTATGTTTTGAGCAAACAGCAAACATATTGAAAATACTCATTTTTTCTTATTTTTTCATTTTTTACATCTCTAAAAATTTCTGTACATTGCACTGGCGTGTTTTCATAATGACTTTTCATTAATGACATGATGTTTTCTTAATCATGATTTCTGTGTGCTTGTGTCTCCAACCAGTGACTACTTTCTGAACACCATCTTTCAGAAACCGCATTTTTCGAAATCTCACTTTTCTGAAACGCCACAAGAAAAATATTACCATGCCATCTTTTTACAACCCATGAGTCCTAAAAAGTGCTGCAAAAAGTTTGGAAATCGGTTCACTAATAAAATAATTATTCCCAAAAATCATTTTTAATAGGCATTTTGCATGTGCAAGTGAGGTAATCCAAACGCCTTAAAGCTGAACATCAAGCAAATCTGTGGAATAATTTTGATGAGAGCTTGGTGCTCAGCTATGCATACAAAACAAGTTTGTTTTGGTTTGGTGCATTTTAGATGAAAAAGAAAAAATCAATTCAAGTAGATTTTTTCCTGGAAAATAGTTACTTCCCTTGCTGGCAATTTTACAATGGAGATAGCCCTATTCAAAAATATTTTCTGGTATAAAATTTTTATTTGTAAACCGATTTTCACAATTTTTGTGGCACTTTTTAAGACTTTTTGAATGCAAAAGGGTAACATGCTCATATATTTCTTGAGGCCTTTCAGAAAAGTGAGATTTTGAAAAATGCAGTTTCTGAAAGATGGTGTTCAGACAGTAGGTTTGTAACTGGAAATTGCATCAATAAGACTGACACCTGTAAAGAACTAAGATGGGAATCCCTTCAGAAAATGATGGAAAATAAAAGGCTTGAAAAGATCTGAAAGGGAGAGCCAAAATTTCCACTGGTGACCCTATCCCAAATAATGGGCGTTGCAGAAATTGAGGTAGATACCTTAGTCGGTATAAATGTATATTAACATGGCTTCTCCAGCGCCATTAGGAGCTAAAATGACATTCCTGATTCTCTAATCACTTTAAATTCGGAAATTTTTGCGTGACTTTTATTTCGCGAATTTGACATTTTCGAGTTTATATTCGCGATGTATTAAATTCGCGAATGAGGTTCTCGTAGTCTTTATGGTTTATAGTAATTCTTTATTAGCGAGAACTGAATTCGCAAGGCAACAAATTCGCGAATATTCGCGAAAATCAAGTTCTCGTGAACATTTCCGAACTTACAGTATCGAATGATTGTATGTTTATAAAGTCCGTGTTTCTTGTGGGAGCTTGGCGGACTAACCTCTTCCGATGAAGCTTAGATCATGGTGTGATACTTTCAATTGGATGTGACCAGTTAATCTGATTCTGAGCATATGCTTATTTTTCAGAGTGGTGGATTGCCACCGGTGCTCTTGTTTCTAGTCGTATTTATTAACTATGTAAGTGCCTCAGTTTTTGTAATTTTCTTACAAAGTAACGTATTTAGGCATTTGTTTCACTTAAATAAACCAAATACGTGCTGAGGGCACTTTACAATTAAATCTGTTACTAATTCAGTATTATTGGTAACGAACAAAAGTAAGATAAAATTTAAAGGCCTAGGGAATTTAAGCCTGATTTCGGCCTCATGTATTGGTAAAAATTGAATTTTGAAATTTTGAGGAGAGAAGTATTACAAATAGCAGGTATAGGCCCCTGCTTATTAATTCTAGCACAACTATCACATTCAAATTACACATGTTACCATGGCAACGCCCCGAAAAGCATAGAAATACCACTTTTTGCAATTTTGGGTCTATTTTTTACCATTCAACATCATTTTCAACTACCGGCCCACGCGACGAACAATTTCTTATTATGAAATAATTATGAAGTATCATCCAGAGATATTGTATGCTAAGTATCATTTTGTTCGTCGTGTAGGCTGGCACTTCAAAATTAAAAAATGTGTTCAGAAATGGTCAAAAATAGACCCAAAAGTGCAAAATTTGCTCTATCTATGGTTCTTCTGGGCGTTGCCATGGCAACGCTTGTAGGATAAATGAATCACTTGTTCTTGGTTTTAATAGAGGAGACATATGACTGTTTTGAGGAATAGTTTTCTCACCTAAATTCCAAAATTTATTTTTTAGCAAAATCTGAGGCCAAAATCAGGCGTTAAATGCCCTAGTCCTTTTACAATTAGTCAAGCACAAATTCGTTCCAGAATTTTTCACGCAATTCATGTATTAGTTCAAAGATCGCAAATGGTTATACTACATGTACATGTATGCTGAAATTACAGAAATAAAATTGTGTGTTAAGTGTAATTATGCAATGGACAAAAATCTTTGATTTCGTATTTCATTTTTTTGTGACAGGTGTACTTGTCATGTTGTCAGAGGACGCAAAGAGGTAAGTTTTCTTACGACAAATATCATGGATCATTGCGAAAACTTGCCCATGCATATACAGATTTTTCAGCTGTGAAAATTGAAAATTTCACCAGAAAGATTTTGATATTTTTTAATATTTTTGCTCAATACATAGATTGTGTGTACACGTTAGAGCCGCATCGACGAGGCGCTTCTAACGAGTACACTCAATTAATGTTTCGGATCAAATGGGTATATTTTAAACGAACAATGTTAGCGTGATGTCTTTCGGATATTAGGTCCACTAGTGTAAAAATCGATTGGAAATAAAGGTTGTCCAGAAGTCTGGAGATGCACTAATATCAAATTTCGACTCCTGATTAGAGGATTTGCTACTCCAATTCGTTTCGGGTGCATCTGTCTCTTCTCCCACGATATGAATGGTATATACTGTCAACAACATCCGCCCAAGACCAGTTGTAGGTTTTATATTCTATAAAAATAGCAAGTGGATAACCGTTATAGCAAGCATTCTTCTTAGAAATGTTTATTTCTGTTGTGTCAAAATTGCTTAATTTTCATATTTTTAAGGTTTACTTTTCAACAATCGTTCAGTTTTGATTTTTTGAAAAAATAAATCAAATTTTTTTAGCATAAATCATTGTAACGGGAACGATGTTGTAATAAGATCCACAGTAATAAAAAGTAGGAAATGAGCCGCCTCATGGGAAAACCAACAATCTGCATAGGCGAAAACAAAGACGCAGATCAGCTTCGCGGTAACCGCGAAGCTGATCAGCGCCTTTGTTTTCGCTACTCAGATAGTACAGTTCCTCTTCTACTTAAATCCGAAATTTCAAGCTTCTAGCTCTTTTCTGCGCTTGTACAGGCCGGTTTGTGTCGGACCTGTTCGGAAACCACATTGTTGGTTTTCCCACGAGGCGGCTCAAATAAAAGATTCCTACATGACTGTATACATAGCTGTATATCAGGCTATGTCTAGGCTATGTCCATGGTCCATTTTGTGGTTAAGTTTGCATCGTTTGTGTGCAGGAAAACTATCATTTGATGTATTAAAAATGTGTAATTTGGAATGTGATGAACTAATTCCTGCGTTTTCCATATCCATTTTAGCCTCACATTTCTGTAAAGTGGACCCCAGCAATGCAAATGGAGCCATCATCAATTTCGGAGTGGTTCCTAAGTCCGACACAATTTATCGTATATACGCCTATGACGCATCCCAGGGCAACACCCTGACCGGCACCCGTATCGATGATTGTTATATAGAGAACACTGCTGCGGACCCCACTCAGGACAGGATAGAGATGGATTTAATAATAGATTTCGGTGCTTCTACGCACTCGTGTGGTGTTTATTTGGTGAGTTTGCTGCTACGCTCTCGCGTAGTTTATATGGTTAGTTTGCTGCTACGCACTCGTGTGGTGTTTATTTAGTGAGTTATCACACTGTTCAATGGGTCAGGAGAAGATTCATATAAGCTTCTCTGAAGCTTGTTTTTTTATCCTTATGTAATTGTTTATGTATGTTTGTATTTCCTAGAACAAAATAGTGTTTAAACCAAACGGGTCGGTTCGCGAATTATTATATACACATGTGTGTTTGGAAGTTATATCATCATGAAAACTTGTCCATGAAATGTATACCTCATTATACCCCACTTTCATATAGTAAAAATGGAGTTTACAGGGGTATTATACCTATTTTCTTATTTTTGATCCAAAACATAGATTGCCGAGGTAGTTCTAACGTGTACCCACAATCAAAAATTTGATCAAAACTATTGAATTTATCAAAACTTTTCTGATGAAATTTTCTATTTTTACAGTTGAAAAAAATATCTGTGAATTGCATGGACAAGTTTTCGTAATGTATAAAAAATAGTCATCAGTAGAAGGAAAATCACACTTTTCTACGACCATACACATTTGTTTTATTTCGATGTACGAATTCTGGTCTAAGAACCAATAGTTCTGTGATTCTTAAACTATATTTTATAAGCCATGATAAACATAATATTGTTTAAACTTGATACTGTTTAAATTAAATCCTGTCAAGCATTCAATTGAGAAAAAATAATGCATATCAAATTTCGGGATCAATTTGACGCATATAATTTTCATTTTCTTGTTCGATGATATCAACCAAATTAAAGTAAAATTATTGAAAATTACAAACCATTTCGGCAGAAATAAATCATTTGCATCCTGCTGTTTATTTTGGTGTTTTGATGTAAGCGCTTAAAAAGTCATTAGAAAGTCATTGTCCTAATATTCAGGAGAGCCATCGCCTTATTTTAAAGCCCTAACAAGTTTGCGGAAATGGCACGAAAATTCAAGCCTTCGGCACCATGCTAACAACCAAACATTCACTCGAAACCTTAGCAATAGATACTTTAACTTATTTAAGCCTGGCGTCCCTTTTATGACATATAGGCAAACAGAATAGACCCAGATGTCACGCCGCAGAACGCGGCGTCCCATCTGGGGCTATTCTGTTTGCTTCGAGAAATTTCATCGATAAATGGAATAAAAGTTCAAAATCGCTCCTGATACCCATAAAATCAAAATGGACTCACCCAAATGATAATGATGGGCAAGTCCAATCGTCATATGTGAGTTAAAGTGCACAAATGCCAAGCAATAAGTGCGGAAAACATTATACTCCGACTTGCGCAAATGCAAAACGCCGTATTTTATACATGGATTCAAATGACTCTTCTCATTTTCTGACCACACATGTGTATGTTCTTATAAACATGCCCTCAACTATTAAAGTATTCTTGTTTAAATGTTAATGTGAAAGTGCATCTGAATATCCAGTAGATATATTCTAGTAATGTTTAATCACACTATATCTCCAGACAGGTACTACAGTAAAGACAATGACATTCCTGTTCCGTGCACAGGCTATTTCTGGTCTCATCACAGGCGATGATGTAGTCTACACGTTCCAGTGTCTCTCTGACGAACTCTCAGACAACGAAGTCGCTACCCCAGGGTACTCAGGAAGGTCGTGCTTTTGTAAAACATTGGTTTAAACATTTCATTTGGAAATCGATTATACACAACACTTATACGCCATATTTAAACTCTTCTCATGATTTAAAACATGACTAGGTAAAAGTAAGCAATGATCTGGAACTGGTGCGATCAGAACCAACGTCCCACTCTAAATACCGAGATGAGAAAACAGTTGAGAATCGGGATTCAGGAGTCTGTCTTCAAGTAGTATCTTCGTTAAGTACTTTCAGCAAACACCCGACTTTGGCAACAGGGGAAGGAACTCGCTCAACTTAATACTTACCCACATCATGTTCTTGTGCAATCTGATACAATTTTAAATGAAAGAAATACTTGGCAGAACCTTTTGCGACACTCACTATGGCCAAGCCAAGAACAATACCTGCCAGTGACAACATGTAATACATGTAACGGTCTCAATAAGCCATTCGAACATCGCTGTAGCGTTATAAAGTCCTAAAGGCAGTTGTCAAAACGGAGTGCCTTACTTAAGTGTTTCCCAGGCTAAGTCTTGGGACGAGCCTTTTCGGATGGGGTGTAATCTGACCATATGCTATAGATATATAGACAAATTCAACTTCCTGATAATATAAAGTCACTCGCGTCTCTTATCGTTGAGCAAAATAATTCGATAATGCTCGTTCGCTTATTAGACTCCCCCAACAATATATCCTTATCTTCAATAAAATATTCCTCGTGATGGTTTCAGCGAGGCTGTGGAGGTTGACTTGGCAGAGCCAAACACGGGTGTTACAATGCGGGTCAGACATGCTACAACTCACATACCTATGAATACCGTTCCTTTGGGGACCAAAGTCTACCTCTCAATTGAGTTTGTGAAAGGGAAAAACGAAGGTAAGAAGAACTTAAATAAAACTCCTCTAACAAAAATATCATTAAATTTTAACAATACAGTATCTTTTGATTTCGGTCGGCATTGGTAAATGTTGCGTCATAAACAGTACCACCGTTATAATCAATGTTGATCGTTTACCACTAGATCTTGGCATGTTATATTTTTTCTCCATCTTCTCGTTTAGGTCCAGACAACTGGGGGACGCACTTCTTTGTAGGAATTCTTGGAAACGATAACATCGCGCTCAATTCTTCCGAGTCCTTATTTGTTGCTATTTTACCTCGAGACACCATACGTACCTTCATGAATGTGACAACGGTTTACGGGAGTGAGACCAAGCTGTCTGAAAACGGCGAACTTCAAGTGTTTGATTTGCACACAGAGTTAATGGGTTGTTCAGATGACAATGTCGCAGAAATAGGAAACAAGGGGATTGAGATAGCTGCGTCCCATGAAGTGGCGGTTCTTGTCTGTAATAGAGAGTCTGACACTGAGGATTGTTACACTGCACTGCCTCTTGATGTTATAGACACAGAATACTTCGCGATTTCTAGACCGTCTGTTAATGAAATATCGGAATTAATGATAATTGCTACTGAGGATTCTACAAACGTTGATCTAACATTACCTAGTTTTACAGGACTGACTATAACCTTAAACAATACTTCCAAAAGCGCTGGTGAGACATTGACCTTCACCTTGCAGAAACGAGAATCGTTTCATCTAGCTGTTCATAGTGCCTCATCATCTGAATCAGTTGTTGGGTTTAAGGTACAATCCGATAAACCAGTGTCAGTTATAAGTGGTATGAGAAAACACGTGAATGATCATATGGCAGAACAAGTTCCTGGAAATTCCAAACTTGGCAAACATTATGTTCTTACACCTGCTGACCCGTTTGATGATGGGAAAACGACGACTTATATAATTCAGGCGACTGTAGGTGGAGTTGATACCACTGTTACACAGTATACTGATTCTGGAACTCAAAACTTCACGTATGTATCGAAAAAAAAAATCAGGAAACTAAAAACCTGTTGCAAAATTAATGTTTTTTTTTTCCCAGAAATAAACAGTCGTTTGATTTTCTTATAAGAATAAAAAGTTACATGTGTTATCGAATGGTTTAGAACCGGGGTTTAGAATTCATCCTAAGATTGCTGAAAATGAGTCGTCTCGATCGGATAGTACTATGTTAAACACGAGTTCTTCTTTTCCCAAATACCTCTGGCAGTTTTATGTGGGCTTTGAAGTTTTTCACCTTGTAACCGAGAAGCTAGTCACAGCTATTCCCATTTTCAGGATCAGCTTGTCAACGTCACCACCATTGATGATCTCTATTACAACTGTTCCATGTGAAATCATTTCAGACCAACCTTTAATGGTGGCACAGATAGTGGACCACCTCAATACTGCGAATGGTAGGTATTGGGTAGTAAGGGTATCCCCTAAAGACCCGGTTAACATTTTTTCTACGCTGTCGGTGCCAATGTGTCCTGGGTATATGACCGGTATTCAGGTATCAGAGGATAGCTAAATCTGTCACCCAACTAATAACCTCGTTCTTTCATTTATTAACGGTTGGGCTGGCGTCAAACTGTATGATGACCCCGACTTAAAGCTATTCATTGAAGTTGGATGAAATTTTCTGGTCATTGCTTACTTTTACCAACAGTCGCCAATGAAATCCTGTTTGACCATTTCATAATTGCGACTCATTATGTTGACAAATTAGACCATCTTGACTATTGTTTAGTTTAAACATAATTTTGTTGCCTTTAATGTTCAATGGGGTCGGGCTACAAGTCATATCAACATTAGGTTCCGCATGCACCCTAATGCCTTCTGTTACAAATGGAGAAACGAATAATGTGTTTGGAGAATACATCTTTCGAATCATACCGCCCAGTGAATTCTCGATACTGAGCCTTTACAAAAACTTGCCCATGCAAAAAACAGAGAGTTCGTAGTTAAAAAAATGAAATTTTTCAGTAGAAAAAAAAAATGAATATTATCTTATTGTTGCTCAAAACATTGATGGTGGGTACACGTTAGAACCACCTCGCCGAGGTGGTTCTGACGAGTACCCACAATCTATGTTTTGGAGCAAAAATAAGAAAAATAGGTGTAAACCCAAGTTTTACTATACAAAAGTGTGATATAAGGGGCATACATTTCACGGACATGTTTTCATTTTTTTCAGGGCTTGAGACTGCTATGCTCATTCTTCCCTCGGTACAGCAATGGTCCTTTAGTTACAGCGTTCTCTATAGCCACAGCAACTCGGCCTCGCTCAGGGCAACGTTTGTGTTCCCTAATGAGGCTGCAGCTACTGCTCTTACAATGAAAATGGGTGAAAGTTCATTCCCCACAAGCGCCTCACCAGTAGTGGATGTTTTAGGTATGTGATTACGAAAGATTGCCAATGCAATATATAAAAGAAAATCAGTTAATAAAATTGATATTGAATAAGGGAAAAAATAATATTTTTAATATTTTTGCTTAAAACATAAACTCACCATATCAGAAGCGAAGATATTATCTTCAAAATCAGCAAATGATATTTGTATGCACACAGAGTTTAGCTTTAACATAGCCGCAGTTCAATCTGCCGCCGGGGATTCTACCTCCATACTATCTCCCTTTGAATGTTTTACAGCTTCAAAAAGATCAAACCATTATATTTATTATATGGCAAGTGATGAAATATAGAGAATATGTATTAAATATAACCAATATTTGAAAAAGTTATATTTTCACATGTGAAAATATAAAAAAAGTTATATTTTCACATGTGAAAATATAAGATTTGGGAATACGCAAATTACGATTCCACCGTTTCATTTCTAATTTATACATAACTAAATTTTATAATCTATGCTATTGCTGACGCAATGAACGTTCACACACAATAGCAACGTAATGACGTGACGTAATGACGTCATTTTAGATTTTGACGTCATATGCTTTATCGCGCAACGTTACAATGGCTACATGCAATATAATAAAAAGAAAATTCAAGTTTTTGTCGTGAATATGAC
Source organism: Rugalucina vietnamica (assembly GCA_964017185.1). Lineage (NCBI taxonomy): Eukaryota > Metazoa > Mollusca > Bivalvia > Lucinida > Lucinidae > Rugalucina > Rugalucina vietnamica. The sequence continues at coordinate 60,451,177 of OZ024873.1, forward strand.
TTTTATTTCATCTCGTGAAGTGAAAAATTATATATTTCATTCGTGCCTTCTGCACTCATGAAATATAAAAAATTTTCACTTCACTCAATGAAATAAAACTCATATTCACTCCAAAAACTTGAATATCCTCTATATATTTTATTTGCCATTACTGCAGCTGGCGTTGCACAGTGTGGCGACCTTTAAAAGCCTCCCCGTACATAATCCATATTGCAGATTATATTTTTCTTTCGGTCCTTTGAGATCAGTAAAGATATTCAGAGTGTTTAAAACACTTACGTTTAGAATCATACATGCACTTCTAGGCAATGTTTTAATTACTTGACCCCGTTTAGGAATGTGTCTTTGATTTAGGACTTCTTGCAGCACTATAGTCTGGCTTTCGTTGCCGTTTTAAAAAGGCTATTAATGAGTGTACATTACCCAACATTGCGCTGTATAGTCCATATTATCTCCCTTTGAATGTTTTTCTGCTTCCAAAGGATCAAACCATTATATTTTATTCATAAGTTAAGCTTTTGTCCTTCATTTCAGAGTTTGACTGAACTTGAATTGACTGAAATCATGACAATAATAATTTATTCCAGGTCCATCAGGGTACAAGTTTTACTCAGCCAGACCATTGTCAGCAAATACTGTGTTCGGATTCTCCTCTACCGATGCAATCACACAGTTTCTACCAATGTTATACGCTACCAGTGGCAACAAGAATACTGGAGTTGCATTTCTACCGTTTGGTCTTCGTTACCCTACAACAGGCGAGGTAAAAAGAAAATGATACTATTCTTACGCCATTTTTTATTTTTTACAAAAGTAGTGGAGAGCATGAAGAAGTAACATTTGAGCCGCCTCATGGGAAAACCAACAATGTGGTTTCCGAACAGGTCCGACACAAACCGGCCTGTACAGTCACAGAAAAGAGCTAGAAGCTTGAAGCTTTAGATATAAGTAGAAGAGTACTAGTACAATCCGTGTGGCGAAAACAAAGGCGCTGATCAGCTGTGCAGTTACTGCACAGTTGAATCTGCGTCTTTGTTTTCGCCTATGCAGATTGTTGGTTTTCCCACGAGGCGGCTCATTTACTGAGAGTAAACAAAGAACGGGCTGAATGAACCTTTCTTCCATGCCACAGTAAAATTTCAAGAACAACTCAGTTATGTCAGGACGGATACAACGCTTTCCTGGAGAATCACGGAAAGTTAAAAGTGAGGCCCCCCAGGGGGGGGGGTCTTTGCTCCCTGCTTCCTGATAGAAAAATGGCCTTTCTCCCCAACTCCCTAAAATGTTTTTCCTCTGCCCATTGCTCCCTGCTCCCTAAAACCCAAACAAGTTATGCTTTCTCCCCAAATCCCTGAAAATAAATGACCTTCTCCCCAAATCCCTGAAAATAAATAACCCTTCTCCCTGAATCCCCAAAACCCCTGGGAGGGCCTCAAAAGTCTTGCTCGAATGCATAACACGGTGGTGGTAGGCTTTTTGAGTTCGACAAGAGGAGCAAAATCATCCTCAACTGAAGTGTCATCTAACCTAATTCACAAGTTTTATATGAGCCGCGTTATAAGAAAACCGAATTTGTATGTATGCGAAAACAAATGCTTATATCATATGTGCAGTTATTGATCAGCACCTTCGTTTTCGCTACACAGATAGTACAACCCCTCTTTTTCTCAAATCCGAAATTTCAAGTTTCAAGCCTCCTTCTGGGACAGTACAGGCCGGTTTAAGAAGGACCTGGTCTAAAACCCCGACGACCATTTTTTTCTGTCGACATGGCTCAATTAAAGTTTTTTTTCTGTTGCAGTGCCCCACCACTCGTCATAAGCAGGGTGATCTGATCGACAATGATTGTGATGGCCTGGTGGATGAAGAGCTCTTAAATCTACTAGGTCTGTATTATTTTGTACCTCAAATTAACTGACAAGTTTAACTCATTTAAGCCGGGCGTCCCTTTTAAGGGAATAGGCAAACAGAGTAGCCCCAGATGTGACGCCGGAGAACGCGGCGTCCCACCTGGGGCTGTTCTGTTTGCTTAGAGGAATTTCATTGAAAAATAGAATAGAAATTTAAAACCACACCTGCAGCCCCTAAAAATGAAAGTGGACTCGTCCAAACGATAATAATGGGCAAATCCATTCGCTGAGGCGGTTCTAACGAGTACCCACAATCTATGTTTTGGAGCAAAAATAAGAAAAATAGGTAAACCCCTGTAAACCCTAGTTTTTCTATATAAAAGTGGGGTTTAAGGGGGTATTCATTGCACGGACATGTTTTCCTGATGTTATATTTTGTCTTCAGATGACGATGGCGATGGTAATATAGACGAAGATCTTGTCAACTCTGCAGAAGGTATGTTATTAGATACTTATAATCGCCTCTGCAGTTTACTGATTTTTGTTTATCAAAATATTTTTTTTCTGTCAAAATATTCATTGATTGTTCTCCTACGACCGTCTCATAGTATTAAATGGGCATTAAATTTTTGGGGTTTTACTTTGATTTGATATGTTTTATATGCTTTTTAGAGAACATTCGGAAGTTTCTTATTGTTTTTCTAGAGTTTGTAAATGCGTTTGCCATACGTCCACATTCATGCCAGGCGTCAGGACAGAGTGATTTCTTAGACGTCGCAAAACTGAAGCCAATGACACTTGCAACGGGGTAAGTTAGTCAGACAATTATAGTTCTAGCGATTTGAAAATTCTAATTCATAAAATATATTGCAATTTAAACAGAGCAAATCTAATTCATATAAAGGAATGAGAGAAAAAACAAAAGTCACATTAGGCAGTCACGGAAAATGTTATATTTGTCATTGATGCCACTGGCTCATTGAAGTACATGTAGTCCAATTGTATCAAATAGCCTTTAGTATATTGTTAATAAAATGTAAATGCAAGATCATTTGGAAGCAGTGAAAGCGTTCCAACGGAGGTATGGACCGTATTGCGCAAGTTCGGCAACTGAACCCTCATCAGTGACCCTTTATAAACCGACGACTTAAGCCAGATAAATATACTGCAATTTCGTTTAACTTTTACACAAGGAAAACCAAAGACACATACCTAAACGGAGTCAAAAAGCTTTTCTTCAGCTATACTATTCATTATTCATTATAAAGAATCGAATGACCTCGGATGATATTGTATATTCTATAATTTCCATCCGACCTGAATTGAATTCACCTTTCAGATGTCTCACAACGGAAGATACCCCATTCACTCCCAAAGCAAATTTCACGGTGACAACCACAGCTGCTGGTGTTTCTATTTATAACAGTGGGGAGTTCGAAATGGCCATGTTCGAGGAACAGAATACTGTTTACTTCAAATGTGAACTGGACACATGTCTGAAAGACAACGACCCCACTTGTACGGTATGCTGTTTTGATGAAATTACCCAGAACTGGACACCTCTGGGCATTAACAATAAGTTATATTGCCAAAAAATAAGTTCGTATGATGGGTCTACTGACTGTATTGTACATGCTAGTAAACTGAAACGTAACGCAAATGAAACAGCTTAAGATCCAGGGAGTGTTACAATAAAATAATATTTAAACTTGTTCCGAAGAGGTATCTTCTTTAAACATAAACAAAAACGACATAAGTATGATGCAGTGGTAGAATATATATAGCAAAGACGCTGATCAGCTTCATGGTTATGGCACAGAAAACTGACTTTTTTGCTGAAGGCAAGTTTTATTTTTACGCAGCTCAAATGCATCTTTCTACATCACCTTTGAGGCACTGTTTGACGAAGTTTAACTCATATAAGCCTGGTGGTCATTTTGTGGGACATAGGCAAACAGCATAGCCCCAGATGTGACGCCGCGGAACGCGGCGCCCCATCTGGGGCTATTCTGTTTGCTCAGAGAATTTTCATCGAAAAATTGAATAAAATTTAAAAATCACTCCTGACGCCTCTAAAAATGAAAGTGGACTCACCCAATTTATAACAATAGGAGAATCCATTCGTCAAATATGGGTTAATATGTGAAGAGAATTTTAACAATTACGTTTATAATTCAGCCTGTCTGCCAACCGACGCCTGAAGTACGTCGTCGTAAACGTGAGGAAAAAAATGAAACCAGCGTAGTAACGTTTGTACAGGTAGTACCTAATACTGTCCAGCCAGATACTTGTTCCAACGGTGAGTAGACTGATGATTTTTCATTGGAACATAGCATCAACACACAATTGAGTCCTCCGTCAAACCCCCCATCATAAGTATTCATTTTATATTGACCATTCAAATCAGAACATGAGTCAGTGATGGTTAGACAACAAGGGGTTAGACTAACAAACCCCAACACGTGTTTTTTTACAGGTAAATATAGGTACAAAAACACAATGTTTGTCTAAGGAAATAGGGGTGGGCGTGGTTATACCTTGCTGGCGGAGGAGTTAAATTGTCTTTTTACGGGTTATAGACGCATAAATATACTGTTAAATAATGGGACATTTTCACAAACCATCAGGAAATACTGGGTCACTTGTTAGCCCTGAATCTTTACAAATGTTCAGCTAAATGCATACAGAGACGTACCAAATTAATGTCCACAACGTCAGAATCCCCGTAGACTTCAATGTATTTTAACGTTTACAATAAAAAATATTCTGCCTCTCCTGGTCAACCGATTTTCACAATTTTGGTGTCATTTGAAAGGCTAATAAATAAAGCAATAAACAAGATATTTTTAATTCTATGCATGCGTTTGAAGGCTGCAATTATTAAAAGAAAATGTGAGAATACTTTTACAGTTTTGGCAACGTCACCATTGACGTCAATGGGAAAAAAGTCAGACAATTTTATCAAAAACCTTATTTATTGCTGTTTTTCATTTACCTTCTAAACGAGACCAAAATTATGAAATAAAAATAAAACTGAGATCCTTTAAGAGCAGTTAGCATATTAATGAGAAACCGGGGGATGGGCCATAACGCGGTTTCGGCTACTTAAGCCTCTTATTTGGCAACATGGAGCCAAAGAGAATTACTGTAAATTTGCAACTTTCAATACGGTAGTCGTTACAAAGACTAGTATAAACCAAATGAGGCCAAAAATATAAAATGTTGACCAGGAGTGACAGGATAATTTTTCTTGTAAACGTGAAAACATATCGAAGTCTATGGAGTTTGCGACGCTGTGGACATTAATTTGGCACGTCACTGTATACGTGGGTTGGGATTTAAGTTCGTAGACTTTCTTAATAAAAGTTTAGATTTTTGTCACACAGAAATAAAAATGATATCACCTGAAAACAAATTCTTTTACCTCTCATATAAGCCATTAAGCATAGCTCTACTCATAAAAGTTTCAACACAACAACGAATTTAACTCAATGACCTGCCATCACCCGGGCACATCATGGAAATTTTGACGTCAAAACTACGTCAAATTTCAATTAATGTCAGCAATAAAATGCCTTGTTTTGAACCATACAACACACCATACCTTTACTAATTTGCAATAGTTCCTTCAGGGGTTAGATAGTTATTATTGTTGAAATACTAAATTCACCAGATATGACCAATCTTATATGTATCATGCATAATTTTGTTTTAATAAAGAATATTGACCGCAGCATTTGTAGATTTAGTTGAAGGCATGTGCTTTTCTCATTAATTAAAATTCAAACGCTTCCATCTGAAATTTTTCAAACCACTTAAATATCTGTGGAAGATCTGTTCTACAACTGTACTACAAATCCCTATCATTTTGAATGTTTCTGTGGGCATTTATGCTTCTCAAACATAAGCTTTAATCATTGCTCTTGTTTCGACATTGCCTGTTAACGCCATTTTTCTTTCCCAAGAAGCGCGAGTGATATTACATTTTCTCCAATAACAAATTAAGTCGTCGACATAATGCTTAAAATATTAAATGGAATTAACAACATAATACTAGAATGCCTCAAACTGATTTAGCGCAAGTTTTGGTATACAGTATGTTAACTAATGGTTTGTTCTTCAACGCCATAAAACTTCAGAGGTATTAAAAATATGACGTGCCCCGGGTTGCAAAACCTACGTTGCTATGGAGACCAGTTTTATGTGCACTGCGCAATATTTCTTGAGAAATAGTGTAAAAACGAGACAAGTAGACATTGTTTCTTAATAATAATGCATCAAACATTGGATAAATGATGTAATAGAAAATCAGTGGCAAAAGTCTACGAACTTAAATCCCAACCCTCGTATATAGGAGCTTTTATAGAATGAAATAAAAACTGACATCCTTTAAGAGCAATGAATAAACTAATGAGAAAGGTGATGGGCTATTCCGCGGTTTCGGCTACTTAAGCCTCGTCAGTGACCAGTCAAATTGTCCAACTCTTTCGTTCAAATCGACAGAATAAGTGAAGATTTTGATAATAGTTTTAATGACTTACAGTGAAACAATTTAGTAATTAACCTTTTAGCTGACAGATTTGGTTATAATTTGAAGCTTTGTAACTTTCAACTTGCCGTGAAATACGCTTCCATTGTGTAATAAATGTTTTATCTCTGTTTCAGTGAGTGTGGGTGAGCGCCATGTGGACCCTATATCATGCTTTGAGAACAGTTATGTGCTGGCAATATTTATAGTCCTTATCATTCTCGTTATTCTGTCATTTTCAACAGCCATATGCTTTTGTTGCTTGTTTAGACAACGACGGAATGAGAGTAAAACAAGAACTCGCTACTGGTGCCATAGAAAGTCTTTATAGTGCAACATGTGTGCACCCATGTGACTATTTAATTGATGAATATCGTTATGATTAATAAAATTTGAACGAAAATAGTTATTTACATACTGTCTTTGCCTTTCTATATCAAACTACTGGGTGAGCAATTAAGATAACCCCCAAAACAGCTTCTGTCATTGGTTAATATTGCAACCGACACCTGGTCTTGGCATATTTTGATGTCTTAATATTTAGCTACAAATGCATGTACCATTTTGAAACAAATGTTGATTGTTAACGAATAAGTAAAACGTATAATGCAACTAACCAAGGACCAGAAACAAGTACCGCCAGAATCGGAAAACTACACTCAAGGCTAATAAAACGAAATATTTATCTTTGAAATTATTTTTGCTTTCTTGATAACGCAAAAAAAATGATTACGCACATACACCCGGTTTTAGTAGTCGATGTTTTTGATCGTCCATTGACAAAGTGTTGTTGTTCGCGAAGGAGGGTGTTGGCGATGTTATATCTTTTTGTATATGTTCTCATCACTTTCTTTGAACTGTCGTTTTTATGAGTCATAATGTTTTTGTTGATGAGAAAACGACGAAATGAAAGTTGAACTAGAATTCATACAAAGTCTAACATGTTGTAGTGAATCACATGTGTATTCATATCAATATCCATAGCGTTTTAATGACTTATTTTAAATGGTTAATCCTAAAACTCTTTTCGCTTGTTTTTAAATATGAGAATACAGTTTATGAGGCTTAAATAGCCGAAACCGCGGAATGGCCCATTTCCTTTCTCATTAATATGTTATCTGCTCTTAAAGGATCTATATTTTTTTAAAGCAGAAACGTCTTTACAATTACCCAAGATATCACCTGCTAAAATAATTACTTTAGAATGCCCAGGCATATTTGATTTGTTTCTTGTAAATGTTTTGAAGGTGCAGGGAAACGTAAAAGTAGGCAATGATCAGGTAATGGTGCAATAAGAAAGAAATTCCCACTCCAAAAACCGAGATGGGAAGAAAAACTAAATTAACAATTAGTTACTTCCTAAGAAAACTTATCGTAAGCCGAATGAGCAGCAAGACAACAAATTGATTGAACAAAAAAGGTAATGTGCAAGCAATTGCAAGGAACCAAAACCTTGTCCCCAACGTATAAATTGGGAAATTTACCAAATTTACAAAAACAACTTACTAAAAGAATAACGCCAACTAAAATTGCAGAGTTTTATAAAAGAAGCCACTCTCAGCCGTTCTCGTAAGCCGAGCGGAAACTTGACATCTAGCTAGATGGCTTCGAAAAATGTGTGACTTTTTCATTTCTCGTATATTGGATAACATAAATAGAAAGAAGGGGAAAATACATCTTAATAAAAACAAGAGATCAAAAACATTTTAGTAGCCATTGCTTTTTATGTACATGGCGTTGCAAAATGTACTGGAAATACAATCCTTTGATAACCTACTATGTTTAAGTCATGTGATACTATTTAAACAGCTATAAATAATGTAATCAATTTGCAATTATGACCATTCTTAAAGTGGTCTAGGGATGAGCAATGCCGCTGAAGGAACTTCATCACACACCATTCGTAATAATTATGGACAAAACACCTTTTAGGACAATGGACCTTTCTTAAAAAGCGTATCATTATCAGTAAAACTGAAAGAAAATTTTGCAGCGTCGTACAGCAAACTGCCAACCGTCCGATCTCTCGGACTTCAATACACTAAATACAATCAAAATTTAAGCCCCCTCAGTAACAGTATTTAAACGAATAACGTCGTGAGAAAATCTGTCTCTCTTGCAGATCTGCGAAAAGAAAAAAAGCGGATCCAACGGCTTCAGCGCAAGCTGATCAGTGATTTTTTCTGCCGCGATCACATTTTCTTGAACAAAACATATTTTTCAAAAGCGAAACTCATTGTTTCTGTTGTGATGCAGCCAATTTAATGTTTAGCCTGGTCGTAAACTCAAGTCTTTTTTCGCGACGCGACTCAATGTTTACCTAAAAACACCCAGACAGGGCGTGTTTAAGAATGGCGCGAAAAGTGGTCGAGTGATAATGACTGACAGCTGCCTCTTGTGGATTGGCGGAATACTAATTAGTGAGTGCTATATTTGATGTATTCGGGCACCGTGATAGGCTGATTTTTCGACGTCGTTCTGTGCTTTGGATAGCAGTAGAATGTAACGGACTGAATCATCAAAGGTTACGACATCGCTTTGAAAACAGCTGCGGTCGATAAATTTTTGAGTGTCGCTGCTGAGCTGAAGTCTAGCCAGCAATGAAACGCGTAGTAAGAAAGAGGGTTTTGCAAAAGTCTAGCATCACTTTCACGCTACGCGAACATTGTATTCAAATATTTTAAGAAACAAGAACATAATTCAGTATATAATTGCACATGCAGATGATTATTGCACTTGTAGATCTATTCTCTTGTCCCATATTGAGGTGTTCATGTATTGGTCGACGGACACTCGGGCCATCGACGATGACATGCGCCGGTAATACGACAAAGTGATATTCCGCGATAGGGATACTGCGATTATGAAGTTGACCGTTGTCGTTTTCCTCCTATTCACAATATAGTAGAGGGGACAATACTTGAAGTTTCTGGGTGTACGCTTCATACAATGTCATATCTCTGCTTGAGAACAGCTCTGTCGGGTGAGTTACACCAGTGTCAAGGTCGACTAAGGTTGTCGCCGTCGGTAGAGTAGTGTGTTTTTTCAACTCATGCAGTTGTATCCATAGCCGTACTCCCGATGTCAGTTTAACCGAATATTTTCTACACATAAAGTCCATTTCCAACTCAACGCCACTGTCTATGCAATCGAGGAATGGTTTCATCGTTTCTCTCGTATCGTTGCCACAGTTAGAGCGCTCCAAGACAACAGAGAGATAATAGCCATTCGCATTGGATTCACATTGACACAAACCAATAGTCCGCGTCGAAATTCTCCGACACCGTTTGTAGCACCCTGGCGAGAGCTTTGTGATAGTTTGATATTTGTTTCCCATTAAGTGTTTTCATAAGTTTGCCAGATTTTGGTGCCACGTTTGCAGTAAGTTCCGGCATGCCGTCTAGTTGTTTTAACAGTTGAACACAGTCATACTTTTCCATGGCAGTACATGTATATATGTCTGCAGGTTTGCTGATAATTAGATTAAAACGACACAAACTATACTGATCAAAATAAGTTTATTCCTACTATATTATTGTTGTTTATTTTTATATGTGGGGATATTTCTTAATTTGTGTTATGTATCAAATGAGAAACACATTAAAGAAAGGGTTTACGACAAAAGTTTACTTAAAAATTGGCTTGACGTCGTTTAACGTCATCATCCATATTTATACCATTCAAGTGCCCACGTTTTTGGTGCTATCGCATTTAACCAAACTTGCTTTAAAACATTTGTTTGGTGTCAGTGAAGAAGAAATCCGCTCAAATTTTTGCAATTTGTTTCATTAGACACTCGTGAAAAACTACGTTATTTTGACGTTTATTTGCCTTATTTTTCAATGTGCCCCTACACGTTCAAAACTTCTCAATTTAGAAACTTTCTTTTTGAATGACTCTTCTCTGTATCAAGAGCTTCTGATTATAACAAAAATTCCGTCTGTACAATTTTGTATTGTCTACTGAATAAGAAAACCGTGCATAATTTTGCGTGACTGACGTGCGTTTACGCTGAAATGAATCAAATCTCAATCACTGCATTTCAAAAGAGACATAATCGAACTTGTGAAAGAGGTGTTAAAATTACAAACTGACGTTCTCAGTAAAGAACACAGACGACTATAGGGATCAACCATGGTTTTCAGTGTTCAAACATTCGATGAATCACGAGGAAGGTGTTTGAACACAAGGACGCAGGCCGCGTGTTCAAACACCATCCGAGTGCATTTTCACTCCAATCCACTTAAAATCTCTTGAAAATAACATTAACAACGTTAAAACGCACCGAAAACCGCGGAGCTTCTTCAACGTCGGCCATTTTGTTTCTATGAAATACATGACGTCACGTCACTTTGACCAATGACGTCGGCCAAAACCCATGTTCAAACGGCACGTGAATTTCATGATTTGAACATGGGTTTTGCGGTTTGAACACGGCTTTCGACCAATCAAAAACGGCTTCAAACAGCTATGCGCATAGATATCTATGCAAGAATATACGTTTAACGTCAGCTTTGACGTTTCAGTCACGTTATGCGGAAATCAGTGTATTTTCGCTGGCTTAATCCAATATTTAGACACTGTTTAATGATTCAAATGATCAAAGAGAATAGAAAATGATTTTATCGCTGACCCAAACCAAAATGATTTCCAGCCTCTGTTCTAAACCGAAATGATGACCTTTTCAGTCACTACCTTGACTACGCTTACTAGTTTCAAACACAAAGTTAAAATGCATCTCTTATCAACTTAAACACATGCACCTTTAACGTAGGTAAAATGATTCAACATAGTGCTTTATTCTCTTTGCAATGAGGCCACTGTATGGATTTATACAAAAAATAGATGGAGTGTTCGTTTATTTATTATTCATGTTCACACTCAACTGGTTGTGAGTTGCTGTATATTTCTTCAGGGTATTAAACTCAATAAAACATTTTATATTCGTGTCAGAAACGACCTAGGTAGGGAAAGCCCAATCAGACAGTTTTCTGACACGCACATTCAGTTTAATTGTCATTACCTTCGCTTACTAGTTTCAAACACAAAGTTAAAATGCATCTCTTATCAACTTAAACACATGCACCTTTAACGTAGGTAAAATTATTCAACATAGTGCTTTATTCTCTTTGCAATGAGGCCACTGTATGGATTTATACAAAAAATAGATGGACTGTTCGTTTATTTTATTATTCATGTTCACACGCAACTGGTTGTGAGTTGCTGTATATTTCTTCAGGGTATTAAACTCAATATAACATTTTATATGCGTGTCAGAAACGACCTACATGTAGGTAGGGAAAGCCCAATCAGACAGTTTTCTGACACGCACATTCAGTTTAATTGTCGTTTCCATATGATTCACTCATCTTAACACCTTTAATGAATTATATAAGATTTTAACTCAATATTGATCTCTGTTTTATAAATATTTTCATCATGTTTTCATTTTAGATAAATTTATTAATTCAAGAAGCTTTTCCCATTTTAAAGCATAACTTTTAAAACACTTTAGGATCTTTCTATCAATTTAAGTTTAATTCACAACAAATATTTTAACTTGTTAGCCGAATGTCTTAAGCACATTTGCATTATTCTATCAATGTCAGAGATCTACTCATATCCTGTTTCCTAGACTTATTTTAAAACGTATGTATATATTGTACAAATTGTTAATATTTTTGTTCTATTGTTCTGTTTTTAGTTGCAGAGGACCATATGTTAGATAAGTAATTGTATTTGCTTAATATGCCATCCTCTTAAAATAAAGAATTTATTATTATTATTATTATTATTACCTTTTGACGTCATTTGTAACGCGTACACACATTTATTATATGGCAAGTGATGAAATATAGAGAAATATGTATTAAATATAACCAATATTTGAAAAAGTTATATTTTCACATGTGAAAATATAAAAAGTTAATATTTTCACATGTGAAAATATAAGATTTGGGAATACGCAAATTACGATTCCGCCGTTTCATTTCTAATTTATACATAACTAAATTTTATAATCTATGCTATTGTTGACGCAATGAACGTTCACACACAATATCGACGTAATGACGTGACGTAATGACGTCATTTAAGATTTTGACGTCATATGCTTTAGCGCGTAACGTTACAATGACTACATGCAATATAATAAAAAGAAAATTCAAGTTTTTGTCGTGAATATGAGTTTTATTTCATCTCGTGAAGTGAAAAATTATATATTTCATTCGTGCCTTCGGCACTCATGAAATATAAATTTTTTTCACTTCACTCAATGAAATAAAACTCATATTCACGACAAAAACTTGAATATCCTCTATTTATTTGCACCAAATTTCAAGCGGAAATAAAGCCTTGACATGTATTCATTTGTGTTTAATATAGAGATGAAATTTTTAAGCGTAAATGCCGATCTAACGCTTGCTAAAAAGTTGTGCTTTTTCAGCAGCTTCATGTGTGAATTTTCAATGTGACCCCCTACTTGCAACCAGGGTCGATAGGTCACATCTCGGCCTATCGTTTGCCGTTATCTTTGTGTAACAATGATCCGGAGGGATGGAAGTAACTTTCTGAGAGGGAGAATCTGCTCCAGGTGTGTGATACCTCACAATATTTTAAAAACATGGCAGTAGGAATAAACTTATTTTGATCAGCATATATTAAATAGTATTGATAGTCTTAAAATTATGATTGGTTTAGATTCATTAATACTTGTATTTGGTCCCATTTGAATTATATTAGTCTTTGTATCAATTACCCTGTTAAATGTTGCAAAATTGGCTCCAATATTCGGGTAACTGAGTGGCCGCCTATTGACAAATAGCTGTTCTAAGTACCTAATTGTCAATTTAGTTTTTCCCATCTCGGTTTTTGGAGTGGGAATTTAATTCTAATTGCGTCTTTTGCTGGTCATTGCCTACTTGTACCTTTCCATGTTGTCAGATCAGTAGGGTCACTGAAGAGGCTAAAGTAGCCAAACCGCGGTATGGCCAATCCCCTTTCTCATATGTTCAATGCTCTTAAAGGATCTCAATTCTATTTTTATTTGCTATTACTACAGCTGGTGTTGTGCCGTGTGGCGACCCTAAAAAGTCTCCCCGTACACCATCTATAGTGCAGATTATATTTTCCTTTTGGTCCTTTGAGATCAGCGAGGGTATTTTTTGAAATCAGAAAATTATTATCGCTTTAGACAGTTAGATTCATTTTCTAACCGTTTAATTTTGGTCCCATTTTATACTAGTCTTTGTATCGACTACCCTGTTGAAAGTTGCAAAATTACACATATTCTCTTTGGATTAGCAGAGGTGCTGAACACAGCACATGGATAGACTATGGTGCTAACATCTTTCTGGCAAAATGATTTTACTTAAACAGCAGTCACACATTAGCGTATAAGTGAAACGCGCGCCGGGCGTGTTGAAAAGTGCAAAATTCCAAATACGCCAGACGCACGTTGTAGACACGTCCAAAAAACGTTACGTGTGCGTTGGGTACGCTTGGTGTACGTGTATCTTATACGTTTCGAATATTGAGTTCCACGCACGTTACAGGAGCGTTGAATACGCTTTGGACGCGTTTGGTGCACGCTGTGGGCGCGCCAGTGTACGCTACTTGCGCGTTGCGATGTTACGAGATATAGCTTCAGTAACGTGCCCTAAGCGTGTATGAAACGCGCGTTTAACGCTGGATGCGCGCTGCTTAGCGTGTCTGGGACGTAACACAAACGTACTCCAAAATTTTCAGCGTTTTGGGATTTTTGTACACGTCCGGCACACGCCTCAGTTACGCGCCAATGTGTGACTACCAAAAACAGTTTAAGAAACAAATTTTTATACGTCCAAAATCTTCAGCGTGTTGAGATTTTTCATACGTACGGCGCGTGTTTGGGTTACTTACGCTAACGTACGCTATTGTGTGACTGTTGTTTTTCACTAGATCAATGTTAATGCTTCAAACCGAAAAAAAATCCTGAACACACATTGTATACTTCGTCATTAATTTTTGAAATAAAATACATGTATGACACCAGCCATTGCTGTCGTTATCAACAGTGTGTGAGCGGTAGGTCCTAACAGTCCCATATAGCTGAGTGGGTTATACCAGGTTATTATATATGGTCCTTGGATACATGTGTGCAACACCGTTAACCAGGCACTCAGGAATGCAACGTCTTTGGGCCTTCTTAGATAAAAGTATGATGATTTTCTAAAATAAATAGAAAGGCAAAAATATTTTTATCAAACTTCAAGATAAGTGAACAAAACAAATGGAAACATGTGACTAGAAATGTAATTGAAAAAAAAAAATCAAGAAGTGTTGGTTTAATTGACGGTAACATGTCAAAAATTAAAAACGTTCACAAACAAAAAAGTTAACACATAAGAAAAGAAAGTCTTACAGTAAGCGATCAGAAAAGAGACGAAACTTATATCAAGGAAACTACAGTACAAATGCGGCATTTGTGAATATTCTATATAATCAAGGCTATATATTGTGCAACATCATTTTTGGTTATTTCCACACGTGAGAAACCCATTCTTAGCTATTCAGAAGCAATGATCTTGCGAAATGTTTCTCCTAGCTTACACGCCTCAGTCATCGGCACTTTCGCTGGGCAAAGCCCGCATTGCATGTTTTCACGCCTGTTAATGGTAGTTTTAAAAGCAGGTTTGTGTTTTTGTATTTGTGCTCATGCATATGGCGAACGACCCGGGGCGATACAACTCACGAGCGAAACAACTCACAGGCGAAACGACCCGACACCATACACATTTCTGTAGACACTTACTCTACTGACACTTACTCTACTAATGTGTTGATGAGGAAGCATAATGCTGCATTGCAAGCTGCTGACGTGTAGAGTGAACGATCTCCTGGGCTGAGGAACCACGGCGTGAAGAGGAAGTACAGGTAACTGGCTGCCTCGGCCGCAACTACTCCTAGTGCCAGTGGTAAAATGGTGGACTTCTTGGCCGTTCGCAGGTTCATCGTGTATTCTGTTTATCTGTTTACGTCAACTACGCTGTGCAGCAGGTAGGAGTGACAATAGCAAAAGGTGGAAATCGTTTTACATCATGAAAACATGCCCATACAATATACAAAAATTAAAGTTGTAAAAATTATTTAAAAAATGAAAATTTCAGTTGAAAATCTTTGATATTTTTCTTATTTTTGCTCCAAACACAGATTCGGCGAGGCGGTTCTAACCGGAGTACCCATGGCCACAATCTCTGCTTTGAGCAAAAGTAAGAAAAATATGTATACATGCCCATGCAAACCCCAATTATACTAAATAGAAGTGGGGTATAAGAGGGTATACATTTCATGGACATGCTTTCCTGATGTAACAGTTGTATCATGCGAAAGCGCATTGGTTGGTATTTGTCAGATTTAATGTGACCCTTAAGATGTCAGTATTCAGGCCTACCTTCACAGTTAATGTATCCCTCTTGTATTTATTTCTATTTTCTTTCACCGCCATAATGAATCGAAAGACTAAATGATTAGCGACACCATGACTTTAAACTTATCTTCGAAAAGAATAAAACGCCTTCCATGAAATTGAATAAAATATAAATAAAACTATTCGTGAATACAGAACCCTCTTTTTAATTAGATACATTATATTGTAACTACATTCGTGATGTATCAATATGAACATATGTGACTTACCTTCGTGCGCAAACCACTTTCAAAAGTATACTAACCACTTATTTTTACCAAAACATAATTATAATAGTGAGTGGTATGCAAATATAGCTACTACAATGTATTTATCTAGAAAAATGACAGAAATAATATACTCTATACAGCTATAGTCAAGTTTATTCACTTGTATACATTGGCCATCCGTGACAAACCCATTAATAATATTGACATTGACTCTCCACTGAGATAACTACATTTTGATATCTGAAAAATTAGTATACAACATAAGAATTTTAGATACTATTAATATTATTTCCGAGTCAGAGCAAAGACTATACCCTTCAAGAATTATTTTATTTTACTGACCGTTCCATGAATGTGCGCCTCATTATGATTCTCTATGCATCGTACAGTTAAAGTGTTAGTTTAGCAAAGTTGTTAGTTTAGCAAATTCCTACTTTCAGTCGCTTTTCAACATGCCTTACCTTACGAACAAAAAATAAGTTTATGGTGGGTTATAATCCAATTTCACTCCTCTTTCGATTAGCGAAAACATTTTTTCAAAATATGACAATATCTGATAAATATCCACGACAAAAGAAGTTGAGGTAATTTACACATCTATTTTAAGTCGCTTTTAGCGAGGCTGATATTTTATGACACCCGATCGATGACGTCATACTGGTACACACGGCGTGTCACAAGAAATTAAATCGGCTAGACTGAAAGACAGATTTATCAGGTATGCACTCATGAAAATAAATAGAAAATATGCAAACGCTGTAAAAATTATTCCATGTCAAACATAAGCAAGGTGTGTTGTTAGTTCCGCAAACTCGTTTTCACCTTGCTAAAATCAGTACGTTTAGTTGATGCGGTTCAAACACAACTAATTGACGTCCCAGACAACAGCTGTGGTCATGTTAGGACAATGCTGCTAGTTTATGGGACTTCTAGAAAAATGATGGAATGTCAGTGTCGAGATGTGGTGATGAGGGGCGGAAGGGGGGAGTAAAGCGCAGCCCCGGAGACTGATGGCAATAAGGAATAGCAGCTTGGTCAATTGGAGCTTCTAATGTTCAACACAATAGGGTGGGGGCTTGAATATCTGCATATAAGAGTACTAAGATATATTTACAAATTAAATAAAGAGCATAAACCATTATATATATATTATTGTGGGCTATATGCATGTGTATACTTAATGCTGAATAAATTTATTTGTATTGTATAAACGTAATTAATTTTGAAAAACAAAAATGACCCATGAGTACTTTGATTTGGCCATTTTTAGGTCCCGTCTCCATATGACCTTAGCTGTTGGTGGGACGTTAAACCCCAAATCAACGAAAATATGTTTTTAGAAAACGAGGCTCCTAAATAACTAGAACTGTTGTTAGTGTCAAAATTAGAGACTGAAAATTGAGAGTCAAGCGAACGTAAGTTGTTCTGTCACATGCAATGTAAATTTATGTGTATGTGGAATGTTGGGCGCATCTTTGTAAGTTAACAAACGTATCTTCTTAAATGTCAAGAGGTAGTCGTTTACATACAGCAACAAGTAGTGTAACAAAAACTCATCATATTGCCCAGGCACATGCTGATAATATTGTCTTATACGCTCTTTAGACGAAAACAATTATTTACAATTTAGCATAAGGAAAGATGGTGATAAGCATGTGTGTTTCTGGCATGTTCAGAACTCAAAGTCGGCAATACTATCACACTTCTGTAACTATTGTACCCAAAAGGCGATGCTATCAAAGTTCTCGTGAAAATTTATATTTCGATAACTTCGGTTTCTGAGACGGAATTTAGCGAACGTTGTAGTAACGTTGAAAGTTTAACATGGTTCATTGATTTTTTTCTATATCTTATGTGTTATTTGAGAAAGAAAGTACATAACGCACCTCATTATAGCTTCCTTTGACTATTTTATGCACAAAAGGCAGTTTGCAACTCTTCTGTACATGTTTATTTCACTGACCTAATAGCGTTTGCGGAAATAGACACAGGTTTGCGGATCTAACAACAGCTGGTGCTCCTACATTTACGCTTCTAGAATCAAAACGGAAGACGCGAATTCAAAAACCTAATCTGCATATGAAAGGATATATAGATTTGTTGATATGCTCATGCAAAACCATTTTTGATATATGCATTAGTAATGCCAGGAAAACCTGACGACGAGAAGTATTTGCGGAACTAGACATTTTACTGTATTTTGGAGCTATATAGCACCTTTCATACGATTGACATATTTAGCCAGTTTATACCAGACTATGGGAAACAGTCATTGCATCATCAGATTGGTCACTATTGAAGATGTGGCAGGGCTAAAGAAATATGAGCCTGTGCGTGAGAAAACCAACAATCTGCCTATGCGAAAACAAAGACGCAGATCAGCTTCGCGGTAACCGCGAAGCTGATCAGCGCCTTTGTTTTCGCTACACGGATAGTACAATTTCTCTTCTTCTTAAATCCAAAATTTCAAGCCTCTAGCCATCTTCTGTGCTTGTACAGCCCGGTTTGTGTCGGACCTGGTCGGAAACCCCGAAGACCGGTTTTCTCGCGTCGCGGCTCATATAATGGGAAACAGATGCTCCCTCGATGTAACTCGTTGTCAGGACGTTGATTAAAGGGCGGATTTGGTAGTCCAGGGGAACTGAAAATGACTGACAGAATCCATGATATTAATCAAGGTTAATGGTATTTGCTCACAGTATGATTTCCTAGTTGCAGCAGAGTTGGTCATCAGGTCAAATCTAATTGCTTCAAGATCATGTAAAATGTTGGAGTCTTGTAGAACAGAGGAATTAGAGTTTGAGTTTTGTGTTTTATCCAAAACATGTATTTTATGTAAGGTTGCAGCTTTTTGGGGCATCTGTTTATAATAATAGGGTCACAAATGGGGGAATGTTTGATAAAGGTTTGTTCACAAGGATATTTTACGACCAATCTTTTTGGCTATTCAATGAAGAGCATTCGTCAGATAGTGGTGAAAGAAATATGTGCACTGAGTACTGGTAACCTGCCTCTTGTGAATTTGTCCAGGGAACATGTCCTTAAATAGATTCTATAATGAAAACCTTCAAGTTTTTATTTATTTATTTTTTTTTTTTCATTTTTTTTTTATTTTTATTTATTTATTTTTTTATCTATTGTCTTATTTATTTATTCATTTATTTATTTATTTATTTATTTATTTTTTTGTGGGGGGGGGGAGGGGGATTAGCTATAAATATTGAAAATTGTCATATGATTCTTATTCATTTGTTTCTTATTTTTGCTCCAAAACATAGCTTTTGAATAATGTGAAGTGACAATCTATGTTTTGAGCACAAATAAGAAAATATCAAAAATAATCAAATAGTAAAATAAATATGAATGTTGGAATAAGTACATGGTGCAATCTGTTGCCCTATCCTGCTTTCAAATTGTAAATAGCCACAAGAAATATCTTCGAAATCATTCATTAAATTCCAATGCCAGTTGGTTCAAGCAACTTCTAAATTGTACTGATGAGCATGTAACTGCAGATGTTATCAGTAATTGACTGTGTCCAGAGGCCAATAAAATTAAATCATTGTCAGG
This sequence comes from Rugalucina vietnamica, assembly GCA_964017185.1. Classification (NCBI taxonomy): domain Eukaryota; kingdom Metazoa; phylum Mollusca; class Bivalvia; order Lucinida; family Lucinidae; genus Rugalucina; species Rugalucina vietnamica. The sequence continues at coordinate 60,470,800 of OZ024873.1, forward strand.
TTTATAGCCAATTTCTTCAGGTATCTTAGAGGAACAAAATGGTATCAAATCCGCCCTTTAAGCTAAAGCGCTTCAGAGCTAAGTGTGAGCATCTTTGCGACCATCACTGAGGAAGTGCGCACTTTAGATTATTCTTATAAACGCACCAGTCATTTGTAACCACTGCCCCTACCTATGGAAAGGGTGGGGCATAGTCGGCCTAAAGTGCGGGGCGATTACTTTTTGATTGTCCCCGGAGTGCAGTGAATTTTGATGGTGAGTTGACATTAAGATCGTTACCTCAGTGGGGATTTTCTATTGCGAAGGTCAGAGCAAAGAGCAAAGTTTTGACCTCCAGTTTGTCCCACCTGGTAGTGGGGCTTATAGCAGGGCACTGAAAGCTGAAAAGTAATAATCCCTACCCTTCCCCGTTTGTGGACCGACAGTAGGTACAAATGACTGGTGCATAAATCCTATGCAATACTGACATCCCATCATAATGCAAGTCACTGAGTGGACGGACATCCCTGACACCCAAAACTCGATTTGCTCCAGTTTGTTTGTTTTAGGCTTTTGTGCTAGGGTACTATGAAGCTGAAGTGAGTCTGAGGTGAGGGCAAAAGCAGGACAAAAAGTTGATTTCACGATAGTTTTAACAAAATACAAACGGTTTAATAAGACCCGGCAACGCAAGAACTTTGAAACATGCACGGAGCCACGGTCGCAGTCGGGCAACCTACCACCCATTTCAGTGGGTTCTGGGTTTGAGTGAGTTTCGGGCCTCTTGGTTTAAAGCTGTGATCTGAGCTAAAGCTAAAAAATCATTTTCGTAGTCTCTTGCAGTGTGGTACCGAGTTTTATACCTCTTCTTCTTCTTGTCTACGTATTAACTCCCAAGGTTGGGACACCCACATGACCCAGAGATCATCTGGTAAAACATCGACTAAAGTCTTCTTGAGCACACATATACTTTTTCAAAGTCTTTAAAATATTAGAGGGCGTATAACGTAACTTGAAGCACGTGAAATATTTACAAGTGATGACACTATATATATATATAATCCTCCAAAAACTTATTTACATCATAGGGTGGTCGTAACTGCTACCCCAACTTTGACCAGTCTGTCACATACTCGTATCTTTCATTTTATGTATCCGTTTCAGGTGTAGCCTGTAGCAAAGTTCAGTAAAGGCTTTAGAGATTTCTTTGATCACTTGAACACTGGGAATATAGTACAGTCAAGTAATAATCTAACCACATTCGGTTTTGAGTTGAATATTTTCTGCCATATGTCTCTATATGCCTATGCCTATGTATTTGATAGTTTAGGATAGAACAATTTCCTCTGACTAAACAAAGCAGGACAGTCTAATAGCATATGTGATATATCTTCATCGGCTAGTCCACGTTTTTTACAATTTGCACAAACCGTTGCATTGCTAAATTTATGTTTACTAGTTTGTAACATATTACTTATGTATAAGTCCCTGTAACCATGCGACATTTCACAATGCCCATCCGTACATCAGCGACAGTGGATTCTAATGCCAGCCAGACTTTATGAGTAAGTCCTATTCTGGCTGAGTCGATGTCCATATAACACAAGGTGGACTTGTCACATGCTTCACTTTTCAGTTCATCTCACCAGTAATTATACATAGCAGTTCTAATTTGGAATTTCCAGTTTTCTTTAGTTGTCAAACAGCTTTTTAAGTCTTTTAGTGGTGGAAGTTGGTACCAGAAGATCTTGCTAAATAACTAAGTCTGTTATCAAGATTTACAGCAATTTGTCTTTCAGTTAGTTCTTTCACGGTTTCATTGTCCGAAATAAGTATGTTGTATAATAAACCTAATTGTCTTTTATATAATTCTGCCTCCAACGGTAGTGCACCCAGAAGAAGATAAACAGCACAGGTTGCAACTCTGATGGGGAGAGACTGGAATCTCTTTAGGTTGTCCAAGTGAAATTTTGATAAAATGTTTATCTCGGTTTGCGTCAATGGTAATACTTCTAAACCATACAAGAGTCTTTGAATCACATAACATTGGTAAATTTTATAAGAAACTCTGGGATTAAGTCCATTGGATCCATGTACACCAGTATTTATCAAAGCATAGAGAGTCACACACAGTCGGTACGTGCTAGACTTAGCCGTTCTTCAATATTTGTAATATTCTCATTCACTTCAGATCGTAAAAGTCCCAGATGAGTAGTCGATGACGAAAACTGCACTTTTTTTATCGCCCTTATCCAACGAAAACGACTTTTTGACACAGTTTGGGCGAGTATAGTAACATTACGTTTGATTTGTCAGGGTGAATTGTAACATGGTCTTTTTGGCGTTTCTTATGGCCACATTCATCATTATTTGGAGTTCATTTTCACAGTTCGATAGAAAGGCCAAATCATCCGCGCAGATTGGACAACCACAGAAAACTTGAGTATGCAGCTCCTATTTGGCATCCCTATAATGAAACTCAGACTGCTAAGGTGGAGAATGTGCAGAAGACTGTAGCCAGGTGGACCTGCAGGAGATGGAGGAACTCCAGTAGCGTCGGTGATATGCTTGACGAGCTTGAGTGGCCATCCTGCAGTCCCGCAGAGAGCGGTCCTCCTTAACCTTCTTCTACAAGATACACTCCGGTACAGTGTCTCTTGATAAAGACAAATACCTGACCCCGGCACCCAACCTAAAGCCCCTATCTCACTGGAATGCGACAACTGGAGACTAGTTCGCGAACAAAGATAAACGATATAAACACAACTTTCACTTTGCAGTCTCATTGAATAGACATTTTTGCGACAAATTCGCGAATTTCGGTCTAATTTTGAAAATATATCGCGCGACTGTCGCGCGATAGTCGCGCGACTGTCGCACGACAGTCGCGCGACATTCGTGAGAGTGTCTCACGACTTTCCCGCGAATGTAACTTATTTTCATTTAAATTCGTACGACAGTCGCTCGACATTCGTGCGAGTGTCGCGCGACATTCGTACGAATGTCGCTTAGTTTTATTTTCTCGCCAGATAGTCGCGAGGTTTTCGCAAGACTGTCGCGCGACCGTCGTGCGACACTCGCGCGACATTCGTACGAGTGTCGCGAAAATTTCGCATTGTAAATTCGCCAAAATTTCGCGGCGACAAGTTCGCGACACTCGCACGAACGTCGCGCGACCGTCGCACGACTGTCGCGCGACAGTCTTGCGAAATATTTTGGAGAAAAAATTCGCATAAAATTTTTCAACATGTTGAAAAACTTCGCGACCAGTTCGCGACTAGTTCGCGACACACGAAAATTCTCACGACACTCGCGCGACACTCGCACGAATGTCGTGCGAAAGTCCGCGACAAAATTCGCAAAACACTCGCGAGAAATTCGCATGCCAGTGAGATACTAGCTTAAGGCGAATTCGGGCATCGCATGAATTACAGTATACAAGACAATTTGCCTATAGTGATACCCTGAAAAACTCATTTTTCCCCAGAACTATTTCGGTTTGGAATAGTCTCCCTTCTTCAGTGGTCTCATCTAAGACCATTGAGGAATTTAAGGCTTCTATTTAAACATAGGCCCAGAGGCATGCGTTTAAGTATGCCTCTATCTATATCTTGTAAATAGTTTTAATGGTCCACCCCAAATGTTTTAAATTTCTCCCTTGACTAAATTCTAAATTTAGCCACCCACCCCACACCTGAGGTGATGATCAGAATTTGATCGACTCAGTATCAGAAGATAGATAGATAGATAAAACAGTTCCAATACAGAGTCCCAGTCCATGACGCTAAAGTTCCACTAGGCAAGGGTTTATGTAAGTCTTATATAAAAACGGTGATAAAATCCCCCTTGCCTGACCCCCTGTTGAATGTCAGTTGAAACTTTCACTCAGTTCACCTATCCATTTCACCTTAGAAGTAAGTCCAGTATACATATTTTTAACAATTGTCCATAGTGACGGGTGTGTTCCCGCTTCATACAACTTATCCAGCAGAATTATATTATTCACAACATCAAACGCTTTACGACTGTCAAGCGTCACGAGTAGACTGGCCCCAGTCGTTATTGTTTTTTGTTTTTTATAATAAATTTTATTTAAATAAGAAATCTTTCAGTTCCTCTGTGCCTCTTTAATCCAAACTCACCTGTTACTCATGGCTCAACAATAACGACTGGTTACAATTGAAAGAGGTTTGAAACCTGATACCCCCTCCCATCAGTTTAGAGATAATCTGCAGGCAATTACTGATGCCATAAAACAGCCTTGTGTAAACACAGATCCCTATCTCTAACAGTTCTCTAAAACCAATTGGTTCTGGCTATTCGAAATGTAGGAAAGTGTATTCACTGCTTGTAAAAATGTTCTCCTTAGAAAAGGTTTTGTATAGAAAGATTGTGGAAGTGTTTATTCTAATAAAATCGGTGTATTAGGTTGAATCTACCTTGCTCTGAATGGAATAAAAACTACTGTGTATTTTGCTGTTCTAATTTAATGTTAATGTTAATATATCAATAAGACTATAATGTGATATAATATAATTGTATATTCTGTTTATCATTTAAAAAACTTAAAAGATGGAACCTGAATTTAAGACTCCAACTAAAGTTGACATTAAGATAAAACTTACGCCAACAACAAAACAAACAGTATGCATTTTGTGCGGAGAAAGAAATCCGAAGGAAAAAAGTCTATTGGTGAAAAAAGGTGTTAAATCTGAATTTTACATTTTGATTGAAAGACTTCTGCACATTACAATTACCGAAGATGAGCACAGTGATATTGTCTGTAGAAACTGCCAGCGTAGACTTACAACAATAGACAAACATTTGTCTCAGTTCAAAGCAGTTTATGAAGATGCTAGAAACACATTAAAGCGGACCCATGGACACAAAGTAACAAAACGACTTGCTTCCGACGATGTCGGTGCCAGCAGCAAAAAGGCTCTTTTCCCTGATGACATGACCAGTTTGAGCAGTGGAACAGATCCTGAATCAGACAGATACCTTTTACTGCAGGTGTGTATATTGGTCATTCCTTATTACATGTGCAGACCCATTTGGTCTGCACATGTTTGCAGGAAAATGTATGATACATTTATTGCGTATTAATTAAACTTTCCAAGTGGTTGTACTTATATTGAGCAACGTCATGACAAAACCTGTCTTAAGAGCTTTAACAAGGTCCGACGAGGACAGCTGTTCAAAGTCTGCAAATTGGGATTAAGAACAATACATGTGATAAAAACATAAAAACTGCAAAGCTATTTTCAAACAAGGGCAATTTACACCCATCAGCTTTCTAAAAATTCATATTTACGATATGAGAGAAAATCGGCCTTCAGGGTTTCTGGTTTTCGCATAGGCAAACTCCGGTTTTCTCATGAGGCGGCTCATAAAGCATGTCATATCAGAAATACTGCTTTTGGCAACGCAATAAGCCGTTAATAAGCTGCGCACTAGCTGTAAAGCTGATCAGTGCCTTTAGTTTTGTTACGTGCACAGAATCGTATAATCCTTACATACGTTTGAACCGCGTCATGACAAAACCAGCAATGTGTTTTCCGAACAGGTCCTACACAAACAAAGCTGTACAAGCACAGAAGAAGGCTTGAGGCTGGAAATTTTGGATTCAGAAAAAAGGAATTGTACAATCCATGTAGCGAAAACAAAGGCGCTGATCATCTTCGCAATTACTGAGAAGTTGGTCTGCGCCTTTGTTTTCGCATATGCAAAATGTTGGATTTCTCGTGGCGTGACCCATTTTAGCCAAAATCTGCAGTAAGAACAAAAAGTCTAGGAATTGTAACAATATAAAAAAAGCATCGCATGGGGGACGAATGACATGACTCATTTTAAAGGCAAAACATTAAGGTTATTTTAATGCTATGCTCTACTACTTATTTTGCTAGAATATATAATACATCCATTTTTCTTTTGTTCAACACACAGGATGGTTGTAGTATACAAACCAGAGCCGTGGATCCAAAATATGACAGTTTGCTACAAGCCCTAATGTACAGTTCAGATTCTGAAATTGAACAGGAAGTTCTGAAGATTCCAAGTATTGTCACCAGTGTCAAAGATTCTGTGTTTAAATCTTTAGAGGTGGAAGTACGGCACTTGTGTTCTGTTAAAGCAAACAGCATCCTGCGCTACAATGATAAAGACAGTCTGCTGGCATTTTCGTTCAAACGAATTGAAGAGGAATGGAAAGAAAGAGCCCCTTTGTTTCACAAATTCTTGGCAACAGTCTCTGAAAATCCAAGTGCAGAACACAGAAATAAATTCAAAAAGGGAGAAGGAATCTTACATGGCCAAGTTTCAGCTGGATGTAAGCTGTTGAATTTATACAATAGAGAAATGAAAGCTCTACAGAATATCAATGATCTAATTCTTTTAAAGGGTGGATTAAAGAAATCTGCTTTCAACCGTATGCAGTCAACAGGCGTTTGTCACAGTTACAAGTCAACTATAGATCTGGCTGACAAACTTGCGGATAAATGGAATGAGGAGCTATTGATATGGCAAGACAGGAGCAAACATGACAGTGATATTGAACATGAGCTTATCCAACAAGCAGAATATTTAAAGGATACAATTCAATTAGTAAGCAGTGCTGGGGCGACGGCCATTGATTTGGTAATGGAGCAAGTTGCTATTGAAAATGAATTGGACAAACACAGAAAGGGAATGCATCCCGGTTATTATTTCGTTGGGGACAATGTGGATATGTTCACAAAGACACGACAAATGACAGTGAAAAATCAGAATAAAGATCAGCATATGTACCAGATATGTGCCTATCTGAACAGAGTGGATGGCAATGACCTGGACAACTCATGCCCACTACAGGAAGCAGCTACAGCTCCGTTTGCTCAGCTGGTACCAGGCGATGAGGAATATGAAAAGCTGATGGACAATTTTTCATTCTTGACTGCAAAGCGATGGTGCAAATATATTCCATACTTTGCTCCATTTGCATGTGTGCTACCAGCTTTTATAGACCATCCGTTTATGAAAGAAACACAAACACGCACAAGAAGAGTAAGTTCTTAAAACAAGAATACCCTATGCAATATTATGCTAGTAAAATTCACCGTTTCTCTTCCTCAAAGTATGAACAACCATTTTCAAGATACTATGTCAAAATTTAACACACAAAAATATAATAGCTGAGTTGCTGCTATGCAGAGTTTGAATACGAATACAAAATATTTTGATGACTGAGGTACTAATTTCAATTATTTTAAAACATAAGGTATTTTCTACTATGTACATGTAGATACATCTACTAACATACGAGTTGTTGAGGGTAACTTTGTTTTAAAAAGGGTTTTTTTTTCCATTTTATTGTAATTATGTTGATATTTTTAAAAACAGCTATAGTGATATGCCAGAAGGTCTCGAGGTATATTGTACAAGATTTAAGGTGGCCATGAATTACATTTTCTGTTTACAGATAAACATGGGGGTACTAAAAAAGAACGAGTCAAAGAATGAAGAAATGGCCGATATTTGCAAATTCTTGCATCTGTATGTGCCCGGCCATGACACCGACCCTGACAGTATACCCCTCAAGACGCTTAGTGGAGGAGACTATCTCACATTTGAGAGGCATAAACAGGCCCAAATGTCTGTACGGGATGATGAAACTCCCTCTTTGCGTCTTGAGGGTTTAGTACCAAAGATGGAGGAGTTTCATAATCAGGCAGAACTTCTTAAGGTAACTTCAAAAATTTTAAAGGAATCTATTTTTACTTAAAAGAAATTACGTTTTTAGTTTCACCACATCTGTAGCCATACATTTGTATGATATTAAGATAAAATGTTTCGGGGAAATCATTGAAAGCACTGGCATGAGAGAAATGAGCCAAAACATGAGGACATATGTATATATGTTTTATGCATGTTGATAGAAATTTCTTGAAACTTGCAAAAGTTTTGGCTTGAAATTCATTGCAGCACAAAGTTTGCTTTAATGGCACCTTTTCTATTTGCCATTATTTGTTTATATTTGCAGGTTATTTGGCAGTGTCTGTATTCCACCAACTCATCAAGAGATATAGGAACTATGTATGCTGCGAGAAATGTGACAAATTCAAAGAATGTAACAGCAGATCCATCTGGAAACTACTATGCATCTGCACTGATGGCCGATAAATTTATTGACTCATATTTAGTGGCAGGGGCTTTGGATCATTTTGATATGGAGTTAAATGGTGAGCCAAAACAAGATGTGTATGTGGGTGCAGTGGGCGATATGAATGACATGAGGACATATTTATTACAACAGGCAAGGAAATTTGTTGAGAACAAAGTAGAATTTCAAGTTCGACCATTGCCAGACTATGGTGCTCAGTCAATGACGTTGAAATGTCGATACTGTGCGAAGGAATACAAGCAGGGTTTACGGTTGAGAAAACATGAAAGTCGAGAACACAATCACAGGGATCCTTTGTACAGCAATGACTGGGTACCCGACGTTGAGCAGTCAGATACTACCGACAGTGATATGGTCTTGAACTACACAAAACTGTCACTATTTCTTGGACTTCTTCATTTGAACCATAATGATGCCATAGCAATGGGTGATGGAGAACGAATTATGTTAGTCAATCAGTACCTATACCTTCTGTACAAACAAAACAATTGTCCAAAGTATGCCTTTGGAATTTTAGAAACTGTCTGCCAGTCAAAGATTCTGTTAACACCACGACTAGCCCACAGGCTGAAGTGGAACAGAACAGTCAACCACAGAGGAAAAAAAGACACCAATCATCCAAACGACTTGGATTTAGAGCATTGCAACCGAATCTTTAAAGACGAAGCGCATAGCTTCAGAGGAACATTCACGGAAAAAACAATATCAAGGGTTAGTCGGAGTGCATTGAGTACATACAATATTGTAAAAAACTATGATAAGCAGACAAATGTTCATGAGGCCTCAGGGTTACACACTGATGCAGACTTGAGTGCAGACATTGAGTTGATAGTGAATCAATTAATCCAAAGCAATGTTTTCAAACGAGTTCCTGGACGTCGACATGGAGCCTTCCAGACAATATCACCAAATCCATTCGCAGAATTAGATATGGAACAGATAAGAGACTGGATAGCAGGTTCTTTGAGGAAATACTCCGCAAAACATTTTTATTGAATTTGTCAATGTTTAAAGTTAATCTTACCCGATTGACAACTCTAACCAAACAAATCTGAGCTTTAATGATTCTGTTGCAGTGTTTGAAATCCAGGTTGTTTGTTTAAAAATATCTTTGTCCCTGTGTTTTTATTTACAAACATTTAGATTTGGTTAGTTTATGGCTTAATGCCCCAGTCAACAATTTAATAGTCATGCCAGGCAGAACCACCGCTTCCTGAGTATTAACCAGTACTGTGGGAATCTTAAAATTTATTACTAACTACAGGGCATCACATGTTAAGAAGTCTTGCACTTTACCACTACACCGCCGCACTTCTGTCCGTTAATAACGCAGATGAAACGGGGACAATGCTAACCAGGTCATGGAGGGATGACAATCAACACTGTGCCAATTGTACTGTAATTTATTAATCACGGGGTCTATTCTCTAAGCCTATATAATCTGGTGTCGTCCAGGTATAAGCAGGTTCCGGTAGTGGATTTGAGAAATTGAATGTAAACAAAGAAATGGAGTAGACAGGTGAACAGGTAAGTTGCATTATTACTGTTTTATCTGTTGATTTTGAATAAAATCCTGATGTGCAGTCTCAAGAGAATTTACAAACGCTAGCAGAAATCAAAACTAGAGTGGCGAAGAAGCAAAAGGAAACTAGATTTCGATGTTCAAAGTTTCGATACGTGGCTGTTTTGATGTAATAGTTTCGCCCAGATTCACAAGTTTGCCATACATTTCGAATATTTATGCACCAGACATTGTCCGATTCGACCCACAAACAAATATAACCAGTACGTACATTCCTGGGAATCGAAATCGTTTCACGAAAGCGAGTCCAAAATAAAAAAATTCTTGGTATAAGCACATTTTTCAGGTGGTCGTGAATGTTAAGACGCTTTAGTACGGTAGACGTGTAATCTGACTGACACTGTACCAGGTACTCAAATTGTTTATGCAATCGCAAGCACTCTCAAATCTGAATTATTTGAGCTTGTTTATAGTGGCTGAGAGACATATTCGCTCAAAAGCGTAACAAGGATCTTATCCCATCCCAAAACATAAAATGGTTCCTCGTAATTCTGGCGTGAGTTGCATAACGCGAACCCTTGAGATATTGATGACGCCATTTGATCTTTCTTATTCCTTAGCAACGGCGGGTTGCTTTCAGAGAGGCAGCTCATGGGAACGTTACGTAGCGCTGGCGAACATTTTTTTTGGAAACACACCGTTGCATAGGAAATAGTTGCGAAGTGCTTGCTAACCCTGTTTATGTATGCAAATGACATTACAAGACATCTCTAAAATATACTGAATGAGTTGCATCGTAAGAAAACCAACATTTCGCATATGTCAAAATCATACGATGATCGGTGCAAATGTAACCTAGGCATAATCATTATACTTTCACTATTAATCGTATAAATTAGCTGTAATGCTTATAACGACTATTACTCTTCGATCTACAGTAACAAGGGCCTCTGACGGTGGTAATGGGAGTTATAATGTATAGCTGCCTCAGATTGTAAGAAAAATAAATGTTGGTCAAAAAGGTACAAGTAGGCAAAGATCAGGAAAAGGCGCAATCAGAAAGAGATTCCCACTCCAAAAACCGAGGTGGGAAAAAAACCAAACTAACAATCAAATGCTTCTGTTTTTGTATACATGTTTGCTGGTAGTTCATAGTTTATAATGTTGGATTGAGGGTTTTGTTTCAATAGATGTTCTGTTTTATTTTTGGGGTTAAATTGGCATATTTTGTATTAAACATATAAGAAAACAGAAAAGTATTTTTTAACATTGTTCCCCCCACCCACCCCGAGTCCCAAGAAATCACTTTGCATGTGAATGTATTGTCATATTTTACATAATACAGAAAAAATGGTTTTCTATGCATTAACATCTGCTGGGCCCCGAGGGAGGCGTTGAAACCCGAGCTGCGCGCTCGTGATTTGCTCTGCTTTACAACTGACCTCCAAACAGTGATATATTACTCAACAATTCACTGCTAGAGCTGATCTATTTCATAAATAATATTCATGAAAGGTTGCTCAGTGTGACAAAGTTTTGTCACAATGGGCCGTATCTGGAGAAAATGCTTTTGGTTAAGATCAAACTCTAATCAAGCTGTGCAATTCATCGACGATGGATTGAATTTTTGTTAATTAATGACACGATTCTGATTAGCTGGTTGGTCATCGCTGATCTGGGTCTATGACTTTGCATATAACAGATAGCAGGTTTTCTCATGGGGTAACACTGCTTGTATATTGGTAGTACTGAGACAATAATACTATACAGGTAACTGCTAAAGGTTTGTACCCAAATTGTTGACGTTGAAATAGTTCAATGTTATTTCCATGACATTGTGCATGTTTATCGCACATAATACTGTGTTACATGCTCAAAATATGATACAGTAGTGGAATTAAAGGACTTTAAGCAAGGAAAAGTGAAAATTTTCTTTTTTCTCATATATCAAATTTTGACCCCCACCCCCGCTAAAATCGCCGTTTCTACACTATATGGAGGAAATAGTCAAAACTTTTAACAGATATAGGTTCAGAATACATTGGGTTATTGCCCTAACCATATAATACTACCACCAGGACCTTAGAGACAATGTTCTGGTCCTTTGAAAACTGGGCATCAAACCCTCAAGACTGTCACAGATTTTTTAACGAAAGTCTTCATGTGTGCAACTGCACATATTGATTATGGTATTGCCTGTTAAAAAAATCCATATCACGAACGAATCTCAATATAAACGAAAACTTAACAGTTTCATGTTTTTGGAAATATCTCACAACCCATGATTTTGTGCTTTGCATTCACACCACCCCTACATTTTATTCTTATACGTTACATGTTTACATGCTGTTCGTCTTCCAAAGCAAAATGACATGTTATTTCTTGAATATATAAATCACTGAAGACCAACAAGTGTACTCACCTTCAGCAATCTGCTCAAAATCACAAGTGTGTCGACAAATTAACCAAAATGTACCACTAGTTTATCTTCTCGCAGATGAGGCACGTGCTTTTATGAGCTTTGAACATTTCCGCTGAACGCTTCTCAAACTTTTGTAAAGATTTGTTAATGTTAATTTGATGTTTTAACATGTATCTAGAGACTGCACTTCAAAAATGTACATTGCTAACCTAAGTTCTTATATTTTTTTCACTTTTTGAAGAAAGCAATGAAACACCAGACTAAACTGACCTTAACCAGCACAACTCCCGAGCATATTGGCTTGAAGAATAGACCCCGTGTAATGTAGACCATATGAAATGAAGAAACTGTAAATAAGGTCACAAATACATGGGAAGCAAACTCACATATAAACATGGAATGTCGTTTTAAATCATACATTTAAATGCTGTCAGTTTAGGCTATATTATAACAAAACATTGTATCTAACCAGCAGCCCATTAGGCAGTCTGAGCATAGTTTTCTATGCAACAGTGTACAGCAGGTCCCAACGAACAAAATTATTCAGAATCAGAGCTTAAGGAAATGTGTGGCTTTGTTCTCATGTACATTTCAATGTCACTATCACTAGAAAACTCCTCTCCAGAGGAAGATTCTGATACATGTTCAGTTGGTACGGTAAGAGAATTTCTAATACAATTCAGAGTCTCTGAATCCGTTCCAGAACATGGGTGTGAACAGTCACAGTTATCACTACATTGGCACAAACATTTACACTTTAGACTGCAAATGTCACAGCATTTGTGCCCTGGAATTATGGATTGAGCATCTTCTGAAAAAGGCTTCAGCAGCAAAAGTCGTCTACAGCTTTCTGCTTTTACATACTCCTTCATTTCTGTTGTGATATTCTGACTGCTCAAACAATATTTGTACCTCAGCATAACTGCATTGCAGTCTATCAGTGGGTCTCTTCCAGCTCGACCTGACTCTTGTAAATAGTCGTCTATGTCATTGGCAGGGCCATAGTGCACAACTGTATTTACATCTCTGACATCAAGGCCCATACTAAACGAGGTTGATGATAACACAACCCTGACACATCCATTTTTGTCTTGAAAAGATTGACATATCTCCCTTTTATTTTTTTCATTAGTTGTGAGATGAAACATTCCAAAGATTCTGTTCCAATAACCATTTTTCTGACTGTCGCTTGTTGTCACAAACTGGTCCATGGCCAAATTTGTTTCCAGATACTCGTAAACTTCAGAAATCTGTTTAATTTGTCGAAAAAACACAATAATCCTAGGACACTTACTCCGGTATTGGCTCAAGAGATTAAGCAGCCATTTGAAGGATTCAGATATACACTGAAACAAAGTTATAAGAGGCCACCTCATATTTTTTCTTCTAGTTCAGAAAGTAAAATACGATCAATTAAAATTCATGATCATATGAATAAACCAATGTCTAACAGTGGCTCTGTGAGTTTCTGCATTCCAAAATGCATGATACTTCTCACACAGACGAAGCATGTGTAAAGGTACCCTATTTCAAAAAGTCACACTTTATTAACATCAAATTAAATGTCATATTATGACGTTGTGTTTTTACATTTTAATTTATTTGAAAGTGCTACTGACTGCCATGAAGCAAAATAAAATTAAGTCAAAAGTGTTGCTGCAATAAGAATCTTCGTTTCTGTTTTGTACATGCAAGAAGACAACAACCTGAATAACAGGAATTCAGCTTTTGTATGCAATTTGCATACCAACTTTGTTCTTCTCCAGTTGCGTTATTATCAGCAGCACGGCATTGAAATTTTCAGCGATTATTTAGGTCAAATACTAGACTCTGATAAACTTTGAAAATTAAAAAAATCGTCCACAAATTTTGTTATTTTGTTCGTTAAAAATTGGCATTGAAACCGGAAGTGTGCGGCAGCCTTGACCTGTTGGTCCTCGAAAATGGTCTAAAACAGTTCAGTCGAGTTATATCTCTCATTTCCAGGCCTCATCAAGTGAATTTAATAGGGGTCAACATGTTTAAGAGGCACATTTATGAATTTTCCAAAAAATCTAAAAATTGGCGATTTTTAAAAATGCATAAAAATTCTACCAGTAGAGAAAATTCGAATGTTTGATGTTTTTCCGAGCCGTAACGACCCCTTTGATAACACCCGTTCCTAATTTCAACAAATGGTGTGCTGTATCCAATTTTTTATTTAAAAACATTGATTTTTGCATTTTTACTCCAAAAACGCCTTGAGTAAAAGAAAATTATTTCTTAACACTTTGGAACTTTACTTACTTGAAAGACACGTCTTTTGGCAAAAAATCGTGCAATTTTGAACATGGCTTAGAAACAAAAAATGAGTTTAAAAGTGGCCTCTTTATAACTTTGTTTCAGTGTATCTTTGCCACAGTTCTCTACACTGTATTTTACGTTTGCTTTGCCCGGATTGATGACAATCTGTATACAATCTTTCATAGACAAATCCTTCATGATAGTGTCTCTTGTCACTTTCGTTGCTGTTGCAGTGAGAGCTATAACTGGAATAGACCCATCCACAAGAGACCTCAACTCTCCTAGCTGACCATAACATGGGCGATAAGCTGGTAGTCTGCGTTTCTTATTGCCTTTCCCACTGAAAAAAGATATAACATTTAATTTTTATGTGTGCCTATCAGACTGAATATGATATGAGCCTGAGCATGAGAATACCAACAATTTGGGTTCTGACCAGGTCGGACACAAACCGGGCTGTACAATCAAAGAAGAAGATTAGAATCTTGAAATTTCGGATTTAAGAAGAGGAATTATACTATTCGAGTAGCGAAAACAAAGGCGCTGATCAGCTTCACAGTTACTGCGAATTTGATCTGCGCCTTTGTTTTCGTCTATGCAGACTGTTGGTTTTCCCATGCGGCGGCTCATATACGTTTTCTTTTCATGATGATTATGCTATGATTTTAATATGCTAGAAATGAATACATGCATTTAAATACCAAAACGCCGGCTGGATAAATGCACTGATCAAACGGTTTTGCTGAAATACATTGTTTTAATATGTAAAGAGAAGTATTTTTAATTCTGCAATGTTAAATATTTAAACATTGAATCATACATCAATGAATTTAATAAAGTTGAAAAAAAATGTTGCAGATGTGTTTTTATTTATTTATTTTTTACTCGCTACTCTCTTCAATTAGGTTTTCCTCCCCACTGCACTCATGTTGTTATGAGCCACTTCATAGAAAATCATGTTTTAGCTTCACAGAAAAACCCGCTCTGAGCACAAACATAAGCTAATCTAATGAGTAGATACAATGTACCTTGTTAATTAGAGCATTCTGTCATTATGCACTAACAGACAGTCTAAATGAATCATAGGCCTGGGTAGATTTGAATCAGAAACAGAATCAGAGTCAGAAACCAGAACACAGATTACTCTCATGATGTGGCTCATGATACTAGAACTATTCTATCAGCTACACAGACACCACAGTTCTTATATAATGAAGAGCCTTATTTTTATTCGACAGCCCAGGGGTAAAATGATAAAGAAAATCATCACTCAATGATAATGAAAGCAGCAAAGTAGTGTCTTTTCAAAAGTTTCGATGGAAATAAATATGTATGCATGTACTTACAATTTCTTGATGCAGTGTGCTTCATCAATAAAAATCGCCTTCAAAACCCTGTTCTTGGACATTTTGGTCATAAGCGCACGATGTTCACCCAGTAGCGACTCTGGACTGGCAAAGATAATATCACATTTGCCATTCTCTAAATCTTCAACTGTAACATTTGACTTAAGCAAGTCCTGTAAATACACCGCCTTGACTCCTTTCTTTTGAAGTCCTTCTGCTTGATATTGCATCAGCGCCACGAGTGGTGACACAACAATGACAGATGCATTATTCACATTTTGCAGACATTGGAAAGCAAATGGTGCAACTTCAAATGTTAAACTTTTCCCACTGCCCGTGGGAGAGCAAAATAAAATATCCTGACCACTTAAGTATCCTTTTATTACTGCCTCCTGGTTAGGACGAACATTTTCATAATTCAGTTTTGCAGTTGCAGTTCTTATAATTTCTTCCATCTTCAGCAGTACACTTTAAATGAATAAAGATTTTGTCTGACTTTCAAGCAACCAAAATCAGAGAAATTTGATACAGGCCATTAGCTTATCAGTGCTTGCTGTAATGTTTACCTCTGCCAGTTTTATTGCTCTTAGCAGTGGGGCAAATATTGATAAGACAGAAGGGTGAAAGTTCAACTGGCAGAATTCCTCCAGTAGATTTTTCAATTGTTACCAGACCCTATCTTTGCAATCAGGAAACTTAAGCAAGCAGAGAAATTATAGGTGTTCTAGATTTGTGTCCCTTCATAAAAAGAAGAAAAAAAAATGGATAAAAGGAAAAGATAGGGTCTGGGGCCAGACTACGTCACGAGAAATAACGGTTTACAAACGGGTGTTTATTTTAGCTTCCGCCCTTGCTGACCGATTTAGCGTACGCCAGAATTCTAAGTAGATAAAACAAGTTCGCCTGTCAAAATGTCAGAATACGAAAACGTCGCAAGAGGAACTTTGAAGTTAAAGGGTGTTTCCGATCACAAAATAAAGAAGTAAGTATTTAGCATGAATACCAATGGAATTTAGATGAAGAATTATATGACTGTTGTTTCTCTGAGTTCAAATTTGAAAGAAAAATTGAATTGTCATTGGTTTTCGCGACCATTTTCTATTTTCGTTGCGCAATTTTCTGACCAGCTGTACGAGTGTGGTTGACTGGGACTCTTGGATGCGATTTTGATACCACAAAATTCAGTGGTGTCCTGTGGTGGGCAAAATATCAACAATATCTCATAATATGCAATGCAGGCTGTCAACCAATTCCTATTAAACTCCTATATTTTGGGTCCAAATCCTATATTTTTAAGCACCTCCTATATTCCTATAATATCTCCTATATTTTTAAAATAATTCCTATATTTTTAGGAAAATTTGTTGCCGATGAATGATCATATATAGCAAATAGTAGTGCTCTGGAACTGCCTATTTATTCTTCATTCTCTATTTTAAATAAAATCATATTACAGTAATTTATCCGGTTTCCAATCTTATCCAGTTCCGAATCAAGTGGTCGTATCGTCACGAACTACACAGCAGCTGTTCAATTAAGAAACAAATAATTTTGTATGGTCATGAAGTCTATCTTTTTCTCTTCCTCAGCACGAAGTCAGATTTTGAAAACTTATCTGCATGCTAAAAATAAATCTGTTCTTCGAGATGACCTGTCGAATTAGAATGTATATTGCACTTGTGTAATTATCCGCAAGGTGCAGGTTTCCGCAAAATGCATGAACCTTGAACATTCTTTTTTTTTATACTTTTGGTTCTAACATGCGTTCCAACATTAATTATAACACACCAGGAAAACTGAACTTCATTTATTGATTTTCTGTTGCGTAGGAGCTTGTTAATTTTATCTACCAATTTAGCTAGTTTCGGGTCAGTAAAGATTAATTGTGTCGACATAGTACATGTACTCGTAAATCTATTAATATCGCAGTACACGTCTTAGCGCTAAACCTAAAGGAACTGAGGAGGGAGTGTTTAAATCTCAGTAAGTATTTTATTGGATGTGTGTGTGTGTGCGTGCGTGCGTGCGTGTCGCCACAATACCACAGTCTTTCATTTGCAATGCAGTTTGTTTGAATTGATGCTTATTTAACGTTCTAGTCCACAGCTATGGTCATGTCAGGACTTTGTCCCCATTTTATGGGACTTGTGCCCAAAGTTCTCACCGCTGTGTCTAGTGTGGGTTCGAACCCCGCTCTGGCCATGTGAGACAAACCAAGTTCTGCTTGCGAGCGTGTCAGGTGGTTTTGTTTTTCTCGGGGTTCTCCCGTTTTCGTCCCACCTACTGATTGGCACGTCTCATATGAGCTGAAATAATCATGAAAGGGACGTTAAACTGAATAAAAAAAAAGGGGGGGGGGCAAGTTAGGATGCCCTGACATCCTAAACTAAACGTGCTTCAAATATAACCACACAACAAAGCCAAGAGGGACAGACACTGGGTTCGATCCTCACGTTGAGCGCCGAGTTATGCTTTTTGGTCCTCAGCATATAAGGAATCTAGCAACATCTCTCTTTTTCACTCTTTCTCTTTCTCTCTCTCTCTCTCTCTCTCTCTCTCAAAATTGTTCTATCTATTATTTTGATTTCTTCTTTTGACATAGTAGTCTAGTGAGTAGCTGTTTCCCAAAAAGTGGCTATTCATTTACCAAAACTTAACTAAATAAATGAATGCCAAACCCCCCACCCCGTTGCCGAATGGTGAAGAGCTGATTTCATTAACGCGTTTCATTCGATCGTCTCACCGCTGTGTTTGTTGTGGGCTGTGAGACAAGTTCTGCTTGAAGATATGCCAGGGTTTTTTTTTTTTCCTTTTTTTTCTCGGGGTTCGCCCGTTTTCACCACACCAACTGACTGGCTCGTCTCATATGAGCTAAATGATCTTAAAAGGGAAGTAAACTGACCCAAGATAGATAGATAAATAAATGAATGAATTTTAAGAGGGGGGGGGAGGGGTTGGAAGATGTTTCCGGGCCTGGATATTATTTTTCTCTCACGACGCGGTCCTGTCTTTTTATTGTTATATATTACAATATGTAAGATAGTAATACAGCAGAATTTACTCTGCCCTAGATATGTTTTTCGGCCAAAATTGGATCCTGTTTTTTTTTTTTTTTTTTTTTTTTTTGTTTTTTTTTTTTTAAACTTACAGCCCCCCCATCCCCAATAATAAAAATCAAATGGTCGTTTCCTTACACAGGTGATTCTTTGTGCAGTCGGTCTGTATCGCGAACAAAACATGCTGTCTGGATTTCTAGTCTAGTTGACATATTCCTGTTAGATATCTCTGTTTACGCAACATTAAAGCTGTGTTTGAAATTCAATGTTAATCAAACAGGTGAAAGTTAAACTCATAAAACATCAACAACAAAACAAACATGATTACCAGCTCTTAACTGCAAAAATCTGGAACCAGTTACGCCATTATCGACTTAGAACATGTATTTGTTTTCGATTGACGCCAATATCCAGAACGTGAGTTATACGTCGTATACATGTACACAGTTTTTTGACACTTTTTCTTTCTGAAATGGTAAACTGTGTGTAAGTCTTGTTTTATAAAAAAAGTAATGAAGCTACAAACTCAAAATCATAACGCAATAGTGCCAGAGAGTGTCCTGTTTAAAAATTATCGCAAATGATTCGGAACTGGATAAATGATTCGGAACTGGATAAATTGGTGGTCTGCTTCAAAGCCATCGTGTGGCCCACAGAATATTCACAATCAATCAGACTAAAGTTCATTATTTAGAAGAAGGATTATACTTTCTAATGGTAAGGTCATAACCTAGTTTGCTGTGAGCAATTATCTAGAAACCACTTCGAAAAAAAAGTGACCCGGAACTGGATAATTTACTGTATTACTGTATATTATATAGTGCATAAATGGTCATTATGTTACCCCTTACTCCTTAGGGTTACTTTTAAGTCCAAAGCATGTCCCATTTTCATAACAATTGATACATTATATATCCTAGTTTCCATCAAAGTTGTCATGTTTTTTATATTGTGTATTTTTTTAATCTATTTTCTTTCTTCCTATGCCTTAATTTTGCTGTAAATTGATGCAACTGTACAGTGTACAATTGATCCAGGAAAGGCTGAGATCACAGGAGACAAAGGTATGTACCCTAGAGCTTCTGGGGGCCTAGGCGGCCCCCAGATCCCCACCTGATTTCATGGAATTATTTCATACAGTACATGTATTCATAAAACATTCTTTTCTATATTATAGTCTTAGGAATTTCCCCTAAGATTCAAAGTTGTAGGGGGTTTTTACCTTTGAGAAAGAACATAACTCACCCTCTCACTATGAATTGTTTATGTTTTCTACTGTTAGTGAAAAATAAAAGTAGGTCTAAGTTTAGAAGTAGAGAAAAAGTTGTCCATAATTTTCTCTTTATTCTCTATAATGTATATATTTTTTCTTTAAAAAGCCTTTATTTTGCCAAAAGAATACCTCTGTATAAAAACCTTTATTTCTGTGAGAGTCAGCTAATGGGCATGTGTAGTATCACCATCATGCATAATGCTTCAGCACACTATCATCACATGAATGGTCACCTGTCTGGATTGTGATGCTGTTGAACTGAATGGTTACTTTATCTAGATATTTTAGACATTAATTAATGTGGAAAAAGTGAGTGAAGTGGTAAGGATTGTTAGTATAAGAGCATAGAATGAAGCGATTTTCACGAGAAAAATCCTATATTTTTCCTCAAAATGAGCTAAAACCTCCTATATTTCTCAGAAAAAATTCCTATATAAACTCCTATATTTTTTAGAAGACTTGGTTGACAGCCTGTGCAATGTGACCAACTGAAATAAAAATAATTGTTAGATCCTTTGGAAGCATTAAAAGTACAAAGCTAGAAGATGGGCCATATGTATGTATGTATGTTCGTAGTGTTCCGCCGTTGACTTATCGGCGCACCTCGTTTTAACCCCGAGTAAGAGTATTACCATCACCAGACTTCAATGATAGAACTACACTGCCCGCCACCAACCATCACCTTAACATATTTACTGTATTCCCATCATTGAAGTTATCTTTTTTTTTGAGAGAGAATAGAAGCCAGTGCTTGCCTTATGAATGCTGAGCGCCAAGCAAGGTAGCCACTGGTACCATTTTTAACGTCTTTGGTATGACGCGGCCCGGGTTCGAACCCGCGCCTCCCGCTTCCGAAGCGGACGCTCTAACCATTACGCTATTGGAACCGTACAATATTGTACAATTTCGGGTAATGAACCTTCATCAGTGACCCTGTATAACACTGGCAGCGAAAGCCAGACATTTTGTTCCAATTTCAAGAATTTACATCTGTGTAGTCTAAATCAAAGACTCAAATTCCCAAAGGGGCCAAATAATCAAAATACTGTTAAGAAGATGAGTCTTAACATATAAAAATTTGAAATACTTCATAAATATTCACTGATCCCAAAGGATCAAAAGAAAAATATAATCTGCACTATGGATGATGTACGGGGAGACTTTTTAGGGCCGCCACACGGCACAACACCAGCTGCAGTAATAGCAAATAAAAATAATTGTTAGATCCTTTGGAAGCAGTAAAAGTACAAAGCTAGTATGTTTATTGTTTCGCTTTGAGCAAGGCACATTCAGAATCAGAGTAGTATACTGGAGAAATGTCAAATTGACAATACCACACCAGAGGAGTGGGGCTTGACTGAAGGGGATTAGTCCATCAATTTGCGCTGTACAAACGTTTTCAGCAACACACAATCATCTGACATTTCAGCGGAGGAGATCAGACAATCAGGAAGGTCATTCCAATCTCTAATAGTTTGGAGGAAAAAAATATGTAAATTTGTAGGTCTGAAGGTAACTGAAATGCCAGGCGTGTTGATTTCTACAACGCCTATTCTTTGGGATAAGCCAAAGTAAAGGTCATCGGTGGGTATTTTTGCTCTCCCGTTTAGACTTTGATAGTACCTTTATACTTTCACTCTTGATAGTACTTTCATTCCAAGGAAGTATTGACTCCATCAAAACATGACTGAAAAATTGGTAAACATCAAATAAAACACGCCTCTATTTTCTCTGATACAGGAAAAAGAAGAAGAAGGATAAAGAAAAAGAGTTGAGTAAGATGTACGAGAACATCGCATCACATGCCAGTACCTCCGACGCAGCTGAAGGGGAGACAAGAAGAGTACATGTAGACAAGCGGACTAAGGCTGAGATAGCCTTTGAAAAGTCAAAAGAAAAGAAGGTACTAAACACATATCATGGAAAAACTGTCAAAGTGGTCTCGTTATTTTACGGCAGCTTGTTTCCAGTCTTGTTCACGAATAAAATTTGTACTCATTTTGGTTATAGTTTGCTTGTTTGGGACTTACTGCAGAAAAAAGTATGTCCACCTTTATATGAAAATCAGTTTTACAGAGTATACTTTTTAGGCAGCTGACCTCCCAATGTCAATACTTGCATCAGAGAAAAATTAAAACATAGCAAATAAGCAAGGTTTTTAGTTGATGGCTAAAGTACCTGACTATGGAAACATGATCTAAACTGTTTTATCATGTTTTTTAGAATACATAACATATTGAGTAACAGTATTTATTTATTAAAATGTTTGATTTCAGCGTGCGGAACAGATATTAGAGAGAGCTGGTAAAACACACAAGGAAAGAATTATGGTGAGTAGCCTTGCTATACTAATTAAGCCACGACGCCAGAAAACAAGCCTTGGGGGTTTCCGACTAGGTCCGACACAAATCGGTCTGTGCAGCTACAGAAAAAGTCTAGAAGCATGAAATTTCGGATTTAGAAAGAAGAGGAACTGTAGGAGTTGCTGTGAAGCTGATCTGCGTCTTTGTTTTCACATAGGCAAAAATCCAGTTTTTTCATGATGGGGCACTATTAATAAACCTTGAATTGTCAAAACTCAGCAACAAAACAAAAGTACACCCTATGGGCGGTTTGCCTTTATTACGTCAGGGTGAAATTTGTCACCAACATGACAGGCATATGTACCAGCCGGGTTTTGAACCCGCAACCTCTTGATTGCTAAGCGAATACGTCATCTATTACACCACCGCGGCTGTACAAGTACACTGTATAGAGGGATTTCATCTCAAACCTAAATTAACTGTTCCTCTGGGGACATCGATATACATAAAGCCAATATACATCAATTTAGGTTTACCATGGTAAATGACACTTGTTTCCAAGTGCATTAATTCTAAGAATTTGTAAATGCTAGCCTAAGTTTCTTTGTTTGTGTCCCAAAAATTCTCTGGTTTTAAATGCAAACTTAATCTGTTTTAACTTCTTTGTTTCAGGAGTTCAATAAACATCTGGACAGTTTAACAGAACATTTTGATATTCCAAAAGTTAGCTGGACAAAATGAGACTTGAAAGCAAAATACAGCTGCTTTGAATGCTTATGGGAAGAGTGCAGAGGGTTGTAGACAATGATTTAAATAGGACAATGAAATTGTTGTGTTATGGCTGTGGAAAAGTGCACATTTTCATGTAGCATAGATATGATCACCATCAAAAACAGTAATGTCACTCTGCTTCTCTGTTCCCAGATTTATAAAGTGAAACATTACGGAAACTTGCCCATGCAATATACAGAGATTTTTTTCAGAAGCAAAAATAGAAAAATTCATTGGAAAAAATTGGAAATTTTTAAAATTTTAGCTTAAAACATACATTGTGGGTACATCTAACGAATACCCACAATCTATGTTTTCGATCAAAAATAAGAAAATTAGGTATAGCCCTGCATACCCCAGATTTTCTTAAAGTGGACTTTAAGGGGGTACATATTGCACGGACATGTTTTCCTGATGGTTTGTGGCAAAGGTTTGGATGTATTCTATGTGATAGATCTGATCTTAGTATTTTGATGCTGCAACCTTGCTCAAGGAGGGCATCAATGGTTTTGTCCCTGTTTTTATTAATTTACTTTGATTTTAAAACAACAAAAAAAAACCCCTCACAGCTGAACATTTTGTTTAAAAATCTTTTCCCCCTGATTGGTAGTTTGCCTTTATTAAGTCACCAACATGACAGGCATTTCCGAGTGCTAGCCTTATAATGCTTAGCGCCAAGCAAGGTAGCCACTGGTACCATTTACCAAGTCTTTGGTATAACATCGAACCGGCAACCTCCTGCTCCTGATGCAGAGGTTCTAACCATTATGCTAATGCAACTTATTCTTAGACCCTGCTTTAAAATGTCTTAATTTTGCCACAAAGGCATCGGTCTGCAGGAAAGCCAAGATTGGAAGTTAAAACTTCAATGTGTTTCAGTACATGTATATAGTTGTTTTTATAATTTCTGTGTTTTATTATGTTATTTTATGTGACCTCTAAAGATTGTTTTCCACATGTAAAGCTGAAAAAGATGTTTCATCAATGTTTGGGCACTAGCTCAGCACCTATATGAGTGGCCCCCATGGCCGTGCGGTTAAGAGCGCTGTTTCTTAATCACTCGATCATCTCACCGCTGTGTCTTGTGTGGGTTCGAGCCCTGTTCTGGCCACATGTGAGACAAGCCAAGTTCTGCTTGCGGGTGTGCCAGGTGTTTTTTCTCGGGGTTCTCCCGTTTTCGCCCACCTACTGATTGGCCTGTCTCATATGAGCCGAAATAATCTTGAAAGGGACATAAAACTGAATTTAAAAAAAAAAAAAAAAAAACTATATGCATTATACATGTAGATCATTGGGAGTGTTAAATATAGACCATCACTGAATCACCGATAAAACAGTCACGGTAGATGATTTAGAAAGTTGTGTGATAAATGGATGTAGTCCAGTTTGGAAAATCAGTAAAATTACACAATGTTCTATGTTTTCATGTTGTAAAGCGCACCGTTATAACACAGTATGGATTGTTTTACTTTTCATTACGAAAATTTGCCCTTGCAATATAGAGATTTTTTTTCAGCTGTAAAAATTGATAATTTCATGAGAAATTTTTTTATATTTTTCGTATTTTTGCTCAAAACACTGAGGCCGTATCAAACATGTACCCACAATCTAATTTGGGGCAAAAATAAGAAAAATAGGTTTTCTCCTGTATACCCCAGGTTTGCTATATAAAAGTGGGGTATAAGGAGTTATACATTACATGGACATGTTATCGTGATGCTGAGTTGGTATGCTTTGTATTGTCATTATTATGGCCCCTGGCCCTTTTTGTCTCTATGCAAAGCTTCTAACCAACTGACTGACCACGTGGTTACAGGTTAACCACTCAGAAGAAGGGGTTAGTCAAATCTTTCATACACACAAGCCTTAGTTGTTTACATGGGTGTTTATATCCAAAGCTCATTTCGGAAGTCATGATATCCCTTATGTTTGGTAGAAGTCCCATAAAATGGAGGCAACATCCCCACATGACCATAGCTGTTGCCTTGGATGTAAAGCACTAAATCAATCCAATCAATCGTCACTATTAACTTGTCCCCATCGTGTGTACTAATACAGATAGCCAGATTAGAAGGCTTATGTAAAAGGTTATCATTTTTGGTAATATATACTGGAGCGGACATCAGGGGCAAGTTGTTCAAAACTTTGTTAGCTTTACGTCAGTGTTAAGACCTCAACTTGTTAAGTAAATGCTGTTTACATAAACAAATACACTGTTATTTTTGCTGATAAAATGTGAGAATCCTTTGCATTGCAAAGGATTCTCACATTTTATCAACAAAAAAATAACAGTGTATTTGTATTATTCATGTTTGAAATCTTAACAAAAGGTTAACTAACATCGCTAATTTTGAACAACTGGGCCCAGGTGTTGTATAAAATTATGTACTTTTTGAAATAAAAATGAATTATTGCTTCTTGTTCTTCTTCAGCATGAACCTGTAAAATTAGCTAAAAGACTTCTAAATAATACAGTAAGGGAAACTTGTCGAATACCAGGTTCTTGCTAAGATCACTGTTTAGCATAATCTTGTAGAACATGGCGGCATTGAGAATGTAGAATTCCACTATTTTTGAAATTTTAAAGTGTTTTTGAGACACTCTACAAAAGCAAAAAATAAGCATAAATTTTGAATATTATAAATAATCTTTGAATATAGCATGGGGTTTTGAAAATCGTAAATGGCAAGCATTTGAAGTGATAGTGACCTTATCCGTTAGTTAGAAATGTCAACCATTGTCAGCAGCGGAAATCTCCAGCCCATTACTATACAACATTGAGGAAAGCAACAAGATTGCGATATTTCATCAGGAAAACATGTCCGTGCAATGAATACCCCCTCAAACCGCACTTTTATATAGTAAAACTGGGGTTTGCAGGGGTATACCTGTTTTTCTTATTTTTGCTCCATAACATAGATTGGGTACTCGTTAGAACCGCCTCGCCGAGGCGGTTATAACGTGTACCCACAATCTATGTTTTGAGCAAAAATAAGAACCAGAGGACCAATGGTCCTGTAAACTCACCTGAGTCTGCTGCTTATACAAATAAACATGTTTGAATATTATGGTATTTAACCCCAGTGCAGATGAAGCCCTTGGGCCGTTTTCTTTTTTCAGAATAATCAATATTCTGTCCATTTGCCAATTTCTTGCTGGCTTTTCCCTTCAAATGACATTTTAACAGTTTTTCCCATTCAAATGCATGGGCAACCAATGTTGACCTTGCCATAAACTTAGTCAAGGTCATCACAGGGTCATGATTTATATATACATTGTAGTACTATAGCCATGGATGCTTCACGCCAAGTTTCATTGAAATCAATCTATTGGTTTCATAGAAGAAGATTTTTGAAGGGTTTTTACCATATATGGGCGTGGCGGCCATCTTGGTCATGTGACCTAGATTATTAATATAAACATTGGTTCCCCCATCCTATAGATGCTTCACATAAAATTTGGCTTCAATTGGCCAAGTGGTTTCAGAGATGAAGATGTTTGAATATTATGGTAATATACATGTATATTGCCCCGGGGTGTGGGCATATGAGCCCTTGGTCCAATTTTTTTTCAGAATCTTTTATATGTAGTCCTACTACCCATTTCCTGCAAGATTTTTACCTCAAATGACTTTTAAAAAGTTTTCCCCATTCCAGTGCCTTGGCTACCTCTGTTGACCTTGTTCTAAATGAGGTCAAGGTCACCACAGGGTCATGATTTATATACACATTGTAGTACTTCAGCCATTAGTGCTTCATGCTAAGTTTCTTTGAAATCGGTCCACCAGATTCAGAGAAGAAGATTTTTGAAGGGTTTTTACCATATATGGGCATGGCAGCCATCTTGGTCATGTGACCTGGATTATTTATATACACATTGATTACCCCTTCCTATTGATGCTTCAAATAAAATTTGGCTTTGATTGGTCAAGCGGTTTCAGAGGGGATGATGTTTGAATATTATGGTAATATACATGTATATTGCCCCGGGGTGAAGGCATATGATCCCCTGGGGTCCAGATTTTTTCAGAATCATTAATATTCAGTCCTACTGCCCATTTCCTGCAAGACTTTCACTTTAAATGACTTTAAATGACATTTTAAAAGTTTTCCCCATTCAAATGCATTGACGACCTATGTTGACCTTGCCGTAAAATAGGTCAAGGTCATCACAGGGTCATGATTTATATACACATTGTAGTGCTTGAGCCATCAATGCTTCATGCCAAGTTTCGTTGAAATCAGTCCACCGGTTCTGGAGAAGAAGATTTTTGAAGGGTTTTTACCATATATGGGCATGGCGGCCATCTTGGTCATGTGACCTGGATTTCTTATATACACATTGGTTCCCCCTTCCTATAGATGCTTCATATAAAATTTGGCTTTGGTTGGCCATGCGGTTTCAGAGAAGAAGATCTTTGAAATTGTGGACAGACGGACGGACGACGGACGGACGACGGACGGACGCCGGATCATGGCCATCCTATAAGGTCAACTTGTGAGCCTAACGGCTCAGGTGAGCTAAAAATATCAAAAATCTTCTACTGAAAATTTTCATTTGATAAAACTAAAAATCTCTATTTATCGCATGGACATGTTTTCGTAATGTGACGCTTCCCTGACTGACTATCCTGAAAGACGGTAATCTTGTACAGATTGCTGAATGTTTATTTTCATCTCTATGTAACCTGTGCCAACAAAATACAGATCGTCAGAGAGGTTGAAAGACTATCTTCTTGTGAGACACTTTTTAAAAGCTTCCCAAGGTAAAATGGTTTCTCCATCTTCAATGAAGGGATAAAAATTGTTGACTGGAATGTTTAACAGCAACATGAAAAAACAAAGCTCAACTTGAGCTAAAAATTCCTAGGAAAAGCTGGTTTTACATGCGAGCCGCGACGCAAGAATACCGGGGTTTTGCCTATGCGAAAACAAAGATGCTGATCAGCTGTGCAGTAACTGTTTATGCTACTCGGATAGTACAATCCCTCTTCTTCCTAAATCTGACTTCAAGCTTCTAACCCTTTTCTGTGACTGTACATAGTTTGTGTTGGACCTGGTTGGAAACTTTGAAGACTGGTTTTCTCACATTGCGGCTCAAATTATGAAAAAACTGCTTTCTATTCCTTACCAAAGCTTTGTTTTTCTGC
Source organism: Rugalucina vietnamica (assembly GCA_964017185.1). Lineage (NCBI taxonomy): Eukaryota > Metazoa > Mollusca > Bivalvia > Lucinida > Lucinidae > Rugalucina > Rugalucina vietnamica. The sequence continues at coordinate 60,499,062 of OZ024873.1, forward strand.
ACTATGTACAATCCCCCTATTTCCAGAATATGAAATTTCATTTTAAATGCGCTACTGAAGTTAGATCAGTTACCTAACCCCAGCTCTTAAGCAAGCCTACATAAGGTAGTTTTTTTTTTCTTTCAGTTTTTCTGCCTATCAGTAACTGCCAACTGGCTAATCTTTAATCTACAGAAAGGCAAACAATTTGAAAAAGATGTTCCAGACACTAGCTACGTGTGCACCATGCTCCTTCCTTGCAAAGCTATACATGTACATGAAACTTAAATGCCAGGGGCGAAAGTCAATGATGAATGGAATTTAATAAGTAACAACTTTTTTGGTCTTCTTAGACTATCTTTATTACAGAAAAAGTCATGACATGGCAATCATTTCAATTTTATTCCTCTCTTAATCCCCGCCCTGATTCCTGATATTTCTCCCCCATATCTCTGCACCTCTGTCCGAACTTCTCGAATCTGAAAGATAAAACAGAGAACTTTTGAGCTGCTGCTTCTTCACATTTCAATAAGACCACAATAAAGATTTCCTATCTCTATCTTCCTATACTGATTCATCAATTTCTGATTATCATCCTAAACAAAAATGAGCCGCATCGTGAGAAAACCAGATTTTCGCCTATGCAAAAACAAAGGTGAAAATCAGCTTCGTAGTAACTGCGAAGCTGATCAGCGGCTTTGTTTTCACTACACGGATAGTGCAATTTCTCTTCTTAAATCAGAACTTCGGAAACCCGAAGTGCCTGATCATCTGTGATTGTACAGGTTGATAAGAGTTGGACTTCATTGATAATCCAGACCTCGAGGTTATTAAACTTTCTTCATGCTCAACTCAGTTCAGACTAAAATTAATCCTGCTCATAAATGTTAAAATGCAAATAATTGTTGGCATTTTAACATTTACCAACAGGATAAATTTTAGGCTTTGGTGATCTTAACCTGAAATTTCAACTTTTTTTTGATATTTGTATAAGCAGTTTAAATTTTATGCTCAGCTGAGTTGAGCATGAAAAAAGCTTTATAACCTCGTGGCCAGGCTAGGACTTGGTAATCCAAGGAAAATATGTTTTCTCTTATGGTTAAACATCGTTATGATTGGAAAGAAGAGCAAGAAAATGACTACACTCTCGGTAAAGAAAAAACAACATATTTCGCGTTTCTCCGCAACCATGGCAAACGCGAAATTTTCATTTCTCGGAGAAACACCGCAAAATAAGCCAGGTAGACAAAATCGTCTGCGCGAAATTCCTCGGTGTTTCTCGGTGAAATTTCTCTGTGTTTCTCAGAGAAAGGTATTTACCTTGATTTATCGATCGAAGTCGGTTTCGCGGAGTTTCTCGGAGGAATTTTGAAAATAAGAACATGTATGATAACTTTGAATAAATATAAAACATTTGAATTTAAGTTTTTACAAGTATGTAACCTATGGATATCACGTATTTGTTTAAATGGCTTATAATCCACATTTAATGTTTTGTTTACATAAAATTTTATAATGACCTTTATCACCTTTGTTGCGTTTCACACCATCTACGATTACCCGATCTTTGAACATAAGAATGAATGCGAAACTCATTTAATATTTAAGGGCGTCATTAGATATTCGTAGCTTGAGCATTGTCCTTTCTGACAAAGAATGAAATTACCACACTTCCAACGAACATATGGATAATCAGTATCCAGGAAAACATGTCCGTGAAATGTGTACCCCCTTACACCCCACCTTCATGTACAAAAAATGGGGTCTGCAGGGGTCACGTATACATATTGTTCTTATTTTTGATCAACATACTTTGTGTGTATTCAATGTTTTGAGCAATATTATTAAGATGTCAAACATTTTCCATGAAATTTTCAATTTTGCTTTCGAAAAAATTCTCTTTTCATGTGTATTGCATGGGCAAGTTTTCGTAATGAATAACTTTTGATCGAAGGTATTTAATTCTGTACAGTAGCAATGATTTAATAGGCTGTTTGCTTTTATTACATGCATGTCATGATAAATACGGGCCATCAAAATGGCAAGAATATACCGGCCGCAACCTTTTCTTTGCGAAGCGAAATACACACTATCTTTAAGACCACATCGGCCAGTCTTATTAAATTTTCATGAAAAGTTTTTCTCCATGAAAAACCACAAAGCTGTATAAATCATGAACTGATGGTATCGCCTACATTGATGCCCTTTCGCAGTAATCCATGCATGGTTTAAACAACAAAAATAGTCAACAAAACTTACAGAATTTACTGTTGACTTATGTGGCATAGTTGTAGAGTGGTGGAGACAGAATCACAAGGAGGGGTATTTCAGCATGCATGTGTACTTGTTTCGTATTCTATTATAAACACGAATATGACACTGCTCCTTCGCATGGCCGTAAAGTGAAATATAAAATCAAGCAAATAGAAAATGCCGACCGTGAAGCAAACACTGTCATATGGCTTCATCCCAAGTGACGGCTTTGTAAATAACCTAAACATGAATGTACTTGTCCTTGTATTTTTTATTGACGAACATGCATCATTATAAATAATCAAACATGATCGACTGGCTTTCTTATGATATGATAGAAGCCCGCTTCCACTACTAGGATCCCTACATTTGATGTCCGGCGCTGTAGCATTACGAAAATTTGCCCATGTTATAAACAGAGAGCGTCACCCAGTTAAATATTGTACAAATAAATAAATAAATAAATAAATAAATAAAGATTTTTTTTCAGCTACAGAATTTGATAAATTCATAGTAGGAAATAAATGGTAGTTTTAATATTTATGCTTTATACATTGATTGTCGGTGCAGGTTGGAACCACCTCGGTGAGGTGGTTCTAACAAATACATGTACCTATAAATTATGTTGATAGCAAAAATAAGAAAAATATTAATATGCCGGTTTATCCCAGTTTTACTTTAATCAATTACTTAAGCCACGACGTCAGAAAACCGGTCTGCATGGTTCCCGACCAGTTCTGACACAAACCAGCCTGTAAAGTCGCTGAAGATGGATACATGTAGAACCTGAAATTTTAGATTTAAGAAGAGGGGGAACATCACTATCCGAGTAGCGGAAACAAAGACACTTATCACTTCTTTCTATTTAATATACTTAAAAGGATTATCGTGCACATTATTTCTCCGAGAAACTCTGCGAACAGGTATATCTGGACTTACCTGTTTTCACCCGTAAATATCTGCGGTTGCGGTGAAATTTCGCGGTGTTTCTCGGAGAAATCGGAATACATGAAACGCGAAATATTTTGATGAAAAGAGAAATTTAACGTTTTTTTCTCCGAGAAAAACAGCTTAGTGTCCTCCGAGAAACGAGAAATATGTTGTTAAAACTTTACCAGGACTGTATATGCTTTGAAAATTGAAATTTGCAAAAAAATGTTTTTGTCTAATGAGGTTTAAATTACAGAATCTTCAAAGACAGAATTTTTCCACCCACCTGTCCCTTTCTCCTGATCTTTGCCTTCTTAAACTTCATCCTGTGTTTAACTCTGGGATTCCTTAGTTCTTTCCTCTTCTTGGCTGTTAAACCCTTGTTTTTCTCGATCTGAAATAATAGGTTTCACATTATTTATCAAAAATGACATCTGTTTGCATCAAAATTCCTCAATCAACGTGAGAAAATGTATATTAAATTCATAGAACAAAGATATCTTGTTTAACTTTCAAATGAAGAATTTTACTGCCTTGTCTGGATAAATCTTCTCATTTTTAGGTATTTCACCAGTATCATGGGCAAGTGAATGGGTCTTGCTCATGGACTCAAACAGATGCCAGTGGGATTCACACCCCGCCCCACCCCTCTCATTGGACCTGTAGGTCCATAGTCTGACACACAAACCTCTAGGCTACCACACTCCCCTACAGAACTGTGTAATGGCTTTACTACCTGACAATTCCTAGAAACCATAAATGAGCTGTATGTCTATTTGTCTCTGAAAGGGACCAAACACATAATCACTGACGTAACTGAAATGCACCCAAAAGTACCTGATAATTGATAGCTCTCTTCCCATCCATAGTTTCTTCATTTCCTTCCTCGTCTAGGTCACCCTGCACTGCCCCCTCAACATCATTATCATCATCAAGACCATCATCATCATTTCCATCATCATCATCATCACCAACATCACTGGTCTCAGGTAGACCTTTCTTCTTCATCATCTTGTAGTAGTCTAGTGCTGCCTGTTCATCTCTGGTTTCATATTGGTCAGATTTTTTAGCCTGTAAAATATTGCATAGCATATTGTAGCAAATATTTGAGCCACCGCCATCAAAAAAACAACAATTAGCATATGCAAAGCGCAGACCAGCTTCGCGGTAACCGAGAAGCTGATCAGCGCCTTTGTTTTCGCTACACAGATAGTACAATTTCTCTTCTTTCTAAACGCAAAATTTCAAGCTTCCAGCCATCTTTTGTAGATGCACAGGCCGTTTTGTGTCGAGCGTGATCGGAAACCAAATTGTTGGTTTGCCCACGCAAATATTTTCATCTGTATTATCAAGATCAACATCATCATTACTGGCTGGCTTCATGTGGACCTTTTGTTTTTAGCATTTTGTACATTACGAAAACTTGCCCGTGCAATTTACAGAGATTTTTTCAATAGTAAGAATTGAAAATATTTTGTAGAAAATCTTTGATATTTTTCTTATTTTTGCTCAAAACATAGATCGTGGGTACACGTTAGAACCGCCTCGCCGAGGCGGTTCTAACGAGTACCCACAATCTATGTTTTGAGCAAAAATAAGAAAAATATCAAAAATTTTCCGCTGAAAATTATCGATTTTTGACCTGAAAAAATTAATGTATATCATATGGGCACGTTTTCGTAATGTTTAGCATTTTGTAGATGTCTAATGCTGCTCTCTTATCTCAAGTTTTCCTATTGGTCAGACTTCTTAGCCTGGAAAGTAGTGCAAAAAGCTTAAAAGGTATGTGTAGGGGTACTAAATTTGGTACTCAGGTGTACATTATTTCTCTTTTGAAAGGCTGAGGGAAGATTGCCTCCTATTACTTTTGCACTTCTGGTTATTACCAGTGAAAGCTTTCCAAATACATGCACAATGTAGTAGTATGCTGTCTGACTTTTCTTTTTATTTGTCTTAGCTGTTTCCAGCAAAGCAAAGGTAACTTACCTCACATAACTTGAGCTGCATCTGTGAACATTTTACCTGTTTGGAATCTGGAAAATAAGTTTTCCCCCCAATCTCAATATACATAACTGCAGAATTACCTTGGTCTTGACTTTTTGTTTGGCATCCATTTCTTCCTCAGAGAAATCGTCCCCATCAGATTCTGCCATCATCTCTTGTAATTTCTTCTGTCTCCCTTTTTCTGAACCCCCACCCACAGCATGTCTCCTGAAAGGGAAAGGAGATGAATCATGTGATCCTGCTCTTTAAAGTCTTTATACATATGAGCCGCCACATGGGAAAACCAACAATCTGCATATGCGAAAACAAAGACGCAGATCAGCTTCGCGGTAACCGCGAAGCTGATCAGCGCCTTTGTTTTCGCTACTCGGATAGTACAATTACTCCTCTACATTACTCAAAAAATTCAAGCTCCTAGCTCTTTTCTGTGACTGTACAGGCCGGTTTGTGTCGGACCTGTTCGGAGACCACATTGTTGGTTTTCCCACAAGGCGGTTCATACTGTAATATTTTATGTGGTATCTAGTTTTGTTCCTGCCTGATGTCTAGGTCGGGATGTTAAATTTGATTGTTACATTATATCAATTCCCGGGTTTCTATTCATACATTAGTTGTCATGACAAGGGAAATTACCGCTGGGTAAAAAATTTAAGTAGTCCAAGGGCAACAATCCCTCACCTAAGAGTAGGGAAGAAATGAAAAGTAGTTGGGTTTTTACATTATATGGGCTTTGTGGCCATCTTGGTCTGGGGTGGGGGTTGATGAGCCCATGGGGTCCATTTTTTTTCTTCAGAAATATTAATATTCAGTCCTACTGCCCATTTCCTGCAAGATTTTCCCTTTAAATGACAATTTATCAGTTTTTCCCATTCAAATGCATAAAATAGGTCAAGGTCATCACAGGGTCATGATTTATATATATATTATATATACAGTCATGGCGGCCATCTTGGTCATGTGACCTGGATTATTTATACACACATTGGTAACCCCTTCCTATAGATGCTTCATATAAAAATTTTGCTTTGATTAGCCAAGCTGTTTCAGATAGGAAGATCTTTGAAAATGTGAACACAAGGATGGAAGGACGGACGCCGGCTTGAGTACCATACTACAAGCACCCCATGAGCCTTCGGCTCAGATGAGCTAATAACTTGGCTTTGACTGGCCAAAGGGGTTTCAGAGAAGAAGATCTTTGAAAATGTGAACACACGGACAGACGGATGCATGCCGGCTCGAGTACCATACTATAAGCTCCCCATGAGCCTTTGTCTCAAGTACTTAATAATTTTCAATTCATACCTAACAAACTTCTTTCTGTCCAGTTTTGAGTGTGTGTCCTCTGCATCAAAGGTGATGTCCTGCCCTGCACTGAGACGTGATAGTATGTCTGTTATTTCATCTTTCAACTGTTCATCAACTGGTTCTAGCTGCTTCAACAACTAAAATGCACAAAAAATAACAATAAAATGAAAGGTACCAATGATGTATTTTCTTTCATCAGGAAGCATGATCATTTGCACTCCTTGAAACTTTGGAGAGCAAAAGCCTATAAACCAAACACATGATTATCAGTATAAATTTTCTTTCCATCAGCTGAATATAAGAAATGAGCCGCCCCATGGGAAAACCAACAATCTGCATAGGCGAAAACAAAGGCGCAGATCAGCTTCGCGGTAACCACAAAGCTGATCAGCGCCTTTGTTTTCGCTACACATATAGTACAATTCCTCCTCTACGCAACTCCAAAATTTCAAGCTTCTAGCCTGCTTTTGTAGCTGTAAAGGCCGGTTTGTGTCGGACCTGGTCGGAAACCACATTGTTGGTTTTTCCACGAGGTGGCTCAAATCAAACTTTCAGACAGCAGTGATTATAGCCAGTAATGAGCCACCACATCAGAAAACCAACAATCTGCATATGCGAAACCAAAGGCGCAGATCAGCTGATCAGCGCCTATGTTTTCGCTATATGGAAAGTACAATCCCTCTTCAACTTAAATCCAAAATTTTGAGTTTCTAGCATACTTCAGTGCCAGTTTAGCTGGGTTTGTGTCGGACCTGTTCCAAAACCACATTGTTGGTTTTCTCATGACATGGCTCAAATAGTAATTGTTTCTGACCCCTATTTGAGCCGCATCGTGAGAAAACCGGATTTTTGCCTAGGCGAAAACAAAGGCGCAGATCAGCTTCGCGGTAACCGCAAAGCTGATCAGCGCCTTTGTTTTCGCTACACGGATAGTACAATTTCTCTTCTTCTTAAATCCGAAATTTCAAGCTTCTAGCCTGCTTCTGTAACTGTACAGGCCGATTTATGTCGGACCTGGTAGGAAACCCCCGAAGACCGGTTTTCTCGCGTCGAGGCTCATTTGTTAAAGCACTTACATTTCTATGTTGAAGCAGTCGTTTGATGACAGGGTGATTGTGGACTGGCACCTGTTTAGACTTCAGGACGAGGTAAAACAGAATGTTGATACAATAACTGTAAAGAAGAATATAAGACCTTTTGCCTTAGATTAACCCGCATAAGACAAATGGACTTCCAGATCTTTATCATTTGAATGAGTCCACTGTCGGTATAAGGGGGATCAGGAGTGATTTTTTTTTCAATTTTATTTTTTTTTATTAAATACCTCTATGCAAACAGAATGTCCACAAGGGGCAGTATATAGAGATAGATAGATAGATAGAATAGCCAAAGATGGAACACCATGTTCTGCCACGTCACATCTAGGGCTATACTGTTTGCCTATGTTCCCAAAAAAGGTCACGAGGCTTATATGAGTTTACCAACAGGACTAATATGTGGTTGTCTCCCATGGTTTAATGAAGTATATCAGCATTTGTATATATTATTTCATTTTGCTGAGCAAACTGGATTCTTGCCTATGCGAAAACAAAGGCGCAGATCAGCTTCGCAGTAACTGAGAAGCTGATCAGCACCTTTGTTTTCGCCACATTGATAACCTTTGTTTTTGCCACATGGATATTATATATATTCAAAATTTCAAGCTTCTAAGCTGCTTCTGCGCTTGAATAGCTCAGTTTGTGTCAGACCTGTTCGGAAACCCCGAAGACTGGGTTTCTCACGATGCAGCTCATTTTATATTTATTCTATTTCTCATTTTGTCGTTTTGATTCCCTTGCAAATATAATGATACACTTCAAGGATTTTCCAATACAGAACTTATATCTTGTAAATATGTCCAGCTTATGCACAAAACATAGCAGTGGAGGTCTGACGGACATTACTTTACACCCTAAAGGCACCAAAAGTGTGGGTCATATTGACATGTTCAAATATAGACGGAATATTTCCATCGGTATTCCGTTAGACCTCTCCATACCGACGGAAATGACTTCTATTGAACCCTTAGTCGAAAATGAAAAATCATCGAAGACACAAAAGAAATTAAAAATTATGTTATTTTATATCTTTTCTGACTGATAGGACTTAATCTATATACGGGGGATGATCCAAAATAACGTAGACTTTTGCTGTAGCTTCTATACAACTCATTCAAATGCTTGTAAGATAACATGAACATAAATCGGAATATGTCTAGTATACTGTGGCAAAATATCAGGCAAAAATAACGACTCGTTAAAAATCTACAGTCAAAACAAAAAGGTCACTATGGTCTACCCGGCGCACGTCATCTTTGATTTCGTAACGTCGTTGACGTTTTTATTCATTTTGAAATTAACACCCTCTCAGCGATCACGGCCATCTATTCAACATGTACCATAGATAAAAGATTTTTTGCTTATTGTGCTTTGTACTTCACAAATTTTCCGTCAGTATCCAAAACTCGGAACAAAAATTCTTACTTAAAACTGCTTCAAAATCGCCTCATCATCAGCCGTCTGCATGCGGTCAGCCCATTACGCATTTACGTCACCATTGACGCGCGTTATTTTTGTTTCTTTTTTCATCTTTGTTATGCTATTTTATCGTCAGAATCACAACGGGAATATTTTTACACACCTGATTTATTCATTGAATATTCCCGTTTTGTCTACATTTAGTTATTTTCGGCCTTTGTGTTGGCGCTCTTAAAAGTCGCGGCAAGTTTAACTAATAATACAGATTTAAGCTGTGTCTGGTGACGACGTTTTTAACGTTAAATGCACTCAAAAGGCGCACATTTTATATTAATAGTTCAAAAACGCACCACTCAAATTTGTTGAAACTTATGCACAGTATTATCTAAACACCAAGCTTTTACTGGACTAAGTTTGGCGCGATTCGCGTGCCTATTTTACATTTTGTCGAGACATGTATGACACGGGACAGGACCGAAAATTCGCGTGCACCGCCTATGCGTCACCATGATTTTAAAATGGCACGGTGTGTTTCAGATACTTATGAAATGTCTAATTGTTTTACCTTATCTTGTTATACGAATGTTCTGATTTATCGCAATATACATTTTTCTAAAATTTATCTGCGTATGTTGAAGCTACATAAAAAATTTACGTTATTTTGGATTTTCCCTCGTATATTCCAAATGTAAAACTAGAATTTGTTTTCTATGTGAAAACTGATGTCTCCCCCCTTTCTACGTGCATGTCCAAAATATGCAAGCAAGAGTTATAGTTCTTGTGCATCACATATCCTGTCATTCTGTTTTATAAGTGTACCAAGTTTCATTGAAATATCTCTTACGGTTTTCAAGTTATAGAGGGGGCACGAAAGTGTTTGGAAAATAATCAAAGGGAAATAACTCCAAAGATATGAAAGCAAGAGTAATGATTCTTGTGCATCATGCTTTATAAGTGTACCATGTTTCATTGAAAAATCTCTAATGGTTTTTGAGTTATAGAGCAGACACGAAATTGAATGAAAAATAATCAAAGGGAAATAATTCCAAAGATATGCAAGCAACAGTTATGGTTTTTTAGCATGACACATCATCTCATCATGCTTTATAAGTGTACCAAGTTTCATTGAAATATTTCTTATGGTTTTCAAGTTATAGAGTGGACATGAAATTGTATGGAAAAATAATCAAAGGGAAACAACTCCAAAGATATGAAAGCAAGAGTTATAATTCTTGTGCATGACACATCGTCTCATCATGCTTTATAAGTGTACCAAGTTTCACTGAAATTTCTCTTACGGTTTTCAAGTTATAGGGTGGACACGAAATTGTATGGAAAATAATCAAAGGGAAATTACTCCAAAGATATGCAAGCAAGAGTTATGGTTCTTTAGCATGACACGTAATCTCATCGTGCTTTATAAGTGTACCAAGTTTCATTGAAATAACTCTTACGATTTTCGAGTTATAAAGCGGACACGAAATTGTATGGAAAATAATCAAAGGGAAATAACTCATAAAATACTCAAGCCAGAGTTTTGTACTTGTGCATGACACATCGTCTGATCATGCTCAAAAAGTGTACCAAGTTTCATTGAAAAATCTTAAACGGTTTTCAAGTTATACAGCGGACACGAAATTGTATCGAAAATAATCAAAGGGAAATAACTCATAAAATACTCAAGCCAGAGTTATGGTTCTTGTGCATGACACATCGTCTCGTCGTGGTCTACAAGTGTACCAAGTTTCATTGAAAAATCTTTAACGGTTTTCAAGTTATACAGCGGACACGAAATTGTATCGAAAATAATCAAAGGGAAATAACTCCAAAAATACTCAAGCTAGACTTATGGTTCTTGTGCATGACACATCGTCTCGTCGTGGTCTACAAGTTTACCAAGTTTCATTGAAAAATCTTTAACGGTTTTCAAGTTATACAGCGGACACGAAATTGTATCGAAAATAATCAAAGGGAAATAACACCAAAAATACTCAAGCTAGAGTTATGGTTCTTGTGCATGACACATCGTCTCGTCGTGGTTTACAAGTGTACCAAGTTTCATTGAAAAATCTTTAATGGTTTTCAAGTTATAGAGTGGACACGATTTGTGACGGACAGACAGACAGACAGACAGACAGACGCACGGGGAAAAACAATATGTCTCCCGACCCTGTCGGGGGGAGACATAATGACGCAGATTCATAAAATACTTCGTGTTTTCTGTTGAAAATATCGCATACGTCTATAAATAGATAAGGGGAGACTACTGTAAAATATGAGACAAAAAGTAGAAAATCGATTGCTTTTTGCAAATTTATTGAAATTCTGCAGGCTAACCAGATGTTTACTAAACGATTTATGCATTTTCTAACAAAACATAACAAAAATTCTAACAATTAACACCAAATAAAGCAGCTATAAGCTTCTTACGAAATCCATAATCTGTTCGACCATAGTTTAAAGGCAACCTATGCTAAGCTGTCACGGGAGAGGAGCGAGGTCACGAAGTGTATCGGAGTGCAGGTTAGCCAGCTGATCTAGTTCAAATACACAACCTACTTGAGATTGAGTTTCAACTTGGTGTGTATATAATCAGCCGCTGTGCCTGTAATCTGTTTGTCCTGTATCAGCAGCCGCATTGGTTCTAGTCTGTCTTGTACCTCGGTCATCTGTAAAATTGAATTAACATAGTCAACATGGCTCATAAAGTAAACATCAACCTGTATGTACGTGAGATTGATTTGGTTGATTTTGTGTTCTTCTCAACAGCTATGGTCATATGGAGATGGGACCTTATTTCAAAGTCTTGTCCGAAAAACTGGAGACGCCAAGTGTAACAGAATCAAACCAACAACAATTTACTTACACCATTACGTCACAAAGGCATCCAGATTAAAATTTACTAGTATGTTTTGAGAGGTGATATGAAGCTTTCCACTGTTTGCCATTCCATCTGCATATACATGTAAGGAGACAATCTGCTTATAAAATTCAGAATTATTACATTTTGATTTCTAGATACTTTTAATATCAAATGTATAATGGTGCATATATGAGGGCCAGTGATAAATGTGTTTATTTTAAAAAGTTATGCTCAAGATATGCTACAAAGTATAACAGTACATGTATTACATTGTACCTGGTCTTTATATTCTTCTATCAATGTCAGCAGCTCTGGTGATTCTTTCTTCAATAACTAAAATACAGGGCAAAACCTACATGCATTATTCGATTCCTTTGACATTATGTATATAAAGAAAACTATTGCATCAAAACTATAAATAAATCCATGCAAACAAAATCAGTCATAACGAAAATGTCTTCATATTAACAATAGTCTCCCTTCTGTGGTATAACATTAACCCTGTCATTTTTTTCTGATTCACATAAAGCTCAGACTTACCCTTTATACACTATACCTGAGACCTGCTTGTCATGTATTGCTAACATTTACAATCAATTATTCATTGACTAAGGCTCTAATTTTTTCAGGTTAATATATGAGCCTGTACATGGGAAAACCAACAATTTGGGTTCCGACCAGGTCCGACACAAACCGGTCTGTACAGTCGAAGAAGATGGTTAGAGGCTGGAAATTTTGGATATAGAAAGTAGAGGAATTATACTATCTGAGTAACGAAAACAAAGGCGCTGATCAGCTTCGCAGTTACTGCGAAGCTGATCTGCGCCTTTGTTTTGGCCTATGCAGATGTTGGTTTTCCCATGCGGTGGCTCATATATACCTGAAGTTTTTCTCTCTTTGACAGTTTAGACAGATCTTTCACAATCTTCTGTTCCTTGTTAGCGGGCTCCTTCTCTTCCTCTGACAGCTGAAACAAAAGCAGCAGGTTTCTTTTTTATTTTTGTTTACTTATTTTTTTTTTTTTTTTGTCTATTTTATATCGAAATAAATCATTCCAAATGGATTGGGTGGAAATGTAAGTAGTGTGGGTAAAAACATCTGACACACCCAGAAGCAGAGATGGCTTGTTCCACATGTAACCAAAGCATGGCTCAAACTCACAGCACTGGAATGACTGAATGATGAATATTGCTGAAATCAGCAACCTTAAGTACTCAGCTGAAATGTGACACTATCTGAATTCTATAACTGAGCAGACTAGTTTGTGTCTGAGATGATCACTTACAAAGACAGGACTGTGGTTCTCTTAAAACAGATCATTTCTATCATGAACTGTGAACTGCTATTTTGATATTTACTTGTCAGTCAAGACTATAAATATGCCTTTGAAAATCTGATAGCATGCATATGTAAACAAATAATATTACTTTGAAGATATCCAGTCCAAAATCTTGATCGTCAAGCTGTTCCGCCATTTGTCTCTGTAGTTTAAGAGCTTCTTGCTCCTCCAGTGCGGCATCACCTTCCTCATCCTCCACACCAGACAATACTGAAATTAAACCTTCACATGATAAAACAAATAATTTAGTTACCATACCAGGTCCGACACAAACCAAGCCATACAAGTACAGAAGATGGCTAGAAGCTGGAAATATCTGATATAGAAAGTAGAGGAATTATGCTATCTGTGTAGCGAAAACAAAGGCGCTGATCAGCTTCGTGGTTACCACGAAGCTGATCTGCGTCTTTGTTTTCACATATGCATCTTGATTGTCCAGATTTTCAGCCATCTGTATCTTTAGTTTAAGAGCTTCTTGCTCCTTCAGTGTGACATCTCCGTCCTCATCCTCCACCCCAGACAAAACTGAAATTATCAAGGACTTTGCATATACACAATCAAAGTTAAAACAACTTTAAATACCAGAGGACCAACGGTCCTGTAAACGCTCACCTGAGATCTGCTATATTAACCAAATATTTATTAAAAAAAATTGCCCTTTATGGGGCCCCACCAACCAATCAAAATAAGGGATTAGGACAAAAGTCAACCAAACTGTAGAGGACTACTCTATAAACATTTCTGCAAAAATAGAATTCAAATATCTGTGATTGGACCAGAAAAAAAATAGCCAATTTCCACTTTTCCCATTTTAAGTCAATCGAAACTTTAAGTTGCAATAGCAACCAGATTTCTTATCCAACTGAAATAAAAAACACAAATTATGTAGAGACTACTGTCAGGAACATGTATACAAAGTACAGGCTTCATGCCATAGACAATTTCTGAGGAGAAGATTTTAAAATGTTTTTCGAAATTTTACCCTTTATGTGGCCCCAGCAACCAATCAAAATAAAGGATTAGGAAACAAGTAGCCCAGGGGCAACGGTCGCTCACCTGAGAGTCAAAAAGTACAGTCACTGGACAAAGTAATCGGGGTTTTTGCCATATATGGGTATGGTGGCCATCTTGGTCATGTGACCTTGAAACCCTACTTACATCAGCAGAAGAGCTGGATTGTGTATCCTCTTTTCTGCCATTTTGGTTCACTTGAAAAAATCATCTAACACGGTCAGGGTCCTATAATGACCCCCCGGGGTGGGGCCATATTTGACCCCAGGGGCAAGATTGGCAGGATTTATGTAGAGCTCCACATGACAATGTTGTATATCAAATATACAAGCTTTGTGTCATGCTGTTGCAGAGAAGATTTTTTCATATACGACGGTTGGGATTTAAGTTCGTAGACTTTGGCTACTGATTGAATATTACAACATTTATCCGATATTTGATGCATTATTATAAAGAAACAACTTCTCCTTGTTTCGTGTTTACAATATTTTTTAAGACACTTTGCGCTGTGCTCATAAAATGGTCTCTATAGCAACCTAGGTTTCGCTACCCGGGGCACGTCGAATTTTTAACAATTCTGAAGTTATGTGGCGTTGAAGAACACACCAATAATTATCATATTGTAAACCAAAACTTGAGCTAAATCAGTTTAAGGCATTGCAGTATCATGTTGTTATCTCAGTTTAAATTTTTAAGCATTATGTCGACGACTTGATTTAGTATTGGAGAAAATGTATTGCCAGTCGCGCTGCTTGGAAAAGAAAAATGGCGTTAACAGGCAACGTCGAAACAACAACATTGATCAAATCTTATGTTTGATTAGCCAAAATACCCACAGAAACATTCAAAATAATAGGGATGTGTTGTACAGTTGTGAAACAGATCATGCAGTGGTATTTTAAAATGCCATGTGAGATTTCAGATGGAGGTATTTGAATTTTAACGATGAGAAATGCACTCCTCTACAATTAGTCTTCAAATGCTACGGCCAACATTCTTGATTTAAACACTGATATGCATGATATGCATAGAAAGATATGTATAAGAACTATTTCTGATGATCGCAGTATTTCCACAATAATAATTCCGAAATCCCTGAAGGAAATCTTGCAAATAAGTAAAGGCATGGCTTGTTGTTTGGTTACAAACAAGGCGTTTTGATGCTGACACTTATTGAAATTTGGCGTGGTTTTGACGTCAGAATTTCCACGACGTGCCCCGGGTGATGAAAGGTCATCGTGTTTAATTCATTGTTGTGCGAATTCCATTTTGAGTAGAACAATGCTTTATACCTTATATGATAGGTAAAAGAATGTATTTTTAGATTATAGCATTTTAATTTCTATGTGACAGACATCTGATCTTTTACAAAGAAAGTCTACGAACTTAAATCCCAACCCACATATTTCCATTATAAGTCTATGGTAGATAATGACATGCCTGGGGTGTGGCCTGTATGGACCCCAGGGGCACCGTTGGCAGCATTATAAAGGAGAGTATTATACATTGGTCCACACAACATATGAAAGCTCTGGGCCATATGGTTTCGGAGAAGAAGATTTTTTTTAAGTTTTTCCCATGACGCCCCCGGGGCGGGGCCCGTATGCACCCCAGGGGCACAGTTGGCAGGATTTATAAAGAGGACCACTATACATTGCTACAAACAAAATATGAAAGCTCTGGGCCTTGCGGTTTCGGAGAAGAAGATTTTTTTATGTTTTTCCCATGACGCCCCCGGGGCGGGGCCTGTATGAACCCCAGGGGCACGGTTGGCAGGATTTATAAAGAGAACCACTATACATTGCTACTGACAAAATATGAAAGCTCTGGGCCTTGTGGTTTCGAAGAAGGAGATTTTTTTATGTTTTTCCCATTGTAAGTCTATGGGAGCTAATGACCTCCGGGGCGGGGCCATTTTTGACCCCAGGGGCATGATTGGCAGGATTTATATAGAAGACCACTAAACATTGCTACATGTACATACAAAATATGAAAGCTTTGGGCCTTGTGGTTTTGGAGAAGAAGATTTTTTTATGTTTTTCCCATGACACCCCTGGGGCGGGGCCCGTATGGAACCCAGGGGCAAGGTAGGCAGGACTTATAAAGATGGACAATTATACATTGCTACACACAAAATATGAAAGCTCTGGGCCTTGTGGTTTTGGAGAAGATTTTTTTATGTTTTTCCCATTGTAAGTCTATGGGAGCTAATGACCCCCGGGGCGGGGCCATTTTTTGACCCCAGGGGCATGATTGGCAGGATTTACATAGAGGACCACTAAATATTGCTACATACAAAATATGAAAGCTTTGGGCCTTGTGGTTTTGGAGAAGAATATTTTTTTATGTTTTTCCCATGACACCCCCGGGGCGGGGCCCGTATGGAACCCAGGGGCACGGTAGGCAGGATTTATAAAGAGGACCATTATACATTGCTACACACAAAATATGAAAGCTTTGGGTTTTGTGGTTTCGGAGAAGAAGATTTTTTTAAAGTTTTTCCCATGATGCCCCTGGGGCGGGGCCCATATGGACCCCAAGGGCAAGGTTGGCAGGATTTATAAAGAGGAACACTATACATTGATACAAACAAAATATGAAAGCTTTGGGTTTTGTGGTTTCGGAGAAGAAGATTTGTTAAAGTTTTTCCCCATGACGCCCAAACCCCCCCCCCCCCCCCATTATACATTGCTACACACAAAATATGAAAGCTTTGGGTTTTGTGGTTTCGGAGAAGAAGATTTTTTTTAAGTTTTTCCCATGATGCCCCTGGGGCGGGGCCCGTATGGACCCCAAGGGCACGGTTGGCAGGATTTATAAAGAGGAACACTATACATTGATACAAACAAAATATGAAAGCTTTGGGTTTTGTGGTTTCGGAGAAGAAGATTTTTTAAAGTTTTTCCCCATGACGCCCCCGGGGCGGGGCCCGTATGGACCCCAGGCGCACGGTTGGCAGGATTTATAAAGAGTACCACTAGACATTGCTACACACAAAATATGAAAGCTCTGGGCCTCGTGGTTTCGGAGAAGAAGATTTTTTTTATGTTTTTCCCATTGTAAGTCTATGGGAGCTATCTGTTGCCATGGAAACCAGAGTTCCGATCCGACCTGCCCCAAAACCTTTCACAGCCTTTCCCCCTCCTCAATGATGCTTAAGATAAAATTTGATCACCATTGGCCTTGTTGTCTTAGAGATATTTGAGTTTGAAAATGTGGACGCACGGATGGACGGACGGACGCCGGCTCGACTACTGTTCTATAAGCTCACCTTGTGAGCCTTCGGCTCAGGTGAGCTAAAAAGTCACATGAAACATAGAGATATACTCAATAAATATATCTGCAAAGACAAAATTCAAATACCTACAATTGGTCCAGAAAAAATAGCTAATTTCCACATTTTACATTATAAGTCTATGGAAACCATAGCAACCAGAGTTCTTATCCGACTGGAATAAAAAACACAAATTATGTAGAGGCTACTGTCAGGAACATGTATACAAAGTACAGGATTCATCCACTTGACAGTTTCTGAGGAGAAGATTTTTGAATGTTTTTTTTTCAAAATTTTGCCCTTTATGGGGCCCCAGCAACCAATGAAAATGAAGGATTAGGACAAAACTCACAAGAAAGTCAAACACTACTCAATAAACATTTCTGCAAAAACAAAATTCAAATGTCTGCAATTTTAGCGGAAAAATAGCCGATTTCCACTTTTCCCATTATAAGTCTATGGAAATTTTAAGTTGCCATAGCAACCAGAGTTCTTATCCGCCTGGAATAAAAAACACAAATTATGTAGAGGCCACTGTCAGGAACATGTATACAAAGTACAGGCTTAATCGCCTTGACAGTTTCTGAGAAGAAGATTTTTGAATGTTTAACGAAATTTTGCCCTATATGGGGCCCCTGCAACCAATCAAAATAAAGGATTAGGACAAAAGTCACATGAAACGTAGAGGACTACTCAATAAACATTTCTGCAAAAACAAAATTCAAATATCTCCAACAAGACAGCAAAAACTGGCAATTTTCACTTTTTTCCATTAAAAGTCTATGGGAAGCATAAGTTGCCATAGCAACCAGAGTTCTTATCTGATCAAAACAAAAAACACAATTATTCTTTCCCCCTACCTGTAGATGGTGTATGTGTAATATGAGAACAATCGGCCCAGCGGTTTCAGAGAAGAAGATCTTTGAAATTGTGGACGACGACGGACGGATGACGGACGGACGCCGGAGCATAAGCTCACCTATGAGCCTTCGGCTCAGGTGAGCTAATAAAGCTTATTTCAAATTTTAGTTGTATCATAAAAATGTTTTGAAATATACTTAGCGTCAATGAAAGGTTGCTAGTAAATCAGGTTCAAATTAACACATTACAATATTATTCTGTAAAGACAACTGCCGATTCTTCAGCATTCATTTTCATGGAATAGAATGCCACCCATTATTGCTATTGAAACCGGTGCTCATCAAAGCCAAACTGATTATACGCAGTCCTTGACAAATGTCTGAAGCTTCCATTGAAATGTATGGGGAAATGCAAAATTTGGGTACTACCTAAACGTAAGGTCCTCTATTCCGGCAGTCAATGCAAAAAATTAAACCAATTTTTACTTCAGGTGTTAGAGGCATGAGAAGACATGATGGCTTGTGAAAATAGTGTTTTCTAGTTCTCAAAATTCAGAAAATTACAAATTGCATGTGTTGCATGTGCACCATAGTTCCAGGGCTAGTGGAACTGTTGAATGTCTCTAAATCAACTGGCTGTTGATCAGAATCATGAACCAGAGGACCAATGGTCCTGTAAACGCTCACCTGAGATCTGCTTCATATACCAATAAACATATTTGAATATTATGGTATTTAACCCCAGTGCAGGGGCAGATGAAGCCCTTGGGCCATTTTCTTTTTTCAGAATAATCAATATTCTGTCCATTTGCCAATTTTCTGCTGATTTTCCCCTTCAAATAACATTTTAAAAAGCAGATGAGCCCCTGGGGTCCATTTTTTTCAGAATCATTAAATTTCAGTCCTACTGCCCATTTCATGCAAGACTTTCACTTAAAATGACATTTTAAAAGTTTTCCCCATTCAAATGCATTGACGACCTATGTCGACGATGCCATAAAATAGGTCAAGGTCACCACAGGGTCATGTTTTATATACACATTGTAGTACTTGAGTCATCCATACTTCATGCAAAGTTTCGTTGAAATCGGTTCACCGGTTCTGGAGAAGATATTTTAAGGGTTTTTACCATATATGGGCATGGCGGCCATCTTGGTCATGTGACCTGTATTATTTATATACACATTGGTTCCCACTTCCTATAGATGCTTCATATAAAATTTGGCTTTGATTGGCCAAGTGATTTCAGAGAAAAAAGTCTTTGAAAAGTGTGTATCTACGACAGACCGGCCAAGGTCAAGAGATGACCTTGACCTTAATTAATCATATACCTTCATCTAATCCATTAGTTGTTTGCATCTACCACTTTTCAGATCTCAGGCTGCAATAGTTTTCAAAAAATAGCTAATTTCCACTTTTCCCATTATAAGTCTATGGAAACTTAAAGTTACCATAGCAACCAGAGTTCTTATCCGACTGGAATAAAAAACACAAATTATGTAGAGGCTACTGTCAGGAACATGTATACAAAGTACAGGATTCATCCACTTGACAGTTTCTGAGGAGAAGATTTTTGAATGTTTTTTTTTCAAAATTTTGCCCTTTATGGGGCCCCAGCAACCAATCAAAATAAAGGATTAGGACAAAACTCACAAGAAACGTCAAACACTACTCAATAAACATTTCTGCAAAAACAAAATTCAAATGTCTGCAATTTTAGCGGAAAAATAGCCGATTTCCACTTTTCCCATTATAAGTCTATGGAAACTTTAAGTTGCCATAGCAACCAGAGTTCTTATCCGCCTGGAATAAAAAACACAAATTATGTAGAGGTCACTGTCAGGAACATGTATACAAAGTATAGGCTTCATCCCCTTGACAGTTTCTGAGAAGAAGATTTTTGAATGTTTTTCTAAATTTTGCCCTATATGGGGCCCCTTCAACCAATCAAAATGAAGGATTAGGACAAAAGTCACATGAAACGTAGAGGACTACTCAATAAACATTTCTGCAAAAACAAAATTCAAATATCTCCAACAAGACAGCAAAAACTGGCAATTTTCACTTTTTTCCATTATAAGTCTATGGGAAGCATAAGTTGCCATAGCAACCAGAGTCCTTATCCGATCAAATCAAAAAACACTTCTACTTCTACTTCTGTACTGCCCAGGGCACGTAGCATCACGGGCAAGTGACGTCAGCAAATGGCTAAAATCATCTCGTATATACAGGTTAAAAACATAAAAAGTGCTGTGACGTCTAGGCTGTGAGGGTCTGTAGACGTGTAGTAAAGACGTCTACAGATTCGGCATGCACCAGGTCAGGTCAGGAGGTAGGGAATTCCATTCTCTGATGGTCCGTGGGATGAAGCTGTTCTTATATTGTTCATAGTTTGTCTGGATCTGGATGTAGCTCCGATCATGAGATCTTGTACGGCTGATGGAGGGTTTGACGTAGTCAGGTAGCGTGACAGAGCTTGAGTTATTGCAGATTTTGTAGAAAGTTGTCAGTCTTTTAATTTTACGTCGTTTTTCCAGAGGTGGCCAGTTTAAGTCATCAAGCATAGATGTAACACTGTGTTGGTAGGAGTAATTTCCAGTCACAAAACGGGCACCCTTACGTTGAATCTTTTCCAGAGCCTTTTTTCCTTCTTTGTAATAGGGGTCCCAGACTGTTGAAGAATATTCTAGATGAGGGCGGACGAGTGTGGTAAATGCCCTGGACTTTACTTCTTGACTGCATCCATAGAGGTGTCTTCTCAGGAGATTAAGAATTCTGTTTGCTCTTCCCGAAATATTAGCAATGTGTGTTTTCCAGGTAAGGTTGGAGGTAAGTTCTACTCCTAGGTAGGGGTGATGCTGTACCTCTTCAAGAATATTGTTGTCTATAATGTATCGCGTCTGGAGAGGATTCTGTTTTCTTGTTACTTTCAGGAGGTGACATTTCTTTGCATTAAAACGCATTAGCCAGGTTTTTGACCACTCTATCATGGTATCAAGGTCATGCTGCAGCTGTGTTCCATCCGAAGAGTTATTAATAGTTCTGTAGAGTAAAGCGTCGTCTGCAAACAGCTTGATAGTGGTTTGAGGTGAAATCTTATCCCTGATGTCGTTGACGTAGATCAGGAATAGCAAAGGCCCCAACACTGTGCCCTGTGGAACCCCGGAGAGGACTTGAGAGTGCGTTGAGGATGCCCCATCTAGAACCACTTTCTGTTGTCGATGACACAACCAAGATGCAATCCATCTGTTGGTCTTCCCGTCGATTCCATAATGTTTCAGTTTCAATAGGAGACGTCTGTGGGGCACAGTGTCAAAGGCCTTGCTGAAGTCAAGAATCAGGAGGTCAGTTGTCTTCCTCTTGTCAAGTCTGTGAGCGAGATCCTCTACTGTGTTTAGCAATTGTGTTTCACAGGAGTGATTTGGTCAAAATCCATGTTGAAAGTGGACAAGTATGTCGTAGTTGTCTAGGTGACCCATGGTTTGGCTGAAAATGATATGTTCCATGGTCTTGCAGAGAATGCATGTTAGAGATACAGGTCTGTAGTTGGCGGGATTAGTTTTGTCTCCTTTTTTGTAGACAGCTGTAACATTAGCTTGTTGCCAGTCAAGGGGCACAATTATTCCCCCTATCTGTAGATGGTGTATGTGTAATATGAGAACAATCGGCCCAGCGGTTTCAGAGAAGAAGATCTTTGAAATTGTGGACGACGGACGGACGACGGACGGACGGACGACGGACGGACGCCGGAGCATGGGCATACTATAAGCTCACCTATGAGCCTTCGGCTCAGGTGAGCTAATGATACTGCAATTTTTGAAAGAAATTTTATATTTTTCAAAATATCGAAATTTTAGTGGTGTTAACTTTTCATTGACACTGAGTATACAAATATGCAAATCCAGTATTGACAAACTCAAAAAATAATCATAATCTCCATTCCAAGAAGAAGACTGCTTAGGTTCCTAAAATGCATTTATATCAGAGGTCAAATATAAAATATCAATTGAAAAAAAAATGAAACAATATTCCACTAACACATACCAATATCTTCCTCTCCATAATATTTCTTCCTCTTCTGTCCCCAAGCTCTGCTGTCCGGTAAACCTGGAATGCACAAACAAATATAGCAAAAGTGAGCAAAGCTCACATACCCCCAGCGGTAGCCATCAGAGGTCATACCACTTTGAGACAAAAAGCAGATTACAGAAAAAGGTATACATCTAGTCATCAAATGAACACCTAGGTGTACTGTATGCTTCTACAAAGACAGAACATGAAGGTATCTTCTAGTGCAGATTTGTTTAAAATTGAAGAAAATCATAAAAACAAAGTTCACACAATCAGAGAGAAAGAAAAATGAACAAATAAAGGGACTGATAAGCAGGAGATGGGTGATTATTTCTTACACAATACAACTTACCATTCCCAATGTTTGTACTTAATTTCGCCTTCCAAAGTCAAACAGTTTCTGAGAAATTTTTGACAGAAATTTTCATATTCATTATACAGGAGTGACAGATGGAAAAATACAAAGTGGAAAAAGAATGGAAAGCAAATACTGGCCCTCTGATTTTAAATACACAATACATTTGGACACTGTCTAGATGTGTACAAAATTTGAAGAAGCTGGCATGAATAGGAGCTGAGAAATCTGTGACAGAAATTTCAATCAGAGAGAAAGAAAAATGGTTAAAAGAATGGACTGATAAGCAGGAGATGGCTGATTCTTTCTTACACAATATAACTTACCATACCCAATGTTTGTATCAAATTTCATCATCCTATGTCAAGCAATTCCTGAGAAATTTTCGACAGAAATTTCCCTATTCATTATACAGGAGTGACAGATGGAAAAACTCAGGGATTTATCTGGAATTTTTGTTGGATGGGCCTTTGGCCCATCCAACAAAAATTCCATGGGCCCTAACTTTAGCCGGGGGTCTGGGGGCCGCAAGGCTCACAGTGGGGTCCAGGGGCAACGCCCTGGTGAGGGGTCCAGGGAGCTCGGCCGAAATTAGATTTAAGCATTTTGCATGTGCCTAGACAGCCTCTCCTTAGACCCTTTTTTCTTGTTTTTTATTTTTATATATCAACAGTCTTAGTTTACTCCAGGAACATATTTTAGAAAAAAAAACTTTTGGCGAAAGAAATAATATTGACCATGGCACTTTTCATAACACTTAAACCGGATGGTATAAAATGACATGTTGTCCATTGTAGAATAGGTTAATACTGTGGGTGGGGGTCTAATCTACTATACCAGACTGAGAAATGTGTGTAATGCAAATCAAAATAAGTTCCTTTTTGTAACCATAGCCTTTCTATGACATCTATCTAGTATATAATGTAAGATGTATGGCATTAACATTCACCTGTGCAGTTGTGAGTTTGGAGTCCATAAGGGGTGACCCCTTCAAAGGCTGAATTTCCAATAATAATTACTGTCATGTCATGAGATTGACTTGCATTCTTCATTACTATTAACTTTGACACTAGACCTCACTTGAACACTTTAAACAAAGTTTTACCAACAAATAATGATTTAGAAGCAACTGAAACAGAAATATATTCACGATGCTATAAAGTCGCGAAAACTAATGACATTTCAAAATTCGTTCCAGAAGCTTAAAAGTTTTGCTTTTTTCAAATGTTCCTCCAATTAAATTGATTTTCCAATGAAAATCGCTATGGTTTCAAATGATTTTATGACTGTCTTTGAAGTAAATTGCTTCATTGTACTGATCGATCAACTAATTTACAAAGACATACGAAACTGGGGAGAATTGACCAGGATTTTAGTCAGTGCTAATGAAGCACACCATATTCTATTCCATGTCGGACAAATGCTTTATTCCGTTTTTTTTCCTTTTGATAAGCGTTTGGAATGCACAGATCTAGGACGCTTTTGTTTGAAAATCCTTGCGCCCATTCAATCTGCAGTTTTGACAGACGCATTAACCACAGTTATATGCGCTTTTGCAGCATTCGGTGCGCCCTTTTAGCGCACTACAACGAATCAGGTGCGTTTTTTCTGGATTTGATGCGCGATTTAGCACATGGCGCAGCCCAGATAAATCCCTGAAAACTACAAAGTGGAAAAAGAATGGAAAAACAAATACTGGCAATCTGATTTTCTCTTACACGATACACTTTGACACTGTGTACATATATACAAAATTTGAAGAAGCTGACATAAATAGGAGCTGAGAAATCTGTGACAGAAATTTCAATCAGAGAGAAAGAAAAATGGACAAATAAAGGGACTGATAAGCAGGAGATGGCTGATTCTTTCTTACACAATACAACTTACCATTCCCAATGTTTGTACCAAATTTCATCATCCTATGTCAAGTGGTCCCAGAGAAATCTTTGACAGAAAAAAAGTTTACACACACACACGCACACACACACACAAACATCTTCACAGAAAATCCAAAAACTATATACCCCCTACATACTTCGTATATGCCGGGGGTATAATAATTGAGCCTGTGCGTGAGAAAACCAACAATTTGGGTTCTGACCAGGTCTGACACAATCCAGCCTGTACAGTCACGGAAGCAGGCTAGAAGCTTGATATTTCGGATTCAAGACCAAGAAGGATTGTACTATCCATGCAGCGAAAATAAAGGCGCTGATCAGCTTTGCGGTTACCGCAAAGCTGATCTGCGCCTTTGTTTTCGTCCAAGTATTTTTTAGGTTTTCTTATGCAGCGGCTCAACTGTAGTTATGACATGAAATGTTTGTGGAACAGTCCTTTAGTGCCTTAAAGGCTTTTGTAATTATTAAATTTCTTTGACACATTTCCCGTATAACCAATCCACGCTGTTCCTAGACAAACCTCAAGCTAGATTATCAACACTAAGTGCATTTTCCTGCAACGGTAACTGACATCAGCACAACTTGCCTTCTTCCATTTTGTATTCCATTATGGAAACATGTCAGTATGCCCAAAATTTTCATAGTAAAGCTGATTTTGATAGTAATTTTGCATTAATTACACTTGCTTTCTATTAAATTGTGCATTTTAAGTATTTGCTATGATCACCTAATGGAGTCGGTCCTTACAGTTACCCACTATATATGATTTTAGTATCATTATTAAAAATTGATAATATTATATAAGCCCCTGATTTACCCCATTTTTACTATATGTAAGGTGAAAATCTGGGGTACCATTCACACAGAAGCAGGTTTACGCCTTTGACAGTTACTTTGTTTAAACTCTGTTTGCATATTGTTGGGTTTCTCATGGCAAGGTTCAATTATTGATTATTTCATTAATTGACCAATCAGAACCAATGAATCTCTCCCTACCTGCATCACTGTCCTCTTCCTCTTCTTCCCCCTCTTCCTCCAGGTCACTGTCTAGTGTGGATTTCTTCCTCAGCTCCTGGACCCTCCTCAGCTGAGACTTGAGCTGTCGGATCTCATCATCATCACTATCGGACGAGTCCAAACCCAAAACCTCTTCCTGAAATATAGTATAGTTATTTCTCTTCTATTCTCTTCTATTTTTATTCTATCCTATTCTATAGTTAATTGAGCTGCTGCATGAGAAAAACAACAATTTGGGTTTCCGACCAGGTCTGACACAAACCGGCCTGTACAGTACTGTACAGTAACAGCAGAAAAAATAGAAGCTTGAAACTTTGTACATACGTAGAAGAGTAATTATACTATCCCTGTAGCGAAAACAAAGGCGCTGATCAGTTACTGCACAGCTGATCTGTGTCTTTGTTTTCGCATATGCAAATTATTGGTTTTCTTATATGAAGGTCTCATTTGATTTCTCATGAACCAGTGAAATTTTTTCAGTCATAATGGGACAGAGCCACATCTTCCTGAGCTCATGTACCTCATTAGTTAAGACGCGAGCTGTTGGATCTCATCATCATCACTGTCAGAGGAGCCGAGACCTAGAACCTCCTCCTGGAATACACATTGCATTCGTTCTAGGGAGCACAGTGGCGCAGTGGTAGAGCGCCGAACTCCGAATCGAGAGGTCCTGGGTTCGATCCCCACAGGCGTCATCGTGTTGTGTCCTTGAGCAAGACACATTAACTCCCTACCGTACTGATTAAACCCAGGAGGCGTTGGCGC
Organism: Rugalucina vietnamica; assembly: GCA_964017185.1. Classification (NCBI taxonomy): domain Eukaryota; kingdom Metazoa; phylum Mollusca; class Bivalvia; order Lucinida; family Lucinidae; genus Rugalucina; species Rugalucina vietnamica. The sequence continues at coordinate 60,525,502 of OZ024873.1, forward strand.
TGCCCCGACATGACTGAAAAATTGTTGACTGGGATGTTAAACAACTAACATTCATTCTAATAAGCACACATGCTCCAATAAGCACAAAGTCAGTTCTTTTTCATTTTAATCATAAATTAATCAGTCTAAGCTCATGTTTATGCAGGAAACACACCATTAATAAAGTTCATTTTGACTCCCTGTAAACCATCAATAATAATAGATTTTAACATAAAAACTGTAATCTAGATAAGCTATTGCAGGGCTTTTTCTGACCTTTTTGGGAAATGTTTGGTACCGATGAAATTGGGAAAAAATTGTGTGATTTTGGAAAAAATACAACCATTTTGGAAAAAATAGTGCAATTTTAAGCAATATTGGGAAAAATTTACCTCTTAAATTGGGATTTTTCTGCTAATTGGGAATGTTCCAGGTCAATTGGGAAATTTTTCAGCCAATTGGGAAAAATTTGGTACCGGAAACCGGACCCAGTTTTGTATTGAGAAAAAGCCCTGTATTGTATTTGCAAAGTTAATTTTATAATATCAATTCTATTGTGTATTTTGATTTATTATTTTTACCTTTAAGGAATTTGGACTTTAAAACTGAGTAGAAGAATGAAGCTCTCAAATGTTGACTTATGTTATTTAAACTTATTTTACAGACCTCCTCCGAGTCTTGACGTCTGAATTTATCTTCTTGTACTCCATCATCTATCAGGATCTGAAACAATGTAAAGAAACTCCATTAATTAAAAAAGTACAAATAGAAGTTCAAGGATTAGAAACCTACAAAAAAAAAAACACTGTTTTTTTTAAATCTCTCACCCAATACTGGGCAGTTTTATATATGTACCTGAGGCCCTTTCATAACTGTGTTTGTATAAGAGACACAGGGCTATTAAACAGAGAATCCCATGGGTCCAAATTTTGATGTAAAAATTTCTTAGCGATCTATATGGATATGTAGATTTTAATACATGTAACAAAATACATGTAATCTAGTCACTGACTTAACCTTGCATAACATTATAACAGACCCTGGACAGCCATTGAATTCCTCTTTTATTGACATTTATAACATCCCTGGTCATTTTTGTACTAACACTGTCTCTCTGGTCACCTGTGTTATAACAGACCATGAAACAAACATATGTCACCCTTTATATCATAAGTGTTACTTCTTAGAACTTTCTAATAAATGTTCTGTACATTCTGTCATTAAATACCGAGCAGCGCATGCACATTACTTGAGCAAATTATTCTTAAACCATATACCTTATCTCTTTTAGCATGAAACTCATCTATCTCATCATAGAAGTATTCCCTGGACTCGGGATCAGGAGCATCACCGTATAGTCTGTCATCGTCCGATACATACTCATATTCTTCAGTCTTATTACTCTTCTTCTTCTTCCTAGACTTTCCCTCTTCAGAAGGGTTCTTCTTTCCCCTGAAGAAGATCAATGAATGTATACATGTAGATTATCTTTATTTACTAATATGTATATGAAAATTATATGTATCGGTTTTAGGTGTGGTTATCATAAGTTTCAAGTTTGACCGCTCTGCTGTCAACTTAGAACCAAAATATTAAACCTGTTTGTAAAAACCACTTCAGAAATAATTCCCACATCTCTCATAACATGCATAAATGTAAACCAGTGTGCTGTTAGCACAGACTTTGTAATTTCTTAAATCTGTTTGATAGTTTGTCAGAGGATACCTTAATTTGAAATATTCACTTGAGGATGTATACTTAGCATATCAGCATATGTATACTGTAATTTGTGAATTCAGAACTTTTCAAGTACGGGGGATGATCCAAAATAACGTAGACTTTTGCTGTAGCTTCTATACAGCTCAATCAAATGTTTATAAAATAACATGAACATAAATCGGAATGTGTCTAGAATATTGCGGCAAAATATCAAGCAAAAATAACTACTCGTTAAAAATCAACAGTAAAAACAAAAAGGTCACTGTGGTCTACCCGGCGCACGTCAGCTTTGATTTCGTAACGTCGTTGGCATTTGTATTATTTTCCTATCAGCGCTTGCGGCCATCTATTCAACATGTACCATAGATAAAAGAATTTTAACTTATTGTGCTCTGTACTTCACATATTTTCCGTCAATGTCCAAAACTCGAAACAAATTCTAACTTTAAATTGCTTCAAAATCGCCTCATCCGTAGCCGTCTGCATACGGTCAGCGCATTACACATTTACGTCACCAGTGATGAGCGTTATTTTTGTTTCTTTTTCCATCTTTGTTATGCTATTTTAGCGTCCGAATCACAAGGGCAGTATCTTTTCACAGCTGATTTATTCATTGACTGTTCTTATTTTCTCTACATTTAGTTATTTTAGGTGTTTGTGTTGGCTTTTTTAAAAATCGCGGCAATTTTAGTAATCGCATTTATTTAAACCGTGTCTGGTGACGACGTTTTTAACGTTAAATGCAGGCTGAAAAGTGCACAATTGATACATGTAATTCAAAAACGCATGACTCAAATTTGTTGAAACTTATACACAGCAATATCTAAACGCCAAGCTTTTACTGTACTAAATTTGGTGCTATTTGCATGCCTATTTTACATTTTATTGAGACATGTATGACACGGGACACGACCGAAAATTCGCGTGCGCCGCCTATGCGTCACCATGGTTTTAAAATGGCTCGGCGTGTTTGCGATACTTACGAAATGTGTTATTGTTTATCTTATCTTGATATACGAATGTTTTGATTGAACGCAATATGCATTTTTCGTAAATAAATCTATGTATGTTAAAGCTACAGCAAAAGTTTTTGGATTTTCCCTCTTAAGTTTTATTTCATAAATTCTTTTGGTAATTGTATGCATTAGATTTGTTTTATTCTGACAGGGCTTCTCTTATTATCTTAACGGCCAAACAATGCTTAGAACTCCAGGGGACAGCATCTTACAGCTTCATCCCACGGACCATCAGAGAATGGAATTCCCTACCTCCTGACCTGGTGCATGCAGAATCTGTAGACGTCTTTACTATGCGTCTACAGACCCTCACAGCCTAGACGTCACAGTACTTTTTATGTTTTTAACCTGTATATACGAGATGATTTTAGCCATTTGCTGATGTCACTTGCCCGTGATGCTATGCGCCCTGGGCAGTACAGAAGTAGAAGTAGATGTATAAATATAAATTCTAACACACCTCGCCTATATAGCCAATGGTAAAAAATCGTGTTATATTGTGCAACAATTTCACTGGGCGAATAAGCGTGACGTTACTTTGCGGCATTTGTGACGTCAGCTATCCCACAAAGCAGCGTTAGACGGTGAAACGTAGTTTTAGCGCACAACAAACGTAATAAATGTGTGTAAATACCAGCATTACAGTCAAATATTTGGTGGGATATCTGCAGTGCAATGGCGGAAAGCTGAACAATATCGACAGTTTCAGCAACATTTATTCCGTTTATTGTGTGTTAGAATCGAAATAGATCAGCTCAAGTGCGTGAATTGTTGAGTAATAATTCACTGTTTGTCGGTCAGTTGTAAGAAGATAAATCACTCGCACTATGCGCTCGTGATTTGATCTTCTTTACAACTGACCTCCAAACAGTGAATTATTACTCAACAATTCACTGCTAGAGCTGATCTATTTCTTAAGTAAGTAAAGTTCTCCAACATCAAACATTAGAGGGCGGGCTGTAATTAATGTTGGAAGAACTTGTAGCCCAACCCCATTGCTTAAAAGGCAATAAAATATGTTTAAACTATACAACATCAACATATACGTTGTTTTGTAAAGCTAATACGGGCATGGCACGAAGTGCGCGAAGCGCACTGAGGCTGGGCCGAAGGCCCAGCTGCGTGCCCGCCTATAGGTAACGCGTACACACGGGTAAATGAACTCTGATGTTGTTTACCTAACTAACTTTGTGCACCTGAACGTCCGGTCCTAGTCTCGGGGGATATCGCTAATCTCCCTATCTCGCGATAATTCGCTATCCCATCGGTAGTTCTAGATAAAATATACATCCTTTTTCCACCCATGATTATACAGTTTAGCTTCTTTGTGGACAATATATTTTTTCGTTTCACTTGAGATCAGTTTTGTTTGCAAAATTACAAAAAAAAAAACAAACAAAAAAAACAGGTTACGTCACTTCTTGAAGTTCTTCAGCGCGCGAGAATGCTCGATTATCGCCATAATCGGGTATCACAATTTAGCGAAACAGGTGCGTCTTAATAGCGAAAGTGGGTCGATTCGGCCGCGAGTCGTTACATCCAACCCCCTGGTGAAATAATGTCATTTGGCGTGTCACCAGTAAACTATTCAGATTCAGATCAACTTTCTTTCTAAAGTTACAAAAAATAAATAAAACTTACGTCACAGTCACGCGCGAAATTCTTCTAATATCCGGTGTTACTATTGACCGGAACCAGAACGGGCCGGAACGATGCGTCTAAATAGCGAAATCCGGTCGTTTCGGCCGCGAATCGCCGATACAACCTTAAATCGGGCATCCAAATGCAAGTAACTGGTCGTTTCGGCTCCGTGAGTCGTTCGTTCTTCAGTCAGCTACCCGAGGGTTTTACCTGGCGCACAAAATGAACGTTTTGGCCCAAAAATGACCCCCAAAATACCCAGTTCTGTTCAGAGAGGGGACCATGATGTCCCCCAAAATTAATAAATATTTCTTGTTCCTGATATTGTCCTATTTTGTCAGAATTTGTCAGTGGTGGGACATTGGTCCCCTAAATTAATACTTTGAGGTCGAGGGGAACACCCTGGTACTAGGTAAGGTAAGGATAATGAAGAGAGGGGTAGGAGTAAGGGTAGGGTAGAGTAATGAGTAATGGTAGGGTAGAGTAGGGTAAGTAATAGGAGTAAGGATAGGGTTTGATAGGGTAGGGTTAGGTGGGGTAGGGCACGGCAAGGCAGAGTATGGTAAGATAGAAGAAGGGCAGAGTATGGTAGGAGTAAGAGTAAGGGGATGGTTGGGTAAGGAGTAGGTGTAATGGTAACTCGTAAGGTAGGGTAAGAATATGAATACTGGTACGTTAGAAGTAGGAGTAAGGGTATGGTAGGTTAAGGAGTAGCAGCAATGGTAGTAAGGGTAGCCTGGTAGGGGTAAGAGTTTGGGTAGGTTATGGTTAGGAGTAGAAGTTAGGGTATGGTATTGGGAGGGTAAGGAGAAAGGGTTAGGGCAAAGAGTATGAGTAAGGGTAGAGTATGGGTATGAGTAGGGTAGGGTAGGACTAGGAGTGTAACGAACAGCCGAGCTAAGTCACAGCAAACCCCGTCGGTGGAAAAACATGCTCATCCACTAAAGGTGGTTTACTGCTTTACATACCCAACACTTATTGATTCACAAAGTCTCGAGTTTGAAATTTGCATATTTCCAAGGGAGGCTATGCCGTCACATTACTTCCCCCTCCGAGAAGACTCGTCCCGAGTCTTGGCCTGGGAAATACATGGGTAAGGCAACTCCGTTCTGGCAGTTGTCATTATCCCACTGCTGCCACCAAAAGTAGCAACAGCTGAGCCAAGCCACTGCAAACCCCGTTGGTGGAAAAGCATGCCCATCCACTAAGGGTGGTTTACTGCGCTACATACCCAACACTTACTCGATTCACAAAGTCTCGAGTTTGAAATTTGCATATTTCCAAGGGAGGCTATCCCGTCACAGGAGGTTATGTGTAGGGTAGGAGGTTATGTGTAGGGTAGGAGGTTATGTGTAGGGGTAGGAGTAAGGGTATGGTAGGGGAAGGATTAGGAGTAGGGGAGGGTAGGGGTAGTCATAAGGATAGGGTAGGAGGTAAGGTGTTGGGTAGGTGGTTAGGTGTAATGGTAGGAGTAAAGTTAGGGTAGGAGTAAGGGTAGGGTAGGGTATTGGATAGGGGAGGACAGGACAATGGCACAACATATACTTTTACAGTAAGTGCTGTTCAGGAAAGAAAAAAAAAACTAGTAGTTGTTTAATCAATAATAATTTCAAAATCATGATGGCATGCCCGTTCTAGGCAGTGCCTAAGTTCATATTACTTGTAGCTAATACTCTTGTGTTCACGTGGTGTGGGCTTAGTCGCACATACGCGGCCCTCTTCGGGCAGTACTGTGGTGATATGTGGTGGACCATCTTTCATGTCTTTGTATCTGTCAATTAAATAATATGAGGTTACCTTTTTGGCATGTGTAAGTTGAAAAATAATCGGCAAAACTTCGAAGAAATACCCTATTCTTTTTTGAAGGCGAAGTTGTTTGATCGTCTTATTGGACGCCGTTTTCGGCTGAGGCTATCCGCACGACGGTCGTGCCGATAAGCGGCGTTATCCGCACGACGGTCGTGCCGATAAGCGGCGTTATCGGCCCGACTGTCGTGCGGATAGCCAATGCTACAGGTATTGGCTATCGGCACGACGGGAGTACAAAATTTTCTAACAAGCTTACGTATGCATTAAACTTTCAATTTGTCATTAAATAAAATAATTATGTGTGTAGCTATTGAAATACATTCAAAATTAACATTTTTGTTAATTATGAATATGAAAACTAGTTTGACTTGATTAATCCAGCTGATGTAATCACAATAGATTTGTAACAGCGGATAAAAATATAATCATTGCATTTTTTAATTGTATTACTGAAATGTTTCGATCCATACTCCATTTATAAAATCAAAGGCTGTTAAGTCTTTTGGATTACCACATTATTTTATTATTTAGGTAACGATAAAATGTTACTTTCTTATTTACGCATACGCATGACTGATTTTTACAGGTAAATTTACAGGTAAGCCAATTTCAGCAAAATAACACTTTTGTTAATTAAAAGGCAAAAAAATCCTGCATGTGCAATATTCTGTTTCAGTTTTGAAGCCAGTGTAATATATTTTTCAACTTAAAATGTATCAATTTCTAAACATACTTAACATTTGGATATCGAATTCCCTGTCGTGCGGATAACGCCGCTTATCCGCACGACGGTCGTGCCTATAAGCGGCGTTATCGGCACGACCGTCGTGCGGATTTCAGTCATAGAATTAACTGGTACATGTACCCCGTTATCACATCTGAATAGTTTACTGGTGACACGCCAAATGGCATTATTTCACCAGGGGGTTCGGATGGGGGGGAAATTAGTCCCTTGGGTTCCATTCACAGTTTCGTACTTTTGAGGTGGGGCCAAAAATTTCAATATTAAGGGGTAGGGCATGAAATTGGGCTGTAAATTATCCTCTTTCAATAATTTGCCGACATCTTTCACCAAATCGGATCAATTATGCCTCAAACATGTGAAAAATACTTATTTTCTATTTTTAGACTGGTAAAAACCGGGATTATATACGGATCCCGGATCGATCGTCATTCTTAGCCGGTGACGCTCTAAAGTGTCGACTTTGCAGGGGTTATCTTTGTTCACAAATAGCGAAAAAAGTAGATGGATGGCACATATTTGTGCACTGCTCATTATGATCCTGAGTTGATTCTCTAAGTATTTGCATGAGATTTATGGGGCGTCCTTTTGCACGGAATATGCATGGGGGCCCAGACTTTAGGCATATTTTACGAAAATTCACTGGTCTGAAAGAGGGGGTAGGGGAAAATATCCCCAATACAGGTAGGGTGATAGTCAGTTCTAGGCGATTTAAATGATGTTATTTTGTTGTTAGACATTTGATTTAATGATTTTATGGGAGAAATCGGATTGTTCACCAGATTGGACAGAGCTATTATCAGTTTTGGCGGATCTAGCTAAATTAACTGAAAAATGCTCTAAAAACTGTGGATTGCTACCTTAAAGCAAAAACCGATTTTTTAAATTTCCATTTCAAGGTCTCAGTTGCCTTTGGTCAGGTGGCCCAATATATGGAGATAACTGTTTCGTGATCTGTTGGTCACTCGCACGACTACAGAGTGAGTAAAGCTGGATGCGGTTAGTTGGGGCTCCATTCCTCAAAAATCGACCTAAAATGCCTCGAAACCATATGACTCGCCCTGACTCCTCCTGAAAGGCCAGTTTTAATGCAAAATCCACTTTCTTTGCCTGAATTTAATTGGAATTATGTTAGAGAATAGTTTTAGACGAAAATTGCCAGAAACTAGTGCAAAAAGTATTGCTTTAAAGCAAAAACCGATTTTTTAAATTTCCATTTCAAGGTCTCAGTTGCCTTTGGTCAGGTGGCCCAATATATGGAGATAACTGTTTCGTGATCTGTTGGTCACTCGCACGACTACAGAGTGAGTAAAGCTGGATGCGGTTAGTTGGGGCTCCATTCCTCAAAAATCGACCTAAAATGCCTCGAAACCATATGGCTCGCCCTGACTCCTCCTGAAAGGCCAGTTTTAATGCAAAATCCACTTTCTTTGCCTGAATTTAATTGGAATTATGTTAGAGAATAGTTTTAGACGAAAATTGCCAGAAACTAGTGCAAAAAGTATTGCTTTAAGGTTCCATTCACAGTTTCGTACTTTTGAGGTGGGGCCAAAAATTTCAATATTAAGGGGTAGGGCATGAAATTGGGCTGTAAATTATCCTCTTTCAATAATTTGCCGACATCTTTCACCAAATCGGATCAATTATGCCTCAAACATGTGAAAAATACTTATTTTCTATTTTTAGACTGGTAAAAACCGGGATTATATACGGATCCCGGATCGATCGTCATTCTTAGCCGGTGACGCTCTAAAGTGTCGACTTTGCAGGGGTTATCTTTGTTCACAAATAGCGAAAAAAGTAGATGGATGGCACATATTTGTGCACTGCTCATTATGATCCTGGGTTGATTCTCTAAGTATTTGCATGGGATTTATGGGGCGTCCTTTTGCACGGAATATGCATGGGGGCCCAGACTTTAGGCATATTTTACGAAAATTCACTGGTCTGAAAGAGGGGGTAGGGGAAAATATCCCCAATACAGGTAGGGTGATAGTCAGTGCTAGGCGATTTAAATGATGTTATTTTGTTGTTAGACATTTGATTTAATGATTTTATGGGAGAAATCGGATTGTTCACCAGATTGGACAGAGCTATTATCAGTTTTGGCGGATCTAGCTAAATTAACTGAAAAATGCTCTAAAAACTGTGGATTGCTACCTTAAAGCAAAAACCGATTTTTTAAATTTCCATTTCAAGGTCTCAGTTGCCTTTGGTCAGGTGGCCCAATATATGGAGATAACTGTTTCGTGATCTGTTGGTCACTCGCACGACTACAGAGTGAGTAAAGCTGGATGCGGTTAGTTGGGGCTCCATTCCTCAAAAATCGACCTAAAATGCCTCGAAACCATATGACTCGCCCTGACTCCTCCTGAAAGGCCAGTTTTAATGCAAAATCCACTTTCTTTGCCTGAATTTAATTGGAATTATGTTAGAGAATAGTTTTAGACGAAAATTGCCAGAAACTAGTGCAAAAAGTATTGCTTTAAGGTTCCATTCACAGTTTAAATTCGTACTTTTGAGGTGGGGCCAAAAATTTCAATATTAAGGGGTAGGGCATGAAATTGGGCTGTAAATTATCCTCTTTCAATAATTTGCCGACATCTTTCACCAAATCGGATCAATTATGCCTCAAACATGTGAAAAATACTTATTTTCTATTTTTAGACTGGTAAAAACCGGGATTATATACGGATCCCGGATCGATCGTCATTCTTAGCCGGTGACGCTCTAAAGTGTCGACTTTGCAGGGGTTATCTTTGTTCACAAATAGCGAAAAAAGTAGATGGATGGCACATATTTGTGCACTGCTCATTATGATCCTGGGTTGATTCTCTAAGTATTTGCATGAGATTTATGGGGCATCCTTTTGCACGGAATATGCATGGGGGCCCAGACTTTAGGCATATTTTACGAAAATTCACTGGTCTGAAAGAGGGGGTAGGGGAAAATATCCCCAATACAGGTAGGGTGATAGTCAGTGCTAGGCGATTTAAATGATGTTATTTTGTTGTTAGACATTTGATTTAATGATTTTATGAGGGTCTGGATGGGGGGTCCTGGTATTCACTAATCACTAAAAATTTAGCCATTTATTCACTGTCATTAAAATTTTGGCTTATTCATTAAAATTAACTCGGTTATTCATTAAAATATGATAATATCTAGTCACGCCTTCTTCACCCAGCTAATATCCATAAGCAAACAGGTGTTCCCCACCTAAGGCATCCCTTATCTCAAGTCACAAGGACTAGTTCTATGATATTATATTGTAGACTGCTAAATGCAACCTTGATATTAACATCTTGAGAGAAGCATAATTGTTTACTCTGCTAGACCACAAAGCCTCATAGAAACTTTCCGAAATAGAATACCGATTATTTAGCAAATCCCTTTTTTAATCTCTTGGGAGTATAATCCCCTCCACCTTAAATACTGAATACATCCTAAGTTTAAACCTGAATCTTTCTCTTCAATTATGAATACCAAAGGTTATTTAAGAAAGATTGTAACTTCAGGGGTAAAAGTTATAATAAAATGCTGATGTTTTTTATTTAGTAAACTAGTTAGCATAGTTCTATGTGATGTATGAATTTGTGCTTGTGCCTGATTGTATAATAAATCTTATTAATATCTTAAATACCGAGCGAGCGAAGCGAGCGAGGAAAAGAATTATGTAGCGCCATATAAATTGCCACATAGATTTGCGTTAACGTTCTTAGTGCTGCCTTGTTTCTGATTGCAAAAGACACTATAATTATGTTCTGTCATATAAAAAAGCAAGAATCTGATGATGTCCATCCACAGAAAAGATTATCATTATACGATTGGAAAATACATAATATTAGGACAAAGTGGTGTAATAGAATAAGAAGAAAATACATATACATAAGCAAACAAACCAGTGAAATAGTATCTGGCTCAGTAAACATCCAGAATGATTTATTTTTCTCTGCCTTCAAATGACACATTTCTTTTTCAATTGGTCCATGAGGTGAGCCCCTACGTGCTTGGCTTCCAGACATACCGGTATGTCTTTCCAAACATTCAATAATATCTGAAATATGAATACAACATTTGAACTAAATCGGGTCTGGGCGCGTCCAGACCCCAGAAAAAAATGAATTTCTGGAATGTCAGGGAGGCCATTTAAGACAATTTCATAGCCAAGTTTTAGTATATTCATTATTATTTAAAATGTTATTATTCACTATTCATTATATTACTCTGCTATTCATTAAAAATTTACATTTATTCATTATTCTTTAGGACCTCATTATTCACTAATCATTAATTTTTTTGCTCTTTATTCACTCTCATTAAAAACTTTAGGCCATTATTCATTAATCATTATACCCCATCCAGACCCTCTTTTATGGGAGAAATCGGATTGTTCACCAGATTGGACAGAGCTATTATCAGTTTTGGCGGATCTAGCTAAATTAACTGAAAAATGCTCTAAAAACTGTGGATTGCTACCTTGAACGCACGAGTGAAGCGAACTTGGACACACAGTCATCAGACATTTCAGCAGAGGAGACAAGTGAATCAGGGAGGTCATTCCAGTCCCTGATAGTCTGTGGAAAGAAACTACTTTTGTACGCTTCTTTGCTAGCTGAAGGTATCTGAAAAGCCAAAGAGTGTTGATTTCTACAACGCCTATTCTTTGGGATAAGGTCATCTGTGGGTATTCTGGCTTTACCCTTTAGACCTTTGTATAGCAATATAAGTCTACTATCCTTCCTCCTTTTCTTAAGAGATTCCCATTTCAGTTGACCTAAAATGCCAGTCATGCTCCCAGTTTCAAAAACATAATTTCCCGTCACAAACCTTGCCGCACGATTTTGGACCTTTTCCAGTTCTTCCTGGAGGCCATGAGTGTGAGGGTCCCAAACTGAGCTTCCATATTCCAAGACCGGCCGCACCAGTCCTTTATAAGCTGCTTCTTTCACATCTGGGGGACAAGAATACAAATTTCTCCTCAAGAATCCGAGAGTTCTGTTAGCCTTTGTACAAACATTGGAAATATGAGTATTCCATTTCAAATCATTTGTGATAGTTACACCCAGGTATTTTATGCTTTCAACATTTTCCAGTAAAGTGCCCTCAAGGGTGTAGTTAGCATGTATCTTACTAGACCGTTTATTTGTCAGCTGCATCATGTTGCATTTGACGGGTTGAAATCTCATTCCCCATTTTCTAGCCCAACTGCCTAGGCGATCAATGTCTCTTTGAAGTTTCAATGTATCCTCTTCATTCTTGATTTCACGATAGCAAACACAATCATCAGCAAAGAGTCTTATTTCAGACTCGATGTCTGCTGAGATGTCATTTATATACAAGGAAAACAGCAAGGGGCCGAGAACGGTGCCCTGAGGGACACCCGACACAACTGGAGCCCAATCCGATTTAATACCATTAACCACTACCCTTTGTTGTCTGAAACAAAGGAAAGCATTTATCCAATTCAGTGTTGTTCCACCTATTCCATAGCTGAACAATTTGCTTTTAAAGAGTTCATGGGGAGGAGTATCGAAAGCCTTTTCAAAATCGAGTATAAAAGTGTCGACCTGGCCTTTTTTGTCTAAGATTTTGGCCCAGTCATTTATCACTGTAGTCAACTGAGTTTCACAGCTATGCCATTTCCTAAATGCGTGTTGCCTGTCCGACAGGAGTTCATGTTCATCAAGATGGGCCATAATATTTGAGCATACAATATGTTCAAGAAGCTTACAAGGAATGCATGTCAAAGAAACAGGGCGGTAATTGCGGGCAAGTGACCTGTCGCCCTTCTTAAACAGGGGGCAAATATTAGCAAGAGACCATTCTTTAGGAATTTCACCTGTATCAATTGACTGCTGGAAGAGATGGGCGAATACTGGCCCTAATTCCATAGCCAGTTCCTTTAGGACTCTAGGATGAAGCTCATCAGGCCCTAAGGCTTTAGACGGGTTTAGACCTTTGAGAAGTTTGGTCACCCCTTCCTTTGTGACCACAATATCATGCATGAATGGGGCAGATCTATCCATAAGAGGGACCTGTTTGTATTCACTTTTAGTGAAAACATCCGAGAACTGACCATTAAATTCTTCCGCCTTCTCAAATTCAGATTGAGCTATTCCACTTCCATTTCTCTTTTTCAACGGGGGAATACCTTGTGTATCTTTTTTCTGACTGTTTATGTACCTGTAAAAATCTCTAGGATTAGCCTTAACATCTCCTACCAAGTTGTTCACATAAAGATCATGCCGCTTCCTGATATCAGCTTTGATCTCTTTCCGTAAAGATTCAAATTTAGATCTAAATTTTGCACTACCAGTCTTTTTAGCTTTTGCATGAGTTGCATTTTTTCTGCGAATCTTCCTTCTTATTTCAGGTGTTATCCAAGGGACAGAGGAAACTGAGCGACTAGTTTTTGAGGGGATATGTTTATCTGCCGATTCCTGAATAAACGATGTAATGAGATTGAAATTTTCCTGGACCGACCGAGTATCTGAGTAACCGTTGAAGTATCTTTCCTTTGCAAATTTAAGTGTTTCTGCTCTCATAGATTCATAATCACCTTTCTGATAACGATACACTTTTCTCCTAGGTTTCTTTATAGGGGGGATAGCAATTTTCAATGTGCCAGAAACAATGTCATGATCACTGAGCTTATCCGGGGAATGAATGTCTACAAACTGACCAGGAAGAGAGGTCAAAATTAAGTCCAAAGTATTTCTTTCTCTGGTGGGGAAATTGACTAATTGTTCCAAACCATGGTCATTCATGATATCTATCAAAATCTGACCCTCCGTCTGACTCAATGATGACCCAGATTTGCTGAGTCTGTCCGGCCATACAATATCTCTAAAGTTGAAATCACCTAAAACATGAATTAAGGGGGGTTTGTTGCCTTTATTAATATTTTTGATTTTGTCAAGCTGTTCTCTAAATAAATTGTCAAACTTTTCCAGTGAATTCAATAAGTCATTTCCATTGTCCGATACTGGTAAATGACCATCGACAGGTGGTCGATACCAGCTAGCCACAAAGTGAGTTTTCTTATTTACAAAAAGTTTGACCCAAACTGACTCTGAGTCATTGTCCAATTCTGTGAGGGGCATGTGTGGGATGTCTTTGTGTACAAGAAGCATAACACCACCACCATGTAAGGTTCTATCCTTTCTGTACACATGGACTTACCTCCCACCTGAGCTAAAACCGAAAAATACATCATCATCATCATCATCATCATCATCATCATCATCATCATCATCATCATCATAGATCTACCCTCTGATTACATTGCTTCCAAATATAATCGCCTTTATGGGCAGGTCGGCGCTACACATTCATTGGAAATCATCATCATCATCATCATCATCATCATCATCATCATCATCATCATCATCATCATCATCATCATTCCAACTACCTCTATCTCACATAACCGGATAAAATTTCAAATTCCACCGTTCTAATACTACATGGTTACAATTATAAGGGCTCCCATTCCATTTCTTTTTTAACTTTTTTCTTTCTTTTGGCTATTTCCACACACACTCCACGTAATACTCTTTAAGGTCACCATGGAGTAGCATAATCTGGCAGATTCAGATGACGTTTCACCAGTAAACTAAACTGATCCTGAATCTGACTCGAGATGGACGATCCAGCATCAGCATACTCACCGACGCTATACTTTTTTTTTTCATCGCTTGCAGGTCCTCCTTGCTGCTGTCTTCTGCACTTTCTCAAACAATTCTGCCTCAGTACCATTTCAGAAATGCCAAATATAAATGTAGGAACTGGTAAATAATGATATCACAGGTACAGAGAAATGCATATGATAGGTGTCGTAGTGATAGAATGACACCCACATTACGAAAACATGCCCATGCAATATACAGAGATTTTTTAAGTTGAAAAAATTGAAACTTTTCAGTACACGATTTTTCAAGATCAAGATTTTTGAATTTATTTTTATTTTTGCTCAAAACATAGATTGTGGGTACACGGTTCGAACGAGTGCCACAATCTATGGTTTGGAGCAAAAATAAGAAAAAAAAAGGTATACCCCATATGAACACCAATTTTGCTTTATCAAAGTGGGGTTCAAGGGGGTATACATTACACAGACATGTTATCCTGATGGAATGACACCCAATTTTGTCAAGTTCAATGACTGAAGAGTGAAATGTAGGGTCATGGAGCTCTGCCAAAGACCCCAGTGGGGGGGGGGTACTCTCATTTTTTTGTGGATACATAGGCGAGGCCCCAGCTTCTACCCCAAAACCCAAAAAATTACTGAGATTTGCTGACCACCCCCAAAAAAATACCAGTCCTATCAGGCATACCCAAAAAAATACTTGAACTTTTAGCTTACCCCAAAAAATTACATGTATTCATCTTTTTTATGCCTATTGATGAAATTTTATCACATCTATATGATCTAAGCTGTTGGTGGGACGTTAAATCCCAAATCAACCAACCAACAGAACACGTCACAATACAGTTAGTATATGTAGGAACTAGGAAGTAAATACCAAGTTGGATAAAATTTAAAGATTTTATTTATTCTCAAAGTGTAAGTCCTTTGATGGTTTTGATTCCATTTGATTTGCAATCCAAACAACATCATCATGATCAAGCTTCCAAAATTTCACCGAGACCGGTCATAAGGCATGGTCGCAAACAAAATTGAATCTTAAGGCCTTGTAAGACATAAGTGTAAGCCACTCTTATCTTTATAGAAATAAAGAGATTTCCCAAAAATGTGCAAAACCCAAAAAATTACTTAGAATTATAGATGACCCCAAAAAAAATAATTCAGAAAAGGCATGACCCCCACAAAATATCTATAAAAAGCTCACTACCCTAAAAAATAACTAGTTTTTCTGAAAACCCCAAAAAATACGGAAATTCAAAATTTTGACCCCCAAAAAGTCAGCCTCGCCTATGTATACAGAAAATTTCAGAGTACCCCCCCCCACCCTGGGCCAAAGACACCGTAACAGTGTGCAAAAGTTCAGCCGTCGGCACCATCCACTCATGAGCCTAAAGAAGAACATGTCGAACGAACCCACTGATTACGGAGTGTTCAACTCTGTGTCGCTACAAACACATGAAACAGGTGCGATAAAGTTTAAGGCGTACATTGCAGTCAGAAAAGGGTCTGGCCATCGCCCACATGTTTGATAAGTTTACCTTGTGGTGATTCTTTATTTGTTACTTCCCTTTGACCATTTCTCTGCTTTATAACAACCAGTTCATGTAGTTGTGTTCAGGAAAACATTTAAGCGTTTACTTCCCTTTGACCATTCACAGAGCATGGACGTATCGCGGAAAGTAAGAAATAAAAATTGGACGTCGATGCAAAAGTGTTGAACATGAGTTTCTTTTCTTTTTTGGCATCTCCTGTAATATTGTACAAAATTGCATTTGGTGTCGAATCACAAGTCCAGGTCCGAACAGTCGACCAGAAAAAAAGCATTGCCATCTTACGTGATCACATTCTTTACTGCAATGTCTAAAAGGATAGGATGGGTGAGTAAAAAGATAACCCAATTCTACTCTGTGCTATCTAGAGGTTTCGTCATTCAATCTTCAGCTGATCGGACCTTGCACTTTTGTAGGGATCAGTTTCCGCCAAAAAGCATACCCTTGTTGTTCATGCCACTTAACAACAAAGCACTGAATTGCTGAAGAGAACACACTCATGCAGGATTTTCATATACATACAAAGCAGAAACAAGCCATTTATCTATTAATGACTTCTGCAGTTTAATCTACAAGAGTATGTGTGGAAAGATGCCTGAAATTAATTTAGACACCAGAGACATTAAAGTTCCAAGACAATGGCGGTTGTTCAGTCAGCACGAGAGCGCATCTTTCGTGAATCAGGTGACTAATATAACATGTACATTTCATATAGTTAAAATATTATTTCAATTGATGATGTTATTAATTTTGAAGGCCAATATCTTGACGAGATCGTTTCATAAGACTATGATTTGATTAAATTTCTGATGTAAGACAAAATAAACCTTGTCCCAATTTGGGCACGTTACCCGATAATTAGTTATCATTTACTACCTTGAACATTATCTGAGCCGCGTCGCGCGAAAACCAGACTTTTGCCTATTCGAAAACTTGACAAAAACGCAGATCAGCTGTGCCGCAACTGCACAGCTGATCAGCGTCTTTGTTGTCGCTTCACGGATAGTACGATTCCTCTTCATCTTAAGTCCGAAAGTTCAAGGCTCTAAAGCATTCTTCGGTGATTGTACAGGCCGGTTTGTGTGGGAGCTGGTCGGAAACCCCGAAGACCTTTTACGTCGCGGCTCAATTCTGTCACCTGAGATGACATAGGCGGTGATTGCGTCGCAAGGTACAAACATCGAACTGCAAATTATACCATTTCCGCACTGGACTTTCTATTTTTTACTTTCCGTACCGAAAGTGACAGCTTTACATTTGCAAACACTGATACCGAATGCACCCAGTCCGCTTTAAAAGTCATAGTCAGATAGTCTTTTTCTTGTAACTCTTGTGAAATTTGTGGGTATCTATGGCCACTATGCAGGCGCTATTTGTAGCAACCTGACGCCCCAAAAAGCTGTAATTGCAACACCCTTTTTGCATGTTTTATGACAATCAGATGCATGCTCCAAGTATTTGCATGTTTGGGTGTCAATCTAAGTTCTTCGTTTACTAGTTTATTTTCATAAATGTTCTCAAGCCAATGATGACTCATGCAAAATGACAAAGTTTTTTTGGTGACAATATAAAAATGACGCATATTATTAAAATTTGGCTGGGCTTCTGATCGGGTTTTCAAGCCAATACTAACTCATCTAATGATCTGTTCAGCGCTTTATATAGTGTCTATAAATAGACAGTATACCTGCGTAAAAGGTAAAAATAAAATGTAAACAAATCCTCCCAGGTGAATATTGAAATCCGGGACAAGCTGTTGGTGTTGACGTCATTCTCTCACGATTTTCATTCAGGTACTGATCATCTGATGTTATCAGGTACATAGTATTCAGCTATCAAGGGCATTGTAAAGTGGATTGTTTTATCCTTAAACAGGTTAAAAGTTTGTGAAAACTACGAACCATCAGCCTAAGGTACGCATTAACCTGCCGAAGATTATACTAAAGCAGACAAGATTAACTCATATAAGCCTGGCGTCCCTTTTATGGGACATAGGCAACCAGAATAGCCCCAGATGTGACGCCGCAGAACGCGGCGTCCCATCTGGGGCTATTCTGTTTGCTTAGAGAATTTTCATGGAAAAATTGAATAAAATTTAAAAATCACTCCTTACACCCCTAAAAATGAAAGTGGACTGACCCAAATGATAATGATAGAAGAATCCATTCGTCAAATATGGGATAAAAAGAAGTGATCAGTGTGAAAATACTATCAAACTAGACCAGGAAGAGAGGAACCGCAATTATTTGAACCACTCAGCTGGAGAAAAATAATCGACTGTCTTCCGCCACAGTTGCAAAAGAGCAACGGGATAGCCTGTTGGATAAAACGCATCTTCTGTCATTGTCTTAGCAGAATTATATAACGATAGTGTCACAAACTATAGCGCTTGACGTATTCTGCACCCGCGACCGTCGCATCATCAACGTGCCGCCCAGTAACGTCAGTTCACAGAACAGATCCGATAACCGTGAAACCGTTTACAAACAGAGGTTAACCCAACATCTGTGACCGTCGTAGAGGTGGGTGGGTTGATAACAGGTATTTTTTTTTTATATAAATCTGCAATTGGCCTGTCACTTACTCGTATTCCAATTTTCCAGATCAATATAGCCTGTTTCCATTCATCAGGAAAACATGTCCGTGCAATGAATACCCCCGTAAACCCCACTTTTATGGTAAAATTGGGGTTTGCAGGGGTATACCTATTTTTCTTATTTTTGCTCCAAAACATAGATTGTGGGTACTCGTTAGAACCGCCTCGCCGAGGCGGTTCTAACGTGTACCCACAATCTATGTTTTGAGCAAAAATAAGAAAAATATCAAAATTTTTCAGCTGAAAATTTTCAATTTTTAAAGCTCAAAAATCTCCGTTTATTGCATGGTCAAGTTTTCGTAATGTTGCACCCGTTTCAATATTTTCCATACATCATCTAGAACATTCAAGGCGTTTTCCATGTCCGTTTAGAGAGACTCTAGGTTAATTAAATGTTCTTGACCTTAGAGTAAGCTTCTTAGTTGTCACCTATAGCAGCTATTTTATCTAAAATGTGAGAAATCTGTCTTCGGTTTTGTTTCCGACCAGGTACGGCACAGAGCTAGACCGCGATCAAATGCCACAGAGGGTACTTAGAAGCTGGGAATTTTTCATTGAGAAAGTGCAGGCATCATACTATGAAGCGAAACCAGGCGTAGATCACCAGCGCGGCCTCTTCGACTGCAAGGCTGATCTTCTTTCTCGTAGAAACGGATTTTCTCACTGCTATGCAGAATTCCCAGTCAGCAGTAGTCATAAGCATGTGACAGTGGAAATAGAAGAACAATTCTCTGTAAATGTCAGGACAGTAAACATCATTAATCCGAACTAGCATGCAATTAAGCCTATGCGTGAGAAAACCAACAATGTGGTTTCCGAAAAGGTTCGACACAAACCGGTTTGTGCAGTCACAGAAGATAGATGGAATATTAAAAAAGAAGAGGAATTGTACTATCCATGTATAGCGAAAGCTAAGGCGCTGATCAGCTGTGCAGTTACTGCACAGCTGATCAGCGCCTTTGGCAGATTGTTGGTTTTCTAATTTATGGTGGCGCAATGAGACCTGGCTGACTCTTGCCTGTGTACTGTAACGTGAGCCTGCACTTATCACAGCGGCCCAGTTCCAAACTCTCGTGTTTGCACACACCTAGTCCAAAATGAAAGACCGTAGATTAACGTAGATCTATAGATGATGGCATTATAATTCTTGCCAGTTTGCAAGCACTACCATCAGAAAAGCACCCAGTTTTTAAATACCAAAAATGTTTTATTTTCGTTCGTCACTTGACGATAATGTTTGAAACAGATTTACGAAAGCTTAGAAATTGATCCGGAGCTGCTGGAGTGATGCATCCTGAAATTATGTCAGTCAAACCTTTTAACCGAAATCCATTCGCTTTAAGCAGATAACGTCTTCTGCAATGAATGAATAGACAATTTCACGCTAAAATATGTTTGCACGAAACGAAAAACATTTTATACCATTTGTTAAACTATGGAAGGCCAGGGCGACAGGCTAATTGCTATTTCTAAATGCGTATTGCAAAATGATAAATATTGTAACTAGGACTTTTGAAAAGGGCCGATGAAGGTTATTGAGAATATTCCTAATTTTATACTTATATTGGATTAATTAACAATGTAAAAACATAATATGTACAAGCATAGTCAAATAAATTTGCAATCAGCATTTAGCAATTAGCATTTAAGCATCTAGCAAATGGCATTTAGCAAATAGCGTTTAGCAAATAACATTTAGCATTTACAATGCAGATAAACTCATCAGTGTGGTCTTTATTTTTCCCTTTTCATCCCCTGATAGTTGTCGTAACTAAACAAAAACGTGGTTGGCCTCAAAATTTGCACTTATGATGTGGTAATTAGCAATTCGCATTTACCAAAATACAATGCGCATTTAGCAAATAGCATTTAGCAAATAGCACTGAATTAGCATGTCGCCCCGGCCTTCCATAGTTAAACAGCAGGAAAACAGTCCATTAGGGCCCTGCGACAGCCATACTCGTGAACAGTATATTGCAAAGAATAATTAAGGCGTAGTTTTGACCTTTGTGTACCCAGCCACAGGTTGTTTTTAGTCCCAGTTAACTTCCAAGTTACATCTTTTGCGAAAATATCATTTTTGGATTGAGAAAGAAGAGGAATCGTACTTTCCGAGTGGGTAAATCAAAGTCGCTGATCAGCTTCGCAGTTACTGCGAAGCTGGTCTGCGCTTTTGTTTTCGCATATGCAAATTGTTGGTTTTCTTATGAGGCTGCTCATATTTAAGGCGTAAAGCGGCAGGGTATCCAAGAATTTCACAGAATGTATGTTTTGGTTCCGGCAGACAAAGCCGCAAACAATATTGTTGTCGTTTGTAGGCTTCACTATGTTAACACCTTAAAACAGGAGCTTGATCGTACCAGGGCTTGTCTGGAGACAGATACTGATGAAATGTCTGTAGTTAATGCCCACTTAAACGATTTACCTGTTAAGGATGTTCGCTGCTAACATTTGACATTTCGGAACTTCCGGTTTTTCTTTTCTTGAATATCTCGTAAACGGTTGCAGATATTTTCCTAATATTTTATATTTGGATACATATTGATGATATGCATTGAATGAGCCATGAAAATTGTCAATCTAAGAAACTTCATTTTTTCACCCCATTTTCTGCAACTTTTCAGAAAATTTTAGTTGTCAGTAAATTTTAGGGGGTAGGGTAGATTAAACTTGAATATTACACATCTTAAAATTAATTGCACTAGTTCGATGTTTATTTTAGCGGCAGTATATGTGTACATGGTCTTCTAAGTCAGTCTTTGTGTCTTTAGTGTGCTGGTTTAAAAATTTTAGGTGGTTTTATGAAATGGGCTTTTAGAAACAAAACAGCCGAA
This sequence comes from Rugalucina vietnamica, assembly GCA_964017185.1. NCBI lineage: Eukaryota > Metazoa > Mollusca > Bivalvia > Lucinida > Lucinidae > Rugalucina > Rugalucina vietnamica. The sequence goes on from OZ024873.1 coordinate 60,547,039, forward strand.
GAAAGGCTGAAAAGGGCGATTTTCAAGTTGTTGGTTCTCTCTTATATGCTCACTACCCTATATATTTCTTTCTTTTATTCGAACAATATTACCAATTTCTATGTTGTGTGAAAATACAAGAAAAAGTTTGAATCAGCAAATATGAATTTGGCACATTTCAAAATATTGATTTTTTCCAACTTTTCAAGTATGGGGGTAGGGTTGAAAAAGGAACCGTAAAATTTTGTCATCGACTCCAAGTTGCAAATTTTTCTATGCTTTTGGCCCAAAATAGTCTGCGTTACGTAAATATTATGACTTTTGAAAGCATTCTAGGTGTATGTTTGTTCAAGACAGGTATGTTTAAAAGAATTAAAAATTAAATTAATTTTACCAAATTTAAAACATGGTGCTCAGAGGTCTCATTCAGAGGCCTGTAGCTTGAAAAAATGCACACTACCTTATATTTATTTTGTTTTCAAATGTCTTGTGTTGTATTTTGGAGTCCAAAAAGAGTGGTTAGAAAAAAAGTTTGAATACTTTTTCATTGGCAGCGAACATCCTTAAGTTTTCTGTTTGTGTCAATGAAGGCCAAGACAAACTTCCTACGATGTATTGGTTACCTAAGCTTCACAAAAGACCATACAAAGCTAGATTTATTGCAAATTCTAGCTCTTGTACTACTACTGAACTTTCTAAATTATTAACTTCCTGTCTTACTGCTATCAAATCTCATGTAATAAGATACTGTGAGACAGTGTATGAAACTTTAAATAAAAATTGGTTTTGGTCAATAAAAAAAATCTGGTGAGGTGCTCAGTGAATTGAAGTGTAGAGGGTTCCGTGCGACGAGCTTGTCCACATATGATTTTTCTACTCTGTATACAACGTTACCACATAATCTAATTAAAGAAAAACTTCTGGATTTGATAGAGTGGACCTTCAAAAGGGCATTAAAAAACTATGGTTCACTTTATTTGGCATGTAATGACAGAAAGGCTTTTTTCACTTCCTCTGACCAAAGTCGGTATACACTTTGGTCATGTCAGAATGTGTGCGACGCCTTATCCTATCTCCTGGATAATATTTATATTAGATTTGGGACCAAGTATACACACAAATTGTTGGAATTCCGATGGGTACAAAGTGCGCACCTCTCGTAGCTGATTCATTTTTATACTGCTACGAAAGAGATTTCATAGATTCTCTTAACCATGATAATCAAGCTGATGTTATCGAGGCTTTTAATTCTACTTCTAGATACCCCGATGATCTTTTGAACATTGACAGCCCTTATTTTGAAGGTATGGTCAATCAAATTTATCCACCTGAACTACAGTTGAACAAAGCCAATATCTCGGATACCGAAGCCCCCTTTTTAGATCTACATCTTTCTGTTGAAAATGGATTTCTTTCTTCTAAAATTTATGATAAGCGCGATGACTTTGATTTTGATATAGTAAATTTTCCGTTTTTGGATTGTGATGTTCCCTGTCGTGCTTCTTATGGTGTATACATTTCTCAACTTATTAGGTTTGCTAGAGTCAGCAATCATGTTACAGACTTCAACGCTCGAAATGTCTAACGGCCAAACTTCTCCAACAGGGCTATCGGTATCATAAACTTCGAAAAACCTTTTCTAAATTTTATCGTAGACACTATGAATTGATTTCCAAATATAATGTGGGGTTAAAGACGCTTTTAAATGAGGGCCTTTCGGAACCAGAATTTTATGGTGACTTGGTTTACAAATTTAAGAAACTTATAGGAAGTAATGATTTTTCTTTCAGTTTAGAAAAATCATAACACGTTACAGACGTATAGGTTATAACTTGAATGTTATGCGACAGTCTGCATGCTTAGTTTTTAACCCAGTCATGGTTGATAACTATGCTGCCTTCTTTAATTGCGCGCCGATGGGTCGGGCGTCAGACTCTATGATGGCCCCGACCTAAAGCTAAACATTTTAGTTGGTTGGGGCCGGAGCTTCTTGTCTGTTGCTTGGCCCACCGGGGTCCAACTGATGTTTTTCTTTTGCTCCGGAGTTAGTAAGTTATTCGGCGCCCAGGGATCTCCATCGTCGGGCAGCTTACTGAATCTGTGAGTCCTGGTTTTTGATTCATCAGGATGTTTATCTTGATTTATTTGTTTGTTCTTGATGATTCATAGACTAGTTAGAGATTCACCACGAGGACCGAAGAACTAGCTAAATGTTATGAACCACTGCAGAAGCTGAGGGTGAGGTTATGGCCATGTAAAATCGATTTAAGTCCGCCATTAACTGTGTGTTACTGATCGTTCCAAGTCGATACTTCTGTGGTGGTTCTTTTTGTTTTATGTCTTGGTGTTTGAAGTTTTTGTGCTGTTGGCGCCTTATGTGTGTTTTTATATTTTAGTTAAGGTAACTGAATGGCCACCTATTGGGAAAATAGCTGCTCATTCGGCTTACGAAATGTTTTCTTGGTATCAGTACCTGATATTGTTGGTTTGGTTTTTTCCCACCTCGTTTTTTTTTGAGTGGGAATCTTTTTCTGATTGCACCTTTTCCTGATCTTTGCCTACTTGTACCTTTTAAAAGACAATATTTGTAGAAATCTAATTTTCATGTATGCTTAGCGGACGATACTCACGCCGGCGATGTTGCAGATGTCAAGTTCCTTTCATCTGACACCAACAATGCGGTTTTCCACGTAAACAAAACAATACACTCATTGCTCACTGCCTACGTCTCTCTGGTCTTAATATAGCTAAAGTGTTCCTTTTATAGTTACTAATACAGCTCGGATTTAGTTTATTTGTAAGTGTTATCAGTTTTGCTACCACTTACCTTGTTTGGCGGAATGTCATCGGATATGTCTGTCTGCTTTTGTTAGCTGCTAATCTCTAGGATAATTCAATATACGCAATGCAGAACATGTGCGTAAATTTATGAGACAATTCACAGTAAGCGGGCGTTGTAGATCGGGTAAATACTAAACTACGAAAGAGATCTTTGTTTCATCTGCAGGAATTGCAATTTCAAGCCTACGTGAGCGTTCGTATGATTTATCTATCACAATCCCATGTGTCTTTACTGCTTAATCTAGTCATTCAATTTTACGTTCCAATGCGGTGCTCATGTGGTATTTACTATACTGTATTTTTGTCTACCTCTCTATCTGCACTGCCTTCTTTATACGATTTACCGTATGTTTTCCATTTGTACTTCTGTGGTTTTAGTGTTTTTCTTTCCTGACTAGTTGTCATTGTCCTCTTATTGCTCATCTGTTGCTTTGGGCTGGGATCGTTGTGCTCAAGATCTAAGAGAACGGACAGGGATTACTTTCAATGCAATGCTCGTCATATTCATTACGAAAACTTGCCCATGCAATATATAGAGATTTTTAAAGTTGTGAAAAATGAAAATTTTCAGCAGAAAACTTTTGATATTTTTTCTTATTTTTGCTCAAAACATAGAAAACTTTTGATATTTTTTCTTATTTTTGCTCAAAACATAGACTGTGGGTACACGTTAGAACCGCCTCGCCGAGGCGGTTCTAACGAGTACCCACAATCTATCATACGGTTTTGGAGTAAAAATAAGAAAATTAGGTATACCCGTGCATACCTCAGTTTTGCTATATAAAAGTGGGGTTTAAGCGGGTATTCATTGCATAGACTAGTTCTGATTAAATTTCGATACTCTCAACAGTGGAGGAGAGATGCCCAATTGAGTATCACTGACCTAGATTGCTTTGACAGGTAAATGTTACTATTAATAGCAATTTGATACTCAATTGGGCATCTTTTTGTCATTTTTATAGTACCCTCAGAAAATCAAAAAAATGTATCACAGTTTTTAACCGATTTCCACCAATTTTGGAGAGCTTAAAGATGAATAAATTTCCAAACTTTTGACCGTTCAGATTTTTTTTTAATTGTCTAGAAAAAAAGTTATTAAGGTTTAAAATCAGGATTTTTTTCTGATTTTCTGTGATTCCTATTTGGGAGCTAGAAAAAAAAGTGATGCCCATTTAGGAAACGGTGATTCCTATTCAGGAACATATAATAAGATCTATGATTCCTGAATGGGATACAAATAGTTTGCTGGTTTATAATGCTTCCTTGTGAACTTTGTTTACCAGAGCCTCACTGACTTAACTGTCATGTTATTTTATGAATACCTTGCTGTATCTCATATCGATCATAGAGATGCTCCACATTCAACCTTTTTTCATTTTAATGGCCAGAGTGTATTTTAAGTTCAGTTTCACAATCATTTATACAAGTGCGTTCAGTTATTGATATGCCCCTGCCATATTCAGAAATAAATTGACAACTCTTCTTGCTTTTGAACAATCTTCACTGGCAAGAAATAGACATCTGGATGAATTTGTTTAAAAAATGTGTTAAGTGTGTCTATAAATATTTACTCTGTATATAGAACTTCCAGAGCAAATTTTTTAACAAAAAAAAAAAAAAAAAAAAAAAAAAAAAAAAACGTTGATATTTGAGTTTCAAAGAATCTACAAGGAATCATGGTTAATGGTTTGTAATTTTGTTTGTAAATTATGAAAGAATAACCATGTTTGTCAGTACTACAGCTGAAAATTTGGTGTCTTTATCAGCACTGTTTACAAAGTTACACTCTGATTTTCATTTATTGTACATTTTAGAATTTCATGGTAAAGCGGTTAATAGTTACAATATAAAGCTAAGCATGTCAGTGTTATTTTGCAAGAAAACTAATATTCTACCAGGGCGGTTTTACGAACAAAGCTTGCTTGTGGGTTCCTTCATGAGATAAGCATGCCTTAAGAGTTTATCAATATTGACATGAGTTAGTGGGGTATGTTAAGAAGGTACAAGTAGGCAAAGACATCTACTATGTTTTTTTTTAATCTGTCAATCAAATGATGATGTGCATTTATTGCTTATAGATGTCACAGATACAAGGAATGACTAAATATAGTTATTCTTTTAAAACTTTTAAATAGCTTGATTTAGAATTGGCAATGTAACTGGTTTTCGTGGGACCCATTTCCTGGAAAATGGAATGCATGTGAATAAAAATTACACAAAGCCTACATGTCTAGGATACATAATCTGAAAAATTAAAGATTATTTTGGGGTCAAGGAAATGCATTTCTCTGGAAAAAGGTAGTGTAAACATGTTTTTTTTTCTGGAAAATTCTCGAAGTGAGTATTTTTGGGCGGCTCGTGTGCACCTATTGTTTGCTGAAAGATGACATGCCTTTTGTTTCAGGTTCTTATGTGACTGAAGTCAATGACTACATCGAAAAATCTGGCTTTTTTTTTTTTTTTTTCAAAAAGCTAATAAAAATGGGTCCGACGATTTCAACCTTGAAGTAACTGAAAAATGACTCACTTGCTCTGAGCTGACCACTCATTTCACAATCATGTATACACAAATCCATGTATTTGCAACATATTCATCAGTCCCATGATAAAGCATGCTAAAGAATATAATATTTTTGACAAAAATAAACAATGCTTTTTTATACAAGTAAATATTCAAACATGTATACTTATCCGCAAAAGAAATGCGAAAATATCAAAACACCATTTGTTTGAAAAGAATCATTGTGATAGAATTTTCAGTGATATAACTTTTGAGTATTTTCAGTGAGCAATAATCAACCAAAATTAAACGTTTGTAGCATTCTTCATTAAGACGTTACAATGACGTTAGTGTACGATCTCGTGTATTACGATTTTGAATCTAAAACATTCACGATTAATGCGATTTGAAAACAGATGGCTGAAGTAGTAGCCGGGTGTCTAACCTAAAGAAATCGTACGAAAAAATGGAAAAATACTGCTTGTCAACGCTTCCAAGGGTCGCGTTTTTCTGTTGACGTCAGCCTATTGTTCTGAGATCGTCATTATTGTTTACTACAGACACACTATGGGCTTTCAAATTGTGATTCTGTAGGTGTCTGTTCAGTGTGTCAACAGCTATCTTATGGCACTAAAAGATTTTGAGTACGTCTATTTGCATGCTAGAAAACACCAATTTACGTCAAAAAGTAAAAACGACGTCACGTACAAGAAAAAAGCGTCGGAAAAGACATAAAATTTTCTGATTTGATTTTGTTTCAAACGTGACTTTCGAATATTGGTATCGGTTTGTAAACTTTTGCAAGGTAATTAAAGGTATCCTAACCCTGTAGCTATGGAAATGGGTGACAACTTTTTTTTTGGCGGCAACGCGACAAGCGTAAGTCTTAACGTCATGATTTTCTAATTTTGTGAAAGCGAATTAACGGGACTATCAATATTTATATATCACTTAAAAAATTTTTGGCGATATAGAAAGAAAAACAAGCGTATTAGTTATTTTCGTGTTTATTTTGCGAATAAGTATATATACAGTGACCACACATAAGTCCTTAAAGTACTATGGAGTCACCTATGTCTTTGTATTCTGCCAAAACGTAGGTTGGCATTTCATCATAAAATTCATGGTTTGTTTTCTGGCACAGAATACCATAGGGGACTGGGACTTTCACAGAGAAACATTTATACTTAGGCTATGTCTCACTGCTCATATTCATGATATTTAAATCCTCTTGTATATGCTTTAAGTCAAGGGAATCACCAGGACATTCACAGACAGACATTCTTCTAATATCAATAATGTATTTTGCGGATTAAGAATGAATACAAAGAATATTGCCTTGTACAGCTGTATTAATACTACTAGTTTTTGACATCCTTTACTGGCATGTTAATTTCCATGACTTAAACCCTATAGAAGAGGTTTTGAATATCACGAAGAGGAGATATGTGTCATTGCTTAACAATAAATTTAGCCCACTTAACCCCTCGGTGAAACAATCATGAAACTGTATGATGAAATGCCAACCCACGTTTTGACAGAATACAAAGTCATGGGTGACTCCAGAGTACTTTAAGACATGCTTACCTCATGAAGGAACCCATAAGCAAGCTTTGGTCGTAAAACCGTCCTAGTAGAATATTAGTTTTCTTGCAAAAAACACTGACATGCTTAGTTATATTGTAACAACCGCTTTACCATGAAATTCTAAAATGTACAATGAATGAAAATCAGCGGTGTTACATTGTAAATAGAGCTCATAAAGACACCAAATTTTTGGCCGTAGTACAAAAATGACTAGTATTCTTTCGTAATTTACAAACAAAATTACAAACCATTAACCATGGTTCCTTGTGGTATCTTTGAAACTTGAATATCAGCGAATTTTTTGTTAAAAATTTGGTTCCATATGGTATGTAATCAAACAAGGCATACAGCATCACAAACTCTGGAAGTTCTATATACAGAGTAAATATTTATAGACACACTTAACACATTATATAAACAAATTCATCCAGATGTCTATTTCTTGCCAGTGAAGATTGTTCAAAAGCAAGAAGAGTTGTCAATTTATTTCTGAATATGGCAGGGGCATATCAATAACTGAACGCACTTGTATAAATGATCGTGAAACTGAACTTAAAATACACTCTGGCCATTAAAATGAAAAAAGGTTGAATGTGGAGCATCTCTATGATCGATATGAGATACAGAAAGGTATTCAGAAAATAACATGACAGTTAAGTCAGTGTGGCTCTGGTAAACAAAGTTCTTCAACAGGAAGCATAACAAACTATTTGTATCCCATTCAGGAATCATAGATCTTATTATATGTTCCTAAATAGGAATCACCATTTCCTAAATGGGCATCACCTTTTTTTCTAGCTCCCAAATAGGAATCACAGAAAATCAGAAAAAAATCCTGATTTTAAACCTTAATAACTTTTTTTCTAGACAATTAAAAAAAAATCTGAACGGTCAAAAGTTTGGAAATTTATTCATCTTTAAGCTCTAAAAAATTGGTGGAAATCGGTTAAAAACTGTGATACATTTTTTCGATTTTCTGAGGGTACTATAAAAATGACAAAAAGATGCCCAATTGAGTATCAAATTGCTATTAATAGTAACATTTACCTGTCAAAGCAATCTAGGTCAGTGATACTCAATTGGGCATCTCTCCTCCACTGCTCAATATCTTGCTAGCTATAGCAAGTACGTCTGGGAACCCGTCTATTCATTGCACGGACATGTTTGTCCAGATGGCTACAGTATCAGTCATACAAAGTAATAACAAGTATAAGCTTTAACAAAAAGCTTGGTCTACGCTTCGTATATATAAACTAGAATGTCAAAGAATCTTATCCTACTTCCATTTCATCGTGGTTCATGTGACTGAACAGAAATAAAACGCTGCGCGGTCAAAGCATTCATACCTGATAATCGACAGTCACAATACTGTCGGTTCATTTCATTCCGCTGTGGCTTGGATAGAGTGTAATTGGCTACACGGCAGGTGGGGCGCGGTCAAAGCTTTCATACCTGACCATATAGCGTCACAATACCATCGGTTCATTTCATTCCGTTGTTGCTTAGATAGAATGCAACCATGCACCAGTTCCACGAATTTAACAATTTGCCCCATTTTTGGTACCTACTGCACCATGGGTACAAATGTTACCAACCAAAGTGAGGTTTGCATGGGTGTTTTGGGTGTTTACACGGTCCTTGACGAAACGACCCGGAATCCTACTAACACGATGGTCAAGCCACTAGACTCAAACGTGCAGTTGCAGTTGTAGAGAGGTGTATGAGTTGTCTTGTAATTTAATTATGTAAGTAGGCCAGTCTCAGAGTAGTCTACGCGCGTAGACAAAAACATTGTCATATTCGGTGGTTGAAAAAGTAGTACAAACAGTCAACAAGTTTCAAAAATATTTTATTCACATTCATTATATGAAAAATACTAACAACAAAACAATGAGATTACAACTTTATTGCTCGACATGATGCATCCCTGAATAGAACATATGTGATGTTATCCTCATGAGAATATATAAGGTTCCTCGGTGAGTTTTGAATCTTTTGTTTGTTTGTTTGAGTTGCAGTTTAGCGTCTCAGTCAACAACAATGGTCATGTCGGGACGTTGCCTCCATGGGCCCAAAATTAGGTTGTCATGGCATCCAGTAAGTGCTTCCAATATAACCACCCATTTAAGCCAATACGGCTTAGGAATATGTATGGATGGTTTGACTTGAACCACTTTTCCTGGGCAGGCTCAGACCTGAGCGGTTAACCAGTAATCAGATGGTCAGTCGGTAGCGTAGAAGCTTTGCTTGGAGCCACAAGCAGCCCATCTATTTCTTAAGGCCCCATCCCGGACTACATACTGTACAGGCAAAGACGAACGATATACATGTAGGTTTTAATTTCAGATTTTTTCCAACCTTTTGAAAAAAGGTGGTTGACCTTTCATGTTATAATAATCAATGAATGGCGCTACTGTAGAAGGAAACGACATTTTTCTTCCATAAATGTAGGTAGCTGCATGCATAAAACTACACAGTTGCATTGACAAATGGTACTGTTCTGTATAAATATACATCTGTAGTGTGAATAACCTACGACTTTACAAAGAAACATTGATCTTTGATGAAAACCATATTTTTACATCAATGTCATGATTAAAATAAAAACTTCCATAAATGGTAACTACATATATGACATACAAATATGGCATGATAAAATCTGGGACTGTGTGTACATTCAAACTCAATGGTCTTAACCATTTCTTTATATTAATGTCACATTTATCTCTGACGACATTCCTCATTCAGAATATTCCTAGAAGTCTGTTAAATTAGACCGACATGACTGCCTGTTCATGACTTTGCTTCTGAATGTCACTATAAGTACTTTAATGATGGTCCATCGACACGAATGAACGTTCACGTATCATAAAATTGTACGATTTATATGCATTTGATTGTCAGCTGCGATTGTGCATATTTCCTTTTTTTCTCCATCAAATCCGATTTTGTCCCTATCAAATGTGCACTAGAATGATCTTCTGTCTCTTTACATCACAGAATAACAGCTCGACTGAGACGATGGAGCGATGATCTATTGCTTCATCTGTTATAGGGCAGTTTGGCCACCTGAAAGAATATATATTAAAGTAGTAAAAACGTGTATTTAATCAAGCATCAGGAAAACATGTCCGTGCAAAGTATACTCCCTTAAACCCAACCTTTATATAGTAAAACATGGGTATGCAGGGGTATACCTATTTTTTCTTATTTTTGGTCCAAAACACAGATTGTGGGTACTCGTTGGCACGGCCTCGGCGAGCCGGTTCTAACGTGTACACACAATCAATGTTTTTAGCAAAATATAGAAAAATATCAAATTTTTAGCAATGAAATTTTCAATTTTTACAGCTAAAAATGTCTCCGTACATTGCATGGGCAAGTTTTCGTAATCATTAGTTATTAAAAATAAAACTGAGATCCTTTAAGGGCAGTGAGCATATTACTTATGTTTTATTACACGAGGGTATCCCAAATTTTTGTGATACCAATCTTCCTAAAGACCCCATTAAACAGGAAACGTCAACAATACAGAAATGTCTGTGTTCCCTACCGTTTAAGTTCATTTGCAAACCGCAATGTGCATGCTGCAATCTTAAGGATTAAAATATAACTGGAACTGATAAATGCAAAGTACAAAATAATATGAACGCAAAGTGCAAGAGAACTCTCCGACATGTTCCCGGCTGTTACCACGGTTGCGTGCATAAAGGCGTACGTGTGCATTTGTATTTTGTTGGACATCGCAAACCGAAATTCCCCAGATTATAATTTACTGATCCTTGCCAATAGCCTAGAACCGTCAGTATAACGTGCTTTGACAAAAGTAGACACGATCGATACTTAAATGGACACAATACTCATTAGCCTTATACTCGGAATGGAAAATTTGTACTTGGAAAATTCCCCAGAAAACCCCTGGCATGTACCGTTTTATAAAAATGCATTAATATTTGGGTCGCGTCATGAGAAAACCAGTATTTTACATATGTTTCGCAGATCACCTTCTTTGATTTTTAGCTACATGGATAGTACAATTCCTCTGCCCTCTAAATCCAGGCTTTCCAGCCTCTAACCATCTTCTGTGACTCTACAGACCGGTTTTTGTCGGAGATGTTCGGAAACCACAATGTTGGTTTTCTCATGACACGGCTCATTTGTGTTTTCTAGAATTTAAGAGGAATTATTATGTAATCTAGTGAAAATGCTAGAAATCTGGGAAATGAAATAACAAAATGTTATTGAGAACATGACAACGAAACAACAACACAACATGCATGCAATTGTATGTTGCTGTTTTTTTTTTTTTTTTCAAATATAACACAAATATTTTTCATTTGAAACGGATCTATAAGCTCCTCTATTGATGTCGGCTAAATTAGGACAAGGTGAAATGCGAGTTGAAGGTGCGAGTTGTGAGTTGATAAATGCAAGTTTGAACAATTTTGAAGTAAAAACTCATGCCCCATTCCCAGGATTTCACTTCAGCAAGAGATAAAATTGCAACGCAAAGTGTCTGGAATAGGGTCTCAAGTACTGTACACTTTCTTATTAGCAACATCAGGAAAACATGTCCATGAAATACATATCCCCTCATACCAAATTTTTAAAAAGTAAAACTGGGGTTTACAGGCGTTTCCCAATTTATCTTATTTTCAATCCAAAACATAGATTGTGGGTACTCGTTAGAAGTGCCTCAATCAATGTTTTGAGCAAAAATATAAAAAGTATCAAAACAGTTCTGATGACATTTTCAATTTTTACTGTAAAAATCTTTGAAAATTGCATGGGCGTGTTTTCGTACTGAAGGTGGTATCAATGTTTGCTCACCCGTTTGTTTGTCCAATGATAGATGGATGATTGTCCTCAGTCTGGCAGTGCAATCACGTCTACACTAGTGTCACTGTAGAGGTAGGAGTACTTGGTGATGTGGAAGTCGTCCTCGCTCATCTCATCCGAGGGAAAGCCAATCAGAATACAACTCAGGTCACATGTTCTGTCAAAACTCCCAGCAGCCTTCTTCATTTCCGGTGACGTAGGAGACGCTGATGTAAGGAGCAAGGTGAGTTTTTCGAGACTATCGATCTGTAAACACGCAAGCGGGTAGGTTAGAATTTATCTATTCTTCAAACTATGATGAAGTATATATGATGTGCCTTTTATGTTATAACATTTCATGTTTGCTGTATTCTACAATTCCACAAACTTGCAGTATTTCTATTGTAATTACCCTTTTTGTAAAACTATAGGATCTTTTTCATCTTTATTATGCTATTTGCAGTTGCTATGGTAATACACACTCTTAACAAAGGCATCAAAGCACACCAACAACGTCATCGAAGATGTTATGATTGAACATTCTGGAATATGGATAATAAGGAGCCTAAGATGTTACATGATCTTTTAGAAGGTGCCTATAAGGCTCAAAATCAGAGGCTGTATAAATTTGGCTTTAAACATGGTTACGCTTTTATTTTAGACATTTTTAAGAATTGGAAACAGATATTCTTGTAACCTTCAGTATCATAGCTTATCACGTACCTTCACAACGTTGACTGAGTTTTCCCAACAATATGCTTCTATAAGTTTGTGGTGTATATTGATGCTGAGATCATTCGGGTCGACTGATGGTAGAACACATAGCATAACTTGTTCTGGGCACCTGAAGAAATAGCATGACACAATAACAACATGTTGCAGTCAAGTACAGAGATTATCGTGATAAGTTCTGAATAAACAGCTTGAAGTTTGCAAAACTCTAACAGAAAATGGAATCGAAATTTAAGAATTTTTGCAGCAATTAAGAGCCAATTTAATTGTAGCACAAATGCAGAAAATGTATTGAATTACGTGTGTACTCAGCGACAAAAACGCCACGCCACTAGCAGGGTGTTTTGGTTGCGAACGTGCTTTTAGACATGTCCAGCAAGTGAATGGCAGAAACTTGCAGCGTCAGATTCAAACAAATGTTAAACATCATGTTTTCAAAGCAATACTTGAACTATTCGGCAGCGATCAAGACTCAAGACGTCAGGAGCACTGGAACAAAATGTAATCTTACTTTGCAAACCTGGTCTAATACATGTATAGAAGCTTAAAGTATAAAATTTCAGGAACTGGCAGTTACAAAACCAGTAAAATATCTTTTCAAATCAAACAGTTATACGACATCGAAACGTAGTTGTAGCAATTAAAACTCACTCTTCTAGAACATCCACACAATCGAACACCCCATAGGTGATCCTTCCCTGAGACAGAGCTTGTTTCAGAACCTCAACAAGAACTTCTCCTATGTTTAGAACAGTCCTGAAAAGTACAAATCTGATTCATAGTATACTGTTTGCGTAAATAAAAGGAAAACGTACAAGTAGGCAATGATCAGAAAATGGCGGAATCAGAAAGAAAATCGAAATGGGGAAAACAGAATTGACAATTAGGTATTTATGCTAAGAAAACATATCGGGAAGCTGATCAGCGCCTTTGTTTTCGCTACTTGGATAGTACAATTCCTCTTATACTTAAAGCCGAAATTTCAAGCTTCTAGCTCTTTTATGTGCTTGTACAGGCCGGTTTGTTTCGGACCTGTTCGGAAACCACATTGTTGGTTTTCCCACGAGGCGGCTCATATTTTGAAATAATGCATTTTTACTTTGTTCTTATTGGAGCAAACTGATATAGTGCAATTACGGCATCGTGAATTTGATAAATAAATAAATAACTAAATAAATATAAATGAATAAATAAATAAATAAATAAATAAATAAATAAATAAATAAATAAATAAATAAATAAATAAATAAAAACAACTTACGAGTCATATAATGACATCCAATTTTAAAACATGGCCGAGATGTAAAAGAATTGAGAGCGCATAATACAGATTCGCGTCTTCATGTCAGATATAAATCCTCCAATATGAGTCTCCAACGTATGACAGCGTGACGTATTTTGAACCGCGTCAAGAGAAAACCAACAGTTTGCATATACGAAAACAAAGGCGCAGATCAGCTTCGCAGTAACTGCGAAGTTGATCAGCGCCTTTTTTTTCGCTACACGGCTAGTACCGTTCCTCTACTTTCTAAATCCAAAATTTCCAGCCGCTAGCCATCGCCTGTGCTTGTACAGCTTGGTTTGTGTCGAACCTGTTCGGAAAGCACATTGCTGGTTTTCTCATGACGCGGCTCATTTGCCAGAAACACCCTGGCAATAATCAATAAAGATTCTAATTAATTTCTAGAACTTTCCCCTCGTAAACTGGCGCGTCTTAGTCAAGGAAAGGTTATCACAAGATGACATATTCAAGTGACACAGGATAGGACAGACCTCTATAATATTTGATAGAATATACGATAGAATATACGACAGAAGATGCTCAATAAAATGTTCCAGATAATCTATATAAGCAACATCACTAAAGCTTGAAAAGAACATTACCAAATATGGTATACGACACAAGTGTCACATGGGGGCGTAAATGACAGACCAGTCTGCCGTGAAACTGAAATTCTAGAAGGTACTGAGCATATGTGCGCACAAACAAACATCGATACTACTATAGACGAAAGCCCTTAAACGCCTCGTCGCAACCATCGACGCCGATACAGAGTAGAATAAAAGAGAAGCACACATTCAACAACGTGAACCTGACAATGCGGGGATAAACACTTTGATTAAATAATAATGCGTGGACTAATTAATAGTGACAGTAACCTCTATTAGATACGGATAAGTCGTGACATTAACGGAAACCTCGACATTAATAGGAACGGAACTGTAGGCTTTTGTAATACTGTGTGCTTGTCATTATAATGCTAGTCACAAGTTTTCGTCGACTGTCGAAAAGTCGGTCATGTCGGTAGCGCTGATTCGTTGCACTTTCTTTAATGGAGCAGTTAGATATTTGTGCATGACGAAACCCGATCTTTTTCTGAACACATTAGTCAGATGATGCAGAATTATAATGTAGGACGCATATAGTAATTAACTCGTGAGCATATATGCTCTGTTGATGTCCTATAAACACTCAATGCATGTGACTGTCATTTTGGTGGCTACTTAATCCTTATTTGCTTATTATCACATAATCAGTTGGCCGAAGGCTTTGTCATAGCTTATCTCTTTCGGAATCACAAATTCACCATCGCACTTTCAACTGGTTGTAGAGCAAGTATTTAAGGAAATTAGTATAAAAGTTTTAACGAATCAAGTAGGTGATTTTGTTGCACCTTATGTGGACAGTTCAGAGCTTCTAAATGAAAAGGTGAGGGCAAGAACAGGAAGTATCGGAAACAAAACAATCGGTACTGATACAAAAAGATCATTTATATGTACATTCATTGTACTAAAATAAGAACATGCAGCCAAACGTTCAACCAAGTGAAAATCTCAAACATCTTGCATTGCAGTAGTCTAAGCGTTACGTAAGATGGAAACACATAAAGAAGCAGACTTCAACACAAAGTAAAATAAGTCATAGTAAGCGTTTTATGCCTACAACGCTATAGGCAATTACCGGTAATTTCAAGGTATTTTAAAGTATAACTGCAAATCGCCCTTCATGCAGACATTCTATGAAAATTTCTTATTATCGGAAATATAACAAATAATTTTGCATCTGTAAAATACGCGAAATACAAGTGAAAAAGTGTAATGTTTGGATAACTGATTAAATAAAATATCAAAGCAATATTACTCACTTTCCCATCTTGCAAATATCATCAAATATTCAGTCTTCCGACAAGAAAGCCCCTGTCTTCACAAAATTCGATTATGAATATTGCCACTTTGCAGAAATGTCTTCCTATCGATCAAAGGAATGTGGAAGTGTGAGGAACACGTTGTTACTAACGGGCTGAGTCAAAACAATATTTGTAGTTATGATTCATTCGACTGTGATCAGTTGATCCAATACTATAATTTAGTACAGCAGGTGGATATACACAGTCGTGACTAACCAATAGTTAAAGTTAGTAATCCCACAGTAGTTTCCCCTCGATCAACTGACATCAGTGCACTTGTGTTTTGAATAATACGTTGTAGCTGCGTGATTTTGCGTTTTTATATGATGCGCAATATGTTATATTGCCTATATTGAAGTCAAAATAGAGGCAGTGTGACCATCGGTGTAGTTACCAACAGCAAAGAGACGAAAGTCAGTGTTTTACGTTGCTTATATTATTATGCTACTTAATTTTAATTGCGTTTCCTGCATCGCGCACTAATGCATTTTATCAAGTTTTAAAACCAGGATCATTCACACTCACTATTGTTTTAAAGATAAAATTATATAATGATGATATTCATGATATGGGTCAAAATATCGAACAACAGCCGGGTATATAGGTAAATCTACCTAATGCAATTGATGTTTATAGTTACAACATAAACAAAGTTCAGGTACAGAAACATAAAACAATTTATATTGACGTAGTAGACCAAGTCTGCGAGATGAATAAGTACACTTGCCAAACTGATTGCGATCTATCAGCCAAAGTTCAAGCTCGTTACGATCATGTTGACAGTGAATCAGATCAATTAGAAGTGAAAACTTAATTAAACAATAAACAACTTCTACGCAAAGTGTGAAGGACATGGGCTCCTTAGTTTGCAAATTGCAGATTCTCTGGTATGGCTATTCTGGGGACACATGTTTTTACCCATGTTTGCCAGAACCTTTGCGAGTGCATAATAGTTGCAGCGCAAAATGGATTGCCCAGAACCTGATACTATTCCAGTAAAGCATGAAAACAATAATGCCAATTGTTTATGCTTGTCCCATGACTTGTTGGGCATATGAAATAAATATAAGCCTTGTGGAATTATGAACACGCACACATATCTGAATTTACTGTATACTCAACAGCATTGGTAATTTTATATGCACGACTTTCCATTTTAGTATTTAAGTCAGACTTCAGTCTCCGGCTACAAGTAAAATCATATGTTCCTTGTTTCAATTTACACGGAAGGTTTATATTGTAACCAAGTTACTAGGCTGTCCCGTATTATAAGGAAGTTGGCAATAATAAATTATTATTTTAGATCCTGATAACTTTTCTTTTGTATCTTAATCGATACAACACCATCTTGGCCGCAATCCATGCGGGGAATTACCTGAAATCTGGTTAACCAGCCTTCTTATCAAAGTAGTCATGACTGAACACTTAGAATTTTCCAACATTGCAATTTTTCGGTAACGGGATTCTTAATGGGGGTCATGATGGGTTTATAAACAAAACTCTTTTCTAAGAAACTTGGAGAACCCGGATAGCCTGGTAAACAATGTCGAACATTTCTTGGAAATAGTTCAAAGCATTGTGGAAAACCGGACCAAATCATTGAGGTCACAGACAAACAGGGACTATCAAGAAACAGACCAGGAAGTTTCTACAGAACTCCGAGACGACACAGCAGTATATTGCGGAGTCCTGGAATCCTGGTATGCATTTAAGCAGCAATATCATAAAATTGCGTAAAAGTAAATGCGCACTATTATAAGTAGCCATGTGATCGCTGGGCGCGTGCCAGCTTAAGGGCGTGGCCTAAACTGGTCAGGTGTAGACTTTGCAAATAGTATTTCTCAGTATATAGAATTTAAATATCCAGGCCTGGGATAACAAACATGCAACATATATTACTTTTACTATCCGGTGCATACAGAACAACCCAGATGCACTATTCAGTCTAACAAAGGCGAAGACAAAGGAAAGTATTAGCTCCGCCCAAATTTGACACACTTTTCAATTGACTTTAGCAAGAAGCCCTTTGCATTGACTTGGTATCAGACATTTTTGACTGTTCTATCTTTATCTACATATTAAGAATGATGCTGCAAAAGACATCAAGTCATTACCAAAAGTCTGGTTGCACCGAATGGTCGGCAAAGTGCATAAGTTCATTGTTCGATATGATGCAAGCACTGAAAATCTGTCGTAATTTAAAATGCATCCCATACAAAGATTTGTAAAAGAAGAAAATGTTACCACTTACTGAGATTTTGGCTCCATTTGTTTTTCCTCCTCATCAGTATTCGTCAGAGTCATTTTTTCAAATGATTAAAAACAATTTTGTTTGTTTCCGTATTGTCAATACTATGGCCACGTACTCTTAAACAGCTGTTGAACTATTGTGCGTCAGTGTTCGATCATTCACGTAGATTACCGAGGTGCCTGGATAGGACTTATTTATATCATCGTCATTGTTCGAGAAATGTTCGCACTTTTCCGGCGTCTTTCGGTTTGAATTAACCGCATTGTCGTTGAAACCATATCTGAGTATCAATTTTTGCATTTAATTACTGGACTTTGTTTAGATGTTTGTGTTTGTAATAATAATGTTTTTGTTGTTTTTTTAATTCAGTTTTACGTCCCTTTCAAGATTATTTCAGCTCATAGGAGACGGGCCAATCAGTAGATGGGGCGAAAACAGGAGAACCCCGAGAAAAACCACCTGACACACCCGCAAGCAGAACTTGGCTTGTCTCACATGTGCCCAGAGCGGGGTTCGAACCCACACCAGACACAGCGGTAAGATGATCGAGTGATTAAGAAACAGCGCTCTTAACCGCTCGGCCACGGGGGCCGCCCTAATAATAATTTATCTTGTGGAATATTTTGTTTATTTATATGAAATACACACTAAGTAATTTGATTGTTGAACAAGTATACTCCCAGTCCCGGGCATGTATAATCGTGTCATCACTGTCGTGCCTACCGGAAATTACAGATCAAGTACAGAGCAGTGCATGACTCCTAGTTGAAAAAGAAATGAGGAACCACTTCGGAAAGAAAAGACCATAATACATCAAAGCATTGATGTTTCGAAGTGTTCTATTGCCACCACAGGGCAGGCAGAAAACCCTTTTCGCACTGATATCTTGGGTAGGTGGACTTTAATGATCAATCAAGTATAAATGACAATGCAATCGTCACACCTCTACAGAAAGAGTACAATGCTCTACCTGAAGAAAGCCCACCATCATTGGAACGCAGTAAGTCCCATCTATTTAGTAAAGTCCCATGCGCAGGTGCAATGTCTGCCGAGATGCATTAAGGTTGTAAGGCTACCGATGAGAGAGAAAGTGTTTAAATGTATGAGGGGCCAACGCAGTCTGATTGGACTCCATTGGCAGTGTACATTGATGTTGATGTCACTACTAGAATTGCTTAAGTCAGCGTGACAGTTGGAAGACTGTGTGACATTTAGGAAACTGGGCCCAAAATTGAATCAAGCTTGAATCGAAAATATACAAAGCTTTTTTATCGACATGCCTCTTATAAAACATATGATGAGTATCGCAGGGGACTTTAAACAACATTTCCACTGAAGCTGCGTGAAGACATCGTTAAAGATGAATGAGAAACTCAATATTCCAGACACAGAGACCGTGAAGAAGGCAGGGATGGACTTCGAACTAAGATGGACTGGCGATGTTGTCACACTGAGAATGCCCAATGAGCGACTTCAATAGAAGTTAAATGGAACTGTACGGAGAATTACAAAGGGTAAATCGCTATCATGGTGGCCAGAAGAAATGCTGCTTAGACAAAGTCTCAATGAGTGATTTCAATATCATTACAGGGTCCCGGGTGCCGGTGGTCAAGGATCGAGTTCATTGACATTACATCATCAGTAAAGATGATACAACATAATGTTGTCAATGGGTATATGCATTTTTCCGATTTCAGAGCAATATTCGTCTACTGTAAAAATAGATGCGAGTTTATGCGGGGGTGGCCGGGTAAAGGTGCACGGATTACGTTAAAGGACTGGTAAATTTGAAACTAAATATAAAAGTGATTTGAAATTTCTTTTGAACTGACCATCTTGTACGCCGTACCTTTTGTACTGAAACTATTGTGGGTGAAGATATTGGGTCACCAGTATTGATGGTAGAGCTCGTCTAGACTTGCCTTGTCCGAATTTTTACGACACCAGCTGGGAATGTATGTTCCGACTTAAGAAGGGTTTCAAACAAGCTGGTACATGTAATCTAGATTTGACTTTCTCTGTAAGCGGTAAGCGCGGTTTGTTTTCATACATGTACATGAACGCGAATCCCGACAGTCTTTGCTTTGTAGCGTCCCATATTCCAACGGAGTCTAGACAGGCCTCAATTATTTTCCGATAGGTTTAAGGGACTATTTTGTTAACATCCAGTCAAGCGAAAGAGCCCCAAATTAGAAGTCGTAACCGTAGTTACAGCTAATGTAATGAGTCAGCAGAGTTAAATTGTCACATTGTCACAACGTAATGAAGCTGATATCAGCATTCCATACAAGAGGTACTTGTCACTATGTGAACAGGCAGCAAGCATAGATGATCTCAATAATTCTAATTGCTTCAGAATTGTATGCAGATGAAATAAGCTTACAGGGGTTTGACATACTATATGAATTGTAGTTACCATAGCCACTGCTATTGTAACAGCAGTTTAATAATGCTGATCGTCACGCATTAGCGGTAGAGAAATGGAGCAACGAGTAGGAACTGATATAGTGAGACAAATTTTCTGTGTGGTTCCGCTCAAATATGACATATACGAGACTGTTCAGCCACAGAAGATGGCTAGAGGCAGCGAATTTTGGCTTTAGAAAGCTGGGGAATTGTACTATCAGTGTCGCGAAAACAAAACTACCGCGAAGCTGATCTGCGCCTTTGTTCTCGCAGACGTTGCTTTTCTCATAACGCGGCCCAAACTGTCGAGATACGGCGCACATTTACTTTAAACGGGGGGAGCCCACAAAACTCTTTCCAAAGAATGGCCATTACTGAAATCGTATTTCATGATTGAATCAGCTGAGAAGTAAACAGTAAATGTGCAAAGAGGACTACAACAGAAGCTCTGTCAATGTGGTATCAAGTTTGGTCGGACTAAGCTTTAGAAATGCTAAAATGAGGGAATTCTGATGATAAACAACTTTAACAGGAACCTCAAAATGAACTGAAAGATGCGGTTCTGAGTTTTTAAAAAGTGCATATATGTATGTGTATTCAGAGATTCTGTGGCATTTTTAGAACTTTTGTGTTATTGTTATAACCTTTGTAAGTAAAGATAAAATGCATATGCAGTTGTTAAGTCATTTAGCAGTGGGAAAATGAGTTTTAAATACCAGATTATTTTAAAAACATCTAAAATTAAACTTAATCGTGTTTATATGTTCATGCTCTGGTAGCTCTTACGTTACTTCGCCCTAGTCACCGCCTGTCTCAATGATGTAGTCTGTATAATCAATGCACTAAATGGGCGGAGTTAGTGTTGAAAGGTCAAAATCACTTACTACTTTTTTTTAGATAAACAGAGTGTTTATTAAAGTTTAGCTTTAAACGATGTTCCTCCTTTGGTTTTTATCTCCTCGTTTATATCTTCTTGCGTTGTGTCAAAAGTTTTGTCTTTTTCCCTTGCAACAAGAAAACATAACCGTGAAATGTATACCATCACACCCCACGTTTAATGTTTTCCTATTTTTCTATTTTTATTCATTTGTAAGAAAAATATCAAAACGTTTCAACTATTTTTTTTTTTTTTTTTTTTTTTTTTTTTTACTTTTTACAAAATCTACATATATTGCTAATGGATAGGTTTTTGTTATGAAATTTGTAACCATAACGCATATTCTTGAACGCATATTCTTGTAATGTAGACAAGAAAACACGTTCTCAATACTCAGTGGGAAATTAATGACGCATTTCCAAGGTATTGTCTATCAGATTCATATCATTTTCCTGTATATTTTCTAGCACATCGCAGGTTCATTACGTAGCTAGTAACTAACCTGTTACAACGTGATTTGCCTGCAAATGTGCGAAATATTGGTTTTCTAACTCCCTACAGTCATAGTGACTTCACAAAAATAAATGCAGATAGTATTAAAACTATTTTCGTACTTCCCAAATACGCGGGCAATTGTCTTCAGCTATATATAGTATAAGTTTTAAGTATATTTTTAGTATCTGTGAAACTAATACCCACAGCTATTTTAGTATTTGGGTCACACTCATCTATCCGTTTATGGTTATACTACAACTAAATTAGCCTTTATCAGTAGTTTCGGCAGTAGTCAAGTAGCACTGAGACGCATTTAGTTCTCTTGACAATAGGCCTAATTTGGTGTCATGTTCGTTTTTAGCTTGTTGAATATCTCACAGCGCATTAATCATTTCGTTACTCCGAATGTTTAATTTGTGCTTGATGACTTCCAAAGAAAGCTTCAGGCCCATGGAGAATTACAAGAGGGAAAGCGCTTTCAAAGTGGCCAGGCCCATGGAGAATTACAGGAGGGAAAGTGCTTTCAAAGTGACCAGAAGAAACGCTACAAAGACACCCTCAAAGCCTCTCTGAAGGATTTCGACATACCAATACAGTCTTGGATACAGGCTGGTCTCATCAACAAAGAAACAGCCCAACTGTGAAGCCGAGAACACAAAGCCAAGACCAATGGACCTCCAGCAGATTCCTTGCCATTTACTCGTGCTAATTGCAGCCAGAATTGGCATTGTCAGCCATCAAAGAATTCACCAACAAACATGAACATCCAATATTCATGAAATAAAGATGGTCATTCTCACTACTGAGAGACGAGCGACCAATTTGTGCCAACCTGAAATTCTTCCACACAGCACGTACACGTGGTCGGCCGTCTCTCATCCATGCGAAGGACCATCTTTATTTCTTGAATATTGGATGTTTATGTGTGTTGGTGAGTTCTGTGATACCTTACTAGGCCAATTGTAGCTGTCGGTTGCACGTAGAGCAAGTCAAGCGTCGAAGAATCTGGTCGTAGCTCCTTAAGTCTGGCTTTGCGTTCTTTGTTCTTTCTTTGAGCTTCATGGACTCTCTTTTCTTCTTATTGAGCTGCTCTTTTGTTGATTAGGTAGCATAATTTGACCGATTCTGTGCAGCCCCTTCGCGAGACGCAATTGGTATGCCAAAATCCTTCAGAGAGGATTTGTAGCCTTTCTTCTGGCCACCTTGAAAACGTTTTCCTCTTGTTTCTAGTATTCTTCATAGAAAGCATTTTTGGATGTCGTTCGGTATCCAGTCAATATAAGCTGTGCTATGTTAAGACCGTAGCATGCTTTGTATCCCTGCCTTTTCAGAAACTCTGTGCCTGGAATCGTGTCTTTCCATTTGGGTTTTAACATTTCTCTCAAACTGGTGAAAGATCCACTGCTCTTTCCTCCTCGACCTCGGCTGTTAATCAAAATAAGTTACGTTTAACACGTGAATTCCTTAGTGGTTTTACAAATTGCCTTCAATTTATCAGAATATAATACATGAAACAAATATAACGAAGGTCAAATTAGAACATATCATCAACGAACAATTAATTTATCAAGTATCAAAAAGGTTATAATGTTACATGTAATAAAAGTAGAATATGAAAATAACATGCGTGTCCCTGTACGATGTGTTATATTTTATAATTCATTGACGGCCCCGCTACCCCAAACATTTGCTCATTCCGTCACCGCCGGTCGAAATGATATAAAATGCACATTCATTGCATGAAATAGGTGCAGTTAATATTGCAATGTCGGACTCCCTTTGTGGCCTCCTGGTAATTGTATATTACTGATTGTTCCAAGGCGTTACTTTTCTCAGACAAGGTAGGGTATGTGCGTGGCCACCTATAGGGAAATGGTTGCTCACTCAGCTTATGATATGTTCTCAGTGTATAAGTGCCTGATTGTTATTTTGGGGTTTCCACCTCGGGCTTTAGGGTTGGACCTTGATTCTGATTGCACCAGTTCCTTATCGTTGCTTACGTATTTACCTTTCCCATGCTAAATGAAGTTTAACCTTGTTTTTCTCATGTTATGGCTCATATAGGTGTTTCTTGCTTCGTTGTGTTAATCTGCTTGAAAATTTGTGGATTGCCTGAATAATTCCCAAAGCTAGAAAACCTTGTTGTTGTTGTATATCTATTTATGCCATTATATTGCTGGCTATGAACTCCATGTGCTTTTTCATATTTTTGGTCTCCGTTGTGCTTCTTTTTAACTCAATGTGCTTTCACTCATGATGTATGCACATACGTGGGGATACCATATGTCCAAAAATACAATGTTTAAAAGTTTTTCATATTAGATATTGCACAAAATTTAGTAACTGAGTCTCTAAAATAAACACCATCTCTCAGCTAGATGAATCCTTGAAAATGTTCTTACTGACGTGCTGTTAACCTCTCAAAGAGATTAACATACACTGGGCAATCCCTGGCTCCTGCTCCATGATTTCCTTTGCAGTTATGACACTTGACCTTTCCTTCACATCGTCCTTTATGACTTTCGGAGCACTTTTCACATCTCTCTTCATTTTCACATCTGCTTGCCACATGCCCATACTCTTGACATCTGTAGCATCTAACAGGGATGTTCCGCTTTGTTCTGTATGACACCACCTTGATCTTCTTCTTGGCTATCACTATGTTCGCTTTGAATAAAGTTGCCAACCCCTCATGTGCTTCACAAGTAACAACCGCTACTGGCAAGGGTTTCTTGGTATCCCTGTACCTCAATCTCCTTACACTGACCTGCACTCCACATTGCTTCATGATTTCATCCTTTACAAAATCCTCTCCAAGAGAAGGCGGTAGATTTTTGAAGACACACCTTGACCCTGGACCAATGGTATGCACTGATAGCTGACTGCCACTGTTACCAAACGCTTCTGCAGGCCACTCTTTCTGTACTTCTTCCATTTCCTTTTCATTCTCAACATGAATAGCTATCCCTCCCCTGGCCAGTGGATAAGTGTACTTCAGGTGGATGTCTTTCTTGTGCTTGTAAATTTCTCTTTTTAATACTTGACTATCCTTGAACTCTTTTGGTGTCTTCAAACCATCCACTATCACAATATGTTTACTTTCTGTTTCTTTATCCTTTTCTCTCTCATCTTCAAGCTTCTTCAGATATTTTTCCTGCAGAGCTGTGAGTCTGTCCTTTTCTGTTCTTTCCTTGCTTGAACTCGCTTTCTCTACTTCACATTCTGCATGCTGTTTCTGGACTACAACTTTATCTACTTCAGCTGGATGGTCAGACTGCAAACTGTTCAACTCATGTGTAATACAAAATGGACACTTGAAAGGTAACTTCTTTATCCTAAAAATTTCACATATCTCCCTGGTCAGGTTCACACACTGGCCATGCCACCACTGCTCACAAGAGTCACAAGCAATGAAAAAATTCTTTCCTTTACCCCTGTTTGCCTTCTTGCATGGACATTTATTTAAAGATTTAGTGTCTTTGTTGTTGTTCATGGTGAAATTTTCCTATTGACAGCCAAAAATTGAATTTTTTGAATATTCAAGACCTTGGAAACCTTGTTGCTAGGGACAGTAAACAACTTTACATTTACCGTTATGTAGCTCAAATAAAATCAGTAAAATAGATAAAAATCACTTCTCTTCAATCATCTTTTCACAAGTAACACGTCTGTACAGCTCCCGCTTTCAATGAACAGCCATTTTGAAGACCTTGACATTGTTTACATCTTGGCATTTGACAGCTCCAACTTCCGTAACGGCTCCTTTTCAACTTTCCAATTTTTCTCAATAAATCCAGCGAGTCACTCCTTCAAACTAACAGAATCAGTAGAAAATCCACAAATCTTCACTATTTTAAGCTTTTTGAACAGAAATGGTGTTGAAAACTTGAAAAAGTTTGATAAAACTGGAATATTTTTCGGCTTTGTTTTCAAAAAACAGCTGATCCCCACGCATGCGCACTTTTCTTCTCAACCTGTTGTTGAAGATGCTAGACAAACATACATGTAGCATACAATATAGCAAACAGTATATAGAGCAAAATGATTAGCTCTTTCCCAGCAAGGTGGTCATCTGGCTTGCTTCAATTAACAACAAAGACAAAACAAAAATATTTTAAGCATTACAGAAAGCCCACAATATTTCTATTAGTTTCTAATTTTCATTGCTGTAGTTACATTACAATCATTTTGATAATTCGATGCTGTAGCTGATAATTTTTAAAAGGTTTAAGATAATTATTTTCTTATTTTAGATACTTCAGGATCTGAGCTTCACTACTTTGTTGAAGTTTATGAAGGCGATGCTGGTACATGTAAGTATGAGTTTTACACCATCTTTCAGATTTCTTTTGACAGTCTAGAACAATTAAATTTGTTAAGAACTTATTGGTTCAGGGAATCATGAAATAAGCAATTGACGACAATTATAGACTGCAAGTGAAGCATTATTATTTCATAAATCAGGCATACCCTGGAAATGTGCGAGACAGCATACATCCCAAAAGAAGAGTGGTCCAATACCCACACGGTCACATCGGTTATCCAGGTACAACCAACGTGACTGAGAACAACAAGTGCAGATGAAATCATTATTAAGCTACAGGCTGTAAATGCCTGTCTGGGAACAACTTGCCACAGATCATTATGATCCATTGCAAGTTGTTCCCAGACAGGTATTTACTCCCTATTTCCGCTTATTGATTTCATCTGCGTTGGTAGTTCTGTCGCGTTGATTGTATCTGGATAACGGGTTTGATACCAATGAGTCAGTTGTGGTAAGCTAGAGGAAGGGCCTTGTACACTGTTTGCCCTTTTGAAACTACACAACTTGTTACCATTACCCCTGTTTTTATCATATGAACATTTTATTAATGACAAAGAAAATTTAGTGCTCTGATGCAACCAAAAAATATGACTTGGACAATTTGTAATAGATAACAGTAATTTCAGGTTCCCCTTTGATCAGTCATGATCAGTCAGGTTCCCCTGTGATCAGTCATCAGTCATCCCCAGTTCTTCGCATCAGTAAGTTTATTTTTCCAGGTGAAAAAGTCTTGTTATGTGAAAAAAAAAATACAACTTTGGAAAGTCTGAAGAAAAAAACATCCTTGAATTATGGTTAATACGGGCTGAATTACAATTTTAATAGCTGAACATACTTGGACTTGTTAAAACAAAAGTTAACTCTGATCCATATCTTATTGATGTAGTGCTTTTGAGCTGCGTAATGAGAAATCCATTTTTATGCTATATTTGTCCAATAAAAACCTTGATCAGTCTGCACATGAATATTGACTTAACAGTGCTGATGTTAAGTGTAACCACGTTTTCGGCTCTATGAGCAATCTGCTGTGAGCCTTAGCTGTTGAGTGGAATAATAAGCAACAAACAAACAAACAGTGTCCTCACATAATACCATATAGATCAGCTGGCTAACCTGCATGTTGCTCCACTTCGGTACTTTGTTATACTCCCATGTCAGATTAGCACATGTCCTATTCAATGCAATGTTGAACCGCTTACAGATATTGTAAGCTGGCCGTAATTTTAAGATTAAGATTTCATCTGGAACTTTTTACGACGAATCTTGTAAATTACGATACTGCAAGTGAACACAGTATACCATTATGCAATACAGTTTTATGCTTTATTCAGATGGTGCCCCTGTTGGAGAGTTTGGTTTGCCAGATGATCTGCCTGCTCATTCTGGAGTGTCTGGTTTGCCAGATGATCTGCCTGCTCATTCTGGAGTGTCTGGTTTGCCAGATGATCTGTCTGCTCATTCTGGAGTGTCTGGTTTGCCAGATGATCTGTCTGCTAATCTGCCTGCTGATTCAACTCCAGTAAAAGGTATACTTTGAAAACTATCTTAATAGATATTCAAAAGCAATAAATCCTCAGTAATATATGTAAATTTTTCAGTAAGTTCATAATGATCAGCTCATCTTAGCTGTAGGCTCACAGGTGTATATAGTTTACCCATGATCCCGCATCTGTCCGTTGTTTGTCTGTCGTCTGTCCACAACTTCAAAGATCTTGGATACAGACAACTAATTGAGTCAATAAAGGTATGAAAGTATCTAAGGTCAATGTTGGTTTTGACTTTGCCTGAAGGTCATTTTCATATTAAAATCAACACATTGTTTTCTCATTTAAGAAGGGATATTTTAGCCAAATTTTACTTCAAAGCTTTTAGATAACAAGGAAATGAAAGTTTGCTATTTGATATGATTCACATGACTGAGATGGCTGCCACTTCAATGTATGGTGAGAACGCCTAAAAATCTTTGCCTTCCAATGGAAAAAAGTTGAAATAAATTATCAGAAATTTTGCAGTCTGTGGTTTGAAAGTAACTAGTTTAGCAGATGAAAATATGTGAGTATTGAATGTCAAGGTCATTTTGTGGCGAAAAAAAAATACAATAAGGTCAGGTGAGCGTTCCCAGGTACATTGGTTCTCTGGGTAGTTATTGTAATAATAAGCCCAGTTTGTGTTGGATGTGGTGGGAAATCCTGCTGATAGTTTTTCTCATTACACAGCCCAAATTAACATATTCGTGAATTAACTTCAATTAAGTGTATCATATGAGAGGTGTAATGAGAAAACAGGGTTTTTGCATATGTGAAAACAGTGATGCAGATCAGCTGCAGTTACAGTGCAGCTGATCAGCGCCTTTGTTTTCTCTACAGAGATAGTACAATTGTTCTTCTTCCTAAATACAAAATTTCGATCATCTACATATAGTTTTATACATGTATTTTCTGTGGCTGCACAGCCTGGTTTGTACATGACATTTTTGTATAAGCCTCAAAAAATTATTCTCTGTTTGAATTTTGTCATTCCATTAAAGGTTATTAATGAGCACCCACAACATAGGTTTTAATGAAGAAATAAGCAAAATTATCCCGTTATTTTGATCAAATACATTCTTCTCTGCAAGTATATGGTCTTCTGTCACATTAAATTACTACATGGATTGACAGTTGTTATCTTTTGTTCTTTAATTGTAAGAAATAAAAGGTCAGCCAAGGGAAAATTCCTGAAAAAGTCAGGTGGCACACCCAAAGAGGAAGAGAGGAGGGCAAGGGATAGGGAGCGTAAAACTTTCGATAGAGTGCTGAAAATTTTTGATAGACTTAGTGTTAAGTCCAAAGAAGAGGAATTAGAGTATTTTTGTGTTATCCAAAGAAAAAATGGAGAAGTTCATTACAGTGGCACAAGAAAATTCACAAGAAAATTTCAAAGCAACGAAAGTCTTATAGAATTTAATGATTCAATGCTAGAATCGAGAAGAGAGTCAATTCTTAAAAAAATAAACACTAAAGCTGCTCTGAAGAAAGCTGTACAGCCGTCTCCCTGCAAGAAAAGCGTCCCTTCACAAATGACTTTTTTGCCAGGTTTACAATCTGCTAATCTTAGTGAGGTTCAAAAAAATGATCTATCCAACATGGTGCCACAGATTGAGCAGAGTATAGCTTTAGACTCTGCTCAAGTTGTGGCGCTCAAATCACGGATGTTTGTCCGGCAAAGAAGGAGAAATCCTAAAACCCGACTTGGAGAAACAGATAAAGAAAACAAAAAGGGTAGGAAAAGGGGTCAGAAAAAGCAAAAACAAGAAGTCTGATTGTGAAGGGACACTTTTCTTGCATGGTGATGACCTGGGCAGGAAACTGATATTTTCTATGTACATAGGATCGCCTGTTTTTGGGGCTCAACATTTTGAATTTTGATGGGGGAGGGAGCAATGTCCATATGGTAGCTGTGTGTGTGAAACCTTGCATAGTAATCCTTGACATACTCTTCAAGCATGCACTATGACTTGATGCCCTTGAAATACTTGTCAATTTTGACAACAAAGTAGGGTTTTCTCTGCATCTAGTAATAGCGGGTAACAAACCATGCAGTGCTCGTTCTTGACATGCCTGAAGACCCTTCAAGCATGCACTTAAGCAGGATGTCCTTGGACTATATTTCACTGTTTTTATCAGTCCCTCAAGCTACTTTATTTCACACCACATATTTTTACCAGCTGCAGGTACGATACCAACCTCTGCGGCATCTTGTTAAAACAATGTTCTTATAGTTAATGGCTATGATTCTAATGAATAAAGTGCCTGTTTGGATTCATGAAATGAGCCGCCTCGTGGGAAAACCAACAATCTGCATAGACGAGGCTGATCAGCGCCTTTGTTTTCGCTACTTGGATAGTACAGTTCCTCTTCTACTTAAATCAGAAATTTCAAGCTTCCAGCCTGCTCCTGTGACTGTACAGCCTGATTTGTGTCAGACTTGTTCAGAAACCACATTGTTGGTTTTCCCACGAGGCGGCTCAAATGATTCCTTGAGGTTGATCGGAATTTCTTGCATAGATATCTATGTGCATAGCTGTTTGAATTAATCAAATAGGCCGGAAATCGTCCTCACACAACAAAATCCATATTCAAATAATGCAATTCACGTGCCATCTGAACATGGATTTTGGCCGAAATACGTCCATGTCATTGGTTAGTCTAGGTTTACGTGACGTGACGTCCCTTTCTACATAAATACAAAATGACGGAGGTTAAAGAAATTATGCATGTTTTCGGTGAGTTTTGACGTTGTTAATGTTATTTTCAATGTGTATTTCAATGGATGCAAGAATAACGATCACACATTTATTTCAATGCATTCTTATTTGCTGAGTCTCTCGGCCTGGTGGCCTCGGGTTCAAACGACTTCCTTGAGCCTCGGCAAATGTTAATGCATGAAAACACATGTATGATCCCTATAATCTTCCAGACCTTGCATAAAACATGACAAACTAATGGATATTACATTTTTGAATATTTTTTCTTCCTGCTTGATGTGAAAATCAGTGTTATAGATTCATGAATGAGCCATCCCATGGGAAAACCAACAATCTGCATAGGCGAAAACAAAGGCGGAGATCAGCTTCGCAGTAACTGCGAAGCTTATCATGATCAGCGCCTTTGTTTTCGATACACGGATAGTACAATACCTCTACTTTCTAAATCCAAAATTAACAGTGTCTAGCCATCTTCTGTGCTTGTACAGCCCGGTTTGTGTCGGACCTGTTTGGAAACCACATTGTTGGTTTTCCCATGAAGTGGCTCAGTACATTTTATGTATGAAGTGTTAACATTTTTATCAGGCAAAAAGTTTTTCATCAAGCTCTTGCAGAGGCACACACTCTTCAAATATGAGCATGCACTCCCGAAAATGCCTTTTGTCCATGTGCACGTGATAAAAACATTTCATTTCTGATCCACCTCCTGGTCTGTCAAACTGATGGTTGTGGCCCCTCCTTTGGTACCTTTGATGAACATGTGGTCTTGAACTAGCTGTTACAGTTCCTGTGTAGCGACAAGATATGTTCAGCACCAGGTTTCTTTCCAGCAAAAGTTTGAAGGCTCGACAAAGGTTTGCTGGCACTCGCCCGACTTGCCTACCTGCAGTCAAAACAAAGAAGACAAATAGTCAACCTGAAAATAGGTCTGGAAGAAATAGATGTGTATTTATTGTATGCACTGCTTTATGCATACTGTATTAAAGCAAATTCTAAAAGGGTTTGTAGGGAGCGCGGTGTCTCAGTGGAGGAGGTAGAGGTCCTATGTTCAAACTGCACAAGTAGCTTTTTTTTTTCGTTCAAAAATAGACACACAATGAATTATAGCCATACCTTCATTTTGTCGAACACTTTCAATTTCCTGTAGATATGCCGGTGTCTCTGTCAGTGGAGGGAGAATAACTTTCATGGCATTTGGGTCATATCGATTGGATGGCTCTGGCACAACTTTCAACAGAATATCAGGGTGAGGGCGCACCCTAAATATATGATAGCCATACCTTCATTTTGTCGAACACTTTCAATTTCCTGTAGATATGCCGGTGTCTCTGTCAGTGGAGGGAGAATAACTTTCATGGCATTTGGGTCATATCGATTGGATGGCTCTGGCACAACTTTCAACAGAATATCAGGGTGAGGGCGCACCCTAAATATATGAAAGCCTTTGATGCTCCATTCAATTTTAATCCGACGAATATTTCCACTGTTTGCATGGTTTGCCATTTTGACATGTGCTGGCATTTGAAAGGATGGATTTTCCTTCCAATTACTCACTATTTTATTGGATGGAAAAAGCATCCAATTACAGTGATAATAACACATTTTATATGGATCGTTCCAAGTCGATACTTCTGTGGTGGTTCTTTTTGTTTTATGTCTTGGTGTTTAAAAAATTTTTTGTGCTGTTGGCGCCTTATGTATGTTTTCATATTTTTAGTTAAGTTAAGGTAACTGAGTGGCCACCTATTGGGAAAATAGCTGCCCATTCGGCTTACGATTGTTTCATGGTATAAGTACCTGATTGTTAGTTTGGTTTTTTCCCACCTCGGTTTTTGGAGTGGGAATCTTTTGCTGATTGCGCCTTTTCCTGATCTTTGCCTACTTGTACCTTTTTATATGGATGGCAAAACCATCCAAAACTTAGCAAATATTTAGGATGGAAAAACGCTCCAGTGCTATAGGATGGTAAATCCATCCAAATGTCTCGTTTTGGACTTCGGATGGATATCCATCCTGGACTAGACTGTTTAAGACGGGCAGTCGTTAATTTTAAATGATTTTAAAATCCACCAGGGTCCAACTAGTGTTTTTTTCTTTTGCTCCGGAGTTAGTAGGTTATTCGGCGCCCAGGGATCTCCATCGTCGGGCAGCTTACTCAATCTGTGAGTCCTTGTTTTTGATTCATCAGGATGTTTATCATGATTTATTTGTTTGTTCTTGGTGATTCATTGACTAGTTAGAGATTCACCATGAGGACCGAAGAACTTACTAAATGTTATGAACCACTGCAGAAGCTGAGGGTGAGGCTAGGATCCTGTAAAACCGGTTTAAGCCTGCCAGTAACTTTGTGTTACTGATCGTTCCAAGGCGATACTTCTGTGGTGGTTCTTTTTGTTTTATGTCTTGGTGTTTCAATTTTTTTGTGCTGTTGGCGCCTTATGTATGTTTTCATATTTTCAATTAAGTTAAGGTAACTGAGTGGCCACCGATTGGGAAAATAGCTGCTCATTCGGCTTACGATATGTTTCATGGTATAAGTGCCTGATTGTTAGTTTGGTTTTTCCCACCTCTCGGTTTTTGGAGTGGGAATCTCTTTCTGATTGCGCCTTTTCCTGATCTTTGTCTTGTACCTTTTTATGTCACTTTCAGTGACTATGATACTGTTTTTCTCAGGTATGGCATCTCAGTTTATGGACGTTACAACGTGACTCGCCTGCAAATGTGCGCAATATTGGTTTTCAAACTCGGTCTGCAAGCTATATTCTGTTACTGAATATTAAAATAGTATTTCTAAGTGATGATATGACAAAATCAAATACTGATAGTATAAAAGCTATTTTAGTACTTCCAAAATGCGTTGGCTATTATCATAAACTATATATAGTTTTTCGAGTACGTATTTGTAGTATTTGTGACATTAAAATACCTACTACTGTAGGATGTTTTAAGTGCATTAACTATACATTTATGGTCATGCTACCATCAAAATGGTTTTATGAGTAGTTTTAATGGGTCATTATTTAAGAAATTCTGCTGCCTTAACATTTATAAATGATCGTAAGTAAAAATAAGTCTAAATGGATGGCCCAGGGAACGCCACATTAATATACCATAACTTATCCCAAACACTCGGGAAGGAAAAATCTTCCTTGAACATCAACAGCAAACTACATGTTTTCGTTTTTAGAATAAGTGGTTCTCTGTTCCAATTCCATGGTAATTAACCCACTAGAGATCATAATAAAAAGAAAATCAAAGAAAAGAGAATACAATACAACATAATCCGAACTTGTATCTGATCCAAATAGCATTAAGTAAGAGCTGCGTCTAAATGATCACCCTATCTCATTAAGCCTGGCGTCCCTTTTATGGGACATAGGCAAACAGGATAGCCCCAGACGTGACGCCGCAGAACGCGGCCTCCCATCTGGGGCTATTCTGTTTGCACAGAGAAATTTCATCGAAACATAAGATAAAAAAAGAAAATCACTCCTAACACCCCTAAAATGAAAGTGGACTCATCCAATTGATGTAAATTTTCAATTTTAACAACTTTTACAAAAATGTAGACATTACATGGGCGTGTTTGCGTAATGTTAACTCGATAACGGAAGTCTAAGTAGCATTTACCTTGACCTACAATTAACTTGTTTAAATGATAAGTTTCTTAAAACATGTGAATTCCAAGAGGGTTAAAACTGATTTCATTTCTATTTCAGGAGACCATGCATCAAATAAAGCAAAGATGAGACTCAATTTTTAATAATCAGAATACGCAATTAACGAACAATCTATCAAAACTTGAGACAGGTAACCATGTTAATGAAAAATCATTAAATGCGCGACCCTGAACTTATTAATTACTTTTCGTCAATTAGTCATTGACAGATTATAATTTTACAGCTAATGGTCAAAAAGAAGTCTAATTAACTAACGATGTCTATATTCGTATATCATAGATCATTTAAGAATTACTTCCAAAGGCTCTTGGGTAAAACTGTCTCAGTGTCATTTTATCCCTTTTATCCCAGGGGTTGACATTTCTCGGGGCCCCGAGACGGAAGAGGCTTGTGAAATTAATTCTTTTTTTTTCTTTATAAGGAGTTCGAAACGGTTTCAGTTCGACTCAGTCATATCTGTGCCTCTGAGTAGCATGCTAGGATTGGCAGTAGTATGATCTGATTGGCTATCTACAGGTCGGGCCTTCATCAGAGGACAATGACTAGCCTGAAATAGAATCTACATAACCCATATTGGTTTATGTATTGGTTATATTTGGCTATGTGCTAATGATGAACAATATGATATGCTACAAAATTAGCCATTGGAAAACGCAAATGGCTGGTGATAATGACGTAACTCTCCCCGGTACTACTATGTAACAGTTCTTTGACGACAGAAAAGGGCGCGTGCTTTGCACAGGTCAAACAACATCAACTCATGTAGTAGAACTGGGGATAGTGTTTGGCAGAAGGGATTGCTAGATCAATTCACTCCCACATGAACAAGGAATGTATTTCTGTCGGGGAGTCATGAAGTCCTTTACCTAGCATTGAACAACATCAGTTGTTGTTGTGTTTGGAACTGTTTGCGCTCAAAGGAGCTATCCTGTTGGATTAAAATACATTTCAACGAGACAGCTACTGACGGGGAAGTTCCGGGGTGTCATTCTATTATCACCAATAATTTAACGTGGTTTGTAGCACTTTTTAATGTTAAAAGTAAAAGGTGCAAACCACCAGGAATTTCCTCACATTACGAAAACTTGCTCATGCAATATACAGAGAATTTTTTTCAGACGAAAAAATTGAAAATTTCATTGGAATCTCGTTTTTTTTTAAAATGAGTTCGAAGCATATCTGTGCCTCTGCGTGGCACACTATAGGCTTGGCTTCCAACAGGTCGGGCCTACGTCTGAGGGCAATGGCCAGCCTGAAATAGAATCTACATATTCCATATTGATTTATCTATTGGTTATATTTGGCTATGTGCTAATGATGAAAAATATGATATGCTACAACTTTAGACATTTGACAACGCAAATGGCTGGTGATAATAACGTAACTCTACCTGGTTCTTCCCTGTAACCATTCATTGACGACAGAACAGGGCGTGTGCCTTGCACAGGTCAAGCAACATGAACTCATGTAGTAGTACTGGGGATAGTGTTTGGCAGAAGGGATTGCTAGATCAATTCGTCACCACATGGACTTCTGTGTCACTGCGGTTGTTCTGTTATGCATTGTTAATTCTTTTGCTCGTCGTGATACAGGGTATAGACTGATGACAATTCTTTCCCTGCCATAAACTATCAACACTCAAAGGAGCTATCCTTTTGGTTTAAAATATATTAAATCGTTTGCAAATGAGCTATCCTGTTGGTTTAGAATATATTTCAACGAAACAGCTACTGACGGGGAAGTTACAGGGAGTCATTCTATTACCACCAATCATTTAACGTGGTTTCTAGAATAGGTACATGTATCACCTAATTCAAACCTTTAAACAAACACCAAGAGTTTCCTCGCATTACGTAAACTTGCCCATGCAATATACAGGTTTTTTTTATAAGCAAACATTGAAAATTTCATTGGAATCTCGTTTTATTTTTCTTTAAAAGGAGTTCGAAGCATATCTGTGCCTCTGTGTGACATATTAGGACTGGCTTTCAACAAGTCGGGCCTTCGTCTGAAGACAATGAGAATCTGCATATTGGTTTATCTATTGGTTATATATTTGCTATGTGCTATTAATGAAAAATATTATATGTTACAAAT
Source organism: Rugalucina vietnamica (assembly GCA_964017185.1). Taxonomy (NCBI): domain Eukaryota; kingdom Metazoa; phylum Mollusca; class Bivalvia; order Lucinida; family Lucinidae; genus Rugalucina; species Rugalucina vietnamica. Next base: position 60,583,060 of record OZ024873.1, read on the forward strand.
ATAGCCCTTTGATAACAAACCTTGCCCATGCAACATACAGAGATTTTCTTTCAGAGCAAACATTAAAACATTCATTGGAATCTCTATGGTTTTCTTTAAAATGAGTTTTCTTTAAAATGAGTTTGAAGCATATCTGTGTCTCTGCTTGGCATGCTAGGCTTGACTATCTACAGGTCAGTTATTCGTCTGAGGGCAATGACCAGCCTGAAATAAAATCTACATATTCCATATTCGTTTATCTATTGGTTATATTTGGCTATGGGCTAAAAATGAAAAATATGATATGCTACAAATTTAGCCATTTGACAACAAAAATACGTAACTCTCCCCGGTACTTCTATGTAACGGTTCTTCGACGACAGAACAGGGCGTGTGCCTTTCACAAGTCAAACAACGTTACAACATCAACTCATGTAGTAGAACTGGGGATAGTGTTTGGCAGAAGGGATTGCTAGATCAATTCGTCCACACATGGACTTCGTTGTTACTGTGATAGTTCTGCTATGCATTGTTAATTCTTTTGCTCGTCGTGATACAGGGTATAGACTGATGACAATTCCTTTCCTGCCATAAACTATCAGCAATTCAACAACATGATTTGTTGTTGTGTAAACTGTTGTGGAACTGTTACGCTCAAAGGAGCTATCCAGTTGGTTTAAATTATATTTCAACAAAAGAGCTACTGACGGGGAAGTTCCGGGGAGTCATTCAGTTATCACCAATCATTTAACGTGGTTTGTAGCATTTAAAAATTGTCAAAGGTGCATGTATCACCTAAACCAAACCTTTAAACAAACACCAAAAGTTTCCTCGCATTACGAAAACTTGCTCATGCAAAATATAGGGACTTTTTGTTCAGACGCAAAAATTGAAAATTTCATTGGAATCTCGTTTTTCTTTAAAATGAGTTCGAAGCATATCTATCTGTGCCTCTGAGTGGCATGCTAGGCTTGGCTTTCAACAGGTCGGGTCTTCGTCTGCGGACAATGACTTGTCTGAAGTAGATTCTACATATTCCATATTGGTTTATTTATTGGTTATATTTGGCTATGTGCTAATGATTGAAAATATGATACGCTACAAATTTAGCCATTTGACAACGCAAATGGCTGGTGATGATAACGTAACTCTCCCTGGTACTTCCCTGTAACCATTCTTTGGCGACAGAACAGGGCGTAGAACAGGGCGTGTGCCTTGCACAGGTCAAACAACATCAACTCATGCAGTAGAACTGGGGATAGTTTTTGGCAGAAGGGATTGCTAGATCAATTCACCCTCACATGAACTTCTGTGTCACTGTGGTTGTTCTGTTATGCATTGTTACTTCTGTTGCTCGTCTTGATACAGGGTATAGACTGATGACAGTTTTTTCCCTGCCATAAACCATCAACACTCAAAGGAGCTATCCTGTTGGTTTAAAATATATTAAATCGTTTGCAAATGAGCTATCCTGTTGGTTTAGAATATATTTCAACGAGACAGCTACTGACGGGGACGTTCCAGGGAGTCATTCTATTGTCACCAACCATTTAACATGGTTTGTAGCATTTTCAAATGTTAATGTACAGGTACATGTATCACCTAAGCCAAACCTTTAGTTTCCAGACATTACGAAAACTTGCCCATGCAATATACAGAGAATTTTTTTCAAAAGCAAACATTGAAACATTCATTGGAATCTCGTTTTTCTTTAAAAGGAGTTTGAAGCATATTTGTGTCTCTGCGTGGCATATTAGGCTTGACTATCTACAGGTCGGGTCTTCGTCTGAGGACAATGACTAGTCTGAAATAGAATCTACATATTACATATTGGTTTATTTATTGGTTATATTTGGCTATGTGCTAATGATGAACAATATGATATGCTATTTTAGCCATTTGACAACGCAAATGGCTGGTGATGATAACGTAACTCTCCCTGGTACTTCCCTGTAACCATTCTTTGACGACAGAACAGGGCATGTGCGCCTTGCACAGGTCAAACAACATTCTGTTGCTCGTCTTAATATAGGGTATAGACTGATGACAATTCCTTCCCTGCCATAAACCATCAACAGTTCAACAACATGAGTTGTTGTTGTGTTTTGAAATGTTTACGCGCAAAGGAGCTATCCTGTTGGCTTAAAATATATTTCTAACAATTATTTTTATTCAACAAAAGAGCTACTGACGGGGAAGTTCCGGGGAGTCATTCTGTTATCACAAATCATTTAACGTGGTTTGTAGCATTTTGAAATGTTCATAGGTACATGTATCACCTAAACCAAACCTTTAATCAAACACCAAGAGTTTCCTCATATTACGAAAACTTGCCCATGCCATATACAGAGATTTTCTTTTCAGAAGCAAACATTGAAACATTCATTGGAATCTCGTTTTTCTTTAAAAGGAGTTTGAATCATATTCGTGTAACTGCGTGGCATGCTAGGCTTGACAATCTACAGGTCAGGCCTTCGTCAGAGGACAATGACTAGTCTGAAATAGAATCTACATATTCCATATTGGTTTATTTATTGGTTATATTTGGCTATGTGCTAATGATGAACAATATGATATGCTATTTTAGCCATTTGACAACGCAAATGGCTGGTGATGATGACGTAACTCTCCCTGGTACTTCCCTGTAACTGTTCTTTGACGACTGAACAGGGTGTGTGCCTTTCACAGGTTAAACAACTTCAACTCATGTAATAGAACTGGGGATAGTGTTTGGCAGAAGATTTACCCCCACATGAACTTCGGTGTCACTGTGGTAGTTCTGTTTTGCATTGTTACTTCTGTTGCTCGTCTTGATGCAGGGTATAGACTGATTACAATTCCTTTCCTGTCATAAACTATCAACAATTCAACAACATGAGTTGTTGTAATGTAAACTGGTGTGGAACTGTTTACGCTCAAAGGAGCTATCCAGTTGGTTTAAAATATATTTCAACGAGACAGCTACTGACGGGGAAGTTCCGGGGTGTCATTTAGTTATCACCAATCATTTAACGTGGTTTGTAGCATTTTTAAATGTTCATAGGTACATGTATCACCTAAACCAAACCTTTAAACAAACACCAAGAGTTTCCACACATTACGAAAACTTGCCCATGCAATATATAGGGATTTTTTTTAGACGAAAATTGAAAATTTCATTGAAATCTCGTTTTTCTTTAAGATGAGTTCGAAGCATATCTGTGCCTCTAAGTGGCATGCTAGGCTTGGCTTTCAACAGGTCGGGTCGATGTCTGAGGACAGTGACTAGTCTGAAAAAGAGTCTACATATACCATATTGGTTTATCTATTTGGTTATATTTGGCTATATATCATGAAAAATATGATATGCTACAAACCCTTTAGCCATTTGACAACGCAAATGGCTGGTGATAATAACGTAACTCTCTCTGGTACTTCCCTGTAACCATTCTATGACGACAGAACAGGGTGTGCGCCTTTCACAGGTTAAACAACATCATTTCATATAATAGAACTGGGGATAGTGTTTGGCAGAAAGGATTGCTAGGTCAATTCACCTCCACATGGACTTCTGTGTCACTGTGGTTGTTCTGTTATGCATTGTTACTTCTGTTGCTTGTCTTGATACAGGGTATAGACTGATGACAATTCTTTCCCTGCCATAAACCATCAATAATTCAACAACATGCGGCGTCACATCTGGGGCTATTCTGTTTGCCTTTGTCCCACAAAATGGTCGCCAGGCTTAAATGAGTTAATCACCAACATGACAGGCATGTACGAGTGCTTGCCGAATAATACTGAGCGTCAAGCAAGATATATAGCCACTAGTACCGGTTTAAAAGTGTACCCCTCGGTTTATGGAGTGGGTATTTCTTTCTGATTGCGCCATTTCCTGATCATTGCCTACTTGTACATTTTCGAATGACGCGGTACGGAATCGAACTCAACGGACCTCCCGCTCCCGACGTGAACGCTCTTTAACCCTTGTGCTAATGGGACCGGCATCCGACGTCACCTGAATCCCTGGGATTCGAATGAGTAATCTACAACTACCACATACAGTGTATTAAAATAGACAATGTTTCGTTTATAAGCATTTCCGTGTATGGGGAATGGCGAAAATTATCAGATTTAATTTAGGTGCCACTCATATACACATTTTCTGAATGAAGATGTTTTGTCCGTTTATTCGTTCTTTTTGGCCATGTGCTAATGATAAACATATCTCATAGGCTACAAATATAGCCCTTTGAGAACTAAAAATGGCTGGTGATAATTATGTGACTCTCTCTGGTGCGTCTAAGTAACTATTCTTTGAAATCAACAGGGTGTGCGCATTAAACAGCCCAAGCAACAACAGCCTAGGTAGTCCACTGGGGATTGTGTTTGGTAGAAGGGATTGCTAGAGGTTTGGGTTCATTCAACCACACTCCCACATGAACAAGGAATTTATTTTTGAAAGCTTCGGTGAGGTATCGTTATTTCTGTCTCTCAGCGGCCCCCGTGGTCGAGCGGTTAAGAGCTCTGTTTCTTAATCACTCGATCATCTCACCGCTTTGTCTGGTGTGGGTTCGAGCCCCTGCTCTGGCCACATGTGAGACAAGCCGAGTTCTGCTTGCGGGTGTGCCAGGGTATTTTTCGGAGTTCTCCCGTTTTCGTCCACCTACTGATTGGCCCGTCTCATATGAGCTGAAATAATCTTGAAAGGGACGTAAAACTGAATAAAAAATCTGTCTCTCGTTTCGATCCCGATTTCGGCTTAGATACTGATTGTATTGAATTAGGTAAAGGGTTTCTGTCAGTTTCAGGTACTTGCTTATTTCCTTCGAATGCTAAGCCATCACTGATTATAGAATAGCACTTGAAACAAATAGCTCCGTGGCATGTGATTTCATCTATTGTGCAAAAGATTAGTTCAATTCGAGTTGGGCATATTGAAGTCATTGGCTACAAGTGTTACTTGCATTTTGTCTTTTACTTGGTCTCCATATTACTGATCGTTCCAAAGCGATACCTCTGTAGTGGTTCTTACTGTTTTACGTTTTTGCGTTGAATTTTGTGCCGTTTGCACCTTATGTATGATTTCATATTTTAGTTAAGCTTTGGTAACTGAGTGGCCGCCTATTGGGAAAATAGCTGCCCACTCGGCACTGATCATTGCCTACTTTTACCTTCATTAAAAATCCCTTTTTGGTTATGAGCCGAAGGTACAGGCTGATTAGCCCAACCTCATACAATTCCTTCACTAAAATTAACACCATCACCAGTTCAACAACCTGGGTTATTGTGTTTTGCTGTTCATATTTAGAACTGTTTATGCACACAAAGACTATCCTGCTGGTCTCAAATAAGAAGGAAATGCTACTTATGGGTACATGTATATACCGGTGAGTCATAGAGTCCTTTATCATGCCTTGCACACACCTTCCCCAGTTCAACAACCTGAGTTACTGTCGTTGTTCTGTTTGGAACTGTTTACGCTGAACGGAACTACAGATCCTGTTGGTTCAGAGATCTACATGTGAGCCGCCTCATGGGAAAACCAACAATCTGCAAAGGCGAAAACAAAGACGCAGATCAGCTTCGCAGTAACTGCGAAGCTGATCAGCGCCTTTGTTTTCGCTACATGGATAGTACAATTCCTCTACTTTCTAAATCCAAAATTTCAAGCTTCTAGCCTGCTTCTCTTACCGTACAGGCCGGTTTGTGTCGGACCTGTTCGGAAACAACATTGTTGGTTTTCCCACGAGGCGGCTCATGTACTTACCGATCACTATTCACTGATGAGTGTACAGTACCTGAAATTGCGCAATATGGCTCATACGTCATCCCTTTGAACCATTTCACTGCTTCCTAAGGATCAAACGTTTATATTTTATTTGCTTTTACTGCAGCTGGCGTTGTGCCGTGTGGCGGCCCTAAAAGTTTCCCCGTACATCATCCATAGTGCAAATTATATTATTTCTTTCGGTCCTTTGGCATCAGTAGGAATATGAATTCAGAGTATTAAAAATTGTATGTTTAGAGCCATCTTCTAAACAACGTTTTAATCATTTGACCCCGTTTAGGCATGTGTCTTTAAATTAGATATTCCTTGTGTAAAGATTTGAAATTTCAGTAATATTTACAAAAACATGTAATTATCTTGCTGTCGTCGCCGCTTTATGAGGGTTCAGTACCTGAAATTGCGAAATATGGCCTATACTACCTCCCTTTCAACATATTCACTGCTTCCAAAGGATCAAACTTTTATATATTTTATTTACAGGGAAGTTCTGGGAAGTCAATCTGTTACCACTTATCATCTGATGCGGTATGTATTATTGGAGCCGTGACGCGAGAAAATCGGTCTACGGGGTTTCCGACTAGGTCTGACACAATCCGACCTGTACAGTCACAGAAGGAGGCTAAAAGCTTAAAATTTCGGATTTAAGAAGAAGAGAAATTGTACTATCCGTGTAGCGAAAACAAAGGCGCTGATCAGCTCCGCAGTTACTGCGAAGCTGATCTACGCCTTTGTTTTCGCATAGGCAACAATCCGGTTCTCTTACGATGCGGCTCATTTCAAATGTTGATCGGTACATGTATCACCTTAGCCAAACTTTTAAACAAACACCAACAGTTTCCTCATTCGAGTAGTTGGGTAGTGGAGTGGTCGATACCTCACAGGGTTGTAAACGACAGTTTGTCATCTCAGTTTTGATTCCTTATGCCTAGGTCACACTAGCGCTTACGGATGCCGCGGATAGTTGCGAATACTATACGTAGCGATCCGCAGAATTTTGTGGGCGGGGCTAACGGTTCTTAATGAATTTATTACCTTTAACTACGAATAAATACGGGTAGTTCAGGAAAGATACGGATACGTTCGAAGATAGTTACGGATAAATTCGAATACATACGGTTATGATACTTGACTACATACCTTTCGATACCATCTGTTACTTTTAGATACAGACATACACCTTCAGATACGTAATGTTGCGTTTTCTTGCGTATATAACGGTGAAATTTGATGCAAGAAAACGCAGGTTTTAGTCAAACTACAGTCACACTAGCACATCCGGATGCTGCGAACGCTGCGGACTGACCTTTCGTATCTATCCGTCATATCCGTAACAATTCGTATCTTTTCCGTATATGTTCGTATCTTAACGTATTGTATATGCAAGTCCGATTCCATCCGCGCCCAAATTTTGAAAAAAAGTCAAAAATTGGGCACGGATGAAACATCCGTAATAGTACGTAATGACATGTAAATGAAGGCGTTGATTCGAATCTTTCCGTATCTAAACCGTAACACAAACGTATCTACACCGTAAATGAACGCAACCAACAATCATATGGGGTGCCGTTTTACTATTTATTCCCTATTTATGGATATCCATAATTCATTTTGGATATCCAAAATTCATTTCTGGATACTTAAAATCGATTTATGGATATCCTTTATTCGTCTGAATATTGGATATCCATAAATTGATTTTAGGATATCCAAAAATCGAACTATGGATATCCTAAAATACAATCCTATTTTTGGATATCCATAATTCGATTTAAGGATATTATAAAATCGGGCTAATATTGGATATCCATAATTCGATTTATGGATATCCATAAATGAGTTATGGTGGTACTTCAATAGAACTGTATTTTAGGATATCCATAATTTAAGGATATCCTTAAATCACAAAAAATGATGTACGTGCCTATGGGTGCCATTTTACTATTTATTTCCTTTTTTTTGGATATCCATCATTCATTTAAGGATATCCATAATTTATTTATGGATATCCTTTATTCATTTATGGATATCCTTAAATAATTTAGGATATCCATTAACATTTCTGGATATCCTAAAATGAATTATGGATATCCATAAATGAATTATGGATAACCATAATAATTATGGATATCCTGAAATGAATTATGGATATCCTGAAATGAATTATGCATATCCTTATTTTTTTCGATATCCAAAATTTATTTTTGGACATCCATAATTCTTTTTTGGATATCCATAATTCATTTTGGATATCCTAAAATCAATTTAAGGATATCCTAAATTCGTCTGAATATTGGATATCCATAAATAGATTTAGCATATCCTAAAACCGAACTATGGATATCCTAAAATACAATCCTATTTTTGGATATCCATAATTCGATTTAAGGATATCCTAAAATCGGGCTAATATTGGATATCCATAATTCGATTTATGGATATCCATAAATGAGTTATGGATTTCCTTCAATAGGACTGTATTTAAGGATATCCATAATTCATTTCAGGATATCCTTAAATTACAAAAAAATGATGTACGTGCCTATGGAGTGCCGTTTTACTATTTATTCTCTATTTTTGGATATCCATAATTTATTTAAGGATATTCATAATGTATTTATGGATATCCTTAATTCATTTATGGATATCCTACAATAATTAAGGATAAATCGAATTATGGATATCCAATATTAGCCCGATTTTAGGATATCCTTAAATCGAATTATGGATATCCAAAAATAGGATTGTATTTAAGGATATCCATAATTCGATTATAGGATATCCTAAAATCAATTCATGGATATCCAATATTCAGCCGAATTAAGGATATCCATAAATCGATTTTAGGATATCCAAAAAAGAATTATGGGTATCCGAAAATATATTATGGATATCCAAAAATGAATTTTGGACATCCAAAAATGAATTATGGATATTCATAAATAGGAAATAAATAGTAAAACGGCTCCCCATACGTGCCTATGGGATATAATGATTTCTCCCTAGTCAGAGAATGGAGGCATCCGATGTGGTTGAATTTACGTTGGCTTCCGTTTCGTTCAGTTTAAGTTAGAAAAAATCATTATGGAAAAGAAATATTTTTTAAAATGAATTATGGATATTCTAAAATCGAATTATGGATATCCTTAAATCAGATCATTATGGATATCCAAAAAAAGAATCATGGATATCCAAAAATCGAATTATGGATATCCTAAATTCAAGCTTATTTTTGGATATCCTAAAACACATTTAAGGATATCCTTAAATGAGCTGATTTAAGGATATCCATAATTCGATTTTTGGATATCCAAAAATCGAATTATGGATATCCATAATTCATCGTGATTTTTGGATATCCAAAAATATATTTCAGGATATCCATAATTCAATTATGGATATCCATAAATCATTTAAGGATATCCATAATTCATTTATGGATATCCATAATTCATTTAAATGGATATCCATAATTCATTTTAGGATATCCAAAAATATTGATGGATATCTTTAATTAGTATAGGATATCCATAAATGAATTAAGTATATCCATAAATGAATTATGGATATCCATAAATGAATTATGGATATCCTTAAATAAATAAATTACCTGTATAATAGAAAAATGACGGACATATTTGTCAAGGAGACTATATATTCCAGAAACGTTCTTGTATGATTCATTCAAGCATTGGATACAGATTATGTTATGCCCAAACACTCAGCTCTAGAGGGCTCAGCCACACGCTTATTAGCATTGTTCAAGTTGCATCCTGGTTTGATTCCGTTTTCATACGTGTGGCATGCTGTGTAAACTTTAGGAAAACCGTAACATTACGTGTTCGTATCTGAACGTATTAAATTGTATCGAAAAGTGTGTATAAACGACAAAGACCGCAACCGAACGAAACAACACGTATGTAACAGTATCGATCCGCAACAAATGCTTGATCGCGGAATGATACGTTTAGATGCGATTAGATACGGACAAATTCGAATAAATGCCTTCAGTTACGTACCAGTGCCTACCATTACCGATCGTCCATCCGCGCATGCATTTTTGACAGTTATGAAAATTTGCCCGCGGATCTACCGCGCCCTGAGGATACGATACGTACAGTTACGGACATTACGGATGAGATACGAATCGTTACGGATATGACGGACAGATACGGAACACCTATCCGCAGCGTCCGCAGCGTACGTAAGCCCTAGTGTGACCTAGGCATAAGGCCCGCTCATACCACAACGTCTTAGCCAACAAATACACAGCGTATGAAAAGATATTCAGTACGTTGTTATGCGTTGTTATACGCTGTTCATTTTATGTTAAAAATCCGGAAAAAGGCTCTCTATGGACTTATACAAAGCGTATGCCTTAGCGCACGGAACGTATGTCTAACGTATGAGTAGCTTATTCATAACGTATCCCTGGCGTATCATGACTTATAACAGCGTACGCCCAGCGTTAGCATATAGCGTTCTTGACTTATTACGTTGCATCCGATGAAAGGGTCATGTCGGTTTCTGATAATTGCTCATTATAGTTGAAGTTTTAGTCACTTATGGAAACAAGAATAATGGCTACGTGGCAAAGCATTTTATCTTATATGCAAAAGATGATGTTCGGTTCGAGAATCATTGAAATTATTGGCCATTACTTGCCTATTATCTTTTACTAGGTCTCATTGCAAATCCTGTTTGGATGGTGAGCCTAAAGAATAGACTGGTGGTGCCAACCTCCAACTATTCCTTCCAAATCATGAACCATCTCCAGTTCAACAACCTGAGTTGTTGTTGTTTTGTTGTTGTTTACAGCCGTTTATGCATAAGGGACTACCCTGTTCGTCTCAAAAAAAAAAAAAAAAAAAAAAAAAAAAAAAAAAAAAAAATGGAAATGTTGATATTTTCTGGTAAATGCCGGGGATTCATGAAGTCCTTCTTCCCCAGTTCAACAACATGAGTTGCTGTTGTTCTTTTGTTTGTAGCAATTCATGTTTTTTGAAAGAACGGAGCTATTCTGTTGGTTAAAATATGAGCCACATCGTGGGAAAACCAACAATGTGGTTTCCGACCAGGTCCGACACAAACTGGCCTGTACAGCTACAGAAGCAGGCTAGAAGCTTGAAATTTTGGAGTTAAGTAGAAGAGGAATTGTACTATCTGAGTAGCGAAAACAAAGGCGCTGATCAGCTTCGCAGTTACTGCGAAGCTGATCTGCGCCTTTGTTTTCGCATATGCAGAGTGTTGGTTTTCCCATGAGGCGGCTCATATATTTCAAGGAAAGAGTTACTGATAGGGAGATTCTGGGAGTCATTCTGTTATAACCAATCATTTAACGTGGTTTGTAGCATTTTAAATGTTAAGAGGTACAAGTACGTGTATCACCTAACCCAAACCTTTAAACAAACACCAAGAGTTTCTTCACATTGCGAAAACTTGCCAACGCAATATACAGGGATATTGAAGCAAAAACGGAAAATTTCATTGGAAAATTTTGATTTTTTTTTTAAATATTTTGGCTCAAAACATACATCGTCGAGGCGGTTATAACGAGTACCCACAATGTTTGTTTTGAAGCAAAATAAGAAAAAATGGTATACCCCTTCAAACCCCAGTTTTTCTATATAAAAATGATGTATAAGGGGTATATATTATAACACGGAAATGTTATCCTAATAATTCGAGAAGTTGGGTAGTGAGTGGATTGGTTGAGCTAGCAAAAGTTTGTCATCTCAATTTTACTTGCTAGTTTAACGCGGACAGCGTTTGCGTCTATTCACGGTATACATACCTTCTATTAGCATGATTTCTATCCCTTTTCCATCCATAATAAATGAGAACTTCAAAATTTAGATTTCATTCTTTGGCTATAACTTGAACTTGGATTGGTTTCTGACACAGCCAACTGGGTCGTAGCACAAATACTATAGTTTAGTCAAGTCATATATTATTATTCATTCTACTTCAGTTACACAGAAAATTCGTGGAAGTGGAACTGGAGTGCACAGAAGATGGTGTAACGTGGTGATAAATGACAGAGGAAACAAGTGAGCTTAACACTGCAAAACTGGGTGAAGTTTGACAGGAATTCGGTTTAACACAATTACGTATTTCGTTTTTCTTTTCTTTAAAGGTGATAAAGATTATTTGACTGCAAATTTTAAAGTATAGAAGCACTTTTATACAAGGAAATCATACAAGTGGCAACGTGAAAGACCTACCTTATTCGACATCCTACATGTAAGCCTTGTTAATTCAAGTGATCTCTTGGGCAGATTGTATAAGCTGTTTTGGGTGCGGGAGCTGACAGGATGTCTCCTGCTGGTCAAATGTCAGTCAGTGAAAATGATCGTCAAGGATGGATGCTACTAAGGAAACTTGTGCCACATCTCTAGAAAAAAAAGACCAAAAAGCCAAAGACGGGGTACTCTGAAATTTTCTGCATACATACACTGGGCTGATTTTCTTGGGTCAGAATTTTCATATAATTTTTTTTTTCATATTTCGGTTAAGGTAGTTTTTAATGATGTATTTTTCTTATGCTTCTAAAACGAAGCTCGACTCGATTTGATATACCATCAGAAAAACATGTCCGTGAAATGTGCTGTTTGCACCTTATGTGCGTTTTCATATTAATTGTTGTTGTTTTTTTATATTTCGGTTAAAGTAGTTTTTAATGATGTATTTTTCTTATGCTTCTAATAGAGTTCAGAAAAATCATTACACGTTACAGACGTATAGGAGATAACTTGAAGGTTATGCGACAGACTGCATGCTTAGTTTTTAACCCAGTCATGGTTGATAACTATGCTGCCTTCTTTAATTGCACGTCGGGCGTCAGACTCTATGATGGCCCCGACATAAAGCTATTCATTTTAGTTGGTTGGGGCCGGAGCTTCTTGTCTGTTGCTCGGCCCACTGGGGTTCAACTGATTTTTTTCTTTTGCTCCGGAGTTAGTATTTGGTGCCCATGGATCTTTATCGTCGGGCAGCTTAATCTGTGAGTCCTTGTTTTTGATTCTGTTTGTCCTAGTTGATTCATTGACTAGTTAGAGACTCACCACGAGGACCGAACAACTAACTAAATGTTGTGAACCACTGCAGAAGCTGAGGGTGAGGTTAAGTACCTGTAAAAAAGATTTAAGCCCGCCAGTTCCAAGGCGACACTTTTGTGGTGGTTTTTCTTGTTTTATGTCTTGGTGTTAAAACTTTTTGTGTGATATGTTTTCATGGTATAAGTGCCTGAATGTTAATTTGGTTTTCCCCACCTCGGTTTTTGGAGAGGGATTTTCTTTCTGATTGCGCATTTACCTGATCGTTGCCTACTTGTACCTTTTTACAATATGTTTTCTTACTACAAGTATCTAATTGTCAATTTAGTTCTTTCCCCACTTCGGTTTTTGGTGTGTGAATTTCTTTCTGATTGCGCCTTTTCCTGATCATTGCCTGCTTGTACCTATTAGACCCCACTTTTATTTTTATAGAAAAGCAGGGGTTTGCAGAGGTATAACTAATCATCTTATTTTTGATCCAATCATACATTGTGGGTGCTCGTTAGAACCGTCTCATGGAGGCGGTTCTAACGTGTACCCACAATATATATGTTTTGAGCATACACATTAAACATATAAAAAATTACAATTGAAATTTTCAATTTTAACAACTTAAAAAAATTGAGCCGCCACATGGGAAAACCAACAATCTGCATATGCGAAAACAAAGACGCAGATCAGCTTCGCGGTAACCGCGAAGCTGATCAGCGCCTTTGTTTTCGCTACACGGATAGTTTTTAAATCCGAAATTGCAAACTTCCAGCCTGCTTCTATGACTGTACATCCTGATTTGTGTCAGACCTGTACGGAAACCACATTGGTGGTTTTCCCACGAGGCGGCTCATATATTGCATGGGCGTGGTGTCGTAATGCCTAGTAAACAACAGTGTCAAGAAGTGACCAAAAACAAGCAAACTCAACCCGTTTGGCAGTCAATGGTCAAAGTTTTGGTCGATATAGCCATCCACGTTGCGAGGTTTGCATATCATAAGATAATGATACTTAATAATTCAACGGTTTTAAATACAACACTACATTTTCCATATACGTAATTGTTTTGTCATCGATCAATGAAACTTATGACCCATATATAGAAATAGAAACATAATGTTTATTTTAAACAAATTAAAAATTAAAACGAGATCGTGTTTAGGTGTTCACGATCCAGCAGGTTAAACGTGCGTCATCAATTTTGTTTGCGCCTTTAAGTTACCTGTCCTATCGCCTTCCGCCTATATGCGATATTTCCTAGCAGATATGACGTCAAAACGATGGTGCCAACGTTAAATCAAACCACTAAGACATACTGACTGTAAACTCATTCCGTTTATTAATTCGTGGTTTAGGCGTATTTTTACGTTTTTCGTCTTGACTCCTCCGCTGTTAATATACTCTGAGTATTCTGCTGTGCCTCCTCCATCCATGCTTAAAACTGCCACCATAAAGTCGACTTCCATAAATGTGTTTAAATATGACCCTTTACAGTTATACAGAGAAGTATATCGTGAAAGTGTTAGACTCTATAATTTCGTCCCTCGCACAGCTTCGCGTTTCATCCGCCATTCTCTGTATCTTGTTTCTGTTTCAATTTGGTGCATAGTCAGTATGACACTTAATAAGTAGTAAAGCCTTCGAAAAACGTGACTCGTCTCTATCAAGTAAGCCATCGAGTTAGAAAACCAACAATTTGGGTTTCCGACCAGGTTTGACACAGACCGTCACAGAAGAACGCTAGAAGCTTGAAACTCTGGATATATGTAGCAGAGGAATGACACTATCCGTGTAGCGAAAACAAAGCCGCTGACCAATCAGCTGTGCAGGACTGCACAGCTGATCTGCGCTTTTGTTTTCGCATATATGCAAATTGCTGGTATTTTGATGCGGCGGCCCAGGTACTTTAATACTAATTTCAGTCCTTGCGATATCAATGAAATATTTGCTAGAAATGATGATACTACAAAAATTAGCAATTTTCTCCCGCTTTTTAGTACTTCCCTAACCGGTAGGCGTTTTGAAACAAACTTTCTTGGGAATAATTGTTACAATCTACCTACTTATACACCCATTTATGGTGGCAATACCGAAACTAAATAATAATGAGCCGCCTCGTGGAAAAACCAACAATGTGGTTTCCGAACAGGTCCGACACAAACCGGCCTGTACAGTCACAGAAGCAGGCTAGAGGCTTGAAATTTTTGCTATAAGTAGAAGAGGAATTGTACTATCCTAGTTGCGAAAACAATGGCACTGACCAGCTTCGCAGTTACTGCGAAGCTGATCTGCGCCTTTGTTTTCGCATATGCAAATTGATGGTTTTCCCATGAGGCGGCTCATATGTTGTAATTATTTGACAATTCAGTGATTCTGAGAGACCCAAAGACAATCCGAGAATATCAGAGAATATAAAATGCCAACCTTTAAATGTTGATAGTTGCCGGCATTTCGCTTGCTTGAATGTTTACTCGTTCCCCGAGTTTACGACCTATCGTCAAACTTAACAAAACGCATGTCACCTTTGATGCTTATCTCTCTATTTCAATAAAAAGCTAATAAGTGTGTGCCAAGGGGATCGTTTTGCCTATCCCGCTTATGGTTTTCCATTCAAGAGATCTCAAGGTTACTACGACAGGGACCTTGGTGTAAAAAACTGTAAAATGCCACGTTAAGTTCGGAACCGACCTGTTTAGCAAGTTAAGTAACTTACATGTGTTTGAGATGGACATCGAATGGCGAGTTATTATAATTGCACATGTACGTGTGTTCAATGTGCAAGCAGTGATCATTTCGAGCATATACTTTCTTGTCGCTCAATCTTTAAGCAGGTTTTCATTTACGAGTTTAAAAGGTATTTGAAACAAAGACCAACTATGACTGGAATTTAAACGATTTGTAGATATTGATATTTAAGGATATGATCGCGTGTTTTTCTTCCCTGGGATTTTTCAACTTAGAAAATGAAATTCTGCATTGAATGAAACCGAATACGGAAACAAATCAGCATTTGAAATGTTGAGGAAAACCTTAATTCGATGCTTTGTGAGAAAGTTTGACTTTGTATTTCTATGCATGAAAGAAGACAATGTGTGTTAACTTCTGCACTTTATTAAAATGAGGAATCGCGAGTTCGATCCTGGATTCAACTTTAACTGTCTTAATTTGGACGAGACCCTTAAGGTCTTACCTGTTGAGTGGGGAGTAAAACATGAACAAAACCACCATCAATTCTATATCGAGGCATAGCTGAGACGAGCAGTATCACTATTACTTGTATAACTAGCTGATTTAAGATGAACGCCATCAATAAAAGAAAGAACAAGAAAATTATATCATGTTATTTGTAACATGCTATACGGGGCGGTTCATAGAAGTTTGAGGGCTAAAATTAGACAATATTGGGATTGAATCATCTTTTCATTTCAGCCAATCATCTTTTCATTTCAGTTCATGAACACACGTGGAAAGATAATCCAATATCCAAACTAAAACTTATTGGCTGGTCGGTACATATGTATGCATGCCGTGACTTAACAAAGGCAGAAAACAATACACCCTGTATGACTGGGACGCAACCAACTTTCTTACTTTTTTATCTAAGACCTCATCTAATCTTGCTAAAATTCATATTTGAAGTACTCAAATATCTGTTCTTTACACATTTATAACATAAAGTCGTCTTTCAACCAGCGAACATGTTTTGACGTGTTCATTCAAAGGTACCATAAATATAAGATTCGAAAAATGTACGCGTTTGAAAGGCCTAGGGCGTTAATGTCCTTTTTTGTCTCATATTTTGCTGAAAATGAATTTTGGAATTTAGGTTAGAAAACTATTCCTAAAACAGCCACATGTCCAATCTTTTTAAAACCAGAACAAGTACTTCATTTATCCTACAAAACCATTGATAGAGCCCATTTTGCACTTTTTGGCCTTTTTTGACCATTTCTGAACACATTTTTAATTTTATGTGCCGGCCCACATGACCACCAAAATGATACTTTGCATGCAATATAATAAATTATCTGGATGATACTTCATAATTATTTCATAATAAGAAATTGTTCGTCGTGAGGGCCGGTAGTAGAAAATGGTGTAAAATTGTGAAAATTAGACCCAAAATTACAAAAAGTGGTATTTCTATGCTTTTCGGAGCGTTGCCATGCCAATATGTGTAATTTGCAAGTGGTAGTTGTGCCAGAATTTATAAGCAAGGACATATACCTGCTATTTGCAATATTTTTCTACTCAAAAATTTCAAAATTCATTTTTTTTTTACCAACGCATGAGGCCGAAATTAAGCCTTAAATCCCCTAGGCCGTTAAGCTGGGATTACAATTTATTCTTTGCATTATTTTAGAAGCTTTTGAAGTTGAGGCCGATGCTGTTCGTCTTTTGAAACTCAAATTTGATCGGTCATAACCGTAAAAGTAATTAAAATTATTCACCATTTTTGCATTATCGGCTGGTTTCCAGCTTGAAAATAATCGATATTAGAAATACAGATAACCATTAACCCCCCTGACCTTGAAATGTTTTACGGTTTATAGGGTTTATTCGCTGTATACAATCGATTTTCAAACAGGTGTCAGAGGATAGAACGCCGATTCGAATTAAATGCAGATACAATATGGTAGGAATTAGTGTCTGAGTACATACACAAGGGTTTTCAAAAGGGTCCAAACACAAGCATTAATCATTGTTTAGAGAATTCAAACTGTACATTTTATGCCACTTTTACATTTGAACCCCACCTGGTCAATCGCAATTTTTCTAGAGCAAAGTATCGACCCCAGATTTAGACGGAATATTTCCATCGGTTATTCCGTTAGATCTCTCCATACCGGGAGAGGAGCAAGGTCACGAAGTGTATCGGAGTGCAGGCTAGCCAGCTGATCTACCCCAGAATTTGAAAGATATGCAATGTTTCACTAAAGAACATGTCTTTGAGACAATGTAAATGCAATCGTGTAATTGTGCCCGACAAAATAAGAAACGAAAGGGTACCGTGTATCATATTTTTTCATAAAAAATCACAAGTAATGATATAATTTGAAAGACATATGAGCCTCGACGTGAGAAAACCGGTTTTCGGGGTTTCCGACCGGGAGCGACACAAAAGCAAGCTAGATGCTTGAAAATTTTGGCTACAATCAATAGAGGAATTGTACTTACCGAGTAGCGAAAACAAAGGCGCTGGACAGTTGTGCAGTTACTGCATATGCAAAATTCCGATTTTCTCGTTATGTGGCTCATATTTTTCAGGTACGAAGATCCCGTATGTATCGCATATCTATAAACCATGTGGGGGTCAAATGTTTAAAGTCGCATTAAAATTTTATCATTTTACATTCTCCTTACAATAATTGCTGTAGGTGTATGTAATGTTTTTAGTACACCAGTCCTGAAGGTACTCAGACACATACTCTCTCCCTCTTTTATCTGTATGTTGTTCAAAGACGGGTTCTAAAGGCGAAGAATGTCATTTGATACCCTTTTCAAAAAAA
Source organism: Rugalucina vietnamica (assembly GCA_964017185.1). Lineage (NCBI taxonomy): Eukaryota > Metazoa > Mollusca > Bivalvia > Lucinida > Lucinidae > Rugalucina > Rugalucina vietnamica. The sequence continues at coordinate 60,601,362 of OZ024873.1, forward strand.
AGGTACAAGTAGGCAATGAAGAGGAAAAACGCAATCAGTAAGAAACTCCTACTCCAAAAACCGAGGAGTGAAAAGCTAAACCCACAATTAGGTACTTAGACAATATATCGAAAGCCAAGTGAGCAGTTATTTCCCAAAAGACGGTCACTCAGTTGCCCGAACTTGAATAAAAATACGAAAACATACATAAGGCTCAAACAGTACAAATTCGACTCCATAACACAAAACAAATGGAACCACAACAGAACTATCGCCTTGGAACGATTAGTAATATAAAATGACTTGGAGGCTTAAACCGGTTTTACAGGCGCCTAACCTCACCCTGATCTTCTGCAGTGGTTCACAACATTTAGTTAGTCGTTCGGTCCTCGTGGTGAATCTCTTCCTAGTCAATGAATCATCAAGGACAAACAAATAAATCATGATAACCACCCTGGTGAAGCAAATACGAGGACTCAACAGATTCAGTAAGCTGCCCGACGACGAAGCTCCCTGGGTGACGAATAACTTACTGAAACCCGGAGCAAAAGCTAACAACGATTCCATACCGGAGATAAATCTTATAAACGCGAAACATTCAATCATATTTTAATGATCTAATACGATCATGGCTGATCAGATTGGAGTGTTTAAAGACAAACTACATTGGTTTAACTTCACAAGCTTCGAAAGACTGCAAGAGTTTGTTTAGTACAGCCTTAAAATTAAAAAAAAAAAAAAAAAAAAAAAAAAAAAAAAAAAATAACCGAAACTTGAATTGGCGGTACCGTTGAATAATCACATTCAAAGCATGATTACCGGCTGCATTAATGTCTTTCCTCTTATAACTTTTAAGAAAATAAATTCCAGTACTCTGTATGTGAATTTTATCAAGATAAATTAGAACTAAGAAAAATTCAACATGTTGAATTATGGCAATATGTGAAGACTTAATGGAAAAATCTCATCATTGCGTTTATTTTGTCCGGTTTATTACTTAACATGTTGATAATAAAACTGTTTGTTTTTACTTCATTTAATTTTTCAAACTACTGCCAAACCATATTCGGTTACAATCTCCCTGCTTCACATGTACCAAAATAGCGTAGATTGGTCCAACATTACACGACTCGTTGAAAAAATGGAGTGCACTGATTGAAGGCCTGATTGAATGGACAACAATGTACAGTGAGGCATTATCGAATCGTCAACCATGACTCTGAAACGAAGAGTTCGCTGCCTCGATGTACATGTATATTGGTACTATACGGACGTCAATAAAAACGCCTCACCGAAAATGTTGCATAACTTGACCAATAGATACACAATATTGAACATAATTTGCATTTTCCTTACTTTACATTCTCTCTCATGGTATAGCATAAACCGACTTTGTTTAAGATGCGCACTTTTCTCAAAACCTGCATGGGTGCACCATTTTTAAAAATGCACAATGACGTCATTATACAGACGTTTTTGACGTGAAAATTCTTGAAAGCCGTGCAAGTCGTTTTACAAACTGGAGAACATCAAACTTTTGAAACGTTACATTACTGGACAACGTAGAGCTGAAATACTGAAAAATAAAAACATAAAAAACATAGGGACTTTTCACAAGAAAAGAAACAGATGGAACGAAAAAATGATACTGTTCGGTTTCTGGCGTCTCCAAAGTCTGGGACCATCGTTCGCTTAGATATAAGGATCCCTCTTTCGTTTTTTGTTACCGTAGCTCTTTCGCCGACGCTTCTGTAGCAAAATCTTTTTGACGTCGACGTTTCAGAAACGATGCCGTTATATTCGGGTTAATACCTTGAGTTAATCTTCATAAAGTAGTCGAATTATTACAAATGAATAGCCAAGGATGGAGCAATGGTATTCTGGCGCTTAATTCCCTAGACGTCAAATACACGTTATCCGTAAGGACGTTCGTTTCAAACTGAAAGGCAGGAGAAGTAACTATAGAAACTATTCTATGTCTAAAAGCCATGCCAGGATAGCCTTTGAAAACTTTTTGACCATTTTGACGGCGATTATCATTTTAGCATTGGTCATTAGCTGCAGTGACGTCAATAACGCTAGAGAACGAGAATCGGTTTTCCTAAAATGTGTTTCAGCAACCTATGGTCACGTTTTGATATTCCACTCTATGGCTTTTGTGTTGGTTTAGTAAAGGAGATTATCAGTAATCGAAAGAAGCCGGATGCCCGATAGACCGATTCATGAACAGAATAGGGATTTTGCTAGGGTGTATGTTTTCAACAGCATGTCATTTTTCGAGCAGCTGTCTGAATAATGCCATTTCACCATTTCCGAATGCGTAAAAGATTAGCAAAAATATGACCAATATTTAAAATAATCGAAGCTGTTAATCTTGGCAGTGTCACGTGTCAAAAGTGACTGAGGCGTTTTTTTGTTGACGTCAGTATAAATCGAATTTGCTTCCAAAAACTCAATTTTAAATCTACATTTCGACAGGTGTCTTGTGATGTTGTATCAGTCTGCGCTGTAAGATATTTTACATCGAGGGTATTCAGGATGCAAACATTTCTCTAAATTACAGCCAAACAACATTCGAGTACTTTTTGTCTGCGTTCTAAGTAAACATGATGACATTAGAGAGCGCCACACGTTAGCTTATAAACCAAATGTGCATGAGCCTCCGTACACAGTATTTATTTTCTCTATTATGAAAACTTTATCGGTAATGCTTGAAGAGTGCTCAAAACAAAATGCAAGCTTCATTGTTTACAATGCTTAGGAAAAGATACGCTTTCGTTCTGATTCTGTCGTTGATTGCACGCTTTTGAATTGTTTCTGTACAAAATTTGAAATGAAATATGTTTAAACCGAAACAAATGCGCGCAGGTCGAATGAAAAATCACGACACGCTTAAGAGTTTGGACGTATACAAATTAATTTGTTTCTTAAACTCGTTTTAGCAGTCACATATTTGCATGTGACTGAGGAATAAAATAAGAAAATATATATGGAGAAAAAACGTGTAGCGCACATTAGCGTGCCTAAAACTTGTGCTAAAAGCGTTCAAAGCGTATTCAAAGCGCCTGTAACGCGCGTGGAACTTATTCGAAACGTATATGATACACGTCCGACACACGTCGAGCTTGAAGAATGTTTTTTGAACACGCTTGTTACGCGCGCCGACCTATAGCAGTATTCAAAATGATTTCTTGACGATTTAGCAAACGCCCATATATCAAAATCAGATATTTGCTGTCTCAGACACCACTAGCAAACAACTTTAATCGATAATATGTGATCACAAAACATAATGCTGAACGAGCCGCTCCTAGCCTTTTTTTAAAAGCTATCCTTGTATTCTGTACTATCACGCTATTTTTAGCATGCATCGGTTTTTCCAGCTAAATATCGATAAACAAAGAACTGGTTACCGCTTATCCAGACAAGTTATTATACGTCTTATCAAAGAATCGGAAACCAGTATAAAATGATGCACTTTAAGGGGGTTCCAACTTAACATTCTTTGTTGTCTGGTCAAATATAATATAAAACACCTGTTGAAGACCCCTACAGCTTTTAGGTTAGTACTTAAACCGTGTTGCTTAACCTCTGACATAGATATGCATGTTGATCAGACTGCTTAAATAAACATGTTCTCAATAATGCGACTGACGGTAAACCATATATTACCGACGAACTCTCACATTGCACTAGAAAATGTGTAAAACAAATAGGTGCCTCTTTAAAGCGTGTTTACAAAACTATATCACGTGAGTTCAAGCGGCACGGTCAATTTAATTTACCTACCACATCATAAGTAGGTCAATGTACAATTTGAGCCATATTTGCAAAAAATAAGCAGAATACCTCGCAGCGAAAACGCATATTCCCTACACTGAAGAAAACATTGTCCAAAAAAGCCTCCCACTGTTCCAAAACCAAGTATAAATAACACTAAGCAAGCACAAAACTTCAATCAACGCATGAAAATGGCTGCTTCAGATCACTAGGACGCAATTTACAATAGACACGCCCACTCATTAACATCTTAACAACAAATTCACAACAACGATAAAAAAACTGAGAATTAAGGAAAAATAAACATAAACAGTGAAGCTGGCATAACTTTTGAACTATTTCACATGAAATTCAGCATTTCCAACTAAACTGCCATCTATAAAAAATGTTAAATCTTACCGTTCTCAATGACGTCACGAAATGATTGACAGAATACTGAAAACATATAGGGCTTTATCAAATACTTAAATACATTACATAACAGATACGTTTAACGTAACATACATTTCAAATACCTGAAATTCACACTTTTAAATACTTTCGCCCCAGAAAAAAAAAGTCATTTGAATTAATTCAACATGTGTTTTCATCAAGTTATTTATTAATTTCAATGTCATTGGTTCAGTGTAACATGACGGATTCAAATCGTCATAATGCTAATAATATTGAAAAACTTTCCAAAACGATGAAAACATTAATAAGGAAACCATATTCAGCCCCATCATTACGTAAATTACGAATTTTTTTCAGATGTAAAAAGTGAAAATTTTCAGTAGACAAATTTTGACATTTTTCTTATTTTTGCACAAAACATAGATTGTGGGTACACGTTAGAACCGCCTGACAGACGACTTTCTCCAATTTGACTTATCTAGAGCTCTACACTTCTCTGCAAGAGTGTTTTGATAAACTGGTCATATATCATGGAATCAGCAGTGATTTGTTTATATGTAACTACATGATAGTTAAAGAGTGATGTAAAAAGCAGCAGACTGGCTGTAATACTACCTGTCTTATAAGTAGATTTAAACTGAAGCTAATTTAACTGCAAGAGCTGTTGAGATAAAACGAAAATGAGAACCCCAAAATTGGGGGAGATTGGTGGAGAAAGTCGCCAGTGTGGACTTGCATTGCAATAATTTTCTACTCATGTTATAAGACACTCATGTTAGACAGTTCAACTTGGACGTGGAGATCTCATTTACGGCTGCTGTTCTAAGTTGCATACTTTCAATACAATACGCCCACCATCAGGTTTAAAATGAAAACGTGAAGTCGTAAACTTGACATGAATGCTAAATATAAAGAAATGATAGGAAAAAAGTTTTAAATATTAATAATACACAATTTCACTGAAGTTCACGGTATTTGTGGCAAAACATGCAAATGGTATTGAAGATCATGATATCGAAACGATTGACATTTATACAAATATACAAGAGAATAGTAAACATCTTCATATTTCTTGTTTTCGTTATCATTCTTCAATAGCATTACGAAAACTTGCCCATGCAATATACAGTGATTTTTTAAGTTGTAAAAAAATGAAAATTTTCAGCAGAAAATTTTTCATATTTTTCTCATTTTTGCTCAAAACATAAATTGTGGGTACACGTTAGAACCGCCTCTGCGAGGCGGTTCTAACGAGTACCCACAATATATGTTTTGGAGCAAAAATAAGAAAAATAGGTATACCCCTGTGAACCCCACTTTTACTATATAAAAGTGGGGTTCAAGGGGGTATACTTGTCACGGACATGTTTTCCTGATGGTGTAGGCGATGGTTCGAAAGGATGTTTGTAAAAACAACACACAATACTCGCATACAAGGCACATGCCTCAAACTGATGTTTCACAATTCTCGTATACAAGGCACATGCCTCAAACAGATGTTTCGCAAAATATTCAATAAAACGTTAAAATTTTCATAATCAAAATTAAGAAAGAGCCTATTTACAGTCAACTGTCAATAGCTAAAACCATTAAAATGGCTATTTACAGTCAACTGGCAGCAGCCAAAAGACGTTTTTTTGGCTTCTGATAGTTGACCGGTACCAGCGGCTCCGTAAGATTAAAGTATAAATCGGAGAAATGTTGTATACCGTATTCGTTCTAATTAGCGCACTGGGCGCTTAACTTTTCAAAATAACTTAAAAGTTAAGGTAACAAAATATCGGTCTAATAAGCGCACACTAACTGATGTCAAATATACTGATGATGATGTCATTTAAGTGTTCCAATCGTTGCAAATATTGTTTGATCATCTAAGGTTAAGTTTGAACGTGGTTAATACTGAATTTATGTGTACAATTGGTATAAAATACCGAAATGTTAGTCGAGCAGTCGAGCAGATATGTAAGTAATATTTGTTGAGTGTGAACGCAAACACATTGCCAAAGTTTCTGTGACAAATTATCTCCGTCAAAGAAAAATTGTACGTGGAAACCAGGCTTTAGTTAGGAGATTTGTTGTAGGACATCTTTGTTCGGTCTGGGTATTGTCACACTGACATGCAATATGTGTCAGCAAGTTTATCGGGCTAACAAAGAAATGATTCGATCATTTGAGAACTAACCACACAAAGTAGGCACCTTGCTTGGTGAAAAAAAAGTGAAGACAAAGGGCAATGGGTAACAAAGGAAAGTCGGTACATTTAAACAGCTGAAAGATGTAACAAAGGGAAGTTGTACAGGTGACCTGACAAGTCCTAACAATATTTAACTTGTATGGTGTAATCATATGAGCCTGTGCGTGAGAAAACAAACTATTTGGGTTCCGACCAGGCCTGACACAAACCGGGCTGTACAGTCACAGAAGATGGTTAGAAACTTGAAATTTCGAATATAAGAAGAAGAGGAAGTGTACTATTCGTGTAGCGAAAACAAAGGCGCAGAACAGCTTCGCAGGTACTGCGAAGCTGATCTGCGCCTTTGTTTTCGCCTATGCAGATTGTTGGTTTTCCCATGCGGCGGAACATATTGAATCAGCAAAGTTAAAACAGTCGATATACAAAGACACTTCACACAGGTATAGTCGAGTTTTTGAAATGTGACTAGACGCTGATAAAGATACCACAAATACTAGTGGGCTATTGTAACATCCATACACTGGGAAAACCTTTCAACAATAAAGGTGATTTTGTTGCTGAAACTTGTGTCGCCAGGTTTCCTTGTATAGACAAGCGATGCATTGTGCATTCACGCCGTTCTGTATCAGACTTTCAGTTTAGTTCCCAAAACATTTTGCGGTGACAAAGAAGAGAAAAGCAGGATGACATGTCCGTGCAATAAATACCCCATTAAACCCCACTTTTATATAGTGAAAATGGGGTTTGCAGGAGTATACCTATTTTTTCTTATTTTTGATCCAAAACATAGATTGTAGGTACTCGTTAGAACCGCCTAGGGGTAGAACCGCCTCCCCGAGGTTCTAACGTGTAACGACATTCTATGTTTTGAGCAAAAGGATAGAAAATATAATAAAAAAAATCTGAAGTTTTCAATTTTTACAGCTGAAAAAAGATCTCTGTATATTGTATGGGTAAGTTTTCATAATGGGAGAAAAGAATCAATGACAAACTAAGAACATTCTAAAGGCGATGTCAAGCCTAGGGAAAAAATTACTTTTTATGAAGAACCGATGTTAAAGATATTCATTAAATCTGCATGCAATAAAGTAAGTCAGTCTAGAATGATACATTATGTAGCTGCATACAGTAAAGTATGATTGTACTATGTTGCATTTACGTTAATTTATCTTCAGAAAGATCGTTGCTCCCGATGTCTTTGTCTTTATTCTGGGTGTGTTGCAAAACAATTTCAATAGCAGCGGTGATAATGATGATAATTTAACATTTGACCAGCATGGCGTGGGGCAATGAACGTCATTAGCAGGATTCGTACTTGGTAATAGAATTTTGAATAACATTTGACCAACAAGAGGCCTCCTGAGAGCTGTCTGCACCCTAAAAAGTCCCTAAAAGTGCCAAAGTGAATGAAACGATCTAGGAGGGCATGTTAAGTAAGTAAATCATATAGTCCCTTGTATAATAGATCTATTGTATAGCAATACTCCCATACCTATGCAGTCAATAAGTTGGTCACGTAAATTTGAATGGTATGTAACGCTTTAGTATAGTGATACCATGCTTCGCCCATTGAGTGCCAATGGGGACTCCTCTCAAATAATATTAGTAAACAGTGTCAAAAAGAAGCATATTTCTTATGATATTTCCTCCAAAATCGCAACTTCTTTTCTTCTTCTGTTGTATTGTTTTTCTTGTCTTAAGTACATGTGGTCACTGCCTTCTCTGTTCTGTGTTGTTTCGAAATATTCAAATGTCTCGTTAGCACATACATACCTTAGTATGATGGAATATTTTATTATATTCTGAAACGTTCCGGGTAAACGCCCAGGTAGTACATTGCATCAGGTAGTACATTTGCATAAAAATTTCCACACACACACACACACACACACACACACACACACACACACAATGCAATGGGTATAAATGTATACAAAATAGATATTGTTTAAACCATAAACGTATGTACCTCAATGAGTGTTTAGTTTAATCTTGGATTAATATTTTTCGGTTTAATTTAGCACCAGACTTTCGGCTTCTTCTCCGTCAACCGTGACAATTTATCAATGAAGATGATGCATAAGCAGACAAACTGAATTCCATAGCCATATAAAAACAAATGAAAGAAAATTACTTCAGAAGTATTGCATTAGGATGGACAACAGCACAAGATACCGGCACCAACAAAACTTCAGTTTCCTTGCATTTAGAATTGCATTCCTTGCATTTTAATCATATCAGGCTTACGTTCCTCGTTCATCTCTCTATAACATTTTCTAAGGTTCTGATGATGAAAAATGTGCTCGTCGCGTTCTCGGTGCTTTGTTCACGTTTCACAAAGTCTTTAATAAGCTGTCCATTTATTGACAAGGCAGCGCGGCTTTGATCGGTCCTGTGCAGCTTGTTCCCGAGACTCCATGTGATTTAGGATCGAGATGACTAGAACATGGGACAAAACCACCTGATTCACGATATTGGCGCGAACCGCTGCACGTGCTTCTTGTGCTTCTGAGCATTTAGCGGACGAAGGAAGGATGAACGTGTTGTAATTCTGTGTGTGGAAAATGTGACAGCTATTGGGACAAACGCTTCCTCGGGACATTTTAGTAAGTTGTCCCGGTCCCGAACGGGCTGTATTTTTATTGGCACGTTGAATTCATTCAGTGAAGCTTTAAGAATGTCTACATAGCGTTTTCAACTGGTCCCATTTTGAGGTATATTTGATCCTCATCACATCGTTTGTTATTTTTACACCAGACAATGAGTCGAAAAGGCTGTTTGCTTTTTTCTGCTTCCCTGCAATGTACGGCTACTTCGTGTTAACTTAATCACTCACTTCACTGAGACTGTGTTTGTCATCATAATCTTCAAACCCGAATATGGTGTCTTTAACTTTCCGCCTCCTGTGTGACTGGCTGGGTTTGGATTTTTGTGTAGTTCCCTGTTTTTTGCCGCGGCGGTGAAATGGATAGCATATTCGCTTAGCAATCAAGAGGTTGCAGGTTCGAAACCCGGCTGGTACATATGCCTGTCATGTTGGTGACAAATGTTCATCCTGACGTAATAAAGGCACATCGCCCATAGGGTGTAAAATTTTAAATAAACAATTCATACTTCTTCATGTCACGGCTCCTATATATATCATAGACTTTCTTGAAAGAGAATTGTTCTGACGATGTTTGTTTCTCTTGGGACACATCACATATGAGACACATCATGAGCAAACCAACAATTTGCATATGCGAAAACAAAGCCGCAGATCAGCTTCGCAGTAACGGCGAAGCTGATCAGCGCCTTTGTTTACGCTAGATGGATAGTACAATTCATCGACTTTCTAAATTGAAAAATTCCCGCCTCTAGCCATCTTCTGTGCTTGTACAGCCCGGTTGATGTCGGACCTGTTCGGAAATCACATTTTTGGTATTCTCATTAGGGGGCTCATATATTAACATTCCTGTCTGCCAGACAGAATGCTACTCTACGACTTTTTAATGTCTATCGCTTTCACATGCACCCACTTTGCAATCTGTAAGCTTTGTATTATAGCTTCTGTACCCAGTACTGTATATTATTAATGCAACATGTTTTTAGATATTTGTCCTTGTAGTTTTGCAAGTGAACTCAAATATTTGTGGGAAGGTAAAATATGTCGCACCGATAAAGTGCGATTGGCACTTTAGGTACAAAAGTTATAGATCTTTAACAATTTTGCACCCAGTCTGTTGAATCAATTTATATGATTTAGACACCGGCAGCTGTTTTCGCATCATGAGTGCATTTAGTTTAATAGCTACAAATATAATTCATAAGTGAAATGGGAGAACATCTGTCTTGTCTGTCTGTCTGTCTGTCTGTCCGTCCGTCCTTCCGTCCGTCCGTCCGTCTGTTTGTATGTCTGTCTGCCTGCCTGCCTGCCTGCCTGTCTGTCTGTCTGTCTGTCTGTCTGTCTGTCTGTCCGTCCGTCCGTCCGTCCGTCCGTCCGTCCGTCCGTCCGTCTGTCTGTCTGTCTGTCTGTCTGTCTGTCTGTCTGTCTGTCTGTCTGTCTGTCTGTCTGTCTGTCTGCCTGCCTACCTGTCTGTCTGTCTGTCTGTCCGTCTGTCCGTCTGTATGTATATCTGTCTGCCTGCCTGTCTGTATGCTTGTACGTCTGTTTGTATGTCTGTCTGCATGTCTGCCTGTCTGTCCGCCTGTCGCTCAATCTGTCTGTCCAAGTATCCTATCCTCCCTTCATTACCGATTTCCCCCGCTTTGTGCTTGCTACGTGAACCGGAACCCTGGGTGGATGACCAATCATGGGACTGGCCGCTGGTAATAGCCACTCTCCATTCTAAAATATTATATATGTATTCATTCTGTACAAGAGAATAAAGCAAATAGTAAGTACATATGTAAATCTCCAATCCCTGGTGATAGCTTCCTGCCCTTGTCACAGCACGTTTGTTGTTTAAGTCTAACATTATCTGGGTCGTATAATTGGATCATATAGGGAAAATCACTTGATATTCATTTACAAATAGGCCAGTTGTCAAGCCTGTAAGCAAATTGATAAAGAGTCTTACCTTCCTTATCTTTTGATCATCCAGGTATAACGCCTACATCTTGATTAGCCCGGTACAATGTATGGTGCGCCGAGCTAAACACACGGTACTTTCCCAGCTCGATGTATAATAGTTTTATAATGTATCTGCTACCTGCTGCTCTGTCAATTAAGACGCGTAATCACAAAGCCAGCGTTCGATCTACTAGTATGTCGAGTTATACTCAGCATGGCCTGCATGCCTAATTCCAACTTTTTAAGTCCTAGAATTTAGGACATAACATTCAGCATAAACGATCAAAAATGCAAATGGTTAGTTTGCCGAACAGTAGGCCCAGACATTGGTGATGGGTGGGCTTGTTTGCGCTTTCGTTGTCTGAATATGCATTCAGCATGCTTTTTCATGTCTAATTACAATTCAGTGCCTGTCCTCGATCAGTACATATGCTACAGGTACCGGTTATTTCAGCAAGGCTGGTCTTTTCATGGGATTAACTGCATGGGAAAACACATTTTTGTTATTCACTGTTATAGTTGAATTCTACACAGGTGGTATGATCGTGCAATATTTTCTTTCAAATGGTGGTGGGAACGCAACATAGAAAGCTTAACTCATTTTTAAAGCCTGACGTCCCTTTTATGGGACATAGGCAAACAGAATAGCCCCAGATGTTACGCCGCAGAACGCGGCGTCCCATCTGGGGCTATTCTGTTTGCTTAGAGAATTTTTATCGAAAGATTGAATAAAATTGAAAAAATCACTCCTGACCCAAATGATAATAATGGGTAAATGATAATAATGGGTAAATCCATCCGTCATGTTCATGGGAACATGTTGCATGCAACCCGAAAACATGCAAAACAACATCATCGATATAAGTAATGCATATTTTATCTAAAGGTCGTGCAGAATTGGTAAACGCAAAACAGGACCCAGGTTCAGAAATTGGTACAATGAAATTATAAATCCCATCCAAGACATCAGCCGGGAAAAGGGGACTGCATAAAATATCACAAAACACTATACGAATGAAGAATGCCAAATCCAGAAAGATCTAGATATATTTGAGGAAGTTTTGCAACGAAAATGGCTTGGTGACAATGGGGCCAAGATGATGGATAACTTGTATAATGGTTTCGAAATCGATCAAATTTTAGGCAGAAACTTGTTTTATAATTTAATTAGACATAAATCTTAATAATAATTATTTTGATAATTTATTAAATAAGGCACGTGTCTTCGCAGATGTAGGCATCCATAACAACATATGGATGTTCGCAGACCAATATTAACATATTTCAATAGATTTTATTCAATTTATGAATTTCATATTCAATTTAAACATCAGGCTATGACATGTGGTTACGAGGAATGTTCAAGTTGAAGTTAAAGAAAAGAATGTTCCAGGTGATGAATATATGCAAATACACCTGAGACATGTCTGTTGTCATTTCAGAATACAACGTATTAAACGTTATGTACCAGTCGAACAAAACGTTCGATACAGCCGAAACGTTAGAAGTATCTATGACACAGTTCTCAGTTAAGCTCATGACTTGCTGGATTTAATTTAACAAAGCTGACCTCAACAATGACGTAAACGAAATTTGCAATAGCCCAAAAGAGATGGACCGGGCAAAGTTATTAAAACTGATAAAGTAGGTCCCCGTGGCGATCTAAGTCCATCATGTGACCAGAATAGAGAAGACGCAGGACGGGTACATACACATAGCTATTATGTGACTTCTTGAATATAGGCTTCAATACGTTGATCAATGTTTAACCACCAAAGGTGCATGATGTGCGGTGGACCACACAGGTGCTTTTTATCATCTTAAGTTAAACCCTGAAATAAGAGGGGATGAATGTCAGAGAACACATACTGTGATTTCGAGTTTCAGCATGCAGTGAAATTTAAAATGTAAACATTGACCAAGAACTGATGCTGTCATATACATAAACAAAAATGCGGTATCGAAACCAAAATGAGATATAGCAACACAACTATGAATGGTAAACATATGGTAAACCGATATCGAGGGCATTAACAAAACAATAGCCACTCAGTTACCTTAATGGAACCAAACAAATAATTCAATACTGAAATTTATTATCGATTAAGATTCATTTTCTAACCTACATTTATCATATTTGGCCCCTATCCGAAATTTGCAAAATTACTGTATTTCATTTTGGCTCCATTTGCCAAATCCGCAGGGTAATTGACGAGGCGTCAGAAGCCGATACCATGTTATCGCCTCTATCATTTTCCTTAATATGCTAACTGCTCTTAAGGATCGCAGTTTTGATTTTTATACTAAGTCGAGAAGCCAAATAAAGAACAAAATTGTCTGCAACACCCTATTCCAAACCTTTTTTAATTTTGATTAATGGATGTGAAGTTTGGGGCATCTGGCTGTTTGAAATGAAAACTAAACGCAAAACCCAACATCATGGATGCAATTATGCACTGCAAGACACACATGTAAGAACGGAGTTAAGATATCCGTTTATATCATAAGTGTTTTGGTAAAAAATGCTTGGCCTCGATAACTAAACTATTTAAGCTTGTCTGGAGGAACCAATAAGAAGAATAAAGCTGGGATCCTTTAGAGCAGCGAATATATTATGAGAAAGGGGATGGGCCATACGGCGGTTTCAGCCACTGAAGGCTCTTCAGTGACCCTATAGATTTGGCAACATGTAGCCAAAGACAATAACTGTACCTTTCAACAAAGACTAGTATTTATATATTATCCAGAAGGGACCAAATATATTAAACGTCAATATTTTTGAAGGTGAAGTTTACACTGGCTTTGGTCAGGCACTTAATTCAATAAGAATTGCAGACACTGAGAAGAACGATAATAAGCAACCAATGCATGTTATGAAGATGGCGCACCTTAGATGTTATAGGACAGTGTCTTCCATTCCTTGATGCAACCGATCAACTTGGTGTGCAGTAATTGACGATATAACAAAGTGAATAAAGTTTTAGAAAATATGTAAATAACAGAATATAAAAGCAAAACACACACAAACACGATGCAGTTTTGGCCACACACGAAATTTCTAATCCCCTTGCCTGCATGTCTTGCATATTACATAGATGCTGTGTTTTTCTGAAAAGAATGCAGGAGTGCGCCAATCTAATCACATTACATTAAAGGCCAAGTTGCATAAAAAGTTGTTTGTCAGAAAATTACTCAGCCATGTTTATGAATCGTACTGCTGAATAATCCATTACATCTCTCATCCCGAGGAATAACGGTGATTTCCCCAATATTGATGTTACAGCGTTCAACCTGGCACTGTTCACGTTGTCTGATGTCTATGGGTCGTATCTGTAACAAACAATGTCACAGATCAGCTGCACAGCGACGCCTTAGTAGATCAGCGTTCTTATTTTCGTTTCCCGGCTAGTGTTTTCCTCCCAGCCTATATCCGAAATTCTGAGGCTCTAGCAATCTTCTGTTGTCGTACAGCCCGATTTGATTTCAACCTTTTTCAAAATAGTGAACACAGTTTTTCTGATGACGAATCTCATTTTGTTGCTTCAGGATTGGCTGATTGTGTAATCAATAATTAGGTAGGCTGTTAGTTTCAAGGTTACGCTGGAGTAAATATTGTTTTCATTCATAAAATCCGCAATGTACCTGCCATGTCTGAAATTTCGTTCAGCTGACTAGCAAAAACTGCTTCTGAAGATGATTGATTAATTGTTGTATTCACGGATTTTGAATGAAAACAATTCACGGAAACCCCCGTAATTGTGTAAACTGTGTAAACATTATTGAACGCGGATGTTGACAAACAATCTCACAAGTCTGAGAAATAAACAATTGGTCTTTTCTTTGGCTTACAGACAAAGACCGTCCAATTGTTCTCAGAAAAAACCTAAAGCGCCAAATTTGCTTCAAAGTATTCTTTGTAAGCAATGTCACACTTTGTTTGCATACATCTACAAATTAATATAAGCGATGATACTATCTTATAAAACCCAACTGTAATCAACCATTTTACTTTGGTAGGCAATTGGGTGGTCAAGTTTAAGCTCCAACCCATCGGGCAGTATATCAACCATATATATCGTCGCCAGATAAGAATTCAAAAGTTGTTCGCGCTCTCCCAGACTGTTGCTTTGCTTCTGCATCCATTAGTACATGTATAGGTCTCATCTAATTTTTGAAACTTCACCTTTTGAAACTTCACCTTTATACCATTACTTTAATGCTATTCGAATGTTTCCAATCTTCATGTTTGTTGAGGGACGTTACTATGATGGTTCCTGGTCATTGCATAGTGTTGTTAGTTATCCGCGTACTCAACCAAGTAGTTTTTAACTAGTGAGTGCAGTTGTGGAAGGTGTTTCAAACGTTATCCGGTCAGACCTGGAAGTTGACCACAACTAATACATAAGCTATGCCATCAATTACGCTGCCTTCTCTTATGGAGAAATTTTTTGAAAAGCAACGGTAATAGACTCTTGTATAAGTCTATCTAATTTTTGAAACCTCGCCTGTCTGCGACGCGAGAAAATTAAAAGTAAACAGATACGCATATGAACAAAATATAAAGGTTTGATCCTAAACATTCAAAGGGAAATAGTATGGACTATATTGCGAAATTTCGGGTGATGAACCCTCATCAGTAGCCCTTTTAAAACCGTCAACGAAAGCCAGACTGAAGGATTTTTCTCTCTTTATAGCATTACTTACGTTTCCAATCTTCATGATTGTTGAGGGACGTCATGTCTGCTTCCTCTGGTTCCTGGTCATTGCATAGTTGTTAGTTGTCCACACTCAACCAACTAGTATTTTAACTAGTGAGAGCAGTTGTGGATGTCGTTTCTATCGTTATCCGGTTATCCGGTCAGACTTGGAAGTTGACCACAACTAAGAGTGCATAAGCTATGCCATCAGTTACGCTGCATTCCCTTATGGAGAAATTTCTCTTTGTATTTAGCAATGGTGATAGATGCGGAGTTTTATCACAGACTAACTTGTATCAAGTGACGTTCCTAATAACAGAAGAAGAGTCCGAAACAAAACGTCAAATTCGAGAAACCTAGTATACTATACAGGCACCTTAGCTGGATTTATTGCAGGGACTGTCAAGGAAAATAAGAAACCAAACTTTAAAAGTCCAAATGACCCACAAAATCGGTGCAGGTAAGCTTCAATTCGTTAAGTGCAAAGACCGAGAAGGCTCCTGCTAAGCGAATGTAGTACAAATGAAATTTTCGCTTTGATGTAGATATCGGAAGTATCGCCAGCTCGCACCTACTAGCATGTCTACTGTTAGTATTGATTCAGCATAGGGTACAGTATCGTAAACTTCAGCTACTGTACTGAGTAACTTATATTCTCCCATTGTCCTTATCATCGTATATTAGTTAATCAGTGAGTCACTGTCTTTACTGGATGTCTGCTTGGCATAGTTAAAATGCTTCACATATTTCTTCGCGTACATGTAGCACCATCTGATTATTATTATTGAGTCATTTAGTGATTCAGAATAAAAACGGCGGTGACTATAATATGAAAAACAATTAAAATGAACGTGTATATGATTAACACACACACACACACACACACACACACACACACACACACACACACACACAGAGTACAAACTCACAATGTCTGCCAGTTTGTGCCCAATGCATGATGTTTAAAATAAGGACATCTGACTGACACTTCAAAAAGAAATGAAACTATATAGTGACAAACGTGACCCAATTTAAGAAAGGTATTTAGATACCGTGAATATGACAGCAGATTATTCTTAAGTTACTAAGGTACAAGTAGGCAAAGATCAGGAAAAGGCGCAATCAGAAAAAGATTCCCACTCTAAAAACCGAGGTGGGAAAAAACCAAACTAACAATCAGGTACTTATACCATGAAACATATCGTAAGCCGAATGAGCAGCTATTTTTTCAATAGGTGGCCACTCAGTTACCTAAATTTAACTAAAACTATGAAAACACACATAAGGCGCCAACAGCACAAAAAAAAAAAAAAAAAAAATAAACACCAAGACATAAAACAAAAAGAACCACCACAGAAGTATCGCCTTGGAACGATCAGTAACACAAACCTGGACAAAAGGTTGTTTTGGGACTCCACTTTATGCAATCGTGTTCCCAGGCATTTTCGTGTTCTTTCGTCTTGTGCTCAAACAAACCCACACGGTGTTTTTTCTCGTGGGCGATTGTAATTGTGTTTAAGGATATTTGAGACAATATCTGCTCCCTCTGATAACCTTATGTTTCAACAGCATCCAGTCCATTTGTGATGTTTCACGTTTGTATTTATCGGGAAAACATGTCCGTGAAATGTATACCCCTTTAAACCCCACTTTTATATATACCATAGAGACTCACGCTTTCCCTATACTTCACGTTGTATTTTTACTAGATACTAGTAACTGATAAGCCGTAAGTCCTATAGGTTTTTAGTGAAAATGGTGGTTTGCAGGGGTATACCTATTTTGCTTATTTTTGCTCCAAAACATAGATTGTGGGTACTCGTTAGAACCGCGGTTCTAACGTGTACCCACAATCTATGTTTTGAGCAAAAATAAGAAAAATATCAACTTTTCAGCTGAAAATTTTCTATTTTCAAAGCTTAAAAAATCTTAGTTTATTGCATGGGCAAGTTTTCGTAATGTATATATTATTGTCTCTAGATCCTGACCATTGCTTCTTTTGTCACTTTTGACGTATGTAAAATGCGTAATATGGTCATCCAGGCACTCTTTTCATGAACATGAGTATCTTCTATAGTGGTATCGTTTGATGTAGTTTATTGTTGCAAGGTGTTGGTGCCAGTTTTGGCGCTACCTTCGTCCTTCAGTGTTTTAATAATATTAGGACCAGTTAAAGCATCTTAAAAACTGCGGTCTGGGAATGAGCTGTTCAGTAGTTTGACTGTTTCTTGTTTCTTTATCTATTGCTTTTGACTTAGCTATATCCAGTTTTGGTAAATAGGTTTAGATTTTGTTTCTAACTTAAGGCTTACCCAGTTCCTGCTCATGGATTTTTACAATGATTTGTGCCGATTCCCTTTTTACTGTAGTGACATAAGAAGTCTGTATGTGTTATCAGGACCATGTCTCAACGAAAGAAATTGAGTGAATGCGACCTTGTTGTCTCTTATCCGAAAGGCGTTTGCCAATATGTCACAAGGTGAGCTGACCTTTATATTAAAAGGTTATAGTATAGTTGTTTTCTTTCTTTTGTTTGTGCAGTATTGTCTGTGGCAATGCCAGACGCTTCGAGTTTTGTTTACAGGTGGGACGTGGGTGTCTCAAAATTAATAAAGAGGTAGGAAAATAAACAAAGCACTCAACAGATTGTTTCAACATATTTTACTCTCAGAAACTAATTAAACAAAATGACATAACCATAGGTGTCTCAAAACATGTTTACATCATCAATTGTGTCATGTCATCAACAATCAACAGCTATATTGACGTCTTTTTATTGGAGACACAAACGACAAGTATTTATCCGGCTTTCTAATTCTAGAAAATGATTCCCAGACAAAATCAATAAAATTATGTATTGCATCAATGACAGAGTACTGAAATCGTGCCTACAGTGTTTTCTGCAGGATTGAAAGGCGTTCGACATTTCTCAATGTGATGTAAAGGACAAATGCATTTTCATAAAAGTGTCTACATTTTGCAAATGCGAACTACAAAGAGGCTGCTCATATTATTTTTTCCTGCATCGTCATCAAACATGTTCTAGTTTCTTTGTTGTCACGTCTGCAATTAATTCGGTCGTTTGTCTTTTGTCTTTATATTAAATTTGACGTCATGATCTTAACAATTTTAGTTAAAGTCATGATGAATTAAAAAAGTACAAAACAAAGCATTTAAATAGCAACAGGCAAAATCATTCGATACTTTTAAACAGGTACGTAAACAAATTTATATCAGTTGAATCTTTTAATATATAGTCACGACAAGCTTCGGGTGTATATTAGCCAGGTATATATCCGTCCAATATCGTATACAATACGTAAATAGTTTTCGTAACATTGGCTATTAAACCCGGTTGCACTACAAGGTCCTTGAGGTCGCTGATCTAGAAGTGAACTATAGTTCAATACCTCAACTACAGTATATAGTGCCTGTTAATCCATTGACACTGCAATTCAAATACAGTGGTCAGTTCACTCACAGAGTGTCCGAATAAGGCAAGCTATACAATGTGTCATTGTTTGTAATCCGATACATTGCAAATTGCACAGTTCAGTAAATCTCAAAGTGAAAGATATGATGATCACAAGTTAATGTCACATGACAATGAAACTTTGACATATCCATGTGTCTCTGTATTCACGATCTGTCATATGTCAAGTCACAAGTCTCTTCAATAACTTCCGATATACGAGTGCAGTACTCCTATAACTGTTCATCCACTTCACAGTTCCCAAAATCCAAGATATGTTATTCCGAGAACATTACTTGCTACACGTCCCGTGAAAAATGTCACATGATGTCAATGATAGTATACTAACTATTTATGTGATGATGACGATCCCTGATATACGTATCCCACGCCTGGTCCGCTGTCGAAGGTTGGTTGAAGTGAGCAGCCCCAGTGGGCTTGCTCAATGCACCTTCACTGTTTCAGCTTCTCATGCATTAGATGATGAGAGGTTTTCTATGGGTATTGGGATGACCCTGGAAAATACAAGTGAAAACATCGTTGAGAAACTAATTCAATTGATGACATCGTATGTAACCTTTAAAAGTTGAAAAGCATCGTGGAGAAAACTAATCAATTTAATCATGAGAGGAATGCATGTGAGTAGGCAACAGCTGTTGTTTGTTATATACTTATGAATGTGACTACAAGTAGCCGCATGACTTGCAATTGAAATACGTGCTCATTTTCACAACTGGTTTATAGATTATAGATAATCTATTCATGTGAACTTGTATGATCATGTGATATCCTTTCATTGAGACTTTTACTCATAGTAGTAAACACAATTCTACTCACCATAATGCATATGATGGTGATCCTCCTATATCAACCAGGCAGCAGAATGTCAGATGGAAACCATGATGATTCTTGTTCCGTGAACTCCGTGCTAAGCATTTCTCTTGTGAGTGACACCACCAGGGCACATGTGTGGTCCTCCTCGTTTTTGTTCAGGTTTGATTCTTCGTTGTTCAATAGGATGCTCATTTTGTCATCTCCGCTTACTTTCTTGATAGGTATTTCGTTCTCCCAGCAGTAGGCCTCGATCAGAGTGTGTTGGATCTGAACACTGATGTCGTTGCCACACCCCTCGCTCAACACACACATCATGATACTGTCGGGATCACTGCAAACAGATAAGGAAAAGAAATTGCAAAACTTTTGTTAGCACTTACAAGGAAATTATGAAAATGTGACAAAATATCTTGGAAAACAATAAGGAAGTACTGATTTATTGGTGTGATTACTGTAAACATCAACCATTTCACTTAATTACAGATTTATGGCTTTTGCATCTTTAAGCTCATCTATGAAGTTTTGTATCATTTAGCACAAAAAGAGATAAATACTTACATTTCTAAAGCTCTGGCACAGTCGAACACCCCTTGTATCACTCTTCCTTCTCTCTTTGCACTCATGACTTCCTCATGACTGCAAATTTCCTCCTCATGCCTGCAAACATAAAGGTGGAAAATACGATAGAAAAAATTGGTATACTGGTAACTAGTTGGTACAAAGATCATAAGATTTATGTAAAAGCACTTTGTCACCATTACATTAACGTTATACAATGTTATTAAGTGTGCCTTGTACTTTATCCGCTTTATGACCTTAAGTAACCGAGACTTCTGCAAAATACGTCTTAATCTGATGCAACTTATGAAGTTATAACATCTAGATAAATACAATGTGCAAAAGTGTCTTTATTTTATGAATGGCTTTGCAACTTTAAAATTAAAAGACGAAAAATATTTTATGCACCATATGTCAGTGACCTCTATCTGCTGCTTTGTTAAAGAAACGATTTTTAAAATAATAAATATTGAAAATAAATCATAATTTTACATACCTATCTACAATCTCCACTCCAGTATTGTTGTTCATTTCTTGTACTCCTCTCATTATTATTTTATTTCCTTTGTCTCTTTATTATATTTTGCACAGTTTAACGTAGTATATGTTAACGGCTCGATATCTAGTCGAATAATGACTGCCTCGTGACTTGCGTGGTAATATCAATAGGCTGGTACGGTTTTCTCGCAATTTGATTGGCTAATATTGTAGTACATTGACTAGGTGAGCGTACTGCGTGACTTCGTGGAAAAACAAAGTAATAGGTTGTCGTACACATCTCGGAATACGGTTTTGTCTCCGTAAAGTATCGGATGTTTCCGTAAAATCTGGGTTACTGGTAAACAAAGAAATAATATTTATGTTTTTCATTGCATAACTAGATTCTGACCATTGTGTGTGTTTTCTTTAAGATGACCTTGAATATGTACTGTATCGTAAATAACATAAATTCCAAATACCGAAAATAAAAGGTTGGAACTATTTTTGGACAATTTGTATGCACATGTATAATTATTTGCTTTAATCGTGCATCTGAAACAAAATCGACTAGTTAGAAAGTGGTTTGAACCACTTTAGGGTGGCAACAGTCCTTGAAACAGATATGAGCCTGCTCTGATGCTTAAGCAAGTGACTAATTAACTGCTTATAAGCCACTTGGGCATATGGGTCTCATTTCTACGGGTTTTAATAATGTTTATATATTTATGAAGACCTATACTTCATTTAAACTAAATCATACATTTCAATGGAACCAGTGAAGACATATCATATACTTATATACATGTTTCATGCAACTAAATTTTTATCTATTCGACTGAATCAATGACCTTTTCGACAGATGTCAGTGTGGGTGTTCAGGCTGACGATCTCATTAATATCACCCTGGCAATCATACTGTAAATGCCTAGATTAAATGCCTCGACCTTTATGCGACATATTGGACTGGCATTTTTATATCGATGGGACAAGAATTAGCTCGGGAGGCTGGTGGCAACATCTCGCTTTTCAAATCGATATACAAACAAATGGCACTGTATCTGAATTCCAAGACTTATGTAGATATGAAATCAGAAGCTAAAGACCTGATGAAGTCTTCGTCTTACGGTGGTGTAACAACTGTTGTTTGGCAGTTTCGCCGGATAGCTACTACATGCACTTGGCATGAATCATTTAAGCCGCGACGCGAGAAGTTTCCGACCAGGTCTGACTCAAATCGACCTGTACAGTCACAGAAGCAGGCTAGAAGCTTGAAATTTCGGATTTCAGAAGAAGAGAAATTGTACTATCCGTATAGCGAAAATAAAGGCGCTGATCAGCTTCGCAGTCACTGCGAAGCCGATCTTTGCCTTCGTTTTCGCATAGTCAAAAATCCGGTTTTCTCACAATGCGACTCATTTTAGAAATAATTTGTCTACAATGAAATATGTAGCTTATAAATATTAAGATAAAGATGTTTGAATGGAAATATTCTAAATGCCATTAAAACAGATAACTATTTCAATGTACATATTATGAAATTATGACATTATCTTTAAACAAAAATAAGCTGATTTAAGTATTGCAAAATTAGATATGTTATGAAATATTTTTGTTGTTCTTGTTTCGAAACCTCATGGGTTATTTGGAAAGAATTAAACATGTACGAAAACCACTGATAATGTTGTTGATAGCAGTGGAAAGCAAGATCGGTACTCTGGCAAAAACATTCACTGTTAATAGGGATGACACACAAAGCATTCTTGTCTCCACTTTAATTTCACTGCCATCATGTGCCAGCCAATATTTTAATAACAACGTGATGATTATATTTGTTTCGAACTTGACACTGAAACAAGAACATGTGTAAGCCACTGCAGCAGAAAAAAACACAACATTTTAATATACGTGTGCTTGTGAGCAAGATAAAACGGATCGACGGGTGCAAAACGTTTGCTTTCTGCTAAAACGTATTAAGATACTGTAAGCATTGCTTCTGCAACTGAAATTCCAAAGTTGGCCCTCGTGGCTTCTGGAAGTTTTACTTGCAATTTAAACGTGCCTGAAGACAGGTTTTGTGTTTTATTTCTGTCAATGTCTGCTAGGCGTATTTTGCCATATATGGTATTAATTTAGCTGTTGTTGCGAGGCTGTAATATCACAATGGATTTAAATATTGATTAGGGCATGACATGTGAAAACCGGATTTTAGATTACGCGAAAACAAAAACGCAGATCAGCTGTGCAGTAACTGCACAGCTGATCAGCGTCTTTGTTTTCGCTACACAGATAGTACCAATCTATCTTCCTAAATAAAAAAATTCAAGCTTGTAGCCTCCTTCAGCGACTATACAGGCCGGTTTGTGTCGGACGTGGTCGGAAACCTCAAAGACCGGGTTTCTCACGTCGCGACTTAATTGGTGTATGGCATGAAGTGACGAGTGTTGTCACGCTTTATTCTGGGCCCTAGCGACAGCGTTGGCAGTTTTTGGCTTGTGTCACCAGGCGCATCAGCTTGGTGTGACATACGCTGGCATTGCGACAACTACATTCAAAAGGCTGTATCCATGTAGGCATCATCTTGCAAGATTTGCCAACACCACCCCTTTACATGTAAAAAAAATGATAATAAAATTTTTATTTTCTTTGTGCGCTGAAAGGCTAGTGGACGCAAACGGATTTGCAAACGGTAAACTGTGATCAGGAACCTTTGCAATCAGACCATAGAATTTCAAGTATTAAGCATAATTATGTAGAAACTCATCAGGCCTCAATATTCAAGACATCAAATTCCCACTTTCATATTGCAATTTATTCTTTATTTATATGTTCTATTGTTTTGATTTTTCATCCTATCTGGTTTCAATGACTACGCAATTTTGACTTCCGAAAACTTGAAACGCAGTTTTAGACGTGACATAATATTCGACAGTGAACTTGACATAAATTCAGTGGTAATTTTAGCGTTTTAGATGATGGATGTTCTTGATTTATAACCAAAAGTTGGTCACTCGGTTTCATAAACGTGCGCCCTTTTATTGCGAACTTTAAATGATTTGCAGTTACTTTGTCAAGTAAAGCTATTGTTTTTGACTACTCATGGTGATTTGATACAAGAAGAGCAAGTCTGTCGGTTATACATGTAATAGAAAACGAGTAAATGAAAATATATGTTAATTCAGTTTTACGGGCTGCACAGTATTTTGAATATGATTTTTGCCTATGCGAAATCAGAGGCGCAGGTCAGCTATGCAGTAACTGCACAGCTGATCTGCGCCCTTATTTTCACTACACGGATAGTAAAGTTTCTCTTTTTACTATATCCCAACAAGTCAAGCTTCTATCCTTCTTTTGTAGTTGCACAGGCCGTTTTGTGTCGGAAACCTAGAAGACCGGACGACGCGGATAATTTTTGCGAAAAACTTGGGTCTTTCCGCCTTCACCAATATTTTTACTTAACCGTTTCTGAAACATGTTGCATGTTTGTGTTCTTGTTGAAGTCGTTGATGTTGTTTTTATGTTTTGTTACCGCTGTTTTTTGTTGTTGCTGTTGTTGTTGTTGTTGTTTTGTTGTTGTTGTCGTCAGTCGTTGTTTTAATTCAATTATCACTTGTCTACGTTTTCTTCGGCCAATGGCTTCTCCTTAGAAGTTGTTTGTCGCAGGAGTAAATACTGTCCGCATGGTCATTAGAATCTTAGATTCTTCTGAACAGATGTTGTTCAATTTATTAATAAAGCGGACGACAAATTTACGTCTGCAAATTTCCAAAACGAATTGTACGAATTGTACAGATGACGTTTTCTTTGATATGCAACAGCATGTAGTATGTCACTAGTATGATATTACTGTAGAACTAGATGTAGCAGCTCAGCCAGTGTCATCATCTAGATCTTAAACTTTTGTAAACGTAGTTAGGTCATTTTGTTGTGCTTGGTGCTTTATTTATTCGATGTTTCCACTTTACTGTCCATTTCGCCGGTGTCTAATTGTCCTAAGATGTCAACAGCCTTGCGAACAAATTCATAGTGAGGCAAATTAAAAGCATGAATTAAAAGCCAAGGGCGTTGTTTTATATCACATTTGAGCCGCCTCGTGGGAAAACCAACAATGTGGTTTCCGAACAGGTCCGACACAAACCGGCCTGTACACGAACAGAAAAGAGCTAGAAGCGTGAAATTTCGGATTTAAGTAGAAGAGGAATTGTACTATCCGAGTAGCGAAAACAAAGGCGCTGATCAGCTTCGCGGTTACCGCGAAGCTGATCTGCGTCTTTGTTTTCGCCTATGTAGATTGTTGGTTTTCCCATGAGGCGGCTCATTTATAGCCTTTACTAACAAGGAAAAAGTGGGCAATGATCAGGAAACGGCGCAATCAGAAAGAAATTCCCACTCCAAAAACCGAAGTGGGAAAAAACTAAGTTGACAAAACAATTGTTCAAAACTTTGTTAGCTTTGTCATCGTTAAGACCTCAAATGATTAAGACAATGCCGACTACATAAGCAAATACACTCTTATAATGTGAAAGTCCTTGTAAACATGTGGGAGTCCTTTGCACTGCAAATTATTCTCACATTTGATCAACAAATAATAACAGTGTATTTGTAATATTCATGTTTGAAATTTTAATAAATTGTTAAGAAACGACATCTTTAATTTTGAACAACTGGCCACTGGTACTTATTCTAAGAAAACACATCGTAAGCCGAGTGGGCAGCTATTTCTCAATAGACGGCCACTGTGTTACCCGAACTCAACTAAAACTATGAAAACGTACATAAGGCTCAAAAAGCACAAAACTTCGACACTAAAACATGAAACAGTTAGAACCACAACAGAAGAAAAATAACTAGATGTATCTAGAATTGCATTCAAGTTGTTTTCATTTCGTATTTTATTGCTAGAATTTTCTAATGTTGTCAACAACTTTGCGTTCAGGCTTAATTGAAATGAAGCAAATTTAAAGTATCCATTAAGAACTATCATTGCGGTGATTATATCACACCGATATAGAAATAAGTGTAGCTATTTATATTTTCTAAGCATTTATTGTCTCTTACTTTGGATTAATTTGTCTGTTATTCCAAGTTCACACGTTTCAAGTTCGCACGCTTTTCGACACACGCACACGAGATAGCTTTATTTGGACATTTTATCAATGGTGCACGTGTTTTTCCCCGAGTCTGTTTAGTAATGGTCATTTTCGCCACCTGACCATACTTGTATGATACAGTGTTGTATGGCATGCAGCGATAGTCAACGTTGCACTAGAAGCATCTGCAGACCTTAAACATTCAGCAAATTTAAAGTAATCTGATGGACCTCCATTTTGTATAAGCAATACCACATCAAGAAAACATGTCCGTGAAATGTATAACCCTTTAAACCCCACTTTTATATAGCACTGGGTAATGACGTCATATTTTATTGGAGCATGTAGATAAACATGTTGTAGGAGTTTTGGTTTCAATAAAAAAAAAAATCGTATGGGCGACCTCAAGACACAGACTGCACAGAGGCATCAAGAAACGAACTCTAATCGTATGATTATACAACAGGGCTCGAGGTTATAAAACTTTTTTCATGCTCAACTCAGCTGAGACTTAAATTTATCCTGCTCATAAATGTTAAAATGCCAACAATTTTTGGCATTTTAACATTTATTAGCAGGATAAATTACTAGTTTTTGAGTTTTGAACCTAAATTTTCCACTAATTTTGATCATTTCAACATTTATAAGCAGTTGAAATTTCGTGCTCAGCTGAGCTGAGCTTGAAAAAAGTTTTATAACCTCCAAATGTGTTAGTGAGAAAAACTGCAATTCTCGAGTTCTGTGCATATAACATGTGCTTGGTTGCCTTTTTGTTTATTTTCCCCGCCCTGGGTTTAAGAATGGTACTTTCGTTCTGATTGCACCAGTTTCTGATCATTGCTTATTTTAACATTTTTGCAGTCATATAGTCTTATAATTGTCCAGTCTAAGTATACCGTGTGCCAGTGACCGCTGATTAGGACATTGGTTATTGTGTCGCTGGAACGAATCTAAACTGTGGTCCAAGTGTCAACGATTCTTTGTTTCTGACTGTGCCAGTACCTGATCATTGCTTACTGTTACCTTTTTTTTCAGAACGGCTCATAAATTCTTATCAATGTCCAGTCTTGTAATCATACTGTATGTCACTGACCGCTGCTTAAGGAATTACCTATTGTCTCCCGGGAACAAAGCTAAATACTATCAAAGTGGGCACTGGTCGAGATGTCAACGGTGCTTCAGAACCGATTGCAGTAATAAGATTTCAGATTATTCATTTAGACAGTAATACAGACACAGCATGTTTGAGAAACGCACGTGAAAATGCCACCATTTATTATGTTCATGTATGCCATTGTTTTATTTCATAATGGTTTCAATCCTGGACCCCAAATGTTTGTTTCAATAGGCTTATAAGCCGCTTATAAACATTTTGCAGACAATCTGCAAGCATGTTGCAACGACATCACTATACGATATCTAGTTCTAGGTAAATTCCACTGCAATGGAATTCTGTCATGATCTTTAGCATTTGCACCAGATCAGAAATAGTATCTTTTGGTGCTAAAGATAGCACAAAAATACCAACACAAATCATATGCATTTCTTGGAGAAATCGGTCGGGATTTCCGACCAGTTCTGACAGAAACCGGTCTTACAGTCGTAGATAGATAGAAAAGGTCAAGAAGCTTGAAATTTTGGATCAGTAGAATCCGTGTAGCGAAATCAAAGGCCCTGATCAGCTGTGCTGTTACTTCACAGCTGCTCTGCGTCTTTGTTTTCGCATAGCCAAAACCATTTTTCTCCATTCCTTGGAGAAAATCGGAAAAAGAATGCAAATTAACTTCCATCAGCATGTTTTGATATTATACCTTGATGTCCGCGAGACAAGAAATATGTACGCAAGTTTATTTACCTCAATTCAGGGAGTGACATGAATTCGTGTTCTTGTGGTCATTTTCCATTTTCTGTAAATAAGTACAAACTTGCGTTGAGGTATATTTGGAGACTGGTATTTCGCCTATCCATACGGTTGTCAACCGGTTGGAACATAATTGACAGAAATTAAGAATAGAAGGACTATTTAAAAAAAAATTGATACAATTATTTGAATTTGTTTGTTTGAATTGATGCTGAACGTCCCAGTCAACAGCTAATGGTTATGCCGGGACGCTGCCTCCATTTTATGGGACTTTTATCCAAAATTAGGACGTCATGACATCCAAAAAGTGCTTCGAATATAACCTCCCAACTAAACTAACAAGGCTTATGTGTATGGATAGTTTGGCATGAACCACTTTTCCCGGACCGGCTGAGACCTGAGCGGTTAACCAGTAATCAGATGATAGCTTTGCATGGAGCACATCTATTTCTTTAGGCCCCAGTGGGCGGGGCCCATATTAATTGACACGATTGAATTTAATAGTCCAACCCAGACACTAGGAGTGATAGTAACGACAACACAAGGCGCCGCCAAAATTGATAGACTGACATTTGCAGTTACTATGCATTCTTAAGAAAGGTTTCAGAATATGCTTGCAACCCACACTTCGAACTAAATCCACTAGCCAGGCATGACGTAGCAAAATAACAGCAAGTACGTTCTTTTTCTTAATAGCTCTGTCACACATTCACGTATCAGCGGCGTATCGCTCACGTATCTATGAAAATGTCGATACGCCGAGGTCTGAGCCGTATTTTGCTCGAGAGACGTATGTACCACGTACGTGTGACGTTCCTGCTACGTTCCCGTGGCGTATCCGTGACGTATCTGCATTCGTATGGAATTTCACTTTCGTATGTACGGCGTATCAATGCGTATGTGCTACGTACGTGTGACGTATGTATGGCGTATGAAGTGTACGCGTGACGTATCTACGGCGTATGTACTGCGTTCCATTCTTATCTGCGGCGTATCTGTTCTGTACCAATTGCTTTTTAATACCTGTGTTCACTTTGCTCATGCAATTCGCACATTATAGTTATCAAATATGAGCCGCCGCATGGAAAGAAAACAATCTGCATATGCAAAAACAAAGGCGCCGACCAGCTTCGCATTAACCGCGGAGCTGATCAGTGCTTTTTTCTACATGGATAGTACAATTCCTCTACTTTCTAAATCCAAAATTTCCAGCCTCTTACCATCTTCTGAGACTGTACAGGCCGGTTTGTGTCAGACCTGGTCGGAACCCAAATTGTTGGTTTTCTCACGCACAGGCTCATAAAAAAGGTCGAAGATGCCACCGGAGAAATCTAGATTAACACCGAAAAAAAAACCGAGGTGGTGGTGGTGGTGGGGGGGGGGGGGGGGAACATCTTCAAGCTCTCCATCCTGGTCGTAAGACCACATGAACAAAGACGGAGGCTACACCAAGCGTAGCCATGAAAGAACCCTGCACTACACCCCGAACCGTGAGAAACATTTGATCCATGACTTCGGAAAAATGAAAACATACATATAGAAGCATTAAGATTCTCTTGGAACGCCACAAAATATTCCTAATACTCCTAATACGTCACACATACTCCACAGTAGCGAAACGAACGTAGCACATACGTAGCACATACGCCATTGATACGCGAGATACGCCACACGTACGTCGCTGATACGCCATAGATACGAAAAGACATTCGAGGATACGCCACACATACGTCACACATACGTAGCAGATACGAAAGGTACGCTGTACATACGTCTCGGTTACGTGGCATTTTAACCGCTACGTACGTGTGGCGTATCAGGAGTATGAGCTACGTATCTACGACGTACCTGCCACGTTGCTTTCGTATGTACCACGTATGTGTGACGTATGTGTGACGTATGTACGGCGTATCGGACCTGCTACGTACGTGCTACGAATTTTTAAGTGCACACATAAAAAAACGTAGCACCTCGGAGTATGAGCTACGTATCGAAGAGTATGAGCTACGTATGCCCACGTATCTACGACGTACGTGTGACGTACCTTTCGTATCTCGATACGCCGTAGATACGTGAGTCGATACGCGAATGTGTGACAGCCCTATAAATAAGAGCTGTCGCAGGACAGCGTGCTCGACTGCTTCTGACCTTTGTCAAACATAAGGCCAAACCCGACCAGTAACCCAAAGCATTATGCTCATACATCTTTTTGCCTTGATGCAATAAGATAAAATCACTGAACCATGAAAGTTAACTATAACTACCTAAGATTTAAAGGTCTCACTCATATTGTGAAAGAAGTGTGTTCATATACCAACTGAGTGCCAAAACACAAGGCAAAATCACTGAACCGTGAAATAAGGTCACACTGACGGTGACCTATAAGTATTTCAGGGTCAAAGGTCTAGTGATACTTACTCATAATGTGAAAGAAATCTGATCATATACCCATTCAGTGTTGAGATATAAAGCAAAATCACTGAACCATGAAATTAGGTCAAAGTGACCTATAAGTATGTTTGGGTTAAAGGTCTGGTCATACTCATTCATAATCAGAAAGAAGTATGAAAAAATACCAACTGAGTGTCGAGATATAAGGCAAAATCACTGAACCATGAAATTAGGTCACAGTGACCCAGGAATACTTTATGGTCAAAGGTCTTGTCATACTCATACATATTGTGAAAGAAGTATGTTCATATACCAATTGAGTGCTGAGATATAAAGGAAAATCACTGAACCGTGAAATTAGGTCATATTGACCTATGACTACTTTAGGGTCAAAGGTCTTGTCATACGCAAACATAGTGTGAAAGAAGTTTGTTCATAAACTACTTGAGTGCCAAGATACAAGGCAAAGTCACTGAACCGTGAAATTAGGTCACAGTGACCTATAATTATATTGGGGTCAAAGGTCTGGTCATACTCACTCATAATCTGAAAAAAGCATGAAAATATTACTTATTGAGTGTCAAGATATAAGGCAAAATCACTGAACCATGAAATTAGGTCACAGTGACCTAGGACTACTTCAGGGTCAAAGGTCTTGTCATACGCAAACATACTTTGAAAGAAGTTTGTTCATAAACCATTTGAGTACCAAGATATAAGGCAAAATCACTGAACCATGAAATTAGGTCACAGTGACCTATAAGTATATTGGGGTCAAAGGTCTGGTCATACTCACTCATAATCTGAAAAAAGTATGAAAATATACTAATTGAGTGTCAAGATATAAGGCAAAATCACTGAACCGTGAAATTAGGTCACAGTGACCTAGGACTACTTCAGGGTCAAAGGTATTGTCATACGCAAACATACTTTGAAAGAAGTTTGTTCATAAACCATTTGAGTACCGAGATATAAGGCAAAATCACTGAACCGTGAAATTAGGTCACAGTGACCTATAAGAATATTGGGGTCAAAGGTCTGGTCATACTCACTCATAATCTGAAAAAAGTATGAAAATATACTAATTGAGTGTCAAGATATAAGGCAAAATCACTGAACCGTGAAATTAGGTCACAGTGACCTATAAGTATATTGGGGTCAAAGGCATGGTCGTACTCACTCATAATCTGAAAGAAGTAAGAAAATATACTAATTGAGTGTCAAGATATAAGGCAAAATCATTGAACCATGGAAAGTAAGTCAACCGACCCTTTCCGTCATGACACACAAGTCAGTGTCACAAAGTCAAAAGATGAATGACCAACCATCTTCATAAGTTGTTTCTATTAAGAAATAAAAAGAAAAAAAAATGGAGAGTTCTAGATTTTGACCTCTAGCCCCGCCCCCCCCCCCTGACACCGACCCAGAGGTCCGATGTCATGGAACCTAAAGTGTATGAAGTATGAATGCTTTATGATAAGTTGTTGTCAAGATATGGACTCCTTGTAAAAGTTACACAGCAGTACATCTACTTTTTACAGTGTTCTAGATTTTAACCTCTAGCCCCACCCCCAGGCATGGACCCAGAGATCCGATGCCATGAAATGAAACTCAACCCTACAGGGTACCTATGGTCCGAGTATGAAAGCCCTCTGATAAAAAGTTTTCAAGATATAGACTTCTAGAATACTGTATTACAGAAAAGCCATTATTATTAATGGTGTTCTAGATTTTAACCTCTAGCCCCACCCCCTGGCATGGACCCGGGGATCTGATGGCATGGAATGAAAGCCGACCCTACAGGGTGTCAATGGCCCAAGTATCAATGCTTTCTGATGAGTGGTTGTCAAGATATGGACTTCTAGAAAACTTTAACACAAGAATTGCCATTTTTGAAGGTGTTCTAGATTTTAACCTCCAGCCCCACCCCCTGGCCTGGACCCAGGGGCCCGATGCCATGGAATGAAAGCTAACCCTACAGGGTACCTATGGTCCAAGTATGAATGCTTTCTGATGAGTGGTTGTCTAGATATGGACTTCTAGAAAACTTTAACGCAAGTGTGACGCGCACGCGCACACGCACGGGAACGCGCACGGGAACGGGAACGGGAACGGGAACGTGGACGACCGAGGTGACTGCAATAGCTCTATGCACTTCGTGCAGTCGAGCTAAAAACGATCCGGCAAAAATGACCATAAAGGCAAAATACGTTGAACCCTCGCTAGTGTTAATGTTTGAGCAGTTACAGCAATCCATGGTCATTGACCTGCCTCAAAGAATGCAAAATCACAAAGCATGATATAATGATATAGGTATAGCTTATTTTAATTTTGCTTGAGCATTTACAGCGGCTATCGATCATCCTATCTAGGTCATGTAACTTGAAACAAAATATACTATAGGGACTTAATCATCGCCGTTATTAGGTCGAATTCAGAACGTTCACCCATTCTGACGCATTACTGTTAGGTTTCCGTCAAAAAATGGACGACTAGTGAACTCGAGAGGTCAGGGAACGAAATTAAAAGTTCCTTCTCCTACCACCTTGACATACTGTTGTCAAACACACAGGTACTTGAACTGTAATATTGAATGCTTTAACAGGATGATGGTCTGTCGTTACACATGCAGTCATGGTCCGTTATGTATGCACTTGCATCACTGTTTAGATATCCTATCAGTTGAAGGTCCTCAACTTCCGACCTTCTGGCTCCCATTACAAAAAACTTGTCCATGCAATATACAGAGATTTTTTAAGTTGTAAAAAATTTAATTTTTTTGTAGAAAAGTTTTGATAGTTTTCTTATTTTTGCTCAAAGCATAGATTGTGGGTACACGTTAGAACCGCCTCGTCGAGGCGGTTCTAACGAGTACCCACAATCTATGTTTTGGAGCAAAAATAAGAAAAATAGGTATTAGGTATATCCCTGCATACCCCAGTTTTTCTATATAAAAGTGGGGTTCAAGGGGGTATATTACACGGACATGTTTTCCTGATGAATGCATACAGCACGAGTGCCGTTGATTTATTCTTTTTCTTGTTGCAGTCAGATGCAGGGCCCTGTTGCCATTGCTTTCTTTCCTTTTCTTTTTATTTGTTTCTTTAATTCTTTTAAATTCAAATTCGGACAAAAGATTTACAGGTAGCATTTGACTGTTTCCAAAATTGCATTTTTGCTTTCTGGTACTTGGAAGTAATTTCGCTTCGCACCGACGCACTACAGCGTTCACTGACCAGTGCATTTGAAGACCGCCACCAAAAGCAATTATCTAACGTGAAAAATCTCAATATGTTGCATTGAAAAAGTCGATGAACGTGATAACAATTTTGCAAAATTAAATTAACCCATATTTGACGATTGGATTCTCCCATCGTTATCAATTGGATAAGTCCACTTTCACTTTTAGGGGTGCTAGGAGTGACTTATATTTTTTTTATCTCATTTTTCAATGAAATTTCTCTGTGCAAACAGAATAGCCCCAGATGGGACGCCGCGTTCTGCGGCGTCACATCTGGGGCTATTTTGTTTGCCTATGTCCCACAAAAAGGACGCCATGCGTATATGAGTTAAGAGAAGTATGGAGTAATGACCTTGATATTTTACTACATCCTATCTTATATACTATTCATTGTATTGGCCTTTGTCAGTAGGTTCATTTACCGCTACAATAAATGCTTTAGCCATACTTTCACTAAGGTGACCGAAAGTTTATTGTACAGCTTAATATCGATCTCATGGAAGAATTCAGGATGTTGATCTCTAGAATGGAACCACAGCTGCAGACAAGAGATTACTGTCAGTGACAATTGGACGATTGACATTCTGAGAGCATTTGGTGTGAACTTATTTAATCGGCCAAGCCAGTCTTTAACTCCGACTGTTCCAGAGCAAACATGTGCAATATCTGTATTTTTCAATTTTCTATTTCAATTAATTAGAAAATGAAAATGCCTTCAATATACTCTATAAGCATGGACCCACGCTGGTTTCAACGCTACCTAGCCGTTCTGCTTGTAATTACCACTGAAAGGGGTAAGTTCCAAATACTTCATTCACTGCAGATTGGGTGAATTTTGAAAGGTGTCAACTTTTTGGGTGCCCGTGGGTAACCGTAAATGGAGCCGTTCGAAGTACTTCACCGAGGCGTTTCTATCAAGAAAGGTAAGATCGTTGTTATTGAAATCGCTGCATACTTGCAAGTTCGATGCTTTACTAGCTATTACATCTGATAAGCAATTGACCAATGCCTTTCGCCCGTACTTGCATTTGACCTGCTTATGACTTACTGCTTCTGGGTTCGAATGAGTTTATTCTATTATTTCATCCCCGGGATCCGGTAGCCTCATGTCACACCAGGATGTGTTTACATGTGTAACCTTGCACTCGCACTTGATGAAATTGGAGCTGCAACGTGACTCAAGCGAAGGTGGTTGTAGTATGCTACTCATGCCGGTAAAGACCTACAATTGCTTAAAAATGTAAACGATACGAAGAGTATTCGCTTTGCACAGAACCCGAATCGTTTCGTTTCTTGTGCATTAGCTCAGTTGATATAGACAATGACTAAATGGCCTCGAGAATTTTATCAAGGATGTTTTACTTAGTATTCGAACAAGACAGGTAAAAAGCCGGATGCAAGGTGTAACATGCAAACATCGCCACGATGTTGCTACATGTAGCTGACCATAGTAAACCAGCTTCAGGTTAACTGAAACAGGAAAGTGAACTCACGATTGAAATTGGAGTCACATTAGGACTACAATGGGTTTGCTCTAGCACCGTTTCATTTGTTTGCTATTTGGGTACGTATATTAGGACCTACGATCGCTAAAGTGTATACATGCGTTAAAGAATCAGACCGCCAAGACTCATTTGAGTGTTCTTCCCTGGGCACATGACCCAAATCATTTAGTTTCTTGTGCCTCAGCTCAACTGGATTGGCCAATGACTAACCTGGCCTCGAGACTTAACTTGGTAGGTGAAATTCCGGATGCAAACAAACCAGGATGCTGTTAGCTGACCATAGCAAACCACCTTCAGGTTAATGATAAACCAACAAGTGACATCCTAATTCCAGCCATTACATCCGCCATCATGATATTTTTAATATTTTTGCTCAAAACATAGATCGTGGGTGCACGTTAGAACCGCCTCGCCGAGGCGGTTTCTAACGAGT
Source organism: Rugalucina vietnamica (assembly GCA_964017185.1). Classification (NCBI taxonomy): domain Eukaryota; kingdom Metazoa; phylum Mollusca; class Bivalvia; order Lucinida; family Lucinidae; genus Rugalucina; species Rugalucina vietnamica. Next base: position 60,636,819 of record OZ024873.1, read on the forward strand.
ATCCACAGTCTAGGTTTTGGATAAAAAATTAGCAAAGTAGGTATACCCCTGCATACCCCAGTTTTACTATGTAAAAGAGGGGTTTAAGTGGGTATACATTTTACGGACATGTTTTTCTGATGTACTGAGTCTATCACTTCCTGATCATGATAAGTACGATGCTGTCCCCTGGAGTTGCGCACTTAAGCATTCACGGTTTGCCCGTTTAGATTGTAATAGAAGCAATTTCTGAATAAAACAAATAATCCCCTTTTTGCATGAACATGTAATGCATACAATTACCAAAAGAAATTATGAAAATGTCAAAAACTTTTTTCTGAATTTCATCATAAGTAAAGCTACCCCCATATTTATCTCCGACGTCAAAGGTCACATGGAGTTGCGCACTTGATTTATTTGACGTCATTAGATGACTTTCTTCAAGAAATATGGTATTTAAACAAATGTTTTGTGAAATTTGTCATATTTCTAGTTGATTAGCCACAAGAAGATGGAATAAAGCAGCCCCATGCATAATTAATTTGGCCAATGCAATATACTGGGTAAACAAAATGTCTTGCAAGTACGTTTTACATAATTTTCTCTTTCTGTTCTGTCTCATCTATGATAATTTTTATTTTTAGTTCATTTAATGAAGTTAGCTGACAAAATGTTACTCACAAACAAATGTAAACTTTCATGCCTTAGACCTGAGACAAGAAACTATGAGATGCGCAAGTCCATGTGCCGCGCAACTCCATGAGACTTGTATGTACTTCTCTGATTCAATTTTTTGAGCAAGCAGATCATGTATAGAGACTGTAACATTGCCGTACCGTACGTACTGCCATATATGGAAATAGTTTTAAGTTCTACCTGTATATCAACCTTAACCATATTTAAGGTGTTATCGCCTTTTTCGCCTTCGATAGCCATATCAAACTTGAGGACAGTAATTCGATACTGTAGTATCTGAGTACAGTGAACTTGATATTGCTGGGCATTGTCCATATAAGGGCATACTCGCTTCAAATGGATATGAATGACAAGGGAATCTTTATATGAGCCTTCGCAAGGGAAAACAAACAAATCGGGGTTTCCGACAAGGCCCGACATAAACCGGTCTGTACAGTCACAGATGCATGCTAGAAACTTGAAATCTTAGATTTAAGTAGAAGAGGGATTGTACTATCCGTGTAGCGAAAACAAAGGCGGTGATCAGCTGTGCAGTTATTGCACAGCTGATCTGCTGCTTTGTTTTCGCCAAAACATTGTTTGTTTTCTTATGCAGTGGCTCATAATATTTGGTATACATACGAGACACGTACATATTGTTTAAGCGCATTTCAAAGCACTGTATTTTCTGCTACCCGTTGATTTTTATCCAGTCATTTCTTTGTGAAAACGGAAACAGAGTCTGAGTTGGGTCCTAACTATCGGGTGGTGGCACCAAATGGACAAACGTTCTTTTGTGAACAACTAAATTGAGGAAACGACATTTCTTTATTCAATGCATTTGTATCAGTTACACCTGGACTAAGAGTCTCTACGATGTCGGCTTTGTACCTGGCGAACTTCCGATTTTTGATTACGTTTGTTATTGTGGAGTGAGTCAGTTGCACCTATAGTCAGTCATTCAGGTCAAGTTTTGTACTATCATCACAAACGTCTTTTACCTAGATACTTACTAGGCCCGAGCTTAAGAAAACCTGCTTTAGGCATTTACGCACAACAACGTTATGAGCATGCGCATCACCACATGCTGATCGGCCACTTTGCTGTTCGCTACAATGGTAGTTTGCATTACTCAAAAGTTCATGCCCTCTATTCTGATACGTTTGCTTGCCCGAAAAACATTTTTTTTTATTTCTAAGGGGGCTTTAAAATTGTTTATGTTATAGTAAGTGATGCTTAATTTTCGTTGAATAGACTTCCATTACCTATTTATTATGACGACGTAGTATCATTAGTACTTATTTCGTGTCTGCACCAAGATTTGGATATCATGAACTAAAGCAAAGCAGATGTTCAATCGATTTCATTTATACTGGCATTTGGTACAGTTGCAGTATAATGATGCCACTTTCGGTGCAAAGTTCCAACTTAGCCATCTCAGGATATTTTGGAAGCTAAATGTCAACGACTCCGTATTTTGAAGCTTACATACTCTACGACTTTGAGGACTTTCCATTTATGGCCTCTTTGCTGCCCTCTTTCAAACTGTCTATTTATGCTACATATATGGTTATTGGCTTATATTATGTAGTCCAGAATTCGGGGAATTTGCTTCTATATGCAGTCATATCAATTAATTTTAAAAGGTGTTTAGGTCAAAGTTCCCATATTGAGTATACGACAACTTACTCTTAAAGCTCCATTGGAATTTATATATAAATGAGCCGCCTCATGGGAAAACCAAGAATCTGCAGACACAGATCAGCTTCGCGGTAACCGCGAAGCTGATCAGCGCCATTGTTTTCGCTACTCGGATAGTACAACTCCTCTTCTACTTAAATCAGAAATTTCAAGCTTCTAGCTCTTTTCTGTGCTTGTACAGGCCGGTTTGTGTCGGACCTGTTCGGAAACCACATTGTTGGTTTTCCCACGAGGCGGCTCAAATAGCATGGATCAGTAAACTTAAATACATTGTATCAAGTCTCTATAATTTTTTCATCTACTACTGTTGTAAAAGCTTACATTTTATAGGTATAATATAGCAATAAATCCTTTCAGTTTACGTTTTTAGTTCTTATTAAATATATAAATCATAATGTTTTAAAATCTTCAAAACTTCGTGTGTTCTAGACGATAATTTGTGGCCCAGCACATAACTTAACAATACTGCAATAAGAAACATTTTGCCTAAACATTTTTACAGGTGATGTAGCAACCTTCTTCTAGAATCTATCTTGGCGAGTTTCGTTTGACAACAACTGAGCCACCTCGTGGAAAAACCAACAATGTGGTTTCCGAACAGGTCTGACACAAACCGGCCTGTACAGCTACAGAAGCGGGCTAGAAGCTTGAAATTTAGGATTTAAGAAGAAGAGGAATTGTACTATCCGAGTAACGAAAACAAAGGCGCTGATCAGCGCGGTTACCGCGAAGCTGATCTGCGTCTTTGTTTTCGCCTATGCAGATTGTTGGTTTTCCCATGGGGCGGCTCAATTATACAATCTGTCTCTTCCATAACCCAATTAATAGGATCAACATTTGAGCCGCCTCGTGGGAAAACCAACGTTGTGGTTTCCGACCACGTCCGTCACAAACCGGACTGCACAGTAGAAGCATGGAATTTCGTATTTAGGAAGTAGAGGGAGTAGCAAAAACATAGGCCCTGATCAGCTTCGCGGTTACCGCGAAGCTGATCTGCGCCTTTGTTTTCGCATATGTAGATTGTTGGGGATTTCCCATGAGACGGCTCATTTGATTTCGTTTTGGTATGCGTGTCATTGGTTGAAACTGAAACAATGACATGTTACACTGGTTTTCAAACATTCTTAAAAATTGGTTTTGGTCAATTAATAATTCTGGTGAGGTGCTCAGTAAATTGAAGTGTAGAGGGTTCCGTGCGACAAGCTTGTCCACATATGATTTTTCTACTCTGTATACAACATTACCACATAATCTAATTAAAGAAAAACTTCTGGATTTGATAGAGTGGACCTTCAAAAGGGCATTAAAAAACTATGGTTCACTTTATTTGGCATGTAATGACAGAAAGGCTTTTTTCACTTCCTCTGACCAAAGTCGGTATACACTTTGGTCATGTCAGAATGTATGCGACGCCTTATCCTATCTCCTTGATAATATTTATATTAGATTTGGGACCAAGTTATACAGACAAATTGTTGGAATTCCGATGGGTACAAATTGCGCACCTCTCGTAGCTGATTTATTTTTATACTGCTACGAAAGAGATTTCATGGATTCTCTTAACCATGATAATCAAGCTGATGTTATCGAGGCTTTTAATTCCACATCTAGGTACCTCGATGACCTATTGAACATTGACAACCCTTATTTTGAAGGTATGGTCAATCAAATTTATCCACCTGAACTTCAGTTGAACAAAGCCAATATCTCAGATACTGAAGCCCCCTTTTTAGATCTACATCTTTCTGTTGAAAATGGATTTGTTTCTTCTAAAATTTATGATAAGCGCGATGACTTTGATTTTGATATAGTAAATTTTCCTTTTTTGGATGGTGACGTTCCTCGTCGTGCTTCTTATGGTGTATACATTTCGCAACTTATTAGGTTTGCTAGAGTCTGCAATCATGTTACAGACTTCAACGCTCGAAATAAATGTTTAACGGCAAAACTTCTCCAACAGGGCTATCGGTATCATAAACTTCGAAAAACATTTTCTAAATTTTATCGTAGACACTATGAATTGATTTCCAAATATAATGTTGGGTTAAAGACGCTTTTAAGTGAGGGCCTTTCGGAACCTGAATTTTATGGTGACTTGGTTTACAAATTTAAGAAACTTAAAGGAATTAATGATTTTTCTTTTCAGTTCAGAAAAATCATAACACGTTACAAACGTATAGGTTATAACTTGAATGTTATGCGACAGTCTGCATGCTTAGTTTTTAACCCAATCATGGTTGATAACTATGCTGCCTTCTTTAATTGCACGCCGGTGGGTCGGGCGTCAGACTCTATGATGGCCCCGACATAAAGCTATTCATTTTAGTTGGTTGGGGCCGGAGCTTCTTGTCTGTTGCTTGGCCCACCGGGGTCCAACTGGTGTTTTTCTTTTGCTCCGGAGTTGGTAGGTTATTCGGCGCCCAGGGATCTCCATCGTCGGGCAGCTTACTCAGTCTGTGAGTCCTGGTTTTTGATTCATCAGGATGTTTATCATGATTTATTTGTTTGTTCTTGATGATTCATTGACTAGTTAGAGATTCACCACGAGGACCGAATAACTAACTAAATGTTATGAACCACTGCAGAAGCTGAGGGTGAGGTTATGGCCATGTAAAACCGGTTTAAGCCCGCCAGTAACTTTGTGTTACTGATCGTTCCAAGTCGATACTTCTGTGGTGGTTCTTTTTGTTTTATGTCTTGGTGTTTAAAATTTTTTTGTGCTGTTGGCGCCTTATGTATGTTTTCATATTTTTAGTTAAGTTAAGGTAACTGAGTGGCCGCCTATTGGGAAAATAGCTGCCCATTCGGCTTACGATTGTTTCATGGTATAAGTACCTGATTGTTAGTTTGGTTTTTTCCCACCTCGGTTTTTGGAGTGGGGATCTTTTTCTGATTGCGCCTTTTCCTGATCTTTGCCTACTTGTACCTTTTTTTAGGATTTCTTTCACATACTAGGACGTAGTGTGAGGTGTTTCCCATTAATTTGATAATTTGTCAGGTTTTCTCGAGGCAGATATACCAAGGCTTACCCGGATGTAATCAGATCCTGGCGTTTCTCATCCCGGGTGACATTACGGAAACTCGCCCATGCAATCTACTGCAATTTTTGCACCTTGAAAAATGATGAAAACTTTAGTGGAAATATTTTGTTATTTTCTTTTAATTTTTGCTCAAAACATTGAATGTGGGTACACATAAGAACCGCCTCAAACCGCTTCGTTCGTTGAGGCGGTTCTAACGAATACCCACAATCTATGTTATTGATCAAAAATAAGAAAAATAGGTTTACCCCTGCAAACCCAAGTTTTTCTAAACAAAAGTGGGGTATAAGGGGGCATCTATATATTACACGGACAAGTTTTTCTTATGACAACAGTGCTATCGTCTCGTTTTATCTCGATACATCAGTCATGTTTGTTGTAATATTTTGGTTTATTTGTCTGTGCGATATATGTCATTGTCCAACGCTTTAACCCTAACCATTTGGTCAGTATTACATATCACCTAAGATGACGACGTTCTCGAGACTTGTGGAAATTTTGCATATTGCAGTTATGTATGGTCTGGAGACGTTTAACATCGTCTCAATGTTGTCCATCGTTTATACGTCACTGTCTCGATGATTGTAATTTCAAGACATACCGCCCATTACGAAAACTTGTCCATGCAATAAACAGAGATTTTTTTAGCTTAAAAAATGAAAATTTTCAGCAGAAAAATGTTGATATTTTTCTTCTTTTTTGCTCAAAACATAGATTGTGGGTGCACGTTAGAACCGCCTGTTTTAGAGCAAAAATAAGAAAAATAGGTATACCCCTGCATACCCCAGTTTTGCTATATAAAAGTGGGGTTCAAGGGGGTACACATTACACGGACATGTATTCCTGATGCACCAAGTTATATTAATACGGAGAGTTACCATCCAGCCCATGTACTCACTGCATTGTGGATGGCAATTGTCAACAAGAAAATTTTGGTTTTGTTATTTAATTAAATCTGTTATTTAATCGAATTTATATTATTTAATCGAATTTATTATATTAACATCTTGGACAATCAGTTTGTCCGTTATATATACAAGTATTTGACCTAAAAGCCAATATACTATACGACAAACATAGGTTAGTTCGGTACATGATATGACCATAGTATGAACTAGGGGATAATTTTTATATCCAGTAGAGAATAAAATCGGACATAAATAAATGTTTACGCTAAGAAGTCATAGGACTTGAGTACGAGATCGACCTAAAACGTTATTTCTTTTGGCCCAAACATCTTTGTAATATTGACCTCGAAATGTCGAGCAGTTGGACAACCATAGCATGTTTTTAGATAATTCGACAATGTGGAACGTATGATAAGAACGCGTTTTTTTTATTTTCCATTGGTGCAGTTTATCAATGTATACCTGTTCCAAACAGATGCGCATGCAAAGTTTGTGCTTCTATGCATTTTGCGCCTTCCTCAAACTCTACTTGTTATGCAATATTTGAATTTTGTTGTTCTCCATAATTGCACCAGGTCTTGCATTGTTTACATTTTATTTTTCGTTAAATTATTAGCCATTTATCGGAAATATCGGCAACGGTTGCCTGACATCCAAACCATGTATTTAGGCAGTTGCACTTTTATTGGTTTGTTTTTTTTCTTTGATATTGCACACCGACTGACGTATGACTGTATGGTTGTACGAATCAAACGCTGAGTAACTGAATGCTCTGAACAATTGCCAATCTGGGATGAGAATGCCAAGTTACCTACAAACAGTTCCAAAGCAGGTGGCTAAGTTGAATACTAATGGGCCACCTGTCCAAAGCGATAATTCTCTGTTGTGGAGTATCATTGCTGTGTAACTCGTATGAGTGAGCATGCTTGGCTCTGATCTCATCAGTTAATAATTATTGCTTTTACCTTTTCATAAACTACTTGGTTCTCGTTTTCACAGATTGGCTTCATGTTGTATAGTCGTTGTGTTCTGTTTGTGGGCTGACTTCATGTATAGTCGTTTGGTTCAGGTTGATAGTGAATTTAGGATTGACTTCATGTATAGTCGTTTGGTTCAGGTTGATAGTGAATTGAGGATTGACTTCATGTTTAGTCGTTTGGTTCAGGTTGATAGTGAATTGAGGATTGACTTCATGTATATTCATTTGGTTCAGGTTGATAGTGAATTGTGGATTCACGTATAGTCGTTTGGTTCATAGTGAATAAAATAGAAAAAGTGGTTGATAGTGAATAAAATAGAACTGAGATCCTTTAAGAGCAGTGAGCATATCAATGAGAAAAGGGATGGGCCATGCCGCGGTTTCGGCTACTTTTAAAAGCCTCTTCAGTGACCCTTTAGATTTGGCAAAATTGAGCCAAAGAAAAATACTGCTTTTTTGAAACTCGATACAAAGACTACTAGTATTATTCAAAAAGAGACAAATATATAAAACGTTGGTCAGAAAATGAATCTAAACCGATAATGAATTTCTGATCTCAAAGGACCAAACGAAAAACATAATCTGCACTATGAATTGTGGATTAGCTTCATGTATAGTCGTTTGGTTCAGGTTCATAGTGAATTCTGGACTGTGGATTGGCTTCATGGTATAGTCATTTGGTTCAAATTGATAGTAAATTGTGGATCTATACTCGTTCAGTTCAGGTTGATAGAGAGTTTTGGACTGGCTTCATGTATAGTCATTTGGTTCCGTTTGTGCCAGTTCCGACCCATTGCTTTATTTTACTTGATATTTAATTTTGTCAGATCCTGGTCGATGCTTACTCTTTGCAGGTTACACTCAGAGCCGCCCCATGGGAAAACCAACAATCTGCATAGGCGAAAACAAAGGCGCAGATCAGCTTCGCTGTTACCGCGAAGCTGATCAGCGCCTTTGTTTTCGCTACTCGGATAATACTTCTACTTAAATCTGAAATTTCAAGCCTCTAGCTCTTTTCTGTGCTTGTACAGGTCGGTTTGTGTCGGACCTGTTCGGAAACGACATTGTTGGTTTTCCCACGAGGCGGCTTACTCAGTCTGTGTAGCTACGTGGCCCACTAGAAATCCGAATATGCTTTGGTGAAGGTGTGGTTTGGTGAAGGTGAAACACAACTCTGATCAGATTTATCTATTTATTCATATACTTTATTTATGACACAAGCATTGAATAATATTTCAAACTAAACATAAATTCTAACATTTAAGGATTTTCAAGGTTAGAATTTCAAATACATTTTTATTTATGAGTCAAAACGCTGATTTTATATACAATACAATTATGTGTCCCTGTCACTAATGAACATATAAACATATTGTTTATGAACATGATGAATATCAGTAATCCTATATGGAAGTGTCTCTATCACTTAAAATAAAATTTGGTTTCTTTTAAAAAGCGTCACTGTCACTTGGCTAAACCATTATGTATATTAAATCCACTTAAGGAAATCCCCTTAAGGGAATCCCTCGCGAGTCTGCAGGGAATCCCCTGGGGATTCCCCTGGTTAAAACTGTCACGCACTACAGGCAGTTTTGTATCCCTCCTCCCACTTGCTCTAGTAGGCACGTTTAAGTTTTATTGACCAGACTGAGGTCATATGATCGTGTCTTTCAACACTGTCTCTCCACAACTTCGAGTCCACATATATAATCCACATGATGAAATGAATTGATTTCTATACACATGCATCTGAGTAATGAAACTGGAACCAGATCTATGTCATGTGACATCAGTGTGACGTCACGTTCCATGCTACACTCCACCGCAGGCCTAGAAATTTTTCTGAGGACCTACTCGTCCTGTGGGGCGAGTTGTAAACAATTTTCACTCGTCCTTACTGCTGGTGCACTCGTCCTTAAAATCTGGATTTCAAAAGAGACAAAAATCATCAAAAACTAATGTCGCCCTGCTTCGACATTTTTGTCTACTTTCGATATCAAAATGGAAATTCTCGATTATTTGACTTTTGGTGTAAGCCGTTTTATCACATGGAGATAAAATAAAAATAAAACTGAGATCCTTTAAGATCAGTGAACATATTAATGAGAAAAGAATGGGCCATACCGCGGTTTCGGCTATCTTCAGTGACCCTATAGATTTGGCAACATGGAGCCAAAGAGAATTACTGTAATTTTGCAACTTTCAACAGGATAGTCGATACAAAGACTGTTATAATTCAAATGGGGCCAAATATATTAAACGTTGGCTAGAAAAGGAAGCTAAACCAATAAAAAAAGTTCTGATTTCTCAGAATACCCTCGCTGATCTCAAAGGACCAAAAACCCGGGATGTCTTAAGTCTCGATAGTACGGCGCGCCGTGAATAAAATGACCTATGGTTTCCGGTATTTGGACCATGTACCGGATTTTATTGAATTTCATTTACTGCGGACTAGTGACGTAGTGCAAACATCCGGTTGACGATCGGAAACGAAATCTTCAGCTGATTTTGCATTTACGGACATTTACTGCCTCGAGTCAGTCCCGAAAATGCTACTAGTCCTGTCGGGCGAGCCAGGGTAAATTTCCACTCGCCCGTATCGAACTTTCACTCGTAAATACGAGCGGACGTGTGGATTTTTCTAGGCCTGCCACCCCTTTTGATTCTCCTGACCCGATGAACTGTACAAGTATTCTCCGTGAGGTGAATTCTTTTTGTACGTTTTTAGGAATTATTTTCCTTTTTTTGGAATTTTCCTGAAATTAAAGAAGAACAAACATAAATTCAATGTGGGTGACACAATTTAAGTATTATTGAAACATTAATACTTCTACTCTTGTTTCATTGCAAATGATTCTAAACGTTTTTGTTTCCAACAAAGACATTCTGTTCTTCTTCATAAAATGTTTCACGGTTTATTGCAATTGTTAGACAATTTCAACATTAACTTTAAATATTTTTTATTATTTTACACACCTATTTTATTGTCTAGTGGGATGACAAATGAAGGAGTTCAGATGGGTAACTGTATGACTTGATGAGGCCACAACTTGTCCAGCAGCCTGGTCTCGTGGGTGTCCACCTTGCCCTTGGGTGGGTATTCCACCAGCACACAGGTGCAGTCGTAGGAGGGTGAGGTTACTGGTTTTTCGTTCACGGTTTTCTGATCTGTGTTTTTCCCGTTTACAAGGTCGCTGAATTTGTCTGAACAATCGACCTGAAAAAGACAAATAACAAATATTTACTACGAATCCTCACAAAAGCCTTAACTATGGCAAGTCATTTAATCAAAACTTTCGATTCGTTTTTCTTTATAATGTAAGTGAAACTTCGAATGACCAATCATATGCAAGCTACATTGTTCATCGGGGAAACCGGATGTTTTATGAGCTCGTTCAATTTCCATGAAACAGTGATAAAGGTTTACCAAAAAACTCGAGAACATCCTAGTCTATTTCTTCCGGAAGTGTTAAGTGATCATTTTATTACCATGATAATTGCTATTTATATCTATCTATCGTCTATATATCTGCTTACACGTGTTCATCTAATGCAAATTTTCTAAGAAATCGCATGCATTTTAGCATACACAATATGTGCATTTCTACTGTTAAATACAAATTTTGTGATTTAAGATGTATAGACAAAGTACATACCTTGATTACTTTTATATCATTTTCCCAACAGTACGCCTCTATAAGTGTGTGCTGTATGGCCACCGAGATATCGTCTGAGGTGCCCCCGGGCAGTAAGCACAGCATCACGCTTTCCGGTTCCTGCTCGAGCTTATTGGCACAATCAAACACGCCGCTCGTGATCCGGTTGTCTTCACGTGCTCGCACCAACACCTTCTCCAGGGTGTCAGTCAGCTTAGTCTCGTTCCTGAAAAAACAATAGAAGTGATTTAGATGTAGGCCTAAAACTGACTAACAAAATTGCAATTTTAAGTGCTTTAAAATATTTCAAATTAAAGGCTGATCTTTGTATTAAGCGCTTACTTTGTGGTCGGGACCCACACATAGAAGAGCCTACCGCCAATCTTAAGAGTTTTATGTTGCATAATCAAAAAAGATCGTGTCCCTATGACTAGACTTGTTTAACCCCAAATATGTGAAGAATGTCAAGCACTTGTCTTTGTTCGAGTGCAGACCAACTATCGACCGAGCACTACCAAATACAATCGATAAGCCATTTAAATCAACGTTCGGCAATTTCCGTAAATCCGATAACCTGGTTACGACTGGTATGTACCGATAAACATGATTGTGCAATGTTTGTGGCCTTGATCTCAAGTTGCAAAATATTAAAAATGTCTAGGAAAAACATTAAATACATAATTTAAAATGGTTCCCATCCCAAGGGAAACCATGGTGGGGTGGGGGTGTGGTCACACATACTTGTTTCTAAATCCTTCCATTTTTCAAACTAACTTGACCATGAATAAAATTAAATATTAAATTAATCCCAGGCAATAGACAAAGCACACGTGACGAGTCGATGCCCCTGGGTTTAGCACCCTTTTGGTTTTGCACGAGAGAACAAATTTATGCGAAACAACGTGAACGCTGAAACAAAGCATCGCAAATCCATACCCCCACCTCCATTACGTGTTTACGTTTGTCTAAAGTTATGTTACTTTGTCTTAACCTATTATAATTAAAATTTTACAAAAAAATACAAATTAATTAATGTTACTTACTTGCTCATGTTGTTTTCTGGCAATTTGCATTCTTCCTTATCTGGGAGAGTCATTTTTATCCTTTGTGACCAGTTTCACTTCGAATTAAAACAATATTATAAAGTTCCAAATTATACGTCTTTCTCTGTTGCTTGATAGTTAAAGAATGTTGTAATACGGCTTGAGCTTGTGATTAGGTAGATGAAGATCACGCATGTCTCGACTTGCCTTGGAAATTCCCAGAACTTTAAATGTGATTGGTTCAGAAAACTAGCGCGAAAACGCCTTAGTTACCAAATTTTGATTAACCCACATGAAAAGTCAGCCCGATTATCGCGTTTTGCGATCGTAAAATGTTTCCAACAGGAACAAAACAAATTATCAAAACATTTAGGACATTTTTACAAACTTTTATCGCCATTTATACCTCGCAGACGAATATTTAAATTCTCCTAACCTTCCCCGAACCACGTGGTTATCGTTGTAACCATGTGACCGGGAATCCCAGCCCAGATCGTATACCGTACGATTTCACAACGAATGCTTAATCAGCGTTTATAAATAGCCACTGGTAACCGGCTTTCGGTACATTCAATGTATATGTATGGTGCTATAATACAGGACTCAGGAAACTTTGTTCTATTTTTTGTTCATACCTAAATATATAGGTAAAATCCTCCACGCTGGATATTTGACGTGTCCTTGTAAAGAAATAACTCATCAGTTTTACCACATGGTCAAACTGATGCAACCATCCTGGGTTTGATGATCATCTTGACCTGTATGCTGGCCGATCGACGTCTTAAAACAATCAAAAAGGATACAACTGAACGTTTATTTTAGTGACATACGTAGCTGACGCTCAAAACAGGCACGACGTGCTTGACGGATTTGCAATTACGTAATCAAAATAAACAATAGGATTCAAAACATATGTTGCAGTTTCATTTTGTTTATATGGGTTTAATGCAAACATACCTTTGATTACCTAAGAAATGTTATCTAAGCATTGTCATAGTTCTTAACCTCATCAAGCTTAAGATGCAAACTATTTCTTTTTTTGTTTTCGTAAACGATTGATATTTGTTTAAGCTCATTTTTTTCGCATGTTTGTGTTTTCAAGCTTAATACGTTGTTGTTGACATTGAATGTTTAATAAGATGCTGCACTTCCCAAATAGATTTCCAATAACTTGAAGTAAGAAATATCTTGCTGTGATGCGGAAGCATGTATTGATGAGTCAGCTATATTCCAACGGTACATGAAAGGCTGTTTCATATTGAATCATCCACAGGCAACTGGTCATCCCAGCCTGAGTCATAGGTGACAAAATGATGACAGGGTGCGACATTCAAATGTCTTGTTTGAATATTAATCGATTAAGCCTGCACTTGTTGATTTCTTTTAGATGTCGAAAAGACTTCTAAGATTTTCTACTGTAGAGTGTAGATCAACAATGATGATAATACATGTGCATTTAATTTCAGATGACAAATTCATTGACTATGCCCAAAGCCTGAAAACTTATCAGAAAATACATAGCAGTACAAATGAAGAAAGGCTAGCTCTTTCACCGTTAGGGCCGATCAAAGGCAAAAATGGCGAGTACAGCAGAGAAGCAAAACAATAAATCATTTGGAATAGCAAACGTCGAGGATTATAAACTTGCATGTAGTGTACATATTTATTTTAATGTTGCAATTTCAACAAGAGAATTAATCGACCAAAGACCATCAAACATATAGCTTACATCACAGCAGAGCAAACGGTCAGAACATCGCTCGCGTGGAGTGCAATATGATCAGATCATACTGTTTGCATACGTACAGAAATGACGTTCAGATCAGGCCCCGGGATATGCATGACGAAAGCAGAAAAAAATATGTCTTTTTGCGGACTGAAAAACATAAAGGAATTTTACGATCCACTTAAACCCATTTAAGGCCAAGACATTAGCACTCTTCTCCGTGACAGAAAAAGATGCTGTCTTGAGAAGGTGGGCAGAACACTTCAATAGTGTACTCTTCCATCAGCAAGTATTAATGACGATGCCATCGACTGTTAGAGTGCAATGATTTGATTAATAGTTGGATACAAGACAAGCAGCTCACCAAGTGTCATCTGGCAAAGCCGTATGTGCAGATGCAATATCTGTCGAGGTATATATGGTTAGGGGCTTCACATTGCTTCGAAAACGTACAAATTTGTTTTACTGTATGCTGAGGAAGGAAGCTATATCACAACAATTGAAAGACGTAACCATAAACCATCAATACAAGTGGAAAGGAATCCTCAAATCTGTGGTTATCCTAGACAGTCAATGCTGATACAGGAAGGAAACACCGACATAATCTGCAAAACAATTTCAAGAGAATGCGAGAAGAGAATGTAGACCTAAACATAACGTTTGTCGAGCTCTCTAAAGCTTTTGACACAGTCAGTCGTGATGGACTTTGGAAAACACTATAGCTTTTGACACAGTCAGTCGTGATGGACTCTGGAAAAACACTAGAGCTTTTGACACAGTCAGTCGCGATGGACTTTGGAAAACACTAAATCTTTTGACACAGTCAGTCGTGATGGACTCTGGAAAAACACTGCAGATTTTGACAAAGTCAGTCGTGATGGACTCTGGAAAAACACTAAAGCTTTTGACACAGTCAGTCGTGATGGACTTTGGAAAACATTAAAGCTTTTGACACAGTCAGTCGTGATGGACTCTGGAAAAACACTAAAGCTTTTGTCACAGTCAGTCGTGATGTACTTTGGAAAACACTAAAGCTTTTGACACAGTCTGTCGTGATGGACTCTGGAAAAAACACTAGAGCTTTTGACACAGTCAGTCATGATGGACTTTGAAAAAAACACAAAAGCTTTTGACACAGTCTGTAGTGATGGACTCTGGAAAAACACTAGAGCTTTTGACACAGTCAGTCATGATGGACTTTGAAAAAAAAAACAACACAAAAGCTTTTGTCACAGTCAGTCGTGATGGAATTTGGAAAACACTCAAGCTTTTGACACAGTCAGTCGTGAAGGACCCTGGAAAAACATGGCGAAGTTTGGCTGTCCACCCAGATTCATAGCAATTGTGCCGGGCAAGTTCGTGATGGGATGAGGGCACGTTTTCAGACTGAATGAGAGATCGCTGAACCTTTTGAGGTTAAACTGGTGTCAAACAGGGCTGCTTCCCAGCAGGATGTCTTCTGCCACGCTCAGAGATGCGATTTAGGACAATGCCACTGGTTTTAAAATCAGACACCGCCATTCAACCTTTTAAGCTTGTACACCAAAACTAAGGTGCAGCCATATATGCTACATGAACAAGTCTATGTAGATGACATGGATAAGAACGCCAGTTCAGAGGCAAAATATGAGGGGCAAAGGATGAAGCTTAGCAATCATGTGATAACTATTACCCGACAATAAGCACAAAAAGACCGAAGTTGTACACAATATAGTGCCTCGAAAGGGAAAGCCGTACAGCGAACCAGTCGTCCCTACGAATGGACAAAATGTGAAAGTTGTTGGTTAATAAATTCACCTGCATGGGAAGCGCTCTTCCAGTGCATTGTGCATTGATGACAATATTAGAAAAGGCAGACGTCTTGACGTCCAGACGTCTTGACCTGTGTCTTGCCTCTGGGCGCAGCTGGGCGAGGACTAGAGAGTGAGGTTGACGTTGCGCACCTCTTCCTCACTATAATCCAATTTCATAGCGCATGTCATCTTATTTCTCAACACACAAGCACTTGCATACACAACAATTTCATCACACTTGCACTATTCAATAAATAATGATGGTCTTTCTCACTAGTGAGAGACGAACTATCAAGAAAAGGCAGTGGCATTTGGAAAACTTAAAACAAAATATCTGGGAGCGAAATGCAATCGGGATTGACACCAAGCTGAATATCTACAAGGCTGTTGTCCTGCCAACCCTCTTGTATGCACTTGAGACCTAGACAGCGTACCATCGTCGTGCAAAGAGATTTAAATCACTTCGGCTTTGGCTATTTGAGATAACTTAAAGAAGGCACGGATGCAAAACATGTATATAGGCATAAAGCTAGCACAGCTAAGTGGACTGGCCATGTCATAAGAATGCCTGATGAACGTCTTCCAAAGACAATTTTCTACGGAGAATTTCAGAAGAAGGAAAGTGCTCTCAAGGTAGCCAGAAGAAGTGCTTCAGTGACATCCGCAAAGCCTCGCTGAGCGATTTCAACAAATTGTCTTCGGAATGGTCTTCTTCAGATCGATCATAAGTTAAAGAGTGCCTATGTTGGGGACTTTAAATTTAATTGCATCGATTCCTGGTCCCTCTGTTCTTACTGTATTTCGTATCAACAAAGGAGGAGCTCATTATGAAGAAAAGAGAATATGGGAAAGCCGAGATAGACTTGCTCTACTTGAAAAGTAAAAGCCGAGATAGACTTGCTCTACTTGAAAAGTGAAAGCCGAGATAAATTTGCTCTACTTGAAAAGTGAAAACCGAGATAGACTTGCTCTACTTGAAAAGTGAAAGCCGAGATAGACTTGCTCTGCTTGAAAAGTGAAAGCCGAGATAGACTTGCTCTACTTGAAAAGTGAAAGCCGAGATAAACGTGTTCTACTTGAAAAGTGAAAGCCTAGATAAACTTGCTCTACTTGAAAATTGAAAGCCGAGATAGACTTGCTCTGCTTGAAAAGTGAAAGCCGAGATAAATTTGCTCTAGTTGAAAAGTGAAAACCGAGATAGACTTGCTCTAATTGAAAAGTGAAAGCCGAGATAGACTTGCACTGCTTGAAAAGTGAAGGCCGAGATAGACTTGCTCTACTTGAAAAGTGAAAGCCGAGATAAACTTGTTCTACTTGAAAAGTGAAAGCCTAGATAAACTTGCTCTACTTGAAAAGTGAAAGCCACATAGACTTGCTCTTCTTGAAAAGTGAAAGCCGAGATAGACTTGCTCTACTTGCAACCAACAGTTAAGAGCTAGAATTAGCGTAGTCAGTCATTATGGAATGCACCAACATACATGTACATGAACCAGTCAAGAAATAAAGATGGTCTGAGAGAGCAAGGCCAATAATTTTTGCAGTGGTACAAGAAAGGTAATACACCAATACTGTAGCGAGCTAATATCACACGAGTTGCGTAGCATAGCCACTCTAGGGGTCTAAGGTCGTACGAGTTATCTTTCTTTTATAAACTTCACATAGCTACATGTAAAGTATTGGTAGAATATATCGTCGGTCTCGTTACAAAATGCCGTACCTGCATTTTGACAACTTTTCAGGAGAAGCAAAAAACTGTTTTTATCAAAATTCCGAAACTTAGAAATTTTCTCAAAATGCCGAAAAGACGATTCAAAATACCGAAACTGCAAAACAAATCAACTTAAAATCACTTAATTACATGTCTAAAGCACTTACTTACCTCAAATTTATGTTTCTGTAAACATTTAAATTTGACATTACTTTTCCTTCAACATATTTATTCCGTCCAAATGCAGATTCGGCTTTTTGGACAATGCAGTTTCGGTATTTTGAATCGCCACTCGCAGTTCGGCATTTTATCACATGGCATTTTCCCCACTTTCTGATAGGCTAGAAGACCAGGTATCAGCGCTGTGGGACGCGGGAGTCTGTAATAAGGCCAAAAAGCCGAAAAAAAAATTTCACAAAAGTGCAGGTTCGGCATTTTGTAACGAGGCCGACGATATATCGATGTCTAAACAGTTGCGTACATTGTATTGATGGACATCGGTTTGTATTAATGGTACAGACAGTTCAAGGTACTGAGAACTCAGTAGCGTTTAAACGCATTTTCAAATAATCCATATCATATACCTACCTGATTCCGTGGAGAAATTAGTTTCTAAGTTTGCGAAAATTATTTCGGGAATCTTGTCGCGATCATGAAATGGTGTCCCGTTTTGATTTGATTTCAGCTCTGGGAATCCATTACGAAAACGTGCCCATGCAATAAACAGAGATTTTGTTTAGGTTTAAAAAATGAAAGTTTGCCGCTGAAAAATTTTTGATATTTTTTCTTATTTTTGCTCAAAACATAGATTGTGGGTACACTTTAGAACCGCCTCGCCGAGGCGGTTCTAACGAGTACCCACAATCTATGTTTTGGAGCAAAAATAAGAAAAATAGGCATACCCCTGCATACCCCTGTTTTGCTATACAAAAGTTGGGTTCAAGGGGGGGGGGGGTATACATTACACGGACATGTTTTCTTGATGCATTTGTCACTCAACATAACGCCACAAAGACATCCTCAGAGTTTCGCTGAAGAATTTTAATATTCCGCCAGAGTTCCCAGAACAGGCTACACAGGGTGAGTGATGATCAAGAGAACAGCTCCGTATGAAGGGAGAAAAATCTCTAGTGTGGTGCTGAAAAAAAAACACACCAAGAACGCAGTGAACGCAAACCCATGAAACCGAGGTTTGAAAAACTAAAGAAGATCTATGGCCAAGATGTAAAAAGTCCCTAAATCACAGATTTGGGAGGACAAAATTTTCTAGTTGATTTTGGGGCTGAATTTAGCATTTATAGGAAAAGAAATACATGTATATACACTTTTGTTTACAAAACAGTTTGGCTGATTTAGCAGCATCCAGATAATGCAACTAACTAATTTCCAAACCCACCCCATCTTTGTCAAAATGAACCATAGGACTTTGGACTGATTCGCAGTTGTTTGTCAACAGCACTTTTCAAGCAAACAAATATGGGCTTGTTTGCCATATGAATACTGAATAATGTCCATACATAGATTGTTAATTATTTTGTATTTTGAAGTTTATTTTGAACGAAATTTAAGCATAGTGCATAAGATCTTTCATTTACAATATTATAGTTTATTTCTAGGTACGTTCCCCCCTAGACCCAGCATGTCCTTTCGACAGTATATGCTTTTTTCACATATACACATCATATCAGAGTGGCATCCTGGGTCTAGGGGGGGAACAGGGTCAGCAAGACGAAAATGTATAATTTTCTGAAATTTTCCATGAACAAAATAAAGCACTGTTATTATGGACAATTTTAAAGCCATCAACTGTCGAATTGTAAATATTCATGGCCGTATTTCTTGTCAAACCAGTGTCAGGTTGTGTATATTTAGTTTTTGTAGGTGTATAAATAGATATACAGTGCATGTTCAAAAGTAAATTTGCTTTCAATCTATGTGTATTGCACAAGTGCAAATTCCCTAAAAAAAATGTTAAAACCGACATAAATAGTATAACTGACTTTCAAAATATGCCAAAATACACTAACATCAAAGAGCCAGGCCTTTGCGTCTTTGAAAGTGACATATTTATCAATTAGGGAGAACTCCCATTTAATCCATAGATGTCCTTAATATTAACTCATTTAAGCCTAGCGTCCTTTTTATGGGACATAGGCAAACAGAATAGCCCCAGATGTGACGCCGCAGAACGCGGCGTCCCATCTGGGGCTATTCTGTTTGCTTAGAGAATGTTCATTGAAAAATTGCATAAAATTGGAACATCCGACATGAAGCCCCTAAAAATGAAAGTGGACTCACCCAAATGATAATGATGGGAAAATCCATTCGTCAAATATGGGTTAAGCCGAGTGAAATATGCGGCCACTCCGTTACCCAAAATTAACTAATAAATATAAATATGTATATATATCAACAAAATAAAACATATTTAATGGGAGTAAGCTGAGAAAAATTTAAACGCATATGTACACTTTCCATTCCTGCTATCTTCTTGAAGACATCTTTGTCTGGAACTATTAGATGTTCAGTATGGTTAAATTTTTGCATGCCGTTGCAATACTAACAAGGCCTCACATGTTTGTAATACAACAACCATGTAGACGTTTAGTTTGGGGTCTAACTTGATTCATTTCTTTCCCAGACATTGCACAGAGTCTTCCAAAACTTGCAGCGCTGAAAATGACCTAATCCTCAATGTGCGCCACGATTCCCAAGGTAGGTATTTTATCAACAACCAAGAATAAGTCCATTCACAGATTTAATGACTTTCTTGGTGGTGGACGATGTACAATGTACTGTGCTTGCAAGATTCTTCTATAAATCAGAGTCCAGCTGTTCAAAATTAACAACATCGTTAGTTAACGAATCGTTAAAATTTCAAACATAAATGTTTCACTGTTATATTTTATTGATAAAACGAGAGAATCCTTTGCATTGCATGTAATTTAAGTTTTGGAGCAAAAATAAGAAAAAAAAGGTATACCCATGCATACCCAAGTTTTGCTATATAAACGTGGGGTGTATACATGTACATTATACGGACATGTTATCATGATGTCTACTATAGATTGAGCTAGTTATATAGCATCAGGAAAACATGTCCGTGTATCGAATACCCCCTTAAACCCCACTTTTATATAGTAAAACTGGGGTGTACAGGGATATACCTATTTTTCTTATTTTTTTCTCCAAAACATAGATTGTCGGGTACTCGTTAGAACCGCCTCGGCGAGGCGGTTCTAACGTGTACCCACAATATACATGTATGTTTTGAGCAAAAATAAGAAAAATATCGAAATTTTTCAGATGAAATTTTCAATGTTTACAAGTAAAAAAAATCTCTATATATTGCATGGTCAAGTTTTCGTAATGGTGAACAACACACTTGCTTGGTTCAGATGAGATACATAGTCTCATAGAAAAAGGAGTGGGCAACGATCAGGAAAAGGCGCAATCAGAATGAAACTCCCACGCCAAAAACCAAGGTGGGAAAAAACCAAGTTGACAATTAGGTACTTATACTGATAGAACATATGGTAAGCCGAGTGAGCAGCCATTTCCCAATAGGCGGCCACTCAGTAACCCGAACTTAAATAAAATTATGAGAATGTACATAAGGTTCAAACAGCACAAAAACTCGACTCGAAAACATAAAACGAATAGAACCACAACAGACGTATCGCCTTGGAACGATCAGTAATATGAAATTACTGGGAGTTTAAACCGGTTTTACAGGGCCCTAACCTCACCCTCATCTTCTGCAGTGGTTCGTAACATTTAGTAATTTGTCCTCGTGGTGAATCTCTAACTAGTAAATGAATCAATATGGACAAACAAATAAATCATGATAACCACCATGATAAATAAGAAACGAGGACTCAAAGACTCAGTAAGGTACCCGATAATGGAGATCCCTGGGCGCCGAATAACTTACTGAAATCCGGAGCAAAAGAAAACACCAGTTGGAACCCGGTGGGCCAAAAATATGAAAACATACATATAAGGCGCCAACAGCTCAACAAATTTCAAACACCAAGACATAAAACAAAGATCCACCACAGAAGTATCGCCTTGGAACGATCAGTAATATAAAATTACTGGCGGGCTTAAATCGATTTTACATGGCCATAACCTCACACTCAGCTTCTGCAGTGGTCTAAAAAGTTAGTTCTTCGCGGTCCTAGTGGTGAATCTCTAACTGGTCAATTAATCATCAAGGGCAAACAAATAATTCATAATAAACATCCTGATGAATAAAAACGAGGACTCAACAGATTCAACAAATGATAACCACCATGATAAATAAAAAACGAGGACTCAAAGACTCAGTAAGGTACCCGACGATGGAGATCCCTCGGCGCCGAATAACCTACTGAAATCCAGAGCAAAAGAAAAAAACCAGTTGAACCCCGGTGGGCCAAGCAACAGACAAGAAACTACGGCCCCAACCAACAAAAATGAATAGCATTATGTCGGGGCCATCATAGAGTTTGAGGCCCGACCCAGCGGCGTGCAATTAAAGAAGGCAGCGTAGTTATCAACCATGACTGGGTTAAAAACTAAGCATGCAGACTGTCGCATAACATTTAAGTTATACCCTATACGTCTGTAACAAGTAATGATCTTTCTGAAATGAGAAGAAAAATCATTCCTACAAATAAGTTTCTTAACTTTGTAACCCAAGTCACCTTAAAATTCTGGTTCCGAAAGGCCATCATATAAAAAGGTACAAGTAGGCAAAGATCAGGAAAAGGCGCAATCAGAAAAAGATTTCATCTCCAAAAACCGAGGTGGGAAAAAACTAAATTAACAATCAGGTACTTATACCATGAAAACATATCGTAAGCCAAATGAGCAGCTAATTTCCCAATAGTTGACAACTCAGTTACCTAAACTTAACTTATAATGTGAAAACAAACATAAGGCGCCAACAGCACAAAAAATTTAAACACCGAGGCATACAACAAAAAGAACCGCCACATCTCTAACTGGTCAATGAGTCATCAAGAACAAACTAATAAATAATAATAAGCATCCTGGTGAATCATAAACGAGGACTCAACAGATTCAGTTAGTGCCCGACGACGAAGATCCCAGGGCGCCGAATAACTTACTGAAACCCGGAGCAAAAGAAAAACGCCAGCTGGTCTTAATCAGACATAAAATTTGGAAATCAATTCATAGTGTCTGCGATAAAATTTAGAAAATGTTTTTCGAAGTTTATGATACCGATAGCCTTGCTGGAGAAGCTTGGCTGTTAAATATTTATTTCGCAAGTAGAAAATGATCAGAAAAGGCGCAATCAGAAAGAAATCCCCACCCCGAAAACCGAGGTGGGAAAGCTAAATTGACAATTAGGTACATATACTTAGAGAACATATCGTAAGTCGAGGGAGCAGATATTTACCAATAAGCGGCCACTCAGTCACTCGAATTTAAATAAAAATATGAAAAGGAACATGTAGGCAACGATCAGGAAATGGCGCAATCAGAAAGATATTCCCAGTCCAAAAACCGAGCTGGGGAAAACTCAATTGGCAATTAGGTACTTATACTTTGAAAAATATCGTAAGCCGACTGTGCAGCTATTTCCAAATAGGCGGCCACTTATTTACCCGAACTTAATAAAAATATTAAAACGTACATAAGGTTCAAACAGCACAAAAATCGACTCCAAAACATGAAACAAACGGAACCACAGCAGAAGTATCGCCTTCTTGGAACGATCAGTAATATAAAATAAATGAGGGGGTGGGGGGCAAAATCGATTAAGCTCACCCTCATCTTCTAAAGTGGTTCACAACATTTAGTTAGTTGTTCGGTCCACATGGTGAATCTCTAACTAGTCAATGAATCATCAAGGACAAACAAATAACCACCATGTTGGTTCAAAAACGAGGACTCAACAGATTCATTAAGCTGCCCGGCGATGGAGATCCCTGGGCGCCGAATAACTTACTGAAAACGGAGCTAAAGAAAAACACCAGTTGAAGCCCGGTGGGCCAAGCGACGTACAAGAAGCTCCGGTCCCAACCAACTAATGTCGGGGCCATCATGCAATCTGACGCCCGACCCACCGGCGTGCAATTAAAGAAGGTAGCATAGATATCAACCATGATTGGGTTAAAAATTAAGCATGCAAACTGTCGCATAACATTCAAGTTATAAACTAAACGTCTGTAACGTGTTATCCTTCATTTAAGTTTCTTAAATTTGTAAATTAAGTCACCATAAAATTCTGGTTCCTAACGGCCCTCACAGCGTCTTTAGCCAAACATTAAATTTGAAAATCAACTAATAGTGTCTGGAATAAAATTTAGAAAATGTTTTTCGAAGTTTGGCTTTTAAACATTTGTTTCGCGCGTTGAAGTCCGCTGCATGATTGCAGACTTTAGCAAACCTAATTAGCTGCGAAATGCGCTTAAGCAGCAAAGTCAACTCATCAAGCTTTCTGCGTCCACCAACAAGACAATGTATACAGGACTGGTGGTTATCATGATTAATTTGTTTGTCCTTGATTATTCATTGACTAGTTAGAGATTCACCGCGATGACTGAACAGCTAACTAAATGTTGTGAACCACTGCAGAAGCTGAGGGTGAGCTATGTCCATGTAAAACTAATTAAAGCCCGCCAATAATTTTATTACTGATCGTTCCAATGCGAAACTTTTGTGGTGGTTCTTATTTTATGTTTTGGTGTTGAAGTTTTTAGCTGTACGTGCGTTTTTATGTTTTTAGTTATGTTTGGGTAACTGAGTGGCAGCCTATTGGGAAAATAGCTGCTCACTCAGCTTACGGTATGAATTCTTAGTATAAGTACCTGGGGTTGGTAACTCAAAGTCATCTTAAGCTTAAGATCAACCTACGACCAACTTAAGCATCTCTTAGGGGTTATGGTGAATAACTGAAAAGGACCTTAAGTCACGGTGACAACTTAACATCATCGTAATTGTGGCGTCGTCTTATCTTACGAGGTATCACCTTTTATTTTAAAACAAAAAGTTACGACAGCTTGAGTAACTGGAATAGAAAATGCGTTAATTTGAAGTTAGTCATCTAAAGTAGACGGGGAACTTGCGATGTCTTCGAGTTACTGGGCCCTGATTGTAAATTTAGTGTTTTTTCCTGCCTCGGTTTTTGGGGTGAGAATTGGTTTCTGATTGCGTCATTTCATGATCATTTCCTATTTTTACCTTTTCATCTCCATGTGTTAGTCCTGGGTGGTATCTCTTTGGTCTTTTTCTTTCGTTTGAAACAGACAAGAGAGATCCCTGCTGATCGCGGTAAACTAGCCAGGGGGTTGTAGCAGGAAATTGTTTAGAGTGACTTTTCTATCCCCCTCTACATGTTACAATAGTTAACAAAAATGCTTTTATGTGTGTTCGATGGATACATGAGGTTAGCGCGTTTTTGAGTAGGGCCTAATGCCCCTAAGCAAAAACGCGCTAACCTCAGGTAAATAAATGTACCAAATTGGAGTCTTTCCTATGGTGTTAATTGCTCTTCCATGTCTAAAGACGCTTTTGGTTTATCGCTGGACGCTTTCAATTAGACGGGTTCCGAGGTACGGTACTTGTTTATCAGCGAGAGAATATCAAACAATAAATCTAGAACCAGTCTAGCTTGCAAATTATGGATAAACATGTTACCAGAGCTATCGAGTCATTTCGCCTCAACATTTGTTTCTTAACGTCATTTCAACGTCTTCCAATATTTATAGCTAGTCTCCAATGTGTGTACGTTCTATGACTTTTGTTTGTTTGATTTGAGGCTTAACGTCCCAGTCAACATCTAAGGTCATGTCGAGACGGTGTGGGACTTCTGCCGAAAACTGAGATGTCATGACATCTCAAAGTGCTACAATATAGTACCACCAAAAGTCCTATTCTTCTGCGTTTGGTACCACCTAAGTTAACAAAGGCTTGTAACATGTATAGATGGTTGGCCACTCTGAGGCAACAAGCAGCTCATCTATTTGAACTGTGTCCTGTATTAAGTCAACCCGTTTAGGTGCTTTGATTACGTTTACCCGAATCCCGTCAACGCGGCTTTGGGTCAACTTGGCTCGAATCATGTCGGTCTGTTTTACAGATATTGTTACATAATTGCGCACGGGTAAGATTGATAGCTTAAGATGAATCTACAAGGTAAAACAGGTAAGTAATCAGGGAAAATCTTTCTCACTTACTATAATTGCTTTTTTAAGTCTGCAAGATGTTAGACTTCGAAAAATGACCTAATTCAACAAGGACTTTATAAAACCATGGTGATTTCTTTACCTAGTCTCTACTAACGCGATCTTTTACGCCCTCTATCGGCAGAGCCTCCGTGAGGGCGTGATCAGCTAAGTATTTATGAAACGCTTCACGTACTCAACAAACTTAGGGGACCAATAAGAGAGCATGATTACCATTTACCCATAATACAACGCATTGTTTACATTTTATTGGTTTTTCAAATTCACGAGTATCGAAAAAAAAAACAGGTAAAAATGACAAGGGAGCGGGAAAGTTACGTTTATGGAGAAATGGAGCAAGATGGCGCACCACCATGACGGAAGTTTTGACCGCGGTTAAAATTTCTGGAAATAACAATGGAAAAACTACCCAGTGTTATCCCAGCTGCCATAATTCACATCATCAACACGTTGGAAAGTGATAGCGAGCACCGGTACCAGTGGAAACTTTCCGGAACCTGGAAAATGTCTCGTTATTCATAAAAAGCGAATTTCGCGCCAAAAGTGTTGAAGGTGACCAGCCACCATTTCCTGTGAGACGGAAACCAGGAAATAGGAAGCACAAATCGCCATCTAAGCTGAGACGCCAAAGAGCAAGTAAATAACGCTTTCGGGAAAAGAAGCCAGCTGAGAAAGCTGACTCACCTAAAAGCCCTGCCTCAGAAGTGAACACTGCCGTTCTTCAAGAACAGGAACCTGCTGCCGTTCTTCAAGAACAGGAACCTACAGCCGTTCTAAAAGAACAGGAACCTACAGCCGTTCTAAAAGAACTGGAGCCTGCTTGTAAAACTTCTACGAAGGACAGATGTGACCTGGCTAATACCGGTCAAGTTCAGGATTTAACCTGTAGCAGTGATAAGCGCTCTGAGAAGCAGATTTTGTCACCAGGTTCTGACATTAGTGTTGAGACTGAAAGAGCCCTCCTTTTAGACTTTCTTCAACAATCAGATACTGGCAGTGACAATTCGTTTGACATCGCGGAAGTGATTTCGGAAGCAAATAAATGCTCGAACTTTAAACGGCAGCCTTCAGCAGGTGTTGAGCCCAAACGTTGTTCCCGCTGTCATATAACCAAATACTGTAGTGTTGAATGCCAGAAGAAGGATTGGGATTTCCATAGGTTCGCCTGCTCGGTTGTCGCAAAGTCTGCGACAAAGAAAACTTAAAACTTGCTACAGTTAAAGACCTTTTGCGTGTATATATTGTAAAAGTGATCTGACGTTTTCTGCACATTTTTAGAGTTGTAGTGAAAACTAACATTAACAAATACGCCGAAAGGTGGTGCGCCTTTATATATGCGGAACATACAATCCAAAGAAGAAGAAAGATATTTTATATTTCAAATCAATAATTATTCTGAAAATATTTTGCATATAAATGTTTTCCCCATGATGCACGCGTGATCTCGAGAAAATACCCTTCCCACAATGCACAGCGATGACGTCACTCGTGAAGAGAAAATTAAGTGACGGATCCAGGCGTCTATGGAGGACAGACAGGACGTAATTAGGTTACTGGATCATCCGGGTTAGGTCTCTACATACCAGTTGAAGGAACAGCGGGTGGTATTGATTTTGGATCAATACAAACAGCCAGCAATGACATTCAAATTTCCACAGTTGTCAATATTAGGATTAAAAGTATTTATTTTTTTTTATAACACCAGTAACTATTTGCAAGAGATGAACGTGGTTTCCACAACCAGATCGAAATATGTCAATTTAGAATCATGGTCATTTCGGTCATATTTCGGGACGTCCCTCCTCTTAGGACACACCCAAAGGAAGCGGTCTATTCATGACCATACATAAGGCAAAAAAAAAAAAAAAAAAAAAAAAAAAAAAAAAAAAAAAAAACCAAAAAAAAAAAAAAAAAACAATGTTTCCGGTAACATGCCAGAAAAAAAATGGGTCGATAGGTAGGGATTTTTTTTTTATTATTTTTTTTTAGGGAAGCCTTACCATGTAAAATACCTGAACATACAGTTTCATCAGAATTAAACTGTTTTCTCCTCCAGTGCACACGCACAGCTTCTTAACTTCAATTCAACATTTTTTATTTGGATGAAGCTTCCACTTGGTCCACATGATACTTCAGCAAACACTTAAGGTACAGGTGATAATGCA
Source organism: Rugalucina vietnamica (assembly GCA_964017185.1). Classification (NCBI taxonomy): domain Eukaryota; kingdom Metazoa; phylum Mollusca; class Bivalvia; order Lucinida; family Lucinidae; genus Rugalucina; species Rugalucina vietnamica. Next base: position 60,664,391 of record OZ024873.1, read on the forward strand.
TTACTGTTTCAAAGCACTCAATCTTTGCATTTTGAATCTGCAATTGTGCCTGTAAGCGTACATAGTGATTCTGCAAATGGCAATATTTGTGTGAAACTTTTTGAACAAATCATTTAGTGTTGATTGACCGTCTAATGATGACATTAGTTTTTTTTTCACTGCCGTGCTCGCATTTTTCTATGCGAAGTGCGAGAATTTGTTGGCCACTGCCACTGGAGGCCGCCATTTTATCAGTACTGCACATGCGCATGTATTGATCGTATAATCGACGGTACGCTAACTGTGATATTCTACTGCGGTATTCTTTTGCCGGTCCGGTACTTGAAAAACACGATCTTTTTTCGATAAAAAAATATTAGAGTCGGGGAGTTTTTGACAGGGTCGGTCGGGTTACCGGAAACATTCTTTTTTTTTTTTTGGCCTAATTTAAAATTTCAACCAGATTAGACCATTGATTGAGTTAGCTGACGTTAAGCATTGTTTAAATTCAAATTGCCATATTGACTTATGGTAAAATCATTGCCTTTGGGCAACTTTTATATTTCAAAATTTGCCAGCCCTACGTATTGGATTCCTTTTTTGAAGGAAGCCAACTTGTTGCAAAATCAGTGTTTTGGGTTAGAAGAGTCATGTTTCTATCACAAAATACCCTTATCTTTTGGTATAGTAATAAAATACCCCCTATATCTTTCAGTATACATGTAGCTTTACGAAAACCGTATCCGTTACATCACACAAGGCTGGTTGATCAGTATTTAAAAGTAATATTACAAAGCATTTTGATTTGATCTGGTAAGATTTTATGATTTATTTAATGTTCGATATTTTTCTTCATGCAATTTACAATTCAAGCAAAGTTGGATGTTTAAACTTGACATCAGGTAAACATGTCCGTGCAATGAATGCCCACTTTTATACAGTTAAACTGGAGTATGCAGCGCTATACCTAGATTTGAGCCTCGACGCGAGAAAACCGGTCTTCGAGGTTTCCGACCAGGTCCGACACAAACCGGCCTGTACAAGCTCAGAAAAGAGCTAGAAGCTTGAAATTTCGGATTTAAGTAGAAGAGGAATTGTACTATCCGAGTAGCGAAAACAAAGGCGCTGATCAGCTTCGCGGTTAAAACCGCGAAGCTGATCTGCGCCTTTGTTTTCGCCTAGGCAAAAATCCGGTTTCCTCACGATGCGGCTCATTTCGTTTTTTGCTCCAAAATGTAGATTGTGGGTTTTCGTTAGAACCGCATCGTACACACAATCTATGTTTTGAGCAAAAATACGAAAAATTGTTCTACTGAAAATTTTCATTTTTTTTACAACTTAAAAAATCAGTGTATATTGCATGGGTAAGTTTTCGTAATGAGAGCAATGCTAATAAATGGCCTCATCACGATTTGTAAAAAACGACAGCGTTTTTAAAGGTTTAACAGAGGGCTCTGAGTTAATGACATAAGGAAAAAATTGCGTAGATTTTTTTTTTTAAATAGTGTCAGATCATCTAAAAATGAAAACAAACATGTTTGTACGTTTGTCTGTGCGTTTTAAGTGACTTAAAGTGATGTTCCGGCTCCCATTTCGTAATGTCTATATCAAAATCTAACACCTTGACATGTACTAATTTAATTTCTATAGTTCATTTAATCATCTGCCAAGGTAATTACAGTCCTGTTTATTGCTCTTATCAATAATCTGTCACAACAGACATTATTCTGATCTCGATGGTCTAACTGATTGAAACAGTTGGATTTCAAGTCCTTGGCTATCTGGATTCTGAACGCATGGCAGCACTATAGTGCGGAATGCTACTGAGGAAGACTACTGTGACTCCCAGAGTTTAAGTGCAATTAGCTGCCTATTAAAAATGCAGTGTTCAGTGTCCTGAGAAAACACTCAAATACAAATACAATATGCGAAAAGACTTTTGCATAGCAGTAGTTAGGTGCAGATCAGTTGCATATATTGATCAGTGCATTTAATTTGAAGGTGAAATTTTAATTATGATATTTTAATATAATTATTGCGTACTTGATTTAACAGCTTAGATTTCTTGGGAACTGGCCTGAACCAGCCACTGTAGATTTTCTCTAATCATATAGAATATTCAACATATTATTGTTTTACATGAAATTAAATAAGGCTTTGGAATAATTTCTACATTATAAGTACTGCAAATATGTTTAACATGTTTAAGTGACAGGCATTAAAGAGGAAAAAAGAACTTCAACAAGAATAAATGTCATAAATAAATAAATAAATAAATAAATAAATAAATAAATAAATAAATAAATAATGAGTAAAAAATGTGTAGATATCCTCTTTGCGTATTTACCATATACCTTTATGAATACTCCAAACATGTGCATGTACCTGTTATGTGCCTTCACATAGCCAGGCTGGTTTGTGTCTTGCCTTGTTGAAACACTGGCTATTGGTTATTGATTGGATACATTGGAGCAGTCCAGTCCTTGTGTACCTTTTTAACTCTGTTTATTTCCTTCGATCAACTGGTTTTATATTGGAAAACCAATGTGCTTCCCAAGAAGATTTTATCAGATTATTCTGGAGATAAATGGCGGCCTGCTGTGGCATGTGAAAGTAATAAATTAATAGCAACCAACCAACCGAGTTGTTGTCGCGCAGCGACAACAACGAGGTGTTGGTTGCTTTACGATTAGAAGTTATGTTCTGTTCTATTCTGTTTTGCAGTATGGAGACGTCGATTTTTGTGTGTCATTCAACTTCCGGAAATTTTTACCGCAGTCGAATTCCGCCAAGCGAAACCATTTAATCTTACAAATAAAAATATGCTAGACTTGTGATAGTTGAAAATAAAATTACACAAGAACAAACAAACGCTCGAAACTGCGTTTGAAATGCAAAACCTGTTTTTCTTTACTTTCGTTTTATCATTATTTTTCCTCTTACAAGCTGTGGTTCATTCTCTCCGTAATTGTTGCATAGCAACAGAAATCGTTCTTTGCTAGTTGGATGGCGGGAGGCAGTTGAAATGAGATATGCTTCTGAAATGCATGGAAATGGTTCACTGAAACTAATTCATTCATGCTGACTTAGCCAATGTTAAGCCCTGTTTAACAGCCTGAACCGGTATGACATTACTTGGTACCGCTGATTAGCACTTCGGTGTTTAGTTGTCTCAAAGATAAATTTGTCAAGCGAAGAAGGACTCGAAATTTCACTACCTGATTCGGTTTCCTCTATGATTATTTGGATCTGCACCTTGTTTACTGCGAGTAGGTGGACATTGCACATGTTAAACATCGTCAACAAAATATTTATAGTCTCTAACATACAGAAGGTGTAAATTTAACAGATTAAAAACAATCCGAACCACCGCCACCAGTGGGTGGGGTAGCGTTAGACACAAGTGATCGATCAAGGGACTGGAATGACCTCCCTGACTCTCTGTTTTCTACTGCTGAAATGTCAGATGATTGTGTGTCCAAGTTCGCTTCACTCGTGCGTTCAAGGGACTAATTTTTTCCCCCCATCCGAACCCCCTGGTGAAATAATGTCATTTGGCGTGTCACCAGTAAACTATTCAGATTCAGATTCATCTAGTGGTTCTCAAAGGATACGTGAAGTAAATCTTATGCTTACAAACATTAATTGGAAAGGTCCTAATTAGGTTGAATGCAGTAAAATTTGAGCCGGTTTTGTTTTACATCTGTAGATTGTCCATCGCTGACATCGAAAAAAGATCCGATACGAGAAAAGCTAGTATCTCACTGGCATGCGAATTTTGTCGCGGACTTTCGCACTACATTTGTGCGAGTGTCGCACGAGTGTCGTGAGAATATTCATGTGTCGTGAGCTTGTCGCCAACTGGTCCTGAAAGTTTTAAACATGTTTTAAAATTTTATGCTAATTTTTTAAAGTTGTTCCAAAATATTTTGCAAGAATGTCGTGCCACAGTCGTGCAAGTGTCGCGAACCTGTTGCCGCAAAATTTTGGCAAATTTACAATGCCAAATTTTCGCGACACTCGTAACAATGTCCTGCGAGTGTCTCACGATGGTTGCGCGACAGTCTTATAAAAACATGCGAAAAACCTCACAACTATCTGGCGAGAAAATAAAACTAAGCGACATTCGTACGAATGTCCTGCAGCACTCGCACGAATGTTGTGCAACTGTCATACGAATTAAAACGAAAATAAGCTACATTCCCGGGAAAGTCGTGCGACTATTGCATGACAGTCGCAAGATTTATTTTAAAAATTAGACCGAAATTTGCAAATTTGTCGCATAAATGTCTGTTCAATGAGACTGCAACGTGAAACGGTGAAAGTTGTGTTTATATTGTCAATCTTTGTCGCGAAATAGTCTCCAGTTGTTGCATTCCAGTGAGATAGGGCTAAACCAGACCAAATTCAATACGCAGCAATACTGTAAACAATCGAGATAAGACAGTTCGCCAACAAGCCGCACCACCGACCCTGTATCATTTCTGATAGATTCGGAGTGATTTTTAAACAACGACAGTTAAAAGTCTTGGTTTTAAATCTGCCTATTATATAATAAATTAATCATCAGGAAAACATGTCCATGAAAAGTATACCCCCTCATACCCCACTTTTATATAGAAAAACTGGGGAATGCAGGGGCATACCTATTTTTCTTAGTTTTGCTTCTAAACATAGATTGTGGGTACTCGTTAGAACTGCTTCGGTGAGGCGTTCTAATGTGTACCCACAATCTAGCAAAAATAAGAAAAACATCAATTTGAAAGCTTTTCTGATGAAATTTTCAATTTTTAAAGCTGACAATTTTCTTTTTTTTTTTTTTTTCTTTTTTCTTCAAACCCACACAGATGCTTGAATGGTTAAGTGCGGTAATAAAATATCAGCGCTCTTAACCACTCAGCCACTAGGGCCACCCCCAATATTTCAAAGTTCTGGTTACACAATCAAATGCAAATATTAGTAAATCAAAAGTATGCCTGGCTTCTATGACACTTTTGCAAACATCTCTTTACCAAGGCAATTGATGCAAAACTGTTTCAAGTTTTGAAAATAATTGGGTAATTATTTTTGTTTATCTTGTGACAAAACAAACTTAACAAACTTATTGTGAATGAAGTGAGATTGAGGCACTTTTACAAATTTATGTCTCATTAATATTGTAAGAGTATCTTGCAAATAATCCAAATATTGCATAACATCCCAGAACTTTTACAATAGTATTGATCCCACGAAATTGGAGACCCCTACCACTTGGTCAAAGAGCTTGCCTGTCTGAACTTAATTAATTCATAAATGTTCAAGAACATCATGGATAGTGAAACTTGTTCTCTTTTTCTAAACCTACTTTTTACGCCCTTACAAGATTCTTTCAGCTCATATGAGATGGGCATATCAGTAGGCGGGGCGAAAACTGAAGTACTCTAAGACAAAATACTTTGTACACCCATAAGCACACTACCCAAGGCAAAGGGGGCTTGAACCCACATACACTGGACACAGTGGTGAGACAAAGGAATGATTATGAGCAGTATAAATGGAAAAAAAAAGTTGACAAGATGAATATGAACCGCTTTTCATATGAAATTGTTCTGCCAATACTCTTTTGTCTGACACTTTGGTCAATTTCATTTGAGGTGGCTCCGTGTTTCTTAATCACTCGATCATTTCACCGCTGTGTCTGGTGTGGGTTCGAGTCCCGCTCTGGCCACATGTGAGACAAGCCAAGTTCTGCTTGCGGGTGTGCCTGGTGGTTTTTCTCGCGGTTCTCCCGTTTTGGCCCCACCTATTGATTGGCCCGTCTCATATGAGCTGAAATAATCTTGAAAGGGACGTTAAACTGAATTAGAAAAAAAAAAAAAAAAAACACTTTCATTTGAATAAGTTTTACTGTTTCTTTGAACTGTATACATGTACTGTTTTATTAAAAAACCAGCAGTGTGGTCATGAATCCATGGTCATTGAGGTGTTCTAAATTAGCCTTGGGTAAGACAAGTAAAGTTTCTGTTTTTCTTGCAAACACTTATTCAGGGTGTCCATGGTCAGGGAAAAAGTCAGAGAGAAATCACTTTTTTCAAAGCCAAGGAATTGTCAGGGATTTTTGACATCAGTCAGGGAATTTTTCAATTTAAGCCAAAATCAGGAAATTTTGAAAAACAGGTTTATAAAATGCCAAACTACAATGAACACAAACATTCTTTCACCTGTTGCTTGTCCTTATGAACACAAAACTGAAGTAAAGTAACTAGGATAAGCAAACTTCATGTAGAAATTCAATATGTAGATCATAATAAGTTGATATTATTATTTTCAGCAACTGTAGATATTCATGGTGCTGTCCTGGACTGTGACCTTTGGACCAGGAGGGGCATTAATTTCTGTTATTGTACAAGTCATAATTTCATAGGTAAGTGCTCCTCAAGTTATATGACCCAAGATTTACTCTTTCCCTAAACCCTCCTCTGGAAACCACCATAACATTTTTTCAGAGTAGAATAAAATTTAGTGATTGACATGCATAAAATTTGCTTTCCAAATGTTTGACATGCAAAAGTTTTCAAACTGTGTTCACAAATTAATTTTATTTCCAAAAACATTCTTGAATTAGGCTCCATCCTGAAAATTAGATGGAATGTTTCTCACAACAGAAGTCCTGTGCTGAAATAATTGATTTTTATCCTACCTGCTTATAGCAGGGTGCGATATAGGAGTCCAAATTTCCGTCTGTCTGTCTGTCCATCTGTCCGTTCGTTCGTCCGTCCGTCAACATTTACGTTGAAGTTTGGTTTTCTGTACATTAGTGAGAGCTAGGAATGTGAAACCTTGCAGAGTAATTGTCCTTGACATACCCTTCAAGCACGCACCTTGACCCGGTGCCCTTGACCTATATTTTACGGTCCATTGACTTTGTTCATTTTTATGTCGAAGTTTGGTTTTCTCTGCATCAGTGATACCTGCGCGTGTGAAACCTTGCAAAGTAATTGTCCTTGACAATGACATACCCTTTGACATACCCTTCAAGCATGCACCTTGACCCGGTGCCCTTGACCTATATTTCAAGGTCCACTGACTTTGTTCATTTTTATGTCGAAGTTTGATTTTCTCTGCATCAGTGATAGCTGCAAGTGTGAAACCTTGCATAGTAATTGTCCTTGACATACCCTTCAAGCATGCACCTTGACCTGCTGACCTTGACCTATATTTCATGGTCCATTGACTTGTTAATTTTTATGTCAAACTTTGGTTTTCTCTGCACCTGTGATAGCTGCGAGTGTGAAACCTTACATAGTAATTGTCCTTGACATACCAGTTAAGCATGCACCTTGACCCGCTGACCTTGACCTATATTTCATGGTCCATTGACTTGTTAATTTTTATGTCAAACTTTGGTTTTCTCTGCACCTGTGATAGCTGTGAGTGTGAAATCTTGCATAGTAAATGTCCTTGACATACCCTTTCAGAACATACCTTGACCTGGTCCCCTCGGCCTATATTTCAGGTTTTTAGTTATTTTGCCCAGTGCAGGTGCGATATCGACCTCCGCGGCGTTCTTGTTAAATTTTTGAAGTACCTCCCACCAGTGCATGTAAAATGCAAGGTTAACACTGCTATTCAGTACTATAATGTTATGATTTTGTCAACTGATTTTCAAAATTTGTGTTGAACTTTTTAGGGATCGAGGAATGCAATGGGAAAACAATATCAGATACATTTTTGAACTAGGTGAATAGCTAAAAAGGTAGGTTTTAAGAATGCTTGGTTGAAGTACAGTATGGTTATTCATGAAGATTTGGTCATGAAGATATTTATACTTCTTTCCTCATAGTCTGCTTCCCCTGATCCAAGAACAGATCTCAGTAAAATATACTGGTAAAGCCCTGTATATCCGTGATGCAACCAAATTTCTTAAGCACAGATTGATGCAACATTCCATCATGACAAAATGGAGTGTAGTGTTTGGAAGCCAGATTGATTTGAGTGCAACTTACCGTGAGGCATATACCTACAGAGAGACAATGACCTCTTTGCTGTAGGTTGAATCCCAATGGATCATTTAGCTTCCAATCACTGGACTGCGTGTCATGTGTCGTGAAATGCTGCATCAGTCTGCACTGTAAGAATCACAGGTATACAGGATGGTAATAACTGCCTCAGATTGATTTGTATATATCTGACCATCCTAATAACACAGCAATTGTCTGCGAATGTAAAACATTAAGTCAAGCAAATATGCATCTAATAAATGTGTACTTATACATCTATGATTTAAAACTTAATCATAAGTATAAAGTTTTGGAATATCCATCTTAATTGCTAAAATATGAAATCTTTTACAGAATTAATTATTATGAATATAGATTGAATTTATAAGCACTTTACTCTTATAGAAGTTGATGCATTTTCCTTGATAAGGTTTCATGTAATTTATTAGAGGTGTTTTAATCTGTTTTAATCTGTTTCAGATTTATTTACGGTTTGATCTTTTAAGTGGGAATACAGTATTGACCAGTGTCAAATGCATCATTGACCATGGAAACTGGAACATTGTTAACACATTACCAGAGAAATTTATGCCCAGTCAGCATAAACATTATGGACTGATTTAGATTCAATTCTGAGACTCCCCATCTTGCCAGCAAGTTCATTCATTCAGGATTCTGTCTTCTCAAAGCGCAATTACTACAGTTGAATCATCAAACTACTTTACTGTTTTTCAAATATTCTTAGTAAAAGTTAGCAAATACCATCTTCTTTTTCATGTGAAAGTTGTCTGTTTTAGCTTAAGAAAATGCACTTTATTTATTAAATTGACAGACCTGTGAAGGTGTCACTTAAATATTAAAATTTAACTTCAAGAATCTTAGTTAGAAAAGTGAGACATTAGAACTGAAAAATGCTTGGCAACATTTTCCATATAGGAGTGTTAAATAAAATATTTCAGAAATGTAATAGACTATTAAATGAGCCATGACACCAGAAAATTGGTCTTCAGGGTTTCCGACCAGGTCTTTCACAAACCGGTCTGTTGAGTCACAGGAAAAGGAAAGAAGCTAGAAAGTTTAAGTAGAAAAGGGATTGTACTATATGTGTAGCGAAAACAAGGGCGCTAATCAGATGTACAGTTACTACTCAGCTGATCTGCGGCTTTGTTTTCACATTTGCAAAAATCCTGTTTTTCTCATGTGGCTCATATTATAAATGTTACATTTTAAAAGAATAAATTCTACACATCCATATACTTGCTGTGTTTATATACAGTTTGTACATGTGACTCTGTGCCAGATATTTAACCCAAAATCATTTCCATTATGTAAACATACATGTACTTGTACATGTAGCTTAGCTCGATAGAAAGGTTGTAGTTCAAATCCTGCTTCTAAGACATAAGTACTAGGATGTGTTGTTGAACAACGCTTTTGTAACCATCAAGTATCCAAAAAATGTGGCCTGTCTTGTAATAATGAAAAATGGTTGACTGTACTGTTCAGCCTGAATGCAAACAAAACTGAAACATGGCTTCTGTGAACACTGATGACGAATTTAAAATGGGAAGTAAAATAAATGGGAGGCCTGGTGGCGTATAGGCTCAATTTACAACTTTTTAAGAGATCTATAAGTGTCTTGGAACAGAAAAGCTATAGAATTGCAGACTGGTTATTTTATAATACATTCATTGATGCCTTGTTGAAAACTTCTGGTGCATATGATGCATATCCGTAATCTGGTCATGTAAACCAGTTTGAAAGTCCATTTTGCATACAGTTCAGTGATGAGAGCCATACGTTTTTGTAAGTAAAGGTATCTAAGTTATGTTTACAAAAGGAAATTTGATGCACAGATATGACCATTGACCAAAGTTGTTCATTTGGTTAAGCACCAAAACAAACGGCAAACTAATGTACGCACAAAAATCATGAATTCAAGCGTGCGGTATCCTGATAGATTGGTTGGTTGCCCATTAGGTGTGCCTATTTCATATTAGGCTAATTAAGCCAGTTAGAGAAAAACCTTTTGGACTGTTTGATTATTGATGCATTTAACTAGCATTATAATCATACGAAAAAAAGTGGTGAATATTCACTTTAACATTTCTTCTGTTTTACAGGTTTATGATTCAAAATGTTCCGTTCAGCCGTATTTATCACGCTACTGGTTACGTCAACATATTTGCTTTTATCATCGGCCGTACAGCAGCGCATGCGTACTGGTTGTTACAAGAGCTGGAGAGAATGTGACTGGGGGAAGCGCCTGGGTCATGGCGATAAGATTGTGGGATGTACCAACTTATGCAGATGCTGGGGGTATTCTGCAGGACTATGTCAGAGACGGGAAAACCGCGGGTGTCCTCGGGACGAATTTGGTTTGACGTACTACTCATGCGAATGTCAACTGCCACGAGGAAGTCAGGACAGCTTTTGGTGCAGAAAAAGTTAATGATTTGTTTTGCGGTTGAAAGCGTATATGACTTTATTTGTACTGAAATGGGAAGTATGGACAGTGTGCCAAACACGAGACAACTGTTATTTTACAGTCAACTGTCATTAGCCGCTGAAAAAATATATATTTAATTTCAACTGTCAGTAGCCGCATTCAACATGTTTTGGCTATCTATATACAATCAAATTCTCTATTTAGTACTACATATGAGCCGCATCATGGGAAAACCAGTAATCTGCATAGGCGAAACCAAAGACGCAGATCAGCTTCGCGGTAACCGCGAAGCTGATCAGCGCTTTTGATTTCGCTACACGGATAGTACAATTCCTCTACTTTCTAAATCCAAAATTTCGAGCCTCTAGCAATGTGCTGTGACTGTACAGTCCAGTTTGTGTCGGACCTGTTCGGAAACCACATTGTTGGTTTTCCCACGAGACGGCTCATATGTATATGACAATATCGTAAATGCTTGATGTAGTTCCATTGTGAGATCTAGGCGCATATTGTAAGATGCTTCCTTCTTGAAATTCTTTAGTTTTACCAATCACTGATTTTATTATTTAGTACAAAGACTGTTATTCCTCCCATTTAAGCTCACCTGAGCCGAAGGCTCATGTGGAGCTTATAGGATGGTACTCTAGCCGATGGCCGTGCGTGCGTCCGTCCGTCCGTCCGTCCGTCCGTTCACATTTTCAAAGATCATCTCTGAAACCGCTTGGCCAATCAAAGCCAAATTTTATAATGAAGCACCTTTAGGAAGGGGGAAGCAATTTGTATATTAATAATCCAGGTCACATGACTAAGATGGCCGCCATGTCCTTATAATGATGGTAAAAAGCCTTCAAAAATCTTCTTTCCTGGAACCGGTGGGCCGATTTCAACAAAGCAACAAAACTCGGTTTGATCCTGTTAAGATCCATAATACTAGCATTTGTAGTCTCCTTAACGCCGATGACATTGTGTTCATTTCTAACAGTGCCGAAGGATTGCAAAGAGCTATGATTAAAGGGCCTGTAACAGGGTATGGGAAATTAACATGGGAGTTTGCCCACGCATGGAATTTTATGAAATTATGTGCATTAATTGTCTTGGTTATGACTGCTATAATAATGGTGTATTCCCTTGTAAATTCAATTCCACTGGCAAATTATGACGTAATATATGACGTCAATACGATAGCTAAGAGCACCACTTTAAACGTTTCTATAGTGGTCAACGATTCATGAAGCAAATGTTGGAAGCTTTCCAGAAATAAAGTAGTCATTGGTAAGTTTGCTGATACTATAAATGACTTTGTTGGTATCAAGAAGGTGGCCGAGCAGTCATTTTCATGTACATGTAACCCCTATTTTCACGTGGTTATTTTAACAGAGGTAGAATTTGAATTAAAAATTTTCTGTGTTCCAGTCTTTGTCAAGACACCATTTTAATATAAAAACTGCCAACATATGTTAGACATATATTTGTGAAATTTCACGAAAATCGTGGACCGGTAACATGGTGTTTTGTTACATTCATTACACATGACCCTTATTCATCAAAATGTTAACTTGTTCACTAATAATTACAAAGTACTTAAATAAATGATTTATGACTGTAGGAGTTTTACTGTAGGCTTATTATAAGGAATTTATATTATTATAGCATGATTTTTATGAAACCCAACACACAGACCTTATACCCTGTTACATAAGTTGCCGTTTGGACAGTCTTAAAATAATTTAAAGAGTTCAATAAAGTTTTGTGTTTAAACATCACATTAGTATAACTGCAGGGTTTAAAATGCAATATTATTTATTTTTCTGAATTCAAAGTTGTCTCTCAGTACCCTTTCCTTTTGTTACATATGTTACATTTAGCGCAAACATGTAATGTGGACAATTTTCATATGATCCGATCTTTAAGAGCTGATTTTTTTCTTCTTATTTTAAATGGATGTTAAATGTTACTAATTAATACACATGCTTAATCATGGGGCTGTTCAATTACATTAATCTTATCCTTATTTAATTAGCATGTTACAAAATTATAAATTAAGAAATTACATTTCATTGAACATCACAATACATGTACTGCGATATTAATCTCAAGAAAAGATTATAAGTTCATAACCCAATCTGTTTTTCTGACATTTATTCATCATTCACCATGTTTCATTTTGATGCAAACCCTATCTTAGTACTTTTGCAGGCTTGTGCAACCGATAAGAACACATAATATGCAAGATTAATGTTTGTATAAATTTGTATGAAAGGAAGCTAGTTTGTCTACAAGACGTTTGTCATGATATGACACAACTTACTTTATAAAATCTAATTTTTACCAAGAAAATATTATCTTTAATATTCAGTTCTGAATGATGTAATGTATGTAACGTACAATATACGTTTAATAGGCTGAATAAGATCCAAAGGAATGTGAATATAGGAAGTGGACTTGCTTCAACGATGAAACATACTTCATAATCAGCCTAAATGCATATATTTTATAGGAGAGTTTGTTTTGATGTTTATTTTGCAAGCATTTATGTGGGTAACATATGTAACATATGTAATGCAGTGATGTTGCATTTGACTGAAGGCTAAATGCTTTAAATACTTATGGCATATGACTACAGAATTTTTGTCTGGTTTTATCTCATTTAAAGATCAAAATCAGATCGTTTGTTGAAAATCAAAGTTATAAAATTTGGGTACAGTAAGCGATATAGGAGGTACTCTAGCTTTCCCTCTAAAAAATAAAACATGGAATTGGTATGTTAAAGTAATATACAGTGAACATTTGTCTATATTTTCACTTGTGTCTTTTACAATAAAATACTATTGGTCCAAGAGTGAGAAATAATAATATCAGATTCAGTTTGTCACTACGAGACAATTCCACATGGACCTCCATGTCTCACTCCTATATGAGAAGCATAACATATGATTATCAGTTAAACAAATTTAAACATCCTCTATTATTTCCTCATTAGAATAATTCAGAGCTTTCAGCATTGATTCAACTGAAGGCAAACTGTAAGTCATTTGGACTCACTGCTGTTTTAGAAATACTTTATATCGTTCTAAACCTACGGAAAACAGTCAAGTGTGAAAACAGATAGTAGGAAACCATCATGAATAACATCTTTTTGGCAAAAGTAAGCAATGGCCAGAGCTGCTGCAATTAGAACCAAGGTTCAACCTAATATCCCACGTGGAAAACAAGCGAAATAACAAATATTTACTTGTACAAAGAGAATGTACAGTTTGACAAGAGAATGGCTATTTCCCAACAGGTGGCCACTCAGTTACATAAATGTAACTACATGTATGCCATTCTGGATTGTCTTAGCACAATGTGTGTCAGAAATGTGCATTATGGTCATAATCTTAAACCTTTTTTGCGATGTTTTGGATCAATTTCAACATTTTGTTAAAATTATGAAAAGTGACATACATGTATACAATGTAAAAAATGACAATGTTACCGGCTTTGAATTATCATGAAATTTTGCTCATATCAAGAAGATATACATGGCATGTTTTTATGCAAATATGGTATCTTGACAAAGACTGGAACATATTTATTTTTTAAGTTGAATTTGGTATTTTTTGTAGATTTTCGAGAAAAAAATGAGAAATTTTATAATCATTTAATCAGGAAATCAATCTAATACTTCTGTAAAATGATTTTACTGTATACGCATAATGCCTGGGATGTTCTCGAGCCAATCCACTTGACAAATCTTAGAAAATTATAAAACTTAAATTTTAGGACACACAAAGATGAGGGCAGGTATCATGTCATTGTGGGAGTGAGCCAAGGTTGTCTCCTGAGTCCTATAATTAATTATTTAATTCAATATGTACATTTTCGTAGCTCATATATGATGGCCTATTTATGTGTAAAATTTAAAGAAAATCCATGCGTGGGCACATTTGTAACACCCCCTTAGGAAATTTTTGTCAAGCCTTAGAAATTGGCTGTTAATATATCGAAAACAAAAGCGATTGCCTTTAACAAATCATGTAGAATTTTGAAAGGGTTTGCCTTTAACTTTCTGCAAACCAATGTAGAGGTAGTTCAAGAATATATTAAAATATCTTGGTATAGTTTTAGAGCCTCTAGTGTATTTTCATATTGTATAACAAGGCCTTAAAGGTAGTTGTTACACAGTATATGAAAAGCATTAATGTCAGAAGGTATGAACACTGAATTATACATGTATCTTACAATATATGAACATTATGTTAAACCTATACTTCTTTACTGTAGTGAAATTTGGTCACTAGATTTCCTAGTTATTAAGACAAACTTAACTCAGATAGAACAAAGGTATGATCAGTAGAAACGCCAAGCTAGGGAGTAGTAATATTTTCAAAAGCATAGCAACCAAAAAACGTTCGAAATCTAGCTGACTCACAATGAATCGACGAGCAGTACCCTAATTTAAACCTTTCGTACACGATAAAAACACAAACAAAATTAACCAAACTCGCAGCCCACGTTTTGACAACAGCTAGATCCGCATCATTATATTGTACAAACTACACATACTGTGTATTTTAATGTAAACAGACGTTTCTCGCTACGCGATCGGCGCTGCCGATACACACCCAATTTGAATCGTTTATTTCAGGAATATAAGACTTTCTCCAGCTTCGGCACTTGGAATTTCTTCTTTGTATTCCGGCTGTATCATCAAAATCTGTGATGACACGTTGTGGCTTTGCAAAATAACTTTTGGGGACTGAAAATCATTGGAGACAAGATGGCGGCTTCTTGACAGGAATGCAGTGGCTTATGACACTTTATAAATGGTGCTTAAATTGCAAGAAATCAAAATCAAATCTTTACCAATACATTTATCATTAGCAAAAATAGTACAGAAACGAGTTTTCTATTAGAATAAGGTGACACTTTTTATTTATTTCAGAAAATCACACAATGTCTCTGAAATGCAACCAAAAAACTTTGTGACAGCCTACCAAGGCTGATCTTAAATTGCTAATATTAGGAATATAAGACATTCTCCAACTTTGGCACCTATGCCACACTAAAATTTGGAATTTCCTCTTTGCATTCAGGCTTTTTCATCAAAATCCGTGATGACACGTTGTGGCTTTGCAAAAAAACTTTCAGGGACTGAAAATCCTTCTAAAGAGACAAAATGGTGGCTGCAGTTGCTCATGACACTTAATGAATGGTGCTAAAATTGCTTAAAATCAAAAGCAAATCTTAACCAAAATATTTATTCTAGGCAATAAAAAATGTAGAAGCAAGTTTTTATTTTAGAATGTGACGACATTTTTTTATTTTTTATTTTTTTTTTCAGAAAAGGAAACTTTCTGGTCTCTTTAAAAGGCAACACAGCTTGCCAGGTTATTTTAAATTATTTCACGAATATAAGACTTTCTCCAGTTTTGGCACATATGCCAGACAAAAATTTTGGATTTCTCAGGCTTTATCATTAAAATCCGAGATGACACATTGCGGCTTTGCAAAAAAAAAAAAAAAAAAAAAAATTGGATACTGTAAATCCTTGGAGACAAAATGGCGGATTCATGGAAAAGATTCTGTCTTATGACACTTGAAAAAAAAAAAAACAACAACAAAAAAAAAACAAGCAAATCTTTTCCAATACATTCATTCTAAACAACTGGAAACATTTAGAAGCGAGCTGTTCTCTTAAAATGTAATGACACAATTTATTTATTTCAGTAAATATTACTTAATAGCATCAAATTAATAAACCAGAGGACCATTGGTCCTGAGAACGCTCACCTGAAGCATGATCTTGGAGTATTAAGTCATCATAAAATGACCTTGACCTTGACCTTGAATACTCACACACCTTTATTGACTTCACGAGTTGTCTGCATCTGCAAAGTTTCAGGTCTCAGGCTGCAATAGTTTCCAAACCCAGAGATTTCTGAGAAAACCATAATTTTAATTTTGATATTTAAATGACCTTGGATCAAGGTCAACAAATGACCTTGGCCTTCATTAATTACTTACCTTCATTGACTCCATTAGTTGTCTGCATCTAGCAACTTTCAGGTCTCAGGCTGCAACAGTTTCCAAAATATCCAAAGTTTTCGCCTTTTCCCATGTAAAAGCCTATGTTTCCAAAATTGACCTTTCCGTAAAATAGGTCAAGGTCATCTTAGGGTATCATTTCAACAAACTATGATGGGCTGGAGTCCCAAATGCTACATACCAAGTTTCGCGTAAATCGGCCAGCCGGTTCTGGTTCTGAGTGGTTTTTACCATAGTTGGGCATGGCGGCCATCTTGGTCATGTGACTGCAATAGTTTCCAAACCCAGAGATTTCTGAGAAAACCATAATTTAAATTTTGATATTTAAATGACCTTGGATCAAGGTCAACAAATGACCTTGGCCTTCATTAATTACTTACCTTCATTGACTCCATTAGTTGTCTGCATCTAGCAACTTTCAGGTCTCAGGCTGCAACAGTTTCCAAAATATCCAAAGTTTTCGCCTTTTCCCATGTAAAAGCCCATGTTTCCAAAATTGACCTTTCCGTAAAATAGGTCACGGTCATCTTAGGGTATCATTTCAACAAACTATGATGGGCTGGAGTCCCAAATGCTACATACCAAGTTTCGGCCAGCCGGTTCTGGTTCTGAGTGGTTTTTACCATAGTTGGGCATGGCGGCCATCTTGGTCATGTGACCCGAATTTCGCGATCACACTTTCGTTCCCCCTACCCATGGACGCTCCACATAAAATTTCACTTTGATTGGCCAAGCAGTTTCAGAGAAGAAGATCTTTGAAAAGTGTGTATGGACGACAGACTGGCCAAGGTCAAGAGATGACCTTGACCTAAATTAATCACATACCTTCATTTACTCCACTGGTTGTTTGCATCTACCACTTTTCAGGCCTCAGGCTGCAATAGTTTTCAAAAAATCCATAGTTTTCACTTTTCCCCACGTAAAAGCCTATGTTTCCAAAATTGACATTGCCGTAAAATAAGTCAAGGTCATCCTATAGTCATCATTTGATCAAATTATGATGGGCTGGAGTCCCAAATGCTACATACCAAGTTTCATGAAAATCGGCCAGCCGGTTCTGGAGAAGAAGGTTTTTGAGTGGTTTTTACCATATATGGGCGTGGCGGCCATCTTGGTCATGTGACTTGGATTTCGCAATCAAACTTTCGTCTCCCCAACCCATGGATGCTCCACATAAAATTTCACTTTGATTGGCCAAGCAGTTTCAGAGAAGAAGATCTTTGAAAAGTGTGTATGGACGACAGACTGGCCAAGGTCAAGAGATGACCTTGACCTAAATTAATCTTATACCTTCATCTACTCCATTAGTTGTTTGCATCTACCACTTTTCAGGCTTCAGGCTGCAATAGTTTTCAAAAAATCCATAGTTTTCACTTTTTCCCATGCAAAAGCCTATGTGTCCAATCTGAATCTTTTATTTCAGGAATATAAGACTTTCCCCAGTTTTGACACCCATGCTGGGCAAAAGTTTGAACATCTTTTTTTTTTGTATTCACACTTTTACTAAGATCTGAGGTAACACGTCACAGCTTTACAAAATATTTTTCGGGTGTAAATCCTCACAGACAAAAGGGCAGCTTCATCTGCTTAACTGTTTTGGAGAAGTAAATGGATGGACAAAGACACAAGTCACACAACCGATCATGAGTATACAGTAAGCTCATCATGTGAGCCTAAAGGCTTAGGTGAGCTATGTAACAAAGAGGCCCAGCCAATGTATTCATTGTGTACCCCATTACCATGTGGATTTTCTTCAAAATAAAATTGTCTGTTGGAAGTTCTGATACACTTAAGGATTGAAATTCAGATTTTTATCGCACCTGCTTATAGCAGGGTGCGATATAGGAGTCCAAATTTCCGTCCGTCCGTCCGTTCGTTCGTCCGTCCGTCAACATTTACGTCGAAGTTTGGTTTGCTCTACATCAGTGATAGCTAGGACTGTGAAACCTTGCATAGTAATTGTCCTTGACATACCCTTTAAGCACGCACCTTGACCCGGTGCCCTTGACCTATATTTCACGGTCCATTGACTTTGTTAATTTTTACGTCGAAGTTTCGTTTTCTCTGTATCAGTGATAGCTGTGAGTGTGAAACCTTGCATAGTAATTGTCCTTCAAGCACGAACCTTGACCCGCTGACCTTGACCTATATTAAACGGTCCATTGACTTTGTTAATTTTTACGTCGAAGTTTGGTTTTCTCTGCCCCAGTGATAGCTGCGAGTGTGATACCTTGCATAGTAATTCTCCTTGACATACCCTTCAAGCACGCACCTTGACCCGGTGCCCTTGACCTATATTTCATGGTCCATTGACTTTGTTAATTTGTACGTCGAAGTTTCGTTTTCTCTGTATCAGTGATAGCTGTGAGTGTGAAACCTTGCATAGTAATTGTCCTTGACATACCCTTCAAGCACGCACCTTGACCTGCTGACCTTGACCTATATTTCACGGTCCATTGACTTTGTTAATTTTTACGTCGAAGTTTGGTTTTCTCTGCATCAGTGGTAGCTGCGAGTGTGAAACCTTGCATAGTAATTGTCCTTGACATACCTTTCAAGCACGCGCCTTGACCCGCTGACCTTGACCTATATTTCATGGTCCATTGACTTTGTTAATTTTTACGTCAAAGTTTTTTTTTTCTGCATCAGTGATAGCTGCAAGTGTGAAACGTTGCATAGTAAATGTCCTTCACATACCCTTTCTTTTAGAACACACCTTAACCTGGTGCCCTTGACCTATATTTTACGTTTTTAGTTATTTTGCCCGATGCAGGTGCGATATCGACCTCCACGGAGTTCTTGTAGCTTGCACTGGATGATGAAAAACATTAGGCTGTTTTATTGTCTGTGAAGCCGGAAGGGCTTCTCGGGGACATTAAAACAACTAATGTTTTTCATCATCCAGTGAAAGCTAAAATCTGAATTTCAATACTTATATTTACATTTTATATTATCAATCAAGTATCAGATTTTTAATTGCACATATCATCGCTCATTTTCATGTTATTTGACTTTAAATCCGACTTAACGTACTTTTGGAACAGCCAAAACGTCTACTTTTCGCGCTTAACGTCATGGCGATACGCGACCGACGTAACGCCAACAAGAGTAAACAAACAACGTCACTGGATGGGTTTTGACGTCGCCCCGCCCATAGGCGTGGCCTCTAGATCAAGTGACTTAATGTTTTTCATTGGGAAATGAAGAACATCAAGAAAGATACTTTCATCTAGGGCGATTACAATAAAAATGTAAATATATATATAAATATGGTCATATATAACATGCACTGGTTCCTTGTCATTGCTTACTTTTTTATATACATTTGTTTTTGTCCCACCCACTGGGGCTGTGGCAAGTGAGAAGGAATTTAATGCTTGCCAAGAGTGTTGGTGACCGATTGAGTAGCATAGTGGTTAAATCAACCCACAAAGGAAAGTTATTGGAGTAAATCATGATGATGACATTTTCTGGGACATTTAGACACAAAACAAACAAAATCATTCTACTATATTCTTTCTAATTAGCACACTATGCGATTAATTTTTCAAAATAACTTAAAGTTATGGTTACAAAATATTGTTCTAATTAGCGCACACTAGGAACGACCAGGACACATAAATGGATGAAAAAGTCCTGTCGAAAATAACATTGACGATGTCATTTAAAGTGTACCAGTCATTACAAAATAACGTTTAATCATTAAAGATTACGTTTTAATGTCGTTTGATACAATATAAATGTGTAAAATTGCGTGTGTAAAATTGCGGTAAAATATAAATATGCTAGTCAAGCAGAGTGCGCTTACGCATATATTTTTTGGAATCGGAGAGGGTGTGCGCTTACTGGAGCATGTGCGCTAGTTAGAACAAACACGGTAAATCTAAAATATCAAGGCTTGAAAAAGGTTAAAGAATTAAAGCCATGTGGATGATGCTGAAATGACACAATCAGAACAAAAGTCCCACTCCAAAAACAAAGATGGGACAATGAATCAAATGCCATTTCTTGTAGCTCTGTTTAACTTAGAAAGAATTAAAAGACACAGATGTAACATTTAAGAGACAATATTTGATGATCATCCTGAACATGAACACAGTAAATACTTTTCATTTTCTTGCCTCATCTGTCATAAAAATCACAGTTATGCTATTGACAGATAATCTGCTCGAGAACTGAGATGTCTTTCACAGAGTCTACAACTGACAAAGAATCCTCTGTTTAATCCTACATGTAATCTTAGTACACTAAAAGTAGTAGCGTACATTCTGTTTAATCCTACATGTAATCTTAGTACACTAAAAGTAGTAGTGTACATTGTGGGCATGTACTCTTTGAACTTTGAACATCCAGAACCATTGTTGTCAGTATTATAACATTAATCATGGCATGTCACAATTTTACTGTCTTTCAAAGATCTCTGAGCCACAGATTTGGTCATTCAAATCATGAAATTTGGACTTTGGATATTTTTCTCTGTCTTGCACGGCACAAGATTCTGAAAAATAATACAGATGCATGGTGGTTATAATACATATAACATAAAGATATGTCAGGTACATGCATTTAAGACTGCTATTAATTTATATGAGCTGTGTCATGATAAATCCAACATTTTGCATATGCAAAAACAAAGGCGCAGACCAGCTTCGTAGTAACTGCGAAGCTGATCAGCCCCTTTGTTTTCGCTACAGGAATAGTTCACTTCCTCTACTTTCTGAATTGAAAAATGTCCAGCCATCTTCTGTTCTTGTACAGCTTGGTTTGTGTTGGACATGTTAAAAACCCACATTGTTGGTTTTCTTATGACATAGAAGAATGTGAAATTGAAGGGTAGATCAGCTGCACCACCAGAAGATGACCAGGGCGGATAATCCATGGTGAGGTACTCTGGACTTTTGCATCTATAGGCTGGGCTTAAAACATTTGTTTCTGAGACACCCCCCCCCCCCCCACCAATCCTGGTCGGATTGCCCAGTTAAAAATATCTGGTATTTTTGCATTTCCAGAAAATGTAAAAAGTGCTGCAAAAATTAAAAAAATGGTTCTTGATAATGCACCAGTCATTTGTAACCATAGCCCCCCCCCCCCACTCCCTACAGTGAAGAGTGGGGGATAGCGGGGCTAAAGTACGGGGTAATTACTTTTCAAGTGTCCCCGCAGTGCAGGGGAAATGACGGGGTTTTGACATTAAGATCCTCACCCCAGGGAGATATTCTATTGCGAAGGGCAGGGTAAAGAGCAAAGTTTTGACCTCCAGTTTGCCCCCTGTGGGTGGGACTTATAGCAGGACACTGAATGCTGAAAAGGCATAATCCCCACCCTTGCCCGTAGGTGGGGTGGGGGAGCAGTGGTTACAAATGACTGGTGCATAAGAGCAAGGGAAGTTACTATTTTCCTTTGAAAAAAGTCAGACTTTGAAATGCACCAAATCAAATATACCCAAGTTCCAAATTAAAATTACAAAGATTTGCTAGAATTTCAATTTTGTCAAACTTTAAGGTTGTTTGATCACAGAAGACAATCAACATACTAGTTATCAGAGACAATAGAGGCAACAGAGAACAACCAACACAAATGAAATAAATTTTCATACAGCATCATGCATGTATAGATACCTGGCTGGGAAAAACTTTTTATGGATCAAAATGATCTTTTGATAGTTGTTCCCAAAACAGAGCTGTGGCTGTGTTTATGCAGACTCCGGTCAAGCCCCATCACCCCTGGTGTGGTATTGTCAGTTTGACGTTTCACCAGTAAAGTATTCTGATTCTGATTCTGTGACTGTTAATATTTATTTCATCAGTAGGCTGCTAGCCAGAGGGTCGATTGCTCCCCCCCCTAGGGAATTTTGCAGACATACCCTATCTTACAGAACAATTCAAGCTGAGTAGAATAAGAGATGTTTGCACCCTGAGCGTTGGGGCGTTATCCTGTAACAGCCTGTTACATATGTTACCTAAACAAAATTAAGAAATTATGATATGGTGTTTTCAGCTACAGAAAAATGACAATAATTTATCATTTTACTCAACTTTTTCATACTGTTTGCCTGCTGTATGTCTATACTACATATTAAAATCGTTTGGACAAAAATTTGACCCACACTTACTGTAACATACGTAACGTAATTTAAGATACCCTTTAAAAATACCACTTTTGAGTGATATCATTTACTTATACTGTTCATTTTTCCAAAGATATGAGAATTATTTCCATCAGCATGTTCAATTGGCAGATAGAAAAACCAAGAGTTGTTTTCCTATCATGTATATATTGCCTTAAATGAAGTATTTAGTAGCCCTACCTCCAGTTTCAAATGCGAAATATTCTATTGCAACGAATGTGAAGTATGTAAAATACTTAAAACTGTTGGATATATATCATAGTTTCTTGCTTATTTTACCATGAACCATGGCTCTGAGAATCTGTAACCAAGTATCTTGGATCAAAGATTTTGATCCAGAATGTAATATATGTAACATACATGTAATGAATAACGAAGGGCATTGTACAAAGCAGGAATGCCAGTACAGGTCAGTCTAATTCTCTATTCCATTAGATTTTTTGCAAATATATATCTTAAATGACAATTCAAGTTTGCTCCAATAAGAGATGTTCGCTTTATGTACATTGGAGCATGTGTCTGTTACAGTATGTTACATATGTTACCATAATATGTTTTGAAAATAATGATATGGCAATTTTAGCGTCAGAAAAATAAGATTTTTATTATTCCATTCACCCAATTCATATAGTCTACAAGAAACATGTCCATACTCAACACTAAAGTTGCTTTAGCAATAATATGACACCTACAGTGTAATGTCTGTAACATATATTAAAATAACCCTTTCAAAATTAGCATTGTGAGTGACATCGTTTGTTTTTTTTTTAGTTACACATTCCAGCTTTTTTTCAAACATATGTGATTTTTTACATTACCATGTATGTTCAATGGAGGAGACGGAAAAATCCTATACTGTATATATTATACTAAATGGGTTATTTAGCAACCCTACCCGCAGTTTCATAAGCCAAATTGTATTGCTAATTACGTAAAACATGTAAATAATCGTTTCTAATGGCTGTATCTAATGTTGATAATTATTTGCTTATATTTCATGCCTATGGAGAACTATAGTTCTGAGTGGGTGTCACCAAGTATCTAGGCTCAGACATCTTAATGGGGAATGTAACGTATGTAACATATATGTATGAATAAAGAATGACGTGGTATACAATAGATATATATGATGCTATTTCAAAAATAGTGTCAACACTTCACGTTTCCCTAGGAATAATTTAAATTTTGGTGTAAAACAAAACTAGAAATCTAATTCAGTTCTGATAATCATGTCTTTGGCCCCCATAAATACTATTTTAAACGTTTAGAAATCTCTCAAAATGCAGAAAAATTAGGGTATTACTACAAAATCGTTTGTACTTGAACTGTTAATAGACCTAGAATGCTGAAAGTGGTATCAAATAAATGGGACGGCAATGGACTTATGCTGTCAGTCCTCTAAATACATCATCTGAATTTCAGTTTTATGAATATTAATGAAAACTTTAGAAATTAGAAAAAATACATAACAAATAAGCAGGTATACCTACAAAATGATTATGGTTTTTCAGCAAGCTAAAGTCTGAATGTGCTGAAAATGGCAAGGGCAATTTTCTATCATCCTTCTATAATAAAATGTCATTTGATGAGCATTAATAAATATAATGGATAATTGAGGCGGGGTGCCTATTATACCAGATGAATCTTGGCTACTGGAAGTCATAGACAGCTGAAATTGGTATCGACCGGTTGCTAAGACAATGTTCTTTAACCATATGATGTTATGAATAAAATATATGAATGTTTGTTTCATGAATTGCAACAAGAACTTCAGAAATAGAGAAAATTTGCAGAAACGCGAAGGGGTATACCAACAAAATCACTTATATCTCCACTATCAATAGCTGTTGATTAGTCAGAATGGCATCAAATGTTACTATTTGGTCACTTCAATAATGAATTGTTGTCATGTTATCACAAAATATATGAATCGTCATGTTGTCATGTATACATACCGCAAAACATATGAGGCTAAAGCAAAGATACACGCGTCCCTGTTGCTGGACACCCTTAATTGTTTGCTATATACCATTTTTATCAACGTTTTATGGATACCCATGAAAGTAAATCTGATATGATTTGTATATAAGAGCTCTGGGAAATGGTGCATTGTCCAAGCAAATATCTGATACCAATTAAACCCTCTAAGGCGATGAGCAGCCGGGATATAAGTGATTTTGTTGGTTTATCTCTTAATTTTTCTCTTATTTTCTCTTATTTATGAAGTTTAATTCTAATATTAGTGGCCTTTATCAGATAAGAAGGTTTATATATCAGGTTACAGTGTTATAATTCATTGTCATAGCAATCATTTGATACCAGATTCAGCACAGTAGTGCTATTAGCAACCTAGACACAAGCCATTTTGTAAGGTATACCCTCTTATTTTCCGTGATTCTTCTCCAGTCTGTAAAAATTTCATTAATACGAGGTATTCATTAAACTTAAAATAAGTTTATTCATTTATCAGACTAGAAGACAAATTGCATAGCCCAAAGCATCAAGCTGTTACCACTTTTATCATTCTAGGCCTATTGACATGCCAGACACTAGTAATATGTAAGTACAAATGCTATTTTTCCGTGATTTTCCAAACTTTTTTT
This sequence comes from Rugalucina vietnamica, assembly GCA_964017185.1. Taxonomy (NCBI): domain Eukaryota; kingdom Metazoa; phylum Mollusca; class Bivalvia; order Lucinida; family Lucinidae; genus Rugalucina; species Rugalucina vietnamica. Next base: position 60,689,555 of record OZ024873.1, read on the forward strand.
TATATCAATATTGATAAATATGCAAATGAGATAATTTTCAAATAGACCCAAAACATCTGTTAAATTGTCAAATGGTATCACTGGTGTATAAACTATGTGCAACGATGATAGCTTGGGTCTGAAAGAAGTTTTTTATGGGTTTTAATGATTTTTTGGCCATTTTAATGTTTAAATTAAAATTCACAAATATGCAAATAAGATGATATGCATAACTTACCTTAAGATGAAACGGCTATAGTGAAGAAGCTTTAAAATGAAATCAAGTTCAGTGGTCTACGATAAGTCATAACGTATATATGATCAGTTTTGTAGGCTAAATTAGCCCCATGCGGTATTGGTAGCACTGTAACATTACATGAAATCTAAATATAAACAACTTGGCGTTACACCGTTACAACTGAGGCACATCTAGCAAATGAAAATAACACAAGCATGTCATTCTTACCTTGCACATTGGTGTTTGCAGCTTTGAAATCCACAGAAACTATTACAGAAACCCTTATTTGTTTATAAATGTTAATTCACACATTTTTGTTACATAAGTTACACAAATTGAGAACCATCTATGTCAACATATAAAATTATCTATCACATATTGCCCTTGAAGAATCTTGTAGACAAATGGTAGAATTATGGTAAAACAACCTATTGTTCAATTCCAATCAAAGAATACTGCAAATATGACAAGCTGGTAACAGTTGTTATTTTTAAACGGCCGTTACACCGTTACGCCCCGGCGTACAAAGTGCAAACATCTCTCATTTGAATGCAAATAACACAAACATGACATACTTACCTTGCACATTGGTGTTTGCAGATTTGTACTCCACAGAAACTATTACTGAAAACCTTATTGGTTTATAAATGTAAATTCGCATATTTTTGTTACATACGTTACATACGTTATACAGATAGAGACCCATATATGTCAACATGATAAAATTATGCATCCCACATATTTTCCTCGAAGAATCTTGCAGACAAATGGTAGAATTATGGTAAAACAACCTATTATTCATTCCCAATCAAAGAATACTGCAAATATAATAAGCAGGTAACAGTTGTTATTTTTAAATAGCTGTTACACCGTTACGCCCCGGCGTACAAAGTGCAAACATCTCTCATTTGAATCAGAAAAGACTGCTCTTTAAGATAGACTATGTCTGCAAAATTTCCTAGGGGGGGGGGGAGCAGGACCTTTTTCAGCCAGCAGTCTAATAATTGTTCAATTGTTCTCAGTCGCAGTAGCTGTCTCTGAACGGGGGAGGGGATACCATGGGTATGCATATATAGGGGGCAAATGAGACGCAGCATGAGAAAAACTGGTCCTCGGTAGTACGGACACAAACTGGCCTGTTCAGTCACATAAGCCACACCGTACAACCGGCGCCTTTGATGACAGATTATTAACATTGATGACAGACGAATTATTTTGGTTCATTTAGTAGGTGGGTGATGTTTTTTGATTTTTAAACATTCTCAGAGAAATCCTCTGGTGTTCTGTGACTGGTAATTTAACTTGTAGATGTATAAGGAGTTTACAGACGCATGATGAATACATACCTGTCACTATTAAGGCCAAACTTGGTCATCGTTTCAGCGTTTTCACAAGAAAAGTCACGAAAATTGGTTACCTGCTCAGGGCTGGCGTCTTTCTGTTGTTTTTTGCTGAATTTACTTATATACAATAAAACTTTTATCATTTAACTACATTTCTGCCAAATCTGAATTCGCAATTCTGTATTATGAAGAAATGGCATGCCCTCAAAAACAACAGGTAGGCAGAAAATGGCTGCCTTTGTCTACAGATGAATTTTTAAGTGGCTGTCTTTGATGACGGTATGGGAATTTTCGTGGCTAACATTGATGACATTGAACACTCATATCATCAATGTATGTACTAAGGCAAGTAGACATTTCTTGCCTAACCCGAGATAGAGATGTACACCATACACTGAGATACACACGTCTTTTTAATGGGGATGTCTCAAAATAAGATACCAATCTTTCATACATGTGTATCCTTTTTGAGTTGCTGGTCAGGCTGATGCTAACCAGGAGCTGCATAGTCACAGGTTGATAGATGTTTAAATATTTTGTATTCAGGAAGTCTATCTAATACAATGTTCATGTACATGTGCGATAATCGTCTAAGCGGTCACACCAATGCCGATCTGTGCATAGTTGGAAAGAGCGGGGTTTCTCGTGACATTTTTTGTCTACGCACAGTATAGTCTGGGATGTACGAGTATTCAGCCCTTGGTCGAAAATGAAAATTCAGTTAAAATGAAAAACTGTTATTCTCAACTTAAGTTAGACTTTTCTTGCTAATATGACATAAATTATAGATATTCTAGTTGTTAAAATACATAGAATCATAAAGTTCCTCATGTTTTCATTGTATATCTATGAATAGATCAGGGGAGACTACTGTAGAATTAGCGACTCAAAGTCGAAAAAGTTTGTTTTTCTACATTAATTTAAACGTTTTATGCAATTTTATGTGTTTAGTGGAATATTTACGGCATTGGTACAAATACATAACAAAAATAATACGTTTGGTAGCAAAATAACAAAGCTGCAAGTCGCTTATGAAATCCGCAATTAGTTCGACGTTTAACGCATTTAAGCCTGGCGTCCCTTTTATGGGACATAGGCAAACAGAATAGCCCCAGATGGGACGCCATAGAACGCGGCGTCCCATCTGGGGCTATTCTGTTTGCTTATAGAATTTTCATCGAAAAATTAAATTAAATTTAAAACTCACACCTGACGCCCCTACAAATGATAGTAGACTCGCCCTAATGATAATGATGGGGAAATCCATTCGTCAAATATGGTAAGCTGTCAGGGAAGTGGAGCGAGGTACCGAAGTGGAGCGATGTGACAGTTCAGCCAAAACGAGTTAAGTGATCAAATTCGGTGATTTTTGTGTCCCATCCATATATTTTCATGTAAACAAGTAGTTTTTAAGTGTTTTGGGGCGTTTTCATCTCGGTTCAGGTTATAACTCCACAGTCATGTGAAAGAAAAGCAGCAGAAGTGGTCTACAGTCGCTGTGTAAGACGTTTTCCACAGGACACCCCACAAAAAAGCAGCAAAAATGCTGTCCCATCAGCATAGTCAGCTTATCACAGAACTTATTATTGAAAATAAATTGTTCGGATAGGCGATTTTCTATCATATAGCAAGGTCGTATACATAGACCTTTCATTTGACGTCTTGGATTTGGTTCTTAGTGAAAATTGAAATTTTGATGTCTCAATTACACATGTCCCATATCCTTACGTGAATTACGTGACCACTTTTTATGTCTCACAAAATACTACTAACCGGCATGTTTAGTTAAGGTGATTCATGTTTTTGGCAAGGGTATCGATAGATGCTTGGAGAACAAATACAAATTTGGCCTAGCTTTTGTTCATTTTTCCCAAGATTAAGTGGCATCTAAAGCTGCTGAAATATACCACAGTTTTGTGAACTACGTTACCCTATCTGTATCATTTGCTAAATAAGAGGTAGAAATATTCTATGTGACAGCAGTGAAAGACCTATGACCATACAATGTAGCAAACAGAAAACAAACTTTACCAGATGTTGTAAACATAGGGAAAAAATAAGTAAAGACCCAAATTTGTGAATTACGTTACTGTGAATTACGTTACTACAATTTTCTCTAAAGAGAAATAACTCTGAACTCTCATGTCTCTTTGGAGTTTAGGCTAGTTGTTCGGTAAAAGCAAGCCTATTACTGATCGTAAGTATCAATTTCAACCATACTACTGTTGCTTTTTCGTAGCTACATGGAGTTTTACATGACCCAATTTAGGAATATGTCTTTGATTTAGACTCCTCGTGTTAATTCTCGAAATTGCAGCACAATAGTCTGGCGTTCGTTGCCGGTTTAAAAAGGGCTACTGATGAGGGTTCATTACCCGAAATTGCGCAATATAGTCCATACTATCTGCCTTTGAATGTTGTTACTGCTTCCAAAGGATCAAACCTTTATATTTTATTAGATATTATCGTTATATCTCTGATCCATTTAAGAACATTTTATTCATAATTGTCGAAAACCATGAAAAGACAGCGTGTCTCATTTAATTGTTTGTCGAGGTTATTGCATCGGCGTTAAGGTTTACCTGAAGGTAAAAATGTAAAAAAAAAGTTTGATAAATGTTGGTGGAATTATTCCAATGAAGTCAAAACAATTAAGAAATGACGGGTGTTTGACTAAAGACAAAAGCCATGTCCCATCTGAGTGCAAAAACAAGTAGAAGCACTTTATTGTAAAAGCAGTATGTTCGTTAGTCAATCCATCGCAAAAGTTTTGCTGCTGAAAAATACGTTTTCTTTGTAGATTCGATAGATGTAATTATTTTTAGGGTTTGATGTCAAGTAAACAAGAGAAGTGAAAAAACAATTGTCCCCTAAAATGTCACAGTGCCGAAAATTGACGTTGTATTATAACAAAATGGCATTTTGGAGACATGAACATGTTGCATCAATCAAATGGCGGTGAAAGCATTATATAAAAATACGTTTTCTTTGCTGATTACGGTGATGTAAGTTTAAGATTTGTTATTGTAAGCCGTAACATGTCTCCCAAAATGTCCCACTCACTTTTTTAACCATTGTGACGTCATATCTAATCAGAGTGTCTATTGACAGACGTCTGTCAATAGCTAATATTCGGTAAATGTGCTTTTGACAGACATCTGGCAATAGCAGAATGTCGGTAAATTTGCTATTGCCAGACGCCGTGCAATAGTAAATTTACGAAATAATCGATAATGACAGAAATATCCAGACACATACAATTCCACCCTCGCCCATTAAAACATTAATTAGCCTTGTCCAGGTTATTCGAGATTATTTAATTATATTTGTCACTCATGTTTGGCTATTGTCGTTTAAAGTTTTTAAAAGTTCTTTTCTTCGATTCATTTTTAATTCTGGGCAAACATTCCCTTTAAATGATATTTTGTTTTATTTTAATAGCTTACTAGATCGCGTCCACATTGGTTTCGATTTTCAAGTTTAGTCACGTTTATTATAGTCATAATAATATCATATGACTGTAAGAGAATTTCCATTGCCATTTGACCGATGAAATATTTGTGCAGTTGAAACATTATACATGTACAATGGTCTACGTCTTGACCTCACATACCTTTGAGAAGTCAGCAGAAAGATAATACTCTAAACTTTTTTGACAAATAAAGACACATGTATGTCATTTGCACATTATTCTGCCCAGATTCTCTATTTTAGATCATAGGGAACTGCATATTTCAAATTATTTTAGAGCATCATACTGTTTATGCTAAGGTTTGGCCTGTTTGCCGTAAGGATGACGTCAACGGTATTATTCCAATTACTTAAACTTTCTAACCGTCTTTGTAACGTTAGGGATCACCAATATTTGCGTAACGTCTGTGCACATTTCTTTCTCCATAGAAACGACGGTTCTGTCCCGGTATGACTAAACTTGTTGACAGGGATGTTAAACCACAACACAACCCGCTGAGTGAAAAACAAAACTATTTTTAAATCAGCGAAAGATGGCGTATGAACGTGTCGAACGTGGCCATCACTCTTGGGTCTGAATCAATACGAACCAGATATTCGACCGACCGAGCTACCGCACCCGGTTTTGGACTTAAATGATAAGTTGCTTAAACAGAGTCACACATTAGCGTATAGCCCAAACGCGCGCCGGTCGTATGAAAATAGAAAACAGCAATACGCTGAAGATTTTAGACGTATAAAAATTAATTTGTACCTTTAAATCGCTTTAGCAGTCACACGTTAGCGCGTGACTGAGGCGTATGCAGGACGTATAAAAATCTCAAAGTTTTAGAGTACGTTTGTGTTATGTCCCAAACACGCTAAGCACGTGCTATAGACGCGCAGCAAACGTTCAACGCGAGTCTCACACGCTTGTGGCACGCTACTGAAGCAATATCTCATAAAATCGGAACGCGCATGTACTCGCGAACACTAACATGCGTAAAACTTGCGCCAAACGCATTCGAAGCGTATTTAACGCGCCTGTAACGCGAGTGGAACTTATTCGAAACGTATAATTCACACGTCCGGGACACGCCGAGCTTCTAGAAAATTATTAAGCATGTTTAAAAATCTTTTGATCCCAAACGCGCACGAAACGCGCGACGATATTTAGCGACGTACAGCGACGAGCATCGGACGTACACCAAGCGTACCGAACGTACTCGCAACGCGTTTTGAACGTGTTTGCGACGTGCGCCTGGCGTATGTGGAATTTTGCAAATTTTGTCAACACGCCCGGTGCGCGTTTCACTTATACGCTTATATGTGACCGCTATTTCAACCACAGTTAGTCAGTTGCTAGATTAAACTGATGTTTAACCTCTTAGTTAACATGTTTAAGTAATGTCGGGAGAGAACCCCACCTGCGTGTTTAAAATCAGTTATTTTAGTTTTATTTAGGGAATTGTACGAGAGCGAGGGTTCGAAACCACAATGCTCTACAACTGAGCTACTGAAATCTCCTTACAAAAATATGCAATATCACCAACTATCTTTTTATGGACTTCTTGATTTTTTTTTTCATTGACTTGAAGTTTGAAACAAAAACTGTCAGAGACACAAATACTGGCAGATATAGCAAAGACCACTTACAACTGGTAAACTGCCTCCGATTGACACAAGGTAGTTACAGGTGACGCACCTGGGCGTGGTGTACGGCAGCAAACTTTACTGTCAGACACGCTGATATAAATGATTCGTTTTCAACTGGCACATGTACCAAAGCGCTTACATGTAAGCACGGGATGCACAAGGCTTTTGGTAAGGAGGCATTGAGTCTTGTGTGTAAAAATTTCGATCATTTTTGTGTGCTTTAGCCGTCTATCGAACGGAATGTTTTGTTGTAGCGTTGAATAATTCCGTCATTATATATATTTGTATAGTCATCCTTCCCCTTTCGCTGATTCTAAAATTTAATTTCACTTAGAGGCAGAATAACCGATAGGTCTGACATGACATTGGCTGTAGGCCGTGGTCGTAAAGCAAGAAAACAAACAAATGGACGACCGAATACACGAACAAACATTTTATTTACAATGGAAAAATTGGATAAATGAATTGTTCTGAAAGTGCGTCGATGTAATGAAATATCTTGAGATAATCCCTGCCTTTTTGTCGATGTATGGTGTATTTACAACTCAAAATACATCTCAGATTAGGCAATAAATGTCTAATAGGACTCTTGTTTACTTGAGAAGAAATCGGTATTCGTGTCCCCTAAGTGTCAAGGAAGCAGCTTATAAAGGACCGGTACTGGAATACGGTAGCTCTGTTTTGGATCCTCACACTCAGTGTCTCCATGAAGAATTAGAAAAGGTTCAAAACCGTGCTGCAAGGTTTGTGACTGGAAATTATGTTTTTGAAACCGGGAGTATGACTGACATTTTGGGACAACTTAAATGGGAATCTCTTAAGAAAAGGAGGAAGGACAGTAGACTTATATTGTTATACAAAGGTCTGAAAGGTAAAGCCAGAATACCAATGGATGACCTTATCCACAAGACTGCAGAAATCAACACTCTTTGTCATTTCAGATACCCCCAGTTAGTAAAGATGCCTACAAATATAGTTTCTTTCCCCAGACTATCAGGGACCGGAATAACCTCGAGTCCCTGAATCACTGTTTTCCTCTGCTGAAATGTCAGATGATTGTGTGTCCAAATTCGAATCTCTTGTGAGAGCCAGGGACTAATTTTCCCCCAAGCGCACCCCCTGGTGAGGTATTGTCATTTTGGCGTTTCACCAGTAAACTATTCTAATTCTGACCAGTTGTCAATCACAACCTTCAATGTATATTGCTATTTCACCAAACGAAAATCCGTCATTCAAAGGTTATTACATTACGAAAACGCCCCTATAATAACTATACAGTAACTTTTTCAGCTGTAAAAATATGAAATTTTCAGTTGAAAATTTCGATATATTTTCTTATTTTTGAACAAACGATAGATTGTGGCTACACGGTAGAACCACCTCGGCGAGGCAGTTCTAACGAGTACCCACAATCTAAGTTTTTGAGCAAAAATAAGAAAAATAGATATGACTATGTTAACCCCATTTTCACTATATAAAAGTGGAGTTTACTGGGGTATAATTTTCACGGACATGCTATCCTGATGTATCGACAGGGTGTTCCTGTCGATGTTCAGTCACAATAGAGTGAACGAGAAAGCGAAGTGTAGCGCAGTGCAGGTTGGCCAGCTGATATAAGGTTAACACATCAAGGAGTGTTTATTCTTCAAATGAGGTTGTGGGTGCACCAGAACTGCATATGAGCCGGTATTTTTCTTCAAAGCGACAATATGAGTCCAGTATGATTTTGACTCAACGTGGAAATTGATTTTTCTTCTCTATTGCGACCATCCTCAGTGAAAATAGTCTTTTTTTCAAGTATCTTCGTAAAATTCCGATCTGTCTACAACGTTAGCCACTAAAATTTGTCTGGTGTCATCAAAGACAGCCATGTCAAAATCCATCTGTAGACAAAGGCAGCTGTTTTGCAAGTACCTGTCATCTTTGAAGGCATCCAGTTTTTTTTTACATTGTCGAACTGGGGATTCAGATTTGGCAGAAATGTAGTTAAATGATAGAAGTTTTATTGTATATAAGTATATATATAAGTAAATTCAGCAAAAAACAACAGAAAGACGCCAGCCCTGAGCAGGTAACCAATTTTCGTGACTTTTCTTGTGAAAACGCTGTAACGATGACCAAGTTTGGCCTTAATAGTGACAGGTATATATTCATCATGCGTCTGTAAACTCTTTAGACATCTACAAGTTAAATTACCAGTCACAGAACCCCAGAGGATTTCTCTGAGACTGTTTAAAAATAAAAAAACATCACCCACCTACTTAATGAACCAAAACAATTCGTCTGTCATCAATGTTAATAATCTGTCATCAAAGGCGCCGGTTGTACGGTGTGTAAGCTAGACGCTTGGAAACTTGAATATAAGTATATTAACTCTTCTATGCTTGTAGCGAAAACAAAGACACTGATCAGCTGTGCAGTTACTGTACAGCTGATCTGAGACTTTGTTCTCACACATATTGCAAATTCTGATTTTCTCATGACGCGGCTCAAATAGATATGGCAGTGTAAGAGAAAACATACCAGACTGCAATACTACATGGGAAATAGCAATGACTGTTTTTCTCAGTTTTACGCCCCTTTCAAGATTATTTCAGCTCATGAGTCTGGCTAATCAGTAGGTGGGGCAAAAATGAAAGAACCACCTGGCACGTACACCCACAAGCAAACTTGCGCCCTGATTGGGCAAACCCGACAAAGCAGTGACGATCAAATGTGGGGATTAATTCAGCATTCTCAACCACTGGGGGTCCGCTGACCATGATTTATCCTGAATGTTCCTGCAGCAGGGGATGCTTGACAAAGTCAAATCCTACCCCCCCCCCCACCACACACACACACACACACACACACACACACACACACACACACACACATAACCTGGTGCATAATATACATCTTGAACGAACCTGGTTTTCTTTTCTTGTGGCTGTGGCCAGGGGCTGTCCCGTGCAGAGACAGTAGATTTAGCTCACTGTCCCGTGTAAGTAAATCCATTAGAAATTGAAATCACTGTAGAATGAATAGTTCTGAGACTGATGTCAATTATTATCCCTCTCTCAATGAATGAATGGTTTAAAACAGCAGAACATGCACCAATTTATTTAAATGAAACAGTCATACCTGTAGAATACCTGTAGAATCGTTGACGGGCTCGGTTGTAAGGACAAAGTCCTTTTTAGCCCTCCATCTTTCAGACTTCTTTTAGTACAGCTTTATATATTTCTCTTGTATCTTGTAGAGTGATTTGGTGACTGATGCGAGTTATTTATGGTAACAGCAACTACTATGGTTATAGTAGTACAATATAGGGATCAAACATGATTTTCCATTCATTAACAATCGCTAGGTCCCGAGGGGAGTGTTGAAAACCGAGGGCGTAGGCCGAGGTTTTCAACACTCCCCGAGGGACCTAGCGAATGTTAATGAATGGCAAAATCATTTTTGATCGCTATTATTGCATAAATTCTGCAGAATCGAAAGAAATAAGGTGCAGAAACAAAAGAAATATGGTGCACTATATTTTACAGCCTCATCACATTTTCACACGCGTAAAAGCTTTCGTTTTTATGCTCGTTCCGGGCGGACTTTAGTTTCTCATTACAAGCACGTGCTTTGCGTGGCGCCCGGTAACGAGCATAAGTAAAAGCCATGTATTAACAGCACGTGCGCGCGTGAATTGCAATATTAATGCATGGCTTTCTCCTCATTAAGAATTCGCCGACATGAGAAATGTGCGGCTGGGTAATGAAAATTTTCAAGTTTGAGTTGAAGTCAATTTCAAAGTTTCTTGAAAATATCTACTATCCAGGTAATAACTAGACATTTGGAGGGTATGTTAAAACCAGTTTTTGTTTGGAAAGCTAGAACAGAAAAGAAATGCGATAGATTTAGAGCCCCTTTATGTTAGACCCCAATTCTTGCATGGTGGTCGAACCTTTGAGCAGAATATTTATATAAAAATCCTCTTATAATGTCTGACAACCTAGAACATAGAGATATACTACTTAGATTCTACATTTTATTGTGAAATTCAATTTAAACACAGATTCAATTTCCAAAATTGTTAAAATATCTTTCATTTGACTTTCAAAAAAGAAGTGCATTGTAATTGTATGGTGGCCTATAAATGTCATGCCTTTGTTATGGACCAAAATAGTTGCCTTCCTTAAAAATAAGGAAAAGTATAATTCTTAGTGGTCCTATTCTTGTTTTCATACTATACACTATATCACTTCCTGTCTTTAGTCTTAGGTCATCAAAAAAGCCTTCCTAATCCTCCAAATTCGAATCAATCAACTATCAAACAGGACTATTCTGTTCCAGTATAACATTCAAGACATTGTCCTGGATGAATCGACACATACATAATCCATTGGTACACAGGTTGTTGAAGATCATCTTAAGGACAATAAATCTGCTGCATGCTGTACATGGATTTAGAAAAAATTGTGTTAAATATCCAATTCCAAGTGAACAGTGAACATTGTCGGAAATTTATATAACAAACCATCTCATTCTTCAATATGAAGAACATGACACTTGATACAAGTACTTCTGTTTCCATTTCAATATATGTTTACTGTCCACTCATTGTAGCACACTGGTCAATTTTTAAAAAAGCACTGTAATAACTAATAACAATTCAGGATGCACTTCAGCTTTGCCGCCAATCGATTATAAAATTTTCCAAGGATTGACCTTGCAGCCAACATGATCTGAAAAACAAACAAACAAAAAACATAAAACAATATCAAGAGCCTGAAAACATCAGAATAGCATCCAAAAATGTTTATTCCCTCAAAACCCCCATCCTTCTGATTATGAAAATGGGAACTGAAAATTCCTTCAAATTACACTTCCTAATTTACTTTAAAAATAGTTTAATTTTGGAGAAAAATGCAAATAATTAATTCAAAAAATTATGCATAATCCTTCAAATCATTTTGTAAATGATATGCATTAATTCACAGGGATTTCTCTGGGAGGGGCCCTGTGTTAAAATGACATACCATTTCTATAAATGGCCTACCATAAATGGGCCTTTTTAAGTGCAGTATGTATGAAGTAGAGATCAAAGTTTGGGCAAAAGTACAAATTGCTTTGGAAAAAGCCCATACTGATTTCAGTTCAGAAATATCCATGCTTCATGTTGTGTCCTTACAATATATGATTCTGATTTATGAAAATAAACCATTAAAAGCTTTTCAATATGTATAAAAAAATTCTTGAATTTTAAGAGAGATGCCTCAAAAACAGCCCTGGTCCTAAATTCTTACCTAGTTTCACACTTTTAACCAAATTATAGCCTCTATCAGTCCATGTGACATTCGTTTTTGGTTGTTGAATGGGACGATGAACGCCAATTAAACCAACTTTTGAGTCGCCTGTAAATTAGAAAGAAGAAAATATATACAAAAAGATTAGATTTTAATGTAAATGGAGTCCATCAATTTATGACCATTACCTCAGGAGTTGTGAAAAGGTGACTTGCTGAAGGCCACAACAAAGGGTGCTTCCACCTGAGATCCAATAAATCCCGCATAGGTGTATGAATGGTATTTATTAGAAAAATGTGGTTTCGGCTAGATTGTCACGGCTGTAATTAATAAAGTTTAAAAGCTGACATTTGATTTTTTTTTCACAAAGCAGTAGCTCAATATACCAATTGTAAGACAGTGTCAAATCTTATTTCTGGAGAAAAGAACATGATCAGCGCAAATCTTCTACAATGTTTGTGACAAATTTAATGGTTTTCACCTTTTTTTTTTATATAAAAATCAACAGATTTGGGTAAAAATGAAGGGGGAAACTCCAATTTCTTTCAAAGTAGTATAAATTTTGACCAAACATGATAAAAACATCTAATTATGCACCAGTCATTTGTAACCGCTGCTTCCCCACCTAAAGGGAAGAGCGGGGATTAAGACTTCACAGTTTTCAGGTCCTTGCTAGAAGCCCCACTGCCAGGTGGCAAACTGGAGGTATAAAATTTGCTCTTTACCATGCACTTCGCAAGGATCGAACCTTATGAAGTCCAACACTCTACCACTGTGCCAGTTATTAATTGGACTGAATAAAAAAAAAAAAAGGATTGCCGTATTGACCACCATACATTCTTTACATTTACAAATTTTACAACACTGTCAATTGATCGTAAAACAATGGCTTTGGATATATCTTCGAAATTCGAGTTGAAGGTTTAGTCATTCGATCTAAGTATCTACCAAATATGCAAAAAAGAAGTAAAAGGCACAAGTTTGCAATAATAATTACCTCGATCGCTCTTTGCTAGTCCTGTAAAAGTGCTAAAATCCTGTTCAAATTACTGTCAAAACATGGCCTCCCGTTTTTGGACCTAACATCGCCGAGAGAGGTTATGCACCTACGCCTGAGAAAGTAGTGCTATTCTGATTATTTTACTTGATAATGTTTATTTTATAATGCGAATAACGCATATATTATTTAAATTTATGTAGACTTTCAATCCAGAATAGATTATTTTTTGAAAATATAAAAATAAACAATATCTTAACCAAAATAAGTCAATTATGACTAAATGCCGGTACTGTATTGCGGACAACTCGGTCACCTGAGGTGATGATCAGAAATTGATCGACTCAGTATCTGAAGACGATAACTTACCGCAACAAACTACACCCACGGACATGTACGTTGAAGGACAGACTGTACACCATACTCACCATTGTCGTGTTAAGGCAAAAAAAGAGGTAGAGATCACACCAAAAGTATTTTGGGCTATAATTTATATTCAAAGCATAACACAGTCATATGACATGTGTCGTGACAGACTGGTGGTGGGAGTCTGTAATTAGATGCCTAAGAAGAGCCGAGAGGGAGTAATTAAAAAAAAAAAAAAAAAAAAAAAAAAAAAAAAAAAAAAAGACTTACCGAAATCCCGAAAACACCGGAGTCACCACTGAAAACACCCGAAACAATATTATTGAGGTCTTTGATGTTTGCAATTTTTAATGTTTATATAATTTCTGCTCTCAATTTATGCAATCGTCACGACGGCCAGACCAATCAGTCAATGCCAACCGAAGTCATCGCCGTGAAAACACGAAAATCAATAAGATTTTACGATTTTGTGGAATTGAATGGCTTATCTTTCCTGGGCATACAGGTATATAGAATTTAATTGTAACTTCGCGAGTGCCTGATTTCAGTCATTGATCATTCAAATTTAAACAAATTGTTTCATAAAAAAAGAAAGAAAAAATATTTAAATGTATCCTACATTATCCGCCAGGATATGCATCTTTGTAAGAATTGGGTGCAGGAAAATGCTAATAATAGCTGCAAATGTGGAAATACCTTATACATTATATTTTTTCATATGTACAGTGTTTGATTTTTTTTTTTGTTCATTAATCATTCTTTTGTCATTCTAAGTATATTTTCGGATATGTACTAGACAAATATGTTCATAAATATCAAAAGTTATTTTCTGCAAAAACTTGTAATTTTATATTCATCTATAACTTTGGATGTTGTTAATTGGCAAGTACATTGTAAGTACTTGTACAGTTTTAAACACATTCCGTTGGCATACAACAACATTAGCATTTAAAGTATTTCATACAGTGTGATTTTCTCATTTTTCGTATTAAATTTCTGATAAAAGGAATGATACCTCATATCTTATTTGTGCTTTTTGTAGTTTTTCATATATATTTCAACGCGTCTTAAAATGATAGGCATATCTATCAAAAATATTATCTGTTATAAAATGTTGTTTTAAACGCCCTTTGATTGACATTTTGTTGCTTGTTGATTATCCAGTCAGTAGTGTACGTCTATATGCTGTTAATTAGATTAGCTATATTACAACTTAGAACGTGTACGCCTATGTATTGACTGTGCATTATCAATAATTGCAGTAGTATCATCGATAAAATTAAAAAAGATTGAATAAATATCATTTTTGTTCTTTCTCTTCCTTAGTATTTTCACTCTTTTGTTTGCTAAGCGTAATTCAACGCACACAAAAATGTACAAAAGGTCATGTAGGCATTGATTAGGAAAAAAAAGCAATCATAAACAAATTCCCACTCCAAAAACCGAGGTGGGAAAAAGAAATAAATTCCCACAAGCTCACTCAATCTTGAATATTACCATTCTATACCCTTCAATAGAATAAGTTATAAGTAAATAATATAAAGTAAGTATAGAAAAATGCTTCCGATGTATCATTGACATTTTTATTAAAGTTTATAATTAACTGCACCCGATGTCTCTGTTATATTTTTAACGATTTATCTTAATTTACATTATAGTAGTTACTATAAAATGAAATATTTTAATACATGCCTTTTATGTGGTGTAATTCTACATTATTGTTTTTACACCCAGATTTATTGTAGAACTGTGCGTTTTAAATTGCAAATGATTCTTTTCTTTTTATACATGTATATCAAAATGCATATATTTTAAGTACGTTTATCTAAATTAACTATTAAAATAAATTATGTGTTTTATTACTTTAATGTGTATTTATGTGTTTGTGTGTGTTGATTTTACGAAAAAACATCAATCACTCAATCAAGTATATCTATGAATTATTTTGCGCCATTACAAAATATAAAAAGTTACAAGTAGGCAAAGATCAGGAAAGGTTTAGCAATTCAAATGCTTTAGATCTTTAGTAATTTATTAATGAGCCTAATCCATGATTTTGCGGTGATTTCAGTGATATAAGTGGTGTTTCCGTCTGTCAGTCTTGAATAATATAGAAAACATTTGAAATAGTATATAAAGATCGAAAAACAGCAAATTAAGTCAATTTGTTTAATATTGAAGTTGATTTTTTTGTTGTTGTGATATCGATAGGATGAACAATTGTAAATAGTAAATTTAGATATCAGTTGAACTTGTTACATCCCCAAAAAGACATTTATATACATGTATATCGGAATGGGCTGACATTGTTTATTTTGTTGGTGATTCCGGCGATTTCAGTGGTGTTTTTGGTAATTCCGGTAGTGGGTTAGGTGATTTTATCGTGTTGCAAAAAAAAATAAATAAATAAATAAAAAAAAAATAATAATAATAATAAATAAATAAATAAATAAATAAATGAAAATTAAATAATAATAATAATACAGCAAATATGTTTAAGGGGTCTGGTGAGGTAATATCCTTACTTGGTGTGAAAAGAAGGTTCGCCGATAATGGCGGTCTAATTTGGATAAGTACAGAAATGCACCGTGGTGGAAAATAATTCATTAAAATATTCAATGCTCTTAAAACATCTTAGTTTTAATTTTTATGTAATTTGAGCTCAAAAGTATATTTTACACCGTGTGTTGGTGCCTCGCTAAGACAACGGCGGAACAGAAACGACGGTTGAACGAATAGCCCCCAAAAATGGCGTATTAATATTGAAAAACAACATGTAAACAGAATTATCGGAATTTGTCCATTTCGCATAGCTGACAGCTTCTCAAACCCAGATTCAGACTAAAATTCATACAGAGAATCTTGCACTTTCGCCAGGTACATTTCAATTTTCTTGTATCGAGACAAAAGTTGATAAAACCTGCCTAAAATGACTCTAACGCAATGTTTACATTTTTTTATGAATGGGGAAATCGGCCATTTCTGAACACGAGGTTTTGAAGGAAAAAAAATTCTTTGTCACAACTTTTCATATAGAATTACAGCGTTCTGGGATAAACCACTCTTGCATCTAGGTAGTTCAAATGGTCGCCCGTGTCGTTCACTCGTTGAGAAATTTCTAACACATTGGTGATATGTCAAATTTGGGGTCTAACAAAAACGCTCTTTTTTCTAAGTTTTTTCTCCAAGTAGGCATTTTTTTTAAAATATACCTCTTCCCTGCAATATGGGAATACAAATTGGTTTTGAACATGCACAAAAATTTCAGTAATTTTGGTTAAATTTACAAAAAAAACTACTAAAAACAAAAACAGGTACCCCACCCACTCATGTCAATATTGTCAAATCCTTAATAAACGGCTGTTAATATCGTGTGACTCGGGTATTTATGCAATAATTTATGTTTAATACTCATACACCATGTTTCCTTGCCAGAGTTTATCTAACCGCGCTTTAAAACTGTTTAATGTTTCAGCATCCACGACATGTTGAGGTAAGCTGTTCCAGACATTTATCACACGATAAGAAAACTGATTGAGAGTGAATGTCAGTGAGCATCGAGGTTTTTCCGGTTTATGAGAATGGCCTCTCTTGTTATAATGTGCAATAGTAAAGAAATTCTCCAATGGACAATCGTCAAGTCCTTTAACAAGTTTGAATGTTTGTATCATGTCTCCTCGAAGTCTCCTATGTGCTAATGTTGGTAATTTAAGTTCCTTAAGTCTGGCTTCATATGATAAATCCTTCAGAGCCGGCACAAGCTTCGTAGCACTCATTTGTGAGTTTCACTTATGGTAAGTTTCGAGTTTCTAGTTAAAAAAAGCGAGTTTCTTGTTAAAATATCGAGTATCTAGTTAAGAAAAGCAAGTATCGAGTTAAGAAAAGCGAGTTTCTAGTTATGAAAAACGAGTATCGAGTTAAGAAATGAAAAAGCGAGTTTTGAGTTAAGAAAAGCGAGTATCGAGTAAAGAAATGAAAAAGCGAGTTTCGAGTTAAGAAAAGCGAGTTTCGAGTTGAAAAAAGCGAGTATCGAGTTAAAAAATGAAAAAGCGAGTTTCGAGTTGAAAAAAAGCGAGTTTCTAGTAAAGAAAGCGAGTATCGAGTTAACAAAAGCGAGTTTCGAGTTAACAAAAGCGAGTATCGAGTTGACAATTTTAGCTTTATTTGTTTGAATGCTCAGAATAAAATGCACAAAGCTCACAGTTTGAAACCATTGCGAGCTTGAAAAACGAAGATGTAGCTGTGTGCTACAGTTGTTTAAAGCCGTTACCAAATGGGTCAGAAGTCGACTCAAACAACATAATCCATGACCAAATCACAATTTTTCACATGCTGTTTGCACATGGCTTTTTGCACTTTCAATATCGACAAAACAGACCTGCCATTGCTAGCGTTACATTGTATGATAAATAGTCGCCGCTCTGAAAGACGCATTTCAAGTAAGAAAAAGCAAGTCCAGGAATGGACTGAACATGAAAAATGACAATACGTATGAAGGGCAAGATGACTAGCTCTTTCCCAGAAAAGTAGCCATCCGGCTAGCTTCAACTAAAAACAGAAATAAGCGTATTCAACAGAATCTGACAGACCAAACACCAAACGTAAAGAATCACAATAGAACCGCCTTGGAACGGTCAGTAAAGTATTTACTGGAGGGCTTATAACGTTTTGACTTGATACAAACCTCGCCCTTAGTATACTGTGAATCAATAACAAAAACTATTTGGTTCTTATAGAAGCTTCCTAACTCGTCAATGAATCATCATAGAAACAACAAATGTAAACACTCAGATGAAGCAGAGACGAAGACTCAATAATAACGCCGACTCTGAAATACCGGAGCAAAAGAAAACAACTATTTAAACCCCGGTGGACCCGACAGAACAAATACTCATGTTTTATTATTATTAATATTTTTGGTTTCTGAGTCACCAGCTGTTGGGAAAGAGCTGATGACTCGGTTAACCATATTTGTTTGATAGTAGGTCTTTTTGGTATGGTCTTGAGGAAATTGTAGAGACCAGGGTTTTGATAGGAACTCGCCGATATCAGTGCAAAAACCCAATGTTATGAGTGCTATCACACAAAAATGGCTTGTAAGGATAAGGTTGAGGAGGGAATATTAAGGCAAAAGATTTTTTTTACAGATTTAATACATAAAAAGTAACACAGTAAAAGTAAAAAAAAAAAAGAACTCCTACGCTTAAATACAAGTGTTACTAATATTAGAAGACATACATTGGTTCTCAGGTTCATAAAGAGTCGGACCCAATTTATAGTTTCTCTTTAATAATCACGAGTACTTTATGTGTATCGAATTTAATTAATCGCCTAATAATTACTTTGTTTATGACACACTAAGGTATACTGTGGCACCCTTTGGGTCGCCATAAACGAGAAAACAAAATAAAAATGATGATGTCGCTCAAAGCTTGGTATCGCTGTGAAACTTCTATAAGAATCGCATTTTTGTTATAGAATCACAGTAGACTAAGGGCGAGGTTTGGACTCTGTAAAAACGTCTTAAGCCCTCCAAACATCCTTTCCTGACCGGTCCAAGGCGGTTCTGTTGATTCTTTACGTTTAATGTTTGGTCTGTCAGCTTCTGTTGCATACACTTTTTTGTTTATAGTAGAAGCTAGAATGATGGCTACCTTAATAATTCCTGGGAAAGAGATACGAGTAGTCATCTTGCTCTTCATATGTATTGTCACTTTTACCGACCCCGTTAGCTCAAGTGGTACAGCGGCCCAGAAGTAGAGCGTTCGCTTCGGGATCGGGAGGTCAGGGTTCGAAGCTGGGCCGCGCCATACCAAAGGCGTTAAAATGGTACCAGTGGCTACCTTGCTTGGCGGCAAGCACTGGCTTCTCTTCTCTCACATATACTGTACGACTAATCGCACATATTCTCGTCAAAAATCCGATCACCCAGCCGTGTTTCAACTACTCGATAAATGAATAGGAATTTCGTTCTGTTTTTGACCATTTAATTTTATTTAATTCAGTTTTACGTCCCTTTCAAGATTATTTCAGCTCATATGAGACGGACCAATCTGTAGGTGGGCGAAAACGGGAGGACCCCGAGAAAAACCACCTGGCACACCCGCAAGCAGAACTTGGCTTGTCTCACATGTGGCTAGAGCGGGGCTCGAACCTACACCAGACACAGCGGTGAGACGATCGAGTGATATAGCGCTCTTAACCGCTCGGCCACGGGGCATTTAAAAATTACATGACACAATCTGGTGGTCAGGTGCCCTTTGACATACAGTGTGCATCGTGTACGCATGCTCAGTATCAATGCAGATGTTCTATGGTTATTAAGATCCGAATGCGGGGGGGGGATCTAGAAAGTCACACCAGCCCCTGACTCTCCCATGTTTGTTCCTCCGTACACAACTACAGCGTAGAAGCATCCGTGATGTAGTGGTAAAGCTACTCGCTTTGTAATCAGGACTCATTAGTTCGTGTCAAAGCTCCTTCATCAGCTCCTTCATCATCTCTGGTGACATTTTCAGCATGGCGTGTCTTCGTATGACAAAAGCTGTTAAAATGACGTAAATCCTCTTATACAGCAAAAACA
Source organism: Rugalucina vietnamica (assembly GCA_964017185.1). Lineage (NCBI taxonomy): Eukaryota > Metazoa > Mollusca > Bivalvia > Lucinida > Lucinidae > Rugalucina > Rugalucina vietnamica. The sequence continues at coordinate 60,709,446 of OZ024873.1, forward strand.
TTTCCTGTTTTAGGTTGGGAAAAGTGTAGTTAAGAGTAAATAATATCAACCAAATTTATTCAAAATACATAGTTCCAAATCAATTTACAATTCTTACAATTTTGGGTGATCGGATTTTTGCGGAGGAGTATATAATTAAAATAAAGGCCTGATAATAGTGTCTGTATTCACAACCAGAGAACCGTATGGAGGACCGGCATTCATGCTTAAGGATGTTCGCTGCTAACATTTGACATTTCGGAACTTCCGGTTTTTCTTTTGTTGAATATCTCGAAAACCGTTGCAGATATTTTTCTAATATTTTATATTTGGATACATATTGATAATATGCATTGAATGAGCCATGAAAATTGTCAATCTAAGGAACTTCATTTTTTCACCCCATTTTCTGCAACTTTTCAGAAAATTTTAGTTGTCAGTAAAATTTAGGGGGTAGGGTAGATTAAACTTGAATATTACACATCTTCAAATTAGTTGCACGAGTTCGATGTTTATTTTAGCAGCAGTATATGTGTATATGGTCTTCTAAGTCGGTCTTTCTGTCTTTGGTGTGCTAGTTTTAAAATTTTGGGTGGTTTTATGAAACGGGCTTTAAGAAACAAAACAGACGAAAAAAGGCTTAAAATGGCGATTTTCAAGTTGTTGGTGCTCTCTTATATGCACACTACCCTATATATTTCTTTCTTTTATTCGAACAATATTACGAAGTTCTATCTTGTGTGAAAATACAAGAAAAAGTTTGAATCAACAAATATGGGTTTGGCACATTTCAAAATATTGATTTTTTCCGACTTTTCAAGTATGGGGGTAGGGTTGGAAAACGACTCGTAAAATTTTGTCATCCACTTCAAGTTGCAAATTTTTCATTGCTTTTGGTCCAAAATAGTCTGCATTACGTAAATATTATGAATTTTGAAAGCACTCTAGGTGTATTTTTGTTCAAGACAGGTATGTTTCAAAGAATTGAAAATTAAATTAATTTTTCTAAATTTAAAACAAAGTGCTCAGAGGACTCATTCACAGGCCTGTAGCTCGAAAAAATGCACACTACCCTATATTTATTTTGTTTTCAAATGTCTTGTGTTGTAATTTGGAATCAAAAAAGAGTGGTTAGAAAAAAAGTTTGAATACTTTTTCATTGGCAGCGAACATCCTTAATACATTATCCTCTTAAAATATAGAAATTATTTTTATTATATTATTATACTTTTTCATGTTCGGGCACTTACTGAACCTTCTGTTTTCTATTTTGTGTGTCTTGATGTTGTGTCTTTATCTTATCCCTCTTGGTGTCTGGGTTAGGATTTTAAATTTAATTGTATACGTTCCTGCACCTTCTTTTCTTACTTTCTTGCTTAAAGACATTATTTGTAAGAATATGATAAAAAAAAAAGTATCGAGCTTTTGCTTGACATTGACTGAGTACTGAGGATTACAATGTATCTTAATCAATAGCTCCATTTTAGAGATAAATACTGGATAATGATATTATATGTATTTGTACTTACCCTCATATGTGTTATACCATGTGAGTGAAGTAAAGTTTATGTTCGTTCGAAAATAGAAGGAAACAACACACTAAAAACATAAACTCGATACTCGCTTTTTCAACTCGAAACTCGCTTTTCTTAACTCGAAACTCGCTTTTTCATTTCTTAACTCGATACTCGCTTTTCTTAACTCGATACTCGCTTTTCATAACTCGAAACTCGCTTTTCATAACTCGAAACTCGCTTTTTCATTTTTTAACTCGATACTCGCTTTTCTTAACTCGATACTCGCTTTTTCATTTCTTAAAATCGATACTCGCTTTTCATAACTAGAAACTCGCTTTTGTTAACTAGAAACTCGCTTTTGTTAACTAGAAACTCGATACTGTAAAAAAAGAACTCCTCCTCATTTGTACTCGTTCAATGCTTTCAATGTCCTTCCGCAGATACGGATGCCATACAACGTTGGCGAATTCCAGATGACTTCTGACTAAGGCAGTGTAAAGCCTCAGAAAAGAATATTTATCTAGGTGTTCAAATGTTCCTCTAATTAGAAAGGTACAAGTAGGCAAAGATCAGGAAAAGGCGCAATCAGAAAAAGATTCCCACTCCAAACCGAGGTGGGAAAAAACCAAACTAACAATCAGGTACTTATACCATGAAAACATTTCGTAAGCCGAATGAGCAGCTACTTTCCCAATAGGTGGCCACTCAGTTACCTTAACTTAACTAAAAATATGAAAACATACATAAGGCGCCAACAGCACAAAAATATTTAAACACCAAGACACAACAGAAGTATCGACTTGGAACGATCAGTAACACAAAGTTACTGGCGGGTTTAAATCGATTTTACATGGCCATAACCTCACCCTCAGCTTCTGCAGTGGTTCATAACATTTAGCCTCGTGGTGAATCTCTAACTAGTCAATGAATCATCAAGAACAAATATACTGTTAGCCTTGTTTATCTTCTTTGCTATGTGCTGACTAAATTTTAAGTCTCTGGTGAAAGACACACCAAGATCACACCAAGATCACATTCTTCATCCACTGACTCTAGTTTTTTGTTATTCATTACATAGTCACTTTCGGGGTTGTTTTGACCATAATGTATTACTTTATACTTGATCACATTAAACGTCAATTCCCATAATTCGGCCCATTTCATTAGGTTATTCAGATCTTCTTGCAGTGTCTCAGCTTGATCAGATGTCTGGAAGAGCTTGGTGTCATCCACGAAAATCCAAATGTGGCTTTTTACGATTTCCGGAATCTCATTAACGTAAATGATAAACAATATAGGCCCCAAGACACTGCCCTGGGGCACATCACTTTCTACAGGTTTCCATGTAGATGTACTTCCTTTGATTGATACACATTGTCGACGGTTTGTTAAAAAGCTAGTAATCCATGACAGTAAGGCACCTTTTATTCCGTATGAGGAAAGTCTTCTCAACAATCTTTGGTGAGCCACTTTATCAAAGGCTTTCGCCAGGTCCAAGTAAACGGTGTCCCAACTCTGGTGATTTTCAATGTATTGTGTCCATCGTTCCATGACATTTAAAAGTTGGAGTGAACATGATCTACCACTTCGAAACCCATATTGTTTGTCTGATAACAAATGAATCTCAGTTAAGTGTGTTAATATTGCCTTTCTGACTATCTTTTCAAGAGTCTTGCAAACAATGGATGTAAGGCTCACCGGCCTGTAATTACTTGGTTCAGCTTTACTTCCTTTTTTTAAATATTGGTGTTATCCTCGCCTCCTTCCATGCAGACGGAACTTTGCCAGACGACACTGATTTTTGGAAAATTAAAATTAATGGTTTCACAAACACTTCTGCCATACTTTTTATCAAAAATGGATTTATATTGTCTGGTCCCATTGATTTACTAGAGTCAAGTTCCATTAAAAGCTTTAATACTTCTGTTTCAGATACATGGATATCCTGTAGGTCCTCTAAAACTTCTTTTTCTGTCACCTCTGGTAAAGTTTCTAAATTCTCTTTTGTGAAAACAGTAGAGAAAAAACATTTAAGAGATCTGCTTTCTCCTTATCTGACTTTGTGAATGTTCCATCTTCATTTTTCAAATTGAAAACCCCATCTACAGATTTAGTCTTACTTTTCACATATCTCCAAAACTGTTTTGCTCAGTTTTAACTTTTTGTGATATGTTTTTTCATAATCCCGTTTGGTAGTTTTGACATATTCATTTGTTATGTTTCTTACACGTTTATATTGCTCAAAATCTTCAGTTCTTCTCGTAGCTAAATACTTATTCCATGCATGTCTTTTTCTTTTAATATGCAACAATCTCTCGCTTGTCATCCATAGAGGCTTTGGCTTACAACCCTTTTTTGGTCTACTCTTAGGTACATGTTTCGTAACACACTCATCATATTTTTGTGAAAACACAGTCCACATTTCTTCAACGTCACAATGTTCAAAACTGTCAGTCCAATGAACGTTTTCCCACTCCGATGTAAATTCAGCTAAGTTACATTTTCTGTACAGATACCTAGGGTTTCCATTGTGTGTAATCTTACAATCGCAGATGAAGTCAAATAATAGTGGCACATGGTCACTACATCCTAATGAAGGACCAATTTCAATATTTTCAATGTTATGCTCATACTTGGTAATGATTAAATCTAAAGTATTTCTTGCTTGCTCATTTCTACATCTTGTAAAGTGCCTCACATGCTGGAAAAGATAATTGTCTCTTAAACATTCAATACACCTGTACTCTGGATGTGTTTCATTATGTATAGTAGTAAGATCCTCCCAGTTTATGTCTTTGTAATTAAAGTCTCCTGTAATTAATACATTTTCACTGAGTTCTGATACTTCATTCAGCAATTGCAATATTGTTTCACATGACTGATTGTCAGAAGGACTCCTGTATATACAGCCGAGAATTACAGTCTTGTTATCTAAAGTCCAGTCACACCATGTAGCATCATGATACAAAGAGTTCAAATATTGATTTGGGTAGTCTGACTGGTCAGCCGTCAAAATGAAGTATCATGCCCATAGGTTCATTTTGCCGTCTGACTCCAGCACATTGTCAAAAGGCCAAGCTGTCAGCCACTTTTGGGTGAAAGTCATTATTTACAGAATAACAAGTTTTTATACAAACAAATGGTGTAAAACATTGTAAAAAAAAAAAAAAAATAAAAAAAAAAAAAAAATAAAAAAAAAAAAAAAATAAAAAAACAAATCTCCATTTGAAAATTCATAAGACATATCCAAATTTTGTTTATTTTGATGATTCTTTAGCAGAATCCATTCAACATGCTGACAAAAAAGTCATCTGAGAGGGGAGACAATTCTAACTGCGAGCTTCTGATTGGCTCTTAAGAGAGTGCATGACCTCAGCACCCAGCCATCAACCAATCAGATTAGGAATTCCCATAAAATCAATGTCTAAAAACAGCTTGCAGAGATATTAATAGAACTTGGGAATTTTTGATAGTGTTGGAGTCAGACGTCAAAATGATAAAATCAGTTATCAAAAATTCATTTTGACGGCTGACCCGCCAGACTATGATTTGGGGAAATGTTTTATGTGTCTTTAGCGTAAATAAGAACACCTCTTCCATTGTCTGTACTATGAAAAGCATTGTAACCATCTATATGATATATCATTGAAGAACAAGATATGCTGTCATTATACGTTAAATCCACAAAAATCTATTTGATTTCCTTGTTTGCACCACTTTACTGCAAATGCACATCATCATGTTTATATCATGTTATATGCTAAGGCTGTCAGCAGTACACGAGTCCTGTGTTTACAAATGAAAAATCGATTCCGAAAATATGCCATCAATCGGATGTCAATTTTACGATTATTATGTCTTCTTCAGCAATTTTACAAAGCTGTTACATGGAATAGAGTTTAATGAACATGTAACGCAAAAATTAGCCGAATCTGCGATGACACGTTGTGGGTTTGCAAAATAACTTAGACCAACTAAATGCGACATAAACACGGAAGTCTTTCAACCCTTTCGGTATTTGTATGTCACCCCAGTGATTTGTCACGTGACATGTGTCTCGCATTTGATTTGACAAAAAATCGTAGTTGGCGGATCGAGCTTTGATTTAGTCCGTGTATTATTATTATGCCTTCTTTCAGCGCTGTATTTTAGTGGAAATTTCGACGTCAGTTTGGCCGCCATTTTGGTTGGGGACTACTTGACGTCGAGTAACGCTTCAAAATAAAATACAATTACCGCTTTTTCGCTCTTGGCGCTCCTACTGGATTTACTACAATCTGAAAAATCCAGGTCGGCTTTTTGAAGTCGGTAATGGGAGTACATGAATAAGTGAGCAATAATGCAGTAAGATCAGAATTTGGAATCTTCCCACTGGCTGTTTATGGTCTAAAAAGCTCTCTGAGTTTTTGGACTCATCTGGTGAATCTAGATCAAAGTATATATGTTGATCAAAGCTATAGTGATAGTTTGTCTTATTCCAAATGTTTTGCTAGTAAATTTAAACTGTTTATGAGTATAATTGAATTTGAACGTGTTTGGATTAATCGTTCAACATTTTCCAAGAATAAATTGAAATATGCTGTTTGTAACAAGTTGAAGGAATTATACATACACTACTGGAAAATGTATTTTTATGATTCTGGCTCTATAAATGGTAATAAACTTAGTACATTAGAACTTTTAAAGTTAAGTATGATAAAGAAATGTATTTGCAAATTAATTGTTTGCCGAGGAATTGCAAATTTTCGTGTTAGTGCATATAGTCTCCAAATTGAAAAGGGTAGACACAAAAATAAACTGCGGCTGTTATCGAACGATTATGTCCTTTGTGTAAAGCTGATATAGAAACAGAATCTTAGTTTTTATACTATAGTGCCTATCTTTAAATGATCAAAGAATACTATTTTTCACAGAGTTGGAAATAGATCAGCTGGCTAACCTGCACTCCGATACACTTCGTGACCTCGCTCCTCTCTCATGGAGAGGTCTAACGGAATACCGATGGAAATATTCCGTCTAAGTTGGAAAAGGCTATTCCATCTTTCATAAATATGGGTGACTCTGAAAAATTTAGATTCATGTTACAGAATAAAGAAAATGACGTGCTTAGTATATGCATTCCCCATATTCACAAGATACTCAAAATTAGAGAAGATTTAAAAGATAATATTACTGTCTCTAATTGATATAACTTCTTCATTTCTGGTATAGCCTGGTCATAGACATCACAAAATATAGGCAAAATTTGGATTACATACAGGTTAAATTGCTATGTACTAGTTTTATTTATATTTTATCTCATAGATAACATTCGACAATTTGTAGTAGTATTACCTCTGTGATAGATATTTTTTCTAGTCACACATCTGATCATAGATACCATGGAAATAGAATAATTATGTGAATTTTAATGATCAGATATACCTGTTACTTGCATTGTCATTGATAACGTTTGCTTCTTTTAAGGTAAATTTGCCCTAGTCTGAGTTGTATATTATTATTAAGGTCATAGATACCATTCCAGTCATAAATTTGGTCATAGATACTATAAAATGTTGTATTAAGTTGGTCATAGATACCTTTTATAGTCTGAGTTGTATATGGGGCAGTATGTATAATTCATGTGTATAATTGGGCAAATAGGTCACCGTATAGGTGGCAACTTTAATATTCATATCTAGGCGTGGTCGGTTAGTCCAACTGTTCAAGTAGGGAGATTATAGGAAAGTCGAACTCAGCCTAGAGCGCTGTCACATATTAGCTACCTGTATTTTGCCCAATCAGACAATTGACTCCTCCGCCAGCAAGGTATAGCCACGCCCACCCCTATTTCCTTAGACAAACATTGTGTTTTTGCACCTATATTTACCTGTAAAAAGCACGTGTTCGTTTGTTTGTCTAACCCACGTGTTGTCTAACCGTCATTGACCGTTAGCTAATGTGCAGATTTGAATGGTCAATATAAAATGAATATTAATGATGGGTGGTTTGACGGAGGACTCAATTAGACAAACTCGTATTCCATTCTTATGTTCTAACGGAAAACATGTGAGTTGAGTCGTTCAACTGTATACTGTAGTGTTCACCTAGGTCAAAAATAGACCATACGCATTAACGTATTCATGAGGAAACGCACATACAGTAACCGATTTGCCGAATTATATAACCATGATAATAGTAGTAATGACTGGCACAGCCATTACTATAGCCATTACTATTGATAATATTCCTGAAACCGCTTGGCCACCAGTCAAGTATAGTAAAGGTGTTTATAGTTCCCGTGCATGTTTACTGAGTAATTAGTTTTGCCACTTTTTCAATCACGTGTGTTCTTCGGTCCGGCCTAAAATCTATAAAAATATAGTCCTTTAACACTCTTGGTCGACAGCTAGAAAGGTCGTCACGCCGACAGGTCTACACGTCGACACGCCGACAGGTCGACAGGCCGACAGGTCTACACGCCGACACACCGACAGGTCGACACGCCGACAGGTCGACCCGCAGACAGGTAGACAGGTCGATAGATAGAAAGGTCGACACGCCGACAGGTCGACACACCGACAGGTCGACAGATAAACGCGCCATATGGTTGACACATATTCCCGCAACAAATGGTAATTTTCTTTTGACGTTATAAACGACGTTTCAATAACAAAATACGTTAGCCATGGCTGCCGAAACTGTTAAATGTCAGGATGAAGCAGGTCCTAAAATGATCGACTTTTGCTTAAACTACGTCTCGACACATGAAAACTGCGTCGCATATCTTTTTGAACATGGTTTGCTTCGGACGCAAAGTATATGCGACAATTGTCTTAGTTAGTAGGCTGATACAATTACAAGTGGTTACTGTGAATTGTTTGACAATTTCAGATTAAAGGGGCTCTGGTTAAATAACATTCGAAGAGTGGCATTGATTGGAAAATAGACTTTACTTCTATCTCAACAAGACATTAGCGCACCACCTACGCAGGATTACTTGTGTGACAGTTATACTTAGAGAAAATACAGAGAGTCACTTCACCGAGAGAACACTACGGCCAATTAGGGCTTAGCTACAACCAACCAACCAACTTGTGGGCTCTGTATGAGCTAAGTGAAGAAAACTCAGAAGAATGACACGTCCGATGGTTTTCTGTGACGGTGCAAAGATTGCCTATCGACACATAGTATCAGGAATGATTCTGTCTTCGCGGTATGTTCATTATTTCATTTCAGTTGTTTGCACCACACCGGTTCGCAACAACAAATTGATATTTCAAAACATTTTATTACGTTGTCTTACTCCGTCCGTTCAAACTAAAGAAAATACAGAAAGCGCATCCCTTCACAACACACACATTGAACACTAGTATGCAGCTCTTTCCCGAAAAATAATGAGGAAGTCAACCTCTCCACCAGTCGGCGTGTATGTGACTCATTGTTTACAAAGGAGGATACACTGAGCCAACCTGTCGGCGTGTCGACCTGTCGGCTTGTCGACCTGTCGGTGTGTCGACCTGTCGGCGTGTCGACCTGTCGGCGCGTAGACCTGTCGACCTGTAGGCCTGTCGACATGTATAATACATGTCGCCCAGTCGGCGTTTAGACCTGTCGGCGTGTCGACCTGTCGGCGTGTCGACCAGTCGGCCTGTCGACCTGTCGACATGCATACTTGTCTCCCCGTCGGCGTGTCGGCCTGTCGACCCGTCTGCCTGTCGACCTGTCGGCGTGTCGACCTGTCCACCTGTCGGCGTGTCCACCTGCCGGCCTGTCGACATGTATACCTGTCGGCGTGTCGTCGTGTCGACCTTTCGGCCTGTCGGTGTGTCGACCTGTCGGTATGTAAACATGTCAGTGTATCGACCTCTCGGTATGTCGACCCATCGTTGTATCGAATTGTCAAACTGTTATGCTGCATTAATCAGGTCGAACTTTTACTGGCACTACTTCCACATTTCCCGTACATATCTACATTAGCCATATACATCTATTTTCTTCTTGTGACATACTGAAACTACATAGCTGCGTAGTTATCTTGCGTATGAATGCATAGTTCAGAGCTGCGTATGAATATACTTTTTCGGAACTATTTTGATCTTTACTAGACTTCAGCCCAAACATCTTCAACCCTGAAACCGCTTGGCCACCAGTCATTGATAATATTCAAACATCTTCAACCCTGAAACCGCTTGGCCACCAGTCATTGATAATATTCAAATATCTTCAACCCTGAAACCGCTTGGCCGATCAAAGCCAAATTTTATATGAAACATCTATATAGGAAAGGCGAACTAATGTATAAACATTACATCCAGGTCGCATTGACCAAGATAGCCGCCATGCCCATATATACGGTGAAAACCCGACTTCATGTACTTTTCTTTTGTCTTGTGACTGTGCATGCTGACTCTCAGGTGAGCATCGTTGCCTTTTGGGTCACTTATTGTGTGGAGTACTCAAAACTGAAGTTACGTGATATCAATATCAGGGGCCAGTTGTTCAAAATTAACGATGTCCTCAGTTAACGATTCGTTAAAATTTCAAACATGAATATTACTGTAACAATTTTGTTGATAAAATGTGAGAATCCTTTGCATTGCAAAGGATTCTCACATTTTATCAGCAAAAAATAACAGTGTATTCAATCGTATAGCTAACAAATTGAGGGCTTAACGATTGCGTTAAGCTAACGAAGTTTTGAACAACTAGCCCCAGGGTGCGTTAAAACTGAAATGATTTCAGTGTTTGACAATGTTACCATACTAGAAAGAAACCAGTCATAAACCAACATTTAGCAATACTGAAGAGAATCTGTTCAGCAGTAGAAGTATGAGAAAAAAAAAAAAAAAAAAAAAAAAAAAAAAAAAAAAAAAAAAAAAAAAATAAATAAATAAAAAATAAAAAATAAAAAACCTGGCACATTGGGCCATGGTATTTTTTTTTTTTTTTTTTTTTTTTTTTTTTTTATATAAAACCATGTCACAACTTGGATGCCAGGCAACTTGGATTCCAACGATATAGCAATCAAAACGAGAACATATGAGCACATATCACAATAAACATATATATATATATGAGCCTGTGCATGAGAAAACCAACAATTTGGGTGTCCGACCAGGTCCGACACAAACCAGGCTGTACAGTCACAGAAGCAGGCTAGAAGCTTGAAATTTCTGATTTAAGAAGAAGAGGGATTGTACTATCCGTTTAGCGAAAACAAAGGCGCTGATCAGCTTCGCGGTCACCGCGAAGCTGATCTGCGGCTTTGTTTTCGCTTATGCAAATTGTTGGTTTTCTCATGCACAGGCTCATATTCGTGAGAATTGTAAAGTAAGAAAAGGCCTCGACATGGTCACCTCAGCTGAGACTGAAATGTATCCTGCTATAAATGACTGTCTTCGTGATCTAGGCCTCCATATTCCACTGATGTTTGCTAGTTAAATATTCACTAGGAATCGAAATTTCATGTTCGACTGAGTTGAGCACGAACAAGAAAATTATAGCATGTTCTTAGCAACATGCTATACGGAGGGGTTCATAGAAATTTGGAAGTTTAAAATAATATGAGATTGTGTTAAGTCTACACCGACAAGAAGAATGATTCCTTCAGTAACGTATAGTGCATTTTGATATCAAATAAAACAGATATTGTGTTAAACCATGAATGGTTTCATCACCATACGTCTGAAAAATTGTTGACTTGACCTTTAAAACTTAAAAGAAACAAACAAACATATGTAAAATTCCATAAGCAAAGGAAATTTTATTCAAAATTTCAAAAATATATTCTTGCTATCTGAGTGACCCAAAGTTGTATAGCGTGCTTGTGTCTAACCTGGTTAGATTCTCTGATTCTCCCAACAAAGATGAAAGTTTGAGTTTGCTAGTGCCAGTCAGAATAATACCAAATATCACAGAATCAAGCAATAATGGAAGGACTTTTCAAACCTGTGTTATAAATATAATTTAAATCTAAGGTTGTGTGACATAAGCCCAAATCTGCTAGCACGTGACCCAAATGGTATAATCTTAAAAATGGGGTTAAACTGAAACCCCATAAATCTGCATCCATGAGGCTTGGTTAAAAATTAGGGGTAGTGTGATCCAGACTTTGCATCAGCTGTTTGTTTTGTTTACACTGGCAAAATGTCTCGGACATTCACCTAGATATACTCTATTTTCCGTAACAAAAAATGTGAAATAATACATGTCTGTAGACATGTTACATTTTAAGTTGACGTTTGCTGTGAACAAACTTTCAAAACTGCACTACAGCAATTTAGCTATTTTGTCACCACTCGAAATTACAAACGGTTGCATTTTAAAAGTTCGATCAATATCAATACATTTTGTTTGGCTTCGTGTGATGTAGCATAAATCCGTACTGTAAGAAATCCGGTTGCATGACGGATACATGTATGCAGGGTGCAATAACTCTGCGGGTACGGTTTTCTGTCCTAAGTAAATCACAATATTGCTTTGTACATAAAGTTCTTCAAATGCTACTATGTGGTGACCCATGATTAGCTTTGTAGCTTTGATATTATCTATGTCCGTTCCGTGTCGTTTCGGACAATTTCGGTCCAATCCGGTAACTCGTGATACCGCATGTCAATCATCTATGTACAGCGGACGTGAATGGAAGTAACATATATGCTGTTTACACGACGAATTTGTTCCGAACCAGGACCGGACCTGGTTCGGTCCAAGTGTTTAGACGAACACATTTGGTTCGCTCCAAAATTTTGGAACGGTCGAACTTGGCCCGGTACATAACCTAGGACCTGGTCCGGTCCAAATCATGTTCTGATCCTGGTTCGGTACAAATATTCCGTCTAAACGCTTTGGTTCGGTCCAACTTAGAATCAATATTGATTTTAGACAATCTGGAAATTTGCACAAAATTTCTGAGTAATGAAACTGTGCCAAATGTAGGTTGTGTATTTACTCAGATTTTCCCGCAAAAGTCCAGTTTCACACATTTTTTCCGACTGACGTACGCCAGTACCATAAAAATATAATTGGAGAAAGATCTTGCAAAATACTTGCAATGGAATTAATCAAATTATATTAAACTGTTTACAGACAGTCATGTTTATTTTATGCACCTACGGTTATTTGTCTATAGTTTAGAATGCACAGCTTAAATAATCGAAAAACTAAACGTTTTCCCGCGACATACTTTGATTTAGTATACGAGATATGCAAGTCATACATGTATTAAAATAGGTTCTTTCTAACAGCTTATATCTAGTGCGCTGAATATTGTGAGTCATTTGTTCCGATCTAAATAATTCAATGTAAACAGCAAGATAGATTTATTCCGGACTAACTTGGACCGGTCCAATATAGATCAGACCTGGTTCGAACCCGTCTAAACAGACTGTTAGTTTCATATGGTTCGTTTTCCGACAAAAAAAAAAAAAACAAAAAAAAACAAACGATAAATAGGTCAAGATAAGATAAGATAAGACAAGATTTATTTTGAGTCGGCAAGTATCACAAAAGTACAACATAAGCTCTGATGAGCATTAACAACAATTGTATATAATCAACAAAAGTAAAACAGCTGAAAAACATCAATTATGAAAGACATTGACAATTTTAAATACACGTGTTCAGATTGAATATAGTATATATGTTTAAATTTTGTTTTAAATAAGACTTATATTAATTATAATGCTAATATAGTCAATTTCTTCTAAAACAGTTTATACACTCAGGGGCACTTCTAACGCAACACTTACCTTTTTGGACATAACTCAAAAATTGTATAACCGATCTTAATGAAATTTTCAACAAATTAAGTTCATCTATTGTTGTTTACTTTCTGTAATTTTCACAAAAATCGGTGGACTAAAATGCAATAAATTGGATGTTTATATAATATGACTGAAAAACAAAAAGTCACAAAATCCCGGTTGAACTGATAACTAACAAGTTATTCGGATATCACAGCAGTGAAGTGTAACATAGTCAGTTAATATCCTGTGTGTCCCGAATGGAACTGGACGACACAGGGACACCTCCTCCTCATGGACAAAACATATTTATCAATTTCATACCAAACCCCTGTGGGGTGTTTCTCCACTCCTCTACAAGGATCTACTTAAGTTACTGCGAATTTCTTGATACAACACGGTGTTTTCTGCATACGCCTGTTTTTAAACGCATCCCAGAAATAGCCAATAACGCTAAATTTCTTTGAATAAATATGTCATATTTTTCTGAATTGCTTGGAAACTTACTTACAAGCTCGTGGTGCTGGGGATACGGGATATGAGCTGGATATGATACTTTTCTGAGACGCCGCTGTGATACTATTAAATTCTTCAATAGAGTGGCTGTTTTGCGACTTTTCATTTTTGAGTCTTGTTAGATAAACTAAATATTTTATATGTTGCGGACAATCAATTTCAATGAAAAATACACACAACACGCAAGCATAATTGATTTATATTTGCGGAAAATTTAAATAAATTTGGTGGTTTAATTTTTTAGATATGATGGAAAATGTAAGCGTTGCGTTAGAAGTGCCCCTGAGTGTATGTTTATGTACATGTATATGCATTTAGTAAATCTTATTATATAGTTATTTTTTAAAATATGACTTAATAAATTAGTATACTACTAGTTACTTTATATGTCTAGAACAGTAAATAAGCACATTAGATTATCTTGCTAAACTTTATAATAATGAAACCCGTGGATCCAATGGACCTGGCACCAGAGAGAGTTCGTCCAAATCTTTAAAATAGTTTAAAAACATTTAAAACTAAGCAACAGTAGTTTTAAAATGTCATTTAACAATACATCTCCAGTTTAATTTTATCATAAGCATCGTATGTACTGATCTTGTTAGCGTGAAGAAAATAGATTTATTTATCGAAGTGAAAGTGACAAAAAAATGGCCGACAAAACAAACACTAGCCTAGTCTAGCCTCGAAGTGCATGGGACCCAAGAAAGGGAATTCAATATCGTGTATAGAAACAGAAATGAAAATGCACCTTCATAAACCCCTAAGGAGCCTTATTACGTCAAATGATTGACAGAATACTGAAAACATATGGAGAGGTCAATACTACGGTTAATGGCTGCTATCCAGAAAAATGTTTTACAACCTCGGGGCCAGGATTCGTTTTATTTTAGTCCCAACGACGGGAAAGAAAAGACATCAGGTCTCGAGGTTATAAAACATTTTTCTTGCTGAAATCAGCTGAGCTTGAAATTTCAAAAGTTCATAAAAACTGAAATAACCAAATGCAGTTGAAAATTCTGGCTTCAGTCCCTTTAGACAGTAATTTTTCCTGCATCATAAATGTTTAAATGCCAACAATTGTTAAAACCTCAGGACCATGAAAACATGTCCATGCAATGTATATAGTTTATACAGTAAAATTGGGGTATACAGGGGTATACCTACTTTGCATATCTTTGCCTCAAAACATAGTACTTGTTAGAACCGCCTCGACAAGGCGGTTCTAATGGTACCCACAATCAATGTTTTGTGCAAAAATAGGAATTTCTTATCTTTTTTTCTACTGAAAATTTTCATTATTTTACAACCTAAAAATCTCTGTATATTGCATGGGCAAGTTTTCGTTAAACACCACAAAATATCACAAAACAAATCATGACAGATTTGAAGGAATGCTGAATAGGTTATGCATAAAGCCTGCAGTGGTTTCTGAAAGGCCTAGACCACCTTCCACACGGTCCCAAAACTGAAATTCATGACGGTTAAAAGCTAGCATGCTCAACTTGTCAACATGACAGCACAACCAACAATTTTTACAACAGTTACCTTTGAAATAGCATGTGTGCATAAATCTAACGCCCTGTAGTTGACCAAAGTACATTTGATGTGAAAGGAAAGAAGGGGAAAATGTGTAAAATTTTGTGTATAGGTTATTATCATTTGTTAAATGTTACAAGTAACCTTTGCCTGACAGCTCGAGGTATGATCCTCATGTACGAGTGCTTTGACAAGAGAAATAAAATAGTGAAATTTGTTTTTTTTTTGTACTTTGCATACAAAATACAATGTAGGGATATAAAATACAATGTAGGCGTACGTGTTAAATCTCATGGAAAATGAGCAGTTTGAATTCACAATAACCGATCTATATAGTTAAGGAGATTTGGCTTGAGAAAAGTCTCCGTTCCAAAACATTCAAATAATACCAAATCTTTTTGTACATGCACTGACCACTGGATGCGTCCTTATTCCCGATATAAAAAGGTTTTGTATGACTTTTTGGTACACAGCAAATTTCCACAAAAAAAAAATGAGTCGGCAATAACATTACTTGCATAATTTATATCACTTCTTAACGAATAAACTAAAAACTTACTTTCAAATGGCATTATGACTTGAAATTCTTTCAATGACGACATAAATGAGAATCAAATCAAATCACTGATCAAATTCTAGGAATTATTGTACAAAATAAAATCTGATACCAGATTCAAACAAAACCAAATCCTATCGGGCCCTATAGTAAAAATCAAAGATTTTAGGAAGCACCCAGTGCTGGACAAGTAAAGATTTTTTTTTAGAGAACAGCATGTTTTTTTTTTATTCTTTTAAATTTCTCTGTATAGAATTTCTAGTTATAATGCAAAATGTGATTAAGATCTATTAGCCTACTGAATGGAAATTATCCGAAAAAGATAAATAAATATCGAAGTATAGGAAGCAGCCAACAGCTTCCGTATAAACTGATATAAATATTGGCTAGTTTAACTACCGCACTAACAGATGCCTGTTCACAGCACGCAACTCATTCATAAAGAGAAGCCGCATATGGCACTCACTAATATACGATATCTGATACGCATGCGCAGTGCGTCCAGGTTGTCGGCTGCTTTTAGCATCAGCTGCTGCAGCAGACGGTAAATCTCAAAATACAACACAAAATAATAAGTAAAGCTACCTGAAGTGTTTGACCTTAGAAAGTATGTGACCTATTAATGAAAAACACATACAAAACATGTGAAACTATGGCTATTTCTTCGTATGTTTGGACTAAATGGATTTTAGTAACAACGGTGACTATTCTGTGCTGGAATTTTAACTTTATTCAAGCAGGTAAGTTGATATTGTTGCTTTGAAAAAAGTTTCTCAGAGAAAGTTTGGGAAGTCTTCCAGAGCTGTTCTACGAGTGCCAAGTGGTTTGGCAAAGACATGCACAAAGAGTAGAAAAAATAATTTAGTCATGTTTTCATGAAACATCATTGAATAAGTATTTTAGTATACATGAACATGTACCTAATGTTCAGTCCCAGAACAGGTGTTGACGCGGACCTTTATTACTTCGTGGTAGCCCCTGAACGACATGTATTTTTATGTTAGCCATGTTGAAACATTTTGGTCATCGTAGTGAATGAAACGGACATTAGATTTCGACATTATGCTCATGCAAGTGGCATATAATACATATTATATGCCACTTGGCTCATGCAAATACAGTGTGCATGCAGGTTTGGACATTATGTCAAGTTCTAGTATTATCCAATCCGAATCTTAAACATGCGTATTGTCTTTGAGCTGTTAATAGAAAATGAATTAAATAAAATGCATGTACGTATATACAATACATGCAGTTAAATTCAGAACATACACAATGTAATTAAATTCAGCAGAATATTGTACCATGTCAGAGTGTTCTACTTACTAGTGGGTCTTTTTATGAAGGATGATCGGCCTAATTGAATTATTATCGTTTCTTAAAAATCTTGATCAAGTTAATGGCTAATTTAATCACTTCATTGTTGTTCATTGTGGCTCGTGGAAATGTTATGCCCAAAGTATCTGTTTATTTTGGCTGGGCAAAAGTATGCTTACAATCTATACCTGAGCTTTTGGAACTTATTATGAGAGATTAGTTTGATTGAACCCATGTGATATAGTAAAAGCTTTTCTAGCTAGGTACAGACTATCTGTATATTAGACGAAACCGATATTTTCTGCACTCCAAGAATACATTATAAATACACTCCTACACATGTACACTCTTCAGTTTTATGAATTAACCTTTGGCCAACAATTGGCTTGTTGAATGCATATCTTTCGCAGTCTGATCACGAATTTGTCATTCGAGGTGACATCTTTATCCCAACGAAGAACAGTTTCTGGTCTTGTGAGTTTTCTTACCCATTACGAAAACATGCCCATGCAATAAACAGAGAATTTTTTAAGAAGAAAAAAATGACAATTTCATTGGAACATTTTAGATGTTTTCTTATTTTTGCTCAAAACAAAGATTGTGGGTACTCGTTTGAACCGCCTCGCCGAAGGGGTTCTAACGTGTACCCACAATCTATGTTTTGAGCAAAAATAAGAAAAATATCGAAATTTTTCTGATGAAATGTTCAATGTTTACAAGTGAAAAAAAATCTCTATATATTGCATGGGCAAGTTTTCGTAATGTTTTGATGGAATTAATATAGCTACCATTTTTCTGCAAAACAAAATGGTAGGATTATATCTATACAACCAGGACCCAGTTGTTCAAAGCATCGTTAGCTTAACGATATCGTTAAGACATAAATTTGTTAAGCAAATATCAGCTTGAGTAACAAATACACTGTTATTTTTTTATTGAAAAAATGTGAGAATCCTTTGCACTGCAAAGGATTCTCACATTTTTTCAACAAGAAATGACAGTGTATTTGTAATATTAATGTTTGAAATTTTAACGAAACCTTAACTAACGACGTCGTTAGTTTTGAACAACTGGACCCAGATTGTAGCTTGATGAGTTTATCGACCTGATCGGACCCCCTACCCCACCTGACAAACGGTGTTACTCATAATGATGTTCGATAACGATTCCTGGTCATTGATCGATTGCATAAAAGGAAATCATATCCTATAATGGACCAATTCAAGATAATGCAATACCACCATTATACACGTGCCGGATTATTAACTTGATTGAATATTGTATCTACTGTGAAAAATTGAGCTTTGGGTCTAGTGAAACTTTTGTAAATCCGGGCTCTTTTTTGAGCATGCGCCGTGCATGAATCTGACCAGCGGATAGCTACGGCCCTTAACTCCATGCAGAAAGCAGAGTATCTAAATGTGCCACATCGAAGATTTTCCAGGCCATGGCTTTTGTTATAGGCGATTTCCAATTTCCCGATTACCTGCTGTCCTATGAGTATTACATGATGAGACCACAAGTCGCTCGACGAAGCTGAAAAGTCGACATCGGTTCCCTTTTATAGCCACGTTTGTCGCAGTCGTCTTGGTTCAATGAAACGGATTATTAAATCTATTTTTTCCGAAGAAACGAATGATCTTTTGAAAGGCACCTTTACAAAGGTTGTTCTAGAATTGGTGAAGCATGAAATTGTGACTGATAAGCCTCTGCAGTTCTATTTATAATTCGAATTTCAAAATATCTGTTGGGAATATGTTTCAATAAATGATTGTTCCGATATGCAATCAGGCAGAAATTATAAAATTCATATAAAAAGTAAATTTAAAGCGCTTAAATATTTCCATATGAATTGGGTCCAATGCTGCGACTTGTCGTGTATTTGTGTCAAACTGTCCCTGGAAACTGCGTCTTCCTTCTAAACACATCAGGAAAACATGTCCGTACAATGAATACCCCCTTATACCCCACTTTTATATAGTGAAACTGGGGTATGCAGGGGTATACCTATCTTTCTTATTTTTGCTCCAAAACATAGATTGTGGGTACTCATTAGAACCGCCTCGTCGAGGCGGTTCTCATGTGTACCCACAATCTATGTTTTGAGCAAAAATAGCAAAAATAATATCATGAAAATTTTCAGTTTTTACTGGTGAAAAAATCTTTTCATAATGACCATGTAACAGGTACCAAAACATTCGATGCCATATGTTTGTTTGGAATTTAATCAACAGGCATACTGACAGCCTTCGAATTCGATCATGTCCGATAATGAACGATAATGCTTGATTTACCCGTACATGATTCACTGAAATTATTCCATTTGTTCCGTGATGTATTGTTCTTCCGTGAAAGTGACTACAAGTGAGCCGCCTCGTGGAAAAACCAACAATGTGGTTTCCGAACAGGTCCGACACAAACCGACCTGTACAATCACAGAAAATAGCTAGAAGCTTGAAATTTCGGATTTAAGTAGAAGAGGATTTGTACTATCCGAGTAGCGAAAACAAAGGCGCTGATCAGCTTCGCGGTTACCGCGAAGCTGATATGCGCCTTTGTTTTCGCATATGCAAATTGTTGGTTTCCCACGAGGCGGCTCAAGTCATGACTACGAACAAAATTGCTGTTGTGCACTAGAAAAAACGAGCATATGCTAAAATAGGGTTTAATAAGACTTTCCATTGTAGATATCCATGATTTGTAAATTCTCGGTCAGTTGGCATTTGCATGGAAATGTCACATGAATAGCGATTTAATATTATTAAAAAATAGTCGTGGCTTTATTGGGTAAACAGTGCAGTTTCCATAGTTTTGTCATGATGTGGTTATAATTAAATGTGCGCCCGTGCTTGCAGTTTCATAAAGTGCATACAAGCGTCAAACTTTTGTTAATAAAGAATAGGAAATAAGACACAGAAAGATACTTGATCAATATTACTGAATCGATGATGCATCGCAGATTCATACGAGTATAACAAGTTAATTCACATTCAGTTACAGTCCGCTGTTTCGACGTCAGTATACTTTAATTCCGTTAATCTACATGTATATGTTAGACAAATTTTGGGGTTTCTTGTATTAGTGAACATTTTCATTGTTTCGTTTATCAAAGAATAACATAAATGTTTGTTCCCATTGTTAAATGCTTTCAGAGGTGTACATAATTTGTACCAGTACCATTGTGGTCATGCTAGATTTGGTACTTCACGGCAGTTCCATTTTCAGACAACATCATGCAGGGTCTCGACAGCCCACCGCTAACATTTTTGGCGCTATCTGAATGTGCCCGTGTCTTTTTTCCTTCTTTTCTCAACACTGCCACGACATCTGAATGACCTGATAAAGTTTTATTCAGATTTAAAGTACAAGTTTAGTCCATTAGTTAAAGCATACGGAAACCCTGGAATATCTTTTGAAAAAAAAAATGACTAAGATATGGATTATTTGATTATTGATTTCAAGGATAAAAGTCATGTCGATTTACCATCTGCCCCCTGTGATGTCATTCTGTCATTACTCGGGAAGCCTAACGCATGCCTGAGAATGGCAATTAAAACATTATGTATGAATCATATGTTTTAGCATCACGAAAACATGTCCGTGTAATGTATACCCCCTTGAACCCCAGTTTTATATAGCAAAACTGGGGTATGCAGGGGTATACATATTTTTCTTATTTTTGCTCCAAAACATAGATTGTGGGTACTCGTTAGAACCGCCTCGGCGAGGCGGTTCTAACGTGTACCCACAATCTATGTTTTCAGCAAAAATAAGAAAAATATAAAAAAATATCTGATGAAATTTTCATTGTTTTCTGCTGAAAAAATCTCTGTATGTTGCATGGGCAAGTTTTCGTAATGGAATACTTCCTGACTTTCCAGTTTGATCTGCATATCTGTAGCCGAAAGTCCAATACTGTGAAAACGTTGTGGCAAAAAGCTTCGGACGTGTCGTATTGATAGACATGAGAGTCGAAGACAAAGAAAATAATGTAATTTGCCTATATGATACTATATTTTAGCCGCACCACCAGAACATCTGCCAAAACAAAGATCAAAGCGTCTTTGGTTTCGCTTCACGAATAGCACAATTCCCTCTTTGTCTTCTTAAATTTACGAAATTCTAAGCTTCAAGCCATTCTCTATGACTGTACACGACGCTTTGTATCGGACTTCGTCGTAAACTCGAACACAGGCTTTTCTCGAGAGATGGTCCATATTTTTATTTCCCATCTGACCATTGCCTTCATTGGTATTTACCTCTAAAATGTTCTAGTCCCTAGGAAATGTACATACAATCACATCAATTGCCACATCGTCTAATTTCTGTGTAAACTACACCGTCAGTAATGTAGATACACATGTACATCCAATATACATATTGCTTTTTATCAGACATACAGATCCGTTCAACCATATCTTTACATGATTGTTAACTAGTAGTTGACTGAGAATGGTATGTTAACTGGTGAATTCAAAAACAAGGTAAAAATGAATTTTGATAGCTTCTCGCCAGAACAAGACGAACTCAATCTACTAGATGAGAAACCACTTTAAGAAAAATGCCTTTTGAAGTCAAACTGTTCGGCTTTTAACAGTATAAGTATTATAAAAATGTACAATGGCACATTTGCAGATGGTATGTATAACAGTATATGGTGAGTAATATGCTCTTTCTTTGACATATAACAATGCGGAAACGACCGTGATCACAGGCAATTTATTAACAACGCGTGTCACAACAATAGGGTTGTAAAAAGACAACCATATTTCACGCGATGGGCACACGCATGAAGGCATTGACTGTCAGATCAATCAACGGTTGTCCAGGGGCCAGTTTCATCAAAGTGTTTAAGACAAGATTTTGTCCTTGAAAATGTCCCAGGACGTTTTAAAGACAAAAATCGTGTTTCATCAAACTCAAGAAATTTAGGAAGTTCTCAGATTTTGTCTTAAACGTAGGACAACTATTTCGGCGTCCTATCTGACAATTTTGTCCTAAATTTTGTACATGTACTAGAAATTGGTTGAGTTGGTGTTTTTCGTCCCACTCAAGAGCTAATGTCATATGGAGACGTGAGCTCGGTTTAAAGACTCATCCGAAAGACTGGTGTGCTAGAAATGGCTGCTGCCTTTCAATTGATATTGGGAGGCTGAAGAAGATGCTGACCTACCCGTGTCCTACATGCAGAATGTAATATAGGTAACGTATTTGTTTAGAGAGAGACGCTCGTTTGTCATGACCAATCTTCCACGAAGCCCTCAAAATTCATAACATTATGTATAGTTAGGTCTACTATCCGCCGCCGCTGCTTTTAAAGAGACGTTAATTAGAGGCCGGTGATTATGTACATGCTCAGTTTCTTTGAGAGGTGGCACCGACGTCGGAAAACACACACAGATGAATGGACGAACAAACAGAAGGGCAGAATTAACCCAACCCTGAATTGGAAACCCTCTAATCATATTATATAAAAGTACATTGGATCCTCATAAGTTTGAAGGATCGTCGATCTTAAACATTTTTATATCGATATTTTGAAATCTGAATATATTTCAACGGCTTGTTGAACACCGCTAAAATTTCACAAAAAAGAATTCTATTCAGTTGACTGTGTCAGAAATATCGAAAACACATCTAGTCGACGCTTAGACATTAAACGTTAATATAGCAAGCACGTTTCAAACCCTACTAGAATTAAAATGCAAACATTGCTTTTTGTCAGATACGCATACGTACAGTCCCAAATACTGCTTTGTCCCAAAACAAATTTAAGAATTTTCTTGAATGTTTATTTATTCGAAAATGTACCCTTTTAAGTCACCAAGACAGCCTATCAAAATCAATGCTATAAGAAACAAAGTCTGTAAATATCAAATATCCTCATTTTTTTCCACATTTCACCCCACCAGTTAATTTCAATTACGTTGGCGTCAAGAATTTCAAGATTGGCGGTTAAAACTTACAATCAGGGATCTTTTTCATACCGTATTTTTGCCTAAGTTTTGTCATTTTTTTTTATGAAAACGAAATAATTTGGTCAAAAAGAGAGGTTCATTAGAGCCCTACTCGGGCACCCATCCCCGAACCTTCGCCACTGTGATACATGTTTCAACTTATCCAACTGGCATTATGGGAATTATGCAACTTTCAGATGTGTATATTATAGACGATTTGGCTGATCGATTATGAGCACGACAAGTAAATTAAGTTAAAATATCCACAACAAACATCAAAAGCTGGAGTTATTTTATATCACTGACCGTTCCAAGGCGATACTTTTGTTGTCGTTGTGTTTGTTTTATAGTTTGGTGTTAAATATTCTGCTGTTTGCAATTTTATATACGTTATTAACAGTTTATTAATATTATATATGTGACAATATCTGACATTTTTGGTCTTGTGAAGTTAAAAGTCGGAAATTCCGATTATAACAATTTTACATTTTTTAAACGGATATTGAAAAGCTTAAATGAACAGCACTTTAGATAATTTTATGCGAAATTGACAAATTATGCAACGTCCTCCCGGGAACGTCCTCAGTTTGCTTCTTGTGTTTACCCTTAAGTGATAAAACGCATTGAAAAAAAAAAAAAAAAAAAAAAAAAAAAAAAACGTTTGTTACACTGAGTTAAAGTGTCATGATATTGTCCTCATGCAACTAATATGAATTGCATGATAGAATTTGATTCTTAAAGCTCTTGATAGAAAGGTTTCTTTGAATGAACAAATAATGTTGGTGCTTTTCCATAACTTCACATTCAATCATCTTTTGTGACGTTGACATCGTACCTCCAAAAGATCGCAGAGTACGTCACATAAAAAAATTATGAGCGTGTTTTCGTAATGAACACACACACACACACACACACACACACACACACACACACACATCAGATAGGCAGAGTATGTGACATGAAGAGCAGTCATACATTAGTGAGTAAGACTTGCGCTAAAGATTTTGGACGTATTACAATCAATTTGCTTCTTAATCTTCAATTAATCACACAGTCGCATGCAAGTCAGGCACGCTGGCAAATGTGGAGTACGTTTGGGTTACGCCCCAGACACATTAAACAAACGCCACAAGGGCGTATCAAATATTTATCGCACGTCTCGTACCCGCTTGGGGCACA
This sequence comes from Rugalucina vietnamica, assembly GCA_964017185.1. Classification (NCBI taxonomy): domain Eukaryota; kingdom Metazoa; phylum Mollusca; class Bivalvia; order Lucinida; family Lucinidae; genus Rugalucina; species Rugalucina vietnamica. The sequence continues at coordinate 60,733,729 of OZ024873.1, forward strand.
TTACTGTTCAAAGCGTTCGGCAAGCGCCCAAACCAATGTCTCGTAAAATTGGAATGCCCATGTTTCGTACATTGATCATGCATTCATCGCATCGATAACTTAAGTTGAACTTATCGGAGCCAAGTCTTGAGCCCAAACGTGCTCGGAACGCGCACCGACGTATATATAACGATGTACAACAACGAGCACCAAGCGACATTATCGTTATCGTCTTTTCCATTGAACCTAATGGAAACGCCACCGTTTGCAAATAAACAATAATTCACTGTAACAAAATAACGCGCGCAAGGTGGCGTTTTTGTGACGTCGCACATAAACATTCATGTCCATCGAGAATGAGTCCAGTGGAAAACTTTTTTAAAATGTAAGCATTTATTTATTAGTCGTGTTAGAATCGAAATAATTTTACTTTACGGTGAATTATCTTTGATTAACGCGTGATGTTGTCGGGCAGATGTGACTGCTATAAACAGAACATTATTTGACATGGTTGTTTAAAATTTACAAAATATTCTTCTTTATACCAGTTCTTTTTCTTCGCAATTAAGACGAGTGATTAAAACTTTTGAAAAAGCTAAAACTTTTATGGCTATTACACAGCTAAAATAAGATCGCACGTGATCAAGCACATGATATTTATGGGGCCCAACAGAAGAGCATAGTTAAAGTAGGACACTTTTGATGAAACGCAGAATTAAGGCCGTAGGACATTTTAAGGACGTGTTGATGAAACCGACTTAGACATGTCCCAGAAAATGTCCTAGGACACTTTTAAGATTTGTCCTAGGAACTTTTTTGATGAAACTGGCCCCAGGCTAGCTAATAAGATAATAATTGAATCAGAAATCATGCATGCCTATGAAATGAGGTTGAGTCCCTATTGTTCAAGAGCAAGGACGACATAACAATCAAAAGCGCCAGCAGACCATTTGGAGTTTGGTACGTTTAAGGCTTAAATACTAGGTGTTTATTGACCATGGACATCAAGTATGCCCAAGTGCAATGCAGAAAATATTGCAAAATATGAATTACCATAGCGTGATATGGCGCAAGTATTAATCAAATACTGTCGCATTCTGTTGAAATGGTCAGCATGTCCGCATGGCTAAGTTCGGCCACATAATTAGAGAAGGCACATGAGTCAGACCCTCAAATGAATTCCGGAAAAGCTATCAGCATTCCGATGACGTTTTCCATTTTTCATCTTTCTTGATACAGTGACACAGTGCTACATGAAAATGTATATTCTGAATAGATCCATGAAGAGAAGTAACCCATGCATGTGTCTTTTTTATGTGTATACACGGGTCTCATTCAGTATATGTACACTATAATGCTACCTATACAGGGTGAGAGCAGCGTGCTGTATATGGGTTTTCAGCCAATCACATCAGGAAAACCTGTTCATGAAAATTATACCCCCTTAAACCCCCTTTTATAATTGTAAAACTAGGGTTTGCAGGGGTATACTTATTTTTCTTAAACGGAGATCGCGACGGGCTGTATATGATTTTTCTCCGTCACGTGTTGTAAAAGTTTTATGAAAAATTAATAAATAAAAAATAAAAATAAAATAAAACATTCATTGTATGTCACCATAAAATACGACCACAAGTAATTAACAGTCATTTACAAAATGTAAACTGTTCTTTAACTAAACCGTACATGTAAATTCAGGAGTAGAGAAGAATCCAGGATGATTCCCCTGGACCATTACACGCACAACATCATGAAAACATGTCCGTGTAATGTATACCCCATTGAATCCCACTTTTATATAGCAAAACTGGGGCATGCAGGGGTATATTTACTTTCCTTATTTTTGCTCCAAAACATAGATTGTGGGTACTCGTTAGAACCGCCTCGCCGAGGCGGTTCTAACGTGTACCCACAATCTATGTTTTGAGCAAAAATAAGAAAAATATCAAATTTTTTCAGCTGAAAATTTTCAATTTTTAAAGCTCAAAAAATCTCTGTATATTGCATGGGCAAGTTTTCGTAATGAGATGCCAGCATCGGGTCGGGATCGGCTCCGTTTCTCTGTGTGTTACATTCTGATGATGAAGTACGCTGCAGGGCCTTTCAGCGTTGGTGCAACGGGGAGAGAGTTGGGAAGAAAAGTTAGTCCCAATGATGGACAGCCTTCCTGAAGCTGTCAACTGTCTTTGCGCGCACAAGGTCTTCATCCAAATGATTCCAGTCTATAATAGTCCTTGGAAAGAATGAGTTCCTGTAGTTATCTGAATTACACTGCACAGGTCTAAAACATTGAATACTGTTATTGGTAACTTGTCTATGATATTTTCTAGGCGGAATAATTCATAAAATATCAATTAATGGAAAAGAAACTGTCCAATCAATTAATTGATAAGGAGTGTTCTGGTATTAGTATAAGTAAGTCTATTTGGAAGCGGAAAAAAGGCTCAATACGGGGTGCTTGAAATTACCTAAAGCTAGTTCTTCTTGTGTTTGTTTTAAATTGTTTAATTATAGCATGTTGATATACTGATATACCTGCTGTTTGCATGTAAATGTATTTGAATTATTTTTCTTTGTTCGTAGCAGTTTTCTTACTTATTTACTTGTTTATTTACTTGTTACTTTTTCTTATTTACTTGTTCTGTCTGTTTTCATAGTCAGTCTGTTTTCCCTGTATGGGGCCTCTATTTGCTTTTCACAGCTCTTCACAGCATAAAATGTTATCCATTAATTTTTACTGAATCTATTAGAAATATTTTTGTTTGTTTTATTAGTAAGTGGATATCAGTTTTGTCATATCAGAGTGTAGAAGGATTAATGTGCTTAGTTTTTCTAACAATAGTTCTTATTAATGAGATTTATTTTGCTGTACTAGTGCATGTAAATTATTGACTCATGGACTTAGACTGAGACTGTATAAGCTGACCTACTTTTCATCCGAATTTAACTTGACCAAGGAATTACCACTAGGTAAAGTCACATGCATGGTTTGTCAGATTTATAATATCTTGCTATATTTATGATTAAGTTTTTCTTTGTTTACCATTGCTGCTTATAATCTGAAGAGTTCACTGCTGACACGTCAACCAGGGTATAAGCTTTAAGACTTTCATATACCGGTAGGTACCGTAGATTATCAAATCCACCATTTTCTAGAGATTAATGTTTACCGAAAGAAAAGATTAAAGGAATGTGAGTTTAACACTGTATCCCTCTTTCTATTTATAAATGATTGTCAACGCAGAGAACTGTTGAATATTTGGAAATAAAATTGTGGGGTATTTCATGAGTTTTAGGTCACCAGGTGACCATTTCTTATTTACAAATTACAAGTATAAGCTTTTCAAAAAAGCTGGTCATCAGAATCAATAGTTTTTTTGCCGTTAAATTGACAATACCACACCAGTGGGATGGGGCTTGACCGGTGGGGATAAGTCCCGAGCTGTCACGATGCTCACAAGAAAAGTAAATTTAGACAATGACACACATGACAATCATCCGTTCATCATCAGTGATCATCTGCAGGGATTTTTCTAGCATTCAGTTTGAGCAATTACGCGGTGGTTGAAAAAAAAGGTACACCGGATACCATTCTCGGGCAAATAAGTGGTCCGGAGCTCACCGGACCTGCTGCATCGATGACAGCCTTGTGTAATGAACGGCCGAGCAAAGCCACAGAAAACCCCGTCGGTGGAAAAGCATGCTCATCCACCAAGGGTGGTTTACTGCGCTATATACCTAACACTTACTCTAATCACAAAGTTTCGAGTTTCTAATTTGCATATTACTACCCGCTAATATGCCGCTAATACGTTGCACCAACGTATTCTACAAGGGAGACTATCCCGTTACATTACTTCCCCCTCCGACAAGACTCGCCCCGAGTCTTGGCCTGGGGACTACATGGGTAAGGCAACTCCGTTCTGGCAGTTGTCATCATCCCACCGCTGCCACCAAATGTAACGAACAGCGGAGCCAAGCCACAGAAACCCCGTCAGTGGAAAAGCATGCTCATCCACAAAGGGTGGTTAACTGCGCTATATACGTATTTGTACAAGGGAGGCTATCCCGTCACATTACTTCCCCCTCCGAGAAGACTCACCCCGAGTCTTGGCCTGGGGACTACATGGGTAATCCCACTTCTGACACCAAATGTAATGAACGGCCGAGCAAAGCCACAGAAAACCCCGTCGGTGGAGAAACATGCTCATCCACCAAGGGTGGTTTACTGCGCTATATACCTAACACTTACTCTAATCACAAAGTTTCGAGTTTCTAATTTGCATATTACTACCCGCTAATATGCCGCTAATACGTTGCACCAACGTATTCTACAAGGGAGACTATCCCGTTACATTACTTCCCCCTCCGACAAGACTCGCCCCGAGTCTTGGCCTGGGGACTACATGGGTAAGGCAACTCCGTTCTGGCAGTTATCATCATCCCACCGCTGCCACCAAATGTAACGAACAGCGGAGCCAAGCCACAGAAACCCCGTCAGTGGAAAAGCATGCTCATCCACAAAGGGTGGTTAACTGCGCTATATACGTATTTGTACAAGGGAGGCTATCCCGTCACATTACTTCCCCCTCCGAGAAGACTCACCCCGAGTCTTGGCCTGGGGACTACATGGGTAATCCCACTTCTGACACCAAATGTAATGAACGGCCGAGCAAAGCCACAGAAAACCCCGTCGGTGGAGAAACATGCTCATCCACCAAGGGTGGTTTACTGCGCTATATACCTAACACTTACTCTAATCACAAAGTTTCGAGTTTCTAATTTGCATATTACTACCCGCTAATATGCCGCTAATACGTTGCACCAACGTATTCTACAAGGGAGACTATCCCGTTACACTTGATTCTATTTTGCTGCGTGAAAATGTCGATTGGAAAGGTGGAACTGACTTGTATACACAGTCAGTGTGAAAAAAGAAATACCCATTAAGGTTCCTTATTACTATAATAATAGTGTTTTCTGCTCATAAATATTTCATAGATTTTTAAAAAAAAATGTGGCATGTTACATACCAGAATAATCCCTAAACCTTAAACTTTCTTATGAATGATAATGTTTTCCAAAGGGAAGCCATTGTAATAGAAGTTTTTAGTGAAATTACCTATTTTTCTAATAAATTTCCATAAATAATCCTTTAAAATAAATTTTTGATTTTAATTGATAGAAACCTTTGTGAAGGTCTAAATAATGTTCTCCAACTAATTTGCAAGCTGAAAAATTAGCTTAGAAACGATTTGCATGAATAGCAGGTGCATCATCTTTATCAGATTTATTACTTTAAATAATATTGTCCGTCACTTATGCAAATACCTGTACCTTAAATATACCATGCCAAATAAATTAAGCAACTTTTACTTTGAACAGTGTCTTCATACGTTTTAGACATTAGGGAAGTTCTTCTGACAATATCTTTTATATATCTAATAAGGGTAAAAACAATTGTTGTGTGGTGTTGAAGTAACGTTGGATTTAAAGTCCTCTGAGACATGTCTCAAATAAAACAGATAAAATTATTTTGTACAGTATATTTATATGCATTATAGTATGTACACGCTGTGTATACCTGTTAAAATAGGACAGGTAGTCTGTTCATTCAGGTAGAACATACATATACAGTATATTTCCATAGCCTTTTTACATAACAAATAAGCCCATTAATTTGACCTTGATTAGTCTCAAAAAAACGGGCTTTTTGTCTGCAGATATTTCGGTAAGAATTGTCTCAAACAGAACAAAAATGATAGCAGTTGATAGATTTTTCTACTTACTAACTACCGTGCCAACACTCATCCCACAATATTTCTTGTTTAAGCGTAAAACAATGCAAGAAAAATAAAAGCAGTTTTCAAACTAACAGTGCATTTCACTACCAACATGCACGAAAATGCAAATACAAATTCTGGTTATATTACTAGGATAACGTTTGTCATTCATAGCCCTTTCAGGAGATGTAATATCATGAATGATATGTATCCCAGGACTGAGAACAACATGTTCAAAGTTTAGGGGGGGTTAGGGACTTTGTAAATATATCAATCCACGTTAAATGTTATAATTAAGTGCTTTATGATGCATAGCGTTTACTTTTGTAGAAATACTGATTCTGACATGGTTTCAGGGGGGAGCCTGGTGGCCTGGTGGTAAAGCATCAGACCAAAATTGAAGGGTCCTTGGTTCAATACCCACTTTGATCACCTTGCTGTGTCCTTGAGCAAGACACAGTAACTCCCAAAAGTACTACTGGTGGCTCTAACCCAATATAACTGAAAATTTGTTGAGTGGGATGTACAAACCTCAATACCAACCCATCCCCCCCATGTACATTTACATATGAGCCACATCAAGAGAAAACTAGTTTTTTGTCTATGTGAAAACAATGAGGCAGATCAGCTCTGCAATAACTGCATGGCTGATCAGCATCTTTGTTTTCGCTACTAGAATAGTACAATTCCTTTTCTACTTATAGCAAAACTTTCAAGCCTCTAGCCGGCTTCTATGACTGTACTGGCTGATAAGTGTCAGACCTGGTCGGAAACCCCAAAGACAAGTTTTCTCGTGATGCGGCTTATATGTATTTTGTTTGCTGTGTCATGTTGCTAGTATTTTCTGGTGTGTAGGTTGTGCTAGAACAGAGGGATATTACAAAAAAGAGTATGAGGGAAAAGGCGCGGTATCTTCAGGGTGCTTATAACCAACAGCTAGCTGCAGAGAAAGCAAAACAATTGGTAGGTATATTATGGGCTTTCAAAATGAATGTTTTCTGTATCTTGTGGAGTGTGGTTACATAGTGATAGAATGTTGTGTTGGACTCCGGATAGAGAAGTCAGGGATTTGAGTTCAAAGTTAATACACAGTTAGTCTTCTCAAAATCTTTTTTCATTTGCATTACGATTGCATTTTTTTTGCTCGACAAAAAACAATTTTGGTAGATCTATATGTTATCATTGTAATTATGGTAATTTTTGTCGGACAGTTGTCTGACAGAATAAAATATTTTGTCATTCAGAATGAAATTTTGCTGGTTTTGACCAACAGACCGGCACTTTTCGTGAAGACCGCACAGCTTTTGATTTTGACTCCCAATAGAAAGCCCCATGTCTTTGGGGTCCATAGTCACAGAGACAATGTTATAATAAAATTTTGTGAAAGCATGTTCAAATGTTACTATAATCATTGTTATATTGACATGTTACCGGTATATTAAAAACCAAATTATTATGAGGCACTTTATAATGTGGAGCAAAAATCGTACATTTAATAACAGGCCTTAAGTCCAATTCGCATGAGCCAAAAATACATGCATGTAAATATACTCTGGTGTGCAAATTTTACCCGGGGTAAGCAAATGGCGCAAGCGAATGCAAATACACACCAGAGTATATTTAGTTACATAGGGGTAAATTTACTCCTGGGTCTGACCAGATGCAAATTTTATTTTTACAAATACGTGTAATTTACTACTTTGTTCCATGCGAATACAAAGTAAAATTTACCCATGAGTATTTTTTATTTCTAGTCAAACTGAGTACATGTATATGGCATTTTGCTAAAACTGTGGACATTGTTGCTAAATAAGAGTTAATTGCCATTCATCACATTTTAGATCATATGGAGTGCAAATAGCCACATTATTTCTTCATCATTCTTGGTGAGATTCTAAGGCCATTTTAACAGTAGTTCCTTTTTAAAGGATGATAAAAGGGAACTGTATAACTGCTAAGATTATGCCTGAGCATTACATGATTCTCCTCTGCTGCCAAAAACACCTTGAAGCAGCCTCTTCCAGAAAACTTAAATTCATGAACAGGTTTAAATCCAGAAATGATAAATTTACATACAAAAATACTCCTGGTGATAAAACCCATGTGAACACAATTTAAATTTACTCACAGGTTGATTTGCACATCGGAGTATATTTACACACCGGGGTATATTTACACGCGTGTATTTTTTACGCATGTGAATTGGACTTTAGTTTTAGTAAGGCCTTATGTGAAATCCTAGTGAGAAGTCACTGAGTTATGTCATTTAGCACATTGATTTAAAGTAATTCCATAGAGAACTGTTTAATACCCAGGAAATCGTGGCTCTTTCCCAGCAGTTATGAGTTAAACATGAGGACTTCGGTCAACAAGGGCTCTGCCCAGTCTGTTCTGAACTATGCTGTTTGAGTAAGCGCATTAGTTTCATCATATTGGCATTAAAAACTTATCAGATTGTCAGAATCTCTTTAAATTGTTTCCTGCTTAATCCACCACGATAATGCAATACCAGTGATTGATTTAATCAAAGCATTGTCTCTATTTTAGGAGGGTGGTGCCTCCAAAACAGCTCAGCAACAGTCCTAACAGGCATCCTGTGTGGCTTGGCAAGACAGGCGAAGTTTACAGACCACATAGTTATTACACAGATCTCAATCTCGGAGAATTACTTGGGTGTAACCAGCTCAAGGTAAGAAATGAGCCATCATGTGAGAAAGCTATCATCGAGGTTAAAAAAACTTTTTTCTTACTCAGCTCAGCTGAGACTAAAATTTATCATGCTCATAAATATAAAAATACTATTAAAGAAATGTTTATGGCCAGGATAAATTACTAGTTAATGAGTATACTGAACCTGAATTTTCCACTAATTTCTAATATTTCAGCATTTATGAGCAGTTGAAATTTCATGCTCAGCTGATCTTGAAAAAAAATTTAATGACCTCAGGGCCAGGTCTTCAGTGTTCTTAACCAGGCCTTGAGGTTATAAAACTTTTTTTGTGCTCAACTCGTCTGAGACTAAAATTTATACAGCTCTTAAATGTTACTGTTAGCATTTTAGCATTTATACCCAGGATAAATTCTATTTTTTTTTTCTTTTTCATCAGAAGATACCAACTGCTTTGGCTACTCTTTTAATTTAGGAGTTGCTAAAATTTCAAGATCAGCTGTATTGAGCATTGAAAAGTCTTTATCCCTGTGGCCTGGTCCTACACAAACCTGTCTATACAGTCACAAGAGAAATCCAACAGCTTGAAATTTCAGATTTAACTAAATAAGAATAGGGATTACGTATACTATCCTTGAAGCTAAAACAAAGGCAGCAATCAGCTGTGCAGTTATGCACAGCTGAATGGCACCTTTATTTTAGCATATTATGAGAAGTTCTGGGTTTCTCTTGACACAGCTGAAATAGATGTAAATGAAATTAATGTAAATATCTTTTTTGATGGTTTTGACTGTTTGGTTTGGAAATAATTTGTTTTGTTTTTCTGTTTTTGTGAAAAACAACAACAACCAAAAATGATTAATTTATCAATACCAGTAGAAAATCTAGATATTTGGAAATCAAGGGCTGTAAATGCACTTCCTTGTCAATTTTATCATAGCAGAAAACAAATATCAAGGTCAGACTTCCCACATAAGAACAGTTTATACTGAATCATTGCTTTTGAAAATTTTGAAAACCTAGTCTAGCTGTTCATAGCTATTGTCGCATGTAATAATAATCTGACATTAAATTACTTTGGACTTTGACTAGGCTTATTTTAAATTCAATTTTTCAGTTCCACACAACAGATCTGTAGTTTGCTAAGAGTGATATCCACGACTGAGGCCTTTTTGCCCTGGAGCCGATAGCATGGGATGGAGAAAATGGGACTGGGAGACAGAATATATTCACATGTGCTTTTTTCATGCTTGTTCACATTAAAATAATTCAGGTTTCAAAGCCTAGCTGTGTATATGAACTATATGTGCCATAAATTACCTTTGAATTAGGAGCTCAACATGCGAAAAACATGGGAGACTCATTTTACAGCCCCTTTCACTCGAGTTTGCCATTTGACCGTTTAGGTCAATCAAGTTTGTGTGAAAATCAGGTTACTTTTTATTAGCTCACCTGAGCCGAAGGAGCTTATAGGATGGCCATGATCCGCCGTCTGTCGTCCGTCCGGCGTCCACAATTTCAAAGATGTTCTTCTCTGAAACCGCTTGGCCAATCAAAGTGAAATTTTATGTGGAGCATCCATGGGTAGGGGAACTGAAGTTTGATCGCAAGATCCGGGTCACATGACCAAGATGGCCGCCACGCCCATATATGGTAAAAACACTTCAAAAATCTTCTTCTCCAGAACCAGTGGGCCGATTTCCACAAAACTTGGTATGTACCATCGGGGACTTCAACCAATCATAGTTTGTTAAAATGATGACCCTTGGATGACCTTGACCTATTATACGGCAAGGTCAAATTTGGAAACATTTTGCCGATTTCCACGAGACTTGGTATGTAGCATCGGGGACTTCAACCAATCATTGTTTGATAAAATGATGACCCTAGGATGACCTTGACCTATTTTACGGCAAGGTCAAATTTGGAAACATAGGCTTTTACATGGGAAAAAGTGAAAACTATGAAATTTTTGAAAACTATTGCAGCCTGAGCCCTAAAAGTGGTAGATGAAAACAACTAATGGAGTAGATGAAGGTATGTGATTAGTTTAGGTCAAGGTCATCTCTTGACCTTGGCCAGTCTGTTGTCCATACACACTTTTCAAAGATCTTCTCCTCTGAAACCGCATGGCCAATCAAAGTGAAATATTATGTGGAGCATGCATGGATAAGGGAGACGAATTTTTGATCGCGAAATCCAGGTCACATGACCAAGATGGCTGCCACGTCCATATATGGTAAAAACCACTAAAAAATCTTCTCCAGAACCGGTGGGCCGATTTCCACGAAACTTGGTATGTAGCATTTGGGACTACAGCCCATCATAATTTGATCAAATGATGACCCTATCATGACCTTGACCTATTTTATGGCAAGGTCAATTTTGTAAACACAGGCTTTTACATGGGAAAAAGTGAAAATTATGGATTTTTTGAAAACTTTTGCAGCCTGAGGCCTGAAAAGTGGTAGCTGCAAACAACTAATAGAGTAGAAGAAGGGATATGATTAATTTAGGTCAAGGTCATCTCTTGACCTTGGAGGGTCTGTCTTCCATACACACTTTTCAAAGATCTTCTCTGAAACCGCTTGGCCAGTCAAAGTGAAATTTTATGTGGGGACGAAAGTTTGATTGGGAAATCCGGGTCAAATGACCAAGATGGCCGCCATGCCCATATATGGTAAAAACCACTCAAAAATCTTCTCCAGAACCGAAAGGCTGATTTCCAGGAAACTTGGTATGTAGCATCGGAGACTCTAGCTCATCATATTTTGATAAAATGATGACCCTGGGATGACCTTGACCTATTTTATGGCAAGGTCAATTTTGTTAACATAGGCTTTAACATGGGTAAAAGGCTTAAACAATGGATATTATGGAAACTTTAGCAGCCCGAGACATAAAAGTTGCTACATACAGACAACTAATAGTCAGTGAAGGTATATAATTAATTAAGGTCAAGGTCATTTTTTGACCTTGACCATAGTCTGTCTTCATCCACTATTCCAAAGATCTTCTTCTCTGAAACCATTTGGCCTATGAAAGTGAAATTGTATGTGCAGCCTCCATGGACAGGGGGAAGAAAAGTTTTTATGATTTGAAAAAGACATTGACTCCAGGAGTTATTCTGACCCTGCCCTAGAGTTATATACATGCATTGTACCATTCAAGTCTAACAAGTTTATTGGTACAAGTATATACATGTATCTCAGGTCTCAGGTGAGCGTTTACATCTCTGGTTCTAATTTAGACCTCAAATAGTGTCCCATGTGCCAGGTGTTCTTAAAATCTGTTCAGTATTTTATCTTCATATGCCGGGATATGAAATATTAGGGGGTATTATAGTTTTTGCTTTTTCCGTCTGTCTGTAAAATTGCTTTGTGTCAAAGATTTCTCAGGAACTACTTAACCTAGAATTTTAAAATTTGATACAAAGCTAGGGTATGTCAAGTTGTATTTTGTATTTGAGAATGAACAATCTCCAGCTTATCATTCCCTTTATTTATCCATTTTTCTTTCTATCGAAGAAATTTTTCTGTCAAAGATTTCTCAGGAACTACTTGTACCTTTTTACCTGGAAGTTTGATATTAGGTACGAACCTTGGGTTCCACACATTGTAAATACTGTATATTTGAGAAACAGCTGTCTCCAACTAATCAGTCCATTTATTTATCCATTTTCCTTTCCGTCAAATTAATTTTACATCATAAAAATTTCACTTGAGTTTGCCCTTTTGAAGGTCATTTAGTTTGAAACTCACTCAAATTAGCTGATCAATCAATCTAGGTGTCTTTGTAGACAACACGAGAAGAAACTCAGATTTTCACAACACATGGTCTTCTTGCATAATGCATTTTATGGTAAATGGCAAACTTGAATGAAAGGGGTTGTATTTATGATAGATGGCAACGAATCATGATGATAAGAGTTGCGTCAAGTGAAATACAGTCTTATTCTAAGGTACAAGTAGACAAAGATCAGGAAAAGGCGCAGTCAGAAAAAGATTCCTGTGTTGTTTTATTTAGAAAATAGTTCATCTTCTGTATGTAACTATATGCATTGTTGTTTGACTATGTATGAAAACTGGAATTACAAGCATTAAGCCCTAAAAAAATTGCAAAAAAAAAAAAACACAACAACATGAGACTCATTGATGATATGAGCTGTGTCAAGTGAAATATCATCATCAAGATTTCAATAAAAGTTAAAAATTTTACAACAATGTGTCAGATACAAATACTAGACACTTTAACTTCTGTATGAAAGGTTTCACAGCTGTTGAGTGATATTCTTTATGATGCAGCTCATATGAAAAAAGTCAGTTTATATGTTAAGTTTTCAACAATTTATTTGCATTATGATATGTTTCTTATTATGCAATCTTTAACTGTAGTCTAGTGTACCTGAACTGCCATTAAAACTGTGTAAATTCCATTAGTGAATATCATGGAAGACTAATTTCCATGAAAATTGAAGAAGCAACATGAGCTGCATGATGAAATGATAAAACAACACACAACGTTACAAATATCAAACTTGGAAAAGTCACAAAGAATGCTAAAACCTTGTTGTTTGCATTTGAGAACAGAAATGATATCACATGCACATATACTGGAAAAACTATCCTGCCACTTACTTTTCATATATCATACAAAAATGCTAACATTCTCATCATGCAGCACATATGAAATAATAACTCTAACATAAAAACTGTTCTTCAAAGATTCTAACCAGCCTGTGATGACACAAAAGATGGTTTGAAAAATGAAAATTTAGAATTTAAAAACATATTTACACAACTTCAAAACTTCACTTTATACCAAAAATACTCTCAGGTGTAATTTTTGGACCATGGGTCCTCTGTTTAACATGAGTACTTGTCAATTTCACTTAAATAGATAAGCAGTGACTCTTAGGAAAAATAACAGGTGCCCATAACATTTAATTAGAACAAAATACATAATTTTGTTTTCATTTTATCACATCCTAATCCCACCGCCTATTTTTATACATGTGAAAACATGTTAAAGCTTTTCTTGTTATAGATACAGTCAGTATATTGTTTTGCTTTTATAAGGCGTTTACCCCGAACAGGGGTCAAAAAGTCACGAGACTGCATTGCCGGCACCAGCCCCTCCACCACCTCTTGCAGAAGAATATCAGCCTGTTGGCCTTCCTTCTTTCCTGGAGTGGCGGTAGATTAAGTCTGGCTAGCATTTGAGAGAAACAGTAGCACCATCCATCAGGAAAACATGTCCGTGCAAAGAATACCCCCTTAAACCCCACTTTTATATAGAAAAACTGGGGTTTGCAGGGGTATACCTATTTTTCTTATTTTTGCTCCAAAACATAGATTGTGGGCACAACATCACGAAAACATGTCCATGTAATGTATACCCCATTGAACCCCACTTTTATTTTATTTTACCTATTTTTCTTATTTTAGCTCCAAAACATAGATTGTGGGTACTCGTTAGAACCGCCTCGTCGAGGCGGTTCTAACGTGTACCCACAATCTATGTTTTCGAGGCGGTTCTAACGAGTACCCACAATCTATGTTTTGAGCAAAAATAAGAAAAATATCAAAGATTTTCCACTGAAAATTTTCAATTTTTACAGGTGAAAAAATCTCTGTTTATTGCATGGGCATGTTTTCGTAATGCAATTTCGATAGATCAGTCGGAAATTGGAACATGCGTTAGGGTCAGAAGGGTAATTTAATGTTATATTGAATATCAGAATTCTGACGCGACGTATCTAATTGAACAAGTCCTGCTCTCGGATTTGTTAATATTGATTGCATCTGGACTTTAGACCTTATAAGGATAGAAAAGCAATTTGTTATAATCCTTCAAATAATTTGTTACAAATCCTAGAAATTTATTGAAAACGACTGAAACAGACCGCAAATATTTCCTCGTTAGCCGAAAATAATTGTCTTGCACGAAATTTGCGTTTTTTCCGATGCTTTGAATTGTTTTGTACAAGATAGGCACACGTGACGTACATTATGTACTAGGGGTACGTCCAAAACTTTTATGCATGAATAGAAAAATGAGTATCCCCTTCAGTTTTGACGTGTTTTGTGGTTGATTTATATTAATGACTGCTCTAAAGCATCTGCGATCCCGTTACATTGTATTCTTAGTAAAAATGATACCTAACGTCATGAAAAGCAGAGCATTTTATACCATACCAAGTAGCTCATGAGCTCTTGACCATACTCATGCGAATAGAAAATAAATAAACTGACCGACTAAAGTCGAATAGGGCGTTTACTCTAACTACCGTTTTATTGTTTCATGGCTTTATCTGAAGCCTTATTCCCAGGTTGAGCACCTGTGCTTCCGTTATAATAATATTTTCAGGAAGCTAGTAAACCAGGCCTAGATAACAGCTAGTCTACCCACAAGGCTTCGCTTCGAGAAAACTCGAATACACTAGGGTCTTCAACAATCTCAGCTCCCATAGCCTGTGAGGCTCACTAGGATACGGAATATACTGGCTTAAAATGATAAGCTAGAGAGTCAACAAAAATACGCTGATACGCTGATCGGACGGACCTGTTTTGGAACCTGCTTCTGTAAAAACAGATTTTCGAATGTGGTTGCCTAATTATCGTTCTTTCAATGAAATGTTTTGGCAGTTGCCGAGTTAACAGACTGAAATAGATTCTGATTGTTAGCTTCTGTTACGCCACACTAGTGCTACCTTTGTTTGCAAATACCGTTTTGATATATTCTTCATATGAGCTGTTTCTTGGATAACTGAACTGTGACCTTCATAGAATCGGAACGAATAACGCCAACAGGCGAAAAAGGGTACTACAGTTCCGTTCCGTCAGATACAAAATACACTACATCACTCAGAAGCACACCATGAATATCACTTACAGTTGTTTGAATGCATTACTCCAAGGGCTATTATTACATACAAGTGCTACATGTACGAATGTGGTAAATTGCCAAGTACATGTACTGTGTTACACATATGATGCTCTTGGGGTATCCGGCTTGGTAAACTTGAAGGCACAAACGGGCACGTTAAAAAGTTTATGTGACTATACATGTATTTCTATTCACGATATAAAACATACAATATGCAACTTTCTATAGGGGTTTAGCTCATATACTAAGAGCTGTTGTCATACAACGAGGCCCAATAAATAATTCTTCAGAAAATAATGTACACAGGAAGATGTTGGCAAAAATGACATCGACAAAAACATATCCGTACAATGAATACCCCTATAAACCCCACGTTTATATAGTAAAACTGGGGTATGCAGGGGTATACCTATTTTTCTTATTTTTGCTCCAAAACATAGATTGTGGGTACTCGTTAGAACCGCCTCACCGAGGCGGTTCTAACGTGTACCCACAATCTATGTTTTGAGCAAAAATAAGAAAAATATCAAAATTTTTCCAACGAAATTTTCAATTTTTGCTTTTGAAAAAAATCTCTATATATTGCATGGGTATGTTTTCGTAATGAAAACATCAGCTGTTGTTTTAGATGTTGTAGAGAAAAATAGGAACTTGACATTTGGGAAAATATGCACCTCGCCTTTCTCAGTCAGCTTACACAAAGTAATTAACACCCGTCATGAGAAAACCAGGGATTTTTGCTAATGTACAGTAAATACCGTGTTGAGTGATAAGTATTAATTTTCGTTCATTTTCTTGGTTACAAGCAAGTGAGTAATATATGTGTGTCAAGAGGAGGCTGGCAAAACAGATCAGACACTTAAATAACAGATCAGAATACATGTTCTTCATCTTGGAAATGTTTTCAGCTTTGTCAAAAATAACAGGCTTAAGACTAATGCCAACGGACTTTAGCAATGCACATTATGTCTAGGGAGTGTCAAAATCAGATGAATTCCACTAACAGAGCTTCTTCTTTTTTTTCATACGCCAAGGCTGAACAAGAAAAGATATGACACAAAGTGTCATATCAATTGACTCAATTATGAAAATATGCTGCATTTACTTTTCTATACGGCTGAAAATAATTAGTCAGGTATCTCCCTTATCTGTTTTATTTGCCACGCATCCGACTTTCATTCTGGATCAAAAATAAAAAAGTGGCATCATTTGTTGTTCTGAAATTTAAATGTTATTTCATCACCTTGTCGTAAAGTAGGACATGGTCATTACAGGGTTTCGATTTATATACATAATATTGTAGTATCGAGTCATTATTGCTTAAGGCCAAGTTTTTTTTTTGAAATCAGTCTACTGGTTTCAGAGTTTTTTTGAAGGGTTTTTATCATTTATGGACATGGTGGCTATATGTTCATATGATCTGTATTTTTATATACACATTGCTCCCCCCTTCTTAGAGATATGGCTTTACAAGCAGTTTCAGAGATCTTTGTAAGTGTTAACGTAGGATGCATGCCGGTTCGAGTACCATGCTATAAGCTAACCATGAGCCTTCGGCTCAGGTAAGCTAACAAGTAAAGCTTATACGCATGTATGGGTGGTTGAAGAAAATCATCTTGATATGTTAGCGTTTAATCAGTTTTGTCATTTATTGAGTCATAAAGATGTAGGAAATGATGATTCTCTTTAATACAGCCAATGTTTACATTAGGTGGGAAAGACGATGTAGCCAGTTCGTTGGCATACTAAATTTTCACCATGTCAGCTGGTGACTTAGTTGAACAAAGAATCGGATAGTTGGTATAAAAACATAACAGAAGACAATGCTTATTGAATAATTTACTGTCTGTTTTTTAGTCATGAAATGCTAGTCATGGACTTTACAGCTGATGTTGATTCTATTGGGTGCCATGTAGAATATGGGTTGTTTTGAATATAAAAATGGTTCAAGGTAGTAATGTTACATTTTTTTCCAAAATTTTCATTAGGTTTGAAATGGAATTAAAATATGAATACTGGCAGTGAACAGGAATTTTTTATTTTAGGTCTAAATGAGTGTGGAGATTAAATCATCAGCTGTAATGTGACTATGCAGTGGTTACATGAACTGTTTCCAGATTATGTATGACATGGAAATTATATAGGAAGTAATGATTAAATTGAAACTGTGACATGGCATAACTACCGAGATAACAAGATGTAGAACACAGGATATAAATGCCCATGACTAACTCAGCTAATTTTGAAGTACATGTAACAATAGACAAAGTAAATATGGAATATGTAAAAAAAGCTGGACATACAAACGTTACATATTATGCATAATGACTTTGGCTATGATATACATACTACATTGCTCTAAATCAGACATATGTATATAAATGCAAACCAGAAGACTTATGGTTATGTAAACGCTCACCTGAGACCGGAGATATATATTAATAAACTAATTTGACTAGAATGGGAATATACATGTATATAAAACTAGGGCAGAGGCAGACAGCCGTCTGGGCCGAAATATTTTCATAAACATAAACCTTTTGTTCATTTGCTCATTTGCTTTATAGTAAGTTTTTTGCTATTAATTGACATTACCTATTTTTTTTTCATTCAAATGCATGGGTGATCTAAGTTGACTTTGCCTTTAAATAGGTCAAGGTCATCCCAGGGTCATGATTTATACAAACTTTGTAGAGCTCCATTGTTTGATGCTTCATGCCAAGTTTCAAAATCATATGCTTTCTGGTTCTGAAGAAGAAGATTTTTAAAGGATTTTTGCTATTTATAGCCATGGCGTTGATCTTGGTAATGTGACTTGGACTATTATACAATATTTTGTACCCCATTCCTAAGGATGTTCCACATGAAGTTTGGTTTTGATTGGCCAAGCGGTTTCAGATGAGAAAATCTTTGAAATTGTGGACGGACGGACGCCGGAGCATGGTTATCCTATAAGTTCACCTTGTGAGCCTTGGGTTCAGGTGAGCTAAAAAGTGTGTATGGGTGGCAGTTAATGAAATCTTTACTTAACTTTTTTTTAGAGGTAAAAATTCCAAAGATAGTCTGTAAAAGACCCATTTCAAGAATTAAATTTCTAATGGTTAGCATTATGTATATGTGTACTGAATATGATTTTGTGTACATATTTTTGACATGGTGTATGTTGCAATGACTTTGAACACAAGAAAACAACAAACAAGCAACCCGTCATAACAGAACTTACACGTTTTGACTGGTTAGATTTCGACTTCTTTTGACTCTGGAAAAATAAATGCGGATACATCGCTCCTTTTAAATTGTTTGTGCTGAGTATCAAACATATACCAACTTTAAGTTGAGCATCAGGTTGATTTTTAGTATGAATTTTAGTAGAACAACGTTATTCATAATGTCAAAAGACATAAAAAATAATTTCTCTTGCATGCTTCTTTGACTGTACAGGCTGGTGTGTGTCGGACCTGGTTGGAAACCTGAAGTGTTGGTTTTCTCACGTGAAGGCTCAATTCATACTCAAACAACGAAGATACTAATGCTTTTGTTGGGATGGTGACGTCGATGCTGGCTAAACCGCAAAGTCAAAAGATCCCTGGAATCGGTGCTAGATGCTATCTTGCAGGATTCAATGTCTTTGACGAAAAGACACCTTAGAGCACAAAATGTGCACAGCGCATGCAGCTAACTTTACGACAGAAAAGAATAGAATACAATACAATGGGGCAGAACAGGGTAGATGAGAATTAGAATAGAATAGAATAGAGTAATTTCAATATCACTAGCTGATCCGACATACAAGTCTGACACAAATGTTATTGGTCCATGTGGAGCAATGGCAACCAAGCCCTTGGCTGTATGATGGTTCTTATATGAGCTGAAAAGCACAGATTGTAGCACTAGATTGGATGATGGCTGTTGGAGGAATACCTCAGTACAGTCCACAATGCACCGCGTCTGGTCAAACCCTAGGTCCTTGAATGACTGTGGCATCCTTGATTGAATAAGTGACTTAGGTGGCCACAAGGGTAACTGAGAAAGTACATGTTCCATATGTTTAATCCACTTGCAGAAGATGTCACTCACTGTTGATTGGGAAACACCAAAGCGATGCGCAAGGTCTAGTTCTCTGTAACCCTGTCTTAACCTACACAGCACAAGGAATACTTGATTTTGAACACTCAACACTGGTTCTCTACCTCTCATTGTGGTGTATGAATCATGGATAGGTCTAGTCTGGTAATATATTGAAGAAACACGGTGTCGTTCTGGTTGGAGGAAATCACAAAATGCCAAGAATGTCATATAATCTGGCAGGCCCGTATAAAAACAGAAGTCGATTGGATTTCCTTTGAATCGATCAATTCCAAACAGTTGTTGCTTGCGACTTTCTTCCAATTCTAACTCGAGCTGTCTACTTTTGGCACGCTCTTCATCTAACAGCTTTTTCAACTCTTTGATGGTTTCATCCTTTATCACGGGTGTCTTGGTGGTGGTCACTTCAGAAACCTGAAAAATATTTTACATACACATCAGGAGAAAAATTTATACTGTCCTTGCAAAATCATTAGGAAGCAACCTGTTTTGCATTCTGTCTTTTTCAAAAACATAAAACTTAGTAATCCTTTATATAAATTGATTTTATGTAGTTTTAAAAGGATTTTATATATGCAAATCGATCAAAAGGTAATTTTGTTCTGCATTGTGAACAGACAATGTTGAAATGCTAAAAAAAGGTTTCCAAAGGATCGTGTAAGGAGAGTAGTTATAAGATTTTGTTCATTAGGCCAAAAAAAAAAAAAAAATAAGAATGTTTCCGGTAACATGCCAGAAAAAAAATGGGTCGATAGGTCGGGATTTTTTTTTTTTTTTTTTTTTTTAGGGAAGCCTTATCATGTAAAGTACCTGAACATAGATATACAGTTTAATCAGAATTAAACTGTTTTCTCGTCCAGTGCACATGCACAGCTTCTAAGTTAAAACTTCAATTCAACATTTGTTATTCTTTTGCCGGTCCGATACTTGAAAAACATGATCTTTTTCTATTTTCGAGTTTTTATTTTCGGAAAACAGGAAAAAAATATTAGAGTCGGGGAGTTTTTGACAGGGTCGGTCGGGTTACCGGAAACATTCCTTTTTTTTTTGGCCTTACATGACAGTTTTGTGTTTTATATTTGCACTGGCCTACATGTATATAAAGCTCATTATTTTATCCATCTTTGTCTAGCATCAGATTCACAAAAAACATTTCCCATAGGATTTCTGATCAGGTCCCACACAAACCATGTACAGCTAATGATTTTTTTGGGATTATAAGGTAGATGCTCAACTGCAAGAAGCAATTTTGATGAACATCACATGTTATACAATTCACTTAGACTATAATTTCAACATTGTTATATCACTCAAAATGTCGCAAAGCTTTGAACATGTTGAAGATGGAACAATATGTATTAAAATACATAATTTTATGCATTGTATGTACATGTAGATATTGTATAAATGTATCCTTGTAACATGTACCCCATGGCATTGTATTTATTTACCAAAACCTACCGATTGATTTGTCTCTGAGAGTGAAATAATCTTGAAAATGATGTAAAACTGAATTTAATATAGAGTATAGCCACTGAAAACCAAATAAAGATCATGGTGCGACACAAAACTTACTGACCCATATTGGGTATGAAAGGAGCAAACTTACTCCGTTGGGCTCTTTTCCTATCTTGTCTTTCATTAAAGATAGCTTCTTGGACAAGGGCGGTGATTTCACTGCAGATTGGACTGTCATGGTTGTAACGATACTCCGCACAGTCGGTGACATAGCTTCAAGCTCACTGTGTTTACGCTTCACTGCCTCTCGAACCTAGAATATATGATTATGAATACATTTCATTTTCAGAAAACCAACAATTTGGGTTCCAACCAGGTCCAACACAAACATGGGCTGTACAGTCACAGAAGATGGTTAGAGGCTGGAAATTTTGAATTTCAGGAAGTAGAGGAATTGTACTATCCGTGTAGTGAATACAAAGGCTCTGATCAGAATTGCAGTTACTGTGAAGCTGATCTGGGACTTTGTTTTTGCCTATGCAGATTGTTGATTTTCCCTTGCAGTAGCTCAAATTACTTATCAGTCATGTATGAAAATGATTAGTATGAAATTTATTTATCTTTTTTTTTTTTTTAAATTATTTTCCCAGTAAACAATTTTCAGTTATGATGAGACAGCAAATTTAAGCTTTTCTGCATACATGGTATATTAACCAGAAATTACACGTATGCGAATTCAATGCAATTTGCTAAAACACAACCCAGAGCTCCTATGTGATTCTCTAGGCCACTGCACTCTTATATACTGTTTAACTACATACATGTATATGCACTGTATGACATATTGGATGTTACCATCATGTACTGCTGAAATGATATTTTATTTTAGAAAAAAATATAAATTTGAAATTTTTGTTCTACATTTCATTAATCCTTCTAAAAAACCAAAGCTGGTATGCTTTATAACAAACAAGAAATGTGTTGATGGGCTGTAAACGCCACAATCAAATGACATTTTATGCTGCGGAGTGCTGCCTAGAATGAACTTGCAACAAAAGCACCTTTATCATTTACCAGAACTAAATGCCCATTGTACCAGTCCATTTGCTGTCAGATGATTTATACCTGCAGAGTGAATAGCTAGCTGCACAAATATTCCACGATAAAACACCATTGACATTTATTTAAACAGCTAAATGGCCATTTGAGTGCCACAAATAAAATAGTAAAATACCATAGCCTATCCAAAGCTCCTTGAAGAAGAGGAACAGTCAAAACTTGGGCTTTCATTTACATGTTCTTCGTAGGTTTTGTGGTTAAACGTCCAAGTCAACTATTTTTCAGTCATGTTGGCAGTTTAAAATTTTTATATGAAAGTAAATGTATAAAAATAAGCAATGATCAGGAACTGTCGCAATCATTAATTAGGTGTCCTCGATGACCAATATACATGTACTATTGTGCACCAGTCATTTGTATCCCCGGCCCCCTAGGGCCAGAGATAGCGGGGACTCAGCGGGGCTGAAGTGCCAGGTTTTAACATCTGATGAGTCCCATGGATGTGCCGGGGACAACTCGCAGCTGTTGTTCCACATTATGTCGGCCTCCGGGGAGCCGGGGCTTTTAGCAGGGATTTTACCACAAATCTGGCCCCCGCAGTGCTGGGCTTTTAACAGGGCTTTAAAGATTGAAAAGTTAAAAGCCCCGCTAATCCCCGGCCCTATGGGGAGCAGGAGATACAAATGACTGGTGCATTATGTTCAACAAATGGGCAAAGATACAAACACATTTAAACTCTTGACGAAACCGCTGTTGTGTAGTGGTTAAGACACTGGCCTGACTAAGCAGGGGTCATGGGTTCGATCCCACCCCGGCTTCACTTTTTTCGGCTGGGACTTTAAACAGAAGCCCCTTCTCCGAATGACCTTAAGCTGCTGGTGTGTCGTTAAACCCCAACAAAAACGGAACCTTTTGATCATAAGCAGAACATAGCCATGTCTGTGAAATCTTGACTAGCCCGGTTATGAGGCATGTGTTGATTCTTACTGTAACATCCCGGTCAACAATTTTAGTCATGTCGGGACATCCAAGGAGTCCTTAACTTTAGTATGTAGCTATGTCAGCCATCATGGAGTGTATTGCCCAGACTCAACACAGTGGTGTTGGTTAAAAACTATTTATTTTACACGAAATTCAGACATTAACAGATTTAGGGTAGTTCTTACAGAATACAATGAATTAAATACATGTATATACCTCTTTTGGTGGTGTTGCATTCAATGCTGACTGGATTTTCAGCAACTTGTCTTTCAAAGGAAGTGGTGTGTGTGGCTGGGAATTAGTGGGTGGGGATTCTTTTGGCTGCTTGGTCGTTGAAACTGGCGAGGTGAATGGGAGCTTTCTTATGATTGTCCGTCTCGTCTTCTGTTCAGGCCAAATCACTTCTTTCTTACTGTTCACTTTAGGAATAATAGTTGGCAAATTTCGTTTGTCCCCGTCCACGAAATGTCTGCTGCAAATTGCTACATCGTTTATTTGATTTCGGTTGGAAATGTCCGCTCGAGTGCTGAGAATTTTATCCTTCCAGGCATTCTTCACATTTTCGTCCGTCAATGTCGCTAAATAGAAAAACTTCACGCCGGGAGATTTAGCGTAGCTTTTCTCTGGGCATCCGCCGATAGCACAGGAATATTTTCCCATCTTTATTGGTAGAATTTCACGGATAATCCATTATCTTAATTACATTACGCTTCGATTCACTTGATTAGTCCGCCATCTTGTGTAAAGTTGTACCCGTGAACGAGACCCGGATGTAAGCTTGATGACGTCATCGCCATCTTTTCCGATAAGCGGAATTGACTAATCCGCCAATTAGTCTGCTATTCACGCTTTCAAATCCGACACGTGCGCAGTGGAGCAGTCTACAATCTGTACCTTAATAGAACATCGAGTCTTTTCGACCCAATATAATATAAACATTATCACAAAAGGACAAATAATAGAGCCAACAGTACATCACGAAAAACAAACCATATTAAATAATTATTCTCACGAATAGACAGTCAATTAAAGCATTATAATAAATTGCTGAAACATGAAGTTTGAACATTCTGTAATTATACTTTAGAAAGCAAAACAACAATATGTATCGAAATAAATGGGGGCGAAAAATATACGTCTCCCACAGACCATGAACTGAAATGGCTGGACAATTTACGCATTATGGCCAATAATCTCACTTTTCAATTCAAAACTTTAATACCATTCTAATTGTTAAGTAGCACAATTGACCAAACAATTGATTTTCATTAATAGAATATAATATAATTTCAAAAAAAAAATAATTTGGACAAATAAACAGTCTTTCAAAAACGGACTATTTTGTCCCTCGGACGAATATCTATAGTAAGTTTTGCAAAACATATATGACATCTATAATTATTTAGGGAGTGAAGAGCTTTGAGTCATAAAAAAAGGCTTCTAATTCTCTGTTACAACTGTGACTCAACCATAATGAATTGTTTCTTCGAATTTCGCCCCGCATTATCAGGCAGACCATACATCATATCCCTCGTAATATTAGAGCCGCATCGTGAGAAAACCGGATTTTTGCCTATGCGAAAACAAAGGCGCAGATCAGCTTCGCAGTAACTGCGAAGCTGATCAGCGCCTTTGTTTTCGCTACTCGGATAGTACAATTCCTCTTCTACTTAAATACGAAATTTCAAGCTTCTAGCCTTCTTGTGTAACTGTACAGGCCGGTTTATGTCGTACCTGGTCGGAAACCCCGAAGACCGGTTTTCTTGCGTCGCGGCTCTTAAGTAATAGTTCTCCATTGCGATTGTTCTTTGTACGGCCGAGGAAACTGTCACCCGCAATGACATTTTCAATAAATTTTATTGAGAAAAGTTGTCTTTTGGGGACCGTTAATCCTTTCCAATAAACATCTAACAAGTCATGAGAAAACCGGACTTTTGCATATGCGAAAACAAAGGCGCAGATCAGCTGTGCAGTAACTGCACAGCTGATCAGCGCCTTTGTTTTCGCTAAACGGATAGTGCAATTCCTTCCCTTCCTACTTCTACAATTTCAAGATTCTAGCTTTTTTCTGTGACTGTACAGGCCGGTTTGTGTACGACCCGGTCGGAAATCCCAAAGACCGGTTTTATCATGCCGCGACTCATCTAACAAGTGACAGGCATGGTTTGCAGACCATGCTGTCAGGAAGTATAGTCCTTAAATAGCTTGATGTCCGATGTGATTACGTTTTATCCCATGTTGGAAAACCCAGCATTTCGGGCAATAGTCTCCTTAGTTACACCAACCATGCTAACGTGGTAGTTCTATAAATCTGAAAAAAAAAAACAAACGAACATCACACCTTGCGTGCAGGATTCACGCTATCTGGACTGCACCCATTAAATGTTAATCGTGTTGCTCGGAATCTACGAGACGTTTTGTAGCACGCGTTGCGTCATGATGGTGCCTTATATGTACTTGTATTCGAGAACCTAGTAGATACTTGAACGTGTCCCACATTTTCCTTCATGGACGACTGTTTGCGCAGAAGTTTTCCTTTGTATAGGCGAAGCTGGATATAGGAAATCTCTTTGGAATAGATACTGAACATATAATTGAATAAAGTGACAATAACTCAGTCTGGCACTGACAACAGCTTCTAAAATAATGTATTTATCTTTTTTTTTTTCTTTTTGTGTCTCTAAATACTTTATACTCAGTAAAACGTCGACCATGGCTTCGATAATAAAATGGAAAGCACAGCACTGGTTCAGAGCTTTGGCACTGCAGGGCTTGTGGTGTCAGGTATCTTAGTGTACACGTTAAAGGCACACAAAATCCGATTATCGCCTATACATGGCATAGCTGTATTCTCATGGTACTGAAACTTGAAATAGCAAGTAGTAATTACCCGCTTCGCGACAGGTGGGTATGATATTTTCCTGACCTGTCCAGCCAAATGCATGCACCGAGAGCCCGAAGGGCTCGAGGTGCATGTATTTGGATGGACAGGTCAGGAAAATATCATGCCCACCTGTCGCGAAGCGGGTAATTAACTTACCTTATGACATCATTGAGTGAAATTGCAGTTTGTAAGACCTACGCAACGATAATGAACACCGGTAAAGTGATTTTTCTCGCGGCGTAACTATTGACCGAACACTGCACGTGCAGAACGAGGAAGCTTGTCCACTGTACCGCTTCGCTATTGTCAAAAATAGATCATACGGGAGTATTTTCCCTTGTGCATTTAAAATGATTGAGACAATTTTTATTGGTACTCTTTAGCATTTTTTCTCTCAAACTTATTAATTTACAATAGGCATTATCTTTTATCGAAACAGTTAACAGGCTGGGTAGTCAATATAAATGATCTCTTATATATGCAAAAAACATACTACCACTTAGTAATGATTTTTGGATAGGTATATATATTGTGTGTAAGTTCGTATTGCAGGTTTTGAAATCAAAAACCCTCGGACCTAACTTTCCCAAGTCCACATGGTCAGTTAGGGGACCGGAGTACGAAATGCCCAGCTGTATTTAAGGGATACAGTTGGTTGTTTCTAATGATCATAATCCCAATGCTAAAATATGTGAACTTGGTTTCTGATTCATTGTACTTGCACAACAATAACCCACTAACCATAATCTGCGAATCTGAAACCAACTTCCATCGAGAGAAGACTCTCAGCTCTACGTAACTGCTCAGTCGACAGCTATTCACTTGACAGCTTTAACTGTTGCCTCAGTTCTCAAACAAGAAGTTAAAATCTTTATATTGGAATCGTTGTAAAACGAGTTTTCACCACATGTCTGGAGGTAAGGAAAGTCACTTTCACCACCTGTCTGGGGGTAAAGAAAGTGGCTTTCCTCACCTCCAGACAGGTATGAAAGAACTTTCACCACCTGGATAACTGTCTATAACATCGCACTTGCAATACAGTATGAAAAATAATTTCCTATGAGTTACATTGAAGTAATAAGGTAAACATACGGAACAAAATGCATAATAACCGGAAATGGACGAGCAAGCATTGTGATTTTTTTTTGTTAATTTTTTTCGATTCGTTTGTGAGGTTGCATTGAAAGGTTTGAGCTATACATAGAGAACGTCCTGTAAGAGATGCCAGAAACATAATCATATTCAAATGATAAGGGACAAAATTAATTAAAGTGTCCAGAGACAATATTGACCTGGGAACGGCTGTCAATATATGAGCCGCCTCGTGGGAAAACCAACAATGTGGTTTCCGAACAGGTCCCACACAAACCGGCCTGTACAGCTACAGAAGCAGGCTAGAAGCTTGAAATTTTGGAGTTAAGTAGAGGAGGAATTGTACTATCCGTGTAGCGAAAACAAAGGCGCTGATCAGCTTCGCGGTTACCGCGAAGCTGATCAGCGTCTTTGTTTTCGCATATGCAGATTGTTGGTTTTCCCATGTGGCGGCTCAATTATGAAGAAGTATGATGTATTGCCATTGTTATAGTGTAATAATCTGTGAGTCATTGTTTGTGTAATATTCCATTATAGTAACTGCATATCCCTGATGGTTTTCAGAATGACAGTGATCGTAAATACCAACATATTACACCAAACCTAAACGTATCTGGATATTTATATACTTTGTACACATTTATTCAACTCAATTCTTTATTTTTTTTTATTTTTTTTTTTTATTTATTTTTTTTACTCTTGTAGAATAGGTGTTCGCAATCAAAATAAAAAAATAAGAGACAGCTTGAAGCAAACTCGCGCGTAGCCATTGAAATATGCCATAAAATGTTCTTAACATGGTGTGATATTAGATGCCTGTTGTCAGTCTATAGAGCATTGGGGTAATTACACTCCCGCCCGCGTAATTGTACTCCATTTACGCGTATTACGCGCGTATTACGGGAGTATTACGTGCGTAAGGCCAATTATGCGCAATTAGGCGTATCATGCGCGCATTTACGCGTAACATATCTCATTAATATTCATAAGCAGAGATAAATGCGTCGATGCGCGTAAGGTTGAGTCATTACGCGTATGAAGTTTCGGCCAATCAGACTGGCAATACGTTTACGCGTATTTACACGTATCATACGCGTAATAACAAGGAGTATAAAATCTAAAGTACATAGGTTGATTTTATTAATTCCATCGAAAATAAAGAATGTGCAAGTTTTATGGGTTTTATTGGTAAATCGGAAATTCGTTGTACCCAAGATGGCGAAAAAATCAACATGAATATCAAAGTGAGGAACATTATTTTAGACTTGAAGCGTCTCGGGAAGACAACTGGACAGATAAGTAAGACACTTAGTAAGAGCGGGGCGATCTAGGACATGTTATTTCGTATTCATGAAGTGATCGAGACCGTTAATACTGCAGGTCTTAGTTTGAAAAAGATTAGATATTGTTTTGGTCTGAAGCAAAATCTGAAAAATTCGTTTAACCATACAGGCTCATTCATTACGCGTATATTACGCTTATTTTTTACGTGATACGTTTTAACTCTCGATTGGTTAGAACAATACCTATACATACGCGTATATACTCCAAATACGCGTAATGACTTGCTTGACTATTTCACCGCTCATTGGTTAAAGTCATAACGCGTAATGTACGCGCATTACGCGTATCATACGCGTAAGAATAATTGAATTTTGACTGGCTATTGACACATACGCGTATGAAATAGGTGCGTTTTACGTGAGTATTACTCGCGTATGTTACGCGCATCCAATGAGTACAATTACGCGGGCGGGAGTGTACCCAGTCAATAAGAATGTTCCTATGGGACTCGTATAATCTTTTTGATTCTGGATCGCAGAAA
Source organism: Rugalucina vietnamica (assembly GCA_964017185.1). Lineage (NCBI taxonomy): Eukaryota > Metazoa > Mollusca > Bivalvia > Lucinida > Lucinidae > Rugalucina > Rugalucina vietnamica. Next base: position 60,762,432 of record OZ024873.1, read on the forward strand.
AAATGTTGAAATATTAATGTGCCCATCATCAAAATGATATTCATGGTTATCTGATATAACTCCCAAGAGTCACAAGTAGCCAAGTCGAGCTTGTTAAATAATCAAAACGAAAAGATAACTTGCATGAGGATCCGATCCGGCCTACTGTTCTTAAAACATCTTTCAGATGCCTTTTTCAAAATCACCTTTTCCCTAAAAATTATGATACTGTTATCATTCTGCAATGTCGCAAACATGTTCACTAATTAAGATATTTACACAAAATAAATCTTGATTATGAATTCAGCGTGTAAAGGGGGATATCCTTGCTGAGTCTTAGCTTTTAATAGTGTATATGAAAATGCCTTATTTCTTATCTTACATGTATGATTGATAAGAATATTGAAATACCAATATCTTAAGATACCAATAGCAGTCAGAGCACTTACTTTAACAGGTGATTATGAAAATCACCTTGTGCAGTACATTTTTTTATAAATCAGTCACAAGATATAAGATTTGTTTCCCTTTGTTTGAAATAATTATCTTAAATATCACTTCCTCAGGTGATTATTTTGATCTATCAAATCACTTGCATAGGTCATTTAAGTAAATAAGAAAAAGGGACGGTGCTGTCTGTTCATTTTGCCAGGCACAAATGCCAACATGTTAAGGGAGATGACGAGCATTGTCAGCTAAACTGAAACCAAGAAACATAGAAGCCATATCGAGTTTTGTGGTTTTTATTTCATCGAGAAAGTGTTACTTGAAACAGTGATCGGCCAAACCGATCAATGACCGATCACGATGCGGAGTGATTTTTTGGGGTAACCCATCAACTTTTAACCCACTGCGCGCAGTACTTATTTGAATGCGCGCACCACACTTTCTTTTCACTATTCAACGAATAAGACTCCAAACTTATCAGAAAAAATAGGCGCTGTCTTCACAAAAAATAGGAAATCCTTCAAAACTGAACTTGAAAACCACGAAAATTTCACATAAAATTCACAGTTTTTCTCGATTTTCTCTGCGATGCGTACACTCTGGCTGCCTCTGACCATGTGACTGAATGGCGCGTCTTTGCATTGACCCCTCGGATAGCTTAGAATTAGGAAAACAGCGCTAAATTCAAAATAAAACAAACAAAAATAGGCATTTATCATTGCTATTGCAGTCTTCTCTTGGAGCCAAAAAAATCACCCGAGAACGTGATTTTAAGATCACTTGTTTAAGTAAGTGCTCTGACTGAATAGTATCCTTCGGCATTCATATCCTGTTTCCGGTGAGTTTCTGGATGGCTTATCAAACACAATTTTAACTAAGATAATCACAGATAAGAGCTTTAATCTTCCGTTATCGAAGTAAGTTGCTTTGTTCGTGTAGGAGTTGCAGACTCATGATGAAAAACAGCTTCTTACCACTTTTCTTGAATCTTGAGTCTTTACAGTTTATTTGAATGATATTTGGTATATGGAGACAAAATGACTAAAATCGACCCATGGATTGATAGATATGGATACCAAACCTTGGGCCACCGGGTACGTTTATCTGTCAATATGAAAAACTATAATGATATATTGCCATTGTTACTAGCAAAAACCTGTGAGTCATGGGTTGTGTAATCACCCATTTTTCTATGCATTGGTTTAGGTACATGCCACTGACCAAGTTAAATGCGCGTGCACTTCATGTTCAGATGTACTCATTACGAAAACATACCCATGCAATATACAGAGATTTTTTTCAGCTCTAAAATTGTAAATTTCACCAGATTTTTTTTTTTATATTTTTAACATTTTTGCTCAAAACATACATTGTGGGTACACGTTAGAACCGCCTCTCCGAGGCGGTTCTAACGAGTACCCACAATGTATGTTTTGGATCAAAAATAAGAAATGCATTACCCAGTTTTGCTATATAAAAGTGGGGTATAGAGGAGTATATATTGCACTGATAATTATGTTTACCTGATGTTTTACTATAATTATGCTTGGATCTCAAACCTTGTGCACGAGAGGTGCACTGACTGTTACCGGTTAGTTTTAACCAGTTTAATAGCTAGTCATCTTGCTCTTCATGAGTGTGGTAAAAATGTTAGTGATGCTTTGTGCTGTCCTTTCGTTCCCACCTGGTATCTGTGTCCCACCTGGTATCTGTGTCCCACCTGGTATCTGAGTTGGGATTTTAAATTCAATTGCATCAATCCCTGAATTAAAAGTTCAAGACTATATCAAAATATCGCATTTTCTATGTTAATAATTATTGAATACCAATAATTCCATTAATATAATGATGCATTAAACAAAACTTCCTGCATTGCATCATGATTTGCATGTGCAAGCAATCAATTTACAAACGTTGTAATTAAATTAATACCATCGTTCATTCTCTCCTTAATTTTCCCACATGACGTATATAATGATGCATTATGTCAAATAACCGTAAATTAGAACCAAACTAGAGAGAAAATGATCAATATGGAACATTTTATTTGCCACTTGTGTCAATTTGCACCAACCAAGAAGTTTCAACAGCTATAATCAATCATGGTTACCTTCGGTAAGAAGTTGTTACATCAACGTATACCAAATATACGGTATAATATGGTCAGCTTATATTCAGAATTGAGAAGAAAAAACAAATGCATGTTTTCCAGTGTAAATGTTTGTAAAATCATTGAAATAAGGCCCGCAAACAGTTTTTAAAAGGCAAATTGTTAAACCATTCACTTTGAAATCATCAAGATAACAGTTCCGTGTAATATATACCCCCATTAAACCCCACTTTTATATAGCTAAACTGGGTATGCAGGGGATACACATTTTTTTCTTATTTTTGCTCCAAAACATAGATAGTGGGTACTCTTTTGAACTGCCTCGAGCAAAAAGAAGAAAAATAACAAAATTTTTGTACTGAAAATTTTCAATTTTTACAACTTGGGAAAAATCTTTATCACACGGGCGTGTTTTCGTAATGGTTTTATTTACGCTACCATGACCTACAGTTCCTGTTGTTTCTGGTAATTTATAATGAGCCGCCTCATGGGAAAACCAACAATTTGCATAAGCGAAAACAAAGACGCAGATCAGCTTCGCGGTAACCGCGAAGCTAAGCAGCGCCTTTGTTTTCGCTACTCGGATTGTACAATTCCTCTTCTACTTTTAAAAATCCGAATTTTCAAGCTTCTGGCTCTTTTCTGTGCTTGTACAAGCCGATTTGTGTCGGACCTGTTCGGAAACCACATTGTTGGTTTTCCCACGAAGCGGCTCATATAGTACTGAATACCTATGACGACACATACAAGCTGGAAACTGGCGAGGATTTCAAATATAAAGGGAAGCAATGTCACTACTGTGATCCTCTAACACTGAGATCCCTGTCAAAGTGCAAAATCTTACTGTTTTAACCAAAGATCACACAACTCTGACCTGTCATTGTTGGTAATTATTCAAGCGTGAGTGTTAACTGTGAAGCAGCATTTTTTACCAATTCCCTGGGTGGAGCATACACCAGAAAACAATAATTATGGTGATGACAGTGACATTAATATTGCAACGCTCTTTCTGCACTCCGCAATCAAAAGGAAATCATGGGTCCCTGAGGAACTTTTTTATTGACCAGATAATTATCTGGATACTCCCTCGTCTGACAACAGGCATAAATATCACACTTCTGTGTGACAAACTGAAATAGAAACAATTGAATTTGTCTCTGTATTGGAGATGCATTCATCTGTACAGACATAATCCGGGAAAGTTTTAAGGGACACTGACCGTTCCAATGCGGTTCTACTGTTGTGGTTCACACTTATCATCTATAAGTTATTCCATTATGTTGGATGGCTTTGTGGCCACCCGAGTATAATTTGACTGTTGACTAAGCCTTCTGCATTTTACTTGTTCTGCCCAAACTAGCACTGTGACCACCTTACTTTCAATAGCTGCTCACCCTGCTTTCCGTTATTTATGTTAAACGTTGGTATATATGTTTAGTATTTTCTTAATATGATTTTTCTTATTTCTCGTATATCACTGGACCACTGCAGAAGCTGGGGATGAGATTAGGTACCTGTCAAAGCGATTTAAGCCCGACAGTAATTTCACATTACTGATCGTTCCAAGGCGATACTTCTGTGGTGGTTCTTATGTTTTATGTGTTGGTGTTTAAAATTTTTTGTGCTGTTGGCGTCTTATGTATGTTTTCATGTTTTTAGTTAAGTTTAGGTAAATGAGTGGCCACCTTTTGGGAAAATAGCTGCTCATTCGGCTTGCAATATGTTTTCATGGTATAAGTACCTGATTGTTAATTTAGTTTTTTCCCACCTCGGGTTTTGGAGTGGGAATCTTTTTTCTGCTTGTACCTTTTAATATTTCAGTTTCAACATCAGGAAAACTTTTCCGTGAAATGAATATACCCTCTAACCCCACCTTTATATATAGTAAAACTGGGGTTTACAGGGGTAAACTAATGTGTCTTATTTTGGACCCAAAACAGGGATTGTGGGTACTCGTTAGAGCGAGGAGGTTCTAACGTGTACCCACAATCAATATTTTGAGCAAAAATATGAAAAAAATATCTCTTTTTTTTAAATGAATTTTCACTTTTTTCAGCTGAAAAATAATCTTTGTTATTTTGCACGGCAAAGCAACTGCGGACAATTTGATGTCATCGCTTCCAAAGTGGATCTTTTACGTGTTACTTCATTCATTTCGTGCAGTTGTATTTCAAAAGTGAAAGATGAAAGATAAATCAACAGAAACAAATCAATCGTGGGATGTTGCAATTATCTTGATTATTTGCACGACTTGCATCTAAAATTAAATTCATTGCTTCAATATTAACGCAACAAGCACGCATGACGAAAATGTTAGTATCTTAATTATGCACACGGTAGAGACGAAGTTTAGCCCACAAATTTGCATTGTCTGGTTGACTTTTTGTTCAAATCCTAAATACCAACTGGCTGAAGGTTTTTCAAACATGATAAAATCGGCAGTTTAGTATGGGATTAGAACATCTGCTGGCTTGGGCATCAGAAAAACATGTCCGTGAAATGGGTACCCCATCAAACCCCACTTTTATATAGCAAAACAAGGGTATGCACGGGTATACCTAATTTTCTTATTTTTGCTCCAAAACATAGATTGTGGGTACTCGTTAGAACCGCCTCGGCGAGGCGGTTCTAACGTGTACCCACAATCTATGTTTTGAGCAAAAATAAGAAATATATCAAAAATTTTCAGCTGAAAATTTGCAGTTTTTAAAGCTAAAAAATCTGTGTATATTGCATGGGCAAGTTTTCGTAATGGACAAAAACGTGTTCTGGCTCCATTGTTAAGTCTTTTGATATTTAAGAGAGCAGGAAGTCAGTGAAAGCAAGTATCGTTTTCATATTCTAAAACACGTTTTGAATTCCATTATTGTTAATTTGCTTCATTCAAGTTACCAAATACTGAAATTTGCACTTGTTCTGTCTGGCAATCCTTTCGCATTAGCTGAAAGTTTGCATTTAACTAATGTAGTAGCTTATTCATCAATAAAAGCTGAAGAGCCTGGGACATTTGCGTGAGGGAACACTAATGAGCTTTGACCTTTAACCCTTTTTGAAATAAAACAGATCATAAAACGATGCAATAAGTGCCAAACATCATTTAAGATGAATGTTCTCCTTAAATGGACTGTGATTTTGGTCTAAAAGATTTGATAAATGAGTCGCGTCATGAGAAAAAAAAAAAAAAAAAGAGAAAACAAAGCCGCAGAGCAGATGTGCAGAAACTGCACAGCTGATCAGCGCCTTTATTTTCGCTACACAGATGGTACAATTCCTCTTCTTTTCAAGCATTTAGCCCTCTTCTGTAGCTGCACAGACCGGTTTCTGTCAGACCTGGTCGGAAATCCCGTAGACCGGTTTCTCACTTTGCGGCTCAAATGGTAAAACGTAAAAAAAAAAAAAAAAAAAAAAAAAAAAAAAAAAAAAAAAAAAAAACTTTATCAATGCATTATTGATAACAGTCCTCTCCCAGAAAGGTACGTACCACCATAAACTAAACAGAAGTGAAAGTCAAAGTCAAAGTAAAAGTGGATGGCGCGGGCATTGAAACTGTTAAATTTTAAACCCCAGCCCAGTCACCTGATGGGCAGGAAATTACAGCACAAAGCATCACAAACATAAGATCAAAGCCGGTGGCAGCATCGTAAACTTCCCATCATTAAATGAAGGCGCCCGATGGAAACAAGCAATTGGTCATCTGCAGTTGCTTCCAAAAGGCGGCCAGTCAGTTGATACATTTAGACTAACACATGGCATTATCATTACTGAAGTAAACGCTGGAACTTAACAGTAAAAAAAGAAAAGTAGAGAACTGATAGTCTGAAAGCGGTGCTTCTGTTATGGCATAACAGAAGCACCGCTTTCAGACTATCAGTTACACTTAGCACTTAAACCGATTTAAAGGGTACACAAACCCGCTTCAGTGTTTCGAAAAACTTAACCTTTAAAACAGTTAATAAACGTTTAGTTTTACCAAAATGTCGTGGATGCGCCATATTTTGAATAATCTAAGTGGGATTTCAAGACAGTAAAACATTGGATTTCATTCTTGCATCTTTACATGGAATATGTAACTATACATGTGGATTTGGGGCATGACTTGTTCCGATGATTCCCTGAACTCTATGACATTTTCTAGGAAATTGTATTTAATTGACATTCTAGTGACTCACATCCGGTCTCTCCGCTGCATGCAGAGATCTGTTTACAGTTTTATTAACAAGTGTTGACACGGAGGCATAATGCCATTTCCTACAGCAATGTCCATAGGGCCATAATTTTACAATATTCTAAACCTTAGTCCACGAAAAAGTATGCCACACTGAAGACTCTATACATACCGTTCACAATCTAGACTGCTGAGTCACAGAAAATAATTATAGTTTGATGTATATAAATGCAGTGGACTAAATGGTCAAACATGTTCTGGAATGCTATGTGTGATATGCATCTATAATTCACACAGTGCTTGATATGTTTTACGACTATAGAAGGTCTAGGAGACATGGCTAAGCCTGTGCGTGAGAAAACCAACACTTTGGGTTCCGACCAAGTCTGACACAAACCGGGCTGTGCAGTCACAGAAAATGGTTAGAGCCTGGAAATTTTGGATTTAGAAAGTAGAGTAATTGTACTATCCGTCCCTATCATGCAAATACAAATAAACTTATCCGTCAAGTGCCGTCCATATCCATCCTAAAGTACCCGTATCTCACCACATTCATTCAGGTAATTGTGATGCATAAATTCTTTAAATTATTTAGCCTCGCCAAAGAAAAACAAACTAAAAAAACGTTCGTACGCAGCTATGCGTTAGCGCTAGTGTTTTTGGTATACGTAACAGTTACCATGATTGATTATAGCTGTTGAAACTTTCTTGGTTGGTGCAAATTGACACAAGTGGCAAATAAAATGTTCCATATTGATCATTTTCTCTCTAGTTTGGTTCTAATTCACAGTTATTTGACATAATGCATCATTATATACGTCATGTGGGAAAATGAACGATGGTATTAATTTAATTACAACGTTTGTAAATTGATTTGCTTGCATGTGCAGATCGCGTGCAATGCAGGACGTTTTGTTAAATTCATTATATATTAATGGAATTACTGATATTCCATAATTAGCAACATAACTGATACAGATTTACTAGACAAGAGCTGGATCTGGCCACCGCTTGAAGGGCATATCCTTAAATTCTAACGCGTATTAAGTTTTAGCTTGACCAAATTCATGAGCAGTTTATCTTGACAATGTCAGTATGCACTTTACAAAATTATAGTATGTTTTGGAAGACCATTGTGTGACATGAAATGTTTTACGCTAAAAGGCATGGATTCTTGGGATTTCGTAAGCGCCTCATGAGAAAATCAACAATTTGCATAGACGAAAACAAAGACGCGGTAACCGCGAAGCTGATTAGCGCCTTTTGTTTTCGCTATATTCCTCTACTTTCTGAATCCAAAATTTGCCGCCTCTAACCATCTTCTGTGCTTGTGAAGCTCGGTTTATGTCAGACCTGTTCGGAAACCATTATTGCTGGTTTTCTCATAACATGGCTCAGATCTGCATCATGTTGTTCGTGTTGATTGATGATGCTCATAGAAACACCAGAAATTAAATCAACTCCCCTTTCTAAGGGGACACCACTTTGGTCCAATAATGAGAAAACATGCTTTCTGAAAGTGCAGCTGAAAGAACGCCGTGCTCATCATTATAGAAATTTTACAAAATTCTATAACTCTGTGGAATATGAACTTTATCATCTTTCTGATTGGCACACGTTTTTGACAGATATTCTTGCAATAATTTATATTACTTCTGGTTCCGAGGCGATACTTCTGTAGTTTTCTACATGTAATTGTTTTATGTTTTGGCTTTGAATTTTCGTGCTGTTTGCACCTTAAATGTGTTTCCATTTCAGTTTGGGTAACTGAGTGGCCGCCTGTTGGGAAATAGCTGCTCACTCGGCTTACGATATGTTATCTTAGTATAAGTACCTGGGCCCATTTGTTCAAAAGTAACGACATCGTTAGTTAACGATTCGTTAAAATTTCAAACACGAATATTACAAATGCACTGTTATTTTTAGTTGATAAAATGTGAGAATCCTTTGCATTGCAAAGGATTCTCACATTTTATCAACAAAAAATAACAGTGTATTTGCTTGTGTAGTTGGAATTTACTTAACAAGTTGAGGTCTGAACGATGACGTTAAGCTAACGAAGTTTTGAACAACTGGCCCCAGATTGTTGAGTAAATTGCTTTTCCCATCTCGTTTTTTTAGTGGGAATTTCTTTCTGATTGCGTCATTACCTGATCATTGCATACTTTTACCTTTGCAATGATAACAGAATGTTTTGTATATATAATTTTCTGTATACTCACAATGTCACTATGATAAACGAGTTGTTCATTCATAAATAATCAATAATGATTCATCATAATTTTGATAACGTAACTAGTTGTTTCCCAGCATGATGTAGAGTGCATTTCATTACGAAAACATGCCCATGCAACAATATACAGAGATTTTTTTTCAGAAGAAAAAAATAAAAATTTCGTTGGGAAAAAAAAGATTATTTTAATAATTTCGCTCAAACCATTGATTGTGGGTACACGTTAGAACCGCCTCGGCGATCTAACGAGTACCCACAATCTATGCTTTGGATAAAAATAAGAAAATTAGGTATACACATGGTCTGCAAACCCCAGTGTTTCTACATAAAAGAGGGGTATAAGGGGGTACATGAACATATACTCAGCGTCAATGAAAAGTTACCACCACTAAAATTTCGATATTTTAAAAAATATAAAATTTCTTTCAAACATGTAGCTTCCTTCATGCTTCAGCTGGTCAATAGCAAATTGATTTTTAGACATTAGCCTTGCAAATAAGGTGCTCGTGCAACACGTGCAATTTGTAATTTCGATTTTTTTTGAGAAATAGAAAGCCTTATTTTCACAATTCGTCATGTCTTCTCATGCATCTAACACATGCATTCAAAACGCCACCAAATTGGTTTAAATTTTTCCATCGAGTGCCGGAATTGAGGACCTTACTTTTAGGTAGTAGCCAAATTCTGCATTTCCCCATACATTTCAATGGAAGCTTCTGACATTTTTAACTCACCTGAGCCGAAGGCTCACAAGGTGAGCTTATAGGATGGCCATGATCCGGCGTCCGTCCGTCCGTCGTCCGTCGTCAACTATTTCAAAGATCTTCTCTGAAACCGCTTGGCCGATCTAGTTGAAATTTTATGTGGAGCCTCCTTGGGAAGTGGCATTTCAAGTTTGATCGCGAAATCCAGGTCATATGACCTAGATAGACGCTACGCCCATATATGGTAAAAACCCTTCAAAAATCTTCTCCAGAACCGTTGGGCCGATTTCCACGAAACTTGGTATTTAGCATCGGGGACTTCAGCCCATCATAGTTTGATAAAATGATGACCCTTGGATGACCTTGACCTATTTTACGGCAAGGTCAAATTTGGAAACATAGGCTTTTACATGGGAAAAAGTGAAAACTATGGATTTTTTGAAAACTATTGCAGCCTGAGGCATGAAAAGTGGTAGATGCAAACAACTAATGGAGTAGATGAAGGTATGTGATTAATTTAGGTCAAGGTCATCTCTTGACCTTGGCCAGTCTGTCGTGCCTTCATACTTTTCAAAAATCTTCTTCTCTGAAACTGCTTGGCCAATCAAAGTGAAATTTTATGTGGAGCGTCCATGGATAGGGGGAACGAAAGTTTGGTCGAGAAATTTGTGTCACATGACCAAGATGGCCGCCATGCCCTACTATGGTAAAAACCACTCAAAAATCTTCTTCTCCAGAACCGGCTGGCCGATTAACGTGAAACTTGGTATGTAGCATTTGGGACTCCAGTCCATCATAGTTTGTTGAAATGATGACCCTAGGATGACCTTGACCTATTTTACGGCAAGGTCAATTTTGGAAACATAGGCTTTTACATGGGAAAAGGCTAAACAATGGATATTTTGGAAACTGTTGCAGCCTGAGACCTGAAAGTTGCTAGATGCAGACAACCAATGGAGTCAATGAAGGTTAGTAATTAATGAAGGCCAAGGTCATTTCTTGACCTTGACCCAAGGTCATTTAAATACCAAAATTAAAATTATGGTTTTCTCAGAAATCACTGGGTTTGGAAACTATTGCAGCCTGAGACCTGAAACTTTGCAGATGCAGACAACTTATGAAGTCAATAAAGGTGTGTGAGTATTCAAGGTCAAGGTCATTTCATGATGAATTAATACTCCAAGATCAGGCTTCAGGTGAGCGTTCTCAGGACCAATGGTCCTCTGGTTAGCTCACCTGAGCTGAAGGCTCACAAGGTGAGCTTATATGATGGCCATGATCCGGCGTCCGTCCGTCCGTCGTCCGTCGTCCACAATTTCAAAGATCTTCTTCTCTGAAACCACTTGGCTGATCTTGTTGAAAGTTTATGTGGAGCCTCCTTGGGTAGTGGCATTGAATGTTTGATCGCAAAATCTGGGTCACATGACCAAGATGGCCGCCACGCCCATATATGGTAAAAAACACTCAAAAATCTTCTTCTCCAGAACCGGCAGGCCGATTTTCATGAAACTTGGTATGTAGCATTTGGGACTTCAGCCCATCATAATTTGATAAAATGATGACACTAGGATGACCTTGACCTATTTTACGACAAGGTCAATTTTGGAAACATAGGCTTTTATAAGGGAAAAAGTGACAACTATAGAATTTTTGAAAACTATTGCAGCCTGAGACCTGAAAAGTGGTAGATGCAAACAACTAATGGAGTAGATGAAGGTATGTGATTAATTTAGGTAAATTTTATCTCTTGACCTTGGCCAGTCTGTCGTCCATACACATTTTTCAAAATCTTCTTCTCTGAAACTGCTAGGCCAATCAAAGTGAAATTTTATGTGGAGCATCCATGGGAAGGGTGAATGAAAGTTTGATCGCGAAATCTGGGTCACATGACCAAGATGGCCGCCACGCCCATATGTGGTAAAAACACTCAAAAATCTTCTTCTCCAGAACCGGCAGGCCGATTTTCATGAAACTTGGTATGTAGCATTTGGGCATTCAGCCTATCATAGTTTGATAAAATGGTGACAATAGGATGACCTTGACCTATTTTACGACAAGGTCAATTTTGGAAACATAGGCTTTTACAAGGGAAAAAGTGAAAACTATAAAATTTTTGGAAACTATTGAGCCTGAGACCTGAAAAGTGGTAGATGCAAACAACTAATGGAGTAGATGAAGGTATGTGATTAATTTAGGTCAAGGTCATCTCTTGACCTTGGCCAGTCTGTCGTCAATACACATTTTTGAAAAATCTTCTTCTCTGAAACTGCTAGGCCAATCAAAGTGAAATTTTATGTGGAACATCCATGGGTAGGGGGAATGAAAATTTGATCGCGAAATCTGGGTCACATGACCAAGATGGCCGCCACGCCCATATGTGGTAAAAACACTCAAAAATCTTCTTCTCCAAAACCGGCAGGCCGATTTTCATGAAACGTGGTATGTAGCATTTGGCACTTCAGTCCATCATAGTTTGATCAAATGATGATGCTACGATGACCTTGACCTATTTTACAGCAAGGTCAATTTTGGAAACATAGGCTTTTACATGGGAAAAAGTGAAACTATGGATTTATTTGAAAATTGTTGCAGCCTGAGACCTGAAAAGTGGTAGATGCAAACAACTAATGGAGTGGATGAAGGTGTGTAATTAATTTAGGTCAAGGTCATCTCTTGACCTTGGACAGTCTGTCGTCCATACACACTTTTCAAAGACCTTCTTCTCTGAAACTGCTTGGCCAATCAAAGTGAAATTTTATGAGGAGCATCCATGGGTAGCGGGAAAGAAAGTTTGATTGCGAAATCCTGGTTACATGACCAAGATGGCCGCCACGCCCATATATGGTAAAAACCACTCAAAATCTTCTTCTCCAGATCTGGCAGGCAGATTTTCACGAAACTTAGTTTGTAGCATTTGGGACTCCAGCCAATCATAGTTTGATCAAATGATGACCCTAGGATGACCTGGCTTATTTTACGGCAAGGTCAATTTGGGAAACATAGTCTTTTACATGGGAAGAGGCGAAAACAATGGATATTTTGGAAACTGTTGCAGCCTGAGACCTGAAAGTTGCTAGACGCAGACAACTAATGGAGTCAATGAAGGTAAGTAATAAATTAAGGCCACTGTCATTTCTCGACCCAAGGTCATTTAAATATCAAAATTAAGATAATGTTTTTCTTAGAAATCACTGGGTTTGGAAACTATTGCAACCTGAGACCTAAAACTTGGCAGATGCAGACAACTTATGAAGTCAATAAAGGTGTGTGAGTATTCAAGGTCAATGTCATTTCATGATGACTTAATACTCCAAGATCAGGCTTCAGGTGAGCGTTCTCAGGGCCATTGGTCCTCTGGTTCCAGGACTGCTCATAATCCATAATCTTTTCGGCTATGATGAGCACCGTTTTCAATATCAATGCCACGAAAATGAATGCTGTAGCACCGACTTTTTTTTTTTAATTTTTTTTTTCAAAATGAATCAAATGTTGTCTTGTGTTAAATTGAACCTGATTTCCTGGTAACTTTTCAGTGACGCTAAGTATATTAATTATCCTGATGCGCTTGCCAGTGCTTACCATTTTTTTATATTGTACTGTCAGTGATTTACATGTAGACATAAATCTCAGGCCGTTTAAATAGAACATTTTATCTTAAATGATACTGTGACACTTCTAGTGTCGTTTTATGGACTGTTTTATTTTAAAAGGTTTAAAGGTCAAAGCTCATTAAGGCTGCCTCACGCAATTGTCCCAAACTATTTCGCATATCGATGAGTTTTTTTCTACAAAATTAGTTAAGACAATCGAAATGCTTTCTTGTGCCAATATTTGTTACAACAAGACAGAAGCATAACGAAGATGAAACTGTAAAATCAACAGGAAAACATGTTCGTGAAATGTTACCTCCTTAAACCCCAATTTTATATAGGACCAGAGGACCGATGGTCCTGTAAACGCTCACCTGACACCTGAGATACATGTATATACCAATAAACTTGTTCGACTAGAATGGTAATATACATGTATATAGCCCCAAGGCAGGGTCAGAGCAATCTCTGGAGTCAATTTCTTTTTTTAAATCATAAAGATTCACTCCATTTGCCAATGTACTGCAAGTTTTGTCCTTCAAATGACATTGTAACAATTTTCCCCATTCAAATGCGTGGGCAAGCTAAGTTGACCTTGCCGTAAAAAAGGTCAAGGTTATCCCAGGGTCATGACTTATATAAAATTTGTAGAGCTCCATTGCCTGATGCTTCATGCCAAGTTTCAAAATCATAGACCTTCTGGTTCTAGAGAAGAAGATTTTTAAAGGTTTTTGCTATTTATAGCCATGGCGGCCATCTTGGTTATGTGACATTGACCATGGGCCACCTAAGTTGACCTTGCCGTAAAATAGGTCAAGGTCATCCTAGGGTCATGTATGGCAAGCCAAGTGCACATTAATTCTTTAAACCTAGGTTTGAACTTCAAACCATGGTTTGAAAATTTCAAACCCGGGTTTGAAAACTTTAAACCCGGGTTTAAGACTCAAAGTGCACATTAATTCTTCAAAACTATGGTTTGAAAAAATATTCGCATTAATAATATTGAAACTATGGTTTGAAATTTCAAACCATGGTTTCAGCTGGCCAAATGCACATTAATTGTCAAACCCATAGTTTAAAGTTTTGAAACATGGGTTTGAAATTAAACGGTCATACAAAAAAAGTTCAAACCCTGGTTTAAAGTTTCAAACTGGGGTTTTATCGTGCCAGATGCATATCAATTTTTTAAACTGTGGTTTGAATTTTAAACCATAGTTTAAATATTTTTAATGAGAATATTTTTTCTAAACATGGTTTGAAGTTCAAACCTAGGTTTAAAGAATAAATGTGCATTTGGTTAGTTGAAACCCTGGTTTGAAAGTTGAAACCCCGGTTTGAAGAATTAATGTGCACTTTGAGTCTTAAACCCGGGTTTAAAGTTTTCAAACCCAGGTTTGAAATTTCCAAACCATGGCTTGAAGTTCAAACCTAGGTTTAAAGAATTAATGTGCACTTGGCTTGCCATAGTCATGATTTATATAAACTATGATGGGCCCGCGTCCCCGATGCTACATACCAAGTTTCCTGGAAATCGGCCCACTGGTTCTGGAGAAGAAGATTTTTAAAGGTTTTTGCTATTTATAACCATGGCGGCCATCTTGGTCATGTGACATGGACCATTTATATAAGCTTTCGTTCCCCCTTCCTAAGGATGCTCCACATAAAGTTTGGCTCTGATTGGCCAAGCTGTTTCAGAGAAGAAGATCTTTGAAATGGACGGACGGACGGACGACGGACGACGACGGACGGACGCCGGAGCATGGGTATACTATAAGCTCACCTGTGAGCCTTCGGCTCAGGTGAGCTAAAAATTGGGGTTTGCAGAGGTATACCTATTTTTCTTATTTTTGATCCAAAACATATATTCTGGGTACTCGTTAGAACCACAATATATGTTTGATTTAATATATTTAAAACAAATCTAATTTTTTCCAATGATTTCCAATTTTTGCTTCTGAAAAATATCTTTGTATATTGCATAGGCATGATTTCGTTATATGAGCCGCCTCATGGGAAAACCAACAATCTGCATAGGCGAAAACAAATACGCAGATCAGCTTCGCGGTAACCGCGAAGCTGATCAGCGCCTTTGTTTTCGCTACTCGGATAGTACAATTCCTCTTCAACTTAAATCCGAAATTTCTAGCTTCTAGCTCTTTTCTGTGCTTGTACAGGACGGTTTGTGTCAGACCTGTTCGGAAACCACATTGTTGGTTTTCCCACGAGGTGGCTCATTAATAAACACGTACAAGCACTTATCGACAGTATGTCGTAATGTTTGCAAAAGGATTGTTATAAAAGGAATCAGCTAGTGTCCGAATCCAAAGTTAATTACTGAGACCTTATCCATTAATATTTTTCGGGTTGCAATCGGGTACAAATACGGGTAAAATATATGGATATAAAGACGTGACTTAGAATCTAATTCGTCTACTCTCTTACATTTAGTTTATATTGAACCATGTGTGCTGCATTTAATTTCAACTGCAAGTCGTGCAAATAATCAAATGATTTGTCAGTTCCCATGATCGATTTGTTCGAGGTTTATCTGGCATCTTGCACATTTGAAATACAAACATCAGACACAACTGCACAAAATGAATGAATGATCATATCCATGGTCATCTTTGGAAACTAGTCTACGACTACGAAGCGAGAGGTCCTGCGTTTGACACCTATCATCTTCTTGACAAAGACACTGTAGTTAGCGTCCCTAAGTACTGGTTAATACCCAGCAGGTAGCTCCATCCCGACATGAGTCAGACGTTAAGCCATAACCCAACCAAACCATTTTGGAAGCGAGGACATTTAGTTCATGTCCGTAGCCCTGACTTCTCTCTTGAAAACTGAAATATTAAATGTCCTTCGAGGATTTAAGTTCATTTATGTGCGTGGCCCTGTCCTCTTGCTTGAAAAATAAAAACTGAAATATTAAAGACCCTCTTAAAGCATTTCCGGATTATGTCTATACACATGAATGTATCTCCAAATACAGAGACAAATTCAATTGCTTCCTTTTCAATTTGTCACACAGAAGTGTGATATTTTATGCCTGTTGTCAGACGAGGGAGCATCCAGATAATTATCTGGTCAATAAGAAAGTTCCTGAGGGACCCTTGATTTCCTTTTGATTGCGGAGTGCAGAAAGAGCGTTGCAATATTAATGTCACTGTCATCACCATAATTATTGTTTTCTGGTGTATGCTCCACCCAGGGAATTGGTAAAAAATATAGGCTCACAGTTCGACGGTTTTAGTGATCTTAGGTTAAAACATAATTAGATTCTGCTCTTGGTGTTATTTGTGTCTTGGGAATGCAATCATCTTAAAGTTTATGCTTTTCTCGCTATCCTTGTCTGTTTTATTGAGCTATTCACTCTTACTGAACTGTGATCTTCTCCACAGAAGCTGATTGTTATTCTTCATGGTATGCCTTTCAGTATATTTTTGAACAAAATAGTACATTATTACATTACGAAAACACGCCTATGCAATATACAAAGATTTTTTTTTCAGCCGTAAAAATTGAAAATTCCACCAGAAAAGTTTTGATAATTTTTTTTACTGTAGATCCGGAAATGTTCGCGAGAACTTAATTTTCGCTAATATTCGCGAATTGGTTGCCTCGCGAATTCAAAGTTATCGCTAATAAAGGGCCACTATAAGCTTTATTTCAAAATGCAGTTCTAACGAGTACCCACAATCTATCGTTTAGAGCAAAAATAAGAAAAATAGGTATACCCCTGCATACCCCAATTTTGCTATTTAAAAGTGGGGTTCAAGTGGGTATACATTACATGGAAATGTTTCCTGCTGACGTAGTCTCACAAAGCTCATCTTCGCATTTGAAAAACTTGCCCAAGTGATAAGTGACAGTATCGGTTTTATTGTAGTTTATATTTTTCTACTGTTGTTATATTTTTTTCAGGTGAGCTACGTGACCTTCTCCACCGTTGTCCCGAGGGGTCGTTCGGCTACAAGTGTCGGTTCCGATGCCGCTGTGTCGACGACGAACCATGTGACAAGATAACTGGCACGTGCTATACCGGATGTCGCAGTGGCTACTGGGGACCTGGATGTCAGCTGTGTAAGTCTTTTTGACTTTAGACCAAAGGGAATATTCCAAAGATGTGCTTATTACTGGACATAGACGAAAGGATTTCCTATATTTATTCATTTTAGATAGACTTATATACGGTAACATTCTGTTTTGTGACTGTTTACACCACGGTGTTTCATATGGATTACCCAAAATAAGGTGTCGATACCACACTTTTATTCTACATGTCTTCTCACTTTCATATCCCTTACAAATGTAATATACGAGCCCTGTATCGATTATCAGAAGCCTTTGCAACAGAATTCTTCCAAACTTTCTATACAATGACAATTTATGTGACTGATAAATGCTATCACGATCTGATGATTCATAGATCTTCTGTGTCCTATACCAATATGTACAATAGAAAAGGTGGAATTTCTGTTAATAAAAATAGCAATAAATCATTTCCTTCTCTTCCAGCTGACAACTGTTTCTACAATGGGCAAGCTCGCCATTATCAGGGCCGGGTCTCGCTGACATCTAACCTCTACATCTGCCAACGATGGGACGTCCAAACACCACATCGACACTCCTACAATGAGAATGACTTTCCCGACGACAAGATACCCGACAATTTCTGTCGGACTACGAAAGACTCGTCCAGACCGTGGTGTTATACTACTGACAGGAAACAGAGATGGGAACATTGCA
This sequence comes from Rugalucina vietnamica, assembly GCA_964017185.1. Lineage (NCBI taxonomy): Eukaryota > Metazoa > Mollusca > Bivalvia > Lucinida > Lucinidae > Rugalucina > Rugalucina vietnamica. The sequence goes on from OZ024873.1 coordinate 60,780,412, forward strand.
GTGTCAACAATTGCAGTAAGTATTTGGGAGCGACCATTTGAGCCACCTCGTGGGAAAACCAACAATGTGGTTTCCGAACAGGTCCAACACAAACCGGCCTGTACAGCTACAGAAGCAGGCTAGAAGCTTGAATTTTTGGAGTTAAGTAGAGGAGGAATTGTACTATCCGAGTAGCGAAAACAAAGGCGCTGATCAGCTTCGCGGTTACCGCGAAGCTGATCTGCGCCTTTGTTTTCGCATATGCAGATTGTTGGTTTTCACATGGGGCGGCTCATTTGATTTTGATGTCACTTGCGAAAAGTTCCTGTCGTTTTATTTGCATATGATAATCGGCCTGCCCAGATTTTGTCTAGGTCCAATATCATACTTTTTGTTGGAATTCTATTCCCCTATAAAATCAAATGGACGGTGTACTGTCGGGTGTTCAATTTCAGCCCAGATTTTCAGGTTTTCATTAACTAGCCTCTACATCTTGCATACGATTGAAAATGGCAACAGAGGAATACAAAATAATTGCATCAAAAATCCGTCTACCCTAATTTTAAATGAGGATAACAATAGTTGCGGCGATGCATCTATGCGTACAAATCCTTATAAGCCATTCCCAATTTGACTTCGAGACCAGTCATTTATCAAAATTGTCATGACACGTTCGAACAAGTGTCAAAATCGAGCCTTAAGGGACTGCTGGAGAAGATTTCAGCAAATTGTCTTCCTATTTTCTAGACCATTTTTGAGACGCGAGAAGCATATACATCGAAATGTTTAACAAATCTTACACAACTCTACATTATTTTGTCCTGTCATCACCCTGTGAGGTGGGGGTGGGGGTGGGGGGTGGGGGGCAAAAGTGCAAAACACCACTTGTTTTAGGTTCGGTCCAATCGGTCAGTTCGGTCACAATTGCCACTCTGAGATTCCGACTAAGAAGCGCCATATAATCATGTGCTGAAGGGTTGCAATGCAGTGGAAAAAATAAATGATTTAGTTTTCAATATGTTATTTTTTTACGATATTTAAAGACGATACACAATTAGCCAAAGGCTATTCTACCTTATGGCCATCTATTGATACATGAAAACAGGTGAGCATTTTCATTGGTTAAAAATATGGAAATGGAGTTACTTCATGTTTGTGCTTTTTATATTTCGAGTTCAAATCATACTATAATTTGAGCAACGTTTGTATGTTTGTTTGTTCCCCTACTCCTCCCAGGTCTTTGGGCCGATCTTCACCAAACTTGGAGGGAAGGTGGAGGGCGGCCCCGGATATTAGCTTGAGGGGTTCATTTTTTGAAAGGTCAAGGTCATCGAGGTCAAAGGTCAAATTTATGTTTTTTTCTGTTTGTTCCCCTACGTCTCCCAGGTCCTTGGGCCGATCTTTACCAAACTTGGTGGGAAGGTTGAAGGCGGCCCCGGATATTAGCTCGAGGGGTTCATTTTTTAAGGGTCAAGGTCATCGAGGTCAAAGGTCAAGGTCATCGAGGTCAAAGGTCAATTATTTTTTTTTCTGTTTGTTCCCCTACTTCTCCCAGGTCCTTGGGCCGATCTTCACCAAACTTGGTGGGAAGGTTGAGGGCGGTCCCGGATATTAGCTCGAGGGGTTCATTTTAAAGGTCAAGGTCATCGAGGTCAAAGGTCAAATTTCTGTATCTCGGCAGTCCTTGGTCCGATTTGCATGAAACTTGGAGAGTGTATACAGGTTGATCCCTGATTAAAATTTATGGGTCCAATTAGGTCAAAGGTCATCGAGGTCAAAGGTCAAATTTATGTTTTTTTTTTTTTCTGTTTGTTCCACTAAGGTCCTTAGGCCGATCTTCACCAAACTTGGAGGGAAGGTGGAGGGCCCCGGATATTAGCTTGAGGGGTTCATTTTTTGAAAGGTCAAGGTCATCGAGGTCAAAGGTCAAATTTATGTTGTTTTTTTTTTCTGTTTGTTCCCCTACTTCTCCCAGGACCTTGGGCCGATCTTCACCAAACTTGGTGGGAAGGTGGAGGGCGCCCCGGATATTAGCTCTATGGGTTCATTTTTTAAAGGTCAAGGTCATCGAGGTCAAAGGTCAAATTTCTGTATCTCGGCAGTCCTTCGTCCGATTTGGATGAAACTTGGTGAGTGTATACAGGTTGATCCCCGATTAAGATTTATGGGTTTTCAATTGGGTCAAATGTCATCGAGGTCAAATTTGTTTTTTTCTGTTTGTTCCCCCTACTTCTCCCAGGTCCTTGGGTCGATCTGTGTGTCTTATTTGTCTTCATCGCCGCAATCATCTTACTGTTACGTCGAGACGGGTAAAATTTACTAGTAAATAAAAACAAAATAGCTAAACCAAATATGCATTTCTTTGTGCTTTTAGATTGTCCTATTGGTCGGTTTGGTCACAACTGCAACAAGGAGTGCCACTGTAAGGACCCAACCGAGGAGTGTGATAGTATCATGGGCATGTGTCAGTCGGGCTGTGCTGACGGCTGGGATGGGTTTGACTGTCAAAGCCGTGAGTATTAGGGTTTGCGAGACTTAGCTACTGTACTACTGTACTGGATGATTGCATAATATAGCAGCATCGGGAGAAAACAGGATTTTTGCCTATGCGAAAACAAAGGCGCAGATCAGCTTCGCAGTACATGTAACTGCGAAGCTGATCAGCGCCTTTGTTTTCGCTTCTCGGATAGTACAATTTCTCTTCTTCTTAAATCCGAAATTTGAAGCTGCTAGCCTGCTTCTGTGACTCTACAGGCCGGTTTGTGTCAGACCTTGTCTGAAACCCGAAGACCGGTTTTCTCGCGTAGCGGCTCATTTTATATCCCGAAGCTGTGTCCTTTCGCTAGAGTTTTGTTGTTGATTGAGATGGAATCAAAATAATGCTATTGTAAATCCAAAATATGGCAAAATTCGTATTAATTTTATCTTGCTGTTCCGTATATGGGACATAGTTGACAGAAACAAGGTTTTTGCGGCAACTGAAAATATGGAGCAGCGAAATCAAACAAGCTATTGAAAAGTGAAACATTTTTCACCAGCACGCTTTCCAGGCAAAAATCACGCAATCTGTCAAGAGAATCCTTTTTATTATTTTCTTCTCGACAGTTCCGCTTTAAACCTGTCAAAGAAAATGGCAAGGAAACGAACACGCTTATTGAATATGTCTCGGAAGATGCCAACAGTATATTTACCGCGAACAGCTGTTATCTCTGATAAAGACAATGGAGCCGCCTCATGGGAAAACCAACAATTTGCATAGGCGAAAACAAAGGCGCAGATCAGCTTCGCGGTAACCGCGAAGCTGATCAGCACCTTTGTTTTCGCTACACGGATAGTACACTCCTCTTCTTTTTAAATCCGAAATTTCAAGCTTCTACCCTGCTTCTGTGGCTGTACAGCCTGGTTTGTGTCAGACCTGTTCGGAAACCACATTGTTGGTTTTCCCACGAGGTGGCTCAATATAATGTGACGAGACACTCTGGTCTGGTAATTACGGAGAAAGTGCTGGCACAAATGGAATAAGTAACTTGCTAAGTCCCAGTGTGACCAATGTCAAACCAAGGGCAATACCTATGGTGGCTTGTTAGTGCCATTTCGTCTTTTCGTTATTTCGCAGCGAAATAACGCCACGCGAAAAGACGAAAAGACGAAATAACGCCGCGCGAAAAGACGAAAAGACGAAATAACGCCGCGCGAAAAGACGAAAAGACGAAATAACGCCGCGCGAAAAGACGAAAAAACGAAATAACGCCACGCGAAAAGTCGAAATAACGAAATTACTGCACAAAAAGACGAAATAACGCCATGCGAAAGAACGCATTTTCATAGCCATCATAATGGCGTCATTTCCAGTGCCTTTTTTCGTCATTTCGTCTTTTCGTGTTGCGTCTTTTCGTTATTTCGTCCTTTCGTTATTTCGACTTTTCGTTATTTCGTCTTTTCGCGTGGCGTCTTTTCGTTATTACGTCTTTTCGTTATTTCGTCTTTTCGCGTGGCGTCTTTTCGTGTGGCGTCTTTTCGCGTGGCGTCTTTTCGTTATTTCGTTATTTCGTCATTTCGCGTGGCGTCTATTCGTTATTTCGTCTTTTCGTTATTTCGTCATTTCGCGTGGCGTCTTTTCGTTATTTCGTCCTTTCGTTATTTCGTCTTTTCGCGTGGCGTCTTTTCGTTATTTCGTCTTTTCGCGTGGCGTCTTTTCGTTATTTCGTCATTTCGCGTGGCGTCTTTTCGTTATTTCGTCCTTTCGTCTTTTCGCGTGGCGTCTTTTCGTTATTTCGTCTTTTCGCGTGGCGTCTTTTCGTAATTTCGTCTTTTCGTTATTTCGTCTTTTCGCGTTTAAAAATAGATATACATGATAATAATCTACACCTTTAGTGACTTTTATTGAGTACAAAATGTGTCACACTGTCTTTATTTAAATTGACACCATTGTAAATCGAAAACCGGACTTTTGCCTATGCGAAAACAAGGACCAGATCAGCTGTGCAGTTACTCTCACAACCTGATCTGTGCATTTGTTTTTGCTAATGGGATAATACAAATTCTCTTCTTCTTAAACATGAATTTCAATCTTCTAGCCTTCTTTTGAGATTGCATAGACCGATTCGTGTTGGAAACCTGAAGACCGGTTTTCTCACGTCGCGGCTCATTTGTGACCGAGCAAAAATAAATTTTATTAATCATGACCAATCAACATATTATCATTAGCCACTTGACTTTATTGCTACCTTCGAGGTTTTGATCCATGTCATTACATTTTTCTTTATCCGAACAGGCCCTCATGTGGGTATATCTGTTTTACATTCAGTCTAAACGTTCCTTACTAGATAACTTCATCTCAAATGAGACAAGCCAAGTAGGTTGGGCGAAAATAGAAGAAAAAAACCAGAAGAAACACATGGCACACCCGCAAGCAGAACTTGGCTTGTCTAACATATGCCCCTTGTGGGACCCGAACTGTAACTCTGTCTTTATGTTAAATATTCACCACTTTAAAATACACTGTTATAACTGTCATTTGTGACAGACAGATTTCTGAATGTGTACCTACATATCAACAATCTGCCTACCTCAGTGATTGAAAATGAATTTCAGCCTAACAGAAAGTTTAAACAGAAACCATTATGACAGCCAACAGTATCAATCACTGACACACATGAACAAGGGAAGGCCATCTATCTTTACAATATAACTGTTCATAAATTGTGCATTCAGCTTGCTTTGTTACTTATAATAAACTAACTAAATGTTGTGAACCATTGCAGAAGCTGAGGGTGAGGTTAGGTACCTGCAAAACCGGTTTGATCCCGCCAGTAATTTTATATTACTGATCGTTCCAAGGCGATACTTCTGTGGTGGTTCTTTTTGTTTTATGTATTGATGTTTAAAAGTGTTTGTGCTGTTCGCACCTTATGTGTGTTTTCATATATTTTTAGTTAAGTTTGGGTAACTTAGTGGCCACCTATTGGGAAAATAGCTGCTCATTCGGCTTACGATATGTTTTCATGGTATAAGTACCTGATTGTTCATTTAGTTTTTCCCACCTTGGTTTTTGGAGTGGGAATCGCTTTCTGATTGCGCCTTTTCCTGATCTTTGCCTACTTGTACCTTTTAACTTAGTTATGATAACGTGTTTTTACGACCATCTAATTTTATTGCTATAGCTCCATTTTAACCTCTGGTGCGCCATCTCAAAATAACATCAAAATGACATAATTGTAGTACCAATTATTCAACCCATTCCGGATCAAGTTCATGAAAATTGCTGCGCATGCGCATATGAATGACTTGAGTATTATAAACTTAGTATTATCTTGAAGCCAATTCAGTTCCTCATCAACTGTAATGGTTTTCATTTTTGATCAAGCACGCGACTGTAACCACTGGACCGTGAAAGTCTATGCATGATTGAAGTCAAAGCGAATCAGTTGGAGGTATTCCGGATCATGGACTATATATCACCACCGATGGTTTTATTCTTCAAATTTTTTGCATGTAGTAATACAGTGAACCTTATGAAATGTTCCTAGGACCAAATTTCGGCGGCATTTTCCCACAGCTATGTTCGCTCAACCCCACCCCCACCGAAGACACGATGTTCCATGGGTGATCTAAATAGCGTCGGAATAGTATATGATGCTTGTTAAAAACGCAGATTATTTCATTGTTTACACTTAATTTTGTCATATAAACACCCGGAATGTAAAAATATACATTTAGTTACAAACATCAAACAATCCATGTCCTTTTAGAGCATAAAATGACAGTACGCGGTTAAACATGATCCGGAGTAACTACAATGCCACCGTGTCAAAGTTTCTAATTAATTATGTCCTAATAATCGATTTTAGGACGGAAACTTCGTCAAAATGACAGAAAATAATTGGAAAACATATTAGCAACCAAAATCGAAAGATAACTTACATGGTACCTTTCATTTTCGGGAAATTCGGCGAATCGCCGTGTGTAAAAGAACGCTTTTTTCCATCGTGTTTCTATATATGAGCCGGGAACCATTGACGTGAACAAGATGTTGACGTCATTATCCACGATCATTGACCATGGAATGAAACATGTTTGAATCAAGAGTTAAGTGGCCAAGTTCGTTTAAAAAAATCTTGTTTCATATTTTTGTAAAATTCTTTTGAAATAAATTTTGATCCGGATCATCTACAGATCCGCTATGGCTACAACAAGTGTACTACAAAATTAAATCAATATGATACGTTGGCAAAAGGAAGTTAATCACCGGAACATATTCTGTCATACTTTCTTAATAGATGTCATTTTTACCATGTTTGTTTTGAAACCGAGGGTGATTATTTAGGTTAGAAACTATCAAAGACATGTAAACATTTGTCGTGCTAACCGGGCTGCATGAATTCAAAACATAAGTTTGGTGCATGTACCTTGATTTTCCTGTACCCGCTGTTCACCATGTAGAGTGCTTTATGCTATAAGTGCAACAACAACATCTTTTAGAATATGTTCCATAACTGACTACACAAACCATTCGACTTCTAAGATTTATGGCGTTTATTATATCAATGATAATTTCTTTAAAATGCAGAAAATGCATCGGTAGAAGTTGACAATTATTTCAAAATCTGAAAGTGTATATGAGCCATTAACAACTGGCCATGAATTGTTTTGCAGCTCTTTCTCTTTATTTTGTGCAGTCGTTGGAAAGTTTTCTGCATTGATTTTCCCTTCTCTTAATATGAGCTGCTATCCTTGAAACTAGGTATTTGCTCAGAAATTGTATTTACTTGTTTTCAAGTTTCAACTCTACCTGATGATGCCTTTATAATTTAAATATCTTTCATGATTTAAATGTAAATGAATGAAGTGCTGCATTTTTTATTTATTTTTTACATTACTTGCATGGGCAACAACACATTTTCGTAATGGTATGCAACATATACAAACACAAAAGACACATGCGCCAAAGAATTTTAATATTTTCGTATTTTCATGTGTCGTAGTGTGTATATCACCGGGTCCCTTTTTTCGAGGTACATGTATATTAATTTGGTAGGTTTAACGGCACATCCGTACCAGAATTACCTCGAGTTACCCCTCCCACCCCTCGAGGAAAATGATGGCGTTTTACAGAAAAAGGCGATTTTTCTGTATAAAGTGTGCGCTTCAAATTTTTTCCACTGAAAAAGGGGTAATCTAATTTGGAGTGGACTACGCAAAAAGGGCATTTATCGCGCTACATACACATACTGTCTCAATAGTCAATACTATTGAGACAGTATACTGAATTAGCCCCCCGGAGTGGTACTCCCATAATTATGATAATTATGGGAGTACCATCCCCTCGGGACTAATTGGATATACCATGGTCCACAAAGAAATTTGAATTTGAAGTTTTGTATCACCCCCCACATACACCTTAAATTATAAAATGGCAACCTGGCTGCTGCTGGTGTAAGTAGCTGTGACCCTCTAGTGAAAAGCGACCTAACTCCTTTCAGTCTAGGAAATTGCCTGAATCCACGCCTGCTGACAGAAGTCAACTCAGTGCTGTCACAAATATATCAGTAGTGTCACGACCGTTATAGTACTGACTGTATTAGTACTGTGTTTCGCACATAAATTTAATTCTACTGACTTACAACAGAATGCAGAATAAAAATTTTGCATGTCTATTCTAACTGGTCCTAAGCTGAAATTCAGTCATGGTCTTAAAATGTATGTGATATTTGCAAGAAGCGACAAAATGCGCGTGATAGTATCGATGGTTGTAAAATTCCCACTCCGATTTTGACATGTCTTTTTGGTATATGAACGGAGTAAAGCGATTTGTTCAAACGTTTTTTACCGTTACTTATTCAGCTTGGTGGTGTATACAAAATGTTATTGTTTTGATCATAACTCTGGTCCAAATCGATTTTAATAACTGTGACAGCACTGATACGTTTTCCAGGGACATCACTATATTATATGTATGTGTGCCGCCGCTCTTAAATAGCACTTTATAAATCATATTGTTTTTGAATTTGACCTAAATAACATAATATGCATTAGATGGTAACAGAAAATGTGATTATTAGCAAGCTTCTTTTGCAATGAAAAGAATGAAATAGCACTTTGTGCATCACTTGTGGAAACGTGAAATCTGGTGTGGTTCTTGTAAAGCGCGGCGGATAATAATATTAAAGAAAGAGAATGCAAACCTCTTACATAGCGCTTTCGAGAAAATCATCAGTGACAAGGATTGCTCCATTTTTTTATAATGACCCATACATGTATATACATGTAGTGAAAACGTGGTGCTTAAAAAACAAGCGAATAAGTTTGGATGGCTATTCCTGTAAATTCCATAAAATACTGAGTATAACAGTCTGATGAGTCCAAGCAGTGCCGGGGATGTGCCGGGGGTAATTTCCCATCAATGCACGGTCACATTATTTCAAATTAGATATCAATTGTAATTTTAACATTTGATTACTTTTATGGTCCTTATTTGATTTGCAAATGTACCTGTACTTTTTACACGCATGAGTTCAAGATCCTCTTTCATACTTCAGTTTCATCAGAACAGCTCCCAGCTATTGTTCCACATTATGGTCAGCCTCCGAGGAGCTGGGGCTTTTAGCAGGGATTTTACCACAAATCTGGCCCCGCGGTGCCGGGCTTTCAGCGGGGCTTTAAAAATTACCGCTATTCCCCGACCCTAGGGAAGCCGGGGATACAAATGACTGGTGCATAAGGGTATATCCCAAAAATAGGGGTTTGTGTATAAATGGTCCCATAGAATCTAAACCGCCTTTAAGGCAAATGGCGTTCCGATCAAGAAACAACACTGGTAAACTACCGTCACAGAATAATTGTTTTTATGAAGTAATTGTTATCTCAAAACAGTCTCCAGAATAATGTTAGGGTGATGCTTAACTTATGTCTGACTGTATATATGACATTATCTAATCAAATTATAGGATAATAAGGACTTAAAGTAATAAAAATACAACTTTCAAAAGTTGATGACATTTGACATGGCATGCAGCATAACAGTAACTGTTACTGTTAGTGGCTTTGTTAAATTAGATTATTTTCACTTTATTATGGTTAAGTATGACCTTGTATATCAGTTAACACTTCTATTCTTTTTATTGTAGCCAACGTTCTGAACTACAGTCAGTGGACATAAGTATTCGCCACCTTCAGAAAACTCCATTCTTGACATTATGTCGCACTACTGTACATCAGAAAAACATGTCAATGAAATGTATATCCCCTTATATCCCACTTTTATATAGCAAAACTGGGGTACGCAGGGGTATACCTATATTTTTTTTATTTTTGATTCAAAACAAACATTGTGGGTACTTGTTAGAGCCGGCTCACCGAGGCCGTTATAACGTGTACCCACAATGTATGTTTTGAGCAAAAATACTAAAAACTTCAAACATTTTGCAATGTAATTTTTACATTTTACAGCTGAAAAAAATCTCTGTATGTTGCATGGGCAAGTTTTCGTAATGCGTTGCCAAATACAATTTGTATTTGATTTGTATTTTGTATAACATTTGCATATGCGAAACCAAAGCGCAGTAACTGCGAAGCTGATCAGCGCCTTTGTTTTCGCTACATGGATAGTACAATTTCTCGACTTTCTAAATCCTAAATTTCCAGTCTCTATCCATCTTCTGTGACTGTACAGGCCGCGCGGTTTGTGTCGGACCTGTTCGGAAACCACATTGTTGGTTTTCCCACGAGGCGGCTCAATTCTATTATTGCTCGGTCACAAATGAGCCACGAAGCGAGAAAACCGGTCTTTGGGTTTCCGAACCGGTCCGACACACATCGGACTGTGCAATCTCAAAAGAAGGCTAGAAGCTTAAAATTCCTGATTATTGTACTATCCGATTAGCGAAAACATGGCACTGATCAAGCTGAGAAAATTACTGCACAGCTGATCTGCGTCTTTTTTCGTACAGGAAAAGTCCGGTTTTCTTATGACGCGGCTCAAATGAAATTGAATGAACCATTCAGTTATTTTGTAAAGGTCCGTATTTAAAATACTTCAATGGTTTCGATTTAACATAAAGACAAGATGACAAATTTATTATAATAAAGGTCACCAAAGGTATAGATTATTATCATCTGTCTATTTTTAAACGCGAAAGGACGCCACGCAAAAAGACGAAAAGACGAAATAACGAAAAGACGAAATAACGAAAAGACGCCACGCGAAAAGACGAAATAACGAAAAGACGCCACGCGAAAAGACGAAAGGACGAAATAACGAAAAGACGCCACGCGAAATAACGAAATAACGAAAAGACGCCACGCGAAAAGACGAAATAACGAAAAGACGCCACGTGAAAAGACGAAATAACGAAAGGACGAAATAACGAAAAGACGCCACGCGAAATGACGAAATAACGAAAATACGAAATAACGAAAAGACGCCACGCGAAATGACGAAATAAGGAAAAGACGCCACGCGAAAAGACGCCACGCGAAAAGACGAAATAACGAAAAAACGAAATAACGAAAAGACGCCACGCGAAAAGACGAAATAATGAAAAGTCGAAATAACGAAAGGACGAAATAACGAAAAGACGCAACACGAAAAGACGAAATAACGAAAACAGGCACTGGAAAAGACGCCATTATGATGGCTATAAAATTGCGTTCTTTCGCATGGCGTTATTTCGTCTTTTTGTGCAGTAATTTCGTTATTTCGACTTTTCGCGTGGCGTTATTTCGTTTTTTCGTCTTTTCGCGCCGCGTTATTTCGTCTTTTCGTCTTTTCGCGCGGCGTTATTTCGTCTTTTCGTCTTTTCGCGCGGCGTTATTTCGTCTTTTCGTCTTTTCGCGTGGCGTTATTTCGCTGCGAAATAACGAAAAGACGAAATGGCACTAACAAGCCACCATAAATACCTCTATAGCGTATACATGTAGTAGCCATTTTTCTTCAGTCGTCCAAATGCATTTCAGTCAATGTAAAAGAAGATTTGAGCCGCCTCGTGGGATAACCAACAATGTGGTTTCCGAACAGGTCCGACACAAACCGGCCTGCACAGTAACAGAAAAGAGCTAGAAGCTTGAAATTTCGGATTTAAGTAGAAGAGAAATTGTACTATCCGAGTAGCGAAAACATAGGCGCTGATCAGCTTCGCGGTTACCGCGAAGCTGATCTGCGTCTTTGTTTTCGCCTATGCAGATTGTTGGTTTTCCCATGAGGCGGCTCATTTGTGTATATTTGTACCGTTGCCAGTTTGAAAATGGGTCACACATGAGGTTTCATTACCCGTAATAGTACCGTATGGGCCACGTTCTTCCTTTGAATGTCTTTTTTTCTCTATCTCCAAGGGATCTAGCCAACTATTATATTGACATGCTTAACCCATATTTGACGAATGGATTCTCCCGTCATTATCAATTGGATGAGTCTACTTTCAGATTTAGGGGAATCAGGAGTGATTTAAAAGTTTTATTCACTTTTTCGATGAATTAACTTTAGACAAACAGAATAGCCCCAGATGGGACGCCGCGTTCTGCGGCGTCACATCTGGGGCTATTCTGTTTGCCTATGTCCCATAAAAGGGACGCCAGGCTTAAAGTGTTTTGGTACCCTAAATGAAAGTGTTCTTAAATTAAAGATCTTAGTAAACCAAGCATTTTGATATAATTTTGACGAAAATCGGTGGTCTAATGAGGAAGCTATGGGTAATTAGGTATGAAACATGGACAGCCGCCATTTTGTTTACTAGTTGAAATTAAAAATTTAGGATAAAAGCAAAATTTAAAGATTCCTTTATCATAGAATGTGTGTCTATTCTATCAACCATATTGCCTGTTTCTAGAAATAAACATCTGTCAAAAGTTTGATACAAAAATATCTTTAGAAAATCATTTAATTTGATTTTAAAAATTTTGATTTAGACTCCATGCATTACCAAAAGTAGACTCCTGGCGGCCATTTTGAATATTTTCAAACTGCTGCTATTGCTCTATTTCTTGGACGATTTCGAAAATTCTTTCTCCAGAATGTATAGCCAGCTGGTCCCAATGCTTGAAGAACTTATTAAGTGTTTATTCTTATTCGGTCAAGTGTTTATTTTGATTTAAGTAAAAAATATGAAAATTAACGAAGTAAACAAAATGGCGGCGCCCATATAGTCATTTGTTTGCATGTTAAATTGCCTATAACTCACTTATTTTTCATCCGATCTTTATCATCTTTATATCAAAATTCATGATTTTGAAAGGCCTTTCATTAAGGGTACCAAAACACTTTAAATGAGTTAATATGTGTCATATTTTATATTCATCACAACAGCTGTGAAGTGTCCTAGCAACTACTATGGTTGGGACTGCACCCAGAGGTGTTACTGTCAGAACCCTAACCATTGTGAGAGGTTCACCGGCCCCACTGCCTTCTGTAGATGTCGAGAGGGTTTCTTTAACGAACCATTCTGTGAACCAGGTAAATGGAACTTTACATCAGGAAAACATGCCTGTGCAATATATACCCTCTTAAACCCTACTTTTAAATACAAAAACTGGGGTATGCAGGGGTATACCTATTTTTCTTATTTTTGCTCCAAAATATACATTGTGGGTACTCGTTAGAACCGCCTCGACGAGGCGGTTCTAATTTGTAGCCACAATCTATGTTTTTGAGCAAAAATAAGAAAAATATCAAAATTTTTCAAATGAAATTTGAGCCTGACTGTTTTAACCAAAATATTTATGTATATTGCATGGGCATGTTTTCGTATTAAATGATATGTTTCAGTTTATACTGAAGTCCCAGTCAGAGGTGTTTCAGTGGTGCTTGAACGGATAAATGAGCTTCAGGTATCAATACCAAAGTAAAATTATGTAGGCCACAGCTGAAACCTCGAACAGTCTGTGTATGTATATAACGGGTGACTCGATTCGCGTTGAACCATATTTATACTGTCCGCTCTGACAAAAAAGTACTTAAGTCATTCGGTAAATTTATGCTTGCCAAAGCACAAATTGAAGTTGTCTGAAGTATATGCAATGTGGTCATTAGTCTCTTGCAATAAGGCGAGGACAAATGGTTACATAGAAGAGCAACATTAAAATGGGAACCTAAACAGTATAGTATTTTATTTGTATTCTATCCGTATATCGAAAGAAATGTGCCAATACAACCCAGGCATTGACATAAACATTCCAGAAACGCTTCTGCTATTCATCTTAATTTCCCACTAAAGCAAACTTTCTTCCAATTTGTTTGTCTCAAGAGAAATTAAACACCAAAAATCTCAAGTCGAATCCGTTTTAATTTTTCACGGAAAATTTAATCGAAGAATCTGCTCATTATCAGTAGAGACAGATTAGATTGGATTTGTATCCCAGTTTGATGGAGTAGACGATCCTGGAGAGATGGGCAAAACCATTACGAAAACTTGCCCATGCAATATAAACAGATTTATTTCAGAAGCGAAAATTTAATATTTAATGGAAATTTTGTGACTTTTTAATGTGTTTGCTCAAAACATACATTGTGGGTAGACGTTAGAACCGCCTCTCTGAGGCGGTTCTAACGAGTACCCACAATGTATGTTTTGGATAAAAGTAAGAAAATTAGGTACACCCCTGTGTTTGTATATAAAAGTTGGGTTTACGGGGGTATACATTTCACGGACATGCTTTCCTGATGTTAACAAATCGTTTTCAGAAAATAGTCCAATTATAACTTGAGCCCGGGCACAGGGCAGACACGTGTATGCACTTACACACATGTTAATGGAATGTGGAGTATTTTCCTGGACGAAAAAGGCGTTAAAACCGAAACTGTTGGTGCATTTCATTTTGCAATGCACCAGGTCGGTTTTGTAGCTGAGTTCTGCGGATATATTTTATAAACAGATCACAGCCTCAGGCCGTAGTAAAAGTCGTTATTTCACATTTGAACTGGGCTTATTGTTATTTCATGACTTCTTAATATACAAGTTATTTTTTTTCTGAAATGATTATAGGAGTTTGATTAAAGTGAATTATTTGCGTTAGTGCTATTTTCTTCTTCATTAGAATACAAAGTGCACATTTTCATTACACTATTAAGTACGAAGATTGTCTCCATTATGCACCTAGTGAGTATTAAAGTGTTTTATTATGCATTGCTTAAAACATGTAATCACTTTGGGATAAATGTAACTGGAATTTTGTATGTTTCAGTTACAAGACCAAGAATAATCCACTTTAGCAACACCAAAGTGAACCCCGGTCAACCATCGACTTTCAACTGCACCGTCGCTTCGTTTCCGACACCACTCGAGAATGAACTCCGGCTTATGGCACCAATTGGCAAACGTGTCACACTTTTACAGTCCATTGTCTTTGATAGTAACATCTATACGCGAAGTAGTTTGTTTCAGGTATTCTTCTTTGAAGAGTTATTTTGAGCGACTTAAAGTTGGGAAACAAGGTTAAAACTAATAAACTGACCCCATTACTATGTGCAGCTTTAACATACAGTACATATTTTGACGTTAATTATATAACAAAATGTGTGCTGTGTAACAATCAATACTGTTTTTACGATGTGAAGTTACAACCACAGGCGCTCGACGACTGAACCATATATATATATATTTTTCATTTTCGCCCGTTTGGAGATTCTTACGATATACAATCTTCAATCAATCCTCGTCTATGGGCTACTATATAGTATAGTAGCCCATAGACGAGCGTTGATTGAGGATTGATAGAAAAGGTTTTAAGGGTAAAGTAATTGCATGAACGTATCGTTAGAGTCTCCAAACGGCTGAAAATGGGAAAAATGATCCAGTCAATAGTGTTTACAACAAAATAATCTAAAAAAGTCTTCATGTGCGTGATATACGGCCATGCGTTTAGCATCTTTGTTTTCTTTGTACAGTTTGATGAGCCAAGTTGAGGCTATTTGATGCCATTTCGCCTTAATTTACGACATAATCATGCCAAGTTTAGTTGTTTATATCTTTGTTGCAATTAAATTGTAGGTAAACACAGTGAATACCGATGAGAAGTATAGCTGTGTTGTCCATTCTGTTGCTGGCGACGCTTCTTTCACCAATGTGGCAAACGTGTTCGGTAAGTCAACTTTCTGATTTATCAGTCATCACGAAAACATGTCCCCATAAAGTATGCCCCCTCGAACCCCACTTTTATATGGAAAACCTGGGGTTTGCAATTTAAACAATCTCATTAGAACGGCTTGTAGCAACGATAAATGTCCATCATCGACAGCTGTCCACCATGGGCAACTGTCGTTGCGGTTGTCGGTGATACAACGCATTCGTCGTAAATTCTTCACACCGGAATGCTTATTTCGATTGCCCACGGACTCACATTATATAATAGGGGCATTATAATATAATTGGGGCATTATAATAGTAGTTCCCGAAAATTATGATCTGTGAACATCTCAATTATTTTCATCATTTCAAACATTAGCGACGTTTGTAATGTAATTTGCATTTCTATTGGTTTACTAGAGAGACCAATGTTGCTCCACCCGCCAATCGTAATCCGCCAGTCAGTGACGAGTACAGAGATTCCCCTAGAGTGGCCTCCCTGGAGCAGGTCACGTGGTGATACTGGAGACCCACCAATCATGTGGTATAGTGTCTGGCTAAGAACTATGAAAGAGCCAGCCTTCAGGTAAGTGATGCCAATTGAACGAAGTGTTTTTTCTCAGTCTGTGGAAGGTGATAGGCCCCGTCCATTCTATTGTTAGCTCACCTGAGCCGAAGGCTCACAAGGTGAGCTTATAGTATAGTAGTCGAGCCGGCGTCCGTGCGTCGTCCGTCGTCGTCGTCCGTCGTCATCAACATTTTCAAACGACTTCTCCTGTGAAGCTGCCATGCCGAATCTTTTCATATTTCACATATAGCATCTACAGGTAGGGGGAACGAATATTTGTGTTTTTATTTCAATCGAATAAGAACTCTGGTTGCTATGGCAACTTCCATTGACTTGTATGGAGAAAAAGTGGAAATTGGCATTTTCTGTTGTCTGGCTGGGGATATTTGAATTTTGTTTTTACATAAATGTTTATTGAGTAGTCCTTCACGTTTAAGGCAACTTTTGTAAAAATCACTTTATTCGTTTTGTTGCTATAGCAACATAAAGGGTAAATTTTCGAAAAAAATATTCAAAAATCTTTTTCTCAGAAGCCGTATGGGGGATGAAGCTGAAATTTAGCATACATGCTTATGCCATTAGCCTGTACAAAGTTTGTGTTTTTTATTGTCTTTGTCCAACTACTTTGGTTTCTATGGTAACTTGAAGTTTCCATTGACTTATAAGGCAAAAAGTGGAAATTTGCAATTTCTGCCGTTTCATTGAGGATATTGAAATTCTGTTTTTACAGAAATGTTTATTGAGTAGTCTTCCCCGTTTTAGGCAACTTTTGTCAAAATCGCTTTATTCGTTTGGTTGCTATAACAACGTAAAGGGTAAATTTTCGAAAAAATATTCAAAAATTTTCTTCTCAGAAGCCGTATGGGGGATGAAGCTGAAATTTAGCATACATGCTTATGACATTAGCCTGTACACAGTTTGTGTTTTTTTATTGTCTTTGTCCAACTACTTTGGTTGCTATGGTAACTTGAAGTTGCCATTGACTTATAAGGCAAAAAGTGGAAAATTGCAATGTCTGCCATTTGGCTTGAAATATTTGAGTTTTGTTTTTACGTAAATAATGTTGACTAAGTCCTAGCATCTGTAGGAAGTGGGAATCAATGTACATGTATATACAAATAATCCAGGATACACGACCAATATGGCCGCCATGCGCATATATGGTAAAAACCTTACAAAAATCTTCTTTTCTGGAACCAGTGGACCGATTTCAACGAAACTTGGCATGAAGCATCTTTGACTCAAGTACTACAATATATATATATATATATATATATATATATATATATATATATATATATATATATATATATATATATATATAAACCATTAACAGTGCAAGAATAAATCAAACTTAGCGCGCTTTCGGCTTTCGCCTTCTTCAGAGTCAATATGTATTTACAGGTAAAAACTGGAAAAGAAAATGAAAATAGGTAGATAAATAAAATAAATAAAAAACAATGCAAAAATACACAAATACACAAAAATCACATGAAATGTGACAAAGTTGACACCACTGTATGTTCGGCAGTGGGTAAACGACTTAAAATTAATTCATGAACGCCTTTTGAAAGGGCCCAGTATCTGCTAAAAATGGCGACAAAAATTGCGCGTCACTTTACTACATAAAGTCAGTTTGTAGCGGTGTGTTTAATTTACTCGGTGATTGTGTATTAGCTATGTAAGTTAAACATTGGGGAACCAGGGCTGGAGGCAACCAGATAAAAATCAAGGTAATAAGCACAAAATAGAGTCAAACAGAGTACTTTCCATGAATGCAAATCATCCCAGAACTGCTCATGGACGGTGCTTGGAAGGAGAGACGGCGAAAATGGCCATCCTCGATTTTTGAAATATAGAAATTTAGATAAAAATTGCCTTTGTGCTCAATTGGCGAACATTTGATTTATTGAAGTTTGAAGAATTTAGATGAAAATCACATTTATGTGGTCAGAAGAGGAGGCGAACACACCGCTACAAGCAAGAAAAGGGGGATGCGAAAACCATGTCTTATGCAGAGAGACGAGACAGATATACGTATGTAGCTGAAATGGCCCATAGGTTGACACACTGCTACAGAATGCATAACTGGTAAGCTGTGGGGACCCAGGAAAACTGGGGAACCCAGAAAAACGAGTAGGATAAAGCAATTACTGCTACAAAACGAGAACAGATGCCAGTCTGCATATCACTGAAATGTGTGTGAAACTGTAACTTGTGGAGGGAGCCCAGGAGAAATGGTAAGCTGTAGGAACCCAGGAAAACTGGTATATTGGGTGAACCCAGGAATGCCGGTAAACTGGGAGAACCCAGGAAAACTGGTAAGATGAAAGAATCATTGCTACAAACCGAGAACAGATGACGGTCTGCATGTCAACTTGTCTGGGGAACCCCGGGAGAACTGGTAAATTGGGGGGGGGGGAAACTGGAAACCCAGGAAAACTGGTTGTATGAAGGAAACTAAAATGTGTGTGGAACTGCAACTTGTCGGGGGAACCAAGAAGCACTGGTGAGCTGGGGGTGCCCAGGAGAACCGGTAAACTTGTGGAACCCAGGAAAACTAGTAAACTTTGAGAACCCAGGAAAACTGGTTAGGTGAAGGAAACACTGCTATAAAACGAGAACAGATGACGGCCTGCATGTCATTGGAATGTGTGTGTAATTCCAGCTTGTTGGGGAAACAAACAGGGGGGACTGGCAAACTGAGAGAACCCAGGGAAGCTGGTCAGATGAAGGAAACCATAATGGCTGGTCAACTGAAGAGATTTTGGACTAATCTCCTTTGTTGATGCCGCTTGGATTCAGTGTGTTGAGACGGCGTATCCAGTAGCAGGACTTACCATCCTACTTGCAGGATACAACAGATTTCCTGAGAAAGCAAGAAGCAATGGGCCCACTTCCTCCCGAAACACTGCTTGTGTCGATGGATGTCACATCCCTCTATACAAACATACCACACCAAGACGGTATACAAGCGTGTGAAGAGGTTTGGGAAAAACGGACAGTCAAAGATCCGCCCACACATATTCTGATTAAACTTCTCACCCTCGTCCTCAAATGCAATAACTTTGAATTTAATGGTAAACACTACCTGCAAATTCAAGGGACGGCCATGGGAACGAAAATGGCACCATCATACGCCAACATTTTTATGGGTAGGCTAGAGAAACAGCTCCTTCAGTCTGTGAGCTTGAAGCCATTCTCGTGGCTCAGGTTCATAGACGATATAGACATGAAGTGGACCCACGGCAGAGAGACACTGGAAGAATTCCTCGCGGGTGCAAACAACTTCCATCCAACAATAAAGTTTACTGCAGAGGTATCCAACGACAAACATGTCTTTCTAGACACCACGTCTCACCTAGAAGGAGACAGAGTCGTCGTGGACCTCTACACTAAGCCCACAGACTCACACCAGTATCTCCTGCCATCAAGCTGCCATCCACCCCATTGCAGTCAGAACATTCCTTACAGTCTTGCGCTACGCATCAGACGCATTTGCTCAGACGACGAGGCTTTTGAGTTGCGAGTGAAAGAACTCTCTGATCAACTCAGTAAACGAGGTTATCAGAAGCAGAGCATCGACCAAGCCATAGGAAGGGTTAGACAAATGGACAGACTAAGCCTGTTATCGTACAGGCCTAAACCCACCCAAGACAAAGCCATCTTGCCATTCGTCATAACTTATCACCCAGACCTACCTAAGGTCAGGAATATCGTTGGCAAGCATTGGCCCATCATCGAATCATCAGACCATCTGAACTCAGTCTTTCCGCAAAAGCCAATTATGGCTTTCAGAAGGCCCAAAAGCCTCAGAGACCTTCTTGTGAGAGCGAGACTGAAGCCAGATTCCATAGATGATGAGCCTCATGGCGAATGCAAGCCCTGTGGCAGACCAAGATGTCGAACCTGCGACATGATAACCCCGTCCCACATAGCCAAGTCGTCGAATGGGGCAAAAGTAAGACTGAAGGGGAGTACTGACTGCAAAACAATGAATGTGGTTTACCTGATATCGTGTGGAGAGTGTGGAAAACAGTATGTTGGGGAAACCAAGGGCCTACTCAGCGTGAGGATGAATGGTCACAGAGATGACTGGAAACACAAGAGATTTGAACGATCTCCAGTTGCAGAGCACTTCCGGTTGCCAGGGCATGACTTCTTGAGTCATGCCTCTGTCTGTTGCTTGGACCACAATTCGGGTTGGACGGACAAGACCAGAAAACAGCGTGAGAGCTACTGGATACGCCGTCTCAACACACTGAATCCAAGCGGCATCAACAAAGGAGATTAGTCCAAAATCTCTTCAGTTGACCAGCCATTATGGTTTCCTTCATCTGACCAGCTTCCCTGGGTTCTCTCAGTTTGCCAGTCCCCCCTGTTTGTTTCCCCAACAAGCTGGAATTACACACACATTCCAATGACATGCAGGCCGTCATCTGTTCTCGTTTTATAGCAGTGTTTCCTTCACCTAACCAGTTTTCCTGGGTTCTCAAAGTTTACTAGTTTTCCTGGGTTCCACAAGTTTACCGGTTCTCCTGGGCACCCCCAGCTCACCAGTGCTTCTTGGTTCCCCCGACAAGTTGCAGTTCCACACACATTTTAGTTTCCTTCATACAACCAGTTTTCCTGGGTTTCCAGTTTCCCCCCCCCCCAATTTACCAGTTCTCCCGGGGTTCCCCAGACAAGTTGACATGCAGACCGTCATCTGTTCTCGGTTTGTAGCAATGATTCTTTCATCTTACCAGTTTTCCTGGGTTCTCCCAGTTTACCGGCATTCCTGGGTTCACCCAATATACCAGTTTTCCTGGGTTCCTACAGCTTACCATTTCTCCTGGGCTCCCTCCACAAGTTACAGTTTCACACACATTTCAGTGATATGCAGACTGGCATCTGTTCTCGTTTTGTAGCAGTAATTGCTTTATCCTACTCGTTTTTCTGGGTTCCCCAGTTTTCCTGGGTCCCCACAGCTTACCAGTTATGCATTCTGTAGCAGTGTGTCAACCTATGGGCCATTTCAGCTACATACGTATATCTGTCTCGTCTCTCTGCATAAGACATGGTTTTCGCATCCCCCTTTTCTTGCTTGTAGCGGTGTGTTCGCCTCCTCTTCTGACCACATAAATGTGATTTTCATCTAAATTCTTCAAACTTCAATAAATCAAATGTTCGCCAATTGAGCACAAAGGCAATTTTTATCTAAATTTCTATATTTCAAAAATCGAGGATGGCCATTTTCGCCGTCTCTCCTTCCAAGCACCGTCCATGAGCAGGTCTGGGATGATTTGCATTCATGGAAAGTACTCTGTTTGACTCTATTTTGTGCTTATTACCTTGATTTTTATCTGGTTGCCTCCAGCCCTGGTTCCCCAATGTTTAACTTACATAGCTAATACACAATCACCGAGTAAATTAAACACACCGCTACAAACTGACTTTATGTAGTAAAGTGACGCGCAATTTTTGTCGCCATTTTTAGCAGATACTGGGCCCTTTCAAAGGGCGTTCATGAATTATTTTTAAGTCGTTTACCCACTGCCGAACATACAGTGGTGTCAACTTTGTCACATTTCATGTGATTTTTGTGTATTTGTGTATTTTTGCATTGTTTTTTATTTATTTTGTTTATTTACCTATTTTCATTTTCTTTTCCAGTTTTTACCTGTAAATACATATTGACTCTGAAGAAGGCGAAAGCCGAAAGCGCGCTAAGTTTGATTTATTCTTGCACTGTTAATGGTTTAATCCCCCTATATACTTATTTCAATCATTTTCGAATCCTTTCTTAGGATCCAGTGCCACCGGGAAGATTTTTGTTTGATGTTTGTCCTATTTCTCCCAATATATATATATATATATATATATATATATATATATATATATATATATATATATATATATATATATATATATATATATATATATATATATATATATATATATATATAAATTATGACCATGCAATGACCTTGACCTATTTTATTGCATGGTCAATTTTGGAAACATTGGCTTTTACATGGGGAAAAATTGAAAACTATGGATTTTATGAAAACTATTGCAGCCTGAGACCTGAAAAGTGGTAGATGCACACAACTAATGGATTAGATGAAGGTATATGATTAATTTAGGTCAAGGTCATCTCTTGACCTTGGCTGGTCTGTCGTCCATACACACTTTTCAAAGATTTTTTTCTCTGTAACCACTTGGCCAGTCAAAGCTAAATTTTATATGAAGCATCTGTAGGAAGTAGGAACCAATGTATGTATAAATAATCCAGGATACATGACCAAGATGGCCGCCATGCCCATATATGGTAAAAACCCTTCAAATATCTTCTTCTCTGAAACCAGTGGACCGATTTCAATGAAACTTGGCATGAAGCATCTATGACTCAAGTACTACAATGTATATATAAATCATGACCCTGCGATGGCATGACCTATTTTACGGCAAGGTCAAGTTTGGCTTTTACATGGGAAAAAGTGAAAACTATGGATTTTTTTGAAACTATTGCAGCCTAAAACCTGAAAAGTGGTAGATGAAAACAACTAATGGATAAGATGAAGGTATATGATTAAGTTGGGTCAAGGTCATCTCTTGACCTTGGCCGGTCCGTCGTCCATACACACTTTTCAAAGATCTTCTTCTCTTAAACCCCTTTGCCAATCAAAGCCAAATTTTAACTACTTTTCTTTAGTCCAGTGACTGTATTTCTTGAACTCTCAGGTGAGCGATCGTTGCCCTTGGGCGACTTGTTCAGCAGGCTATCCACTGTTTGATCCATGTGGCATTGATTATCATGGAATGTACAGTACAATGCAATGGTGAGGGTCCATTACCCGAAATTTCTCAACTCAATAAGATTTGTATTCATTCTTTGGCGAGTCTATTATTTCCAAAAGAACTATCAGTTTATTTAATCTATCAGTCATCAATCTCACATTTTCACGCACAACATACAACACGCCGTTCGTAGTTGAGCCACCAATGTGCTTTGGAGATTCTTTTATCATGACCATGTTTATAGATTAATCGTATTTCTTTTAACAGAATGATCGGTGTCACTCTGCAATTGTCATGTGGTGAACGTTCATCGTGCAACTATACTGTAACAGACTTGTCGCCCAATACCAACTACGTCATCTACCTATCTGTAAGACGTCAGGGGGACACACTAGATGGGCCACCAGGACCCTCTGTCTATGTGAAAACTGCTTGTGATGGTATGTTATGTGTTCGATCTGAGAACAAAATCTATTCCGGTCAATACTATATTGTAGTATGACTTTCTATTTTTTCTTTGAAGTTTATGTATGTAAAAATATTATCCAAAAAAAGTTAGTATCAAATGAGGCGGTCCGACATATTAATACTCAGGAAGAAGGCGGAATGTAAACTGTACTGTAACTTCCTGATATTGGAAGTTACAGTACGAATCTGTCAACTGGTTGTCTGTCTTACTGCAAGTTAGTTAAATACCTTGTTGAAAAAAATAAGTAAAAACAGCTCGTCTTCGTCTCACTTTATTTTACATATTTTTCCACTCAGTACTTTAACTCTAACTTGTTGTTCTTGTATTTTTTAATAAATGTAATCATGTACATGTATCTTACTTGAATGACATTTGCTGAATGCTTTAATGGCTCACATGGTTCATCGACTGATCCTTCAGTAACTATTAATTAAACGAGTTAATAATACGTCTTATAATTTTCTCGAGAACTATAAGAACTAGGTGACATTGAAGCTATTGGTTCATCCATTGATCTGAGCTTCAAGAGCACTTTACAAGGCTAGGTCTCAAATTTCCATCTCTGTCGAATTCATCGATGATGGTGCATTATTCTTTCTTTTTGCAAACAAAGTATATACTGGTCAAAATAAGTAAGGGATCAAACTTTTAAGGGTGATTTTGGGGCTAATCTATAATTAATCGATTTTTCATTTATATGGTGGTTTATAAAAATTAAAACTGAGATCCTTTAAGGGCAGTGAACACATTAATGAGAAAGTTTTATTGCACTTTCATATGCCACCAATTTTGAAATTGTGCATCATCTGACTTAAGCACAGTTGTTCTTTAAATCACACTTCTTTAAAAGCCAAAGTGATAAAAAGTCCATAAAAACTGATTCCACAAAAAATTCAATTTTACCAATTCATGAAAATTTGGCGAATTTGCACGATAGTCATCAAGATTGTCAGCCAGCTAAAAAGATTGGTGATTTCTGACCATTTTAAAAGTTTTGCACGATCAAACTTACACACCATCAAGTTTCTATGGCAATTTCATACCATTTTCATTTTAAGGGTAGTCTGACTTAAAGCCTGATCTTGTTGAATGCAAAGACTAATGTTTCGATCCTCAAGAGTACAAAACTAAAAAATGAATAACCTTGATGATAGAATTTTTTTCATTTTTATAATTACCAGCAGTTCGTAATCTTGTAGAAATTTCGCGTAAGAAGTTTGATCCTTAACTTTATTTGTCCAGTATATAAAACTTGTACCTCGATTACTTGAAATAGACTGGATGAAAATTTGTTCTACATTGTCGCAGCCTTAGCATTTCATTATTTTACTACATTGCCATTTATTTTCTCCAGAGCCTACAGACAGCCCAATTATTACCTCTGTGAAAGGAGAACTACAAGTCAACAGCACATATCCAAAAACTAAACTCATTGTAAAATGGCAGGTCAGTCCAATGTTATGTAAAGTAGGGCTTAGCAGCAACTTCGACCGTGACCATTCCGAGAAAAACATTTTACATACAAGTTAATCTTGAATATCATATGCATTCTTAAATGTCAACTTGTTAAGTAAATGGCGACTACATAGTTAATTTTTTGTTGATAAAATGTGAGAATCCATTGTATCTCACATTTTATCAACAAAAAATAAGTGTATTTGTAATATTCATGTTTGTAAATATAAAATCGTTAACTAACGATGTCGTTAATTTTGAACAACTGGTCCCAAATCTTTAATTAGAGGAGATGGTTCTGTCTTTAACAGATATACGAGATCGCATATTGCAACAGGAATCACATATTTGATGTAACATTTTAGTGAAGGATTTCTGATAGTTGATAAGTATTTACAAAGTTATTCTTAAAAATTGCAGGATCCACCAAGAAAGACTTGGAACTGTAACTCCATCAAGCGTTACCAGATCATGGTCTCCGACCTAGAGCCAGAGGTCCTCATCACCCATGTGGCAGGCAGCGCTGAGAAACAATTCTCAATCTCAGAACTGGAGCCGGCTACCAGATACTGTGTGAAAATGAAGTTTGAGAATAACAAGAGCTTTTACAGTCCAGTTTCAACAGAGAAATGTATCATATCACCTTCAACTAGTAAGCATAGGCCACTGCGTACACACCATGTTTATATCATTGAAAATCTGGACCCATCAAGTTTCAAATACATTTTTACAGTCAGAGACCTATTTACATTGTATGAATTACTCCCTTAATTTAATTTAATTAAGTTGCTTTAAACATCGGAAGTCAGAATTAAGATAACAAAAATTATTACTAATTAGAAGTCAATATGACTAGTGATTTGGATAATAACTTTCGACAGAAGTATTGGACTGGGCCTGGTGGATTTTTTAAACTTAACAAAATTTGTTTTACAGTACCGTCGGCGCCATCCAACCTTGAACTTCTGCGAAGGTCCAGCACTTCACTGACTGTCAGGTGGAACCGACCGCAAGATGCCCAGGGAAATATGACAATTTACACAATCATTTACTGGAAGAATACACGAGAGTTGTCCACAAAGCAGGG
Organism: Rugalucina vietnamica; assembly: GCA_964017185.1. Lineage (NCBI taxonomy): Eukaryota > Metazoa > Mollusca > Bivalvia > Lucinida > Lucinidae > Rugalucina > Rugalucina vietnamica. Next base: position 60,806,307 of record OZ024873.1, read on the forward strand.
AGTTGAGTGGAAATCGTCCGAGCCACAAGTGGTCTACACGCTAGAGGGGCTAGAGCCTTACACTAGTTATCACATCCAGGTACTGATGGTTTAATCTCTAATAAAATAATCTGCGATAATTAAATCTTAATATGAGACAAGTCATGCAATAGATAACAAAATAATAACATTCAGTGATAGATTTTCAAAGCCAAACGACGTATATCGTTTTGACCGTTTGCTATATTGTTCTTTTATCATTTTGTTTCCTTTTAATATATATATGAATATATCAAGAAAAAAACAACAACAAAAAATAAAAAAAAAATGAGATCAAAAGGGGATTGGCCATACCGCGGTTTCGGCTACTTAAGCCTCTTCATTGATCCTATAAAAAGTCTGCAACAGTAGCTTGCATCACAATCGACTCTTGACAGCTTCATCTTTTACATATCCTTATCTTTCAATAAACTTCAGGTTCAGGCGGTAAATTCGGCAGGAGCAGGTGACTATAGCAATGTTCTCACGAGGGAAACGGCGGAAGACAGTAAGTAAAATATAATTATAATCTTTATTTTTGCAGACAGGGGTCATTGCGCCATTTCCTGATCATTTCCTCCTTGTACCTTTTTTTTGCCAGTATTCAATATTGACTACTTTAAAGAATTACCCATATTCCCTTAAACATAGTCCATTCATTCAATGTGTTAGAAAAATGATAATACTGTACTTATTGCGTTTACAAGATAACAAAAGATAGAAAATAACCTGGGCCCAATTGTTCAAAACTTTGTTAACGCTGTCACTAAGCCCTCAATTTGTTAACTATATAATCAACTTCAAAAGCAAATTTAATGCTTTTTTTTTTAAAATATAAGAATCCTTTGCAGTGCAAAGAATTCACACATTTTTTCAACAAAAAGTAACAGCGCATTTGTAATATTGTCATTTGAAATTTTAAATCGTTAATTTTAAACAAATGGCCCCTGTAATTTAACAAATTAAATACATATTTAAAAAGAACAAGTTTATTTTACGCTTCATTGATGTTTTCCAGAGCCTGGTACAGTGACCAAATTCCAGAATATCTCTCGCACACAAACATCTATTCTTCTCCGATGGGAACCGCCTGATAGACCAAATGGAGAAATTAAAAACTATATGGTAGGTTGTCAGTTTTAGAAACAGCCTATTCAGCATGTATTTGACTTTAAGCATTAAACACACACTGCTTGGAGTTTTCAGCTTTTTTGACTAATTGCGTTTTCTCTGTATATATTATTCAGCAATAGTAAAACAATAGATGGATCTGGTTAAATGTAAATTGACTGTTACCGTATGCAGCATACATAATATCAGATAATGTAAGATATCCTGAATTTAATCCTGAATTTGCCGTTGCAATTAAACTGCTGTTTGTCGTGATGAAGTATGATTACGAAAACTTGACCCTGTAATACAATGGAGCTTTTTTCAGCAGTAAAATGAAAAAAAAAAAAAAAAAAAAACTTCATTTGAAAAAAAAAAATGATATTTTTAATATTTAGCTCAAAACATTTATTGTGGGTACACGTTACAACCGCCTCTCCTCTGTATATGTTTTGGAACAAAAATAAGGAAAATAGGTATATCCCTGCATCCCCCAGTTTTTCTATATGAAAGGGGTTTAAGGGGGTATACATCAAACGGACATGTTTTCCTAACGATAGTTTATGTTTCAGTTACACTGCCGTCGTATTAAACCACAACTTTCCGACTCCAACGAGTCCAATGAACCATACCGTCTTGCTCCTGGTACAAGTTTCTTCAACTACACAGGCCTACAGCCCACCACACAGTATAGGTGTGATATAAATGCCAGCACCAGTAAAGGACCTGGTCGGAATTCGTCATTACTAGTGTGGACTGAGGCTACCGGTAAGTGAAATCATGTACATGTATGCTGAAAAGTTATAGGATATAGGACTTTTTCATGGTTGTACATATTTCATCAAGAACTCATTTGATAGAAGTCTCATTTACAACTTACATGTACCAAATTATACAATACCGAGTCATATTTTAGATAGACAGACTCAACAGAAAGACACCGGGGACCTGTTCATAGTAAGAACAGAAAGAGCAGGAATAACTGATACACTTCAATTTAAAATCATAACCCAAACACCATGCAAACACCATAGACAACACATTATTTCACATAAAATGAAAAAAAAAATATGCATGAAGAGCAAGATGACTCGCTCTTTATAACCGTAGATCATTAATGAATGTCTTCGTTTTAAGTAATCTGTGGGGCTCGCTCTATGCTTTTCAGATCCCGAAGAGCCCCCAGCGCCCACTATTCTTGGTCGATCTGATTCCACAGTCACGCTTGAACTTAAACCAGTTCCTAATGGATCTGTCAGGTAAGATTGAGTTGCTATTCGAATTATACAGTCCTCTGGAATTATGAGGTCAGCTATGTCTAACGTGACGACGTTGCGTATCGTACGTTGGTTACTTGGTTACGTTTGCTTTATCATTCCGGCTCACACAGGATGTATCAAACTTGCATTGTTGTTACATTGGCGACGATGATGAAAACGGAGTAAGAAGCAGCAAATAGAGTTTCAACAGCGAGCAACCGGAGGAAGTGGGAAACTACGGCGCCTATTGAAGGAAGTAGTTAAAAGCTGAATGACGAATTACGTTATCGACATGGCAGAGAATACAGGAGTCACCGTTATGACGGAGACGAGAAATTTACGGGCACTCCCATTCCGACCCAGTGAAGATCAGTTGTCGACAGGTAAAGCATGGGAGGAAGGGCTGGATGATCTCGAAAGGGAGTTCAGGTATTTCCGAATCAGCAGCCCCGCAGACAGAAAAGATGCGATGATCATCTACGGGGGTAAGGAGATTGCCAGACTGGAAAAAAAGTCTTTCAGACCCCGACGATCCCCACGGTCAGTTGAATGAATATGAGAAATTGCGCAAAAAGCTTAACGACTATTTCTCACCAAGACAGAATAAACATTATTCACGGTTTACGTTTCTAAAGTTGAGACCATTTGCAGGGGAAGCCACAATTGCCTACACAGCTAGGCTAAGGGAAAAAGCATAAGACTGCGATTTGGGAGACACATTTGATGACAGGATTCTTGAGCACCTGATACAAACCATTGAAAATAAGCACTTGATACAGAAGTGCATAGCGAAACACTGGGACTTTTTCTGTCAGAAGCCGGGCAGATTGAGGACAAATCCTTGCAGGTGCATGACATGAAAGACGCGCGAGATGACAGGTATGTTGCCAGGGTGCGTAGTTCTCGTAAACTGAAAAACTATCGGAGCCATCATAGCAGCGACGAAGATGATTTTGATACGAGATGCAGATTCTGCGGTTATGACAGAAAACATAAAAATCGAGGTTTGCCCCGCGTATGGAAAGAAATGTAATAGCTGCTAAAAGCTAAATCACTTCGCTTCAGTCTGTAAATCACAGAGAAATACATTGTAAGGATGGCATTTCAAGACAGAAAAAACAGAATTCGCAGGACCAGTGAAAGCAAACGGTTGCAGAAAATATACGACACAGGTAATTCGGACAGCTCAGATGACGGTTTTCTTTCAAATTCTGCAGCGCACATGCTTAGAATCCGGCGCCATACAGAGCCGAGAAGGAAAAGGAGAAACAACTGCTTATTCGGACGCAAATATATCTGGGTCCAACACCAAGAATGCAGGAAAGAAATACAAATAATGCGACACGTAATACAGAGGCATACGCGAGAGTTGGAGATGAAATTCGAGCAAAAATTGGATGGATGTATCGATCAAATGAGTGCGCTAAGAACCATATGCGTATGTAGTGCTTCAAACGATGAGATAGCAAACTTGCAGACAAAGGATGAAACCGACGATGTTAGCCAGAGTAAAAGCCCGGTGAATGAGGAGACTGGGCAACCAGGTCGACAAACACTAGAAAGGTACAAGTAGGCAAAGATCAGGAAAAGGCGCAATCAGAAAAAGATTCCCACTCCAAAAACCGAGGAGGGAAAAAACCAAACTAACAATCAGGTACTTATACCATGAAACAATCGTAAGCCGAATGGGCAGCTATTTTCCCAATAGGTGGCCATTCAGTTACCTTAACTTAACTAAAAATATGAAAACATACATAAGGCGCCAACAGCACAAAAAAATTTTTTAAACACCAAGACAAAACAAAAAGAACCACCACAGAAGTATCGACTTGGAACGATCAGTAACACAAAGTTACTGGCGGGCTTAAACCGGTTTTACATGGCCATAACCTCACCCTCAGCTTCTGCAGTGGTTCATAACATTTAGTTAGTTATTCGGTCCTCGTGGTGAATCTCTAACTAGTCAATGAATCATCAAGAACAAACAAATAAATCATGATAAACATCCTGATGAATCAAAAACCAGGACTCACAGACTGAGTAAGCTGCCCGACGATGGAGATCCCTGGGCGCCGAATAACCTACTAACTCCGGAGCAAAAGAAAAACACCAGTTGGACCCCGGTGGGCCAAGCAACAGACAAGAAGCTCCGGCCCCAACCAACTAAAATGAATAGCTTTATGTCGGGGCCATCATAGAGTCGGACGCCCGACCCACCGGCGTGCAATTAAAGAAGGCAGCATAGTTATCAACCATCATTGGGTTAAAAACTAAGCATGCAGACTGTCGCATAACATTCAAGTTATAACCTATACGTTTGTAACGTGTTATGATTTTTCTGAACTGAAAAGAAAAATCATTAATTCCTTTAAGTTTCTTAAATTTGTAAACCAAGTCACCATAAAATTCAGGTTCCGAAAGGCCCTCACTTAAAAGCGTCTTTAACCCAACATTATATTTGGAAATCAATTCATAGTGTCTACGATAAAATTTAGAAAATGTTTTTCGAAGTTTATGATACCGATATCCCTGTTGGAGAAGTTTTGCCGTTAAACATTTATTTCGAGCGTTGAAGTCTGTAACATGATTGCAGACTCTAGCAAACCTAATAAGTTGCGAAATGTATACACCATAAGAAGCACGACGAGGAACGTCACCATCCAAAAAAGGAAAATTTACTATATCAAAATCAAAGTCATCGCGCTTATCATAAATTTTAGAAGAAACAAATCCATTTGCAACAGAAAGATGTAGATCTAAAAAGGGGGCTTCAGTATCTGAGATATTGGCTTTGTTCAACTGAAGTTCATGTGGATAAATTTGATTGACCATACCTTCAAGATAAGGGTTGTCAATGTTCAATAGGTCATCGAGGTACCTAGATGTGGAATTAAAAGCCTCGATAACATCAGCTTGATTATCATGGTTAAGAGAATCCATGAAATCTCTTTCGTAGCAGTATAAAAATAAATCAGCTACGAGAGGTGCGCAATTTGTACCCATCGGAATTCCAACAATTTGTCTGTATAACTTGGTCCCAAATCTAATATAAATATTATCAAGGAGATAGGATAAGGCGTCGCATACATTCTGACATGACCAAAGTGTATACCGACTTTGGTCAGAGGAGGTGAAAAAAGCCTTTCTGTCATTACATGCCAAATAAAGTGAACCATAGTTTTTTAATGTAGATCCTGTATGCGCAAGTGACAATCTTGCAGCTAATGTTCATAGCTGTGATAAAAGCGACGGAACAGAAAAAGACGACACGACAACGGGAAGGAAAATGTCCAACAACTCGGACCCCGTCTTTTCGAAAAGGCAGAAGGAGAAGACAAAGAAAGTCACATTTTTAATTAACAAGAAATCTGACTTGTAACATTCATTGTGCATGATTTCGTAAACCAATGTTTTATGGTTTTCTGACTGTACATTCAAAATACAACTTCGTTACCTTAAATCGCAATTATGAACGCATGTTACTTTTAGCACACTGTATAATTTACATAAATATTTGCAGACTGGGTAGAAAATTATCAATCACAAACACAATTTGAAAAAAGGGGAGATATGCAATATCTGGTCTAACGTGACGACGTTACGTATCGTACGTTGGTTAATCGGTTACGTTTGCTTTATCATTCCGGTTCACACAGCATGTATTAAACTTACATTTCGTAATTGGTTGAAGGCAATGCTTTTAAACTGAAGGTAGTGCAACCTAAACGTAAACATAGAGAGGAAGAAAAATAACCGCAAGTTAAGATTTTCGTGTTCTGTCTCTTGTCCAAAGCATGTGTACATGGCGGAATAAGACGATGAGATTATAATATAGTATAAATCTGCTTAACGTTTAAACCTACACAAAGTGTATTTCAGTACCTAAAAGTCTGTAATAATGTGCCACATCAGATACATAATCGAAACATTAAGTATAAGTGGAATTTATTTGTCGTCGAGTCTTTCGTATTCAGATCGCACTTTCGGGGAAATTGACACAGTGATCTCCAGGTCATTTTGCTTATCAAAATCATTTGCCTCTTCAATAGTATCTGGTAACTTTCTGTTCACCGTCTCTGGAAGGGAAATTGATAATAAACCACCAACAAATGCCGCGGCGCCAAATATAGTCAGAGGCATTGCTTTTGCTATGTCATTGTTTATTATATCAGCCAGGTTCGCCAAGTATGGGGATAACATACTCCCAACTCTTGCACATGCCGAGCTTGTTCCCATTCCGACATTGCGAACAACAGTAGGATATAACTCAGTTGATATTATGTACAGTACTTCAAACGCACCAGATACAAACATCTTTCCCAGAATTGACAGCAGCACTAAAAGCCAATGAAGAGAATCACTGTTTTCAAGAACTGGATAGATTGTACCCATACACATAATGCCTCCAAGGAGCATAAACGCAACATATATTTTCTTCCTTCCAATTTTATCTAGCAGATATAAGGTCACAAACCTAGCTGGGAAATCTATTAAACTAAGTAAGGTGAGGTTTAAGTAAAAGTTTCCTCCCAAGTTTCCAACATTTAATACAACTCCATAATATGCCAAGCTCACAAGGAACCAATTGCAGAATAACACGAAAGTCCGGAGGCCCAACGTTCTTGTAGAAAATAACTGCCATACTTTCCCCTTTTGGCATTCGTTGTCAGCTTCTATCGAGTCAACGGTTTCTTTTGATAAGTGTTTTCGATTCCTATGTGCTACGTTAGCTATTACTTTAATCGCGTCGTCTCTTTTTCCGTTACTGAGCAACCATCTAACTGATTCTGGGAACAAACAAATGTAGAAAATATAGATTACAGTTGGAATTCCAAAGCACAATTGAGCTTTCTGCCAGTCCTTTAGAAGATACATCAATAATATGTACAGTAGACTTCCCAAGCCCGCAGCAATAGCAATAAGTGTTACCATCCATACTCTTTTGGACGGCCCAACGAATTCCACCCCTACGACAAATGCACCCATAAGCGAACTAATTGCAATTGACCCTATCACGAAATATATAACTACAAAACTGTAAATTTCTGGAGCAAATGTCAATGCGTTAACAGACACCATTGATATTAACAGTGCAATATAGAACGACTTCTGACGACCGATTATATCCGATAGCTGGCCAAACACAATGCTCCCAACCAACACACCAGCGTAGTATATGGTTTGAGTCAGGGATATCCAGTATGAGCGATCGCATACTAAATCATCTTGTTTTGTAAATGTATTCTCGAATATAGACGTATCGTAGACCCATTCATTGCATTTTATCTGACTGGTGTTCGAGGCACTGTTGTTTGAGTGGTCGTACAAGTGGCATCTGTCATATGGATACTTGTCAGACGGAGGAATGTAGTATTTCACCAGTGCATCATGTTCTGGAGAAAAGACGTCCCATGTGTCATTCTCCAAACCTGGGATTTTGCACCTGGAAATAAAAGGAAACGTCGTCAATCCGAAGGGCAGTATAGAATATAATCATTCGTGTCGAATAAGTCTATAATTTAAATCCGGCGTTTTACGAAAGCGGATCGATATATCAAATGCGCAGATATTTTGTGCGGAAAAAAGAGTATCAAAAGCGCGTTTAAAAAGCGCGGAATTTTATTGCTTTTTCAGGTATTTTTCAGGTATACCTGTGCTATATGAATGTATCTCACTATCAAGACCAAAGTTATAAAAGCGAAATTCAACCATACTTCTTCCGTTAGCCAGCGTCCTTTGCCCCCGTACACCTCCAAGAAATATCACCGCTTTTGAGTCAGTAGAAGTAGTATTATATATGTATTTGGTTTATCTAAGTTCGTAGACCTACAATGGTTTCGATTCGGACAACTATTGCAAGAAAACAACAGTTAAAATACAAGTACTCACCTATGTTCTGGTACTCCGAATACAACAACATTCAGAAGAATATAGATGCCTGCATGCACAGCCGGTAAACATGTTAAGAAGCAAACCCATTGTTGATACCGTCCAAACTCTCCAACTTGTTTTAGAAAATCGTCAAACTTCATCATATCTGTCTCCTGTTTTAGTTACATATATCACACATTCGTTTCTGATATAAACACAATATCACATGAATTATACATTCGTTCATAAATTCTTGCACTTTCATAAACTTTAAAGTATAAATAATCATTATCATCGATAACCTCATCATAGCTCATAATGTCAAGGTATGTGGACTTTATCAGTTTAGGTTAACTAAGGTGAAAATCATTGTAGTTGACTACAAGGATATTTGAAATGTAAAGTCTTGCTTATCTTTTCAAAATACAGTCTACCCGTCCCTGTTCTGGTCTTATTATTGTGTTTAAAAAGACCTGGTAGAAGTATTTCAAACGTACGATGTGAACATGTCTTATGTTCTAAAAGTTGTAGAAAACACAAATGATAAAAATCGTGACAAATTATGATTATCTGACTGTGTGTTTACATTATTATTTTTCATTTTGTTGATACCTGATTTCTGGTGTGGTATTGTCAGTTTGACATTTCACCAGTAAACTATTCTGATTCTGAATCTGATACTGAATACTGTATCAAATGAGCCTGTGAGTGAGAAAACCAACAATTTGGGTTCTGACCAGGTCCGAAACAAACCGGGCTGTACAGTCACAGAAGATGGTTAGAGGCTGGAAATTTTGGATTTAAAAAATGTACTATCCGTGTAGCGAAAACAAAGGCGCTGATCGGCTTCGCAGTTACTGCGAAACTGATCTGCGCCTTTGTTTTCGCCTAAGCAAATTGTTGGTTTTCCCATGCAGCAGCTGAAATTGTTATTACTCAGTCGTCATACGTGTACCAAACGATTGTAAAGTCTGAGGTTTATTTAAAATAGAATCGTATCACCCATTGACATTCTTGTCTACTTCGACACCATACCAACAGTTACAAAACTGTGATGATTCACAAGGCCGTTGCTTATATATGACCTAAGTATTTGCTACCTTTGCACAATACGCATGTTGACAACAAGTGTACTTGACAATGAAAACGTTTATCTCTTATGCAACGGTTTATTTATAATAAGTACTTTACTCGAGGGAAGTATGTTACCATTTTGAAGATCCCAAATCTAAGCTGCATGCAAATATCATGATTGTAATTTTAGAATATATCCGATACTTTAATTTCAGTTTTTACCGCATCATCGTAGAAGAACTACCCAGTATTGGCAAGAGAAGCCTTCCAGATACTATCATCGCAGCTGACTATGATTATTACAAGGCTAAGGCTGAGGGACATAGAGTCTATGTTGCTGCACAGATCCACCAAGACAAGGCATCAGGCCCGTTTGAAGTGGGCGACAATAAAACTTATTCGGGGTATTACAACGCACCTCTCAGTCCAAACAAGAAGTATAACATATGGTTTGGAGCGTATTCTGAAGTGGACGGGGTAAGTATTATGAATACCAACATAATTATATCATATAAAATATCGCTGTGAGTGGGAATTTCTTTCTTATTGAGCCATTTCCTGATCATTGCTTACTTCGATCTTAAACGTATTTTATGTCAATCAATAGCTTAAATGCATTGAGGTAAAAGTATGCAATCATTAGGAAATGGCGCTATCAGAAAGAAATTCCCACTCCAAAAACCGGGGTGAGAAAACTAAATTGACAATTAGGTAATTATACTTAGAAAACATATCGTACGCCAAGTGAGCAGCTATTTCCCATTAGGCGGTCACTCAGTTACCCTAACTCAAGGTATTCGAGGTCCATCAGAGAAAACATACCGGAAAGAAATTAATCATGTTCATTTTGAAAATATACCTTGTCTGTACTTCATTAGTTGTTTCAAGATTTTGCAGAATGCTTTTAAATGTCCCTGTAGATTTCGTCTCCCTCCATACAAGCTTAATGTATTATTATGTTTCACATTTTCTTTTCAGTCTCTCAGAAAATCCATATCTAAAGCCGAACACAGATCCGTTGGTAAGGATAATGACATTGGCATTAAAACTGAGCTCTAACAGTTTAACTGTGCATTATATTGTCAAACTAGTACTAAATTGTAAAGTTACTGAGCCATCGCGTGAGAAAACCAACAATTTGGGTTTCCGAACAGGTCCGGCACAAAGGCTGTGCATAATAAAGCTAGAAGCTTGAAACTTTAGAAATAAGTAGAAGAGGAATTGTACTATTAGTCCGGCTTGAGCCCAAGATGACCGTGCAATAGCGTCTATAGAAAATGTTTTTGCAGAAAAAAGTTGGTATGGGTATCCTGATTTGAAATCCGGATGATGCCAGATTGGCATCCTTGGGCAATTCAAGATGGCCGCCATAATCCAATATGGCCGACAAAAGACGGTTTTTTTTATGGAATTTCGAACAGATATCTGATGAAGTGCTAAATGCTTGTCTTTAAATTAGAGAAATAATAAAATTTAGCCAGTTTCATCAAAATGCAACAAAATGAAAATAAACAAAATCAAGATGGCCATCAAAATCCAAGATGGCCGACGAAATAAGGGCTTTTGATAGAAGTTCTTACATGCATAGGATAAAATGTTTAAAGATTGCATTTAAAGTGGAGAAAATTTCAAGTTAAGTCATTTTTCCAGTAATATATGCATGCAAAAAAGCAAAATTAATAAAGATGGCCACTAAAGTCCAAGATGGCCGACAAAATGTTATTTTCATAGATGTCCATCAATATATGTGATGTAATGTTTAAAACATGACATTAAAGGTGCAGAAGTCATAAAGCTAAGATTGTTCATGAATATGTGACAAAAGCTAAAAAAAATGGCTTCTAAAATTCAAAATGGCCACAGGAAAGTAGATAGAATGTGTTTGGTAAATAAAAATGATATGAAATTTCCATCTCTGTGCTTTATTTAACAAATTTCAACAAAAAATACCAAAAACGCCAATAGTACCGCCATGATTTGGATTTTAGTAACCTTTGTTTAATTTTAGAATAAGCTGGTACAAATGGAAGATTATACATTAGTAATCTTTTGTCAAGCAATGCTGTCTTATAATTAAAGCACTGCAAATAATTACAGTGCTAGGAACAATTTAACTTTCGCATGACTGTTTCAAAGATATAGGTAGACCATGTTGGCAGACAGATATGGAAGAATAGAGTTGGGTTTCATGTTGTATAACAATGTGTTAAAAGGCTATGTGTAGAGACTAAAATATGGGTTGATGTGGCCTGCAATGGGGTTGGATAGGGGTTACAATCGATAATGTGGGGATTTAAGAAGGTTTAATCTGGTTTGGTTATAAATCTACTCCCTAGTCAACAAATCATCAGCCATATTGTGACTTAGCAACTACTCTCTTAGTACTAATCTCAATACAGTCATAAGCGGAAATGTAACAATTGCATATGAAGCTAACACTCGCTGTAGAAGTGAGTTTAACTCAAAGCAGTACAAATATGCAGTATAGCTAACACTACCACATAGTTTATTCCGTCTCCACTGATTTTTGATTCATCCACAATTCTCTATTTCATCCATCCGTGAATCTTTATATTCGATGCAGATGTACATGTACTAAACACAGAGCCTTCAAATGAGTCACTTATCGTTGAAACCAAATGTAACAGATTGAAAACTGCTAGCTGTTCGGTACAGCAGGAATAGGGTGGTGAGGGTAAAATAAGACTTATATGATCTAGCTGGTAACTAGCTGGTAACTGTTCACAATTATAAAATCTTTCAAGCTTTGTGGAATACAATTTTAGTACAGTATGGTGAATTTAATGGGTTGTGTTCGGCTGGTCGAAAATTTGCCTTTATGGCGATTTTAAATAAAACGTTGTAATACCAATGAAATGCCAAAACGACTATTAAATCACACTGAATGCCAATGGGGAAATTCTATTCCTGGTCTGTGGGTTCCGAGCCCTTAGCAATCACAATACTGTGACCTTCTTCTCCCCCTTCCAGTGAGAACAAAAATACTGAAAACAGCATTATTATTAAAATAAAATAAAGCTAAAATAAAACATCTTGTGAGTTTAGGGCTGTAAATGTTTTATGATTTATACCAATGCAATGAAGAATCCCAGTCATTTGGCAAGCATCAGTATTTCAAACAACTCATTCCACAGAAAGTTCATTCCTTGTGATATGCATTTGTAGTAGCACTTTGGAGACTGACATTTTGTTACTATATCTAGATCTAGCATTCTATTTTCTGTTCCGGTCTCCTCTGTTGGAACTTTGCAGGGCGGTCTATCGCTTCAGTAGCACTGTTAGTTTGGGCAGTTTCTTAGTTGTTGATGCGGTTGGTCATGCGTAGTTCCAATACGGGCCTTACACAACGTCTGTTATGAATCTTATTCACTTTAAAGTGATGATCTTTCACAACCACCATTGCAGAGAGGCATACAATGAAGATAAAATAATACCTACATGAATTGGTTACTGTTTGCAATGATAACTAGTATGTATTGGTGTTCTTGCAACTGTATATCTAGAAATCGTACTCCGCCAATGAGCCGAATACCATTCTCTCCAGCTTTGCCCGAGAATGAATATCTTTGTCTGGATGTGGCGGACTCCGCATTGTTTAAACTCCTGGCCAATCCTCACTTAACAGGGTTACTCTGAGCTATATTAAGACATCTTTTTCCCCAGATACAATATGTTGATGACTATCTGAGGTAGAGGAAAGCCATTACACTTTTTTTTCGGGATATGTATGCAAAACCACTACAACTAGGATGCAACAGCATAATTGAAGATGTATCTGAAATGGTATATCTGTAGGTAACTCACGAATCGTGAACAATACCCCTGTGCAATCTCGACATCCAACTATCAAAAGTTAACCAACACATTTCTCTTATATGCATGTCTATCACGTGTTTTGCTAAAATGCAGTGGCTTGTTTCACAATATGCAGAAATTCAGTTATTATAAAATAGAAAAAATAACACAAATGTTTTAGAGTATGATTATCTCCCTTTATTTGTCATTTAGGCATACATCAAATTGACATGTAGTAATATAATGTTCAAGGCTGTATATGATTTAATTTCCCATTTTTTTGACATTGAGCGCAATTCATAAACAACAGGAGTGAATTTTGGGTTACTTTCATTTCAATACGGTATTTTGGCCGCCATCTTGGATGCCATCTTGTATCTAAAAACCTGTCCAATGATAAAATGATGCATATCATTTATTTTCACAATTTATTGGCCATAAAAGAGCAATTTAGAAATAATACGAGTGTTATCTGGGTCCATTTCATGTAAATAAAATGCTTGGCCGCCATCTTGGATGCCATCTTGTATCTAACAAACTGTGCAATGATGAAATGATTCATACAATTAATTTCACAATTTACTGACCATGAAAGAGCAATTTAGAAATAGTATGTGTGTTATATGGGTCAATTTCATGTAAATAACACGTTTGGTCGCCATCTTGGACGCAATCCTGATTTCAGAGAGTTGCCCAAGGATGCCAGAGTGGCATCACTTGGTTTTGTAATGTACTATGTATCTTCTTTCAAAAAATGCAAAAACATTTTCTATAGACGCTATTGCACGCTTTGGCTAATATTCTAGGTTTCTGTGCCGGACTATATCCGTGTGGTGAAACAAAGTCGCTGATCAGCTGTGCAGTCATTGCAAGCTGATCTGCGTCTTTGTTTTCGCATATGCAAATTGTTGGTTTTCTCATGCGAAGGCTTACTTAAGATTGAATCTGTCTTCGAGACTCACCTTCTGTGGATATATACAGGTCATTACGAAAACTTCCTTATGCAATATACAAAGATGTTTTTTTTTCAGCTGTGAAAATTGAACATTTTAAATGGAAAAAATACGACATTTTTAATATTTTTGCTCAAAGCGTTGATTGTGGGTACACGATGTGGGGCGGTTTTAACGAGTACCCACAATCTAGGTTGTGCAGCATACATAAGAAAAAAGGTTTGCCCCTGTATACCCCAGTTTTACTATATAAAAATGGGGTTTAAGGGGGTGGGTGTTCATTGCACGGACATGTATTCCTGATCTGGAAGTCAGATTTCTTCATCATTTGAAACGTCATTCAATGAATTATGCTCATGTGCATTTCTACATCGCCAAATAGGTAAATGCAAAGTACAGAAAGTGACTTGCCAAATTCGGCTTTATGATAAAAATATTTCATCAATTTAGTTTGCTCTACTAGTTTTGTTAAAGAGAGCAGCTATTCTGTCATAAATGTGTGAAAAGAAATGGTTTTGAATACATTTAATTAAAACTTACCTCCAATGAAATACATATTTTATACTTGTCAGCTCGCAGTGCTATAACGGCAGCTCCTCCTACCAACCATGTTCCTGTGATAATTGGAGTTATAGTTGTCTTCATTGTGCTCATACTTGTGGTCGCCATGCTGCTCTTTATCTGGAGGTATAGTAGTTGTTTAAATGTTTTGGTTTCATGGCGTTTGGACACAATTCATGGCTAACGACGACAGTTTTCATAGCCGTTCTGTTTGGCGCCTTAGTTGTTTTTTATATTTTATGAAGGGCAGAAAAAGGAACTAGAAGCCTAACTTATAGGTTTACATGTACTGTACATGTATCAATAATTGAAGAACTGAATCGTTAAAACTAAATTACACCATTGAGAATTACACGGCATCATTAACTAACATCATTTTTATTTATGTTTAGGATCAAACATGATTTTGTAGTTATGTTACCGTTTTCTACAATTTCAGAAAACGGCAATTACAAGCAGAACGTGAAAAGGCTGAGATGCCTAATTTTGGACCAACTATTATACCGGAACCAGACCCAACTCCCCCATCGACTCCATTAGGTATATAAAATGGTTCAACATTTTTTCATCACGATTGTTTTTACCAATGCACAACCAATTAGCATGTGAATCATTTAAGATCGATTTATTTCAATCTTTTATACTGACAAAACTTCTGTCGTTTTCACAAGTTTAATTAAATAAACTTTGCTACTGATCAGATAAATTTCTTATAACCTACTGAAATAATTTGTCAAAATCACTACATAACGTTTTCAATTAAGCTACTTTTTTATTTCTGTTAATGCATGACATTTTTGTGGAAATACATAATGGTAAGTGGTTTATTTACCCAATTTTACAAGTATATTATTTTTGTTTTGCAAAATAAACCAACAATTGAAACTAAAATATCATAAAATGCTTGCATGAATTCATAGAATAGGTACAAGTAGGCAAAGAAACTTTAAAACCATTCAGCCATTTCGCTAGCCTGGGCCCAGTCGTCAATACAGTTATATTATTTTTTTTTTCATTTTTTTTTCAACAATGCGTACGTTATAAAAATTACACATCAAATTAATGTATCGGTAGCCGTTATTGATTTCCGTAGAATGATATTGATTTTTGACCAAGAAACGAAAAAAGTAAAAAAGAGAAAAAAAATGATCAGGCTGGAACCCAGGCTACCATTTCGCTTCAATGATTTATAAGAACTCGTTAACATAATAACATTAAGTACCTTAACGAATAATGTGATCAAATATTCTTCAGATCTGGGCCCAGTTGTTCAAAACTTCGTTAGCTTTAATAAGCCCTCAGTTTGTTTATTATATATCGACTTCAAAAGCAAATATACTGTTATGTTTGTTGAAAATATGTGAGACTTCTTTGAGGATTCTCACATTTTTTCAACAAAAAATAACAGTATATTTGTAATATTGTCATTTCACATATTAAAGAATCGTTAATTTTGAACAACTGGCCCTAATAGTTTTGAAATAAGAATCCTTGTCTTGTTGAACTTTTATGATTTGCAAATATAATTGAACTGAGTTAAGCTATTATCTATTATCACTGAATGGAAGAGCTTATGTAATGATGATTTCTGTCTTTCAGATAGTTTTGAGCGTGAGCCATTGTTGGAGGCGGCCCCCTCCGCCTCTAGTATTGAATCTGAACCTGTTTATGGTAACATAGGCTACACAGTAGAGCCAGTGAGAGTGGAAGATCTCTGGGACTATGTGAAGAATAACAAGTGTAATGATTGCGAGGGTCTGAGGAGAGAATATAGGGTAGGTGTTCGATGATTTCATGCCGGTAATTGTTGGATGGTACTTATAATAGGATGGAAAAAGGTACAAGTAGACAACGATCAGGAAAAATCAGAAAGAGATTCCCACTCCAAAAACCGAGGTGGGAAAAAAAACTAAATTAACAACCAGGTACTAACTTATACCATGAAAACATATCGTAAGCCGAATAAACAGGTATTTTCCCAATAGGTGGCCACTCAGTTACCAAAACTTAACTAAAAATATGAAAACAGCATAAGATCTCTTGGACGATGTGAAGAATAACTAGAAGTTAGTGTGAAGATTATTAGGGACTGAGGAGAGAATACAGGGTAGGTGTTCTATAAATTTCAAAGTGTCAAGCATTGTTTGGAAGGTACAGGCAGTCATTTTGGTATTCAACCAATATTGACACTCCGATATGTGCAAATTGCGCTCCTCTCATAGAACATGGACATTTTGGAGGACTGATCCACTTACCATATCTCTATTTGTTATGCATTCTTACTCGTTTGCTTGTTTGTTTGTTTGTATTGAGGCTAAACATCCCAGTCAACAATTTTCGGTCATGCTGGGACGGAGCCATCGCTTCCTTGGTTTTAACCAGTACTTAAAGGGAGTTAATCTGTCTTGCTCAAGGACACAACACGGTGACCCACTTGTGGGGATCGAACTCAGGACCTCTCGATTCGGAGTCCGACGCTCTACCACTAGGCCACCGCGCTCCCTTCTTACTCGTAGATTTTATTTGTAATACTTGAAATATATTGCGATGCAATCTTGGGGCTAGATGCATCAAGTGCTTTGTCCTCGCTTTGTTATCTAAGAAACAGTTAATAAATAAGATGTTTGTAATATCTATGAGTGCACAAATAATTTAAAGTTGCATTGTGCAAATGTACTTTTAACTACAGATTCATATGATAATGCAACTAATGTTTACTGTATTTTTTCAGCTTATACCAGCAGGGATAACAGCTCTATGTGAGGCAGCTAAACGATGTGAGAACAAAAGCAAGAACAGATATGGGAACATCGTTGCATGTAGGTTTGCCAATTGCATGAGTTGTTTAAAATACATAGAATTTGTCAACAAATTCTGTGCGTGTATAGGGTGATTCGTTTCTTCTTCAATGCAGTCCATACGTTGTTTACAGAAAGATTAAGCATAGTGTCAACAAAATAGTATTGCATTCAGATACGTCTTAAAATATATATTTTTTATGAGATGGTACAAGTAGGCAGTGATCAGGAAATGGCGCAGTCAGAAAGAAATTCCCTCACCATAAACCGAGGGGTGGGAAAAATCTAAACTGACACTTAGGTACTTGTAGCAAGAAACATATCGTAAGCCGAGTGAGCAGCTATTCCCCAACAGGCGGCCACTCAGTTACCCGAATTGAACTGAAATAAGAAAACGTATATAAGGCTATAAAAGCACAAATTCGACTCCAAAACACAAAACAATTAGAACTAAAACAGAAGCATCGCATTGGAACGTTCAATAATATAAAATTACTGGGAGCTTAAACCGGATTTACAGGCGCCTAACCTCACCCTCACCTTCTGCAGTGGTCAAAACATTTAGTTTGTTGTTCAGTCCTCGTGGTGAATCTCTAACTAGTCAATGAATCATCAAAGGCAAACGAACCAATCATGATAATCACCCTGATGAATCAAAAACAAGGACTCAACATCCGACGATGGAGATCCCTGGGCGCCGAATAACTTACTGAAAAAAAGTACAAGTAGGCAAAGATCAGGAAAAGGCGCAATCAGAAAAAGACTCCCACTCCAAAAACCAAGGTGGGAAAAAACCAAACTAACAATCAGGCACTTATACCATGAAAACACTTCGTAAGCCGAATGAGCAGCTATTTTCCCAATAGGTGGCCACTCAGTTACCTTAACTTAACTAAAAATATGCAAACATACATAAGGCGCCAACAGCACAAAAATATTTTAAACACCAAGACATAAAACAAAAAGAACCACCACAGAAGTATCGACTTGGAACGATCAGTAACACAAAGTTACTGGCGGGTTTAAAATCGATTTTACACGGCCGTAACCTCACCCTCAGCTTCTGCAGTGGTTCATAACATTTAGTTAGTTCTTCGGTCCTCGTGGTGAATCTCTAACTAGTAAATGAATCATCAAGAACAAACAAATAAATCATGATAAACATCCTGATGAATCAAAAACCAGGACTCACAGATTCAGTAAGCTGCCCGACGATGGAGATCCCTGGGCGCCAAATAACTTACTAACTCCGGAGCTAAAGAAAAACATCAGTTGGACCCCGGTGGGCCAAGCAACAGACAAGAAGCTCCGGCCCCATCCAACTAAAATGAATAGCTTTAAGTCGGGGCCATCATAGAGTCTGACGCCCGACCCACCGACGTGCAATTAAAGAAGGCAGCATAGTTATCAACCGTGATTGGGTTAAAAACTAAGCATGCAGACTGTCGCATAACATTCAAGTTATAACCTATACGTCTGTAACGTGTTATGATTTTTCTAAACTGAAAAGAAAAATCATTACTTCCTATAAGTTTCTTAAATTTTGTAAACCAAGTCACCATAAAATTCTGGTTCCGAAAGACCCTCACTTAAAAGCGTCTTTAACCCAACATTATATTTGGAAATCAATTCATAGTGTCTACGATAAAATTTAGAAAAGGTTTTTCGAAGTTTATGATACCGATAGCCCTGTTGGAGAAGTTTGGCCGTTAAAGATTTATTTCGAGCGTTGAAGTCTGTAACATGATTGCAGACTCTAGCAAACCTAATAAGTTGCGAAATGTATACACCATAAGAAGCACGACGAGGAACGTCACCATCCAAAAACGGAAAATTTACTATATCAAAATCAAAATCATCGCGCTTATCATAAATTTTAGAAGAAACAAATCCATTTGCAACAGAAAGATGTAGATCTAAAAAGGGGACTTCGGTATCCGAGATATTGGCTTTGTTCAACTGTAGTTCAGATGGATAAATTTGATTGACCATACCTTCAAAATAAGGGTTGTCAATGTTCAAAAGGTCATCGAGGTACCTAGAAGTGGAATTAAAAGCCTCGATAACATCAGCTTGATTATCATGGTTAAGAGAATCCATGAAATCTCTTTCATAGCAGTATAAAAATAAATCAGCTACGAGAGGTGCGCAATTTGTACCCATCGGAATTCCAACAATTTGTCTGTATAACTTGGTCCAAAATCTAATATAAATATTATCCAGGAGATAGGATAAGGCGTCGCACACATTCTGACATGACCAAAGTGTATACCGACTTTGGTCAGAGGAAGTGAAACCCGGAGCAAAAGAAAAACACCAGTTGAACCTCGGTGGGCCAAGCAACAGACAAGAAGAAGCTAAAGCCCAAACCAACCAAGAAAACATATCGTAAGGCGAGTGAGCAGCTTTTCCCCAATAGGCGGCCAATACAGCTTTTTGCAGGTTTATGTCACGAAATGCGCCCGCTAAAATCACAGAGCAGACAGTGAACTTAATGATTTGAACCTGTATCAGTGTGAATTAAATTTTGACTAATTCAATGTTTCTTTCAGATGATCATTCAAGGGTTGTGTTAAAAGATGCCGAAATAGATGACAATGACGACTATATCAATGCAAGTTATATTCATGTAAGTATTGTCTTAACATTAGCTAGACGCACTAGTGTGAATGTTTCGTTCAGACATACCGTTTAAAGAGTATTATCTCAAATCCAAATTGGGTTTATTGGATCCGACGAATTATTAAGTAACGTTTAGATGTGGTAATCCTGGTATAAGGGATAAATACCAAAACGTTTTTGGGAAACTTATGACACTTACACATTCAAAAATTAGACCATAACTAAGATTACTTTTAAACAGCTGCATTTAAACTGTAACAAAACAGTAAGCTAATTTTCCACTATGTGATCCTGTGTGGCCATTGAGGAAATGGCGAAATGCTAGCTGTAGATGCTAAAACAAATTGTTTATTTTATTTTCAGGGATATAACAAACCAAAAGCTTATATAGCAGCTCAGGGTAAGTCTTCATTCTACCATGCATAAAATTTTCGTGCTTTTAGAACTACCTGGTTGACATGTTTAAAGGCAAAATTCTTTAACATTGCCACATGAATAAAGGAGTTAAAGTCTCCCCGTACATCATCCATAGTGCAGATTATATTATTTCTTTTGGTCCTTTGAGATCTGTAAGAATATTCAAAGTATCAAGGTATTTTACGTTTAGAGCCATCTTCTAAATAAAAATATAACATATCCTTTAAAAGCAGTGAACATATTATAATGAGAAACATTGTTTCAAATTTTAACCCCGTTTAAGCATGTGAAATTGATTTAGACAACCCTTGTGTAAATTGAAATTGCAGTACATTTATTATAAAGGGTCACTGATGAGGGTTCAGTACCCGAAATTGCGCAATATCCCTTTGAACGTTGTTACTACTTCTAAAGCATCAAACTACTATATTTTAATCATTATTCATAATGCGGCTAAATGTTTTGAGTTTCGAATATAAATGACATGTCTGTCTAACTTGAAATATAAATGGTATATCTGTCTAAAGCTATAGTTTTCTTTTATGTGTTTCAGGACCAACGAAGCAAACATTAAAAGACATATGGAGAATGGTGTGGCAGGAAAATTCTAAAACAATTATTATGTTAACGAATCCAACAGAAACGGGGAAGGTAAGAATACGTGAGCCTGTGCGCAAGAAAACCAACAATTTGGGTTTCCGACCAGGTCCCACACAAACCAGCCACAGAAGCAGGATAGAAGCTTGAAACTTTGGATATAAGTAGAAGAAGAATTGTACTATCCGTGTGGCGAAAACAAAGGCGCTGATCAGCTTCACAGTTACTGCGAAGCTGATCTGCGTCTTTTTTTTCGCATATGCAAATTGTTGGTTTACTCATGCGAAGGCTCACGTCATTTGAACACGTTTGCAATAGCTCAATGCAACACTTTTAATTATTGTTTTAATGACGAAAGCCTTTAACCCATTTTATATGAAGAACGGATTCACCCATCGTTATGATTTGGGTGTCCATTTTAATTTTTAGGGGTTTCAGGTGTGATTTTGAAATTCTATTTCATTTTTCGATGAAAATCCTTCAAGCAAACAGAATAGCCCCAGATGGGACGCCGCGTTCTGCGGCGTCACATCTGACGCTATTCTGTTTGCCTATGTCCCATAAAAGGGACGCTAGGCTTAAATGAGTTAATACAAAATTGAGCCGCCTCATGGGAAAACCAACAATCTACATATGCGAAACCAAAGACGCAGATTAGTTTCGCGGCAACCGCGAAGCTGATCAGCGCCTTTGTTTTCGCTACTCGGATAGTACAATTCCTCATCTACTTATCTCAAAAAGTTCAAGCTTCCATCCATCTTCTGTGACGGTACAGGCCGGTTTGTGTCGAACCTGTTCGGAAACCACATTGTTGGTTTTCCCACGAGGTGGCTCAAATGAAGTATTCATGCTATCACACTATCGTTTGAAAGCATTGGTGCAAGAATGACGCAAAACGCATCGATGCATGTTGTTACATGTGTACATGTACCCGTTTATCTGTCATAAAAGTACGAGTATTAAGAGGCCTGTATTTCTTTTCAGAAAAAGTGTGATCATTATTGGCCAGAAGATCAAGTCCAGACTTTCCATGGAATAAATGTTGAATTATTGAATACCAGTGATTTACCCGATTTTACTACTAGAACTTTCAAATTGACGAAGGTAGTTCTACTTATCTTAATGTATCATCGTATCTGTTTGTTGTTTCTCTTACCTCCAATCGTAACGTGTCCATTTAACTAAATCAACGTATTCATTTTCGCGAGTGGTGTGTCGCCATGTTGTTACTGCGCCGAAGAAAATTTACGCAAAAATATCAATCGCAAAAATTTCAATAAATGAGCCGCCTCATGGGAAAAACCAACAATCTCCATAGGCGAAAACAAAGACGCAGATCAGCTTCGCGGTAACCGCGAAGCTGATCAGCGCCTTTGTTCTCGCTACTCGGATAGTACAATTCCTCCTCTACTTAACCCAAACAGTTCAAGCTTCTAGCCTGCTTCCGTGATTGTACAGCCTGATTTGTGTCAGACCTGTTCGGAAACCACATTGTTGGTTTTCCCACGAGGCGGCTCAAATATACTTGTATTGTACATTTTACTGTTGAATACGCCGGCTTTTTACTTTGAAAACTGTTCGAGTTTTCAGTATCTTAATGTGCATTTCCATAACTGATGCTCTGCTTTACTTCTATGACAGGGTGATGAATCTCGATTAGTAAAACAGTTTCATTATACGACGTGGCCAGACCACGGGGTTCCTAAATTTAGTTGTTCTCTGCTACTATTGCGACAAAAAGTGAGAGCCCATGATAGGTTAGACCAAGGTCCTCCGGTTATACATTGTAGGTAGGTAATAAATCATTTTTGCATCGCATTTGTCCCAGTATACTGGAACAGCGATAACCATGTTAGAAATTAGAGCATTTGAGGATCGCATTTGCCTCTCCTTGGTTAACTTAGAAAAAGTGACTGTTGAAACTCCACCATGATTGCATAAGATACCTCAATTCTTAAAAATAAAACAGCCAAAAGGCTAGGTACGTGTATGAAAATGTGTTATTCATTTAATCTAAAAAGCAAAAGACAACAATATAACTCAAATGAATAAATATAATAAACTTGTTGCCTGACAATCGTTATTAATTTGTATGCAGTGCGGGTGTGGGTAGGACGGGTTCGTACATTGCGATAGACGTTGAGCTGGAAAGAGCTAAGACAGAGGGTGTTATAGATGTCCATAACTTTGTCCAGTTGATGAGAACACAGAGGACCAATATGGTGCAAACTCTGGTAAGACAAATAGTAAAATGGTAATTATTGTATATCTTTGCTTCTGATTTGGTGGTACATTTAAATTGCATTAACACAATCTTCCTACTCGAGAGGTCCTGGGTTCGATCCCCACAAGCGGCACAGTGTTGTGTCCTTGAGCAAGACACATTAACTCCCTACAGTACTGGTTAAACACAAGAATCGTTGGCTCCGTCCCGACATGACTGAAAATTTGTTGACTGGGACTTTAAGCCTCAATACAAACAAACAAACAAACAAACAAAACAAACAATCTTAAGTGATAGCTCAGCTGCTGACATCAAATGTAAAGTATGACAAGTCCTGTACACAAATAAATTTTTCATCCGCTGTGTACAGTGTACATATTGTCGTCCTTATAATATTTTTAGGAAGAACAGTAACTGTTGTATATAAACCTAACGATGACCAAGATGCCAAATAAAATTGCAAAGAGTTGTGAATTAACAGTAATGTTTTGTTTAAAATAGGAACCATTTTGCAATTTCTTGTCACGAATTATTACTATCTCAGGACCAGTACGTGTTTGTGTATGACTGTCTGTTAGAAGCTCTGATCAGTGGTGATACATTAATGACGGCGGAGGAATACCCTGAAATCCTAGCTGAAATGTGTCAGTATGATAACATGATACAGAAAACCAAGCTGGAAGAACAATTTGATGTAAGTATTCAAAAGGTCTTAGCAGAACTATGGTCATTCGTCTTAAAGTCTTTGCCGCATAGACGTTATTACGTTTTGAACACTGGCCATTTTCATTACGAAAGCACGCCCATGCAATGTACAAAGGTTTTTTCCAGCTGTAAAAATATATATATATATATATATATATATATATATTTATTATTATTATTATTATTTTTGCTCAAAACATAGTGTATGGGTACACTTTCGATCGGGTACCCACGATCTATGCTTTGAAGCAAAAATAGGTATACCCCTTTATACCCCATTTTTACTATATGCAAGTTGGGTACACGTATAACAGGATATACACTGTACATTTCATGGACTGTTTGTTTTCCTGATGTTTCTATATTTTAGCGATGTGTATGAAATCGGTTCGTCAGTCGGGGAGAAACATCACTAAAGGACTCACAATTTACTCTTAACATTATTGTGCTATAGTATTTCTAGAATTATACATTTGAAATTGATTTTGCTGCTAAACGTAAAATAGTGCACACTATTAAAAGAGAGCTATTATAAACCAGAAACTTCTTCATGATTTTGTCTTCCTCTTTCAGATTCTTCGCTTAATCACGACGACAATCGAACGTGATGAAACAACAATAGCTCTCAGGACAGACAATATTATGAAAAATAGATGCAAAAATATTATACCAGGTATGTTAGTCAATGCAACTTGCAATATAACTAAAACAGACTCATTTACTAGTTAGAGATTCAACACGAGGACCGAAGAACTAACTAAATGTTATGAACCACTGCAGAAGCTGAGGGTGAGGTTAGGCGCCTGTAAAACCGGTTAAAGCTCGCCAGTAACTTTGTGTTACTGATCGTTCCAAGGCGATACTTCTGTGGTGGTTCTTTTTGTTTTATGTCTTGGTGTTTAAAATATTTTTGTGCTGTTGGCGCCTTATGTATGTTTGCATATTTTTAGTTAAGTTAAGGTAACTGAGTGGCCACCTATTGGGAAAATAGCTGCTCATTCGACTTACGAAATGTTTTCATGGTATAAGTACCTGACTGGTAGTTTGGTTTTTTCCCACCTTGGTTTTTGGAGTGGGAGTCTTTTTCTGATTGCGCCTTTTCCTGATCTTTGCCTACTCGTCCTTTTTTGCTTAGTCTTGTGCCATTATCTATTCTAACTGCTGCCAGTAGAATGAATAAACGATCCATTCTTAATGATCGGTATACCAATATCAGCACCAATTTGCAACTAATTGGTAGCCTGTAGAACAGCCAATCAGATTTACCGCTGAACAAACTAGAAAATGCTCACCTACCATTTTTGGAAGTTGTTTGATAACTTCAAAAATTGCTCTTGTTTTTCTTTTAAGCCAACAGATGCCGACCATATCTGATGACACCGGTGGAAGGTTACAACGATTATATTAATGCTGTGTTTACAAATGTAAGTATGTTTATTTTTTCTAGAGCTGAAATGACGTATAATTACTGATTGAATTTTCTTATCAGATGTATTTTTCATATTTGTCTGATAGTATCTTAATTTGAATAAAAATCTAATGTTTAATCGTTTGAGCTAACGCTTACAGATTATCCTCCAGCTCCATGAAATTACTGATTGACTTTTTTTTATTTACCATAAAAATAGCATCAATATTTACATTACCCCTTTTTCTTTAAACAGAGTTATACCAAGCGTGATGGTTTCATCATTACTCAGATGCCACTCCCTAACACCGTCATAGACTTCTGGCGTCTCATCCATGACCACAACGTGTCCTGTATTGTTATGTTGAACGAGGTTGATGCATCGGACGAGGTAAATGTATGTCAACATTTGGTACTACTAACACATGTACATGTATAAATTCTCAATATTAACATTTGAATTGAAACAACACAATTAACTTATTTGTAATTAAACATTAAAGTCTCGATTAACAAATGGTGCAACGTAGCTTAAGTTCCATGGCACCTTAAACCAGGGTTGCACGAGTATTAACCGGTAGGTATTAACCATTTATTGAAACTACAAGAGTGACACTATAGCAGAACACACTGTGATAGTGATAAATGTAGAACGTGCATTTTATAATTGAAACACCTACTCGAAAACCCTATAAACCTATTTGTAAGTGTTTGACTATAATAACAATTGCGTTAAGTCAAATGTATGATATGTTCCAGACCTGTGAGCAGTACTGGACTTTGGAAACGTGTGGTGAGAAATACGGTCCCTTCATCGTAGAAACAACTGCTGAAATAAAGTCCGACCCCAGTATTACAATAAGGGATTTCACTATATCCAATACTGAAATAGTGAGTATATCAATTATACTTTTTTTGTATAATAGTCAATAAATTAAACGGCACTTATTTAAAAAATTTAATGCATATAAACGCCTTGATATACGCAAATATGAAAATAATATTTGACATATAAAACGGTACAAGTAGGCAATGATCAGGAAATGGCGCAATAAGATATAAATTCCCACTCCAAAAAAAAAGGGTGGTAAAAAACTAAAATGACACTACGGTTCTTATACAAAAAACATCGCAAGAGAAGGAGCAGCTATTTTCCAATAGGCGGCCACTCAGTTACCCGAACTTAGCAAAAATATGAAAATGTACATAAGGCTCTAACAGCACAAAAACTCGACTCCAAAACACAAAACAATTATAACCACAACAGAAGTATCGCATTGGAACGATCGGTAATATAAAATTACTGGGGGCTTAAACCGGTCGGTTTTACAGGGCCCTAACCTCACCCTCATCTTCTGTAGTGGTTCACAACATTTAGTTAGTTGTTGTAAAATCTTCTTGTTTTAAGATGACCTATGACAAGGTCTCTTCAATTAATTAATTTACGCTACTTTTGTTTTTTGATAACGACAACATCGATAGCTGCTCATTCGGCTTACGAAATGTTTTCATGGTGTAAGTACCTGATTGTTAGTTTGGTTTTTTTCCCGCCTCGGTTTTTGGAGTAGGAATCTTTTTCTGATTGCGCCTTTTCCTGATCTTTGCCTACTTATACCTTTTTATTCTAAAGCCTACAAGTACACGTATCATCTCATCGAGTAACCCATCATGACGTCATCAAACTATTCTTTTCATCATGTTGTAAAAGCATTTCATTGTATCGAATTGGGTTTAAAAAGGTCGTATAATTCATTAAAAGACTATTTGGCAGATTTATATCCATACCGAGACCACTTTAACTTGTTTTCCTTTCCTTTACTGGCTTGTTAATGCATCATTTATGGTATATTTGCATCATCAAGTACAGTTTTAAGTTTAAGGGCGATAAAATATCGTATTTACTGATTTCTAAGAGATGTGTTGCTTGCGGTCATTAAACTCATGCAGTTTCGATCCGCATGTCGGGTTGTGTGATTTGGTTTAATACTGTACGTGAACTCATCTAATGAAAATTCAAGTTAGAATGAATGTTACATTCTGTTGTAATAAAAAGGGACTTCACACTAATACCATACTAACTTTTGTTATTTTTCTCATTGCATTACGAAAACAGCTCATGTAATGTTAAGTTGCAAAAATAGAAAATTTTTAGTAGAATTTTTTGGATATTTTTCTTATTTTTGCTAAAAACATAGATTGTGGATACTCTCGTTAGAACCGACTCTGCGAGGATCTCAGTTTTAATTTTTATTTACATGACCATAACCTCACCCTCAGCTTCTGCAGTTGTTCATAACATTTAGTTAGTTGTGAATCTCAAACTTGTCAATGAATCATCAAGAACAAACAAATAAATCATGATAAACGTCCTGATGAAAACAAAACGAGGTCTCACAGATTGAATAAGCTGCCCAACGATGGAGATCCTTGGGCGCCGAATAACTTACTAACTCCGGAGCAGAAGAAAAACACCAGTTGGACCCCGGAGGGCCAAGCAACAGACAAGAAGCTCCAGCCCCAACTAACTAAAATGAATAGCTTTAAGTCGGGGCCATCAAAGAGTCTTACATGTACGCCCGAACCACCGGCGTGCAATTAAAGAAGGCAGCATAGTTATCAACTATGATTGGGTTAAAAACTTAGCATGCAGACTGTCGCATAACATTCAAGTTATAACCTATACGTCTGTAACGTGTAATGATTTTTCTGAACTGAAAAGAAAAATAAAATCATTACTTCAAATAAGTTTCTTAAATTTGTAAACCAAGTCACCATAAAATTCTGGTTTCGAAAGGCCCTCACTTAAAAGCGTCTTTAACCCCTCATTATATTTGGAAATCTATTTATAGTTGTACAATAAAATATAGAAAATGTTTTTCGAAGTATATGGACTCATCCGCTGAAAATTTAAAATCAGTGTCACACTATCGCGTATCGACTCACGTATCTACGGCGTATCAAGGTACGAAAGGTAATTCACGCGTACGTCGTAAATACGTGAGCATACGTAGCTGAAATTCCTCGATACGTAGCTCATACTCTTCATACGCCGAGGTGCTACGTTTTTATGTGTGTACTTAAAAATTCGTAGCACTTACGTGGCAGGACCGATACGCCGTACATACGTCACACATACGTGGTACATACGAAAGCAACGTGGCAGGTACGCCGTAGATACGTAGCTCATACTCCTCATACGCCACACGTACGTCGCGGTTAACATGCCACGTAACCGTGACGTATACAGCGTACCTTTCGTATCTTCTACGTATGTGTGACGTATGTGTGGCGTATCCTCGACTCTCTTTTCGTATCTACAGCGTATCAGCGACGTACGTGTGGCGTATCTCGCGTATCAATGGCGTATGTGCTACGTATGTGCTACGTACGTTTCGCTGCTGTGGAGTATGTGTGACGTATTAGGAGTATTAGGAATATTTTGTGGCGTTCCAAGAGAATCTAAATGCTTCTATATACATGTTTTCGTTTTTCCGAAGTCATGATCAGATCTTTCTCACGGTTCGGGGTGCTATACAGGGTTCTTTCAGGGCTACGCTTGATGTAGCCTCTGTCTTTGTTCACGTCTTCTTACGAACAGGATTTTGGAGCTTGGAGATGCCCCCCACCACCACCACCACAACCACCTCGGATTTTCTTCGGTGTTAATCTAGATTATCTAGATTTCTCCGGTGGCATCTTCGACATCTGATAATTGATAACTGTAATGTGCAAAATGCATGAACAAAGTGAACACAACCGTTTGTTCTCATAGGTATTAAAAAGCAATTGGTACAGAATAGATACGCCGCAGAAAAGAATGGAACGTAATACATACGCCCTAGATACGTCACGCGTACACTTCATACGCCGTAGATACGTCACGCGTACACTTCATACGCCATACATATGTCACACGTACGTAGCACGTACGCCTTGATACGCCGTACATTCGAAAGTGAAATTCCATACGAATACAGATACGACACGGATACGCCACGGGAACGTAGCAGGAACGTCACACGTACGTGGCACATACGTCGCTCGAGCAAAATACGGCTCAGATATCGGCGTATCGAAATTTTCATAGATACGTGTCAGAGCGATACGCCGCTGATACGTGAATATGTGACAGAGCCTTAAGTAAGAATGAATGTTACATTCTGTTGTTAAGAAAAGGGACTTCACACTAATACCATACTAACTTTTGTTATTTTTCCCATTGTTTATTACAGCCTCATGAAGTTCCACGAGTTGTCCGACAGTTCCAGTTTCACAGATGGACCGAAAGTTCTGTTATACCAAGTTCTAAACTGGCTCTGTTTGATCTGGTGGAGATGGTCCATCAATGCCAAGAACATAACGGCAATAAACCTACTGTTGTACACTGCATGTAAGTTATTCCGAATCATCTGTTAGCCAATGAAATTATTACAAACATGAAAATAACAAGGAACTGACACAATAATATATGCCTGAGACACAGATGGAAAGTTACGAATATAAGATCAAAATTAAAACTGAGATTTGCCACTTTCAACAGGGTAGTCGATTCAAAGACTAGTATTATCTAAATGGGGCCAAATATTTAATAAACATTGGTAAGAAAATGAATCTTAACCGATAATAAATCTCAACGGACCAAAAAGAAAATATAACCTGCACTATGGACGATGTACGGGGAGACTTTTTAGGGCCGCCACACGGCACAACAACAGCTGCAGTAATAGTGAATCAAAATTAAAAGAGCAATGAACACATTAATGAGAGAGGGGATGGGCCATACCGCGGTTTCAACTATTAAAGTCTCGTCAGTGACCCTTTAGATTTGGCAACACGGAGCCAAAGAGATTTGCCACTTTCAACAGGGTAGTCGATACGAAGTAGTACATGTACTATGTAAATGGGACCAAATATATTAAATAAACAGGAAAGCTTAAAAAGAAACATGAGAGAACCAACTTTTACTAAAGCAAATAATATTATTATTATTGAAACTGACATTAAAATGAAAACAATCACATTTGAACGGTAAGTCATAAGACCATGGCGATCTGAATCATTAGATTTGACGACCGGCTTTCTGCGAGGCAGTAAGTGAGTTTGAGTTAAAATGATTTTGCATTTTCTTCAAACTTATTACATTAATGGCATTAAGATTTTATATTTTTATTATTTTCTTGTCTATATCTCTCTCATATCACATGCTGTCACATTTTGACACCCATTTATTTTCAGGAATGGTGCTTCCCGGTGCGGTCTATTCGTGGCCATAAGCTGTCTCTTAGAGAGACTGAAACTGGAAAAGGAAATAGATGTCTTCCAAACTGTCAAACAGTTACGGTTATGTCGCACACACCTGGTAGATAACTTGGTAAGTTCCCGGCGGGCACATAACATCAAAATGACGTCATATCAACGTCGCATCGACGTCATGACGTCGCATCGACGTTGATATGACCTCATTCTGACATCATGTGCCCGCTGGGTTTTGCTTGTGCTCAGCCACCAGTCTTCCAAACAATTCACATTACGAAAACGTGCCCATACATTATACAGAAAAATTTTTCAGCAATAGAAATTGATAATTTCATGGGGACAAAATTTGATGTTTTTAATGTTTTTGCTCAAAATATTGATCGTGGGTACACGTTAGAACCGCTTCGCCGAGGCGATTCTAACGAGTATACACAATCTTTGTTTTGGGTCATTAATAAGAAAAGAGGTACACTTTGGGCATTTAGCATTTTGATTTCATCGTATAAATGTTGGTCATTCTTTTTTTTATACATTTCAAGTGTCTTATTGTAAGCGTTTTGTTTTATTCGTAACTATCTCATTTGACAATGAGGGTTAAAGGTTGTAATCAATCGTTGCATTATATCTATTCAAACAGGGTTGAATGACAAATGCATTTCACGCATTGAGGGATTCCTACTTTTTATTTTTTCACTATGACAAAGTCGATTTTGGAATTTTCAGTTAATCGTTTTGTCCAATTGTTGACTAAATCATACAAATGGTGTATTAAGGTTGTGACAGGCTTGTAAGTTAGTAATCCCTTGACTCTATGAAAAAAACTTGAAAGTTTTTGGTGACCTATTTTGATACACATTATTTTGCACTTACATGGATATGGAAAAGAAATACTTCTTTAAAACCTGCTAATAACGACCATCAGGAAAACAAGTCCGTGAAATGTATACACCCTTAACCCCAACTTTTATATAGCAAAACTGGTGTTTGCAGACGTATTCTTTTTTTTTTCTTTTTGATCCGAAACATAGATTTTGGGTACTCGTTAGAACCGCCTTATAGAGAGGCGGTTCTAACGTGTACCCACAATCAATGTTTTGAGCAAAATGTCAAAAATATCCAATTTCTCCAATGAATGTTTCAATTTTTACAGCTGAAAAAAAAAAAGAAAAAAAAATCTTGCATGGGCAGGTCTTCGTAATGCAAAGTACAAGTCATCTTACTCTTCATGTGCATTTACTTTGACGACTTACTGGTCTGGTGTTTTGGTAGAGGCATATCCTGAATAATAATTCCTTAATTTTCGCTATCAGTCCAGGCTGTCAACCAATTCCTATATTCCTATTAAACTCCTATATTTTGGGTCCAAATCCTATATTTTTAAGCACCTCCTATATTCCTATAAATTCTCCTATATTTTGAAAATATTTCCTATATTTTTAGGAAAATTTGTTGCCGATGAATGATCATATAGTAAACAGTAGTGCTCTGAAACTGCTTTTGTCTCTTTATACTTCATTCTTTATTTTTTTTAAATAAAATCATATTCATACTGTATATTATATAGTGCATAAATGGTCATTATGTCACTCCTTTGTCAGGGTTACTTTAAGTCCCAAGCATGACCCATTTTCGTAACAATAAGTTATATATCCTAGTTTCTATGAAAGTTTTCATGTCTTTATATTGTGTTTTTTTTATCTATTTTCTTTCTTTCTATGCCTTAATTTTGTTGTAAATTGATGCAACTGTACAGCGTACAATTGATCCCAGGAAAGACTGAGATCACAGGAGACAAAGGTGTGTACCCTAGAGCTTCTGGGGGCCTAGGTGGCCCCCAGACCCCCGCCTCATTTCAAGAGATTATTACATACAGTACATGTATTAATAAACATTCTGTTCTATATTATTGACTTTGGAATTTAAGCTAAGCTTGGGAGTTGTGGACTTTTATTACCTTTGAGAAAAATATGATAGACTCACTCTTCACTATGAAATATCTTTTATATTTTCTACTTTTATAAATGATCAGTGTGAAAAATAAAAGTAGGTTTAAGTTTAGATGTAGAGAAAAAGTTGACCTTAATTTTCTCTTTATTCTTTGAATATATATATTTTCAGTGAAAAAGCCTTTTTTTGCCAAAAGAATGCCTTTAAAAAACCGTTAATTCTGTGAGAGTCAGCTAATGGGCTTGTGTAGTATCACCATCCTGCATAATGCTTCATCACATGAATGGTCATGAATGGTCACCTGTCTGGATT
Organism: Rugalucina vietnamica; assembly: GCA_964017185.1. Classification (NCBI taxonomy): domain Eukaryota; kingdom Metazoa; phylum Mollusca; class Bivalvia; order Lucinida; family Lucinidae; genus Rugalucina; species Rugalucina vietnamica. The sequence goes on from OZ024873.1 coordinate 60,839,255, forward strand.
GTGATGCTTTGGAACTGAATGTTTACTTTATCTTGATATTTTAGACATTAATCAATGTAGAAAAAGTGAGTGTGGAGGTAAGGATTGTTAGTATAAGAGCAAAGAATGAAGCTATTTTCACGAGAAAACTCCTATATTTTTTCCTCAAAATGAGGTAAAACCTCCTATATTTCTTAGAAAAAATTCCTATATAAACTCCTATAATTTGGAGAAGACTTGGTTGACAGCCTGTATCACGAATGCAGTGTATTTCATCTTTTTTGATGAAAGTAACTTGTGTGTCCCACGTAGTCTAGCTCCTAGACCTTGATGTACATGTATTTGTAAATCCTTGCATTAGTTATATATTGTTTTCGTCATTTTGATACCATTCTGCTTGTGCTATCCCTTATCTTCAGCCAGTCAGAAATAGTTCTATCTTAGAGGCAAGGCAAATAATGAATTTCAATGAATTTTAAAATTGTATCAAAATAAAAAAAAAGTAATGATAGGGAGACTAGTGGCTAGTCTATGTCCCACGCAAACAGCTTTGTACTGCCAGAGGCCATTTGAGATACGGGTACGGGACACTAGATTCAGAAAGTTAGGCATAATTTTATTTCCGAAAGGAAAGCGTAAATCTTGCGTTTTGTGACAATCAGACTAAAATGTTTTACTTTACTTAGCTTGTCTTTCTACTTTCAGGAGCAATACAGATATTGCCATGAAATTGTGCTGGACTATTTGAATAGTAAAAGTGCTCCATCGTGACGTAGGTCAACAGCTTGAAGACACCATGACGCCCGTTGTTCGAGTTGATTAAAATAATGACAGAACGAAACTTCGCGGTCTAATTGTAGTCATTAACTTATGCATTAATCAATTATGGGGTGTTTTCATGAAACTTCTCCGATACAAGTTATCAGTAGGTTGTGAAAATCAAGTATAGCGTCAGTGGGCGCTTGTACAACACCGTTTGCTAGTATCCCAGCGAGCACAAGACGTCATAATGACGTCATATCAACGTCGATGCGACGTCATGGCGTAGCATCGACGTCGATATGACGTCATTATGACGTCATGTGCCTGCTGTGTATAATCTTCGTATGTTTATTATTTGAAGCTGGGCATGCATTACAGCAAAAAAGAGTGACTGTCACAGTGATTCCCGGTCAGTTGACTGAGACACAGTGAGAAAAGCTATTATATATGGTGGCTTGTTAGTGCCATTTCGTCTTTTCGTTATTTCGCAGCGAAATAACGCCACGCGAGAAGACGAAAAGACGAAATAACGCCGCGCGAAAAGACGAAAAGACGAAATAACGCCGCGCGAAAAGACGAAAAGACGAAATAACGCCGCGCGAAAAGACGAAAAAACGAAATAACGCCACGCGAAAAGTCGAAATAACGAGATTACTGCACAAAAAGACGAAATAACGCCATGCGAAAGAACGCAATTTTATAGCCATCATAATGGCGTCTTTTCCAGTGCCTTTATTCGTTATTTCGTCTTTTCGTGTTGCGTCTTTTCGTTATTTCGTCCTTTCGTTATTTCGACTTTTCGTTATTTCGTCTTTTCGCGTGGAGTCTTTTCGTTATTTCGTCTTTTCGCGTGGCGTCTTTTCGTTATTTCGTTATTTCGTCATTTCGCGTGGCGTCTTTTCGTTATTTCGTATGTTCGTTATTTCGTCATTTCGCGTGGCGTCTTTTCGTTATTTCGTCCTTTCGTTATTTCGTCTTTTCGCGTGGCGTCTTTTCGTTATTTCATTATTTCGTCATTTCGCGTGGCGTCTTTTCGTTATTTCGTCCTTTCGTCTTTTCGCGTGGCGTCTTTTCGTTATTTCGTCTTTTCGCGTGGCGTCTTTTCGCGTGGCGTCTTTTCGTTATTTCGTCTTTTCGTTATTTCGTCTTTTCGCGTTTAAAAATAGATATACATGATAATAATCTACACCTTTATTAGTTACTTTTATTTATAACAAACTGTGTCACGCTGTCTTTATTTAAATTGACACCATTGTAAATCGAAAAGCGGACTTTTGCCTATGCGAAAACAAGGACGCAGATCAGCTGTGCAGTTACTCTCACAGCCTGATCTGTGCCTTTGTTTTTGCTAATGGGATAATACAAATTCTCTTCTTCTTAAACATGAATTTCAATCTTCTAGCCTTCTTTTGAGATTGCATAGACCGATTCGTGTCGGAACGGTTTGGAAACCTGAAGACCGGTTTTCTCACGTCGCGGCTCATTTGTGACCGAGCAAAAATAAATTTTATAAATCATGACCAATCAACATATCATTAGCCACTTGACTTTATTGCTACCTTCGAGGTTTTGATCCATGTCATTACATTTTTCTTTATCCGAACAGGCCCTCATGTGGGTATATCTGTTTTACATTCAGTCTAAACGTTCCTTACTAGATAACTTCATCTCAAATGAGACAGGCCAAGTAGGTTGGGCGAAATTAGAAGAAAAAAACTAGAAGAAACACATGGCACACCCGCAAGCAGAACTTGGCTTGTCTAACATATGCCCCTTGTGGGACCCGAACTGTAACTCTGTCTTTATGTTAAATATTCACCACTTTAAAATACACTGTTATAACTGTCAATTGTGACAGACAGATTTCTGAATGTGTACCTACATATCAACAATCTGCCTACCTGAGTGATTGAAAATGAATTTCAGCCTAACAGAAAGTTTAAACAGAAACCATTCTGACAGCCAACAGTATCAAACACTGACACACCTGAACAAGGGAAGGCCATCTATCTTTACAATATAACTGTTCATAAATTGTGCATTCAGCTTGCTTTGTTACTTATTATAAACTAACTAAATGTTGTGAACCACTGCAGAAGCTGAGGGTGAGGTCAGGTACCTGTAAAACCGGTTTGATCCCGCCAGTAATTTTATATTACTGATCGTTCCAAGGCGATACTTCTGTGGTGGTTATTTTTGTTTTATGTATTGGTGTTTAAAATTTTTGTGCTATTCGCACCTTATGTGTGTTTTCATATATTTTTGGTTAAGTTTGGGTAACTGAGTGGCCACCTATTGGGAAAATAGCTGCTCATTCGGCTTACGATATGTTTTCATGGTATAAGTACCTGATTGTTCATTTAGTTTTTTCCCACCTTGGTTTTTGGAGTGGGAATCTCTTTCTGTCTGCGCCTTTTCCTGATCTTTGCCTACTTGTACCTTTTAACTTAGTTATGATAACGTGTTTTTACGACCATCTAATTTTATTGTTATAGCTCCATTTTGACCTCTGGTGTGCCATCTCAAAATAACATCAAAATGACATAATTCACGGCTAACAAACCTTTAAATGCGTAACCGCGGTTAAGAAAAGAAATCCGATTCATGTCCCTCCGGTTTCGCATCAGATGACCAACAAAAGGTAAACAAACTTTTGCAGCTCCTGTATCCGAGTAAAATATTTCGATTCGAAGACAAATATTATAATTCTCTCAATGCTATTTTATTAGTTAGACATTGCTATATCTGGACCCCAAAGGATTTCCAGAAATTTTTCTTTATAATCATGACTTTTATTCCCTACCCCAAAACACATGTTGGGATTGCATTGTACACGACGAAAATGTGGGTCAGTCGCAGGGATATTTTTAGATTTCCGCTCATTACGTCCATATTAACGGAAAGCAATACAGTGCGCAGATGATTTTAACATTGTGTGAGGTCTGGTGACAGTTTCGTTGCCTCTGGCCAATGCATTCTATGCATATGTGGTTAAAAGCTGTGTCAACATTTCGGTTACGAATTTAATCATTAGAATGATAGCAATATAATCATTATAGAACACATGTATTAAAGTTTTTGTTTTTGTTAATTGTTTTACGCTGAAGATTATTGTCACATTCTCTCGTCCTTTCTTAATAGGTGCTTACTCAAATTTGGTGTGTTTGTGATATTTGCAGTGAAAATGTTTGATATAAAATAATACAAACTGTCTATGAAATACATGTAATACAATAGTTCACATGCATGATATTCCTGTTCATGAAGAACAGCATTTACAGCATTCTGTATACTTTAATTTGTTTTTTCTTGGTTTTATGTCTTTCGAAACGCTTTACAGGGAAATAAATACCATAACTTGAACAGGTTGAGGTTTTCAAACGTATCTTGAAATATATCCTTCATATTTTAATGATTAAATGCGTACCCATCTTTTCCTTCCCTTCAAATCGATAAGGCCGGGCACTAACACAACGAAATACTGGCACAGACATCAGATGCAATTAAGTTAAGACATATCTGTAAATTTGTCGTGGAACAATCACTAAAATTTGATATTTACCAGCAAATTGCCCAATTTTTAGTTGTATTTCGCCGACTTTGGCCTTGTTGGAACACCAGGTTCGAAGAAGGAAATAAATAACTCAAAGACCATCAAATTATTTTGCGAGCTACTTTGGTGCTTACTTACAGTAGTAAATAAGTGACAAAATAGCATTCATAGATAATCGATATATTTCTGTACTAAAATATAATCATCAATCGATCCTAGTAGTGTATGTTTTGTTTACCTTTTCTTGGTCTTCATATGCGCAACCGGAAGGACGTGAATCGGATTTGCTTTCTTAACCGGCGGTTACGCATTTAAAGGTTTGTTAGCCGTGTAATTGTAGTACCAATTACTACAAAATTAAATCAATATGATACGTTGGCAAAAGGAAGATAATCACCGGAACATATTCTGTCATACTTTCTTAATAGATGACATTTTTACCAGGTTTGTTTTGAAACCGAGGGTGATTATTTAGGTTAAAAACTCTCAAAGACATGTAAACATTTGTCGTGCTAACCGGGCTGCATGAATTCAAAACATAAGTTTGGTGCATGTACCTTGATTTTCCTGTACCCGCTGTTCACCATGTAGAGTGCTTTATGCTATAAGTGCAACAACAACATCTTTTAGAATATGTCCCAGAACTGACTACACAAACCATTCGACTTGTAAGATTTATGGCGTTTGATATATCAATGATAATTTCTTTAAAATGCAGAAAATGCATCGGTTGAAGTTGACAATTATTTCAAAATCTGAAAGTGTATATGATCCTTTAACAACTGGCCATGAATTGTTTTGCAGCTCTTTCTCTTTATTTGGAAAGTCGTTGGAAAGTTTTCTGCATTGATTTTCCCTTCTCTTAATATGAGCTGCTATCCTTGAAACTAGGTATTTGCTCAGAAATGTGTATTTACTTGTTTTCAAGTTTCAACTCTACCAGATGATGCCTTTATAATTTAAATATCTTTCATGATTTAAATGTAAATGAATGAACTGCTGCATTTTTTATTTATTTTTTACATTACATAATTTTTTTCAAGATGATGTTTATCTTAACTCTCACATAGTATCATAATTTTAGGGATAATATAATTATATGCATTTATAAATTTCTGAGATGTTGTATATAGTTACTTTTGTTCTAATTTGTGCATGCACTGTGATAGTGTTGTTATTTTACATATGTTTGTCGAAGTAAAAGCCCTACAGGGCATATGCTATTATGTTTATAATATTCGACAAAAAATAAATCTTCTGTCTATGTCTATGTCTAACAAATCTTGATACACTTTAAAGGATATTGACTATGCAAACATCAGTTTATCTCTCATTGCATTCAAAATTAGATCGAGTTTTTCTTAGTTACGACGTAAAAGCTTTACGCCTATTGGCTATTAATACCCTGTTCATCAGAGGAAATATCGCCTATTTTTGTGGAAATATGTTCTTAAAAATCTTGAATTATCTGAGCATTTATAATACGTCTACATAGTTAAATTTGCATTCTGTGTGAATTTTATGTCATGTAAACGGTTTTTTAATCACCTTGGTGCAAATTTGCCCCTTCTTTCGAGGTGGAAGAAATTGAAATTGCACCCGGGTGTATTTTATGCAGATGAATGCATATGGTTATCACTATATGCATTTTGTATAGGAGTTTTATAACTGACAGATTTTATTTATGTGCCGTTGCTAAGAACATAATACCAACAATAAATATGCAACCGCCTCGGCGAGGCGGTTGTAAAGTGTACACAAACAGATATATATATATTCGTTTTTTTAAAGCTGAAGAAGTCTCTGTTTAGCCTCAGTCCCACTGCATCGTACGATTGCAGAAACGCAAGATAGTATTAAGATTCGGGGGTATTACGACAATCTTTAGAAATTTTCATGATCTTAAGACCGATCCTTTCGGATGTAACACAATCCTACGATTTTGCTAAATATATTCGATTAAAAGACAGTGCCTTATATATGCCCAAACGTTGTGGAAACAGTTTTCAACTGATGAAGCGATCATTCTTGTAGTCTCGTTTAAACATCAGATTAGTTTAGAAAACAAACGGTTTTTACGTAATTCACATGAATGGACGTGTTCACTCAGATTTAACGGTGCATCTCTGGCATATCACGTCCATTTTAGTCATATGACCTGCTTACGATTGTTTTCAGAATTTTGATCATGTCAAAAACCGCTTGCGACGGATTTTAATCCTACGATTGCTCAAGAAGGCTAGGAAAGGTCGTAGGATGATCTCAGATACTTAAGATTATCTTTTTCAAGATTATACTATAAAGCATCATTTTCTCAGCAACATCCGTACTTCTTAAATTACTGCATCCGATATTTTGGAATGGTCGTGGGTCCTTAAATCGATCCCTAAAACCAAAAGCCTATGAAGGCGAAAGCCTGCATCGGCAATAGGTGTAGGAAACACATATGACTAATTTCCCCGGCTTCCCGCGCAGATATTTGTTCTATAATTAGAACAGGCATTGCGAAAAGAACATGTCGAGATAGCAGCAGGAGTTAATCAACGATTTACATGGACTCTTATAAATGATAATTAACATGTACCTGATAATCAGCGATAACCAAAAGCAATTTTGGTGGTATGGCGATATTATACAAATGAATGTTAATAAAATATTTAAATATCAACCAACGTAACCGAAAAGATCATACATATGTCACGATAAATCTTTAAAATTGCACTTGTTCGGAAACCACATTGTTGGTTTTCCCTTTGAATAACTTCATCACAAATGGCGGAAGAGTTCAGTGTGTACATACGAGTGAGCATCTGTCTAAACTTTGAGAGAAGCATACAAATTAATGAAAGAAAATAACATTATGACAAAGTTGTGAACTCAAAACAGTTTTAGTGAGCTAATGACTACCTTTGGTGAAATGAAAAGAAGCCAGAAAAAATGCTCGCTTTTCTGTTCAACTTTTTTGGTCCGTGGAAAACACTTTGACATTTTCAAAGAAAATAGAAATTGCACAAATATGTTAAGAAGATAAAATGTGTGATTTGCTCGCGATTTTCAAATTTCATGCATTAACGAATATCATGGTTGATCTTAACTTTTGAAAGTCGCAAATTTGTGTTGCAGGTATTTGAAAGATTTGCTGATTCAGTCAATAGTTGTTTTTTTCTCCAGTCATGTCGGCATAGGACATGTAGAACATCGGCTTCTGTTGAATTTCGTATTTTAGATGCATGGTTTTCTATGTATACAATCAAGACGTATCTATACAGAAAGTCCTTGATACGACGTATATAGGTAGCTTGATTAAATTGTCTTTACGTGATGGAAACCGATTGCGATTCTGGTCTCAATTAGGCCTACATAACCATTGTCAACGTGTTTTCAGTTTTCTCAAAACAAATTAAATTGAACTGCGTCTCTATGCTACATTTGGAATTCATGATAACGGCATTGACACAACATACATATTAATGAAATAATTGGTCTAACAACAGGTTCAATATGCCTGCTGTGCGATACAGATGGCGCTGCACAGGTGCGATTTACTTATCCCATGAGCCGTTTCTATATATAGTAACACCGTTTCAGGTCTGCTACGTCATCACATGTTATCGGTATGGGAGAAATTAGTACTGTGCCTTTCCAATACGTATTATCAGCAGATGCAGACTTTCTCCTATTCATCTACTTTTGCTAAAACTGATTATTTCAGAGGACCGCCCCAAATTTCTTCAGATCGGTCGTGCGATCCACTGAGTTTACCTGTGATTATCTCAGAAATGTGACCCTAAACTGGTCGTAATACGGCGATCTTAAACGATCGTAAGCGCAGTGGGACTGAGGCTTATCTTGCATGGGCAACAACACATTTTCGTAATGGTATGTAACATATACAAACACAAAAGACACATGCGCCAAAGAATTTTAAATTTTCGTATTTTCATGTACCGTAGATCCGTAGTGTGTATATCACCGGGGCCCTTCTTTCGAGGTACATGTATATTAATTTGGTAGGTTTAACGGCACATCCGTACCAGAATTACCTCGATTTACCCCTCCCACCCCACGAGGAAAATGATGGCGTTTTACAGAAAAAGGCGATTTTTCTGTATAAAGTGGGCGCTTCAAATTTTTTTCACTGAAAAAGGGGTAATCTAATTTGGAGTGGACTACGCAAAAAGGGCATTTATCGCGCTACATACACATACTGTCTCAATAGTCAATACTATTGAGACAGTATATTCAATTAGCCCCCCGGAGTGGTACTCTCATAATTATGTTAATTATGGGAGTACCATCCCCTCGGGGCTAATTGGATATACCCTGGTCCACAAAGAAGTTTGAATTTGAAGTTTTGTATCACCCCCACATACACCTTAAATGGAATATAAAATGGCAACCTGGCTGCTGCTGGTGTAAGTAGCTGTGACCCTCTAGTGAAAAGCGACCTAACTCCTTTCAGTCTAGGAAATTGCCTGAATCCATGCCTGCTGACAGAAGTCAACTCAGTGCTGTCACAAATATATCAGTACTGTCCCGACCGTTATAGTACTGACTGTAATAGTACTGTGTTTCGCACATAAATTTACTTCTAATGACTTACAACAGAATGCAGAATAAAAACTTTGCATGTCTATTCTAACTGGTCCTAAGCTGAAATTCAGTCATGGTCTTAAAATGTATGTGATATTTGCAAGAAGCGACAAAATGCGCGTGATAGTACCGATGGTTGTAAAATTCCCACTCCGATTTTGACATGTCTTTATGGTATATGAACGGAGTAAAGCGATTTGTTCAAACGTTTTTTACCGTTACTTATTCAGCTTGGTGGTGTATACAAAATGTTATTGTTTTGATCATAACTCTGGGGCCAGTTTCATCAAAGTGTTTAAGACAAGATTTTGTCCTTGAAAATGTCCCAGGACGTTTTAAAGACAAAAGTCGTGTTTCATCAAACTCAAGAAATTTAGGAAGTTCTCAGATTTTGTCTTAAACGTAGGACGACTATTTCGGCGTCCTATCTGACAATTTTTTCCTAAATTTTGTACATATACTAGAAATTGGTTGATTTGGTGTTTTTCATCCCACTCAAGAGCTAATGTCATATGGAGACGTGAGCTCGGTTTAAAGACTCATCCGAAAGACTGGTGTGCTAGAAACGGCTGCTGCCTTTCAATTGGTATTGTATAGTTAGGTCTACTACCCGTCGCAGCTGCTTTTAAAGAGACGTTAATTGGAGGCCGGAGATTATGTACATGCTCATTTTATCTTTGAGAGGTGGCACCGACGTCGGAAAACACACACAGATGAATGGACGAACAAACAGAAGGACATAATTAACCCAACACTGAATTGGAAACCCTCTATTCATATTATATAAAAGTACAATGGATCCTCATAAGTTTGAAGGATCGTCGATCTAAACATTTTATATCGATATTTTGAAATCTGAATATATTTCAACGGCTGTTGAACACCGCTAAAATTTCACAAACAGAATTCTATTATGTTGACTGTAACAGAAATATCGAAAACATACCCAGTGGACGCTTAGACAACTTAAACGTTAAGATAGCAACCACGTTTCAAACCCTAAGTAGAATTAAAATGCAAAAAATGCTTTTTGTCAGACACGCATACGTAAAGTCCCAAATACTGCTTTGTCCCAAAACAAATTTAAGAATTTTCTTTTTGAATGTTTATTTATTCGAACAATATATCAAGAATCAAAGTCTGTACATATCAAATATCCTCAATTAAACTGCTGAAATCATACATTTCCACGTTTCACCCCAACAGTTAATTTCAATTACGTTGGCATCAAGAATTTCAAGGCTGGCGGTTAAAACTTACAAAGAAGGATCTTTTTCATACGTATTTTCGCCTAAGTTTTGTCATTTTTTATGAAAACGAAATAATTTGGTCAAAAAAAGAGGTTCATTAGAGCCCTAGTCGGGCACCCATCCCCGAACCCTCGCCACTGTGATACATGTTGCAACTTATCCAACTGGCATTATGGGAATAATGCAACTTTCACATGTGCATAATATAGACGATTTGACTGATCGATTATGAGCACGACATGTAAATTAAGTTCAAAATATCCACAACAAACATCAAAAGCTGGAGTTATTTTATATCACAGACCGTTCCAAGGCGATGTTTTTGTTGTCGTTCTATTTGTTTTATAGTTTGGTGTTAAATATTCTGCTGTTTGCACATTTTATGTACGTTATTAACAGTTTGTTAATATATAAGTGACAATATCTGACATTTTTTTTTTTTTTTTTTTTTTTAATTCAGTTTTACGTCCCTTTCAAGATTACTTCAGCTCATATGAGACGGGCCAATCAGTAGATGGGCGAAAACGGGTGAACCCCAAGAAAAACCACCTGGCAGACCCGCAAGCAGAACTTGGCTTGTCTCACATGTGGCCAGAGCGGGGCTCGAACCCACACCAGACACAGCGGTGAAATGATCGAGTGATTAAGAAACAGCGCTCTTAACCGCTTGGCTACGGGGGCCGCATATTTTGGTCTTGTGAAGGTAAAAGTCGGAAATTCCGATTTTAACATTTTTTAAACTGATATTGAAAAGCTTAAATGAACAGCACTTTAGGTAGATGCGTAATTTACTTTGCAACGTCCTCCAGGGAACATCCTCAGTTTGATTCGTGTGTTTTCCCCTTAAGGATGTTCGCTGCCAATGAAAAAGTATTCAAACTTTTTTTCTAACCCCTCTTTCTTGATTCCAAATACAACACAAGACATTTGATAATAAAATAAATATAGGGTAGTGTGCATTTTTTCAAGCTACAGGCCTCTGAATGAGACCTCTGAGCACCATGTTTTAAATTAAGTAAAATTAATTTATTTTTTAATTCTTTGAAACATACCTGTCTTGAACTAACGTATACTTAGGATGCTTTCAAAAGTCATAGTATTTACGTATCGCAGACTATTTTGGACCAAAAGCAAAGAAAAATTTGCAACTTGAAGTGGATGACAAAATTTTACGATTCCTTTTCCAACCCTACCCCCTTACTTGAAAAGTCGGAAAATAGCAATATTTTGAAATGTGCCCAACCCATATTTGTTGATTCAAACTTTTTCTTGTATTTTCACACAACATAGAACTTGGTAATATTGTTCGAATAAAAGAAAGAAATATATAGGGTAGTGTGCATATAAGAGAGAACCAACAACTTGAAAATCGCCATTTTCAGCCTTTTTTTCGGCTGTTTTGTTTCTTAAAGCCCATTTCATAAAACCACCTAAAATTTTATAAACAGCACACCAAAGACCCAAAGACTGACTTAGAAGACCATGTACACATATATTGCAGCTAAAATAAACATCGAACTAGTGCAATTAATTTGAAGATGTGTAATATTCAAGTTTAATCTACCCTACCCCCTAAATTTTACTGACAACTAAAATTTTCTGAAATGTTGCAGAAAATGGGGTGAAAAAATGAAGTTTCTTAGATTGACAATTTTCATGGCTCATTCAATGCATATCATCAATATGTATCCAAATATAAAATATTAGTAAAATATCTGCAGCCGTTTACGAGATATTTAACAAAAGAAAAACCGGAAGTTCCGAAATGTCAAATGTTAGCAGCGAACATCCTTAAGTGATAAAAAGCATTGAAAAAAAAAATTGTTACACTGAGTTAAAGTGTCATGATATTGCCCTCATATGTATTACATTATAGAATTTGATTCTTAAAGCTCTTGATAGAAAGGTTTCTTATAAAACTACGCTTTGAATGGAATCCAATTAATGTTACGTGCTTTTCCATGACGTCACATTCAATCATCTTTTGCGACGTCGACATCGTACCTCCAAAAGATCGCAGAGCACACACACACACACACACACACACACACACACACACACAGATAGGCAGAGTATGTGACATGAAGAGCAGTCATCACACAGTCGCATGCAATTCAGGCATGCCGGCAAATGTGGAGTACGTTTGGGTTACGCCCCAGACACATTAAACAAGCGCCAAAAGGGCGTATCAAATATTTATCGCACGTCTCGTACCCGCTTGGGGCACATTACTGTTCAAAGCGTTCGGCAAGCGCCCATTGGAATGCCCATGTTTCGTACATTGACGTGCCTGCATTCAGCGCATCGGTAACTTAAGTAGCCAAGTATTGAGCCCAAACGCGCTCGGAACGCGCACCGACGTATATAACGACGTACAACAACGAGCACATGTCTCAGAAAATGTCTTAGGACACTTTAAAGATTTGTCCTAGGAACTTTTTTGATGAAACTGGCCCCTGGTCAAAATCGATTTTTAATATGCATTGGATGGTAACAGAAAGTGTTATTATTACCAAGCTTCTTTTGCAATGAAAACAATAAAATAGCACTTTGTGCATCACTTGTGGAAACGTGAAATCTGGTGTAATTCTTGTAAAGCGCGGCGGATAATAATATTAAAGAAAGAGAATGCAAACCTCCTACATAGCGCTTGCGAGAAAATCATCAGGGACAAGGATTGCTCCATTTTTATAATGACCATACGTGTATATACATGTAGTGAAAACGTGGTGCTTAAAAAACAAGCGAATAAGTTTGGATGGCTATTCCTGTAATTTCCATAAAATACTGAGTATAACAGTCCAGGCAGTGCCGAGGATGTGCCGGGGGGTAATTTCCCATCAATGCACGGTCACATTATTTCAAATTAGATATCAATTGTAATTTTAACATTTGATTACTTTTATGGTCATTATTTAATTTGCAAATGTACCTGTAGTTTTTTCACGCATGAGTTCAAGATCCTCTTTCATACTTCAGTTTCATCAGAACAGCTCCCAGCTATTGTTCCACATAATGGTCAGCCTCCGAGGAGCTGGGGCTTTTAGCAGGGATTTTACCACAAAAATCTGGCCCCGCGGTGCCGGGCTTTCAGGGGGGCTTTAAAAATTGGAAAGTTAAAAGTACCGCTATTCCCCGACCCTAGGGGAGCCGGGAATACAAATGACTGGTGCATAAGGGTATATCCCAAAAATAGGGGTTTGTGTATAAATGGCCCCATAGAATCTAAACCGCCTTTATGGCAAATGGCGTTCTAACAGTTCTATCCGATCAAGAAAAGACACTGGTAAACTACCATCACAGAATAATTGTTTTTATGAAGTAATTGTTATCTCAAAACAGTCTCCAGAATAATGTTAGGGTGGTGCTTACCTAACCCTAACCCTAACCCTAACCCTGCTGACTGTATATATGACATTATCTAATCGAATTATAGGATAATAAGGACTTTAAGTAATAAAAATAAAACTTTCAAAAGTTGATGACATTTGACATGGCATGCAGCATAACAGTTACTGTTAGTGGCTTTGTTAAATTAGATTATTTTCACTTTATTATGGTTAAGTATGACCTTGTATATCAGTTAACACGTCTATTCTTTTTATTGTTGCCAACATTCTGAACTACATATATAGTCAGTGGACATAAGTATTCGCCACCTTCAGAAAACTCCATTCTTGACATTATGTCGCACTACTGTACATCAGAAAAACATGTCCATGAAATGTATACCCCCTTATATCCCACTTTTATATAGCAAAACTGGGGTACGCAGGGGTATACCTATATTGTTTCTTATTTTTGATTCAAAACAAACATTGTGGGTACTTGTTAGAACCGCCTCACCGAGGCTGTTATAACGTGTACCCACAATGTATGTTTTGAGCAAAAATATTAAAAACTTCAAACATTTTCCAATGTAATTTTCACTTTTTACAGCTGAAAAAAAAATCTCTGTGTGTTGCATGGGCAAGTTTTCCTAATGCGTTGCCAAATACAATTTGTATTTGATTTGTTTTTTGTATAATATTTGCATATGCGAAACCAAAGGCGCAGATCAGCTTCGCAGTAACTGCGAAGCTGATCAGCGCCTTTGTTTTCGCTACATGGATAGTACAATTTCTGGACTTTCTAAATCCAAAATTTCAAGTCTCTATCCATCTTCTGTGACTGTACAGGCCGGTTTGTGTCGGACCTGTTCGGAAAACCACATTGTTGGTTTTCCCACGAGGCGGCTCAATTCTATTATTGCTCGGTCACAAATGAGCCACGAAGCGAGGAAACCAGTCTTTAGGTTTCCGAACCGGTCTGACACACATCGGACTGTGCAATCTCAAAAGAAGGCTAGAAGCTTAAAATTCCTGATTATTGTACTATCCGATTAGCGAAAACATGGCACTGATCAAGCTGAGAAAATAACTGCACAGCTGATCTGCGTCTTTTTTCATACAGGAAAACGTCCGGTTTTCTTATGACGCGGCTCAAGTGAAATTGAATGAACCATTCAGTTATTTTGTAAAGGTCCGTATTTAAAATACTACAATGGTTTCGATTTAACATAAAGACAGGATGACAAATTTATTATAATAAAGGTCACCAAATGTATAGATTATTATCATCTAGACGCCACGCGAAAAGACGAAAAGACGAAATAACGAAAAGACGAAATAACGAAAAGACGCCACGCGAAAAGACGAAAGGACGAAATAACGAAAAGACGCCACGCGAAATGACGAAATAACGAAATAACGAAAAGACGCCACGCGAAAAGACGAAATAACGAAAAGACGCCACGCGAAAAGACGAAATAACGAAAGGACGAAAAGACGCCACGCGAAATGACGAAATAACGAAAATACGATATAACGAAAAGACGCCACGCGAAATGACGAAATAACGAAATAACGAAAAGACGCCATGCGAAAACACGCCACGCGAAAAGACGCCACGCGAAAAGACGAAATAACGAAAAGACGCCACGCGAAAAGACGAAATAACGAAATAACGAAAGGACGAAATAACGAAAAGACGCAACACGAAAAGACGAAATAACGAAAACAGGCACTGGAAAAGACGCCATTATGATGGCTATAAAATTGCGTTCTTTCGCATGGCGTTATTTCGTCTTTTTGTGCAGTAATTTCGTTATTTCGACTTTTCGCGTGGCGTTATTTCGTTTTTTCGTCTTTTCGCGCGGCGTTATTTCGTCTTTTCGTCTTTTCGCGCGGCGTTATTTCGTCTTTTCGTCTTTTCGCGCGGCGTTATTTCGTCTTTTCGTCTTTTCGCGTGGCGTTATTTCGCTGCCAAATAACGAAAAGACGAAATGGCACTAACAAGCCACCATAATTATATATATGGATCTATTTTCTGCTATCAAAATGTTGATCTCTGAAACAATATATGAGTATTCAATAAACAGACAAGAAACTGTTTAGCTTGAAAATTGTTCAGTATGAATGGGGTTACAAGATGTTTATAATACATGTGTACGCTGGTGAAGACGTGACGTAATTCACTCAATATTTGTATGTAGTCATTACAATATGTTATGATCCTTAAATGCTACAATTAAAGATTTACAAGATAAATGATTGTTTCTTTCTTTAAAACATTCTTGGTTTGTTAATTTATGTTCCGTTAGACTCTACCCAGCGGGCACATGGCGTCATAATGACGTCATATAGACATCGATACGTCATGACGTCGCATTGACGTCGATCTGACGTCATTCTGACGCCATGTGCCTGCTGGGTAGGACCAGCATGTTAGTAGGAGACTGCCATTATGTTTTGCAAAGAAGAAAGACTGCTAATGCTTAGAGGTTGGTCCAAATCTTGGCTCGGTATACTTGTGGCTTTTTAGAGAAAATGCTCTTACTGTAGGTATAATTTATTATACAATTAATCGAACACTATCCGAATACAGATATAATATCTCTTATCAAATAGTAAACATCATTTATCAAACGGAGTAATTTCCTACTGACTTAAATCTGGCAGAACTCATTCTCCTGTTAGTTGTTTTCAATCGTAACATTTGGATAAATGTTTGTAAGCTAGATTTCCTATGTTGTTGAGTGTTGCTATCTTGCTCTTGTCCAGAATCCGACCAAACCTTGCGATGTTTTAATGCACCGTCTAAGGACCAAGAGCGTCTGATCACAGTTCTCCTAGTTGATGTGTCAATGTCACAATCTTCATTCATTAAACTTTTTGTACTGTTAGATAGTGAATCACCCTGTAAATTGTCAGACTGACGACTGTTTCTACGTGGACTGACTGTTGTGTTAGTCAATTTATTCACGTGGTCTCTGTTAATCGCGTCATTATTATCAAAGTGATTCAATTCGCGAGAATAATTTCTATCTCTAAAACTGTTGAAAGAATAATTCTTTCCTTCTGAGGTACTGAGAAAACACTGGCTTCGTTTAGCTGAAACTGTTTTCCGACACAACACTAAGTTCAACACATATAACACTACTTTGACGATCACTCTTTTCCGCAATAGAATGTAAAGCCAGGGGTCTAGGATTTGGTTGATACTCGCCATCCGGACACCTATCAGGTCTGCAGCATAGTTCACACGGCCGGTAATCTGATTAATGAGTATGTTTATCTGCAAAAGAGAGAACATGAATTTGTTTAGTGGTCATATATTTGTCTATCCAAAATAGATCATTTAATAACCTGTGAAAATGTGGAAAACGTGATGTTAAATGCATGTAACTAGCAGTTTGTTACATGTTTTAAAAGTCAGAATCAAATGAGCCTTCGCTTGAGAAAAACAACATTTTTGGTTTCCCACCAGGTCCAACACGAACCAGCCTGTACTGTCACAGAAGCGGGCTAGAAGCTTGAAAATTTGAGTTTAAGAAGAAGAGGGATTGTACTATCTACTGTAGCGAAAACAAAGGCACTGATCAGCTTCGCAATTACTGCCAAGCTGATCGGCGCCTTATTTTGTTTTCGCATTTGAAAATTGTTGGTTTCCTGGTGCGGCGGCTCAAATAAAGTAGAAAACAACCAAAATGCACATTGTGCATAATCATGTTGTAGACATTGCGCTTTGACGTAAAAATTATGCTATGTTTTCTCTTGTTTTGCTTTAATCACAGATTTGTAACTACATTGGTCTTCATGAAGGTAAAAGAAAGCAATGATCAGGAAATGGTGCAATCAGAAAGAAAGTCCTGCTCTAAACACCGAGTTGGAAAAACAACAACAACAACAACAACAAAAAAAAAAAAAATAAAAAATAACAATCCGGTACTTATACTTAATAAATTCACAATGTCCATTTTTGAAGACAAGCAAGAAGCAACAGACATCCTGGCAAGCCACTTACAAGTTTAATGATATGATAATAAGGTTGACGATAATAATGGTTTTGTCTTTGTTACTGTGCCACTGAACCATTTCAAAACGAAAAGAACTCAGTGTTATTTCTGCTTTCGCTTCGATTCTGAATAGTTTACATAAGGCTTAAGGGTGTACGTCATACAAATTTATTTACAAATTTAAATGCAGATAAACTTTTAAGTTTACTAGACGTAAAGTATTGAATGATTTATCCAATGACAAATTAGACATCACTGACGTAAAGTTATTAGACAGAACACATATTGTATAAACCAATGTTTTATGTATTAGGCAATGTTGTTTCTGAAAGTAAACATGTGTGAAGTGTGCGTAAAAGACTGTCTGTAGTAAAATTCATAAACGGTATTAAATGTTTGTTGCTCGTACTTAATTGTCAATTTGGTTTTTTCCCACCTCGGTTTTTTTAGTGGGAATTTCATCCTGATTGCGCCTTTTCCTGATCATTGCCTACTTGTATCTTTCAACGGATATTAGAGGAATCTGGTCTCTCACCAGCTTTAGTATTTTCAAAAATTGCAAGCACTTGAAGCAATTATCGAGTGACAGAGCGCCTAGGCAACTGAAGTTTACTTCTTTCGATTCTTCATGTACATTCTAAGTATACAAAACCAATTAATTTATTCAAACCAATTCTGAAAGAGTTAGTTTTATGAAATATGTATCTGGATTATTTCCATTTTCTGGGGCATTTTAGTAACAGAAACGAAGCAAGAAAAGATATTGACTGGGATTATGTGCATATTATTTGCTGTAATAACATTTTCTGAAAATGGAAAAGTTCCATTTTTTAATGATACAACTTATTTATTTGAAATAAACCCTAGTTCTTACTTGTGTCAACCTATATACCTCGTTTCATACTCTCGTTTTATACAATGTCTTTAATTTATTCAATCGTTTATCGTTTCTTCAGGGCTCTCTACTTTGTCACATTGGACCTGTTTATGTGTTTCTTACCCAGATGAAAACAAGGTCAAGTCATCCAAATTTGTTGAGCTTTACAATTTCTAGGTTGCATCGAGTCAAAATAATCTAAACCAAATTGAATATTTTTTAAAGGAACGTATAATCAAGATACTTACATTTAAAGGGAGGTAACAGGTAGAGAACACAATAGTGATGGCACATAGAAACCATACCATCTGAGTTTCCTCTTCAAATTTCTTGGTTTTCGGTTTTATGCCTTGTCGTCTTTCAAGTGACGGGGAGTTATTCAACACCCTTGTCTTACGCATTTTCACCAATGTCAACATCACAGCACTGTTGCATAATATGATAGTCACAATAAAGAATATGTTTAGCACAGCGTACGTGTACGCGTATGCAATATCTGATGGACTCTCCTTGTGAAAGTTGAGGAAACACCACGAGCCCGGGAACTGATGTTCGTAGCTCCCGAAACCCATGAAAGGAAGAGAACAAAACAGCGACACACTTAGCCAGCAAATAAGAACAGCAACTCTGGCTTTCTTACGGGTGACAACTCTGGCATGATAGTATGTAAACCGTAACGCGAGAAGTCTCTCAAAGGACATGAGACAAACAAATAATGGCGTTATCATTCCGAAGAATATCATGCAGAATGCGTGGTATTTGCACACCGGTTCCCCACCCACCCACTGGAGATTGTTTGCATACACTATTATTGCTATAGGTCCTGTAAGCAATTGTCCGACAAGGTCCGTGATTGCCAATGCAAATAAAAGAGTATAAAACACGGTAGATTTCATATCTTTCCTCGCAGTGTATAAAACTGCCAGTGCTATCATGTTCCCCAAAACACCACATGATAACATAAGAATTGGAGTTGATAAACTTAATCCAAGACCACCAGAGTTACAAACAGATGATGAATTTTCTGCATCGTCAACTGGACAAAGTGTATTATATTCTTTCTCATGCATTGTGTAGTTGATGTGTGTTTCGTTCACAGGTAATGATCCATTAGTAGATCCATCCCAAAGTAGAACACTCATGATTGATCTTGGAGTTGAGACAAGGGAATGGTCTCAAGTCACCTGAAATGATAGAGAGGAGGGTTACATGTATCATAAAGGGTCCACTTCGTTATCGCATCGATTCTAGAACTGTGTTAAAGCAGGGAGCTGTTAACAGTTCCCTGGTTAAAGCTAAATTATCTAAAATTATAAGGTAAAACATGCGTTAATTCAAAACACAATGAGCTTTTCAATTTTAAACTGTACCTAGAACAATTTCGATCTAATTAACTGATTAAGGAAAAAACGAATTAAGATCATGTTACAAAATATTGTTACAATACAAGTCCTTGTGAATCTGAAGTAGTAAAATCACATCTTGCTCATTAGTGACTTATTCACATAACACGAAGAGGGCTATCTTGATCGAGGACTTAATTACATCCCATGTCAGAACTTGAAACTACGGAAACGTACGACAATAAAAGAACACAGACTCGTCTAATATAACTAGAAACTTAAAAGTTTATAAGACTTAAATATAAGTATATAATGATTAAATGAATAAACTGTAAATGCAAGAAGTATCGTTTGATGAAAATTCTTCGAAAGTATTTAAGGGTTGTGAGTAGTTGTATAAAGGTTTGCTGATTTCAATTTCTTGTGTGGCGTCCGATGAGATAAGGACAATAACAGCGCAATGGATTCTATCAGATAGAATTAATGAAGTGTAGTTGATAAATGAAACAACACCAACACGAACATAAGTCCAGTTTTAATTACATTATCACTTTATCCAACGTTTCGCCATCTTGGCTTCTTCAGGGATATAGTAAACGCGCACCGTTTTTTTTTTTTTTTTTTTTTTTTTTTTAAACGCGCACCGTTTTTTTTTTTTTTTTTTTTTTTTTTTTTTTTTTTTTTTTTTTTTTTAAGTGTAGTTGGACATTTACAGTTGTTCTTAATTATACTTAATGATCATCTTCTACAACACTAAAATTCGCGTTAGCTTCATGTTAACTTCCGTTATAACAAAAATTCATGCCAGCTCCATAGAGCATTTAACCCATATTTGAGGAATGGATTCTCCCATCATTATCAATTGGATGAATCTACTTTCATTTTTAGGGGTGTTAGGAGTGATGTTTATCCAATTTTTCGATGAATTTTCGTTTAGTAGACAGAATAGTCCAAGATGGGACGCCGTGTTTTGCGGCGTCACATCTGGGGCTATACTGTTTGCCTATGTCCCATAAAAAGGACGCCAGGCTTAAATGAGATAACGCGTTGTTTTTACATTGAATAATATATAAATTTACTATAATTTCCTTAGAAAGAAAAGTCGTTTTGAAGAAATCGTACCTTTAAATTTCATTTTTGGCAAATAAACGTTAAATTAAGAACTGTTTCCAAGATGAAAACATCATTCCAGGATAAAGCGAAATCACGTTATAAAATTTCTATTAGCACTCCTCTATCCTTTGAATATCTTGATTACTTTCTCATTCAGAAAATCATTTAAAGAACAAAACCCTCTCAAAGACAAATTCAGGCTTAATATTACTTTTGTTTTCATGCATAAACCGATGTTTACTCTCTCTATCAGTGCTGTTAGTAAAATAGATTTAAAACCCCGTTTGTTTAAGTAGCATTAATATTGCCATTTGCTTGTACTATCAAGTTATTTACCTACGGGAAATCGATGTCAGAAAATGAGGAAATTTTACATCCAGCCAATTTTCATTGCATAAGCGACAGTAAACAATTACATATCGAGTATGGTGTTCGACTTTCTAGACTCCTGCGTGCTTTGTTATATCAGCAATTAAAAACCAAAAAACTTTTCTAACACTAATAACTTTCTCAGTCCAAATTTTTAACTTTTTACGTTCTACTTGGTACTTTTAGACTGAAGTATTTACATTCTTATACAATGACCTCCCAAGGGTAAGAATTAAATGACTCTTTTCAAAATGACTGTTTGCATCGTGTAACAGAGAAAACTCGTTAGGTCGAACAGCATTAAAATCGTTTTTATGATCATAAACCTAGTTCTCAAGTTATTGTAATTCGCACTCAATCCACGGGTTATTTACGAGTATATTGAGGTTATAGTTTGGGTTGGGTGTTATACACTTTTACAGCTGAAAATGATACTGCGGGAGTGTCACGCAAACATTGAGTGTCGTTCTTACTTTTTATTTGCATTTTAGGTTTCAAAATACAACGTGTATCAACTAAACACTATCTTTTCAACAAGTGCATGCATCTTAATAGTTTTAAACGCAAATTCAATGATGCAAATGGCTTACCCAAGATAATTAATTTCTTTTAGATGAACATATACAAAGTATTGAAAGATAAGCAGTACTTCTGAGACCGTTCATACAAATGTACTGTATAATCCCCACGAGCCCTGTTGAGTGAATGTAGCCTTGTTCAGTGTATACATGTATGTATAAAATGCATCTTAAGATCTGGAAACTCCCAATATATATTCTCAGTTTCTAGCTGTCTCCCTCAATTCAGTGAATTAATTTACATACCGTATTCGTTCGAATTAGCGCGCAGTGCCCTTTACTTTTCAAAATAACTAAACGTTATGGTAACAAAATATCGTTCTAATTAGCGAACACTACGAACAGAAATAACACATCGAAACGCTGAAATAACCAATGGTGATGTCATTTGAGTGTTAAACTTGTTGAAAAGTAAGGTTAAGTTTAACGCGTCTAATTGTGGTATCACCAAGCGGGCACATGACGTCAAAATGACGTCAGATCGACGTCGATGCGACGTCACGACGTCATGTGCCTGCTGGGCAATGTGTAGAATTGGTGTAAAATACCAATATACTACATGTAATCGAGCAGTGTGCGCTTATGCTCAGGTTTCTCGGAAACGACTAAGGTGTGCGCTTATTAGAGCCTGTGCGCTTATTAGAATACGGTCAACTAACGTTTATTTAATCCACAAGAGGCTTATCGTATTACTGACACGTTATGTGAGCTGCCTCATGGGAAAACCAACAATCTGCATAGGCGATAACAAAGACGCAGATCAGCTTCGCGGTAACCGCGAAGCTGATCAGCGCCTTTGTTTTCGCTACTCGGATAGTACAATTCCTCTTCTACTTAAATCCGAAATTTCGAGCTTATAGCTCTTTTCTGTGCTTGTACAGGCCGGTTTGTGTCGGACCTGTTCGGAAACCACATTGTTGGTTTTCCCACGAGGCGGCTTATGTGTTTGGCATTATGTAGTCTTGTGCAATTTCTAGACACCATGTTACAATGTATTAGGCTGCTGGCCAGAGGGTCAATTGCTCCCCCCCTAGGGAATTTTGCAGACATACCCTATCTTAAAGAACAATTCAAGCTGAGTAGAATAAGAGATGTTTGCACCCTGAGCGTTGGGGCGTTATCCTGTAACAGCCTGTTACATATGTTACCTAAGCAAAATTAAGAAATTATGATATGGTGTTTTCAGCTGCAGAAAAATGACAATAGTTTATCATTTTACTCATCTTTTTCATACTGTCTGCTTGCTGTATGTCTTTACTACATATTAAAATTGTTTGAACAAAAATTTGACCCACACTTACTGTAACATACGTAACGTAATTTAAGATACCCTTTGAAAATACCACTTTTTAGTGATATCATTTACTTATACTGTTGCACTATGCATTTTACTGAAGATATGAGATTTATTTCCATCAGCATGTTCAATTGGCAGATAGAAAAACCAAGGTTTGTTTTCCTATCATGTATGTATTGCCTTTAATGAAGTATTTAGTAGCCCTATCCCCAGTTTCAAATGCGAACTATTCTATTGCAATGAACGTGAAGTATGTAAAATACTTGAGACTGGTGGATATATATCATAGTTTCTTGCTTATTTTATCATGAACCATGGCTCTGAGGATCTTGGATCAAAAATTTTGATCCAGAATGTAACATATGTAACATACATGTAATGAATAACGAAGGACATTGTACATAGCAGGAATGCCAGTACATGCCAGTCTAATGCTCTATTCCATTAGATATTTTGCAAACATATATCTTAAATGACAATTCAAGTTTGCTCCAATAAGAGATGTCTGCTTTATGTACATTGGAGCATGTGTCTGTTACAGTATGTTACATATGTTACTATAATATGTTTTAAAAATAATGATATGGCAATTGTAGCGTCAGAAAAATAAGATTTTTATTATTCCATTCACCCATCTTATATAGTCTGCATGAAACATGTCCATTCTCAACACTAAAGTTGCTTGAGCAATAATCTGACACCTATAGTGTAATGTCTGTCACAAATATTAAACTTACCCTTTCAAAATAAGCATTGTGAGTGACATTGTTTTTTTTAGTAACACATTCCAGCTTTTTTTTTTCCAAATATATGTGATTTTTTACATTACCATGTTCAATGGAGGAGATAGAAAATTCCTATACTGTATATATTATACTAAATGAGTTATTTAGCAACCCTACCCGCAGTTTCATAAGCCAAATATTGTATTGCTAATTACGTAAAACGTGTAAATAATTGTTTCTAATGCTATATCTAATGTTGTTAATTATTTGCTTATATTTCATGCTTATGGAGAACTATACTTCTGAATGGGTGTCACCAAGTATCTAGGCTCAAACATCTTAATGAGGAATGTAATGTATGTAACATATATGTATGAATAAAGAATGACGTGGTCTACAGTAGATGTAAATGACACTATTTCAAAAATAGTGTCAACACTTCACGTTTCCCTATGAATAATTTAGTTTTTGGTGTCAAACAAAATTAGAAATCTTATTTAGTTCTGATAATCATGTCTGTGGACCCCATAAATACTATTTTTAAAAGTTTAGAAATCTCTTAAAAATGCAGAAAAAATAGGGTATTAATACAAAATCGTTTGTACCTGAACTGTTAATAGACCTAGAATGCTGAAAGTGGTATCAAATAAATGCGACGGCAATGGATTAATGCCCTCAGTCCTCTAAATACATCATCTGAATTTCAGTTTTATGAATATTAATGAAAACTTCAGAAATTAGAGAAAATGCATTACAAATAAGCAGGTATACCTACAAAATGATTATGTTTTTCAGCAAGCTAAAGTCTGAATGTGCTGAAAATGGCAAGGGCAATTTTCTATCATCCTTCTATAATAAAAAGTCATTTGATGAGCATTAATAAAATATAATGGTTAAGTTAGATGTTGGCGATTAACCACCGAAGAATTGAGGCGGGGTCCCTATTAAACCAGATGAATCTTGGCTGGTGGAGGACTGAAATTGGTATCGACCGGTTGCTAATTAAGACAATGTTCTTTAACCATATGATGTTATGAATAAAACATATGAATGTTTGTTTCATGAATTGCAACAAGAACTTCAGAAATAGAGAAAAATTGCAGAAACGTGAAGGGGTATACCAACAAAGTCACTTATATCTCCACTATCAATAGTTGTCGAGTAGTCAAAATGGCATCAAATGTTACTATTTGGTCACTTTAATAATGAATTGTTGTCATGTTATCACAAAATATATTAATTATTGTCATGTTGTCATGTATACATACCACAAAACATATGAGGTTAAAGCAAAGATGCACGCGTCCCTTTGCTGGACACCCTTAATTATTTGCTATTTACCATTTTTATCATTGTTTTATGAATATCCATGAAAGTAAATCTGATATGATTTGTATATAAGAGCACTGGGAAATGGTGCATTGTCCAAGCAAATATCTGATACCAATTAAGCCCTCTAAGGCAATGAGCAGCCGGGATATAAGTGATTGTGTTGGTTTATCTTTTCATTTTTCTCTTATTTTCTCTTATTTATGAAGTTAAATTCTAATATTAGTGACCTTTATCAGATAAGAAGGTTTATATATCAGGTTACAGTGTTATAATTCATTGTCATAGCAATCATTTGATACAAGATGCAGTACAGTAGTGCTATTAGTAACCTAGTCACAAGCCATTTTGTAAGGTATACCCTCTTATTTTCCGTGATTCTTCTCCAGTCTGTAAAAATTGCATTAATATTCATTAAACTTAAAATAAGTGTATTCATTTATCAAACTAGAAGACAAATTGCATAGCCCAAAGCATCAAGCTGCTACAACTTTTATCATTCTAGGTCTATTGACATGCCAGACACTAGTAATTATGTAAGTATAAATGCTATTTTTCCGTGATTTTCCTGACTTTTCATAGTTTTTTATATCAATATTGATCAAATGCAAATGAGATCGTTTTTAAATAGACCCAAAACATCTGTAAAATTGTCAAATGGTATCACTGGTGTATAGCTTGGGTCTGAAAGACGTTTTTTATGGGTTTTTAATGATTTTTTGACCATTTTAATGTTTAAATTAAAATTCACAAATATACAAATGAGATAATATGCATAACTTACCTTAAGATTAAACGGTTATGGTGAAGAAGCTTTAAAATGAAACCAAGTTCAGTGGTCTATGATAAGTCATAACGTATAAATGATCAATTTTGTAGGTCAAATTAACCCCATGCGGTATTGGTAACACTGTTACATTACATGAAATCTAAATATAAACAACTTGGCGTTACACCGTTACAACTAATGTACATCTAGCAAATGAAAATTACACAAGCATGTCATTCTTACCTTGCACATTGGTGTTTGCACAGAATCCACAGAAACTATTACAGAAACCCTTATTTGTTTATAAATGTAAATTTGCATATTTTTGTTACATACGTTACACAAATTGAGAACCATCTATGTCAACTTGATAAAATTATGTATCACACATATTGCCCTTGAAGAATCTTGCAGACAAATGGTAGAATTATGGTAAAACAACCTATTGTTCAATCCCAATCAAAGAATACTGCAAATATAATAAGCTGGTAACAGTTGTTATTTTTAAATCGCCGTTACACCATTACGCCCCGGCGTACAAAGTGCAAACATCTCTCATTTGAATGCAAATAACATAAACATGACATTCTTACCTTGCACATTGATGTTTGCAGATTTATACGCCACAGAAACTATTACTGAAAGCCTTATTTGTTTATAAATGTAAATTCGCATATTTTTGTTACATACGTTACATACGTTATACAGATAGAGACCCATATATGTCAGCTTGATAAAATTATGCATCCCACATATTTTCCTCCAAGAATCTTGCAGAAAAATGGTAGAATTATGGAAAAACAACCTATTGTTCATTCTCAATCAAAGAATACTGCAGATATAATAAGCTGGTAACAGTTGTTATTTTTAAATAGCTGTTACACCATTACGCCCCGGCGTACAAAGTGCAAACATCTCTCATTTGAATCATAAAAGACTGCTCTTTAAGATAGACTATGTCTGCAAAATTCCCTAGGGGGGGGGGAGCAGGACCTTTTTCAGCCAGAAGTCTATATTTAGAAGTAGTGGCGAACCGGAATGCTGGAGCTTTAGCATTTTTTGTGCTCTTCTCATTAATCCTGGCATTTTTATTCACTTTGTTTTGTCTATCCCTCGAATATTCATGTTTTGTTATAAATTTGTTTCTCAATTACCGTGACGGCATAAACTCATTCACGTATTAACATGATGAAAAAAGTTAATGAACATACGCGTTTATTAATTTTAAGCTCGTTTTGGCCTTTTGTTAATAGCGGTTTTTGTCAATGAAATTACTTTTTATGGTATTTGACTTCATTTATTTTATTGGCCTTTATTTAGTTTTCGCATGCTACATGAGTCCTTGCTACACCTGCAGTGATTTGGTTTCAAAGTAATTTGGTATTTAGCTGTTTCAGTGACTGAGACCAGGGCTTGGAATTAAGTACATGCGGGCGATCCCACTTTTCGTTATAAGGCAAGTTAGATTTATACAGTCAATAACCAAAAGTATTTCCATAACGTCGGAAACTCCATAGACTTACATGTATTTTCACACAGTCAATAACCAAAAGTATTTCCATAACGTCGGAACATCCATAGACTTACATGTATTTTCATGTTTACAAGAAAAAATATCCTGTGTTTCCTTGTCAACACATTTTCACGTTTTTGGTGTCGTTTGAAAAGTAAATGAATAAAGCAATAAACAAGGTATTTTCAATCAAGCCTATGCATGCTTTCTAAAGCTACAATATTTGAACAACAAGTGATATTTATTTTGAAAATTTTGGGCACGTCACCATTGACGTCAATGGAAAAGTGGCTTTTTCCAAAATTTCTTAAGTCTGTATATCGTATATTAAGAAGTGCGATGTCGAACGATTTCATGAAATAGCCTTGTTGAATTGCTTTATTTCTTAAACTTTCAAACGACACCAAAATCATGAAAAGATGTTAGCCAAAAGACGCAGGAAACATGAAAATACACGAATGGATTCTCCCATCATTATCAATTGGATGAGTCCACTTACATTTTTAGGGGTGTTAGGAGTGATGTTTATCCCATTTTTCGATGAATTTTCGTTTAGTAAACAGAATAGTCCCAGATGGGACGCCGTGTTCTGCTATACTGTTTGCCTATGTCAATTAAAAAGGACGCTGAGGGTGAGGTTAGGTACCTGTAAAACCGGTTTAAGCCCGCCAGTAACTTTGTGTTACTGATCGTTCGAAGTCGATACTTCTGTAGTGGTTCTTTTTGTTTTATGTCTTGGTGTTTAAATTTTTTTGTGCTGTTGGCGCCTTATGTATGTTTTCATATTTTTAGTTAAGTTAAGGTAACTGATTGGCCACCTATTGGGAAAATAGCTGCTCATTCGGCTTACGATATGTTTCATGGTATAAAGTGCCTGATTGTTGGTTTGGTTTTTTCCCACCTCGGTTTTTGGAGTGGGAATCTTTTTCTGATTGCGCCTTTTCCTGATATTTGCCTACTTGTACCTTTTCAAATGCCATCTTATATTGAATAATATATAAAATTACTATAATTACCTTAGAAAGAAAAGCTGTTTTAAAGAAATCGTACCTTTAAATTCCAAATTTTGACAAAATAAACGTTAGATTAAGAACTGTTTCCAAGATGAAACATCATTCCAGGAAAAAGCGAAATCACGTTATAAAATTTCTATCAGCACTCCTCTATCCTTTGAATATCTTGATTACTTTCTCATTCAGAAAACCATTTAAAGAACAAAACCCTCTCAAAGACAAATTCAGGCTTAATATTACTTTTGTTTTCATGCATAAACTGATGTTTACTCTCTTTATCAGTGCTGTTTGTAAAATAGATTTAAAACCCCGTTTGTTTTAGTAGCATTAATATTGCCATTTGCTTGTACTATCAAGTTATTTACCTACGGGAAATCGATGTCAGAAAATAAGGAATTTTGGCTCAAGTACAGTATTGGGGACCCTCCCCACAAAAAAACCGACACCATACACTTTTTCAAACCTATGAATCACACATTCGATATATTCTCTGGGCAGGTCGGCAGGTCGGCACTAATAAGACAGATCTAAATATAGATATATATTTATATGCATAGCCATATACTTAAATTGGTGCCGACCTGCCGACCCGCCGACCTGCCCTCCTACCGGCAGATCCCCATGCCAATACGTTGCAATATAATATATTCGGGAGGTCGACAGGCAGGCAGGCATGTGTAATTCCAGCAGGGTTATTATCAATGCCCGATATGGAGTATCTATTCTGTTGCGGGGGGTCTGGGGGGCTTGCCCCCAGGCGTCGTCTAATGACAGGGCCACTACCAAAAGATGGCGTCGACTTCCGACCAGTGCCGGTAGGTCGGCAGGTCGGCACTAAGACAGATCTAAATATAGATATATATTTATATGCATAGCCATCCGACCAGTGCCGGTAGGTCGGCAGGTCGGCAGGTCGGCACTAAGACAGATCTAAATATAAATATACATGTATATTTATATGCATAGCCATATACTTGAATAGGTACCGACCTGCCGACCTGCCGACCTGCCCTTCTACCGGCACATCACCATGCCAATACGTTTCAATATGGTATATTAGTGAGGTTGACAGATCGGCACTAATAAGACAGATCTAAATATAGATATATATTTATACTTAAATTGGTGCCGACCTGCCGACCCGCCGACCTGCCCTCCTACCGGCAGATCCCCATGCCAATACGTTGCAATATAATATATTCGGGAGGTCGACAGGTAGGCAGGCATGTGTAATTCCAGCAGGGTTATTATCAATGCCCGATATGGAGTATCTATTCTGTTGCGGGGGGGTCTGAGGCGTCGTCTAATGACAGGGCCACTACCAAAAGATGGCGTCGACTTCCGACCAGTGCCGGTAGGTCGGCAGGTCGGCACTAAGACAGATCTAATTATAGATATATATTTATATGCATAGCCATCCGACCAGTGCCGGTAGGTCGGCAGGTCGGTACTAAGACAGATCTAAATATAAATATATATTTATATGCCTAGCCATATACTTAAATAGGTGCCGACCTGCCGACCTGCCCTCCTACCGGCACATCACCATGCCAATACGTTTCAATATGGTATATTAGGGAGGTTGACAGATCGGCACTAATAAGACAGATCTAAATATAGATATATATTTATATGCATAGCCATATACTTAAATTGGTGCCGACCTGCCGACCCGCCGACCTGCCGACCTGCCCTCCTACCGGCAGATCCCCATGCCAATACGTTGCAATATAATATATTCGGGAGGTCGACAGGTAGGCAGGCATGTGTAATTCCAGCAGGGTTATTATCAATGCCCGATATGGAGCATCTAATGACAGGGCCACTACCAAAAGATGGCGTCGACTTCCGACCAGTGCCGGTAGGTCGGCAGGTCGGCACTAAGACAGATCTAAATATAGATATATATTTATATGCATAGCCATCCGACCAGTGCCGGTAGGTCGGCAGGTCGGCAGGTCGGCACTTAGACAGATCTAAATATAAATATATATTTATATGCATAGCCATATACTTAAATAGGTGCCGACCTGCCGACCTGCCGACCTACCGGCACATCACCATTTAGATCTGTCTTAGTGCCGACCTGCCGACCTGCTGAACCCCTTACTATATTGCTCTTGGTCTTTGTATATGGGAGATGGCGTCGACCCCGGCCAACATACTGGAGCCGACCTGCCGACCTGCGGACCCACCCCATATTCATACTGTAGGCCCATATAAGTGCCGACCTGCCGACCTGCCAACTTGCCCCCAGGCGTCGTGTAATTACAGGGCCACTATTGCAAGATGGCGTCGAAACCCAACCAACAAACTAGTGCCGACCTGCCGACCCACCCCTTATTCAATACTGTGTAATGTATATGTTTGCCCATATAAGTGCCGACCTGCCGACCTGCCGACTACATCTACTTGGTAAAATGGCCATTGAGTTATTATGGATAATATTTTTATTTAAGTGCCGACCTGCCGACCTGCCTACTATATTGTTCAGGTTCTTTGTATATGAGAGGGCATATATCTCAAAATGGACATTGAGTTATTATGAGATATATATATTTATATATTTAAGTGCCGTCCTGCCGACCTGCCGACCTAACAACTCATAGTTACTGTATTATAGTTATGAACACTATGTCAGGTATATTTATATACTGATAAGATCAAATAAATACGTGGCAAGTTGTCGAGCTGCCCAGCTGCGTTGTGTTATATGTTTACAATGTTGCATTTTATTAGCCAGTGTCGATCTGTAAGTCACATATGTGTTGTCTTTTTTTAGCTTGATGTATGTTCTTTCAATATTCTTAGTCATTTATTTAGTAGATCTTCTGAGTACTCAGTCTCTTTTTAAAATGGAGTATATGTTTGTATGTATATGGAGTATACTGTAGTATATTGGAGTATTATTGTTTTTAGTTGATGTACATTGTTATATAGCCTGAGTGTTTCCGCATTGTATGTGTGTGTATTATATAGTAGATAATAGGTAGTAGGTATGGCCTACATATATATAGCACATACAGTAGATATGTTATATAGTAGATAGACTAGTATGCTAATATCCATTATATCTGTATGTTGTCATATTGTCTTGGGTCCCCAATACTGTACTTGAGCCGGAATTTTTACATCCAGCCAATTTTCATTGCATAAGCGACATGTAAAGTATGGTGTTCGACTTTCTAGACTCCTGCGTGCTTTGTTATATCAGCAATTAAAAACCAAAAAAATTTTCCTTGTTAAAAGGAACGCTTGGCAAGTCTGTATATACCATTATTTGTCCGTGTGTTGTGGTTTTTCGTAGGTTTGTGGAGTTTTTCGGTAACTCGATGAATCACATCGGTCATGAACACTTCCTCGATACGGTGGATTTCAAGCTTTCGTACTTGGTCGGACCTAGAACAAAGTTCCGGGTTTTAGCATTATCCGTCCAGAACGCCACTTAATGTTTAACATTAGATCCAAGTACGTCATTCTTCCCACAAGTCCTAATAAAAACGGCGGGGAGCAAGTCTGGTTTCCGTCTTCAATTGCTTTATTATACAAGAAGTGTAGCAAAACACTGCGACTGGAACCAGGCCCCTGGATGTCAAAGGGAAACCCCACAGATTGAAGGAAAAACCCCACATATTGAGGAGAAATCCTCGTTCCGTTTCAACTGCTTGGCAGCTGGCGCTGCCAAGCAAAAACTGTTCTAACACTAATAACTTTCTCAGTCCAAATTTTTAACTTTTTACGTTCTACTTGGTACTTTTAGACTGAAGTATTTACATTCTTATACAATGACCTCCCAGGGGTAAGAATTAAATGACTCTTTTCAAAATGACTGTTTGCACCGTGTAACAGAGAAAACTTGTTAGGTCGACCAGCATTAAAATCGTTTTTATGATCATAAACCTAGTTCTCAAGTTATTGTAATTCGCACTCAATCCACGGGTTATTTACGAGTATATTGAGAATATTGTTTGGGTTTGTTGTTATACACCTTTACAACTGAAAATGATACTGCGGGAGTGTCACGCAAACAATGAGTGTCGTTCTTACTTTTTTATTTGCACTTTAGGTTTCAAAATACAACGTGTATCAACTAATTTAAAACACGATCTTTTCAACAAGTGCATGCATCTTAATAGTTTTAAACGCAAATTCAATGATGCAAATGGCTTACCCAAGATAGGATGAACATGTACAAAGTATTGAAAGATAAGCAGTACTTCTGAGACCTTTGATACAAATGTACTGTATAATCCCCACGAGCCCTGTTTACCTATAGGACTTATGGCTTATCAGTTACTAGAATCTAGTAAAACCATAACATGAACTATAGGGTAAAGCCCGCCCACTTTTGCAAACTCTTGGCGTGAGTCTCTATGGTATGTTGAGTGAATGTAGCCTTGTTCATTGTATACGTATAAAATGCATCTTAAGATCCGGAAACTCCCAATATATATTCTCAGTTTCTAGCTGTCTCCCTCAATTCAGTGAATTAATTTGCATACCGTATTCGTTCGAATTAGCGCGCCATGCCCTTAACTTTTCAAAATAACTAAACGTTAAGGTAACAAAATATCATTCTAATTAGCGAACACTACGAACGGAAATAACACATCGAAACGCTGAAATAACAAATGGTGATACCATTTGAGTGTTAAATTTGTTGCAAAGTAAGGTTAAGTTTTAATGCGTCTAATGGTGGAAACGACTAGGGTGTGCGCTTATTAGAGCCTGTGCGCTAATTAGAACGAATACGGTCAACTAACGTTTATTTAATCCGTAAGAGGCTTATCGTATTATTGACACGGTATGTGTTTGGCATTATGCAGTCTTGTGCAATTTCTAGACACCATGTTACAATGTAAGAGCCGCCTCGTGGAAAAACCAACTATGTGGTTTCCGAACAGGTCTGACACAAGCCAGCCTGTGCAAGCACAGGAAAGAGCTAGAAGCTTGAAATTTCGGATTTAAGTAGAAGAGGAATTGTACTATCCGAGTAGCGAAAACAAAGACGCTGATCAGCTTCGCGGTCACCGCGAAGCTGATCTGCGTCTTTGTTTTCGCATATGCAGATTGTTGGTTTTTCCCATGAGGCGGCTCGTATTTAGGAGTAGTGGCGAACCGGAATGCTGGATCTTTAGCATTTTTTGTGCTCTTCTCATTAATCCTGGCATTTTTATTCACTTTGTTTTGTCTACCCCTCGAATATTCATGTTTTGTTATACATTTGTTTCTCAATTACCGTGACGGCATAAACTCATTCACGTATTAACATGATGAAAAAAGTTAATGAACATACGCGTTTATTAATTCTTAGTCTAGCTCCTAGACCTTGATGTACATTGTAAATCCTTGCATTATATAGTGGTTTCTTCATTTTGATACCATTCTGCTAGTGCTATCTCTTGTCTTGACATCATATTTCAGCCAGTCACAAATATTTTCTATCTTAGAGGAAAGACAAAAAAATGAACTAATTTAAAGATTATACAAAAAAATACAATTATAAAAAAAAAAAAAAAAAAAAGAAAAAAGAAAAAACAATATGGAGCCTTGTAGCTAGTCTAATTAATTCTAAGTTCGTTTTGGCCTTTTGTTAATGGCGGTTTTGGTTTTTGTCAATGAAATTACTTTTTATGGTACATGTATTTGACTCCATTTATTTTATTGGCCATTATTTAGTTTTCGCATGCACAGAGTCCTTGCTACACCTGCAGTGATTTGGTTTCAAAGTAATTTGAGCCGCATCGTGAGAAAACGGGATTATTGCCTATGCGAAAACAAAGGCGCAGATCAGCTTCGCAGTAACTGCGAAGCTGATCAGCGCCTTTGTTTTCGCTACTCAGATAGTACAATTCCTCTTCTACTCATAGCCAAAATTTCAAGTATCTAGCCTGCTCCTGTGACTGTACAGACCGATTTGTGTCGCACCTGGTCGGAAACCCCGAAGACCGGTTTTCTCGCGTCGCGGCTCATTTGGTATTTAGCTGTTTCAGTGACTGAGACCAGGGCTTGGAATTAAGTACATGCGGGCGATCCCACTTTTCGTTATGTTAAGTTCGATTTATACAGTCAATAACCAACAGTATTTCCATGACGTCGGAAACTCCATAGACTTACATATATTTTCATGTTTTACAAGAAACTGTGTTTCCTGGTCAACACATTTTCACGTTTTTGGTGTCATTTGAAAGGTATATGAATAAAGCAATAAACAAGGTATTTTCAGTCGAGTCCATGCATGCTTTCTAAAGCGTGCTACAATTTTTTTAACAACATGTGATTTTTATTTTGATAATTTTGGGCCTGTCACCATTGACGTCAATGGGAAAGTGGCTTTTTCCAAATTTTCCTTTTAACTGTCGTATATTTAAAAGTGCAATGTCGAACGATTTCATGAAATGACCTTGTTGATTGCTTTATTTCTTAAACTTTCAAACGACACCAAAATCATGAAAATATGTTAGCCAAAAGACGCAGGCAACATGAAAATACACGCAAGTCTATGGAGTTTCCGACGTTGTGGAAATACTTTTGGTCCTTGTCTGTAGATTCGGTTGGGCCGTGGGACTCAAGACGCATTCATGTATTTAATGCAGCCCATTTCCTACACGACTGAAAACAGGACGCTGTGATTAGTTTTTTTCTGAAGCTAAAAGAACTCAGACAAAACTTTCCAAGAATTTTTACATTCTCTAAACCATTTTCTGCAAGTTAATCATTGCATATCTGAAACAAATGAACAAACCTACAAAGATAAATAATCAAAAGTAACTTACATTTATGTGTTGTATCCTTCCAGTAGATAGAGCCAAACTGACGATTCTCTAAATGAAAGTGAAGTCTTCGAGTCTTTAATATCGACATTTAACCTGTACATGACCCTTCCGGCAAACACAGAAAAATAAACGCTCTTTTATAACATGTATCTAACTTATCAACCAAAATTTCTTCCATTAACAAGCAAGTTTGTTTTCTGCATCTATTCAAATATTGCTATATTTAATTACTTGTATACAGTGGGTTCTGGTTTTCAATAAATAGTAAATATTTATATTAGATGATATACTTATCGAAACTAGTTAAGAACCTCTGCAAATGCCACGAGAACAATTTTAATCATTTATACATTTAATACCAAATCGGCTTATCCAATAATGTTACATCATTTCAGTTTAAACTACATATAAAACAACTTTGTCATCGACAACAATCGCAATCTTACAGTGCTGAACAAAGTCAAATTGGAAGTTATCATTTGTATCCTCTTTGGAGGCTAGATAAACAACAATTGTTACCTAGCATCTAAAAGGCTCAATCCAAATGTATACTGCTAGTGTGTTCGATTTTACTCTTAAAACTGATCTTTAGGAATGTCAGGATTAAATAGGATAGTTTTGAAGTAGATAGTAGCGAAGTTTGCCATTACAGAGATTCTTTGAAAATATCAACTCTCATACGCGATATGACACCATAAAAACTTAAAGCTTGAAGGGTTTATCAACACCTATGTTATAGCTGGATTGTGTCGAAGGGCACAATCGCCATGACCAGGTTTGGTTTTCATGATTAATTCTATCTGTCCCTACTAGTTCAAAGTGAATATTTTGCATAGCCAGATCCTATACCGGCTTAACTAATCTTTCGACTGCCGTGAAACTGGACCCATTACGAAGGCACGCCTATGTAATACACTGTATACAGATTTTTCAGAAGTTTCATTTTCAGTAGAAAATGTTGTTTTTTCTTCTCAAAACATGGATTGTGGGTACACGTTAGAAACGCCTAGGCCATGCGGTTCTAACGAGCACCTCCAATCTATGTTTTGGAACAAAGATAAGAAAAATATGTATACCCCTGCATACCCCAGTTTTGCTATATAAAATTGGGGTTCAAGGGGATATACATGTATATTGTACTTGTCATGGACATATTTTCCGGATGCTTAGGTCTTGTCTTCCTTGTGTGTCACTGCTGCAAATAGGTGACCACCATAGACAATTAACTTCGTTGTCACTTAATTAATCAACTATAAACCCACTTCTGTGCTAAACTCCTTTTAGTCGTATCGCACAGAAAACATTTACAAACCAAGGAACGAGACAAACAATAAACAGATGATAAGAATTCCAGTTTTAAGTTAAATGTAGATAATCTTCTTTCATGTTAAAGTGCATGGTCTAAAACGTATAACTCAAATACATGGAAAATGAAAAAATCCAGTATGATATTATTCTGAATGCCTGCATGCACTTTGAAATCACCATTCTGAGTGAAAATACACCTAAAGCCTTCCAAATATATACCAATGTGTCGTAACAAACCAATCACAAACTGTGAGAGGCGGGACCCTTTGTCTCTATCCAACATTTGTAAAAATATATACATAATTCAATTATAGTCTTTATACTCTTTCGTTTGAACAAAAAAGCTCAACTGCGTTTTATCCAAAGCAATGCCATAAGATTAAATGCATTTTCACATTTTCAGACTTGTGTTCTGATGCTTGTAATAATTCCTGATAATTCAATCCACTGTCAAAATGCACTTTGAACTGAAGCAATTTAGTGTGGTTTAGTCTGAAAAGCATTTTTGACAATCTCTGACATATTATACACTCGGCCATTGCTGTGTTCATTTATCCGTCCGTTTTTCTGATCTTCTTCCTCTATCTGATTTTCTGTCATTCCCATTATTTGATAGTATCTCCTCACTACCAGCTGCCAGTTTAGCACGTGCTCCAGAGGCTGTGGCCCGTGACGGACAGTGTGTCGAATATACCCACCTAAAAAGAGAGTTCAACTACCTTGATTAAAATTGTCCCGAAAGATCGGAGACCTTTAGAAAGTATTAATAAAGTTTAAACATTTCCTCTCCTCACTACCAGCTGCCAGTTAAGCACTTGTTGCAGTGGTGGGGGACAGTGACAGACGGCTGTCGAATATACCCACCTGGAAAGAATGTTTATACACCTTAAGTAAGATTTTAAAAGACTCAAAAATCTAATAGATAGTTCTATCAGATGCCAGTTTGACACATGCTCCCATGACGGATATATTCGTCTACAAAGAGAGTTCAAACACTTTAATTAAAATTGTCCTGAAAGATCGAAAATCATAGCACATTGATAATAGTTTAATCTGACAATATCTCCTTACATTCAACTGCCACGAGTTCAAGCAGCTGTGTGCCGAATATATCCACCTGGAAATAGAGCCCAAACACCTTAATACAAATTGTCTTGAAAGATCGGAAATACATTTAGAAAGTCACAATAGTTTTCCTAAATCTGTTGATATGTCACTATCGACTGCGAGTTTAACACGTGCTCCAACGGCTGTGGGTCGTGAGTGACAGCATTCCGAATATTACCACTTGAGAGAGAGAGAGAGAGAGAGAGAGAGAGAGAGAGAACTGAAAGCAGCGTCTTGGTCCAAAATCGATCGTGGAAGCCTCTTAGAACCAGAGGAGCTCTAGGTCACTTTTTGAACATATGAAAAGTTTCACAGTCATTGAATGGTTATTCACACGGTACAAATGTAATACTATACTCAGAGGGACCATATTTTTGGTTGGGTCTTGTAAAATCCCCAAAGTATTTTCTATACCGCAGCAGATTAATTTTGGAATGGTCAGTAAATGTTACAGTTTAAGCTTAAATCGATTTTACGGACCCGCAACCAAAACATGGGATGTCGAAGTTAAAAACTTACATTTGTTCTCGGTATAGATATCATTAAGGACCAGGAACATAGATCTAAACTGACCAAAAAACCAAAGGACTGGGAGAAACAACTATGTAAAAAAAGAATATGAACGCACAAAGTTCCAACTTATTAGCCTCTAGCAAGCCAAAATCAGAAATTAATTTCTTGTCAATAATTGCAGCCTTTGAGGGAACAGTTTGGTTATTTTATAATGAGAGAACATTTGTGCGGAAGTTTAACTGTAAACATTCACTGAAGTTTCTGATTATCACCGGCGCTGAGATAAAAGTTAGATCATTAGTGCATTTTTAAGACTAGATCTGATAATTCTGAAATTTATTTCGTCTTGTTGAAAAAATAAGAAAAGCCAATAAAAAGAATACACGTAATACGCCCATTACTACTTCATCTTCTGAGATAAACAGTTGTACAGTGTTTGTTGCTATTAGACTCTGAAAGCTGGCACCATCTCGAATAGCTAAAAAATGGCTCCCCCCTGGCCGAGAGCGGTTAAGAGCGGTTAAGAGCACTCGCTGTTTCTGGTGTTGGTTCGTTCGAGCCCCGAACTGGCCACATGTGAGACAAGCCAACTTCTGCTTTTTCTCGGAGTTCTCCCGTTTTCGCCCCACCTACCGATTAGCCCGTCTCATATGAGCTGAAATAATCTTGAAAGGGACGTAAAGCTGAATTAAAAAATATAAGGAAAAAAAGTTAAAAATTATAACCCCAAGTTTTGACTTTCACCTGATTTCAAACTGAAGACGTTGGGAAGTTGTTTTGACGACTACATACTGCTGTTCAAAATGCCAACTTCTTAACATGATAATATTGGTAGTGCCGTTTTCAAAACAATTCGAGATTTCGCATTCATTCAGTCTAAATAGATTTAGACAATATTATAAAATATGCTCCTGTCTAAAACTACAGAATATTTACTAACTTCGAAGACTATTCTCTTTTATCTTTAAAATTTGATAAATTGCCGCGTTACCGACAGAGCACCGATGATACCCACCATCTGGGGCCACCTGTGCGTGCCTTTTAGCCACATTTCTCATCCACATTGAGGAAGAGTTGGCCAATATATCCATTGATCTGGTGTCAGAAATTGTATCCAATTCTTCTTCCTCCGAGATGTAGCGCCCTGCGTTCTTACTGCAAGCCTTTCCTGTAAAGCAGTCAAAAGATTGTTTGTGCGTTTTCATATTTTAGTTAGGTTTGGGTAACTGAGTGGCCACCTATTGGGAAATAGCTGCTAACTCGGCTTACGATTCTTTTTCGTAGTATAAGTACCTAATTGTCAATTTATTTTTTCCAAGCTCAGGTTTTGGAGTGGGTCTTTCTTTCTGATTGCGCCATTTCCTGTTTGCTTCAATTTATGCTTCAATTTATGCTTTACATCCCAGTCAGCAGCAGTGGTCAAGGAGCGCTGCCTCCATTTTATGGGACTTTTACCTGACAGGTAACAACAGATCATGATGAAGATAATCGTCTCCTACATGTCTAGTTCTGCTACAAATGGATAATTTAAACCCCTATCGCACTGGAATGCGACAAGTGGAGACTAGTTCGCGACTATTTCGCGACAAAGATAAACGATATAAACACAACTTTCACGTTGCAGTCTCATTGAATAGACATTTATGCGACAAATTCGCAAATTTCAGTCTAATTTTGAAGATTTATCGCGCGACTGTCGCGCGATAGTCGCGCGACTCGCGCGACATTCGTGAGAGTTTCTCACGACTTTCCCGCGAATGTAACTTATTTTCATTTAAATTCGTACGACAGTCGCGCGACATTCGTGCGAGTGTCGCGCGACATTCGTACGAATGTCGCTTAGTTTTATTTTCTCCCATGATAGTCGCGAGGTTTTCGCAAGACCGTCGCGCGACCGTCGTGCAACACTCGCGCGACATTCGTACGAGTGCGGCGAAAATTTCGCATTGTAAATTCGCCAAAATTTCGCGGCGACAAGTTCGCGACACTCGCATGAACGTCGCGCGACAGTCTTGCGAAATATTTTGGAGAAAAAATTCCAAAAAATTGTTCAACATGTTTAAAAACTTCGCGACCAGTTCGCGACTAGTTCGCGACACAAGGAAATTCTCACGACACTCGCGCGACACTCGCACGAATTTCGTGTGAAAGTCCGCGACAAAATTCGCAAAACAGTCGCGAGAAATTCGCATGCCAGAGAGATACTAGCTTTAAGGCTGACTGCATTGTTATCGTTTGTTAGGATTAAAACACTATTTTGTTTATTTTTTTTTAATATGGTTATATGACAGATGTTTGAACACAACATAATGGTTAGTACATGTATTTAATCTATATCGGTGGTTTTTGACTGACACTTTATGTCCTAAACCACCACCAGTAATGTGACACAGCTCTGTCAGGTGAACATTATTTTCACGTGCATTATGTGTTGATGTTTCATGGTTTTTAATCTTTTTGAAATTTGTTTCTTTTAATCTGCAGGCATGGACAGCTCAGTTAAACCAATATGTACAGAATAGAAAGTTTCATTTAGTAAACCAATCATTCCAACTTGGCGATTGGCAGGAAACTTAAAACAAACACTCGCAAGATAGCAATGTTTCCAGTCTGACGTGTGTTAATATGAAGAGCTAATCTAAACAACCGTTTTAATTCCGATTTTTTTTTTCAGAATATATCTTTTCGCTCATGTAATGCAACAAAAAGTTACATTATAATGCTAAACGTAATGAAGATATATACTTCTTAGACATCAGCACTTAGATAGTCTTGGCATCAGTTATGGTTTTATAAACACGCAATAGGTTACATCGCTGTTAGCTACAATTAATCTTCTGGAACATAGATTATCGAAGAAACAAAAGTTTTCTAGTATTTCGACACTACAGCTGTATATTCCTAGAATCGATGAAATGTATACCCTATAGGCACATCGGTTTAGACTTATGTTATTTTTGATACCATCCAATTCAGAGATCTGAAGGTTCAAAGAAAACAAAATTATTATACTAAATGCAGATCTGAAGATTACAAAACACATTGTATATACAGCCGGTGGTTACTTAGACGAACCGGTGCATCTGCTGTTTGGACAGAATACCTTCCTAACAATTAACCTAAAATGTCTGTACTCGACCTGCTTAAATTTAAGTAGCCGAAACCGAGGTATGACTCATCCCCTTTCTCATTGCTCTTAAAGGATGTCGTTTTATTTTTATTTCTTTTGTTTAGGAACACAATGAGTAATTTTCAGTACATTTTATTTGTAGAGATTTAATTTAACTGACACCTCTGTGTGTCGTGTCTGGTCTGCTTGTCTTGAATTATAAAGGCTGAATCAAATAATCATAACAAAATATATTTTTTCTTACCCCTGTGTTTAGACAGAACCTTGATATACGTCAGCATCTTCGTGAACAAATTCAGTGGAGAGGGAGTCGCCGATGTCTTGTTCATATTACGGATAAGCGTTGCTCTACCAAACTTCCATTCTGTATCTGAGGCTTGTTGTATTCTCTGATAAGTGTCCGACATCATGGCAATCAACAAATTTATTAGGACTATCAAGGTTACCATCATGTAGGTCCCAAACACTATTTTCACAAGGGTGATAACCCATAACGGACTTCTGTTCAGTGATGGTAGGCTATCTGGATCAACTAGGCCAAACAACGAAAAGAATAAGAACTCGAATGTGTCGAGGGGTGTTAAAAGATTTGTCTCTTGCCCACTTCCATCACCCGTGCCCAGTGCTGGGTTTGTCGTGGTTGGTTTGTATATTGGTTGGTAGATAGATGCCAGATGCAACGTGAAACCGGACATGAATATTAAAAGAATGACCAAAAACCTCACTAAGTCTTTTAGCAAATCTCTGATGATGATTGCCCATGGTCCAAAAAGATGGTGAAAGGAGAGAAAATCAAGTAATTGCACGAAACACAACAGCAATGCACATGCGAAGAACTGGTTCCTTATATAAAGCATTAACAGTCTATCATTGTCTTGAAATGCGAAAGCCAGCATATGACAAAATACACCGGTAGTACTAATTGCGATGATGACAACATTGATCCACCGTAGACCTGACCTGTCGCTGTGATTGGTCAGTTCGGACACCAGTAGGCCAGATAACCAAGCCAGCAGGAGCCACTCATACCAACTGGGAATTAGCGACTCGGACTGCCAGAGCGGATAAATGGGATACACTATCGTCATGGAAAATAATATCATAAGATACAGGTGTGAGACAAGGTAGGCCATGAACTTGATGATTGGAATCTTGTTATACTTGTGCTTCAGTGGGAGAGAGATGATTAGCCAAACTACGGGCACGAATAGGAACACTATAAATAGCATGAGGATTTTCCAAGTTGTCCACCTCAGGTTCCCGACCCATACTTCTGATAGGTACCTCTGAACAGCAGGCTGTGATATGACTTCTTTTTGTCCATTTTCAATAAGCACATCTAGAAATGATTTTCCATTGTGATCCACAGCTGTCAGCAGTTGCGCGGCACTGTTCTGACTTGCTGCAATATTGACGAGATCGGTTGCCATGGTTTCGCAGTAGTCTCCTGCGAACTGCAGGTCACGTGACCGCTCCTTTTCTTTCTCGGCAAGAGTACGGAAATAGTTTGACATCTTCGCGGCTGTTTCAACCGGGGCGGGAGATAACAGTATGAACTCTTCGATACACTTGTTGTTGTTTAGTTTTCCACAAGACATAAGATCGAACACAAACTGAAAAGAAAATCAAGTATTTCTTAAAGTTTTAGAATATTTAATCTACATGTATTTCAAAACTATTAAATATTCGGTAATGGTTACATGTAACTTAACATGAACGGCGGCCTAAATTAATACTGCGAAAGGGAGCGTTGTTGTAAATTCCAAACCGAATGCTTGTCAATCATTCTGGGTCCAGTTGATCAAAACTGACGATGTCGTTAGCTAACAATTCGTGAAAATTGCAAATGGCAATATTACAAATACACTATTTTTTGTTGAAAAAAAAATGTGAGAATCCTTTTTCACGAGTTGAGGTCTTAACGATGACGTTAAAGCAACTGGGCCCTAACCTTTTTGTCTTCCATTAGTGACTGTGTTGCGTGTTCTTTGTGCATAAGATAGCTCATGACGTCAGTGTGGTTGAAGGACGCAGCATATGAGATTGGCAGTTTTCCATCCTTCGTTACAACTTTTGTTGACGCTCCGCTTTCTACCAACAATTCTACAACCTTGAGAATACCAGCTTTAGCGCAAAAATGGAGACTTGTCCACCCATTCTACCAATAAGATATAAAAAGGTTAAACATGTTTAATCTGAACGTCCTGAATTAATTTTGAGTTTTCAATTACTTTCATAAATCATTCTTCAGGCATGTGATTTCAATTTTAACTCTTATATTTCTTTAGAAGTGTTTCTAATTTGCTTTGGTATTTTTGATGTTGTGACCAAGGAAACACTTGTTATAAATTGCATGCTTTATTCGATATATTACCTTGATTTCGTTTTGACCTTTGTACAATATATGAAATGCCACATGTTTTTAAAATCAGTCCTGAAAATATTACCTTATCCATAGCATTGATATCTGCTCCCTGGCCAATCAGCAATGTCACCATATCAATATGACCGTTAGCCGAGGCAAGCATCAGAGACGTGCGACCACGCTTATCTCTTCTCTGTAGCATAGCGGTAGATTTGCTCAACAAAAGACTAACGACGTTCGTGTAGCCATTCTGTGCGGCAAGATGCAGTGGAACGAAGCCCTGAAAATAAATACCGTATTCGTTCTAATTAGCGCACACGCTCCAATAAGCGCACACCCTGGTAAATGTGTGTTATTTTCAAATAAATACAGCATTACGTTTATAATATATAAAATAAGTAATGTAATAATAAGTCCTGGGCCCAGTTGTTCAAAA
This sequence comes from Rugalucina vietnamica, assembly GCA_964017185.1. Classification (NCBI taxonomy): domain Eukaryota; kingdom Metazoa; phylum Mollusca; class Bivalvia; order Lucinida; family Lucinidae; genus Rugalucina; species Rugalucina vietnamica. The sequence continues at coordinate 60,883,289 of OZ024873.1, forward strand.
CTTCGTTAGCTAGACGGTGTCGTTAAGCCCTCAATTTAGTAACTATATATTGAAAAAGCATCTTCAAAAATATCTTCAAAAGCAAATACACTGTTATTTTTTGTTGATAAAATGTGAGAATCCATTGCATTGCAAAGGATTCTCACATTTTATCAACAAAAAATAACAGTGTATTTGTAATATTCATGTTTGAAATTTTAACAACTCGTTAACTAACAATGTCATTAATTTTAAACAACTGGGCCCTGGTCGAGTGTAAACAATGCTTACCATAACTGCAGTTGTGGCATCAGCCTGTACACCAGGGGAGTTGAGAAGCAACCGAACTAGACCTTCATGACCAGACTGTGCAGCTAAGTGTAGAGGTGTGAGAGCGTGCTAAAAAGAGTATACCAAAATAATTGGTGACATTTTTAGGCTTTGTTTTAAAATCATTACAGGGATCTTGCATCAACCGTTGTTAAACTAATGAGGAACTGTAAACTAGCTTAATTTTAGTTTCCTGACAAGAACGGGAACACGAAAAATGCATGTAACGCCTGTACATGTAAGTAACAGCCTATTTGCAATTAAAACAGGATTTTCTTTTGGGTTTAGCAACTGCAATCGATCGATATGATAAGCGTAATTTCATTATTGCCCCCCCCCCCCACTCCACCACGTTTGTTTCAGAACTTACATATTTTCATTACTGCCATTTCAGCATGAGTAAGCACAACAAACATCTGGAAAACATGTCCGTGTAATATGTATCACTTAAAATCCCACTTTTAAATAGGAAAACATATGGTTTACAGGGGTATATGTATACCTATTTTCCTTATTTTGATCCAACACATAGATTGTGGGCACTCGTTAGAACCGCCTCACCGTGACGGTTCTAACGTGCAGCCACAATCAATGCTTTGAGTATTAATAAGAAAAATATCAAAATTTTCTACTGAAAAGTTTCATTCTTTACAAGTTATATTACATGGGCAAATTTTTCGTAATGAACTACCTCAGCTGGGTAGTCTTTGACCCCTGATTCTCCTCCCACTGGGGTATCTGACTTGAGTGTTGCAGGAACCAGGGTCAACATTTCTCTCACCAAATCAGTCTGACCATACTGAGAAGCCAGGTGCAAAGCAGTCAAGCCAGTCTGAAATGTGTCTTCATGTTCACTATGGAAATATTGAAATGAACTCATCGGTAACTGTGTCTCTAAAATGTTTATTTTTTGCATGTTTATATTGCAAATGGTTTTGATTGTTAGAACCATTTAAGCTCGTTGTTTCACGGTGTTTTCATATATAAATATTATTTAGTTAAACAAATATTTATTTATAACAATTTCTAGCTCAACCTGAAACGCGACAAAAATGTGGTCAATCGTAACATTGAATATGCAAGTATTACTCAAAACGTGCAAGGAATAGTTAAGTCACATCATTTTAATATTCATTAATTATATGAATGAAATGAACGTCTTTGATTTTGGGGTATTCCCAGTACCTTTTTGCTGGTAGCACGAAATGACACTTTCCCCTTCAGTACCTCCAGGACCGAAAGATGACCATTCTTAGCTGCCAGATGGGTCGCTGTATGTCCAGCCTTTATAAATGAAACAAAAATATTTAGTAGATTTGCACCTAATTTATTTCCTAATTTAACAAATATAAAAAAGATCACGAAGGCAATGATCAGAAAATGGCGCAACCAGAATGAAAATCCCACTCCAAAAACCGAGGCGGGAAAAACTAAACTGACACTTACGTATTATATCGTAAGGCGAGTGGCCAGCTCTTTCCCAGGTGGCCACTTAGTTACCAAAACGTAAATAAAAATATGAAAAACATACAAAAGACGCTAACAGCGTAAGAATTCGACACCAATACATAAAACAATAAGAACTACCACAGAAGTATCGCCTTGGAACGGTCAGTAATATGAAATAATATGAAATTACTGGCGGACTTAAATCGATTTTACAGGCGCCTAATTTCACCCTCAGCTTCTGCAGTGGTGTACAACATTTAGTAAGTTTTTCGGTTCGCGCGGTGAATCTCTAACTAGTCAATGAATCATCAAGGACAAATAAATCATGATAACCACCATGATGAATCAAAAACGAGGACTCACAGATTCAGTAAGCTGCCCGACGATGTAGATCCCTGGGCGCCCAAAAACTTACTGAAAATCCAGAGAAAAAGAAAAACACCAGTTGAACCACTTATACCAGATTTTAACTAACTCAAAAGGTACAAGTTGGCAACGATCAGAAAAAAGGCGCAATTAGAAAAAGATTTCAACTCCAAAAACCGAGGTGGGAAAAAACTAAATTAACAATCAGGTACTTATACCATGAAAACATATCGTAAGCCGAATGAGCAGCTATTTTCCGAATAGGTGGCCACTCAGTTACCTAAACTTAACTAAAATATGATAACATACATTAGGCGCCAACAGCACAAAAAAACAAATAAACACCAAGACATTAAACGATAAGAACCACCACAAAGGCTTTTCTACTCAAAAAGCGTGGAGTTCGTTTCCTTTCTTTTATTTATCATTGTAAAAAGCGACATTTCAGTTTAAAATGTCATCTGATCGTTTGAGACATTTTATTAGCTCACCTGAGCCGAAGGCTCACAAGGTGAGCTTATAGGATGGCCATGATCCGGCGTCCGTCCGTCCGTCGTCCGTCGTCCGTCGTCCACAATTTCAAAGATCTTCTTCTCTGAACCCACTTGGCCAATCAAAGTGAAATTTTATGTGGAGCATCCATGGGTAGGGGGAACTGAAGTTTGATCGCGAGATCCGGGTCACATGACCAAGATGGCCGCCACGCCCATATATGGCAAAAACCCTTCAAAAATCTTCTTCTCCAGAACCGGTGGGCCGATTTCCACGAAACTTGGTATGTAGCATCGGGAACTTCAACCAATCATAGTTTGATAAAATGATGACCCTTGGATGACCTTGGCCTATTTTACGGCAAGGTCAAATTTGGAAACATAGGCTCTTACATGGGAAAAAGTGAAAACTATGAATTTTTTGAAAACTATTGCAGCCTGAGGCCTGAAAAGTGGTAGATGAAAACAACTAGTGAAGTAGATGAAGGTATGTGATTAATTTAGGTCAAGGTCATCTCTTGACCTTGGCCAGTCTGTCGCCCATACACACTTTTCACACCGCTTGGCCAATCAAAGTGAAATTTTATGTGGAGCATCCATGGGTAGGGGTGACGAAAATTTGATCGCGAAATCCAGGTCACATGACCAAGATGGCCGCCACGCTCATATATGGTAAAAACCACTCAAAAATCTTCTTCTCCTGAACCGGAAGGTCGATTTTCACGAAACTTGGTATGTAGCATATTGGAGTACAGCCTATCATAGTTTGATCAAATGATGACCCTAGCATGACCTTGACCTATTTTACGGCAAGGTCAATTTGTAAACATAGGCTTTTACATGGAAAAAAAGTGAAAATTATGGATTTTTTGAAAACTATTGCGGCCTGAGGCCTGAAAAGTGGTAGATGCAAACAACTAATGGTGTAGATGAATGTATGTGATTAATATAGGTCAAGGTCATGTCTTGACCTTGGCCAGTCTGTTGTCCATACACACTTTTCAAAGATCTTCTTCTCTGAAATTGCTTGGCCAATCAAAGTGAAATTTTATGTGGAGCACCATGGGTAGGGGAGACGAAAGTTTGATCGCAAAATCCAGGTCACATGACCAAGATGGCCGCCATGCCCATATATGGTAAAAACCACTCAAAAATCTTCTTCTCCAGAACCGGTGGGCCGATTTCCACGAAACTTTGTATGTAGCATCCGGGACCTCAGCCCATCATAGTTTGATCAAATGATGACCCTTGGATGACCTTGACCTATTTTACGGCAAGGTCAAATTTGGAAACATAGGCTTTTACATAGGAAGAAATGAAAACTATGGATTTTTTTAAACTATTGCAGCCTGAGGCCTGAAAAGTGGTAGATGCAAACAACTAATGGAGTAGATGAAGGTATGTGATTAATATAGGTCAAGGTCATCTCTTGACCTTGGCCAGTCTGTTGTCCTTACACACTTTTCAAAGATCTTCTTCTCTGAAACTGCTTGGCAAATCAAAGTGAAATTTAATGTGGAGCATCCATGGGTAGGGGAGACGAAAGTTTGATTGCAAAATCCAGGTCACATGACCAAGATGGCCGCCACGCCCATATATGGTTAAAAACTTTCAAAAATCTTCTTCTCCAGAACCGGCAGGCCAATTTTCATGAAACTTTGTATGTAGAATTTGGGACTCCAGCCCATCATAGTTTGTTGAAATGATGACCCTATGATGACCTTGACCTATTTTACGGCAAGGTCAATTTTGGAAACATAGGCTTTCACATGCGAAAAGGCGAAAACAAACTGTTGCAGCCTGAGACCTGAAAGTTGCTAGATGCAGACAACTAATGGAGTCAATGAAGGTAAGTAATTAATGAAGGCCAAGGTCATGTCTTGACCTTGGCCCAAGGTCATTTAAATATCAAAATTAAAATTATGGTTTTCTCAGAAATCACTGGGTTTGGAAACTATCGCAGCCTGAGACCTGAAACTTTGCAGATGCAGACAACTTATGAAGTCAGTAAAGGTGTGTGAGTATTCAAGGTCAAGGTCATTTCACTATGACTTAATACTCCAAGATCAGGCTTCAGGTGAGCGTTCTCAGGACCACTGGTCCTCTGGTTTTACTTTCTAACCATTTCGTCATGAAATACACTGAAAAAAAGTTATAAGAGGCCACCTCATATTTTGTCTTCTAGTTCAGAAAGTAAAATACGATCAATTAAAATTCATGATCATATGAATAAACCAATGTCTAACAGTGGCTCTGTGAGTTTCTGCATTCCAAAATGCGTGATACTGCTCACACAGACGAAGCATGTGTAAAGGTACCCTATTTCAAAAAGTCACACTTTATTAACATCAAATTAAATGTCATATTATGACGTTGTGTTTTTACATTTTAATTTATTTGAAAGTGCTACTGACTGCCATGATGCAAGATAAAATTAAGTCAAAAGTGTTGCTGCAATAAGAATCTTCGTTTCTGTTTTGCACATGCAAGAAGACAACAACCTGAATAACAGGAATTCATCTTTTGTATGCAATTTGCATACCAACTTTGTTCTTCTCCAGTTGCGTTATTATCAGCAGCACGGCATTGAAATTTTCAGCGATTATTTAGGTCAAATACTAGACTCTGATAAACTTTGAAAATTAAAAAAATCGTCCACAAATTTTGTTATTTTGTTCGTTAAAAATTGGCATTGAAACCGGAAGTGTGCGGCAGCCTTGACATGTTGGTCCTCGAAAATGGTCAAAAACAGTTCAGTCGAATTATATCTCTCATTTCCAGGCCTCATCAAGTGAATTTAACAGGGGTCAACATGTTTAAGAGGCACATTTATGAATTTTTCAAAAAATCTCAAAATTGGCGATTTTTAAAGATGCATAAAAATTCTACCAGTAGAGAAAATTCGAATGTTTGATGTTTTTCCGAGCCGTAACGACCCCTTTGATGACACCCGTTCCTAATTTCAATAAATGGTGTGCTGTATCCAATTTTTTATTTAAAAACATTGATTTTTGCATTTTTACTCCAAAAACGCCTTTAGTAAAAGAAAATTATTTCTTAACACTTTGGAACTTTACTTACTTGAAAGACACGTCTTTTGGCAAAAAATTGTGCAATTTTGAACTTGGCTTAAAAACAAAAAATGAGTTTGAAAAATGGCCTCTTTATAACTTTGTTTCAGTGTAATCATCTTAGAATACTTATGTCGTTACATGAAATTCTATATACTTTGTCATGTTTTCTCATAGTTACTATCCGTATACACTGAAACAAAGTTATAAAGAGGCCATTTTCAAACTCATTTTTTGTTTCTAAGCCAAGTTCAAAATTGCACAATTTTTTGCCAAAAGACGTATCTTTCAAGTAAGTAAAGTTCCAAAGTGTTAAGAAATAATTTTCTTTTAATAAAGGCGTTTTTGGAGTAAAAATGCAAAAATCAATGTTTTTAAATAAAAAATTGGATACAGCACACCATTTATTGAAATTAGGAACGGGTGTCATCAAAGGGGTCGTTACGGCTCGGAAAAACATCAAACATTCGAATTTTCTCTACTGGTAGAATTTTTATGCATTTTTAAAAATCGCCAATTTTGAGATTTTTGAAAAATTCATAAATGTGCCTCTTAAACATGTTGACCCCTGTTAAATTCACTTGATGAGGCCTGGAAATGAGAGATATAATTCGACTGAACTGTTTTTGACCATTTTCGAGGACCAACATGTCAAGGCTGCCGCACACTTCCGGTTTCAATGCCAATTTTTAACGAACAAAATAACAAAATTTATGGACGATTTTTTTAATTTTCAAAGTTTATCAGAGTCTAGTATTTGACCTAAATAATCGCTGAAAATTTCAATGCCGTGCTGCTGATAATAATGCAACTGGAGAAGAACAAAGTTGGTATGCAAATTGCATACAAAAGCTGAATTCCTGTTATTCAGGTTGTTGTCTTCTTGCATGTGCAAAACAGAAACGAAGATTCTTATTGCAGCAACACTTTTGACTTAATTTTATCTTGCATCATGGCAGTCAGTAGCACTTTCAAATAAATTAAAATGTAAAAACACAACGTCATAATATGACATTTAATTTGATGTTAATAAAGTGTGACTTTTCGAAATAGGGTACCTTTACACATGCTTCGTCTGTGTGAGAAGTATCACGCATTTTGGAATGCAGAAACTCACAGAGCCACTGTTAGACATTGGTTTATTCATATGATCATGAATTTTAATTGATCGTATTTTACTTTCTGAACTAGAAGACAAAATATGAGGTGGCCTCTTATAACTTTTTTTCAGTGTATACAGTTTTGTACCCTGTTTTCATCAGTCGGATCACATCCAGCCTGTAGAAGAACTTCGACCACATCTTTATATCCACCTTCAGCAGCGAGGTGGAGAGCTGTTGAATCATTGATCTTAATAAATAAACAAAACAACAATAACAATTTTAGTGATAATAAATATAAGGTAAAAATAGGCAATGATAAGGAAACGCAACACCTCTATCTCATCAGGAAAACGTGTCCGTGAAAAGTATACCCCCTTGAACCCTATTTTCAAACAAAACTGGGGTATACAGGGGTATACCTATTGTTCCTGTTTTTGATCCAAAACAGATTGTGGATTTCCGTCACAACCACCTCGCCGAGGCAGTTCTAACGTGTATCCAAAATCTATGTTTTAAGAAAAAATAAGAAATATATCAAATGTTTTCTAAAGAAATTTTCATTTTTAATGCTGATTTTTTCTGTATATTACATGGGTAAGGTTTCGTAACAGGGCCGTTGAATCACTGATATAAAGCCTAGGTTACATTTGCCCTACGATTAACTTGCGATGATCGTACGATGCCGTTTTTTGCATTTTCGTGCGGTCTCCGCAGGGTGACCCTACGATGCCCCTACGATTCTACGGCTTCCTACGACTTCCTACGGCTTCCTACGATCTCCGTAGCCTCTACGATTTTGTAGTAGTCTGCACTTTTACAAATTTTAAAAATCGTAAGACCGTAGCCCGTAGACACGTCGTAGGAAGCATCATCGTACGGGCGCATTACGGAAACCCTGCGATGATCGTGCGGTCACCGCACGGTTTTATGATAATTTGGGGACTAAAATAATAAAATAATCGTAGACCTTTAGGGTGATCGTGCGGCATCCGTACGATTATATCACAAGTTTATTAAAATCGTACGGACACCTAACATCGTACGGCTATCGTAGGGAGACCGCAAGAAATCGTAAGGGCTCCTCACGGCCATCGCACGGGCTCCGTACGATTTCAACTTAAAGTGTGCGGAGACCCTTTGATTTCCCTACGATCTTCAAACAGTTCCGACTCAGCTAGAACAAGAAATCGAACGATGCCCGTATGAATTGTAAACACCTACGTCGTAGCCCATGGTCACATTCGATTTTTAATCGCGGACCAAAAAATCGTACAATGATCGGGGCAAATGTAACCTACTAGGCATGACCCCTTGCGGCCTCCCTACGATCACTGTACGATTTTTGTTCCCAAATTATCATAAAAAAATCGTGCGGTGACCGCTCGATTATCGCAGGGTATCCGTACGGTGCCCGTATGATGCCCTACGACGTGTCTACGGTCTACGGTCTTACGATTTTAAAATTTGTAATAGTGCAGACTATTACAAGATCGTAGAGGCTACGGAGATCGTAGGAAGTCGTAGAATCGTAGGGACATCGTAAGGTCACCCTGCGGAGGCCGCACGAAAATGCAAAAAATGGCATCGTACGATCATCGCAAGCTAATCGTAGGCCAAATGTAACCAAGGCATCAGTCAGAAGTCCAAGGGACTCCGTACGATATCCACTAACAGTCTGCGGAGACCCTACGACTACCGTGCGGCCTCCTTGCGTTTTGTATCAAAACGTATAGGGACTCCGTACGGACAACGCACGGGATCCGTACGATATCTACGTACTATCTGCGGAGACATACGACTGCCGTACGATCGCCTTGTGTTTTTGTAAGAGAACGTCGACAAATGGCAGATAAAAAATCGCACGATGCCCGTATTAATTGTTAACACATACGTCGTAGCCCACGATCTCCTACGATGTCTAAAAATCGTAGAGAAAATCGCAGACCGAAAAATCGTACGATGATCGGGGCAAATGTAGCCTAGGCTTAACAAATATAACAGTAGCGTAGTATTAGTCAAACAAACGGGTAACTGATCTCGTGCAGAGGTATGGTCTATAACTGTCTCATGATATACGAAGAAATAAACAAATAAAGGAAAATAATGGACATCAAGGCTGAAGGGGCAAGATGCAGAATGCAAATCTGTTATACTGAGTTTTGGGTTTTCATTGGTCTAGGGACTAAAAATGATTCAACACATTCCAAGGTTACTAACGTGTATATCTTATATTTGAAACTAACCGTTTTCATTTCTTTATAAAGTTAACAATGGTAGAACTATTTATACTTTAATATGATTCTCATTTCTATCAAATTGAATCATCCATCCCGAATTACCTTGTTTCTCGCAGTCTTGACAATTGGTTTGTGAAATTTAACCAGTTCCTTAACAACAGCTACGCTCCCTTTCGCTGCTGCAATATGTGCTACAGTCATCCCATTCTAAAAGACAAAGGATATATTATAAGTTAATAAAATATAAAGGTTTGATCATTTGTAAGCAATAAAACATTCAAATGGAGATAGTATGGACTATATTATAAGAGCTGTATTGCTAGGGCTTCTGACGATGCGATCTTGATATGTGAATTTTCCCAAAACTTGGTCGTACATGGGCGTCTCGATTCATAGAAGTGACAATTCTTGTAGTCGTAATATATTTTAATCTAAAATTTTCGGTTTAATGAAGTTTATTTAACGACGCGTATATGTCTTGAGTCAAGGTTTTCGGAAGATTTCATAGGTTTCCCGCCCAAAGTTTGAGTGTTTCTGGCAGCTTCAGTGTGATTTGTATAGAAAAAATGTTCCATTCTCCGTACAATTCAACATTTGACCAATGCAACAACATAGTGGAAACCTCTTGATGTTACATACATGCAGAATAAATCTGTGTCAAAGGGGGAGGGGGTCAGATTTTTTCAAAAAAATATTCTGTCAGAAAACATATTTTTTGCAATAGATAATCAAGGAAATGCTACAATATGCTTATTTCAACCCAAAATTTTGGATAGAAACTATTTATCCACAAATAACAGGTACAACATCTTCATTAGGTTTATAACTGTAAACAGCACTGTCCATCACTTATGGAAAAACCTGTACCTTAAATATACTATGCAAAATAAATTAAGCAACTTTTATTTTTTTGAACAGTGACTCCATATGTTTTGTAGACATTAGGGAAGTTCTTCTGACAATGGCTTGCATGTATCAAATTATGGTAGAACCAGTCTTTGTGTGATGTTGAAGTGACATTTGATTTTAAGCCACGGAGGCATATCTCAAGTAAAACGTAAACCATCAAATATTGATATACATATTTTGCACTGTATATCTATATGCATTATAAGTGTACACTTTGTGTTTACCTGTTAAAATAGGACAGTCAGTCTGTTCATTCAGGTAGAACATACATCTACAGTATATTCCCATAGCCTTAGTGAATTACAAATAATGGACCTTAGCCCATTTATCGGTTTCGGGGCTTTTTGACAGCCTTCCCCCCTTGCCCAAACATGGCATTTGGATATAATATGTCATTTACAAAATTACAGTTGTGCTCAAAATATTTTGGTTGGGCAAGGCGGGGAACATGGTCTTATAAAAGGTTTCCTATTTCCTATATGATGCTATATTAAATTCAAAGATTTTGTCCAATTTTTAAAGAAGTCACTGCTTGAATTACACAAAACATTACATGCCTAAATACAATAGAAACTAATTTTCGACTGCAATAAACGTCATATCAGAGCCTGGAACGTGAGATTTTGAAAATCTCTTGGGCAGTTCACAAAAGAAATCTTCCGAAAACCTTTCTATATAGATATGGACAGCTATATACTTCATATCGATGCAAACTCTATGCGACATGTATGAGATAACAAGATATACAAATACCAGATTTTAAATGACTCAATGTCAGTATGCATTGTCCAACTATTTTCTTAAATTGGATATTTTACAGTACACATGAAATACAATGAGTATCACGAACACAACACATTACAAACAAAACACATAACAGTTACCTCATCCTAAGGTCAGCAATAGATAAAAGATAAAAAAATGAGCCACGTCATGAGAAAACAATGTGGTTTCCGAACAGGTCCGACACAAACCGGGCTGTACAAGCACGGAAGATAGCTCGAGGATGGAAATTTTGGAAATGGAAAGTAGAGGAATTGTACTATCCGTGTCGAGAAAATAAAGACGCTGATAAGCTTCGCGGTTACTGCGAAGCTGACCTGCGCCTTTGTTATCGCATATGCAAAATGTTTGATTTTTCATGACGCGGCTCAAATTATCTTCAAAGCATGTCCCCAATTTGTGACGTCTTGGCAAAAGAATAACTAGCGTGTGCAACTGGAAGACGACTGCTGTTTGCTACACTGATATCTTTGTTTACCTCTAGTGAGATCGTATATTCGAAACATAAGAACATTAGTTTTTACAAGAAAGGGGCCTTACAATTTGATGTCTTGTAGAACTTAAACTACTGTATATTAACATAAGAATCATGCTCTGATAGAACTCGATTTGACCTAGGACGCATCAAAAGATCGACGAGTCTACAGAGAAGGACGTGGAAGGATATTCAGATAGTAACAGTCCAAATACTAACTGTGTGTGCATCCGAAGTGTAACGGAAAACTTCGTACTGATTTACCTTTCACGCGCTACTTCATGGACTCATCGATCTTTTGACCCGTCTGAGGTCAAAACTGAGAGCATGATTCACATGTTAAAATAATTAGTTGTAGTTCTACTGCCAACAGTCATATGACATCAAATTGTAAGGCCCCTTTTTTGTAAAACCTTATGCTATTAAGTTTCGAATATACGACTTCACTGTGGGTAAACAAAGGTTTGTTTGTTTGATTTGTGGCGTAAACGCATGATTTCGCCAACAGCTAGGGAATTTAACACACCTTTGTCAAAGAGTTAATATATATTTGTTATATGTTGCATGAAATGTGTCAAGTAAAACATCGCCGGAATAATATTGATGAAAAGGGAGAAGTCTCTCATCAGGATAACATGTTATAGGTTATTGAATGAATATCATAAAATATTCGTAACGAGTTTATATGGCGAGGACACACGAGCTTGCGAGTGCGTCTCCGCCATATTAACGCGGGCATATATATGTAATACGCCCTATTATACTCCACTTTTATAAAGACAAATTGGGGTTTGGCAAGGCGATTCAAACGAGTACCCACAATCATGTTTTGGAGCAAAATTAAGAAAAATAGGTATACACCTGCATACCTGTTTTTCTATATAAAAATTGGGGTATAAGGGGCGAGTCGGCTCTAACGTGTACCCACAATCTATGTTTTGAGCAAAAATAATAAAAATATCAAACATTTTCCAATGAAACTTTCAATTTTTAATGACGACAAATTCTCTGTATATCGCATGGGCGTGTTTTCGTAATGTAAAATGGTTTACCGTGTTTGCCATTGTGACCAATTCTGGGTGGTACTTCAAAAAGAGCTTGACTATGTCAGAGTGATCATTCTCCGCAGCCAGGTGGAGTGCTGTCTGTCCATGCTGTTTACCAAAATATGAAAATAACATGATATCATATTGATTCTATGATCTAGCGTAATGGACAATAATCAGTGTTCATGCATGTGTTTGATCAGCAAAAAACGTTAACAAACCAACAGCCTCAAAAAGGACAATCAAAATTTAAGAGATATTTAAGTTACTTTTACACATTATACAAATAATTGTATAGAATTCGGGAGCTTTTGGGACATGCTGCATGAGTCTTTTAACTTAAGCTGTCATTAAAGGGCAAAAATAAGCATTGACCAGGAACTGGTGTCATGAGAACAAAAGTACATGTACTATCCTTAAAACCTATGTGAGGAAAACAAAATGACAATACGATATGGATACAAAGAAAACATGTTGCAAGCCGAGCGACCAGCAATTTACCTAAAATTGGCGACTGACTTAATTCATATGAATGAGCACGTCAAAGACACAAATGTCACAATGATATACACCATCAAAAACATGAAACAAATAGAAAACCTAAAGATGTAAGGATTTATCTACACGTAAGTTGACATTAATTTCATATTGCCTCAAACAATTTGATACTCTGTTACCCACATCGGATCTTAAACTGGTATTAAAAGTGTCATAAAAGTTGTCATTAATATTTCAAAACTCATTTCCTTTCCTCTATAAACAAACATGACGTCCGAAATAAAATCACCAAGAAAGAGGGTAAAATAAAATCCATGGACAAGGAAACATTGCTTCTACTGGGGCTCTTTGACCAACATTAAGTTGTTATTTTGTCTGAGCAAAACAATCCTTTAACACAAGCAAATAACCGGACAGCTAGACTCCCAGTCTAAGCGTCCACACACGGACGGCCAGACTCCTAGTCTAAACCCCCGGACGGCTAGACACTGCCAAGAATATAAGGCTGTGAGGTCTTAGGTCATCATAGATTAGGATTATGTCCTAGGTGTATGCCAGCGCAAGGGGCAACAAATCTTGTACAGATGTACAGACATAATAGGAGAATGCAATGAAAAAAAAAAACAACAAAAAAAAAAACAAAAAAAAAAAACAAAAAAAAAAACAACGTATGATGGTTTATAGTAGGTATGTATTTTTCATAACTTTCTCTTAAATGTTCTATGTTAATGCTCTGTGTTGAACGGCACTTTAAAATTATTTTTCAAACGGAAAAGTAGCATCTATAAAAATCTTCATTAATCTTTTTCTGATTGCGCCTTTTCCTGATAATTGCCTACTTGTACCTTTTTACTTTAAACGTTTGTCAATAATTTTAATCTGTGATTACTAGCAAAACAAAGTACATTATAAATGTAAAATAAGTGTAATGGTAAAGACTCATTAGATTGATGTTTGGTATTTGAATTGATAAGTCAAGAGCTAAGGCCGTGTCGGGACGTTGCCTCCATTTTATGTGACTTTTACCCAAAACGTGCTTATATGTGTGGGTGGTTTGACTTGAAATTACTTTTCCTGGGCAGGCTCAGACCTGAGCGGTTAACCAGTACTCAGGCATATAAGCATTGCCTGGAGGCACAAGCAGTCTATCTATTTCTTTGGTTCCCAATAGGCGGGGCCGATCAGTAGATTGAGCAAAATACAGGTACAATACATGTTATATAAATACCAGAGGACGAATGGTCCTGTAAACGCTCACCTGAGATCTGGGATATGCGACCTCAGCTGACATTGCCATAAAATAGGTCAATGTCATCCGGGGGTCATAATTATATAAACTTTGTACAGATCCATTCAGGCAAAGTTTCAAAATCATAGGTCTTACGATTCTGAAGAATAAGATTTATAAAGGTTTTTGCTATTTATAGCCATGGTGGCCATCTTGGTCATGTGACCTTGACCATTTATACTAACTTTCATTCGCCTTTCCTAACGATGCTCCACATAAAGTTTGGCTTTGGCCAGAGAAGATTTGCCAAGCGGTTTCAGAGAAGATGTTTGAATATTATGGTCATATACATGTTTATAGCCCAGGGGCAGACAACCCCCTGATGACATTTTTTCCATAAACATATATCGTCTGTCCATTTGCATACTCCCAGCAAGTCCCCCCCCCCCATTTAATAACACTTTACTAATTTTCCCCATTCAAATGCATGGGCAACCTATGTTGACCTTGCCATAAAATAGGTCAAAGTCATCCCAATGCCATGATTTACATTTTATATAAACTTTGTAGAGCTCCTGCCCTCATGCTTCATGCCAAGTTTCGAAATCATAGGCCTTCTGCTTCTGGAGAAAAAAAAAAGATATTTATAGCCATGGCGGCCATCTTGGTCATGTGACCTAGACCATTTATATAAACTTTCATTCTCCCTTTCTAAGAATGCTCCACATGACGTTTGGCTTTGATTGGTCAAACGGTTTCAGAGAAGAAGATCTTTGAATATTATGGTAATATACACGTATATTGCCCCGGGGTGAGGGCAGACCTGCCCCTGGGGTCCATTTTTTTCAGAATCATAAATCTTCTGTCCATTTGCCCATTTCCATATAGTTTTCCCCTTCAAATGACATTTTGACAGTTTTTCCGATTCAAATGCATGGGCGACCTATGCTGACCTTGCCGTACAATACTAGGTCATCCCAGGGTGATGATTTAAATAAACTTTTTAGAGCTCCTCCTCTTGATGCTTCATGCCAAGTTTCAAAATTAATGACTTTCTGGTTCTGGAGAAGAAGATTTTTAAAGGTTTTTACTATTTATAGCCATGGTGGCAATCTTGGTCATGTGACCTTGGCCATTTATATAAACGTTTGTTCCTCCATCCCAAGGATACTACATATAAAATTTGGCTTTGGATGGTCAAGTGGTTACTGTGAAAATTAAGTTTTACATTTAATTTGTAAATGACCTTTGGCCAAGGTCAAGAAATGACCTTGGCCAAATACTCACAACACTAAGTCTTCATTAGCTCAACATGTTGTCTGTATCTACCAACTTTCAGGTCACATGCTACAAAACTTTCAGAAAAAATCAATTCACTGTTTTCCATTGAAAAGACTATGTAACAAAAACCCGAGCTTGCTGTAAAATAGGTCAAGGTCAACTAAAGGTCATAATTTATATAAATTATGATAGGCCAGAGTTCCCAATGCTACATACCAAGTTTCGTTGAAATCGGTCCACCGGTTCCAGAGATGAAGATTTTTTTTATGGTTTTTACCATATATGGGCATGGCGGCCAGCTTGGTCATGTGACCTAAACCATTTATATAAACATTCGTTACCCCTTCCTAAGGATGCCCCACATAAAATTTGGCTTTGATTGGTCAAAGGTTTTAGAGGAGAAGATCTTTGAAATTGTGGACGACGGACGACGGACACCGACGGTCGGACGCCGGAGAATGGACATACTATAAGATCACCTAGATCACCTTTTAAGCCTTCGGCTCAGGTGAGCTAAAAATCCATTTTATTACCTGATCAACTGCATTTACATCAGCTTTCATGTTCAGCAGAACTTCACAGACCTCCAGTTGACCAGACTGTGCAGCTTTATGTAGTGGCGTTCGCTTTGTCTGAAACAAATAATACAATTCGATAACTCATCCTGACCTACTAAAATAATGACAAACAAAACGGTTATGCAAATAATATGGACGTGTGGGTCAGTTGTGACAGAAGATTATACCAACTGTTATCACAATTTCGAAGAACTTTTCCTGCAAATTTCAGAGGCCCTGTACTCGCAGACTGTTTTGGCTACATAGGGGAAGATGAATTATCTGATAATGAGATATGTCTAATAACTTGCATAATCACACTCAATAAAATGGTAAATGTAAGCAATGATCAGGAAATGGGGCAATCTTAAGGTTCCTTATTACTATAATAATAGTGTTTTCTGCTCATAAATATTTCATAGATTTTTAAAAAAAAATGTGGCATGTTACATACCAGAATAATCCCTAAACCTTAAACTTTCTTATGAATGATAATGTTTTCCAAAGGGAAGCCATTGTAATAGAAGTTTTTAGTGAAATTACCTATTTTTCTAATAAATTTCCATAAATAATGCTTTAAAATAAATTTTTGATTTTAATTGATAGAAACCTTTGTGAAGGTCTAAATAATGTTCTCCAACTAATTTGCAAGCTGAAAAATTAGCTTAGAAACGATTTGCATGAATAGCAGGTGCATCATCTTTATCAGATTTATTACTTTAAATAATATTGTCCGTCACTTATGCAAATACCTGTACCTTAAATATACCATGCCAAATAAATTAAGCAACTTTTACTTTGAACAGTGTCTTCATACGTTTTAGACATTAGGGAAGTTCTTCTGACAATATCTTTTATGTATCTAATAAGGGTAAAAACAATTGTTGTGTGTTGTTGAAGTAACGTTGGATTTAAAGTCCTCTGAGACATGTCTCAAATAAAACACAGATAAAATTATTTTGTACAGTATATTTATATGCATTATAGTATGTACACGCTGTGTATACCTGTTAAAATAGGACAGGTAGTCTGTTCATTCAGGTAGAACATACATATACAGTATATTTCCATAGCCTTTTTACATAACAAATAAGCCCATTAATTTGACCTTGATTAGTCTAAAAAAACGGGCTTTTTGTCTGCAGATATTTCAGTAAGAATTGTTTCAAACAGAACAAAAATGATAGCAGTTGATAGATTTTTCTACTTACTAACTACCGTGCCAACACTCATCCCACAATATTTCTTATTTTAGCGTAAAACAATGCAAGAAAAATAAAAGCAGTTTTCAAACTAACAGTGCATTTCACTACCAACATGCACGAAAATGCAAATACAAATTCTGGTTATATTACTAGGATAACGTTTGTCATTCATAGCCCTTTCAGGAGATGTAATATCATGAATGATCTGTATCCCAGGACTGAGAACAACATGTTCAAAGTTTAGGGGGGGTTAGGGACTTTGTAAATATATCAATCCACGTTAACGAAAGTCCAAATACTCAAAATATCGAGATTGGAAAAAAACAAATTGACAACCAGGTACTAAAACAAAGACAACAAATCGTAAACCGAGTTAGCAGTTACATGTGGCGACTTAGTTACTCAAACTTCACTACATACATGTATATGAAAAGATACACGGGAGGTACAACAACGCAAGACATAAAACAATTAAAACCACAACATATATAAGTAGCGGCTTGGTATATTTGTTTCTCATTGATAGTTCAATGACTGGTTATAGATTCGCCACGAATACCGAACAACTAAGTGTTGTGAGCCACTTCAGACGCTGAGGGTGAGGTTAGGCGTCTGTGCAATCGGTTTAAGCCTCCAGTTACTTTATTACTGATCGTTCAAAGCGATGCTTCAATTGTGGTTCTAATTGTTTATGTTTTGATGTTCAATTTTTGTTGTGTTTGCGCCTGATATACGTTTTCAAATATTAAGTTAAGTTCGGGTAAATGGGTGGCCATTTATTGGGAGATAGCTGCTCACTCGGCTAAATACATGTATATGTTCTCTTAGTAACGGCACCTTATTGTCAATCTGGGCTTCCCCACTTCGAATTTTGGAGTTGATTTTTTTTTCTGATTGGCTCATTTTCTGATAATTGCCTACTTTTAACCTTTTCAACTAACTGGAGCTCAAGATGTTATTAAAAGGGTACAAGTAAGCAATGACCAGGTAATGGCACAATCAGAAAAAAAAAACACTCCAAAACAGAGGGGCGGGAAAAAACTAAATTGACACTTATGTACTTCTTTGTGGAAAATCAGACCGTCACAACAAAATTTGGTAAGCGTAATGTTCTCCACTTTTTACGTATGCGTCGCATCAACATACGTAACAGGTGTATTACAAAAAAAGAAAACTTATCGTAAGCCAAGTGAGCAGCTATTTCCCAATAGGCGGTCACTCAGTTACCAGAACTAAACTCAAAATACAGCTTATGTAAACGTACATAAGAATCAAACAGCACAAAACTTCGATCCCAAAACACAAAACAACCAGAACCATAACAGAAGAATCGCCCTGGAACGATCAGTAATATAAAACCACTGGGGGGGGGTTAAACCGGTTTTACAGGGCCCTAATCTCACCATCATCTTCTGCAGTGGTTCACAAGATTTAGTTAGTTGTTCGGTCCCCGTGGTGAATCTCTAACTAGTCAATAAATCATCATGTAGTTATTTAAGTTGTCATTAATATTGTCATAATATTAAAGTTGTCATTAATCTTTTCAATCCAACCATTCTTTTCGCACCCTCATTTAACCAAGAACAGTATGGTTGTAGACGAGGCAAACAATTCAAGAAAGGGGGCAAGAAAGTTGGAAGAAAGCGAGAATTGCCTCCACTACGATCTGTTTGACCAGCTTAGATAATCTCAAATCAAAACAACAACCTAGTGACACAGGCGAAGAAAAAGACGACGATGCAGATCATGAACAAGGTACGGATAGTTGATAGTTAAATCAGGGCTGAAATCGTATTAGAAACAAAAATATATCAAAACATGTGGAAACACCAGTAAAAGAATAAGTAATAAAATAACATGAAGATAATGGCTCTGGTTTGTAAATCAATCATCTTTGTAATTGCGACATGAAACATAGCGATGCTCACCAAAGAGAGCGACTCAATGTTGGCTTTGTGAGTTTCAATGAGTAGCTTCACCAGTCTTGTATAGCCATTCTGACATGCCAAATGTAGTGGGGTAATACCAGACTTGGATCTGGCATTTACGTAGGCTTTCTTGCCTAGTAAAGCTTCAGCAACTTGTAAATGACCATTCTCCGCTGCTAAATGAAGAGCGGCCTTGCCTTGAGCCTGAAAGATACACAAAGAATAGTGGTAGAAATTTAAAGTTAAGTACATAAAAAGTATTAAAGCTCTATTCTTTAAAGCCCAACGACTCATCAACCGGATCAACTACAGTCATCAACTAGACAAACGCAAACGGATCTAGTATATAGTTAGATCAATCGAAAGAAATAGCCAAAACACTGTGAATTTTAGTCTTTTAATGACAGATTTACAAATAACGACTATTAAACGTACATGATTTTCTTCTTTACGTTTTAGTTTACCTCATCAAATACATCTACCCTGGCATGATGCTGGAGAAGTATTTTCACCACTCCTACATGGCCCTCTTCACTGGCTACTAGAAGAGGTGACCATCCACTCTAAAATACAAACAACAGATTTATGTCTGGTATTGTCGAGTTTGGTAAGGTTTTGTACATCAGTTTCAGGGCTGCGCCATTTGCGGTAACATATTACTCTTACAAGCAACGGCGGGAGGCACAGAAGCACTAACAGAACCAACCAATGCCAGGTGTGCAGCTACATGTTCATGGGACGCAGTATATAATTTGTAGAGGAGTGGCATAGAGTCACGGATAATGACCGATCTCAACATGAGTTGTCGGGTCTACCTTGATCAAGAGATTATAACGCGTATCGAATGGGCGGATCGTTTTCAAAATAGTTTGTTGGGCTGTAAAGTGCTAAGAACTATTTGATTCTTTGAATTGATGTTTACGTCCCAGTAAACAGCAATGATTATGTCGGGACGTTGCCTCCATTTTATGGGACTTTTACCCAACATTAGGATGTCATGACACTCAAAATGTGCTTCATAAATAAAACTACCCAACTAAGCCAATTCTGTTAATTTTGGATAAATCTAATTTCTTTCCCGAAATTAATATACCTGTACCAATAAAACCCACCTTATCCTGACGATTGACAGATGACTGGACTTTGTCTGGGTGTAGATTTTTCAGCATTTCCAGCAATATATCATCGTTTCCATGTCTCGATACATAGTGCAATGGTGTTTCATAGGTCTGAAATTGTATAAACTTGGACACGCATAATAGCTTAGCCTAAAATGTCTCTTAAAAACTTCTTTAAAGCAGTTTGAAACTATTGTTTTCGGCATAAAAATATGTATCATTTAACTTAAAAGTTTCTTACCAATTTTGTATGGCTATTTATATCGCCGTTATATTCCAACAGAAGTTTCATAATATCAACAGCTTCAAATGCATCATGTGCTTTGTTCTTCTGCAGCTCAGCAGCATAATGGACAGGGGTTTCTCCTTCCTATGAGAACAAATACAAACTCAGAACTATTTCTAAATGAAACGTCGTCTGGTGCTCGTGCTTGAAGTCTCAAAACCAGTCACATGTAGGCATTCGCTTAAATAGTCAATGTCAAATTGAACAGACGATGAATGACTGCTGTAAACTAATAGTTTACGAGCTCACTGATCATTTAGTATATGATTTTGATCGTTTATTTGCTTACAATTCACACCTATATTCGTGTCATATAGAACTATCTCTCTCTCTCTCTCTCTCTCTCTCTCTCTCTCTCTCTCTCTGTTAAAATTATATTCTTGTAATAATAGTAACCTTTGAACTTTAGGAGGATACATGAAACTATTTTAATACAAACCCTCACGACGTAACAGAGTCAAACTGTGCTTAATTATGCGTTGTATTCATTATGATAGTATCACATACCGAATTGGCCCCGTTCACAAGCATATATGCGTCAACTTTGGATCTCTGATTTGCTACATACTCCAGCAGCTCCCTAACCACATTCAGATGACAATGTCTCACAGCAATATGGAGTGGGTAGTCGCCAGACTGAAACGATAAGTTAGATAAATGTTGTGTTGAATGACATTACTATTCTAAGATAATTATGATATATAATCTTGGAGATTTAAACTTTCCATAGGTGTTGATTTCATGGTCAGACATCCTTTAAAACGTCCATATTCGAATTAGACTGTTAACGTACTAAGGTCATTTACAGGCAACTCGCCGTCAAGTTCAGTATTTACAATTCTATTTGACTGTACCTCTTTGAAATCAAGGAGAAACCTTACCTTGCTAAGTCCCAAAACAAAGTATAAACTAGTTGCTGCGAAAGCGTTTCAATTATCACTTGTGACTGGGCCATGAGATTTCTACCAAGTTGAAAGATATACAGAAATCTAGCGTTTGTGAAATATTTGCCATTATCACTTGTGACTGAGCCATGAGATTTCTACCAACGATATACAGAAATCTAGCGTTTGTGAAATATTTGCCAGCATCACTTGTGACTGGACAATGACATTTCTAACAAAGATTTACAGAAAACTAGTTATTAAGAAATATTTGCCATTATCATATGTGAATGGGCTATGAAATATCTACCAAAGAAATACATAAAAGCGGCTCTTGTGAAATATTTGCTACCTATCATTTGTGACTGGGCCAAGAACATAACCAAAGAAATTTAGAAATATACGCTTGTGGAATATTTGCCATTGTCACTTTTGACAGGGCTATGAATTTGTATCAATTAAATATATAAAATATTGTGAAATATCTGCCATTGTCGCTTATGACAGGGACATGAAATTTTTACCAACTAAATGTAGAAAAATGGCGCTTGTGAAATATTTGCCATTGTCACTTGTGACTAGGCTACGAAATTTCTACTGAATAAATGTACAAAACATGGCGCTTGTAAAATATTTGTCATTGTCACTTGTGACTGGACTATGAAATTTCTACTAAATAAATGTAGAAAAATGGCACTTGAATAATAAGAATAGTTGACCCTTATAGACCTAATAATGCAACATCCGTTGAAAGTTGCGTCGAGAAGTGACACTCAAAGACTTATAAAATATCTATACTTGGTTCCCAGTTTTTATTGAATTCAATATAAGTTTGGCCTTGTGTGGACAGTACATGAGATAATGGATCAGGTTAGTGTGAGGTCTGAGTGGCCACCTATTGGGACAATGGCTGCCCATTCTGCTTAAAATATGTTTTCTTAGTATAAGTACCTGATTGTTAATTTAGTTTTAATTTATTTGTGATTGCGCCATTTTCTGATCGTTGCCTACTTTTACTTTTTACTACACGGATAAATACAGGTAAATGTATGTCAATTGAAACAAAGAAAATAAAATTAATAGATATGCAGGGTAACATTATCTCCGTGTGTTTATAAAACACCTAAACACGAACATGTATTACAATATTAACACGTATACCCTTAACTAATAAAACGGATGATATGGACTCAAGATTTGATAATAAAGTCGCCCTTGTGACGGGTGGTGGAAAAGGTGAGATAAAATTAGACGGCGTCGGCTTCCATTTGAGACTGTGCGTGAAACAAAACAACAACAACAATTTGGGTTTCCGACCAGGTCCGACACAAACCGGCCTGTACAGTCACAGAAGCAGGCTAGAAACTTGAAATTTCGGATTTAAGAAGAAGAGAAATTGTACTATCCATGTAGCGAAAACAAAGGCACTGATCAGCTTCGTGGTTACCGCGAAGCTGATCTGTGCCTTTGTTTTCGCCTATGCAGATTGTTGGTTTTCCCGTGCGGCGGCTCATTTGAACTATAATCCACAAAATACCGATATTCAACTTCCCTCATCCGTATTTGCTACTTCATCATCGGAAACATTAAAGTGACATTACTTAGGTTGGCTCCACGGAGATTCACAAGAAATAAAAAGGAATAGTTCTTTACAGGTATAGGGCGTGGTATAGCTATCAAGCTAGCAGACCTAGGAGCAAAGGTCCATGTTATTAGTAGAACACAGGCAGACTTGGACAGTCTAAAACAAGAGGTAACTACAAAGTTATAATAAATAGTTTTAATTTACATTTTAATCATACCGTAATGTTTACATTTTAGATTAAATAAAATATAAAGGTTTGATCCTTTGGAAGCAGTAAAAACATTCAAAGGGAGATAGTATGGACTATATTGCGCAATTTCGGGTAATGAACCCTCGTCAGTAGCCCTTTTTAAACCGGCAACGAACGCCAGACTATAATTGTTCTGCAATTTCGAGAATTTACTAAATCAAAGACATATTCCTAAATTGGGTCAAATAATTAAAAAATGCTTAG
Source organism: Rugalucina vietnamica (assembly GCA_964017185.1). Taxonomy (NCBI): domain Eukaryota; kingdom Metazoa; phylum Mollusca; class Bivalvia; order Lucinida; family Lucinidae; genus Rugalucina; species Rugalucina vietnamica. The sequence goes on from OZ024873.1 coordinate 60,906,552, forward strand.
AAGTATGTTTCTAAACGTGAGTATTTTGAACACTCTGAATATCTTTACTGATCTCAAAGGACCGAAAAAAAAATATAATCTGCACTATGGATGATGTACAGGGAGACTTTTTACGGCCGCCACACGGCACAACACCAGCTGCAGTAATAACAAATAAAATATAAAGGTTTGATCCTTTGGAAGCAGTAAAAACATTCAAAGGGAGATAGTATGAAAGTATCTTTCTTGGTGTTCTTCATTTCCCAATGAAAAACATTAAGTCACGTGATCTAGAGGCCACGCCTATGGGCGGGGCGACGTGAAAACCAGTCAGTGAGGTTGTTTGTTTACTCTTGTTGTCGTGACGTTGGTCGCGTATCGCCATGACGTAAGGCGTGAAAATTTGACGTTTTGGCTGTTCCAAATAGTTTAAAATTTATAGTTTAAAAATTGCCTCTGATAATGGTTTTTGTATGGAGGACGATAGACAAAGTGTTTTGATGTCAAAATATCAGTCTTAGTTTGTCCTAATAGGACCTTCAGAAATTTTGAAAATCGGTCAACTGATAAAGTTTTAACGGCCAAAATGAATTTTGAACTGGGACTTTGCATTGACAAGGGAGGTAATCGATGATCACAAAAATTGATACTTTTAGAAAATTTTTACTTAATCATGAAGATTTAGCCTCAAGTAAGTTATATGTGTCATTTAAAAATGATTTCGAACAATCATTTTAAAATACTAAGGATTTACATTTTTGCGGGAAAATATTTATTTCCTTACATGAGATTTTTGTACAGAAAATCCCTATTCAAAAATGTTTTTGACCTTAACTTTTTTAATTGTCAACCGATTTAAAAATGCAGCACATTTTGCGACAAACTAAATGCTCAATTGTGCCAAGAAAATATTTTGGATAAATTCAAACAGTTACAAAATATCTGCGAAAAAACATAACCACACACCAGGAAATACACTTTAATATCAAATTACATGAAAATGAGCGGTGATATGTGCAATTAAAAATCTGATACCTGATTGATAATATACAATGTAAATAGAATTATTAAAATTCAGAATCTGAATTTCAATCCTTAAATAAGAGATGACAAAATGCCGATAAAAGGATGAGAATGAATATTGCAGACATTACGAAAACTTGCCCACATAATTTACAGAATATTTTTCAGGTGTAAAAAAAAAACAAAAAAAAAAACAATTCATCAGAAAATTTTTAATATTTTAAATATTTATGCTTAAACCATAGATCGTTGGTACACGATAGAACCGACTCGCAGAGGTGTTTTAACGAGTACCCACAATCTATGGTTTGGATAAAAAAGGAAAATAGGTATATCCATGTAAGCCACAGTTCTACCGTATTAAAGTGGGGTTTTAAGGGGGTAAACATTACATGAACATGTTTCCTTGATGAATACCAGACAATCTTGTCAAATTGAAATCCGCGTCCTTCGATGCATAAACAGTAATAATTTGTAGTCATTAGGAATTCTTTGACATTTTTTACAGATACCCAGCATAGAAGTTCATAATGTTGATCTAGCCGATTGGGGTAAAACAAGAGCCGTTGTAGAAAGTATAGTCCCTATAGATTATCTGGTTAACAATGCTGCTGTCGGTAGCTGGACACCGTTCCTTGATGTCACGAAAGAAGAATTTGATAAGTACGAATACATGTACCTTCCCTATTACAAAGATCTGGTATAATAAGAGTCAAAGTTTAGAAAAAATGAACAGCATTTATACATATATTACCGGCTCAGCATTCATAGACCAAGCACTGGCTTTTCTTCTCAAGATAAAAAGACAACTTCAATGATATGCACAAATACTAACATAGTATGATTACTGCTGAATGGACTGCGGTTGTCTCCCATGGATTACAAAGCGTATTTAAAGACCTACTTCTGAAGTAGCTAATAGGGGTACCCCTGTTTATTCGGTTAATGACCCATAATGGTGCAATATGGTCCAGAGATCAAAGGACTGTCATAATGAGGTGATTATCACATCTCTGCAGGGGGCAATAAAGAGGCCCCTAAAGGATAATACCTGTAGTTCCACTGTTTATTGATTGTATGGTCCCTGATAACCTGTGCAATAAAACTGCCTCCCTCTGCAATCACTATTGATTTTTCCTGTTTGGGGCCCCTACCTGTATTCTGAGTCATTGTCAGGGCACTAGGTTTTCTAATGCCCTGTCTCTTTATCTAATGACCCTCAATAGACATGGAAATAGGTCTTTAAAGACCTATTTCCATGTCTATTGAGGGTCATTAGATAAAGAGACAGGGCATTAGAAAACCTAGTGCCCTGACAATGACTCAGAATATTCTGAGTCATTGTCAGGGCACTAGGTTTTCTAATGCCCTGTCTCTTTATCTAATGACCCTCAATAGACATGGAAATAGGTCTTTAAAAGACCTATTTCCATGTCTATTGAGGGTCATTAGATAAAGAGACAGGGCATTAGAAAACCTAGTGCCCTGACAATGACTCAGAATACAGGTAGGGGCCCCAAACAGGAAAAATCAATAGTGATTGAGGAGGGAGGCAGTTTTATTGCACAGGTTATCAGGGACCATACAATCAATAAACAGCGGAACTACAGGTATTATCCTTTAGGGGCCTCTTTATTGCCCCCTGCAGAGATGTGATAATCACCTCATTATGACAGTCCTTTGATCTCTGGACCATATTGCACCATTATGGGTCATTAACCGAATAAACAGGGGTACCCCTATTAGCTACTTCAGAAGTAGGTCTTTAAGACATTCTAACCACCATCACTGTTATTGTTTTCATGACCATTTGCTATTTGTAAGTGTTTGTTGTTCACTTTCAAATTTATGGTGTTCTTTAAGAGTTTGGTTTGTACCTTAGAGACAATATATACTACGCAAATTAAATTTAGCAATTTTCGTAACATTCGCCAGTCTCTGCACATAAGGAATAAAATTCATACTTTTTTGGAATATGGGCTTAGCATGTATTTTAACAATTTTAAATGCTTTATGGTGTGAGTTTTATATGCCCTTTGTGGTATTTTATGCTAGAGGCATGTTTTGTTCAGACCATCGTTTACACCTAAAACCTACATATAACAACCTTTCGGCAAGAACTTGCAAGCAAAAAATTTCGAAAAAAAAAAAAAAATCAAACCTTACGGCGATACTGACGTGACGTTAAAATTTAAGACGCATGATCCTTGCAGGTCTGCTTTAAGTGGGAAACCAAAATCATGTTTAGGCAACTTTTAAGTCAACAAAACAAAGACAAACATTTAAAACGTTTGGAAACAAAACTTTATCGCCGAGAAATAAAGATCGTAAGTTTTTTAATTCCGATCGACGTTTGTTTTTCTTTTGCTCCTACATTATCGCCTTACAGTTACGTTTCTTATTGGAATTTCCCAAAAATCGGCAATGAGTCTAAATATCTGATGCATACCGATATGTTTAAATAAAGAGAGTTTGCAAAATTTCTCATCTTGGCGTCATAACGTGAGCTTAAATAATGAGTTTAACGTCAGCGTTATCTCAATAGCATGGCGCGTTATGGCTCTGAAACTTCCAATTGTTAATGGCCACGGTATTGGCTACATTGTGCTTCGTTTGTCTTTTGTTTTTATGAAAATCAATGTAAACCAAGTAACCCGAAATTAAGTTAATTTCGACCACCTGACGGCGCGTTGGCGTCGCTTTTTGGCAGGTACCGAAAAAGCCTAATCTCACTTGTCACATAAATCAACAACGTTCATAAAGAAGGGATGAAAATGATGTACTTAACAAAAAGGTACAAGTAGGCAAAGATCAGGAAAAGGCGCAATCAGAAAAAGATTCCCACTCCAAAAACCGAGGTGGGAAAAAACCAAACCAACAATCAGGTACTTATACCATGAAACATATAGTAAGCCGAATGAGCAACTATTTTCCCAACAGGTGGCCACTGTTTGCATTGTGTTCAATGGTTGAGAATTTTGCATTCACACCCTTTCTGTATTTCGTCGTTGTTCCAGAAACCTCTTTAAAAGATGACGTTTTTAAATTCATCGTATCATGTGCCTAAGACATTGTTCTTGTTATTTTGATTAAAGATATGTCAAAAATATCTCCAAGGTGATCAAAAATATATGTAACATAAAAATTGCTAAATTCATTTTGCATAGTGTATATATTCAACTACCCTGATATTGTTAACTTAAGAACTAAATTGATGCAAGTGATTGTTTTTTTTGTGTTTTTTTTTTTTTCTTTTTTTTTTTCGCAGTTTGTTTGATATCAACTTCAGAGCCGTGTTCAACGTATCTCAGGTAAAACTAAAATCAATATGGTTTAAATGTGAAATTTTAATTCAGATTATTTTGTTTGTTTGGTTGCCTTACGTTTTGGTCAACGGGTATGGTCGTGTTATTTATATATATGGGTGGTTTTCGGTGTGGAACATTGATAATGAAGCAACGGGACATGAAAAGGAATCCTCCTTAAGTAAGCACATACACATTAGCCTTTAATGCAATTCATCCAGTTATGGTGTATTACAAATGTCAACTGATATGTGGAGGGTGTAAAGGTTTCGTAACTGTATAGTTGTGAAACTTAAACACATTAAGATCACCCGAAACACTGGTTTTAAACAGCATACCGTCCATTACTCAGTGTTTTACATAAAGACAGCAGATGCATTATAAATAAACAATTAAGTTTTTAAAAAAGAACCTCCCTTGACAGGTGGTGGCCAAGGCGATGATTCAGCGAGGCAATGGATGTAGCATAGTAAACATATCAAGTATATCGGCACTACGGGCTAGCATCAATCATACAATATACTGTCCTTCAAAAGCGGCTGTAGATATGTTAACCAAGGCAATTGCTAAGGAGCTCGGGCCGTACAAGGTAAACAAATGGATAGATGATCCGCCGCATGGGAAAACCAACAATCTGCATAGGCGAAAACAAAGGCGCAGATCAGATTCGCAGTAACTGCGAAGCTGATCAGCGCCTTTGTTTTCGCTACGCGGATAGTACAATCACTCTTCTTCTTAAATCTGAAATTTTAAGCTTCTAGCTGTCTTCTGTGGCTGTACAGCCTGGTTTGTGTCGTACCTGGTCGGAACACAAATTGTTGGTTTTCTCATGCACAGGCTCATATGTTATCGCAATTTGAAGTATACGAAAGAAAACCTTTGCCTAACAACAAAAATGATAAGGTAAATGCAGCTGCCATAAGTAACATAATCAGGAAAACATATCCGTGAAATGTATACCCCCTTAAGCCCCACTGTTATATAGTAAGACCAGGGTATACAGGGGAATGCCTTTTTATTTTTGATCCCAAACATAGATTGCTGGTACTCGTTAGAACCGCCTCGCCGAGGTGGTTCTAACGTGTACCCACGATCTATGCTTTGGGCAAAAATATTAAATATATCAAAGTTTATTTCTGAATATTTTTTTTTTTTTTTAAGTTTTTTCAGCTGAAAAAGTCTCTGTATTTTGCATGGGCAAGAGTTAGTTTTCGTCACGTACTGGAACCATTCCGGCTCGGGTCTGATGGAGTCAATCTGGTAAAAATGAAAAATAGATTCATTCTTGATGATGTTGACTTTGGGATAAGATGAGCATGTATACGTGCTGGACTTGTGTTGATAACATGGAACTAAAAAGAAGATAAATATTGCCGTTTATTTTATTTGGTATTACTGCAGCTTGCGTTGTCTCTTGTTGCGGCCCCGTACATCACCCATAGTGCAGACTATGATTTTTCTATCGGTCCTTTGAGATCAGTAGGAATTTTCAAAGTATTAGATAATTGTACGTTTAGAGCCATCTTTTAACCAATGTTTTAACTATTTGACAGGCATGACGGTGTCTTTGATTTAGACTTCCCTTGTGTAAATTGCAGAATATTGTCTGGCTATTGCGCCGGTTGATAAAGGGTCGCAGTACCCGAAATTGCGCAATATGGGTCATACTTCCTCCCTGTGAGTGTTTTTCCTGCTTCCAAAGGATCTTACATTTTTATTTTATTTGTAATTTTTACATATTTTACATAATCTGTCTAGATTCGAGTGAATAGTATCAACCCTGGACTTGTGCTAACGCCAATGGTACTGAAGGAAGCTTATAGTACACCAGAGTCGCAAGAAAGAATCAAGAATCGCACACCACTCCGGCAAATTGCTGGTATGGCATTTATATTTTAATATCATGCCTATGCAATATACAGTTAAAAGCTGCAAAATTGAATTTTAGTAAAAACAAATGATATTGGTACATGTACTTTTTCCTTAAATAAATAAAATGATGAATCAGACCGGACATAAAATAAAGTGCAACACCAAAACCGTTTACATACATGTATCTTGGATTAATATGAAGAAAAAATGAGTATGATATCTTTATCTTCCTCATGCACAAATCTGTTTCAAATAGTGTCTTTTTCGATTTTTTTTATTCTATTTCCCCTCTTTATATGCCTATTGATGTCCTTTTTTGTTCATTCCTAAGCAAAGATCTATGAAATTCCGAAATTGTCCCGCTCATTTCTTGCGCAAAGTAGGAATTCCTACTTTGTCCAAATCGATTCCTACTTTGCGCACAGAGTTTAACAGCTCTGTCACTATTTCCCTTGTATAATTCTAGAATTGTCCGGTACAATTCTAGAATCGGCGGACAAAGTAGGAATTCCTACTTTGCGCAGGTGCAATTCCGAAATTGCACCGATTCATATTTTGCGCAGAACATATACATGTACTTACAAACTCAATTATTCAAACCCCAATTTACTATTCATGTATGTTATTGTGTTGTTTATTATTTTACTATGTTTCAGAGGTGGATGATATAGTGAATTCCTGTGTGTTTCTACTGAGTGACAGGGCAGCAATGATACAAGGGATTAGTATGACTGTTGATGGAGGTTTTGTGTTGTGAAGTCGAAATAAAAAATAACATCTCTAGTTATAGGCAAAAAGTACACCCCCATTGACATTTAAATTAAAGTCAGTTGTAGTAATATTCTAACTTTTTAATGTTCACGACATTGCGTAAAGACCAGTATAAAGAAAAAATGCCCACTTCATTTTAACGAAAAAAGTTGTTTTAATATTGTTGCACTACTATTAAAAGCACATTACGAAAACTCGCCCACGCATTATAGACGTTGAGGAGCCAATAGACCCTGGTGCACCATGCCGGGGATTTTTGTAGGGTATAATTTTTTGAAAGCCCATCCAATTCCCTTTAAAATGACACTTGTTAGCACTCTGACCGTTGGGGCGTTTGGACGTAGCTGCCTTTTGAATGCGTTACGTACGTGACATGTTGCCAATTTCATGAGAATCGCCATAAAATCAACATTTGGTATATGTTTATGAAGTTTTGTGTTAAAACAAACTAGAAAATTAGCAAATAGGAAAAATATGCAAAAATAGATGCTTTGCTATGAGCATAATTCATTGTACCACGTATGGTAATGTATGTAACAAAATTTGCAGTAGACGTTCCATATGAAAAAAAAAACACACACAAAAAACAGTACATCGAATTCCTAACGCATATAAACAAACTGATTTTGAATAAAGTCTGTTATCCGAATTAGTTCACTCAAAAGTTTGTACTTTGTTGCAGCTGCATGTCATATATTGAAACTTGTGTCGTCCCCACTTGCCAGTATTCATATATTAACGTGTAAAACTAAATCATACTTAGTCATTCTCAAAGGGACACTGGGGAATAGTACAATTCAGCGATACATTATAGTTTAAACTTGACATTGCATAAATGGTAAACTTATCATAAACCAATGACATCTATTGATTGTTACCGAGTGGTTTGTCATTGGTAACGTAGATAACGGCAAGATACCGTAAGAACATTCCCTGCATACAAAGGCCTGAGGTGAAATAAGTTGTGAGGAATTTGCTTCGAAATAATGAGTTTAGTGTTTGCAAGTAAGTCTGCTGTCAAAATTATTTAACCAACAATGTTTGGACTTTGTTTGCAACTGTAAGCCGTTGAGTGAAACTTGTATCGTTCTTGCTTGACTACATACATGTATTTGACATATACATATTTGAAAATACATAATATACTTTCTTGAAGGGTCATTGGGGGAAAAACTCAATTCAATGGCGCATTTTTAGTTTAAATTCGCCATTGTTTTAATGGTTACAAACTTAATACTAACACAGCGCCACCTTAATGCATGTCGCCTAGTGTCTTGTTATATGGTAAAGTAGATAACGGTTGTCGCCTAGTGTCTTGTTATATGGTAATGTAGATAACGGTAAGTGTCGTAAAGTCATTTCCACTTATACAAAAAGGGCTGAGATTCCTAAACGCTTATGAATCTGAACAAAAATAAAACACATCTTAGATTTCAGAATTTGGCTCTAAAATGGTTTCAGTGTTTTTGGTCAACATTATATATTCTAACAAGTCTTTCAACCAAGAAATTCACTAGATATTACAATAGAACAACCAATCTTCGTCATTTTTATGCAAGCAAAATGTGAAGGTGGATTGATTAACTTTAGCCATGGTTATGTGACATAGCCTTACAGCTGGTGTGTAACAAGGCACTATAGGGCTAAACTTGTTGAAGCTACATAAAAATGAGCCGTGCAGACATGTCTGTTGACGTCAAGATTGGTGTCATCAAGGCTTTTGAGTGAGTGTGCTATAGCTAATTCAAACGTCATACCATAATCCAAGGGATCGACAAAATGGTGGATTTTTGTGGGGTTGGCAAGATATCTTTATTTACTTCTATTATGTTAAAACTATTGCGTTCTAAAAATTGTTATTTTCTGCCGGAAACTACACATGATGTTGGAAGGTTAGACCATCATGTGTTTTGTATCACAAAGAACAGAAACTCTCATATGTTTGCTTAAATGTGAACGCTGAAAAAATGTTGGCAAAATGTACTTTGTTAGTGAAATTATAAATGATTATATATGTAATTATACAGGACCAATGTGGTAAGACAGTGTCAGTGCTAAACGAGCGTTCTTCTCCATTGAGAGCAACATTAAGCGCAACTCCTTGAGTCTGTGTTCCTTTTTTGATTGGTTATACACATTACATGCATTAAATGGTTAGTGAAAGATGGATACTTTATTTAGACGGATACAGTTCTGTAGTTTAAATGCATAAGAAAGAACCAGATCAGAACAGAACTCCGGTTTCCATGAAAATGTATAATATTAATGGGTGAAAGTACTATGGTCACTCTAGCGGTTATATCTTTGATCGCATCTCCTTTGAACTACGGCATAAGCTGCCCTTGAGAACAAGACAAAACATGTTACACGTAAAATGGTGAATTTGTAAGTGTGGCCATTCTATAGCATCTTCAATATCTTATTTAAACTTCTGTAAGAAGTACATGTCAGGGATGAAAATTCACATTACTGGCGTGTCTGGAAATATTGTTCAAGTAGGCTGGGCTGGGGCAGACCCTTCGTGTGTCTTACTCAGTCCACTGAGGTTCATATGGCAGTTTTTGTTTTTTTTTTGCTCCAATGTTTCTTTGTTTGAATTGATGCTCGGCGTCCCAGTCAACAGCTATGGTCATGTCGGGACGTTGCCTCCATTTTATTGGACTTACATGTATACCCAAAATTGAGACGTCATGACATCTAAAAATCGCTTCAAATATAACCACCCAACTAAACCATTGAGACTTATATGTATGAATGGCTTGACTTAACCACTTTTTCTGGACAGGCTCAGACCTGAGCGGTTAACCAGTAATCAGATGGTCAGTCAGTCAGTCAGTAGTTTCAGTTGTGTTACCTGTGATCCTAAAAAGGTACACGTAGGCAATGGACAGGAAAAGGTGCAATCAGAATGAAATTAACACTCCAAAAACCGAGGTGGGAAAAAGAATAAATTGACAATTAGGCACTAATACTTAGAAAGCATATACAGGCTGTATCTGTGGTGTAGTTTTAGTTTTATTGTGAAAGCATGGATGCATTTTATGAGAAATCCACATAAATACACAATTTTACATTGCTTCACAAACGTCCCAAGAATGTATTTCTTTTGTGGTCCTACATGTTTTTGTTTTAGGTTTTGGTGTCGATTTCTTAAGTCACACGGAAGTAGTTAAGTTCAGGTAGTTGTATGGCCACCTTTAGTGAAATGGCTGCTCACTCAGCTAATATAATATTCTTTAGAGCCTTCACTTTATGGTCCATTTGATACGTATGATATATTATACCGATCGTAGTAGACTGACGTCACAGCTTTACCATTAACATTATGAAGGAAGTGAATGTATTTGACCAATCGCAACAGGCGAGTTACTCAGTTTTATAACGGTAAATCTGTGACGTGATTATGAATGAAGTGAATGTATTTGACCAATCGCAACAGGCGAGTTATTCAGTTTTATAGCGGTAAATCTGCGACATGAGTCTACGATCATAATAGAACTATACAATTATGTGAATACGCAAATTTGTATTTTAGCAGAATAGAACCGCAATGAATAAATTTTATTCCATTCCTGTTACTGATTTAATCCTTTTCAGACTTAATTGTTATCAGGCGAGCGATTGTTGCCCTTTTGGCTCTCATTTCTTTCATTTTAGGACAGATATTCAGTAAATTTAATTTACTAATTGAAATTATTATGGGAGAAGAATGCTAATCTGATATAAATTATAAGAATTTAATTCTATAGATAAAATACAAAATTGTAACGTACGTTACAATGCCATTACGTAAAATATGTTACCGTTATCATGAATCATGATCTGTAGTTGATTTTTGTGGGCTTTTAATACCTTTTCTTTTTTTTTTTTCTTTTTTTTTAGACCGGCCTCGGTAGCTCAGTAGGTAGAGTGTCCGCTTCGAGATCGGGGGGTACCGGGTTCGATCCCGGGCCGCGACATTGGTACTAGTTGCTCCCCGCCTGGCACTCGGATTTTCGGGTTAGGGCTAGGACTGGTCGCTCCGGTGTCAGTATAATGTGACTGAAGGTGGTATCAGGTAAAGTGTCTGGGATCTGATACCACAGTGAGGCAGCACCATAAAAGTGAGCATTGAGCTCCCTGTCACAACCAGACACCGTCGTGATATGACAGATAATGTTGAAAGCGACGTTAAACCCGAACAAACAAACAAACAAACAAACAATACCGTTTAGGACAGATATTCAATAAATTTAATTTCGTAATTGAATAATTGTGAGAGAAAAATGATAAACTGCAATTAATCATTGAAGTATATGATTCTATAGTGAAAATACAAAATTGTTACATACGTTACCATGACATTACGTAAAATATGTTACCATTATCATGAAGCATGGTCTGTAGTTGATTTTTTTCAAGTTCTTTTAATTCCCATGGAAGTTTTATTTCGAAAACTGGGATGTTGTTCAGGAAAGGAAGTGTCTTTGTTCTGTTTCTGCTGGGACATGGTTATTAATGGTCATACTATTTAAATGGGGGTAGGGGAAGACAATCAGCATCTGTGGAGTGATGGAAGGTCACAGAGAGCTCTACTATATGTCATTTTAAAGGGCAAGGACTGTAGATAACTAAAATAGAAATTGTAATTTGGTATTTTGGTCTAAGCTATATTCTATGAGAAACGAAACACGGTGGATATGCCAAATTACACGTTACTTCTGTTGTACCAGTAGTCATGAAATCTAAATATTATTGAATTTGGTCCTGTTAGGTTAGGTTACATCTCTGCTACATATTTAAAGGTAAAGTTCTTGTCAAATATTTGCTTTTTGTCATAAATCTTGGTGATCCCCTTAGCAACTTGAATTTAAAAATCATACGTCGGTAACGTACGTAACACGCTCTGGCACGATAAAGCCCCAGTAGTCAGAGTGCTAACAAGCGGCATTTAGTAGCTTAGGGTATTGGCTTTCAGAAAATATATGTCTACAAAAATCCCCGGCATGGTGCACCTCTGCCATATACTATGTGATAGCCTATTAAACTGAGTTTTTCAGCTTTGAAAATGAAAACAAAATCGGTTGAAAATTTCTAATATTGTCCATACTTTTGCTAAAAACATTGGGATTCAAGTGTGTATGATTTTCATGGATATGGTTTCACAACTTCACAATTTACCTTTGACTGTCTGGTAGAATCTGCTCCTTCATTCAGTAGTTGTGATACCATTCGTAACTGACCACACCGTGCTGAAATATGAAGCGCAGTTTCTCCATTCTGAAAACACATTCCGAAAACACACACAGATGTTTGAACAAGTGTAAAAAGTATAGATTTTAGTTCCCCTGAGCTTTTGCTTACAGGTGAGCTTATTATATAGGATCGGCATACTATGGCGTCCGTCGTTGTTGTTGTCGTTGTCCACAAACTTTAAACATCGTGTCCTCTGAAATCGCTTGGCCATTTGAAGCCAGTAGTTCTGTTTAGCTCCATGTTGCCAAGTCTAAAGGGTCACTGACTAAGCTTAAGTAGCCTAAACCGCGGTATGGCTCATCAACTTTCTTATTAATATGCTGTTGTGGAGGCTCCGAGCATATAGTAAGGGGGAACGAAAGTTTGTATAAATGGTCAATATCACATGACCAAGATGGCCTACGGTTCTATAAATACGAGGTATGGCAGGAAAGTTCGTAGACATTTCAGCTATCAGAAAAAGTAATGCGTTGTTGAAGAAGCGTTTTGCATAATTTCAAGCAGCAATATCTTATGAGTATATTTCAGCAATTTTGTGCAATTTGAAGTAATAACACGCTTGATATGGCCACTTTTCTGCTCGAGGGTAGGGCCGTGCGGGGCAGGTGTCAAAACGTGATAAAATGTGACCATTTTCACATTCTGTTTTTGCTTGTGAAACGGCACGGAAGTGTGCTGTAACGTTAAATATTTTGATCCTGAAAGAATGTTCAATCAACAACGTTTTCTGAATGTTTGGGCCTTGGCGGCAGTGCAGTTTGATATCTGTGAATAAAATTTCAGATGCAATCCGAAAAAATTGTTTGAAAAAATGGCGTAATTTTGACGTCGGAGAACAGCCGGTAACCATAAAATTGTGTGTTTTTGTTATGGAAATGGCCAACAAACACGATGGAAATGATATAAACAAAAACATAAAAGCTATCAGCTTGTTTGTCACTAGTTTACAAGTGGCAGAGTTGATTTTTGGATGCTCGATAGATCATCTAAGATGATAAACAGCGACAGAAGGGCACTCGTCTTTCATTCTCAGCGAATGAAAATGGTTTCATATGTTCAAACGGTCATCAGAGAACCTGAGAACAGTTGGCACAGACCTGCATTTGACAGCTGGATACACATAAAAAAATTGTACCGATATCCAAGGACCCTATGTGGAATAACTCTGAAACATTGGTTAAACTTGTTACAAATATATAAAGCACTGGCAGCAATAAACTTCAAGTAACGTCACTGAGATGTTGACCCTTGCCCCGCTCCCGGTTAGGGAGGTGCACATAAAAGGCTGTAGAAGATGTCGTGTTGGCCAGATTTTCTTAAAATTTCGTCTATTTGCTCATGAAATATTTTTGCAAACCCAGATATATTCATTTTGACTGAATTTCTTTTACTGTTGAAAATACTAATGGTGTCTACGAACTTTCCTGCCATACCTCGTAGCAAAAATCTTTTCGAAGGCAAAAGGATGACAGGGCCATAAATTTCATGTGGTACGTATTTAAGAAAAAAAGTGCTTTTGAGAAAGGAAGTTTCTTTAAGATGGTATAGGGACAATAGCCAGTATGTATTGGGTTGTTTCAAGACCAATGGTATGTGTGATTTTTTTTTTAAGTTTCTTTAGGAAAATGTCTAACAGACAAACACTGCTATTTGCTTGAAAAACAAATGATTATACTTGAAATGAAAGATCGCAATACAACGAAAAATACCCAAGAGAGATTTTACGGTTGCTACTTCAACAATAATTATTCATAGGTTTGAGAAGGGTGGTCGGGTGGGAATATGCCCCCCCCCCCCCGCGAAAGAAAAGAAAAAAACACCAGCTGAACCCCGGTGGGGTGAGCAACAGACAAGAAGCTCCCGCCCTAACCAACTAGAAACCGTTATGCCAATCAAAGCCAAGTTTCATTTGGAACCTCTGGAAGGGCTGAAACAAAAACCTGTACAACTGGTCTATGTCACATGACCAAGATGGCCGCCACACCCACATATGGTAAAATATCTTCAAATCTAGTCTCCGGAATGGGTTGACTAATCTTATAATAGGTTATAAAAATAATGGCCTTTTAAAACATTTTTTTTTTGCTTTGTAAGCACGATCTAAATAATTGCATCTCGAAAATGTAAATCAAGAGAGTGATGATCTATGAAGATTTTCGTTAATTTCTGCGAATCAGAAATTCCAAAATTTATGTAGATTACAATTATATCATATTGTTAGGCGCTAGTGATTGGAACTATTTGTCAACCTTATTGACTCACATTTATGTACAATCCTTTTATGATGAGCCTTCGCATGGGAAAACCAACAATTTGGGTTTTCGTCCATGTCCGATACCACCCGGACTGACCGGTCACAGAAGCAGGCTAGAAGCGGAACAACACTATCTGTGTGGTGTTAAATAAAGGCACTGATAACCTGTGCATTTACTGTACAGCTGATATGCGCCTTTGTTTTCGTATATATATACAGATTGCTGGTTTTCAAATGCGGTGGCTCATATTGTGTCATTACCTCCATAGCTGCGTTTACATCAGCGCCACTTTTTGTCAACACCTCTGCACATTTCTCGCCTTCAAATGTCCGAGCGGCAATATGAAGTGGGGCTTCTTGAAACTAGAAGTTAAAGCAGTTGTTTTGAAGTCAAAGCAATTACATGTATACTCAGTACATAAAGAAACGCAAAACATTTTTGACCCTAACTTGTAGAATTTTAAAGATAACCAATTGAAGTTTTCAGCAATCAAAGAATGACATGTCTTTGACAGGCAGCCCGAAATCCATTAATTTCTGAACCCATAAACGTTATGCTTTTCTGCGTCAATAAAGAGTACCCAAAAACAAAAATTCGCAAGAGGATGTGGTGATGTTAACTTTTTTTACACCTTTAAACAAACCTTTTAAGGTCACTTTTTTTCTTAAAATGAGATTTTATCATTTTCCGATTGCTTCTCGTGAATCAGGATTGAGTTTGTAAGTCTCTCAGACTAACTTGGGCTGCTATAGACAGCAGCATGAATGAGTGGCCAAGATTCCCAAAACGATGGCCAATCTGGTACAATAAAAAAAAGGTGTGCCATAAGTAAAATGTCGGAGTTAGCCTCACATGAAATGTGCCTAAACTTCTTCTAAATGAATAGTACTGTCCAAAACGCAGTTGTATACTGTTCAAAAATGTAAGGCATTTTACATTTTGCCAAAAATTGGCAAAACGTCAAGAACGTCCAAAAATTAAAGTCTGCGTAGCAGTAAATTGCAACTTGACTATGTTACACTGACACCGTGTACTGTAGTAAAGTTTCAGGCTGGTAAATTCTAAATGCTTGCCGTAACCTGGATCGTATCACTAAGAGATACTTTTTTCAATTAACCGGAAGTGTGGTAAAACGACTCGAAATTTTAATTTGGGGTAAGCATTAAGAGAGTCACATTTATGTAAAACTGACATTATTTTATCGAAAAAGGGACATATTTTTCCAAAAATCTGATCAAAAGGCCGTATTCCCAAAGCGCTTGATGTTGTTTTTTTTTTTTTTATTTAAAAACGCAATTTTTAAAAATCCCTGGAAATTTTCCTGCTGATGAAACTCAATTAATATTGTGCTTTTTTGATTTGCTTGTCCACAATGGTCAGAATATAAGCAAATTTTTGTTTAATTTTTCTCTTTTTCTCTCAATTGTGATACTTTTGGAAAAAATGTTGATTTCACAAGTTTTCTCCTAAAACATTTCACCGTTTTTAAATCGCAACGAAACTCAATTGTAAAACTCTCATATGTATGGCAAAACCTTAATATTTTATAATTGCGCGAAAAAAATGAAAATGAAAAAAAAAGCATTTCTTTTTCTACTGAGTATATTTAGAAGTTTACCAATTTGCTTTCTGTGAAATCATATGCTCGTTATGCTTCTGAATTAACTTAATAGAACAAACGATTGCCACATTTTCTTTTTCTTAGGAAATTTTGTCCTTGTGGTGGGTAAAGCTGCGCACTCGCTCGTTTTCTTTTCAGTAACTATATTTTGTTATGACTAAAAGATCAAGTCTGACCAAATCTTCCCTCATTTGTTTCTCATTTAAGTTCATAATTATAGCTGCGCTAGTTTCCAACCACGTCACTTATTTACTATCATGTTTGTTATTTAGGGTTTCCAAAGTTTTTATTTTTTCGATAATGTTTGATCTTTGCCTACTTGTACCTTTTTAGTTTTATTTCAAGCCCAAATGAATGGATTGAAATTCAAAACCATTCTAACATACATGTACCTTTCCGCCTCTACTTTCGACGTGTGCCCCATAACCGATCAACATTTGCACGACTTGAGGTTTACCGAACTCAACGGCTAGATGTAGAGCTGTGTAACCGTCCTGGAAAAAACAATATAATTCATTGAATGTGAATAAAGAAAGCATGAACACAGAGTCAATAAATACCCCTACAGTGTACCTGTTTATAGGGCTTTCACACTTACCACGATTCGACCACGATTGTAATCGTGGTCATCATCGTGAGGGAATCGGGATTATCGTAACGGATCTTATCCGATCGTATCTCATCTTGATGTCAATCGTGGCAATCGGGTTAATCGTGATGAATTTTTTGACAGCCAAAAAATTTTCCACGATTATCCCGATTGATAAATCAATCGTGTTCATCGCATCAGATCGTAATACATCGTATCAAATCGCAACAGATCGAATCTACTCGTGCACCTCAATCGCGGCTATCGCAACGAATCGTGGACAAGGAGAGCGCCACGATGTGATACGATCTCCTACGATATGTTGCGATTTGTCGCGATGCATTGATTGCGATCTAATACGATTGCTTCACGAGCAGATACGATATTATACGATAAGATACATGTACGGGTAGATACGAGACGTTGCGCTCAATAATTGGTGTTCACGATTAGTTACGAGTTCCTGCAGTATTGACACGATTGCTGCACGATTATCAAGATTATATCATCGATATGCACAGTAAAATTCTTTTAATGGCTTTTCAAATGGTAAAGAGATAAATAACTGCCAGAAACTTATACAATGAAAGCCAAAATTCACCCCTAGATCCCGGAATGAAAATAACTATGAGCTAAAATAAAGTTATAGACTTTGAGATGTTGCAAACTTAGAACGTCATATAAAATAGAGAATGCAGCCCCACTCATTTGACATAAGACAGTCAGACAATCACCGCCCTCTGCTACTGTCATCAATAATGGCTTAGAAATGTAGTTTTAAGCGTGTACAAGTTCAAGTGAAAGAGACAATGCTCGGAAGCGCATTTAACACCACTGTTGCGTCCAATCGCAGCTTGAACGTGAAGAAACGTATCCAAACGTATCTGCTCGCAATGGATCGTGTCAAATCGTAAACCCTTATCGTGGTGATCGTAGCCGCTCGTACTTAATCTTAGCAGATCGGCCAGCTATATCGTAACAGATCTGGTTATCAATCGTGACTTTATCGCATCAAATCGGAACAAATCGCATCAGAACGTATGGAGTCGCATCAGCACGTGTCTAAACCTGAAGTTTTAGAGAAGTTCCACGATTCGATACGATTGGCGAATCGTGATGATCGCAACAGATCGTGCTCTAGTGTGAAAGCCGCATTACCACAAAAATTAATTTTTCGCTTTCGCAATTATGAATGTAAAATGTTCATGCAAGTGTCAAATGGGTCTACATCATGTAGGCATTACATGTATATCAAGTTGTTCCATCAAAAACTACGGTGAGACTTGATCAGCCTGTAAATGTCCTAACGGAATGTGTCAAAATGCAAGAAAATTCTTTCATGAAACTCCGTCAATGGGTCTTCAAGATATTAAAAAAAAAAAAGTGTTACGGCTTAACGGACACATACACGCACTGACTTTTTGCTGCGGGTGTAAGTTGGAAATTTATGTATTATGTTTTATGCTTGTTCAGAGTAATAAAACATGCAAAGTTTGCCGTGTTTGTTTTCCTGCTGAAGAAGAGCAACATATTCAGATTAGTGAAACAAGAGAATAATAATACTAAAACAAGAGTCTTAAACAAAACGTTAATGTAGTTAACAAGACATTAGAGATACCCAAACCGAACGTGTAAACTCGTCAGTCAATCAAAACACTTATAATGCATATATAAAACTGAAAAAGTAAAGGAAATGATACTGAAGTGTGACATACTTTAGTTCTAGAGTCCACAGGGGCACCTTTCAACAGTAACGCCTTCACGACTGCAGCGTGACCTTTCATAGAAGCAGCATGTAGACAAATAGCTCCAGACTGAAAAAAATCGTAGGATTATAATATTTTACATATATACTAATATCCATATGCCTTACAGACCACAGTTGTTCGAAATTTCCTCCTTTATATGGTGATCTAGTGCAGATGGAAATTTGGAATCTACTTTCCTATTTTGTTTTTGCACCAGGCAAATCATTTTACATCAGATTTCCACCATATGTTTAAAGCTGTCATTAAGGTAACTGGGACTTTAACCTGCAAGTAAGAGTAACTTGGGTTTTATGCAACAGAGCCCAGGTTTTGCCATTCATGCCTTTTACTGTTTCAACACGTTACATTGCCGGCTTACCTTATTCGGCATGAACATAGGCACGCCTTTCTTGAGAAATGCCATTGCAGTATCTGGATGCCCGTATGTTGACGCTATGTGCATCAGGGTATCCCCATCCCTGGTCCTAGCCGACAGACCAGCTTTGAACTTGTTTAGAAGTAGATCAACGACATGTGTATGTCCGCGCTCAGCGGCGAGGTGCACTGGTGATCTCTCAAACTGGAAGCAAATCATTCGAAAATATGCATTCCGCCTTAATTATTTTGTTCTATATATATTAAGTTTGAATTTAACTGCAACTCTGTTTATAGTCAGTAAAATATGTCAATAGTACTTGTCAACTGTGATTTTGAGACGATTTTGTTTGTTTATATTGTCGCTTGACGTCTCGGTCAACACTTATGGTCATGTTGGGTCGTTGCCGCCATGTCATGGGACTTTTACCCAACATTTGGATGTCATGATGTTAATCTTAAGTGTGCTTGAAAAAAATATTCAATTATGGCTTATATGAAAGGATGGTTTGACTTGAACCACTTTCCTGACAGGTAAACCTATTGAGAGGTAAACCAGTAATGGTAAGTGGGTCAGTCAGTAGTTTATAAGTGAGAATTAAATTTTAATTCTAGTCAGGAAAAAAAAGTCAATACTACTTGTCGATTGTGATTTTGAGATATTTGCAGTTGCAAAGTACATATACAGTTTTTCCGTTGGTTTTTGGTGCGGATATCGCTTCTTAAATATCAGGAAAACATGTCCGTGTAATTAATACCTTTATATAGTAAATCTGAGATATGCAGGGGTATAAATATTTTTTCTTATTTTTGATCCAAAACATAAATTGTGTACCCACTATCAATGTTTTGAGCAACAATAGTAAAAAATCACAATTTTTCAAATAGAATTTTTATTTTTTGCTTATCAAAAAAATCACTGTATATCGCATGGGCGTGTTTTCCTTATGCGCAAATATACTATGAAATACCTTGTCTGTAACATACGCATTAGCCTTCATTGTTATTAGATACTTCACCAAAGCTTCATCGCCTTCCAATGCAGACAGGTGGAGAGCAGAATGACCATCAGCCTATAGCATAATTTAGTTTGTTTTAACTGATGCTTAACGTCCTAGTCAACAGCTATGGTTATGCCGGGACGTCGCCTCTTATGGGACTTTGACCCAAAATTACGGTGCCATGATATCCAAAACGTTCTTCACATATAATCACCCAATTAAGCCACTAGAGCTTCAATGTATGGATAGCTTGACTTGAAACCACCTTTCATGGGAGTGGTTAACCAGTAATCAGATGGCCGGTCAGTAGCAAGGACGCTTTGCATGGAAGCACAAACGGACCATCTATTTCTTTAGGCCCCAGTGGGCGGGTCCCATCTTTCCACCCCACAACCCTCACCTAAAGCATGACAGCTTCCTTTCTTACTCAAACTAGGGTAAAACCAGTGGGTATGTCTGGTATTTTCATATACGAATCGTCTTTCACATAAACAGCACCATAGATACCCATAGTCACAACGCATGCTATTAAGACATATTTTAAACCAAGTTAAACAGTAGATGTACACCCTAATTTTTGTCAAAATTAATAAGTCAAGGTGCATTTGCAGCACTTAAAAAAAAAAAAAAAAAAAAAAAAAAAAAAAAAAAAAACTTCGACGTGCATTGCACAGATACATTTTAGGGAAAACGCATGGTCACAATATCAAAATTTCTATGGCGGCCCCCGTGGCCGAGTGGTTAAGAGCGCTGATATTTCATTACCGCACTTAACCATTCGATCATCTCACCGCTGTGTCTGGTGTGGGTTCGAGCCCCGCTCTGGCCATATGTGAGACAAGCCAAGTTCTGCTTGCGGGTGTGCCAGGTGGTTTTTCTCGGGGTTCTCCCGTTTTCGCCCCACCTACTGATTGGCCCGTCTCATATGAGCTGAAATAATCTTGAAAGGGACGTTAAACTGAATCAAAAAAAAAAAAAAAAAAAAAAAAAAAAAAAAAAAAAATTCTATACCTACATTTTGTAAATCAACATTGGCTCCATGGTCTGCCAACATCTTTGCCAAGTCTAAATCTTTTCTCCTGCAGGCAATATGTAAAACGGTGTCTCCATTGTCCTGTGCAAAACGTCAAGATAACATGTTTATGACATGTACATGCATATTCCCTTGAACCCCAATTTTATATTGAAAAACTGGGGTTCACAGGGGCAAACATATTTTGTTAATTTTTTATCCAAACGTAAATTTTGGGTACACGTTAGAACCGCCACGCTCGTTAGAACCGCCTCATCGAGGCGGCTTTAACGTGTAGCCACAATCAATGTTTTGATAATAGATATTAAAAATATCTTTTTTTTTCTCCACAAATTTTCAGTTTTACAGCCGAAAAGAATCTGTGTATATAACATGGGCATGTTTTCGTAATGAGTAAAGAAAGCCTAAACGTATCCAAATGTAAACATAGTGGAAGAAAACGCACTTACATGTAACTCCCAGAAATATTATGAAAATTACCAAGTAAATGAAGATCACAGTATGCTATAACGGTTAATAGACATTTCCAACTTAATCCGATATTGATATGGGAGTTTGACATGGTAGTTCGGATAATTTTTTTGAGGGACATTGTCAAGGACAACATGTAAGCTAATAGGTGAAGACATTGTATACAAACATGTTCATGTATATACACGGGATCTATCGGTAAATCGCTTATTGAGGCGCCGTGCTGTCTTAGGAAATAAGATTATGGCATTTGTATGCGTCGGCGAGATCATAACAAATTAGGCTAATGGCCAGTAGGGCAAACCCTCCCCCCCCCCCAGGGGGAATTTTCTGCACCATGATTTTCCGAAAGTATGGTGAAAAAGCTATCAAATCCTGTTTTCTGCCCTCTTGAAGTGGAAGCGTTTGCATTTTACGCTATGTTTTATTATATGACCTGATACCATCTTTTGTATAGAAATAATGGGGGTAGGCGTAGAAAATCGATCATACCTCTGCTGTTACTAATCCTAGACCATTGAACTTGGTCTTTTTTTAAAGCTTAGACATAGCCCTTTCCTTTCATTCTATGATAAGTAATACAAAATATCTACTTTGCATATTCATGAATATAAATGAAAACATGAAAATGGTAGAAAATCATTAAAACCCCATAGATTAACGCATTTCAGGCCTAAACTATAGTTGTGACACATTTATATTGCACCATTTAGACATATTTCATAAATTTATTGTTGTCATGAGCCTATGTGAAAATTATCTCATTTGTATATTCATGAATATTAATTAAAAAGTATAAACTCCTGGAAAAATAGTGTGTATACATATAGTATCATTTGTACCTGGTCTGTTGATAAACATGGAACACTAATGTGGAATCAAATGAATGCTATGGCCATGTTCGATCACCCTTATACATATAATACATGTATTTAAGGATATAAGGCTCATCTATTTTTTTTTTCATGAATATTATTTTTTCATGAATATTAATGAAAACTAGAAATCGCAGAGAAATAATGAAAAAATGAGCTGGTATACCTACAGAATGACTTGTATCTGATTATTTCTGTTATTTTCATATTTTTTGTGTATAGAATATGATCCTATCAATCAATTGATACCAATTTCAGTTCTCTAGAGCTTTTGGTTGCTGAGATACTGTCAATTATATTGGTATATTCCCTTCATTTGTCTATGTTTTTCTCTTATATCTAAAGTTTTCTCAAATTTTGGCCACAGGATATTAAACTTTTTCCTATATCTTATTATATAATTATAAATTATTGTCATATCTATCATTTGTTACCAATTTCAGCTCTCTAGGTTTTTTTGCTGTTGAGATACAAACGTTTCCGTTGGTATACTCCCTCTATTTTCTGTGTTTTTTATCTAATATTTAAAGTTCTTGTCAATATTCGAACAATAAGAAAGTCTAATTATTCATTAATCATATTATATGATTATAAAACATTATCATAGCAATCATTTCATACCAATTTCAGCTCTCTAGAGCTTTTGGTTGCTGAGTTATTAACCTTTTCTTTGGTATACCCCCTCTATTTTTCTATGATTTTTCCCTTAAATTTAAAGTTTTATCAATATTCGAAAAAACAAGAAAGTCAGAATCTTTTTGCGTCTTACCACATGGTTACAGAACATAATCCTAGCAATGATTTGATACCAATTTCAGTTCTCTAGAGCTCTTGGTCACCGAGATATTAGCAATTTTACTGGTATACCTCCTTCCTTTGGCAGTGATTTTTCTGCTATAACTTATGTTTTCTTAAATATTTGAGCAACAAGAAAGTAAGCTTGTCTATATGTTTTATTACATGATTGTAGAATATTGTCAAAGCAATTATTTGATACCATTTTCAGCTCTCTAGGAGATTGGGTTGCCGAGATATAAACGTTTACATTGGTATACCCCCTCCGTTTTTCTGTGAGTTTTATCTAATATTAAAAGTTCTCATCAATATTTCAACAACAAAAAAGTTCGATTATTTATACGTCTTATCATATGATTATAGAACATTATCATACCAATCATTTGATACCAATTTCAGCTCTCTAAAGCTATCGGTCACTGAGATATTAGCAATTTTATTGGCATACCTCCTTCCTTTGGCAGTGATTTTTCTGCTATATCTTGTGTTTTCTTAAATATTTGAGCAACAAGAAAGTAAGCTTGTTTATATATCTTAGTACATGGTTATAGAATATTGTCAAAAAATCAGTTGATACCCATTTCAGCACTCTAGGACATTTGGTTGCTGAGATATAAGCGTTTATATTGGTATACCCCCTCCATTTTTCTTTGATTTTTATCTAATATTTAAAGTTCTCATCAATATTCGAACAACAAGAAAGTTAGATTATTATATGTCTAATCCCACAATTATAGAATATTATCATACCAATCATTTGATACCAATTTCATTTCTCTAGAGCGATTCATCACTGAGATATTAGCAATTTCATTGGTATACCCCCTTCCTTCGACAGTGATTTTTCTCTTATATCTTAAGTTTTCTTAAATATTTGAGCAACAAAAAAGTCAGCCTGTTTATATATCTTATTATAAGGTTATAGAATATTGTCAACGCAATCATTTTACACCAATTTCTGCTCTCTATGGCTTTTGATTGCTGAGGTATAAACGTTTCCATAGGTATACCCCCTCCAATTTCTGTGATTTTTCTACTATATTTATTGATTTCATCAAAAGTCATACAGCAGAAAAGTCTGATTGTAAATGTATCTTATTTCAGGGTTTTAGAATGTTATCATAGCAATCATTTGTTATAAGTTTCAGCTCTCTATGGCTTTTGGTTGCCAAGATATAAACATATCTGTAGGTATACCCCCTCCAATGTTCTGTGATTTTTCTCTTCTATTGAAAGTTCTTATCAATATTTGAACATCAAGAAAGTCAGATTCTTTCTGTATTTTATCACGTGATTGTAGAACATTATCACAACAATCATTTGATACACATTTCAGCTCTCTTAGAGTTTTTGGTCACTGAGATGTTAGCAATTTTGTTTGGTATACCCCCTTCCTTTATCTGTTTCTTTTCTAATATCTGAACTTCTTTTTAATATTTGAGCATTAAGATAGCCAGTTGTTTATATATCTTAATACATGGTTATAAAACATTGCCAAAGCAATCATTTGATACCTATTTCAGCTCTCTATGTCTGTCAGTAGCCAAGATACATGTGGTAATAGAGGTGTACCACATTAATTCCTCTGCTTATTAGGGGTGGGGGTGATCACTCAAATGGACATTAAAGTGATCCTCTGACCAAATTGGCACCCATGAGCATTTGGTCTAAGGTTGCAAGGTACATCCTACAACCCACTCAAACCCTTAAATGGCAATAGAGTAAATTTTGATTTTCGTCATTTTCATTAATATTCATGAAAATGCAAATGAGAAAATTTTCATTAAGGTCCATGGCCTCAACAAATTTGTCAAATAGTAATATTGGTACAATAACAATGAGCCACAATGATAGTTTAGGCCTGAAATTAGTTTTTACGGGGATAATTAATTTTTAAATGTTTCGTTTTTCATTTTAATGTTTTAATGAAAATTCATGAATAAGCAAATTAGATATTTTCCATTACTTATTATTGGATTAAAGGGCTATGTATAAGCATTAAAATGAGACCAAGTTCAATGGTCTAGGATAAGAAACAACTGAGATATCTTCAGTTTTCTATGTGTACCCCCATTATTAAAACGCAAAAAATGAATATTTATGGTACAAAAATGAAACATAGAATAAAACGCAAACGCTTCCACTTCCAGATGGCAGAAAACAGGGTTTGATAGCTTTTTCAATGTACTTTTAGAAAATCATAGTGTAGAAAATTCCCCCTGGGGGGATGGGGGGGTATGGGTAGCTAGAAGACTAAATGTATTCTCCCACATCTTTTCAGCGGCCCTTGGATGGTGGTCGCCCGGGGTGGGGGTGGACGCAATATATCGGGTTTGAGAACTTGTACAGATGCACACCTTCGCATGCGTCACTAAACATTTCCTACTTGCTAGCAAAATGACGATAGCGAGTAACTTTTTCGCCATTGCTTATTCGTGTTTTACCGACAACGCCGGTCCTTGGAATATGTCTTGCACTAAGTTAGGACTTTTCTAGGTCCCAATATTGTTTGAAACTAATATTATACTCAATATCAAGGTAGAGTATGTACAACAAGCAAAGATTCGTGTAAGCATATGTACATGCATATTTTTATCATTATTATCTTAGTTAACAAATCAACATGACAGTTGATTTTGTTATATATTTAACGCACGACGAAGACCATAAATTGATTTATCCGATATATTATGCTTTGCTTACGCATGCGCGTTACATTGTACTGTTTTGTCATGGCTCAACAGAAGAAGACCAGGCGCAAGAGACTGACCAGAATTCAGATGGCTTTACCATAAATGATGTGGTAGATATAAACGACCGACATTACTTCAACATTTTTTTTCCATGGACGCAAGGCATCAAACCATATTTTCATTTCTTGTATCAACAGATAAGGTACATATGTGGGTACAAGCCAGTTTTTACAGACTACCTAGAGGACTTACGGCTTATCAGTTAGCAGCATCTAGTAAAAATACAACATGGAGTATAGGGAAAGTCCCGCTAAATTGTGCAATCTCTTGGTGTAAGTCTCTAAGGTAAGACGACGATGTGCCTGCCTGTTTTAATAATGAGCCCCGTCGTGAGAAAACCGGATTTTTGCCTACGCGAAAACAAAGTCGCAGAGCAGCTTCACAGCAGCTGCGAAGCTGATTAGCAGCTATGTTTTCGCTACAATTCGCTAGTACAATTCCTCTACTTTCATAATCTAAAATTTCCCGTCTCTAGTCATCGCCTGTCCTTGTACAGCTCGAGTTGTGTCAGACCTGGTCGGAAACCCCGAAGACCGGGTTTCTCGCGTCGCGGCTCAGTTATTTTAGCACATGTTAGAAACAGTGGAATTATGTATGCCAACATGATATCGCACCATTCCAGTAGAAGTGAACAGAGCATTTTTAAGAAGGGGTTTCTCATTACGTGCCCCCACGAATGCCATGATGGTATGTTTTATGAATGTGAAAACAACACTTTCTGACAAAAAGAATTGACGGGTGTAGGACACACGTAGATATAAACAAAGACAGTGAAAATTTTATGCAATCTGGAAACATTTCTTTCAAAATAAACTTAAAATTGTAAATCCCTGATAGTGCCATTGTTGTTGTTGTTGCTTTGTAGAGCTCCGCCGCTGACTGTTCTGCGAACTGGATAACCAAGAATGATTCAGTGAATAAAAGTTGTCACTAAAATTCTCAAAGTTTGGATGCGACTTTTCTCATTTGTGTTAACTCCATCAGTGTCAGAATATCATTGTCTACGCATATATGACTAGTATATGACCGCCGCACTGAGAAAGAACTTTCCGGATAACTCATTCGATCAGTAGCGTCGTAATCTTCTGATTACCTACATAGGGATCGAATCCATTTGGCGACGCCAGTAAAATGTCGATAATTGATAAACCAGCATATTTCAATGGTGTGATTGTCACCTTCCAGGCACGATGGTTTCACAAGGCATTTTCCGATCAAACATCGAGAACTGCTGTGCCCCCCCCCCCCCCCGACGACGACCACCACTAGGCAGTCGATGTCTAAGAAGCAGAATTGCTAAGACAATCATAATGCTTCACCTGAGACGTCTGTTTCTTGCAAGGTGCATAGATTTGCGTGATTCGTGACAGGAAACAATTAAAAACATACCATGGCCTTAGCATGTATGTGATCGATGCACAAGATTAAAATAAGATCTGTGTACGATTTTTAAATTAAAAAACTTCATATACCTTCTGAAAAACTTATAAAACATGCTACGAAAGTTATCAAACACCTTTGATCGTGTAAGGTAGTAGAAGTATAGGGTTTTCTCCAACTAAGTTGGACAGCCTTGAGATACCCCCCAGAAATCGATTAAAGTTTCTCGTACACCGTATATCGTATCTCAGACTAAGTTGGAAATGTCTAATACGAGACCAGGACCCGATTGTATCAAAGTTTAAATATAGACAACAGTGTCGTTTCACACATACCTTTCTTTGGGATGTTATTTGTTGTTTTGTTAGCTCTGTTAACAATTCCCTACACACAGTTGTGTTGCCGACCTCTGCACCATAGAAAATAGGAATACAACCAAACTGAAAATCAAACCTTTCAGACAATATAATAAATTTTCATGAACCATATTATCTTTGACGGCGATTCGAAGTAAAAGTAAGAATAGAGGGATCAGGAATCGATGAAACTAAATTTAAAGCCCCAACATAGACACCAAAATACATAAAACACAACAAAACATTTTTCCGACAAAACACACGAAGAGCAGAATGACTAGCTCTTATCCAACAAGGTAACCATCCGGCTAAGTTATAAACGAAACGAAAGACAACGATCACGACAGAGAGGCAGGCACAATAAACAAAAGTATAATGAAAATAAACCAGTTTGCCTGGTTCACCGATTATCGTTTTTACTGGGAACAACGCCAAAAACTATTTTTTCCTGGGACATCCTCGATTTCATAAAGAAAGAAAATTAAGTAAAACCAAACAAAGGTGCTCGTACTGCCTATAGTTGATACTACTACTACTACTACTACTACTACTACTACTAATAATAATAATAATAATAATAATAATAATTATTATTATTATTATTATTATAATAATGATAATTGGTAGGATGTTTCTTTCTTGACAATGCACTGCTCTGACTCAGTAAACTTTTTCAGAATACAATGACTACACTTTCTGATTATAGCCTGTGCGTGAGAAAACAAACAATTTGGTTTCTGTCCAGGTCCGACACAAACCGCGCTGTACAATCACAGAAGACGGTTAGGAGTTTGAAATTCTGTATTTAAGAAGAAGAGGATTTGTACTATCCATGTAGCGAATGGCGCTGATCAGCTTCGCAGTCTTTGTTTTCGCATATGCAGATTGTTTGTTTTCTTGTGTAGCGGCTCAATTTTGTTACCTTATCTGCCGTAAGCCATACATCGTGGCCAGAGGTGTTACCTTATCTGGCGTAAGCCGTACATCGTGGCCAGAGGTGTTACCTTATCTGGAGTAAGCCGTACATCGTGGCCAGAGTTGTTACCTAATATAAAGTAAGCCGTACACCGTGGCCAAAGGTGTTACCCCGTACATCGTGGCCAGAGGTGTTACCTAATCTGGCGTGATCCCTACATCGTGGCCAGAGGTGTTACCTTATCTGGCGTAAGCCGCACATCGTAGCCAGAGGTGTTACCTTACCTGGCGTAAGCCGTACATCGTGGCCAGAGGTGTAACCTTACCTAGCGTAAGCCGTACATCGTGGCCAGAGGTGTTACCTTACCTGGCGTAAGCCGTACATCGTGGCCAGAGGTGTTACCTTATCTGGCGTAAGCCGTACATCGTGGCCAGAGGTGTTACCTTACCTGGCGTAAGCCGTTCATCGTGGCCAGATGTGTTACCTTATCTTGGCGTAATCCGTACATCGTGGCCAGAGGTGTTACCTTATCTGGCGTAAGCCGTACATCGTGGCCAGAGGTGTTACTTTATCTGGCGTAAGCCGTACATCGTGGCCAGAGGTGTTACCTTATCTGGCGTAAGCCGTACATCGTGGCCAGAGGTGTTACCTTATCTGGCGTAAGCCGTACATCATGGCCAGAGGTGTTACCTTATCTGGCATAAGCCGTACATCGTGGCCAGAGGTGTTACCTTACCTGGCGTAAGCCGTACATCGTGGCCAGATGTGTTACCTTATCTTGGCGTAAGCCGTACATCGTGGCCAGTGGTGTAACCTTATCTGTCGTAAGCCGTACATCGTGGCCAGCGGTGTTACCTTATCTGGCGTAAGCCGTACATCGTGGCCAGAGGTCTTCCCTTGCAACAGGAGTTGAACTACTGGTAGCGCACCGCTTGTTCTAGCACACGCCAGATGTATTGGTAGTTCGTGCCTGGTCTGAAAAAGTGAGCCCATTATGTATAGGCAAGAGCATATTAGACTCGTTAGCTACTTGGTATAGGAGAAAGTATCCATTGCCAAAAAATAATGGATCCGAGGCCTCGAAGGGTCAATTTCAGTGACAGTAGACAATGTCAGTAGACATTTTCAGTAAGCGTTTAAAAGAAAGACTACGATGAGATACTTTCATCTGAACTCTTAAAACGGATTCAGTAAAGCAATTGTGAAGGTTGGTCTGCTATTCAGTGTATGATTCAATCTATTGCCGATATGCATGGCATGTTCGTACAGGAACTATACTCGAAGCCAAAAGTAACTTTACACTGTTTTTGTAGATAGTTTTTTCGGGTATAGGTGTGTAATATTTTTAAAGTGTTCGATATGTAACGGTACATGAATTGTGAATGACGCGTTTTACATCTCTCTGATAATATATTGGAATATTGAATATAATCGGAATGTAAAAACTGTAAAAAACTGTCGGAAAGTGTGAATTATGGTGATGATGAATTAGCATATATGTGTTATGCCCGGAAAGACTCTGTAAAATCTGTAATTCGCAACAAACGGAAGACGAAACGCATTTTCTATTGCACTGCCCATTTTACAGTATACTCAGGGAAACTCTATTTTCATCAGTTGACCGTGTTGACTTTGATCAGTTGCCTGACTCTGATAAGACAGTTATTTTGATGAATAATTCACCAAGACAAACGGCAAAATATATCGTATGTGCTTATGAAAAACGTAAATCCTTTTTATTCAAAAGAAATTAACTTTCCTTTTCATGTACATATAAATTCATAAATAATTTGAAGTGACTTATATGTCCATTGGGCCGGGTGCTTTCTATATGAACTTTCACATGTTTTGTTGTATATGTATATAGCACACGTCACTATAATAAACAACTTCTTATCTTATCTTATCTTATGTATTGAAGTACGATCAATTACGCATTAGGTAGGCGATATGTTAAGGATTTTAATGACAGAATGCTGCCACACATCCCTATAAAACATACAAGGGGTCAAAATAACGTTTTTTTTTCCCAAATCAAATCACTTTTGAAGTGTTACTGTAGTTTTATGAATAAACAATTTGAAAGTTTGCAGACCAAGTCTTTAAGAGATGTTAATGTATTGCTTATTTAAGTTTAAATTTACTTGAATTTTCCTGCTCGAACAACACGCTGGAGTGATGTTTTCAGGTCCAATGCCCGTTTTGCGACATTAAGAATGGTTTCAATGGAAAATCCCGTTACAAATTGTTTGCCAGTTTTCTTTCATACCAATGGCATTTGTTTCACCAGCCAGTGTTGCCACACACTTCAATTGAGGCCCCAACGATTTGCAATGAAAAACGTTCGATACAATCAAAGGAAAAGCTTTCAGAAATGATTAAAATTTACTATTGGTTTATTTCAAAGGGAGGTAATTTCACTGTTAAACAATTTTAACAGCCTGTAAAAACCTAACCAAATGTCGGAGCGAAAATGTAGGGCAGTATTTTTGACGGACAATGAGTGGTCCTTGGCACTGCACGTTCAAATCAAATCTTCTGTCTACCTTTGATTTGATGCGAAAATGCCAAGTTTGTTCTTTTAATGAAAGTAAAGATAACTCGCAAGTGAATTAAGTTACATGCATTATGCTTCGACACGTGTTAGAGACACACTCCAATAGATGCTTTGTCACAATTCAAAACGAATGAAGATATAATTAGGAATGAAAAGTGTAAAGTTACTTTTGGCTTCGAGATTACATGTAACTCAAGCAAATTAAAGTGTTTATTTTGAAGTATTAAATTGTAAGTACTAATCTTTATGACTAGAATGCTCAAGGTAAACATCAGATTGCAAAACAGCAAAAACATAGACCTACCCCTGCTGCCACACTTGTGTCTACTTTCTTGTTCAACAACAATTTAACCAGTTCCTCTTTTGAATAAGCCGCTGCATAGTGGAGTGCTGTTCTTCCTTCCTACAAAATATTTACAATGACTTGAGCGATTTTGTCCACAAGAGATATGGAAACATATAAATTCATATTCTGGACCACTTCTTAGCATGGCATAATACCATTATCTCAATTTATCAGGATAACATATCCGTATGATAAATACCCCCTTATACCCCACTTTTATATAATAAAACTGGGGTTTACAGGGGATATATATATTTTTCTTATACCTTCGCCCATTGGGGCCTAAAGAAATAGATGGGCTGCTTGTGCCTCCAGGCAAAGCTTGTTCGCTACTGACTGACTATCTGATTACTGGTTAACCGCTAAGGTCCGAGTTTGCCCAGGAAAAGTGGTTTCAAGTCAAACCGTCCACACATAAGTCTCTGTGGCTTTGTTGGATGGTTATATCTTAAGAACTTGTTGCATGTCATGGCATCCTTATTTTGGGTAAAAGTCCCATAAAGTGGAGGCAACGTCCCGGCATGACCTTAGCTGTTGACTGGGGCGTAAATCATCATCTCAAAAACAAACAAACAAACAAACAAACAAACAAACAAATAAACAAACAAACAAACAAACAAACAAAACATAGATTGTGGGTACTCGTTAGAACACCTCCCTGAGGCGGTTCTAACGTATACCCACAATCTATGTTTTCATATATATATTGCAAATATATTGGAAATATTTAAAATTTTGTAACGGAATTTTCATTATTTTTTTTTTTTTTTTTTTTAAATCTCTTTTTATTGCATGGGCAAGTTTTCGTTAGGTTATTATTGACTTTGGTCTTATTTTTGTAACCCATACACTTAAAACACGAATGCCAATTTTTAATTTCTTCCAATGAAGTTATACATAATATCGTACTTTATCTCTTTCGTTGACATTTGTCCCCAGTTCTATCAGCCTCTCTGCCACGACTAGCTTGTTCTCCTTTACTGCCATCATCAGTGGTGTAACACCTGTCTCCTGAAAACATCAGGACCCAGTTGTTCAAAGCATCGTTAGCTTAACGATATCGTTAAGACATAAAATTGTTAAGCAAATATCAGCTAAAGAAACAAATACGCTGTTATTTTTTGTTGAAAAAAATGTGAGAATCCTTTGCAGTGCAAATACGCTGTTATTTTTTGTTGAAAAAATGTGAGAATCCTTTGCAGTGCAAAGGATTCTCACATTTTTTCAACAAAAAATAACAGTGTATTTGTATTATTAATGTTTGAAATTTTAACGAAACATTAACTAACGACGTCGTTAGTTTTGAACAACTGGGCCCAGGACAACATGTCCTTGAAATGTGTACTCCCTCAAACCGCACTTTTATATAGCAAAACTGGGGTATGCAGGGGTATACCTATTTTTCTTATTTTTGCCGCAAAACATAGATTGTGGGTACTCCTTAGAACCGCCTCGATTCTAACGTGTACCTACAATCTATGTTTTGAGCAAATATAAGAAAAATAGCAAAAATTTCTACTGAAAATTTGTATTTTTTACATTTTAAACATCTCTGTATATTGCATGGGCATGTTTTCGTTATGTAACGTCATGGCGCTGACAAGTATGGAGAAATAGTGACAGTAGGACGCAAAGGAAAACAAAGGTTCATTCCTATTTTTTTTTTTCGTAAAAATAAAGTAACTCTGCTCTGCAATACGCGTAGTAGTGAATCCCATAGTCCATGTTTTCTTCGATATTTCAATTTATCAGTCAGAGCACTTACTTAAACAGGTGATTATGAAAATCACCTTGTGCAGTACATTTTTTTATAATTCAGTCACAAGATATAAGATTTGTTTCCCTTTGTTTGAAATAATTATCTTAAATATCACTTCCTCAGGTGATTATTTTGATCTATCAAATCACTTGCATAGGTGATTTAAGTAAATAAGAAAAAGGGACGGTGCGGTCTGTTCATTTTGCCAGGCACAAAGGGAGATGACGAGCATTGTCAGCTAAGATGAAACCAAGAAACATAGAAGCCATGTCGAGTTTTGTCCCCTCACTTTTTATGAGAAAGTGTTACTTGAAACAGTGATCGGCCAATCCGGTTAATGGTCGATCACGATGCGGAGTGATTTTTTGGGGTTACCCTTCAACTTTTAATCCACTGCGCGCAGTACTTATTTGAATGCGCGCACCACATTTTCTTTTCACTATTCAACGAATAAGACTACAAACTTATCAGAAAAAATAGGCGCTGTCTTCACAAAAAATAGGAAATCCTTCAAAAGTGAACTTGAAAATCACGAAAATTTCACATAAATCCACAGTTTTTCTCGATTTTCTCTGCGATGCTTACACTGGCTGCCCCTGACCATGCTACTGAATGGCGCGTCTTTGAATTGACCCCTGGGATAGCTTAGAATTAGGTAAAACAGTGCGAAATTCAAAATGAAACAACAGTAGGCATTTATTCATGCTATTGCAGTCTTCTCTTGGACCCAAACAATCCCCCGAGAACGTGATTTTACGATCACTTGCTTAAGTAAGTGCTCCGACTGTTTATGGGTAAGTTTAACTTTCACATTCATGCTATATACCATCTGAACAACTGGCGAGCACGGTTTGCTTAAATACAATAATTCGTACATGTCTGTGAAATAAATATATGTATTCCCATACAACCCCCTTGATCTCGTGAAAGTGGGGTTTACATGAGTATACATTTTTTTATCAAAAACATAGATTGTGGGTACTGGTTAGGACAGCCTCGCCAAGGCTGTTTTAACATGTACCGATAATCAATCTTTTGAGCAAAACTTTTTTCAACTGACTATTTAATTTTTTACAGCTTCAGAAAAATCTGTCTATTGCATGGACATGTTTTCGTAATGATACGCGAAAAAAACACAAAAACTTACAGCTTTTTCTTTATGTGATTTTCCTTTGAGCTTTGCCATTCTGTGTTATGATTTCAGTCAAAACTATTTTGGAATATAATACTTAAAACCGTCGTATTTTTATGGAGCAACATCTAGTACCGATAGGTGTACTTTTTTAAACAAGCATCAGTCATCTAATGTAACAATTTACATGTACATCCGATTAATTAGCGAGAGGAAATTGATGGGATTACAATCATGTACTGATGTAGCTACCTTTACACTCTGGCAAGTGATACGCAGCCATTTACTATTTTGCGTTTTTTGCTGTTTTGGATTGTTCATTTATTATAAAATAGAGTATAGAAAATCATAAAATGCATATTAGAGAATTCTGTTTTCTAAGATATGCTTGAATACTGCTGTAGGGTTTTCTAATGTTTTGCATTACTTATCTTGTTCTCGAACGTTTAACTTGGCAGTAACGAATTATTAAGTGTTCTATGGGTGAGGTGCGTGGATGCCTTTGAGGTCACACAGACCAGTATAGTTTCATTCTATAAATAATTCTTCCGCAGGTACACCAACAAGTCAGGTCGTGTACCGATGGAATGCCTTTGACACGATGCTGGACTTCCGGTAATTCATTGGATAATTCTTTAATTTCCTCTTTCTATTGTTAAGAGTGAGAGTTTATTAGCAGTGTACGCTTTAAACAGATAAATGTCCGAGTTTTATGAGACTCGGTGCTTAAAGGTCCTATCTCATTTTTTCGGGATAAAATGTTTGACATTTACGTTTCTATTGGAATTTTTACATGCATATCGGCAAAAATAACATTGCCGCTGTTCATTACGAAAACTTGTCCATGCAACAAACAGGGATTTGTTTTCACTTGTAAAATTTGAAAATTTCACTGAAAAAAGGATGTTTTTCTTATTTTTGCTCAAAACATAGATTGTGAGTACACGTTAGAACCGCCTCGCCGAGGCGGTTCTAACGAGTACCCACAATCTATGTTTTGGAGCAAAAATAAGAAAAATAGGTATACCCCTGCATACCCCAGTTTTACTACATAAAAGTGGGGTTTAAGGGGGTATTCATTGCACGGACATGTTTTCCTGATGTGATTTAGAAACGCTTTGGGAATCTCTTTACATGTTGCTCCTCGTAAAATACATTTGGTAAGCAAGTTGGCAATAAAACAGTCTTTGCAAAACACCTTAGTGACGACTGAGCGGACCCGAGGTTATAAAACGTTTTTCAAGCTCAGCTCAGCTCAGCTCAGCATGAAATTTTACCTTCTCATAAATATAAAAATAGCCCAAATAAATTGACATTTTGGGTTAAAATAAACAAAATCTTCAATTTATCATGCTAATAAATGACATTTGAAGATTCATAAGCAGGATAAATTTTAGTCTCATCTGAGTTGAGCATGAGAAAAGCTTTATATCGTCAGGGATGGAGGTGACTTACTTGATCTTGCACATGCACGAAATGACTGTCTTTTCTGGTATTTCTCAGTATCTGCTCGAGAACTGTCCAATCTCCTCTTCTACATAATGAAAGTATTTTTGCTGCTTTGTTCTCAGAACTGGTTTTATTAATAAACGGTTCGTGATCTTGTGTAGCATCGTAGTTCTCTGATTTTCTAACGTTTAGCTCCGTTTCGGGCTCCTGCTTTATGCGGTTCGATTTTTCTAGGCCTATATGTACTCCGCTTCCCTGCCTCATGTTGTTTGTTTTTTCTACATCAGAGTCAGTATATGAATGATTGCCTTTAGCCCATATAATTTCGTCGTCTGTGTGTTTCTCGACTTGGTAAACATTTGGTAAATCATTTGCCTTAACCGGTGAAGTGGACGGCTCTTCGTCCGTAGAAATGTTTACGTCGATTGTATTAGAACTGCATCCAAGTTCCTTTGCATCAGTTATTTTGGTTATTTCATGTTTGTGCGACTTTGTTTTGTGTTTCTTCTTTTTTATTCTTTCTTTAAGCTTCGCAATTTTGATTTTTCGTTTCTGTCTTTGCGCTTTTTGAATGTTTTCAAGATCTTCTTCCTGGCCTGAAAGCCTGGATATTTTGTCAGAAGTACATGTATCATTATCTTGTATATGATCTGTTTTATTAAAACCTCTTTCATCCGTTTCGGCGACAATCCCTGAATCATGGTCATGAATTTTCTCCGAAGTTGTGATCAACGGTAATAATGTTTGCTTATCCATAGTTCACGCACACTCTCCACAATTCTTCTTCACCTTTCCGCTCGTAGAAGTAACAGTATCAACATTTAAGTGTTAAACAGGAGATTTCTTTACTCGAAAAAAGACATTCATTCCAGCTTTGTGTATTAGTAACAATACAAGTCATTTACAATTAAATAAGAATTTATCATACGCTGAAAAGACATTCAGTACTTGAAGAAACAACATTTTCCCTATAATAGACTGTCGGAATCCTTATAGCACTTTATGCAACATTTCCGAATATAAAACCTATTCCACCATAAACAATTATACATACACTGTACTTACATGTACATGTAGTTAGTACATGTGAGTTGTAAAAGCGACAAGAAAACTTATTTAGTTCAAAAGGCATATTACATGGTGGTATTTAAATCAACACCAAAGTGTTTCACTGGTAATTCTTTAAAGAGATACTCCAGCTTTGTATGTTTAGTAATAATTCACAATTCAAAGAGACAAAGCGTGTGTTTAAGAATTATTATACACTTTAAGGACATTCTGTACTCAGTAAAAACATTATTTTCCCTGAAACTTTTAATAGACTTTCGGATAGTTCTGTCATCAGCTGGAAATCAATAAATCAGCAATGCTACAAAATAACTGTTACCAGTTTATAAGAATATTGACTGAGATCTAATAATTAATTAAAACTATATTAGCAATTTTGTTTGACATGCATTAATATGGTCTGTTTCAAACTGCGCCATTCCTTTATAGTGTCACATACATCATGGCTGTTTAAACACATTACTCTACAACATGAAAGCCGCATCGTGAGAAAACTAGATTTTTGCCTATGCGAAAACAAAGGCGCAGATCAGCTTCGCAGTAACTGCGAAGCTGATCAGCGCCTTTGTTTTCGCTACACGGATATTACAACTTCTCTTCTTCTAACATCCGAAATTTCAAGTTTCTAGCCTGCTTCTGTGACTGTACAGATCGGTTTATGTCGGACCTGGTCGGAAACCCCGAAGACCGGTTTTCTCGCGTCGCGGCTCAAATTTAATGAGTCTGGTGATGGCAACGGCGCTATAGGTCTTGTGAACAACATTGGCGGTAACTGTCTCAATATTCAACGTCTGATCCACAGCCTCACTGTAAGGTTCCAAGTTAGATTTATAAGTACATTTCTATTTGATTGTCAATGTTTAAGAAGCCTGGTGAGAATGCTGATCCGTGTATGCTCTGGTCAGTTAGCTAGAAACCAGATTGTATACTGCTACACATAAGATTACGAAGAAACATTGTTTCACATTAATGTTGTCGGTCTGTCATTATCATGATGACACGTTTCAAGGAAAAATCTGGGAAAAGTCGATATTTCAATAAAAAACAGATGATTTGGACAAAAATTTGGGTGACATTTTAAGACGAACAGGGCTGGCGATTTTGGTGCAGCAAGATCGATGTATCGCAGAAGATACTTTTTCACCATTTCAAGTATGCATGCAAATGAAAATAAAACGGAGATCTTTAAAGAGCAACGAACGTATTTATGAGGAAGCAGATGGGCCATACCGCGGTTTCGGCTAGTTAAGCCTCTTCAGTGACCCTCTAGATTGGGCAGCAAGGAGCCAAAGAGAATTACTGTAATTTTGCAATTTTCAACAGGATGTTCGATACAAAGATATTTAAATTCAAATGGGACCAAATATATAAAACACTTGTTAGAAAAGGAATCTAAACCGATTATAATTTTCGGATTTCTCCGAATACCCTTCACACGGCACAACACCATCTGTAGTAATAGTAAATAAAAATAAAGCGGAGATCCTGTAAGAGCAGCGAAGGAGGATGGGCCATACCGCGTTTCGGCTATAGATTTGAAAACATGGAGCCAAAGAGAATAACTGTAATTTTGCAACTTTCAACACAGGATAGTCGATACAAAGACTATTCTTATCGAAATGGGGCCAAATGTTTTAAATGTTGGTTAGAAAAGGAATCTAAACCGATAATAATTTTCGAATTGCTCAAAATACCTCGCTGATCTCTGGAAATAGTCAATTTTTTAATAAATTACAGAAAGGATTTGGACAAAAAAATGGATGACACAGGGCTGGCGATTTTGGTGCAGCAAGATCAATGTATCGCATACGATAGTTTCGCATACGATAGTTTTCACCATTTCAAGTATGCATGCAAATGAAAATAAAACGGGTATCCTTTAAGAGCAGCAAACGTATTTATGAGAAAGGGGATGGCCAAACCGCGGTTTCGTCTAGTTAAGCCTCTTTAGTGACCCAATAGCTTTGGCAACATGAAGATGTAACTGGTAACTGTAATTTTGCAATTTTCAACAGGATAGTCGACACAAAGACAATTTTAATCCAAATGGGGCCAAATATATTAAACGTTAGTTAGAAAAGGAATCTAAACCGATTATAATTTTCGGATTTCTCAGAATACCCTCGCTGATCTCAAAAGCCAAAAGGAAAATGT
This sequence comes from Rugalucina vietnamica, assembly GCA_964017185.1. NCBI lineage: Eukaryota > Metazoa > Mollusca > Bivalvia > Lucinida > Lucinidae > Rugalucina > Rugalucina vietnamica. Next base: position 60,945,370 of record OZ024873.1, read on the forward strand.
AATCTGCACTATGAGTGATATACGGGGAAAGTTTTAAAAGCCGTCATACGGCACAACACCAGCTGTTGTAATAGCAATTAGAATAAAACGGAGATCCTGTGAGAGCAGTGAACGTATTTATGAGAAAGGGGGTGGCTCATACCGCGGTTGCGGCTACTTCAGCTTCTTCAGTGACCCTATAGATTTGGCAACATGGAGCCAAAAAGAATAACCGTAATTTTGAAACTTTCAACATGATAGTCGATACAAAGACTATTTAAATCCAAAAGGGCCAAATATATCAAACGTTGGCTAGAAAAAGAAATCTAAACCGATAATAATTTTCGAATTTTTTCAGAATAACCTCGCTGATCTCAAAGGACCAAAAGGAAAATATAATCTGCACTATGGGTGATGTACCGGAGACTTTTAGGGCCGCCACACGACACAACACTAGCTGCAGTAATAGCAAATAAAAATAAAACAAATAAAACTTATTTTGTGTTTCTGCATCAGGAAAACATGTCCGGGGCATGTATATACCCTTGAACCCCACTTTTATATAGCAAAGCTGGGGTATCCATATTTTTGCCCCAAAACATAGCTTGCGGATACTCGTTAGAACCGCCTCGCCTTGGCATATAGTCAGAATTCTTCGTGTGACGCACAATATTATACACTGAAAAAAAAGGTATAAGAGGCCACCTCATATTTTTTCTTCTAGTTCAGAAAGTAAAATACGATCAATTAAAATTCATGATCATATGAATAAACTAATGTCTAACAGTGGCTCTGTGAGTTTCTGCATTCCAAAATGCGTGATACTTCTCACACAGGCGAAGCATGTGTAAAGGTACCCTATTTCAAAAAGTCACACTTTATTAACATCAAATTAAATGTCATATTAGACATTTTTCACTTTTGAACGTAAATGCTGCTGGCGCTTGCGGTTATGACTTTCCGTGTGATGGGGGACGACTCGTGAGGGCATATTTGAGACGAAGACGAGGGACGATATGAAGAATTACTTAGTCAAAACTATCAATAGCCCGACGAAGACGAATTAAATAAGAGAGTCAAAAAATGAAATAGTCTAGGACGTGTATCTGTGTAGCTCAGTAGGTAGCCTGCTTGGAATTGAAAGCGAAAGGTCCTGGGTTCGAGTCCCGGACGGATCACATTTTTCTTTTCTTTAATTGTCTCTCTTGTGACAAAAAAAGCTTTGGAAATAAAACATATATTATCAGCTGATTATCTTTTTTTTGGCAAATGCAAGAATCATGAAATGCCCTACTACATTAAATTTTTAAATCGTAAAGGAATTGAAGTTTGAGACGGTAGCCCACATGTATGTTTTCTCTTGTATTGGGAGCTCGATCGTATTTTTTTTTTATTCAGTTTAACGTCCCTTTCTTTTTTTTTTTTTTTTTTTTATTCAGTTTTACGTCCCTTTCAAGCTTTTTCACTCATATCGAGACGAATCAATCGGTAGGTGGGGCGAAAACCGGAGTACCCGGGGAAAAACCACCCGACACACCCGCAAGCAGAACATGGCTTGTCTCACATATGAATTCGTGCCCCGTGCGAGGCGCGAACCCACATCGGTGAGATGATCGAATGATCAAGAGCACTGAAGTCAGCGACCTTAACCACTCGGCCACGGGGGCCGCCTTAACGTCCCTTTCAAGATTATTTCAGCTCATATGAGACGGGCCAATTAGTAGGTGGGGCGAAAACGGGAGAACCCCGAGAAAAAACCACCTGACACACCCGCAAGCAGAACTTGGCTTGTCTCACATGTGCCCAGAGCGGGGCTCGCACCCACACCAGACACAGCGGTGAGATGATCGAATGGTTAAGTGCGAAAAGATCGTATTTTGGGTATAAGCGCTGATCTATCCTCACGCCAATATTTCTTTCTGGGAGACATGAAAATATGAATATACTGAAGGCTTGTACAGGCATAATGTGGCTAGGATAAGTTAGCCATCCTGAACGACTTAAAATGTTTTCCGCGGCTCTAATAGTACACTGTATAGTGTACATGTAAAGATATATGTATATTTATTAGGTGTAAGACCTACAGTTCCACGTGCTGTCTCGTGAGAGAACATAATTTATTTTGGCATGTTTATACATGTATTTCAAACAGATACTTATTTATTTGGTTGATGTTTCGTTTTGAGTCCATTAGACAATCATCTGCAAGTCATAAGCCATACAAATAAGTTGAGGTTTTGTAGACCTTTCACAGTATTTCAGCAGTTTGAATGCGATAATTACGATTTTTGGGATGTTTTTTCCAAGTGAAAGGCTTTCTTTCTGATCCTCATTTATGCTCTTGAATTATGCGTGATGTTTATCTGTTTGAATTCAAATAAATATAATTAAACTTCAAACTAAAACAATATTATTTTCAAGAACATGAATGTTTATAGACTGAGAAACATACAGTTCGTTTTTTTTTCATAACGTGCCGCGTACCTTGCTTAACCCTAAAACAGGTGACAATATTCTTTAATATTCTTTACGCGAACACACACACACACACACACACACACACACACACACACACACACACATGTTCCGTAGATGACGTCATGTCGCAGTGGTTAAGTCAGTCGCTTCGTAAAATCACATGTCGAGAATAAATACGTACAGGTAGTTGATATAAGACTGGTACAAAATTATTTTAGGGAGCGCGGTGGCGTAGTGGTAGGGCGTCTGACTCCGAATCGAAAGGTCCTGGGTTCGATCCCCACAGGCGCCACCGTGTTGTGTCCTTGAGCAAGACACATTAACTCCTTACTAACTGTTTAAACCCAGGAAGCGTTGGCTCCGTCCCGACATGACTGAAAAAATGTTGACTGGGATATAAAGCCTTAATGAAAATGATTTTGATAAGAGCATCTGACTCGTTAGCTCAGGAGGTTGAGCGCGAGTAGGAAACGCCTATTTTTATTGGAATTTATTATTTTTATTATTTTTGTTCGCATCTTTGACAATATTCTTGCGTAGAAAAAAAATAAATAAATAAAAACTTAAAACCTATATGCATTGGTAAAATGCAAAAATAAAGAAATCCAGACAGCAATTAAACATATAAATCGTAAACAAACAATGTTATCATATGCAATGGTAACAATGATTATTGTTGAGCTTCCAGTGCAGAATGTTATTTTTTAGACACTCGTGTGTATAACTAGGGATCGCTAGTTCAATTCTGAGCTGCCCATGGCTTTATGGTGACACTATAAACCGAGATCCCGTCTGCATATGACGATAACCGTTGGTGGGAAAGCAACTATCAACTATTTGTTATCGCCATGTGACTTTTAACATACTGGTGCATGTATATACGTACATTGGTTCTGTTAAGCTACATTTCACGTGTTTTTCGTGAACACACAGTATTTTTTTTTTACATGTAAACATGGCAAGATTTACGATTTGAAACATTTATACTGTACATGTATATGAATATGTGTATTCGGGTATTGTCTATAATCAGTGTCAGCACCATCGTATATGCTTGCGATACAATCAAAGTCCTTACAACAAAGATTGATGCAACATCACACAACATCTGATAAAATGGATTAAAACAACCTTCAGCGCAACAATATCGTTTTGGCAACTACCAACACCAAGACAATGAACTCTTCGCCGTAGGTTGCTGCCCAATTGATCAGTCTTAAAATCACGGGTGACATAAACCAAGTTCTGCTTTTGGGTGTGCAAGTTCGTTTTCTCAGGGTTCTCCCCTTTTCCCCCTGTTACTGATTTATCCGTCTCATATGAACTAAAATAATCTTGAACGGGCCGAAAATTGTTTAAAAAAACAACAAATCATCATGATCAGAAATGAGCACAATCAGACCCTTATCTGTAATCAAGTAACAATCAAGTAACAATAAAATGACCAAGAATCTATACAATTAAATTTCCCATCCTAACATAGACACCAGGCGGGAGAGACATGGCGGTGCAACACATCACAAGCAATTTAACAACACGCATAAAAAACAAAATTACTAGCTCTTTCCAAACAAGACCAGCGTCCATTCTGTTAAAAGGGACAATACATGAGGCAATAATCTTAAGAAAACACGTGTCAATGTGAAGACTGTATGATTATATGTGAAACAAATGAATAATTTGTGCACTTTGTAGTGTCCAAAATTGCTTCTACGTGAAAATGGCGAACATCAAAAGTAAACTGCGGCGAAGTGACGCGCGACCCGCTTTACGGGGCGACTGAAACACTAAGCGTCCTCTACGGAAACACTTTAGAAACTCATGAAAATAATATAATTGAGTTAGTTTGATTTTAATTTATTTATTTGAATTCAACCAGGTGAAACAGCACGCATACTATCACACAGAATAAATGAGGATCAGAACGAAAGCTTATGTCTTGCCAAATTAATTTTCTACATCGTAACCATCGCACTCGATATGGCAGTCTACAATAAACAAAAAACAGTTGTGTGGCTAGGCATATTGTAGCTACATGTAGGGTATTGCCCCCATCGCTCTTCCTACTGTCGAATGGACTCAAAACTAGACATCGACAAAATAAACATCGTTCGCTCACGAGATAGCACGTGAAACTGTAGTTTTACATGTAATAATACACATATATCTGAACATGTACACTATACTTTTTGATTTGGTGTCTTGTGTATTTGTTAAAATTCAGTTTCACGTCCCTTTCAAGATTATTTCAGCTCATATGAAAAGCACCAAACAGTACGTGGGGCGAAAACGGGAGTACCCCGAGAAAAACCGCCTGGCACACCCGCAAGCAGAACTTGGCCTGTCTCACATGTGGCCATTGTGGGTCTCGAACTCACACCAGACACAACGGTGAGATGATTAAGTGATTATGAAATAGCGCTCTTAACTGCTCGGCCACGGGGGACGCTTGCGTATTTTTTTAGTCATTAGAGGCGGTCAGCTTATCCTATCCACATTATCTGTACCAGCTAGTCAGGAAATAAATGTTGACGTTAGGATCGATCGCTGATCTGTTCTTCTGCCGAAAATGACGATCGAGTTCTCGGCTTCAATGGGTGAAAAATCAAGACCTATAGAAAAGCCTATACATGCGGTTTGCCTTCTCACTAGACAGTTTAATCCAGAAACTTACGATTTTAGTATTAAATGCAGCAGTGAATTTTGTGATTCTTGCATTTGCCAATAGATAAAATAATATTTTCTTTTTTCCTTTTTTTTCATTTCTTTTTAATTTTCTAAGCTTTATTGTCACAGGTGCGAAAAAAAGGAAGAAACAAAGAAAAGGAAAGCTAATTTTTGTCCTACCCGGACTCGAACCCAGGACCTTTCGATTCTATGTCTTACACTCTACCTACTGAACTATTCAGCTAGGCGTCCTGGACAATTTCGTTTTTTGCTTATCTCATTTAATACACCTCCGGTGGGCTGTTAGTATAGTTTTGACTAAGTTAATTCTTCATATCGCCCCTCGCCTTCGTCTCAAATATGCCCTCACGAGTCGTCGCCCATCACACACAAAGTCGTAACCGCAAGCGCCAGCAAAATTTACGTTCAAAAGTGAAAAATGTCTAATATGACGTTGTGTTTTTACATTTCAATTTATTTGAAAGTGCTACTGACTGCCATGATGCAAGATAAAATTAAGTCAAAGGTGTTACTGCAATAAGAATCTTCGTTTCTGTTTTGTACATGCAAGAAGACAACAACCTGAATAACAGGAATTCAGCTTTTGTATGCAATTTGCATACCAACTTTGTTCTTCTCTAGTTGCGTTATTATCAGCAGCACGGCATTGAAATTTTCAGCGATTATTTAGGTCAAATACTAGACACTGATAAACTTTGAAAATTAAAAAAATCGTCCACAAATTTTGTTATTTTGTTCGTTAAAAATTGGCATTGAAACTGGAAGTGTGCGGCAGCCTTGACCTGTTGGTCCTCGAAAATGGTCTAAAACAGTTCAATCGAGTTATATCTCTCATTTCCAGGCCTCATCAAGTGAATTTAACAGGGGTCAACATGTTTAAGAGGCACATTTATGAATTTTCCAAAACATCTCAAAATTGGCGATTTTTAAAAATGCATAAAAATTCTACCAGTAGAGAAAATTCGAATGTTTGATGTTTTTCCAAGCCGTAACGACCCCTTTGATGACACCCGTTCTTTGGACCTCCATTCCTGACGTTGACGTAACGCTCTCAATAAAAAGATAAACAGTTAGAACAGCGAAATCAGACTTGAAACTTCAATGTCGATGAGACAAATGCCTCTCCTGAATTACCATCAACACGAACTTTACTAATTCACCAATAAAAACCTATTCCCGGCGTTAGAAATCGTTGAAATTCACTTTCATGTTTGACGTTAAAATCAAAACTTCACATTTTTAGGATAAAATCTCAAATTAACAATATTTTGAGCATGTTCTAACAACTTTGATCGCATGCGCGTATGCTCATTGTCTAACATCAGCAAAACCGGTTCTAATCATGACCCTATGTGCGAATTAGGATGATAACGTCAAACTGAAGTAAATTAATTAGATTTGACGGAATGTAATTTTTAAATTTAAAATGTGAAGCAAAGATTACACACTGTCACAATCAGAATATACCAACTGGTTATATAGGTATTTCAAATGAATTTAAAAATAATCAAACAATACTTAATTTTGTAAGTAAGTAAGTTAACTTGTAAAGTTAGATTGCTATTTCCTTTCAGTATATATATACTATGCAAAATAAATTTAGCAATTTTCATAACAGCCGCCAGACTCTGCATATAATGAATAGAAATTAATTTTTTGAATATTATAGGCATAAGTGGCAACCTTTCGACAAGATCTTGCAAGCGAAAACTTTCGAAAAAATCAAACGCTACAGTGATACTGACGTGACGAATTAAAGACACATGATCAAAACTAACAGATCTGCTTTAAGTGAGAAGCCGATATCATGCTTTAGCAACTGCTTAGTCATCAAAACAAAGGAAAAACAAAACAACGTTTTGAAACAAAATTTTGTCGTCGAGAAATAAAGATCCAAAGTTTTTGAATTTGAAGCTTTTCTCTGGCTCCTTCACTATCGCCTTACAGTTACGTTTCTAAGTGGCATTTCCTAAAAAACGGCATTGACTTTAATAGCTTGGTGCACACTAATGTGATAAAATAAAGTGGCTTTGCAAAATTCCCTTTCGTGGCTTCAAAATGTAAGCTAAAAGAATGGGTTAAACGTCAGCGTTATCTCACTAGCATGAGGTGTTATGACTCGGAAACTTACAAGGTATTGTCGTTTGTCTTGTTTAGTTGTTCTGAAATCCGTGGAAACCACGAAACCCGAAATTAAGACAACTTCGACCACATGATGTCAACTTGACGTCATTGTTTCGGCGGGTGAAGTTTGTACCACCAAAGCCCAATTTCATTTGTCACATAATCAACACCGTTGATAAAGAAGAGATGAAACAGATGGACTAAACAAAAGTCAGTTTAGGTTTGCATGGTGTTTAATGGTTCGTGGGTCAGAAATCTCGTAGTTTATGATAGCAGTTACCTGAGCTCCACCAGGTATACCAGGTATTGATCGAAGCGTACCATCTCCGGTAATTTTACGAGCCTTGCCGAGAATTTCCGATAGGTCTCAAACTAATTTTTATCTCTAGTGTTTTTATAAGCCCCGGGGTTAAAACAACACTTTTTATGATCATCATTGGGATTAGGTGTTTGGGTGTGCATGATTTCGTATGACAAAAAGTGAATGAGGCCGAAACTTAATTTTGTCAAAGTTTATATGAAACGATAAATTAAGGAAGCGGTTTTGAACGCAGCGTCATGACCAAACCCTGTCAGTACAAACAAACCCTGAATAACCAAGACTTAGTGTAAACGCGTATATTGATACGTAAAAAAACAGATTAAGTAAATAATGTGGTTTTTTATTTTATTTTTTATTTTTTTTTTTATTGATTAATTTTTTTTTATTTTTTTTTTCTTCTTTGGAAACGTTTGTAGCTACGCCCAGGACGCCACTGCTTGATTGTGAAATGTTCCAATATTTCCGCGTATAATTTGCATAATGTCCGTTTTTGTATGACATAACGTTAATCTCCCTCACATGGCTCTCATTTTCTCTCGCTTTCTCTCTCTCTCTCTCTCTCTCTCTCTCTCTCTCTCTCTCTCTCTGCTATCATTACACAGTGTCGAAATGCTCGATGCCGATCTGCAGCATAATTTTTGCATAAAATAAACATTCAGCCGGTACCGCATACATCACTTCATTATTATTTGCATAAATTATACTTTCTTTTGTCTTTCTTTTTTTCTTTCCTCTTTCTTAATTTCGTTTTTTCCTTTTTTTTCTTTTTTCCTTTCTTTCTTTCTCAACATCATTTATGTATACATAATAGATGCTTATATATACATAAATCTATCCGTGTGGCATTCATACTTCACCTCTAATTTATCCCTATCTTATTCTCTCTCTCTCTCTCTCTCTCTCTCTCTCTCTCTCTCTCTCTCTCTCTCTCTCTCATGTGATGACAATCGACTTGAATGAGCTGAATGACTGAATAAACAAGGATTTTGACACGGCACGTGCCAATATGAGCCGATGCGTAAGAAAACAAACAATCTGGGTTTCTGACCATGTCCGACACAAACCATGCTGAACAAACAAAGTAAATGCTTGAAATTTCGGATTTAGTAAATAGTGCTGTTGTACTGTCTGTGAGCGAAAAGAACGACGCTGATAAGCTGTGCAATTACTGCACAACTGATCTGCGCGTTTGTTTTCGCCTAAGCATATTATTTGTTTTCTCATGCGGCGGCTCAAATTTCTGTACTTGTCAAAACAAACTCCAATGGGTGACAAAACTCGAGATGTTTTGTTGAGTAAACTGCCGCCAACGACTGTGTCATATTTTCTATTTGTACAGCGATTGTGATTTTAATGTAATCCTTTTATGTGCACTATTTTAGTCATCTTATTAACGAAATCTAACACCTTAATTTTATCAACAATTATGATCTCTTCCAAATAAGTATTTTTTTTTTTTTTGAAGAAACTAAGCGTGACCAAACAACTTTTATTCTTCATGGCTTCTTGCAAGGACTCGAAGCTAGCCGGAACATTAAACAATGTCATTTTTTGAAAATGCTTGATATTTGATTCGTAAATTCATGGAAATAATTTTGTTGCGGACTCTACCTTTCCATTTTTCTTATCTTAGCGATAATTATAATTTGATCCACGAATCGACGGAATTATTTTGTACTTGCACAATACATTCCTTTCTTTCTTTCTTAAGTTTATTTCGTTCTTGCTTTATTTCTTATTATGCGGTTTATTATGTCCGTATTTGGAAAGTATTTTTCCATATCTATTTGCTCACTGACTTTATGCCTTAACTTTGGATCCATCCGCAACATAGAATTTATTTATTTATTTATTTATTTATTTATTTATTTATTTATTTATTTATTTATTAAAAAGTCGTTCACTGACTTTGCATATTAATTGATTAAGTGACTCTGTCCCGGTTTCATAATCTATACACACGAGTCCCAGATTCAACGGTTATTCAATAAAGTACTACATGTATAACCGAAAGGTAAGCCGAGATGTTCCGTAGGATTTACGGAAAACCCCGAGCATAAACGACAAGAAAATAAATTTTAAACTTTTGGATTCCTAAGGCATAAAGACCAATTTCCTTTTATGTCACTTTTATGAAAATTATATCATATGAAAATATAAAAACTCTATAATATGCATCCGTTTGCACCTTAGTGATATTTTTGTGAATAATAGTTAAAACGGTAGATTGAAAGACTGAATCCTTTCCTAAATTCGGCATTTTTGCTATTTGTTTAATCATTTTGATAGTGCCTACACAATGCACGCATAAAGACTAATTTTTAATAATGCTAACTTAATTATAAAACATCATGTTAAAGCTGAATATTTTGTCTATATGAAACCATTTGCACCTTAAAGATATTTTTGACTTTACAAAAGTTATTTACTAAAACTGTAATATTGCCCTATTTATCTAATAGTGAATATCGACTCACACCTGGACAATTACCAATACGAACTTTCTGCCGTATGGTGAATTATGCCTTCACACCCCTTCATTATTTCTTGGTTGTTCCAAAAGCCTCTTTTAAGGATGGCGTTTTTTTTTTCAATTCATCGTATCATGTGCGTAAGACCCTGTTCTTGTCACTTAAATGAAAGAAATGTCCATAGTTGCTCTAAGATGAGAAAACATATATGAAACATCAAAAAATGCTAAATTTATTTTGTGTAGTAAAGGTATTTTGTTGTTTTCCAAATTGAAAAATTCAGCTGATATTTTTTTTCTTATTTTTGCTCAAAACACAATTTGTGAGTACCCATAATCTATGTTTTAGAGCAAAAAGAGAAATAAGAAAAAATAGGTATACCCCTGCATACCCCAGTTGTACTATATAAAAGTGGGTATATGGGGATATTCATCGCACGGATTTGTATGCATGATGGTATTACTCACTGGACCTTACATTTAGCTAAATTGTAACTAAAATGCATCTTTTCTTTAACCAGTGAGAGACTTTGTTCGATTGAACGTACATGTAAATGGTATCCCATCATGAAAACATGTCCGTGTAAAGTATACCCCCTCAAACCCCACTTCTATATAGTAAAACTGGGGTATGCAGGGGTATACCTACTTTTCTTATTTTTGCTCCAAAACATAGATTGTGGGTACACGTTAGAACCGCCTCGGATTGTGGGTACACGTTAGAACCGCCTCGGCGAGGCGGTTCTAACGTGTACCCACAATCTATGCTTTGAGCAAAAATAAGAAAAATATCAAATTTTTTCCAATGAAATTTTCAATTTTTGCTTTTGAAAAGAATCTCTATATATTGCATGGGCATGTTTTCGTAATGCTTTGTTCGATTGAACGTACATGTAAATGGTATCCCGTATATTTCTAGCAAAATGTATAATAGCTGACAGGCATTACGAAAACTTGCCCATGCAATAAACAGATTTTTTGAGCTTTAATATTTGAAAATTTTCAGCTGAAAAATTTTGATATTTTTCTTATTTTTGCTCAAAACATAGATTGTGGGTACACGTTAGAACCGCCTCGCCGAGGCGGTTCTAACGAGTACACACAATCTATGTTTTGGAGCAAAAATAAGAAAAATATGTATACTCTTACATACCCCAGTTTTGCTATATAAAAGTAGGGTATAAGGGGGTATACATTTCACGGACATGTTTTCCTGATGGGAATGTTATGATGAGACGTTAGTATTGACAGTTTTCGGAACCTTCAGAAGACGGTAATTGGCTATCACCTAGTGAACGAGAATAGATGAGCTGCGACGCAAAAACCCGTAATTCCTGATTTCCAAACAAGTTCGACACAAACCGGTCTGTGCAGTGGAGGCTTTGAATGTCGGATTCACCAAGAAGAAGGAGTGTGCTATTTGTGTACAGCGAAAACAAAGACGCTGATCAGCTGTGCAGTTCTGTACAGCTGACCTGCAGCTTTGTTTTCACATATGCATATGCAAATTTCTGGTTTTCTAGTGAACGGGAATAAAATGATAAATGGCAATACACTAATATTGCGATAAGGACAGATTTATTCCATTTAACGATTTGTGGATCAATATATCGATGACGTTTTAAAAACAGAATAAATCTTTCCATAAAGTGACATGAATGTAAGGAGGCGTACGCTTATAGACATCAAAAAGAATGTTCTAGATACTGAAGCGCCTAAAAACGTAAATTGGCTACTGCAGAAGGTGCGGGTGAGGCGCATGTAAAGCCCGTTAAATCTCCCAATAATTTTAAATTACTGACCGTTCCAAGATATTTTTTTCTTGCGGTCCACTGAGATCAGTTACTACCCGTATTTATTCGTATTTAAAGGTAATAAACTCATTAAGAACCGTTAGCACCGCCCACAAAATTCTGCGGATCGCTACGTATAGTATTCGCAATTATCCGCGGCATCCGTAAGCGCTAGTGTGACCTAGGCATTAAGAAAACTTCTGTGTATTAAATAAATGTATGTTTAGAGCCATTTTCAAAGACATTATTCTAAACTATGTTTTAATTATTTGACTCTGTTTAGGAATGTTTCTTTGATCTAGACTTCCTTGTGTATTTTATTTATTTATTTATTTATTTATTTTTTTTTTTGAAATTGCGGTATTTTACCAGACCAGATTCAGTTTGTCAGAAAGCACAGAAGACATTTCGCTTGGATGTTACACGTACATGTATGTGTGATGCCTCTGGTCGTGAGAAGAAGGATGTGGAAGACGTCGAAATATCAACTGCGGTCCTTATTCTTCTCAATGCCAGGTCCAAAGGTACAAATAGGCAATGATCAGGAAAACCGAAGTGGGAAAATTGAATTGACAATTAGGTACTTATACTTAGAAAACATATCTTGTGCCGAGTGAGCAGCTATTTCCCAATAGGCGGCCCGAACTTAAATAAAAATATGTAAACGCACAAAATGTTCCTAGTCGCTTCCAGGGCCGTGAATGTGTCTGTCGCTCCAGCTTCAGAGAGAAGGCTACATCCCCTCCCTGATGGGATTGACAGTGAGCTACAGTGCACTGAATCGATGCTTACAGACAGTCCAGATGACAGTGAGCCGCCAGATAGAGGAGTTGAAGACTGACATTGAGAGAAATGAAGTAGTCAGGACAGTGACTGGAATTGCTGGCGAGCACAGCTTGATAATAATTCCTCAACGACGACAGGAAATGAGGTCACACCAGAGCCTAGACATGTAAAACCTGTCCAGTCAATATCAAATATGACCTTTTAATATCAAGGCTACCGCTTCAACATTGACAACATGGACTTTCTTCTGAAGGTGAGGGACATAACAGACGGTCGCATTAGAAACGGAGACACTGGTCAGGGAAAACAAGGGTGTAGATATCAACTTTTTATTGAAATGATGCTTAACAGTCCAGTCAACAGCTACGGACATGTCGGGACGTTGCCTCCATTTAATTGGACTTGTACAACGCATGTACAGCACAGCATTTACTTACATGCAAATACTACATCAAGTCAGAAACAAAATGCCGGTTGATACCACCGGGTAACGTTTTGGAATCATTAGCAGAGGGGCATCTACCGTATTCAGACATTTCTTCCCAGTGCACTGAGACGCACATCTGTCATATAAGCCACTGCATAAGAAAACCAACAAAATGCTTGGGCGAAAACAAAGGCACAGATCAGCTTCGCGGTCACCGCGAAGCTGATCAGCGCCTTTGTTTTCGCTACACGGATAGTACGATCCCTCTTCTACTAAAAATACAAAATTTCAAGCCTCTAGACATCTTCTGTGACTGTACAGGCTGGTTTGTGTTGGACCTGGTCGGAATCCAAATTGTTGGTTTGTTGGTTTTCTCAAGCACATGTCCATGTATCAGAATCACATTACAGTTGTATTGACTATATGCCTATTTGAAGCAGTACGAACACTGAACAATGCACTATATCAATTGTAAACCGACAAGGTGAAACAAATCAAATAATTACAATTCGTAAGCATTCAGAATTTTATTTATGACGTATATTGAGACAAAAATTATAATTATTACTATGTTTTGTGGTAGTTTTTATTTTGCAGTTTTATTGAATCATTTAGATGGTAAAAAATATTGTGTTCCGTGACGCGTGAAAACTGGGCTCCGGAGTTACCACTAGGCCCGACACAAACCGACCTGTATAGTCACAGAAGTTGGCTAGAGGCTGGAAATTTTGGATGTGGAAAGTAGATGAATTGTACTATCTGTGTAGCGAAAACAAAGGCGCTTATCAGCTTCGCATAGGCAAAATCCGGTTTCTCATGACGCGGCTCTTATTATTCACTCATTATAATCTGATATGTTGAATTTTATGTCCTATAATAATTTTCGCGTACATTTTATTTCAATTTCATCGTATTACCACATTTATCTGATTTTGGCAAATTTTGACACACCTTCAGACCTTTCGATAAGACCTTTAAATTCACCCATTAGGTCTTCGCGCGAAACGTTGAATTATCTTGTATTTTTAACTTCTGTTTGTAGTATGACTTTCTGTTTTTCCTTTGAAGCTTTAGTAACATTAAATACAATCAAGTGAATATCACTGGAGGCGGGCCTATACTCAGGATACTCAGAAAGGAGGCGGAATAAAAATCGTGCTGTAAGTTCCTGATATTGGAAGTTACAGTACGGATCTGTCAACTAGTGAACTGTCATACTACAAGTTAGTAAAAGACCTCGTAGAAAGAATAAGTAAACCAGCTCGTCTTCGACTCTCTTTATTTTACTTATATTTTTCTCCTCGGTACTTTAACTCTAACATAACACACATATATAGGGTGATAAATTGTAATAAGATTATCAACTGTTCTCTAAACGAAAGCGAAAGTACCGATATAATAAAGACACAAACTGCAACTTAACGTGATACATTTATTTTCAACTTATTTTTAACTGGATTTGAAAGTCCGAATTCTATACAAATCGCTACCGTTGACTGGTGCACTTAGCTACGGACATGTAACCATATCTTTCCAGTTACAGCCCTCCATTTTTTCATCGAAATAAGTTCCAGAGGGGCAAGGCTCGTGGTAGGTGATCTCGAAAGAACACTGGTAGAAGAAGGCACAATCAACAGGGTCACTGTAGTACCCGTCAGATTTGCCTCTGCAGAAATCCGTTGGATCTAAAATATAAATTACAGAGTGTGATGAAAACTTGCGACTAAAGAATGTACATGTATGATAAAGTCGAGACCGCTACTTTGCATTGGTTCTATATTTGGTGTCGTCTTTGTGCTGATTATTAATAATATAATTATTATTCGCTTCTTCGTATATTAGTATATTAATTGAGACGCCGCATCAGAAAACCAACAATTTGCATAGCGAAAACAAAGACGCAGACCAGCTTCGCGGTAACCGCGAAGCTGATCAACGCCTTTGTATTTGCTACACAGATAGTACAAGTACTCTTCTTCCTTCATCCGAAATTTAAAGCTTCTAGCTATCGTCTTTGACTGTACAGCCTTGTTTGTGTTGATCCTGGTCGGAAACCCAAATTATTGGTTTTCTCACCCACAGACTCAATTTAAAAGTCATATCTAAAGGTTTTGATTTTATAAAACTGAAGTAGACATTGATAAAAGGAACTGATTGCAAAAAAAAACCCTCACCAAATTGTCATCGCAGGTTCTGGAGATAGCTTGATTTTTACTTTGGCATTTAATATCATGAATATTCATAAGTGCCACTATGACATCCTAGAAGCACATAGGAAATTTTGAATATCATGCAAACAATCAACTTAAACAAACAACTTATCATTTGAAAATAATAATAAAGCATTTTTAAACTTATTGTTTCACTTTCAAAACTTTTTATCATCAGTTGAGTTAATTATTTCGATTTTTATTTTTTCATCAAGGGAGACTACTCTCACATGAATAAATTGCTGTTATTCAAATAACTTTTGAGCTGATGGGTATAATTGGGTTTAGTTTTCGATAAACAAGCCCCAAGAACCAATGTGATCAACAGACAAATAATAAAAGTGTTCAAAAATAACTTTTGTATATCCCCTTTAAGTTCCAGTCAACCAGAGCCCAATTTGGGAAATAGCTGCTCACTCACTCTAATGCGTTATGTTGTCTTTGAATCAGGATTTTTCTTTTCAGTTCAGAAAAGTCATTACACATTACAGACGTATAGGTTATAACTTGAATGTGATGCGACAGTCTGCATGCTTAGTTTTTGACCCAATCATGGTTGATAACTATGCTGCCTTCTTTAATTGCACGCCGGTGGGACGGGCGTCAGACTCTATGATGGTCCCGACTTAAAGCTATTTTAGGTGGTTGGGGCCGGAGCTTCTTGTCTGATGCTTGGCCCACCGGGGTCTAACTGGTGTTTTTCTTTTGCTCCGGAGTTAGTAAGTTATTTGGCGTCCAGGGATCATTATCGTAGGGCAGCTTACTCAATCTGTGAGTCCTGGCTCATCAGGATCTTTATCATAATTTTTATGTTTGTTCTTGATGATTCATTGAGTAGTTATAGATTCACCACGAGGACGAAGAACTAACTAAATATTATGAACCACTGCAGAAGCTGAGGTTTAGGTTATGGCCATGTAAAACCGGTTTAAGCCTGCCATTAACTTTGTGTTACTGATCGTTCCAAGGCGATACTTCTGTGGTGGTTCTTTTTTGTTTCATGTCTTGGTGTTTAAAATTTTTGTGCTGTTGGCGCATTATGTGTTGTTTCGTGTTTTAGTTAAGTTTGGGTAACTGAGTGGCCACCTATTGGGAAAATAGCTGCTTATTCGGCTTACGATATGTTTTCATGGAATAAGTACATTATTGTTGATTTGTTTTTTCCCACCTCGGTATTTGGAGTGGGAATCTTTTTCTGATTGCGCCTTTTCCTGATCTTTGCCTACATGTACATTTCTATAGGAAGTGGGAACCAATGTGTATATAAATAATCCAGGTCACATGACCAAGATGGCCACCATGTATGTCCGTATATGGTAAAAACCCTTCAAAAATCTTCTTCTCTGGAAACAGTGGACCGTTTTCAACGAAACTTGACATGAAGCATCTATGACTCAAGTACTACAATGTCTATATAAATCATGACCCTGCAATCACCTAGACCTATTTTATGGCAATGTCAATTTGTTAACTTTTGTATTTTACATGGAAAAAGTGAAAACTATGGATTTTTTGAAAACTATTGCAGTCTGAGACCTGATAAGTGGTAGATGCAAACAACTAATGGCGTAGATGAAGGTATTTAATTAATTTAGGTGAAGGTCATATCTTGACCTTGGCCGGTCTGTTGTCCTCACACACTTCTCAAAGATCTCTGAAACTGTATGGCCAATGAAAGCCAAATTTTATCTGGGGCCTCCAAGGGTAGTGGTAACAAAAGTGTGACTGCGAAATCCTCGTCACATGATCAAGATGGCCACTACGTCCATATATGGTTAAGACCACTCAAAAATCTTCTTCTCTAGAACCGACAAGTCGATTTTCACGAAACTTCGTATGTAGCATTTAGTACTCTAGCCCATTGTCTTTTGATCAAATGATGACCCTTGGGTGACCTTGACTTATTTTACAGTCGGTGCCTATTTATGGTTTTGGTGTCTCGTATTACCCTCGTTGATCTCAAAGGAACAAAGGGAAATATAATCTGCAGTGTGGATGATATATGGCGATACTTTTGTTTTAAAACCTTTTAGGAATTACCTTTTTTATATTTTAAAACATTCTACACGGTACATTTAAGTTGAAAGCTGCATATTTTGGGTCTGTTCCTAGATCTTCTCCCGCGTTTAAAATCTACATTCACATCAATCACTGATGTCTCGTCATTACATGGTTTTGCCATATAGACATTTGGACTGGGAATTTCTTTCTGATTGCGCCTTTTCCTGAGCATTGCCTACTTGTAACTATTTATATGTGTATTATCCTGTTTGTACTCCCGAGGGATGAGGTGAAGATGCTGTTGGTGTAATTCTATGCGTTGTTTTTGATGGCGTACTTGTAGTTTTGACTGTCGCGGCAGTTGACGTCGTTGTAGGAGATCGAGTAGTCGTAGTTTGGTCTTGTGCAGGATCCTGAGTACTGTGAGTGGTGCAGGTTACATGGTCGGGGAAGTCACAATACCCCGATACCTCATTGTACAAGAGTCCCGGGTGGCAACCTAACATGAGTCTCATGCCAGAGACGCAGATATAGTAGCTAGCGCACGAGGTTGGGTTGGCGTAATAACCGTCCACACGCCCAGAACAGTCAAACTGGTCAGGCGGGATCTGGGATATACTCTGGTCATGGTCAGCACCAGCGCCTGATCCGCTCCCTACTGAAACGAAACCGAGTTTATTGTATACATGTAAAACTAACAAGGAAATACCGTAATTTGGTCAGTAGCACACTCTTATTGTAAAAATCATGTGTCTGACGACTTTTGTTTCGTGATGAAATGAAAATATTTTTCGGCAAATAGATCGCTATATGGGCGGCAACTTTAATATTCATCTCTGGATGTGGTTCGGTGATTCCAACTATCAAATAGGGAGATCAGGTATTTTTGTCATTTGAAAATTACTTAATAAATAATAATTAATAATTAATTAATCCGTTTATGATGAATTGACTTGCCCAACGTTATCATTTGGATGAGGCCACTGTGATTGTAGAGGCATCAGGAGTGATTTTTAATTTTCATTCCATTTTGCGAATGAATTCCTCGAAGCAAACGGAATGTCCCAATCTGGGCTTTAGTGTTTGCATATGTCCCATAAAAAGGACACCAGGCTTATATGTGTTAATAAGATAATGAAAATAAGACGTATGAACGAAAATAATATTAAAATCTACTTTTTGTTTTCTACTTTGTTTGTTAGCTTGTCATTTTTTCTCATTTTTTTGTGTTTGTTTTTTATTGTTTTACATAAACAAAATGACATGACATGAAAGTTCATGATCAATTATCTTCTTCGCTAAACGAGTCTTCCCCCAGCTCGATCACAAACGATCACAAACTTCGAAAACAAGTTCAATCTCGCTTTCACAAAGGCAAACGGATCTCGATGGTCTTGAACCCATCTTCAGCATTTCGATCTGGCTGACACGTCACCTTCCGGAACCCCAGAGCCCGTACTATCTTCACTGCCCTTGCAACAAATGTCATTGCGGAGAACTGCCAACAGCTTAATGCTTCCTGACTGTGACACTTGGATCTTTCGTCGGAGTACACACTTGTCAAAATCATCAACAATCACAGATCTCGAATTCATTTTTGGAGTCGCAGTTTCTGACGCTTTGACTGGCACTGAGATCGGTACTGCAGCTGAAGATTCTGGGTGTGCTGTCGTTGTCGCTGTGTCTGGCATATCAGCAGAAGAAGACTTCTGGCTCTGGCATACCCACTGGATGGTTCTGTAGGGTAGTCCTGTGGTCTCAGCTGTTCTTTTCACGTAGCTTCTTTGAGGGTGATTCGCTGGATACTTCTGGGCCTCTTCTTTGAAATACTTAATACGTTCATAATAATATTTTTGAGACAGTGTCGTAGATTGTTTTGGACTTGTCATCGTGAGATTCGAACCAGAAATCACGCTAAAGCTTGTTTTTAACGGTTTTAGAACCACACAAGCAAACGTGTTTTTCATAAAAATCGTGGATTCGTATTTCTTTATATAAGTTACACGTGAAACCGCGCGTTTGTAAAAATCAGTGAAGCAAAAAAACAATAATTGAAAGGTAGAATGAGGCAAACTAGTTTAGGCGTTTTGTAATCGTTAAATTATTATCAAATAAAATAAAAAAGAAGCTTTCAAGGGATTCGAACCGTTAATCTCTTAGGAAAGTACTGTGTGCTCTACCATTTGCGCCACTACTCTGAGTGACGATTAACCTATATTCTTGCATAGATATCTATGCGCATAGCTGTTTGAAGCCGTTTTCGATTGGTCGAAAGCCGCATTCAAACAGCAAAACCCATGTTCAAATCATGAAATTCACGTGCCGTTTGAACATGGGTTTTGGCCGACGTCATTGGTCAATGCGACGTGACGTCATGTGTTTTGTAGAAACAAAATGGCCGACGTTGAAGAAGCTCCGCGGTTTTCGGTGAGTTTTACCTGGTTATTGTTATTTTCATGAGATTTTAAGTGGATTAGAGTGAAAATGCAAGAAAAGCGATCAACCATGATTTGTTTCAGTGTTCAAACATTCGCTGGATCACTCGGAAGGTGTTTGAACACAAGGCCGCAGGCTCAAACACCTTCCGAGTGATCCATCGAATATTTGAACACCGAAAACCATGGTTGATCCCTATAATGTTCCGTTTTCTGATCGCTTAGTCGCCTCGTGACTCCGTGGCGAAAAAATCGATTAACTACGCCGCTTTTACAGTTTTCACCCAGCCAAAAGTAGACCATACCCATTAAAGTATTCTTGAGGTAACGCCCATACAGTAACCTATTGGCCGAATAATACTCGTTAGAAATTGTGTCAGATTAAGACGAGTTTACATACACTATACGTACTTAATGAAAAAATAAGTATCCTTGTAAACGTCATTTTATATCAAACTTGGGTACCAGGATCATAGATTTAACTTCCGCGACAGTTACATGTATGTTAGCCTAGTGGTGCACTTAATATTAAAAATATAACATCTTGTAACACATGAAGTCACTAAGGTTAAAAAATCTGTAAATGCATAAATCTGTAAATTAACGTCAATGGTAAATAAATGGTACAAGCATTGTCTCAAAGTCTTATGTACAGGTGACTTTGTCTGCCCAGTTGCATCCTTGTATGGCAGTGTCAAAGAGAAATGGAAACGAGCACGCTTCTTCTGTAGCTATTCCGTTGAGGCACGTGTAGTACATGGCACAATCATTCGGGTTGGCATAGTTACCATCTTCCTTCTCCTTACAGAAATCTTTTGTGCCTGCAAAACGAAAGGGTCAGAGATTATCATGATAAAGAAATTAACCCTTTTTGCATTATACGACTATTTAAATGCTCTTAATATTATGTTTGGGTTTACTATACTTTCTTTTGAAACGGAATAAGTGAGATGTACATTTTTTAAATTCTCTTTCTTTGTGTCATGTTATACATACTCGTAGTTAAGTAGTTTTTTTTCTTTTTCTGAAAATG
Source organism: Rugalucina vietnamica (assembly GCA_964017185.1). NCBI lineage: Eukaryota > Metazoa > Mollusca > Bivalvia > Lucinida > Lucinidae > Rugalucina > Rugalucina vietnamica. The sequence continues at coordinate 60,966,116 of OZ024873.1, forward strand.
TAAATCTAGTAACCAATAAACACGCTTGACTGGCCCTGTTAATTTGTGTTGCACTGTATACATTACGTTTTAAAACAATATAAGGGTAAGAATACAATTTACCTGAAGCTGCTGGGGATGCATTTGTTTTCACCACTGGTCTTTGAGCTATTATTGGAGCCAAAGTTAGATTATTTGAGTGACAAGTCACGTGATCAGGGAAATCACAGTATCCAGACGCACGACTGTAAAGCAAACCTGGGTGGCAATCAGACTTGAAAGTTACCCCAGCGGCGCAGATGTAGAAGCTGGAGCAAGAGTTGGGATTTTCATAATAGCCCTCTCCATGCCCGGTACAGTCGAATTCCTGGGACGATACGCGAATCATACTGCGATCTGGGAATAGGTCAACTGAAAATTAACCAGGAGAAGGATTTCATTTTACAATCTGCAAAGATGTTTTGAATATATTATCACGTTTATTATGACTAGGCAGTTTACTTTGTAGTTTTAAAATCAGGCTACCTACTTTGACCAGCTCCCTTCAATAGCTGCTTACCCTGCTTCTGACCTTTAATGTTTTTATGTTGTCTTCTTTAATTGCATGTCGGTGGGTCAGGCGTCAGACTATATGATGACCCCCGACATAAAGCAATTCATTTTAGTTGGTTGGGGCCGGAGCTTCTTGTCTGTTGCTTGGCCTACCGGGGTTCAACTGGTGTTTTTCTTTTGTTCAGGAGTTAGTTAGTTATTGGGCGCCCAGGGATCTCCATCGTCGGGCAGGTTACTCAATATGTGAGTCCTCGGTTTGATTAATCATGGAAAGGTACCAGTAGGCAACGATCAGGAAAAGGCGCAATCAGAAAAAAAGATTCCCACTTCAAAAACCGAGGCGGGAAAAAAACCACACTAACAATAAGATACTTATACCATGAAAACATTTCGTAAGCCGAATGAGCAGCTATTTTCCCAATAGGTGGCCACTCAGTTACCTAAACTTAATTAAAATACGATTACATACATAATGCGCCAACAGCACAAAAAATTTTAAACACCAAGGCATAAAACAATAAGAACCACCACAGAAGTATCGACTTGGAGCGATCAGTAATATAATGTTACTGGCGGGCTTAAACCGGTTTTACAGGATCCTAACCTCAACCACAGCTTCTGCAGCGGTTCAAAACATTTAGTTAGTTGTTCGGTCCTCGTGGTGAATCTCAAACTAGTCAAGGAATCATCATGGACAAACAAATAAATCATGATAAATTTCATGATGAATCAAAAACGAGGGCTCACATATTGAGTAAGCTGCCCGACGATGGAGATCCCTGTGCGCCCAATAACTTACTAACTCCGGAGCAAAAGAAAAACACCAGTTTAACCTCGGTGGGCCAAGCAACAGACAAGAAGCTCCGGCCCCAACCAACTAAATTGAATAGCTTTATGTCGGGGCCATCATAGAGTCTGACGCCCGACCCACCGGCGTGCAATTAAAGAAGGCAGCATAGTTATCAACCGTGATTTGGTTAAAAACTAAGCATGCAGACTGTCGCAGAACATTTAAGTTATATCCTATACCTCTATAATGCGTAATGATTTTTCTGAATTGAAAAGAAAAATCATTCCTGCCTATAAGTTTCTTAAATTTGTAAACCAAGTCACCATAAAATTCTGGCTCCGATAGGCCCTCGCGTAAAAGGGTCTTTAACCCAACATAAAGTTTGGAAATCAGTTCAAAGTGTCTGCGAAAAAATTTAAGAAAGGTTTTTCGAAGTTTATGATACCGATAGCCCTGCTGAAGAAGGTTGGCTGTTAAACATTTATTTTGCGCATTGAAGTCAGCAACATGATTGCAGACTCTAGCAAACCTAATAAGTTGCGAATTATATATACGCCATAAGAAGTACGGCAAGGATAGTCACCATCCAAAAACGGAAAGTTTACTATATCAGAATCAAAGTCATCGCGTTTATCATAAATTTTAGAAGAAACGAATCCATTTGCAATAGAAAGATGTAAGTCTAAAAACGGGGCTTCGGTAATCTGTTTTGTTTGCTTTATTCAACTGTAGTTCAGGGGGATAAATTTGTTTGACCATGCCTTCAAAATAAGGATTGTCAATGTTCAAAAGGTCATCGAGATACCTAGAAGTCGAATTAAAAGCCTCGATAATCAGCTTGATTGTCATGGTTAAGAGAATCCATGAAATCTCTTTCGTAGCAGTATAAAAATAGATCAGCTACGAGAGGAGTTATTATATAAACTATGGAGTTTATCATGATTTATTTGTTTGTTATTTTTCTTGATCGTTGCCTACTTGTACCTTTTTATAATTATTTTCATGATTTTCCTTATTGTTTGTTAATACTTGTCATGTTATATGATTTTACATTGCCCCACCTCATACCTGCAAATATTGTTGAATAAAACAAACCAAAGAACATGCTACTATCCGATGGTGTAAAATAGTTTGTTCTGGTATAACTTTAGGAGCTCAAAACATCTACATTAGAAAAATGAGTAATTACATCACTGTAAAATTATGTTTTTTAATAATATTCCTGCCATAACAGGTAGTTGAAAACGGGGATTTGGACTTAGACACGTTCTTGCATTAACACATTTAGAAATATTTGAATTTCTTAATTTTCTCCCGTATCTTTCAACGAAATTTCATGGCATTTTAGCCTTTTTACTCTATTTGACAAGACCAATAAATTTGGTACTAAATGGTTGTCAAATGGTTCCAATGGTTGTCAAACCTTTGTCAATTTTTTTTGTGTTTCGCGTTTTTCTTAAAATTTACTTAGACACGTTTTTGCACTAACCCCTTCAAATAACGATTTGAAATAAAACAAACAACAACAAGCAAGCCAAATAAACAAAAATAGAGTCAAGCAAAGCAAACAAACAATCATACAAACAAAAAAGAACCAAAAAGCAATTTTAGAACCAAAACAACAGAACAAATAAAGCCAAACAGCAAAATAAACAAACAAAAAAGCATATCAGAATGAAACAAGCAAACAAATGATCTATCCAGGTTAAAATAAAACTGAGATCCTTTAAGAGCAGTGAAGATATAAATGAGAAAGGGGGTGAGCCATACAATAGTTTCGGCTACTTAAGCCTCGCCAGTGACACTTTAGATTTGACGGGGCCAAAGCGAATCACTGTAATCTTCCACTTTTCAACATAGTAGTCGATACAAATCCTAGTACTATCCAAATGGGACCAAATATATAAAATGTTAGTAAACACAAAAAGGTACAAGTAGGCAAAGATCAGGAAAATGCGCAATCAGAAAAAGACTCTCACTCCAAAAACCGAGGTGGGAAAAACCCAAACTAACAATCAGGTACTTATAACATGAAAACATTTCGTAAGCCGAATGAGCAGCTATTTTCCCAATAGGTGGCCACTCAGTTACCTTAACTTAACTAAAAATATGCAAACATACATAAGGCGCCCACAGCACAAAAATATTTTAAACACCAAGACATAAAACAAAAAGCATGTTTTACCCATATATTCACTTTTAAAATGAGCCATCACATGCGAAAACCAACAATTTGGGTTTCCGATAAAGGTCTTACACAGACCGGTCTGTAATGTCACAGAAGAAAGCTAGAAACTTGGAACTTTGGATATAAGTGGTAGAGGAATGGTACTGTCCGTTTAGCAAAAACAGCTGATCTGCGCCTTTGTTTTCCAATATGCAAATTGCTGGTTTTCTGATGCGGCGGCTCCAATTGAATGTTGCAATCAGTCTTGTCTTTATATAGTATGTTTCTATTATAACGTATATAATGAATGTTTTAGTAGGGTAATAAAACTATTCAGTTAAACCTTTCTGTGTGACAGTATATCTGAGTGACAGTATACAACTATATGAGCCGTAGCAAAACCAACAATCTGCAGTAACTGTTAAGCTGATCAGCGTCTTTGTCTTTGCTACGCGGACAGTAAAGTTCCTCTTCTTCTTTAATCAAAAATTTCATGCTTCTAGCCTGTTTTTGATTGTACAGACCGGTTTGTGTCACACATGAAATTGTTGATTTTCTCATGCGAAGGCTCATATGATGCCTTCCTGTATAACAATCAAAACTATCACCTCGAGGACCTGTGGTGACATGATGATCTGTTGCTCGAGGCCGAAGGCTATGGAGTATAATCGTAAATTCGTAATGCAAAGACTCTTACTTACGGTTAGGGGGGAATGATCCCTGTGTTGTCTTTCTTGTAGTGGTTGTTGAAAGAGGACTGAAAGAGGAGACGCCATATGCAAGTCTGCAGTAATTAACACTCTTTGGAAACAATTTCCATGTAATGTATCATTGGTGTACACATTACTGGTCAAATATACAGTTCGGACTGTACCAAAATTTGGAAAGTATGTTGCAACCTTATCCTTCTCACCACTGGGCTCCTCGGGTGGATTAAATCCCTCTTATTTCAGACTCGGAATCCACACCTCCCTCGAAGCCAAGCAGATGTTAATACATAGAGATACATGTTTGATCCCTATATTAAGTTCTTAAGTGAGGTTAGGCGCCAGTAAAACCGGCTTAAGCCCCCTAGTAATGTTGTGTTACTGATCGTTCCATTGCGATACTTCTGTTGTGGCTCTAATTGTTTTGTGATTTGGAGTCAAATTTTTGTGCTGTTTGAGCCTTATGTACGTGTTCATATTTTAGTTAAGTTCGGGTAGCTGAATGGCGCCTACTGGGGAATAGCTGCTCACTCGGCCTACGATATGTTTTCTTGGTATAAGTACCTAAGTGTCATTTTTAGTTTTTTCCCACCCCTCGGTTTATGGAGTGGGAATTTCTTTCTGATTGCGCCATTTCTGATCGTTGCCTATTTGTATCTCGGTTTGTGGAGTGGGAATTTCTTTTCTGATTGCGCCATTTCCTGATCTTTGCCTACTTGTACCTTTCTACGATGCTTTCGTCTACGATGGCATGCATCAGTGGATATTTTCCTTGACCGCAACTACCAGAGAAATCATCCAGATCTAGGGCCCACACCATAACACCACCGAAATTGTTGTTTAGAATGTAGTCTACCTAATAAATAAAGATCGAACAAGGCGATCTTATTGTTTGTTCTTTTTCATGATTTGATGTCATTCATTCGTTGTTGTTGTTTTTTCTTTGGCATTGTTTGTAGAGGGATTTGAAATATGCTAAACAAAAGGAAACAATACAGTTTTGTAATCGGCTCTTTGCAGCTCTATGATCCCTTTTGATTTTATATCAGGGCACAAAATGAAAAAAAAAAATGTTCATTTTGCTCAAAATAGAATGAAATATTTTTGTCGGCTTAAATAGGGCAAAAACGAAAAAAAATGCACTACACATGCGCTTTTTTAAACTTAAATCATCAAGAAACAATGTTAGCTGCGCTCTCAATAAAATTCACGAAAAAGAATTAAAGTTGCATAAAAATACACCTGTAATTGAAACCAACATATTCCCTATATGTTTTACTGGAAGTGGGGTGGGGGTAATTTGATTTTTATGCCTCTGCTTTCTTGATAATGTGAGGTATCTGTTGAACAGTATATTGTGATTCAGAATTTGGTTCCCAGCTAAAATTCAAATCGTGCAAATGTTTTAATGTTTGCGCATGTACACTGCATGTTTTATCTCTTTCAGCATGTCTTTGGACGGCATCGAATAACTCAGGCAATACACGACAGCTTAAAAATCCGTGTCTTGCATTTCTGCCGAGACAAGATCAGGGTTGCTATTTATGTGGCACTTGAGGCAAAAAAGTCAACATCTACATTACGAAAACTCTCCCATGCAATATACAGAGATATTTTTGAGCATTAAAAATTGAAAATTTCATTGGAAAAATGCGAGGCGGTTCTAACGAGTACCCACAATCTATGTTTTGGAGCAAAAATAAGAAAAATAGGTATACCCCTGCATACCCCAGTTTTGCTATATAAAAGTGGGGTTTAAGTGGGTATTCATTGCACGGACATGTTTTCCTGATGATGTATTCTCATTTTTCTTGGTTTATGATAACTTAAGTCCACTCCGGTTTATATTCCAGTGATGATGCGTTTGGTTTTCAAGTGTTTTCGAATTTCACCATTGTAGGTAATGGGAATAACTCAGTACAAGAGCTTCAACACAGTGTTCTGGACTGCTTAAATGAGATCATAAGAAGCCTAGATATGTCAATGTTCCGTGTTACAGTTAATTTAATACAATGGAACATATATGGTTGCATATGAAAATTTGGAGGAAAACTTGACTGCGACTAACGCTTATTTATAAGCTGCCTTTTACCCCAATGGGGCTACGGACTCTACAGGCCAGCAAAAATATTTTACCATATCATCAGTCTGATATAATTTCTTGACAAAACCGTCAGATACGTTTTACTAGTCGTCCAGCTGAAAAACAATCATACCATTTAATCATTGTTGATACATGTAGGTACCTGGCTTTGAACGTTCCTTTTGAAAATAGGGGCTACGGATTCTATAAATTTTTTATTTTATTTTTTGCTTGTTTATTTGTTCTTTTTTATATACACTCATCAAGTTAAGGAAAATGTGTTTGAGACCCTGTGTCAAAAGAACCGTTGTATTTCATTAAATATGAACTTCAGTAACGCCAGTAACTTTGTGTTACTGATCATTTCAAGTCGATACTTCTGTGGTGGTTCTTTTTGTTTTATGTCTTGGTGTTTAAAATATGTTTGTGGTGTTGGCGCCTTATGTATGTTTTCATATTTTTAGTTAAGTAAAGGTAACTGAGTGGCCACCTATTGGGAAAATAGCTGCTCATTCGGCTTACGAAATGTTTTCATGGTATAAGTGCTTGATTGATGGTTTGGTTTTTTCCCACCTCGGTTTTTGGAGTGGGGATCTTTTTCTGATTGCGCCTTTTCCTGATCTTTGCCAACTTGTACCTTTTCATATTATTATAAAATGAATTTTTATCTTTCAAATGAGGGATTATTTGAGACGACAGCCTTTACAGAAGCTTGGAAAATTTAGTGTCAAAGTTGACTGGTCGACCCACCATTTTTCAGAAAATTGCCAAATTGTTCGGTTTGTGTATCAGTCATCAATGGAGCTTTTTCATACAATATTCACGCCTCCATAGACACTTTTTCTCATTAAAAGCTGTACAGTGCACATACTGAGGTGAGCGTTCATCTTTTGTAAAGCTTTTTCAGCACTAGTGTCATTGTTGGTACCAGGAAGGCAATGTCAGATATAAATCGTTCCAGGATCACCCAAGACTACCTACGTCAAAACAATGCTGCGGTCAAGGACTAGGCAACCCATTCACCAGACATGCATTCTATTGACCACGAGTTGCATATTCTGGGACAGCCTGTAGTGTCTGGTGTGAAATATTGTCACTAAGAACTCTCCAGGCTCTTGCTGTGATGCTTCTGTGGCAATGGAGGCTGATTTCGCAGCTTCAAATTGGGTATATTGTTGGTCCGATTAAAGAAAGTTGGTTAGTCGTGGTGCATTGCAGCGTGATATTGTCGGCTAGGAACTGATGCTGGTGCAGGAAAAGCAGGCTGACATGCCTCAACATCTTGTTTTGTGCACTGGTCAGTTGTCATGAGAAAATTTGTCTTCAGACTCTATGATTTTAAGGCGGGAGTATACATTGACACTTTTTACTCTAGAACCAAACGATATTGGAATTTTGTGAAAACTGGTTTGACGACTAGTCAACTTTGACAATGATTTTCAAGGCCACTCCAGGTGCCATCAGTTCAAATGAGACCTCATTGGAAAGATTTAAAGACTCTTTATACCATTCTAAAGTTTGAATTTCTTAAACTTTGCTAGATGTATTGTAATTAGCACATGGACACATTTTCCTTAACTTTTTGTTGAGTATACACTGTATATTGACTCAGCCGATTTGGCTGTCTGATATCTAAAGAGGTACAAGTACGCAATGATGACGTTCAATATGCAATTTTATGTGATAATATCAATAGTTTGTTAAGAATTTAGAAAATTGTGATTGTGGTTTTTCTTTTTTGTTCAGTATATTTGGCTGATAGGTAACCCATTGGCAAATAGCAGCTTCCTAGATTTACATTATCTTCCTATCGTATCGTACTTGCTTTTATATCAGCTATATATCAACAATTTAATTTCAGCGCTGAGTACATGGTAGTGTTACTATGGATGGAGCAGTAACATAGGCTGTCAAATTGGCAACAGTAGAGATACACAATCCAACTAATCCCCGTGTTCATTATAAATAAACGGCCCATTAAGCTGGGTATGATACATTTTATGCTCGATGCACCTACTCCTACTTAACATAGAATTTCTTCAAACTAAATCAGATCTGCAAAAAATATAATATAAAAGTTGGATTCTTTGGAAGCATTAAAAACGTTCAAAGAGAGGTAGTATGGGCAATATTGCGCAATTTCGGGTACTGAACCCTCATCAGTGACCCTTTATAAACTGGCGACGATAGCCAGGTAAATATACTGAAATTTCAATTTATACAAGGGCTGTCTAAATCAGACAAATGCCTAAACGGGGTTTATAATTATACTTCTTATGTTATTATGCAGTAGAACATTTCAAATCTACTAACCTTTGTCCTTACACTATCAGTATCTTCATAACCGACCCATTCACCATTACGTGTATAGTATGGAACTTTCTGTTCGGCTTCGTAGTACTTAGTTGCTCCTGAAGCTAGTTGCTTACAGATCTGAAATTGATGATAATAGGATGAGCTGCTGCAAAAATAGGATTAAAACGTCTTTAAGAATCCCATAAAAGTCTCCCCGTACATCACCCACAGTGCATGATCCACACTGGAAATAAAATATAATTGTTAGATCCTTTGGAATCAGTAAAAACATTGAAAGTGAAAAGGTGGGTCATATTGTATAATTTCGGGTAATGAACCTTCATCAGTGACCCTTTATAAAACTGGCAGCGAAAGCCAGCTATTATTGCTGCAATTTCAAGAGTTTACACCAGTGTAGTCTTAATCAAAGACTCATATGTTAAGAAGCTGATTCTTTACGTACAAAAAATTTGAAATACTCCAAATATTCTCACTGATCCCAAAGGATCAAAAGAAAAATATAATCTGCACCATGGATGATGTACGGGGAGATTATTAATACATAATAATAAGTATTATTAATTAACTACATTAATATTAGTATTTGTATGACCAAATCAGCCCACATCATACGGATGACAAACTGGGCCAATACGAGAATAACTGGGCCAATACGAGAAAAACAAGGCCAATACAGAAAAACAAGGCCAATATGAAAATGACGTCATTCGACGTTCTTTTTCAAAAGAAAATTGCAGCCATGTTTTCCTCCGTTTCGCCGCTTCAAAACTGCAGTTGTATTTATAACATAAAACTACCACTGCAGTTGCATTTATAGAAGTAGAAATAATCGTCAACAGTTATCGCTAATAAAAAGGAAAAACGGAATTCAGACGACAAGCTTGGTTTATTTTGTATCTAGATCTAGTCAATCTTATATGAAAACACAAGGTTTGTAGGCATTTTACTCCGGCTCACCAAGTCTCAAAGGCGTTTGTTGACTTTGTTTTATCTGATGAAATGTTATTTATTTATTTATTTATTTATTTATTTATTTATTACTTTAGGCTAGCTAAATAGTTAAAATACATTGTTATTATGTTCATTGGCCTTCTTCCTCTTCAAGTGTTGACTCGCTATCACGAATTTCGCAGTGTTTCGATGAGACTGGATCATACAGGTCATACAGTGGCCTGCATTCAAGATTTTATCAGAAAATTCTCTGTAGTTTATAGGCCTCTACTCGTGGCTTCAGTGTTTAAAGCAGAAGAAGACGGCTGTTATATTTTTTGTGCATGTACATGCATGTGTCTAATATTTTTATCCATTGCGTTGTGCACTTTGTCAAAGAGCACAATTCAAATAGAAAAGTTAATTAATAAAATTGTCATTAATCAAGTAATTTCGTATTGGCCCAGTTACAGGTCCTCGGCCGGCTGTCTTGGCCCTCGGCTCCGCCTCGGGCCAATACAGCAGACCGAGGACCTGTAACTGGGCCAACACGAAATTACTTGATTAATAACATTATATTATTATGGAATAATACGTGTCTTTTTATTGACTAACTTGTTTAAAAATGCCCAATTACAGTCACTCTCTTTGGCTCCATGTTGTCTATAGTCGCCACTGACGACGCTTAAGGAACCGAACCCACGGTATGGCCATATACTTTCTCATGAAAATGTATATCATTTTACTTTAATTTCCTATAACTGTAGCTGGTCTTGTGCCGTGTAGCGGGCCAAAATGTCTCCCGTTACATCACCCGGCATAGTGCAGATTATATTTCCGTTTTATCTTTTGAGATCAGCGAGGGTATTCTGAGAAATCAAGTACAAGTAGTCAAAGATCAGGAAAAGGTGCAATCAGAAAACGATTCCCACTTCAAAAACCGAGGTGGTAAAAAACTAAATTAACAATCAGGTACATGTACTTAAACCATGAAAACATATCGTAAGCCGAATGAGCAGCTATTTTCCCAATAGATGGCCACTCAGTTACATGTACCTAAACTTAACTAAAATATGAAAACATACATAAGGCGCCAACAGCACAACAATTTTAAATACCAAGACATAAAACAAAAAGAACCACCACAGACGCATCGCCCTGGAACGACACGCAACAAAAAATCACGGGCGGGCTCAAACCGTTTTGTACATGGCCACAGCCTCATCCCCAGCACCTGCAGTGGCCCACAACACTCAGTCAGTTCTTCTGCCCCTGCGGTGAATTCCCAACCAGTCAATGAATCACCAAGAACAAACAGATAAATCATGATAAACATCCTGATGAATCAAAAACGAGGATTCAACAGATCCTGCAAGCTGCCCGACGACTGTGACCCCTGGGATTTATTATTTGTTAAGTTTCATTTTCTAATCAATGTATCTGTTAAGTTTCATTTTCTAACCAATGCAATACATTTGGCTCTTTTTGGATATTATACTTAAACTTTTAAGGGCTACTATATTATTTCCATATTTCGCAATGTTAAGGCACCCAAATTTAGCCCATATTTAATGGACATCCCAAAGGACGCAGAATAGCCATTTCGTTTGTATAATTTTAGGTATTGTCCTAAAGTAACAGACTTCAAGACATTTGAAAATGGCAACGCGATGCCAAAGCCCATAGAACAGTTTTTGCATTTTTTCGAAAATCGTGAAATAATGGCATTTCTGAAATTCTATAGATTCACAAAAATTCAACTCGAGTTCGATTTTTCCGTAAAGGTCAGTCTAAAATCAGTGCATTGCGGCAAATGTTGTTTGTATAAAAATCATTTTTGCTAATGAAGGTCATGTTTGAGCTAACTTTGAAAAACTGCATTTTTAGCCAAATTTAAGATTTACAAACACATGTAACTTTTCTTTGACACGGCATTTCCGGCTTCAAATTTCATATAAACAGTAATTATTTAAAATAATTCAAATAAATATGGGAATTGGTCCATGGGGATTGGCAATAAATTTGAGTTGAACTGGGATTGCATTATAGTACGATATACATGTATGGAAAAAGTACAGTGGCCCATAAATTTTTGAGGATTATACAGTACAGTTGTCACGATGCTTTGAGCGTAAGCGCATTTGCGCGTTGCGCGTGGTTGCGCGAAGGGGATTATCTTTACTCGCGAGTGACTCGCGAGTCACTCGCAAACTTCGCGCAATCTTGCGCGATCATCTCGCAAACGCGCAAAACCATTTGTCAAACACGCGTGACGTGAATCAGATATGCGCGATTTATACAATTTAAACAATCTTGCTTGTAAGGTGTGTTGTAAAAAATGTTTCATTTGAATTTTCATGCCCGCCTGATGTCAACATGTATGTAAAATTTGATTGCATCGATTACTGCCTGGTCCCTCCAAGTATTCATACTCAATACATGTAGATATGCTTCCTACAAAGGTAGTACAAAGCGACTAGGCTAGAGATACATGTACATGTAGAATATTCGCCTGGCCCGAAGGAAAATTGATACACTGTATATTTTCTATCTAAATAATGAGAAGAAAATAGTGTAAACAGAAAGTCTGTGGTGAGCCCCGTCACATACCTATCCCAAATACACGTATGGAGAAGATTTTTTTTTCTATTAAACCAAGCAATGCTATTCGTTTTCTCAGTCTTGGTAATTAAACAGATACAAGTAGGCAAAGATCAGGAAAAGGCGCAATCAGAAAGAAATTCTTACTCCAAAAACTGAGGTGGGAAAAAACAAAATGAAAATTAGGTACTTATACTTAGAGAACATATCGTAAGCCGAGTGAGCAGCTACTTCCCAATAGATGGCCCCTCAAACTTAAATAAACATCACGGAAACATTTCAGTGTAATGTATACTCACTTGAACCCCACTTTTCTAATAGCAAAACTGGGGTATACAGGGGTATACAGGGGTATAACTAATTTTCTTATTTTTGCTCCAAAACATAGATCGTGGGTATTCGTTAGAACCGCCTCGCCTCGCGCAGGCGGTTCTTACATATACCCACATTCTATGTTTTGAGCAGAAATAAGAAAAGTAAACAAAATGTACAGAAAATTTTCAATTTTTACAACTTTGGAAAAATCAGTATATTACATGGGCATGTTTTCGAAATGACTATAAAAACATGCATAAATTAGTTACATTGTAGTCGTTCGGTCCTCGTGGTGAATCTGTAAACACTGGTCTTTGTATTCAATTTGCCTATCCTGTTGAAATTCCTAATTACGCGGTATGACCCAAACATTTTTTTCATTTTTAAATTCACTGCTCTTAAAGGATCCCGTTTTACTTTTTATTTGCTATAACTGCAGCTGGCGTTGTGCCGTGTGGCGGTCCTAAATACGTACATCATCCATAGTATAGTGCAGATTATATTTTTATTTAGTTCCTTTGAGATCAGTTAAGGTATTTAGAGTTCAAAACAATCACGTTTAGAAACATACTTCTTTTTCGTTTTGGTCCTTTGAGTTCAGCGAGGATATTTTGTGAAATCATAAATTTATTACCTGTATAGTTACATTTTCTAACAAATGTGTAATATGTTTGGCTCTTTTCGGATAATATGGTACAAGTAGGCAAAGATCAGGAAAAGGCGGAATCAGAAAGAAAAACCCACTCCAAAAACCGAGGTGGGGAAAACTAAATTGACAATTAGGTACTTATACTTGAAAAAAACATATCGTAAGCCGAGTGAGCAGCTATTTCCCAATAGGCGGCCATTCAGTAACACGAACTTATAAAATATGAAAACGTAAATAAGGTTCAGACAGTACAAAACTTCGACTCCAAAACATAAAACAAATGTCACAACAACACAAGTATCGCCTGGAAGGATCAGTAACATAAAATTATTGGGGTGGGTCAGGGTAGGATGTTTAAATCGGTTTTAAAGGCGCCTTACCCCACCCTCATCTTCTGCAGTGGTTCACAACCTTTAGTTAGTTTTTCGGTCCTCGCAATGTATCTCTAACTAGTCAATGAATCATCAAGGACATACAAATAAATCATGATAACCACCCTGATGATTAAAAAACGAGGTCTCAACAGATTCAGTAAGCTGTCCGACGAATAACTTACTGAAACCCGGGGCAAAAGAAAAACACCAATTGAACCGGATGGGCCAAGCAACAGACAAGAAGCTCCGACCCCAACAAACTAAAATGAAAAACTTTATGTCGGGGCCATCATAGAGTCTGACGCTCGACCCACCGGCTTTATAAAAGAAGGCAGCATAATTGGGTTTAAAACTCAACAAGCAGACTGTCGCATATTATGCAAGTTACAACCGATACGTCTGTAACGTGTTATGATATTTCTGCACTGAAAAGAAAATCATTCAGTCCTATACGTTTCTTAAATTTGTAAACCAAGTCACCTTACAAATACTGGTTCCGAAGGGCCCTCACGTAATTTAAGCGTCTTTAGGTTCCAAGCGTCTTTACGTTTAGCGTCTTTACGTTTAAAGGCGATACTTCTGTGGTGGTTCTTATTGTTTTATGTCTTGGTGTTTAAACTTTTTTTTTTGTGCTGTTGGCGCCTTATGTATGTTATCATATTTTAGTTAAGTTTGGGTAACTGAGTGGCCACCTATTGGGAAAATAGCTGCTCATTTGGCTTACGATATGTTTGCATGGTGTAAAAAGGTACAAGTAGGCAAAGATCAGGAAAAGGCGCAATCAGAAAAAGATTCCCACTCCAAAAACCGAGGTGGGAAAAAACCAAACTAACAATCAGGTACTTATACCATGAAACATATCGTAAGCCGAATGAGCAGCTATTTTCCCAATAGGTGGCCACTCAGTTACCTTAACTTAACTAAAAATATGAAAACATACATAAGGCGCCAACAGCACAAAAAATTTTAAACACCAAGACATAAAACAAAAAGAACCACTACAGAAGTATCGACTTGGAACGATCAGTAACACAAAGTTACTGGCGGGCTTAAACCGGTTTTACAGGTACCTAACCTCACCCTCAGCTTCAGTACCTGGTTGTGAATTTAGTTTTTTCCCACCTCGGGTTTTGGAGTGGGATTCTTTTTCTGATTGTGTCTTTTCCTGATCGTTGCCTACTTGTATCTTTTTAGCCCAACATTAAATTTGGAAATCAACTCATAGTGTCTGCGATAAAATTTATAAAAAGGTACAAGTAGTCAGTGATCAGGAAATGGAGAAATCATACAGAAATTCACACTCCAAAAACCGAGGTGGGAAAAACTAAATTGGCAGTTAGGTAATCATACTTAGATAACATATACGAAGATAGCCGAGTAAGCAGCTATTTCTCAATAGGCGGCCACTCAGTTACCAGAACTTAAATAAAGATATGTACATAAGTTTCAAACAGCTAAAAAATCCGACTCCAAAACATAATAGAAATGGAACCACAACAGAGGTATCGCCCTGGAATGATCAGTAAGATAAAACCGGGAGGGGGGGGGGGGTCTTAAATCGATATCACAGGCGCCCACCCTCACCCTCATTTTCTGCAGTGGGCCACAAAACTCAGTTAGTTGTTCGGTCCTCGTGGTGAATTTCTAACTAGTCAATGAATCATCAAGGACAAACAAATATACCATGATAACCACCCTGATTAATCAAAAACGAGGACTTAACAGATTCAGTAGGTTGCTCGTAAATGGAGATCCCGGAGCGCTGAATAACTAACTGAAACCCGAAGCAAAAGAAAAACACCAGTTGAAGCCCGGTTGGCCAAGCAACACACAAGAAGCTCTATTCCCAACCAAAATGTTTTTCGAAGTAAATGATACCAATATTCCTGCTGGAGAACATTTATTTCGCGCGTTGAAGCCCGCATTATGATTGCAGACTCTAGCAAACCTAATAAGTTGCGACATGTATACACCATAAGAAGCACGGCGAGGAACGTCGCCATCCAAAACCGGAAAATTAACTGTATCAAAATCAAAATCATCGCGTTTATCATAAAGTTTAGAAAAAAAAAAAAAAACAATTCCATTTGCAATATAACAATGTTAATCCAAAAAAGGGGCTTCGGTATCTGAAGTGTTGGCTTTATTCAAGTGTAGTTCAGGTGAATAAATTTGATTGAC